>CM062818.1:1667036293-1668450274 GCA_031772625.1 Pinus tabuliformis
ATAAACAGTGGCATACACTACCTCCGCTGAAGTAGCATCCTCCTTCCTCCAACCTATAGGAAGAGGAGTATCAACAAGCTTGCAGCCATGCATGTTGAACTTCTCCAGTATCTCCCGAGCATACTTACCTTGAGAAACAAATAGTCCATCACTGCACTGCCAAATTTCCAATCCCAGGAAATAATGAAGGAGGCCCAAGTCCTTCATCTCAAACTCCCTAACAAGATCATCCTTGCATGAAAGTATCAACAGCTCATCACCTGTCAAAATCAAATCATCTACATAAAGTACAATGATAAGCAACTTACCCTCCACCACAATCTGGTATAGCTTCGGATCTGCCTCACTCTTGGAGAATCCAAATCCAGTGAA
Organism: Pinus tabuliformis; assembly: GCA_031772625.1. Taxonomy (NCBI): domain Eukaryota; kingdom Viridiplantae; phylum Streptophyta; class Pinopsida; order Pinales; family Pinaceae; genus Pinus; species Pinus tabuliformis. Next base: position 1,667,036,666 of record CM062818.1, read on the forward strand.
ATAACTATCTATCCATGTGTACCAAGCACGTGGTGCTTGTTTCAACCCATACAACGCTCTCCTGAGCCTGCACACATGCGACTCACTACTGAAGATCTCGAAACCTTCGGGTTGCTCTATGTACACCTCCTCCTCAATGACTCCATTGAGGAACGCAGTCTTCACATCCATCTGATGAATGTTCCACCCTATCTGCGCTGAGAGAGCAAGAATCGTCCATATGGAAGAATACCTTGCAACAGGTGCAAAGATATCCTCATAATCGATCCCCTCTATCTGTGAAAAGCATTGGGCAACAAATCTTGCCTTGTACTTCTCCACACTCTCGTCAGCTGCCTACTTCACTTTATAGATCCATCTCAAACCCACCACTGATTTCCCTTCCAGCCTTGGGACAATCTCCCATGCACTGTTTCTGACAATTGAATCATACTCTTCCACCATGGCATCTACCCATGCGGGATCCTCAACAGCTTCCTCGAAATAGGATGGCTCAGTTAGAACACATTTGCTCACAAGAGCCATGTATCCAGTGTACCGATCAGGTGACTGTCTCTGCCTGCATTGAGATGTAGGTGGCCCTACAACCTTCTCTGCATCTTGAGCCAGTCGCTCAGCATCTGTGATGCGCTTTCGCCCTCTGATGGTTGGCGTTGCATGAGTGGTCTCTTCCACTCCATGAACTTCGTCCTGTGGCTGATCCACGTCCTGAAGCTCATCCTTAGGAACTAATAGCTCCTCATCTGCATGAAAGTGTGGCTCCCTCTCAAGCAAACACTTCATGGCTTTCTCCTCCTAAAATTTGATATCCCGTCGCACAACAATCTTGTGACTGTGTGGCAAATACAAACGATAGTTATGGGGAGTATCAATGTACCCCACAAATATCCCAACCTCTGCAGTCAGCTCCAGCTTCTTCCTGGCATCCTTCGTCACATGCATGTAAACATTAGAACCAAAAATCCTCAAATGGGAAATATCAGGCCTCTTACCAGAATAAGCCTCCTCGGGTGTACTCATGCCAAGTATCTTGTGAGGACAACGGTTCTGCACATATACTACAGTATTGCATGCCTCCGCCCACAAGTGAAGGGGTAGGCCCTGATCATGCAACATCGCTCGTGCAGCACCCACAATCATTCTGTTCTTCCGCTCAGCAACCCCGTTCTACTGTGGGTTATGGGGAGCTATGAGCTCTCTTTGAATCCCTTCTGCGCTGCAGAAGTCCTTGAACTCGCCAGAGATGAATTCACCACCATTGTCACTCCTAAGAGCCTTCACCTTCTTCCCTGATTCCTTCTCGACCAGTGCTTTGAACTCACAGAACTTTGAGTATGTCTCACTCTTCTTCTGCATGAAGAAGATCCAGCACTTTCGAGAGAAATCATCAACAAAGATCACATAGTACCTGTGCTTTGTTGTCGAAGCTACTGAGAAAGGTCCACGCACGTCTGTGTGAATTATCTCAAGGATCGTCGTGGTGTGACCATACTTCTCGTGAAAGGTGGCTTTCACAAATTTTCCCAAAGTACACCCCTTGCACTGATCTGACTGCGCAAGAGTGCCTTTAGGAAGCCCAGTAGTAATCTACTGCAGTATCTTCAAGGCTCCATGGTGAAGGTGACCCGATCTCCTGTGCCATAGCTCGCCATCATCCCGGCTCACTAATCCTTCTGCCTTGCATGCCATTGTTGTGCAGCCATCTACATGCAACTGATAAAGGTTCCTGACTCGAACCCCTATCTTCTGGGTTTCTCCAGTTGTCTTACTGCGTAGGAAAGCCTTTCCCTCACTGAAAACAACATCATCTCCCTTATCTTCTAACATCGCCACAGAGATAAGATTCTTCTTCAATCATGGAACATGCATCACTTCCTTCAATACGAAGGGTTTACCAGACTCCCTCTCAAAGGAAATGGTACTGATACCAGTTGCATTGTATTTACCATCATCGCCCATCTCAATCTGCACTCCAAGATCTTTCTCCTCCAGATCAGAAAACAAATCTCGATCTCCTGTCATGTGAAAAGACGCACCACTGTCCAAGAACCATACCGATCCCATCACACTTGATACCAAGCATGCGATCAACGAAAAATCCAGCTCAAACTATGAGGCTAAGGCCTCTCCTGCTATAGATCCAGCAGCTTGCTTATTTTTCTTCTTCTGCGGACAATTTGTGGCATAGTGTCCGTGCTGGTGACAGTGAAAGCACTTCACCTTGGACATGTCCTACTTCTTGCCTTTCGCACCAGAATGAGAAGCTTTCTTGTTCTTCCCCTTCTTTGATTTGGCAGCCAAAGCACAATTTTCTTCATCAGGTGCCTTTGATGAAGATCCGTCCTTGGTATTCCGCCTGATCTCCTCTTGCACAAGATCCGACCAAAGTCTCTCCCATCCTGGCAATTTCTCCCGACCATTGACAGAGTCCTGATAGGAATGCCAACTCTTCGGAAGACCAAGAAGAGCCAAGCTCACCAAGTCCTCATCATCGATAGTCACCCCCACACTTCCCAGCTCATCCCGGCATTGAGTGAACTTTGTGAGATACTTGGGCATACTGTCTCCTTTCTCACACTTAATGTTTCTGAGTTTATCCTTGAGCACCAACTTCCTCTGGTCGCTCTTGCTTTGGAATAAATCTGTCAATGCTTTCCACATCAAGTATGGAGAAGCCTTTCCATGCAGGCTGGATACATTGTGATCCTTCACGCCCTCCAACAGAATCCTTCGACACTTTGTTGTCTTCTTTTGCCAAGCCTCAACATGAGCAGCATCAGTAGGCTTTGGGACCTCAGCCTCTATGAACTCCTTCAACCCATTGTCATCTAACACCGCCTCCATCCTGTCTTTCCATGCAATATAATTCGAGCTGCCCTCAAGAGCATACTCCAATCGCAATCCGTTGAAAGACATTTCAACTTTGACACCAAGAAAACACTGCTGCAAATTCGAATTCCACCAGCTCAAAACTCAAACCATTGTGATCTAAAATTCGTGAGAACAAGGTATTTCTCGTATAGAGATTGACTGTATGGGATTTTACTGGATATCTCACCTTCCAAAGGAAGGATGAATCTAGAGGCTACCAGGCCCGATTACAGACTCTGCCTAAAGAAATAAAATGTAAACACTTTCTGAATAATAGATCTGATGATCAACTCTGCTCCGATACCATGTAGAAATTTTTAATAATATAACACTTATTCATAGAGATTATCCTGATTATACATTATTGCGGAATGCATGCATAATACATAACCTCCTCTATGTTGATAATCAATTTTGTTGAATTAAAACATTCGCATGCGCACATTGAAACACATCAATAACACATATTAACACAGTATGTAACCGGGGAAAGCATATAGCTGAAAACCCCACACTATCTATATATTATAATGATAGAGAACATGTAACAATACATAGTACAATACTCCTCACAAGTACTCAGTACTATCTCCACCTGCTACACACAAACTAGCTCAAATCTGAATCAAGTCACAAGTTCAAATCTCCTCCGTTGTCTGCCTGCCTCGACTGCACAATCCAAAGCAAGAATAGGAATGATCCAAGCTCATTTTCCTTGGCTTGTACTACGCAATCCTCATTGGCAATCTCCATCCATGCATGTGCAAATCTCATGCACATCTATAGTCACAACTGATAGTAGTCTCACTCTTTCACCCACCTCTAACACTTGTCTCCACTAAACTGTCCATGCACTGAGTTAACTGATGTATTCTTTAGTTTCTTTATGAGTTAATAATTAGTGAATTAATTAATAATTAATTCACATCACTCATCACTAGTGTATTCTGCAGTTGGACTAAATACAACTAGTTCAACCAAGTCAAACTGAACACAACTCCATCAACTCCTCAATCAACTCCACCAAACTCAATCACTTGAGTTCTAACTAAAGTCCATCATGTAATAGCTCAACTGACCCATAAGAAAAGCGTATTTCCTTCTGACAGCTGCATGTGCCACATCCATAGCTCGAACTGAAGTGCTCCAAGAGGATAAGATAATGTTTATAGTCGAAATATTGTTAAGAGCTAATAATATTCGACTGTTCTAGTTTTAGCCTGGAAATCTAAAAATAGACTCCGCCCATATGTCTAAAAATAGAAGTCCATCCATTTTTACCAACTTGACCAATCATCCACAAATAACATCCTGCAACTCATATACCATGATCCATATGTCTAAAAATAGACTTTGCTCCAAAAATAGCCTGTGGGCCCACTTAGTGAAGACGACTCCTTTCCACTAAGCTCCATCATCTTGTTGCATTCTCAACAATTGACTGTATGGGCTTTTACCGAATATCTCACCTTCCAAAAAAAGGATGAATCCAGAGGCTACCTGGCCCGATTACAGACTCTGCCTGAAGAAATAAAATGTAATCACTTTCTAAATAATAGATCTGATGATCAACTTTGCTCTCATACCATGTAGAAATTTTGAATAATATAATACTTATTAACAGATATTATCTCGATTATACACTATTTGTTGCATGCATAATACATAACCTCCTCTACATTGATCATCAATTTGCAGAATCAAAAACAATCACATGCGCACATTGAAACATCAATCACACATATCAACACAGTATGTACTGGGGAAAGCATACAGCTAAAAACCCCCAACTATCTGTATATTATAATAATAGAGAACATGTAACAATACATAGTACAATACTCCTCACAAGTACTCAGTACTATCTCCACCTGCTACACACAAACTAGCTCAGATCTGAATCAAGTCACAGGTTCAAATCTCCTCCACTGTTTTCCTGCCTCTACTGCGCAATCCAAAGTGAGAATAGGAATGATCCAAGCTTGTTTTCCTTGGCTTGTACTGGGCAATCCTCATTGGCAATCTCAATCATTGATTCTGCAAATCTCATGCACAAATATAGTCACAATTGATAGTAGTCTCCACCTCTAACACCTGTCTCCACTGAATTGTCCATGCATTGAGTTAACTAATGTATTCTTTAGTTGATTTATGAGTTAATAATTAGTGAATTAATTAATAACTAATTCACATCACTCATCACTAGTGTATTTGCAGTTAGACTAAATACAACTAGTTCAACTAAGTCAAACTGAACACAACTCCATCAACTCCTCAATCAACTCCACCAAACTCAATCACTTGAGTTCTAACTAAATTCCATCATGCAATAGCTCAACTGACCCATAAGAAAAGCGTATTTCCTTCTGGCAGTTGCATGTGCCACATCCGTAGCTCGAACTGAAGTGCTCCAAGAGGATAAGATAATGTTTATAGTCCAAATATTATTAAGAGCTAATAATATTCGACTGTTCTATTTTTAGACTGGCAGTCTAAAAATAGACTCTGCCCATATGTCTAAAAATAGAAGTCCATTTATTTTTACCAACATGACCAATCATCCACAAATAGCATCCTGCACTCATAGACCATGATCCATATGTCTAAAAATAGACATAGTCTAAAAATAGACTTTGCCCCAAAAATAGCCTGTGGGCCCACTTAGTGAAGGCGACTTCTTTTCACTAAGCTCCATCATCTTGTTGCATTTTCAACATTTATATTGAAGGCCTCTAATATTCGTAAATTGATTGACATTATCATATATTGTTTCTCCTTTTCCATCCACTACATCCTTGAGCTTCATAAACTGGGATATAGGTTTCCCGATACCCTTTGAATCTAAATATGTTGCATAAACAAAAAAGTGTTTCTCTAAGGTTCGATCAATGCTTTCATCAACCATCCATGAGAATAAAGGAATTTCCAACATATTGTTTATTTGAATTTGTTCAATATGAAATATATAAAATCATTTGTAGACTTACGATTTGTGTATGAAGATTACTCTAGAGACTTTGGCATATTTTGATTTTTTTCATCCATTATATTTTTCAAATCTTCTCATACTTTGATAGAGATAAATCTTCTTGACAAATGAAATATGATACTTTCATTGTAGAAATCACTCTTTCCTTATTGGCATCTCCCATGTATCTAATATTATGTCGAATTGGTTTCATCATTCCCTATAATGAATTAATCCATCTTTCCTTAGCATCTTTATGCACCCTTGATTTTTCATGAGTAACAATAGCATAATGTTGTAATGTGGTGCAACCATTCCCTAAACCCCATAGTCCATTCATCCTATACTTCTCACAATAGATAACATTCATGGTTATTCTATCATCAAACATCACATCATTCAACCAAACAAACTTATCTAACCATTCCATGTGAAATTGTATTTTCTTTTGCACTTTCATTATTGAATTATTAGCAACTAATCCTTCAACTTCATTTGTTTCTTCATCTACATCATGATTAGAAAAACTTCCAAAAAATTCATGTATTTGTTGTTCCACATGATTATTAGGGTTTCTTGACATGTTTCTAAATTGCTTTGAGTCTTAGAAGTTTTCCCTTTTGTCCATAAATACATTTTCCCAATTGTAACATATATTTTTCTCTTTTGAAACATTTGTAAATTTGCAACCACATGTATAAAAAATATATGTGAAAACTATAATTCATTAAACCACAAATTACCCAGTTAATACTTTCTAATAATACATATTTATTAATTACATAAAAAACATAAAAACCGTATAACACCATTCCCAAAACAATTATTCGTTAAAAAATATTAAATTTAATGAGAATAATAATATTTATACTATATTTCATTTCTTAAAATGGAAAGAAAAAAAAAACGTCAATGTGAAAAATATAAGAAATATACACTAAAATTAATCAAACTTCGGCCTAGACACGAGTCGATTCAATAATGGATAGGGGAATTATGATTTCTGGAATTCAAATAAAATCTTGCAAAGTGTTGATAACGTTTACACATTTGATTCAATTTTTCCCTAACCTTTAAAGTTATCTCACACGTCTTTTAGGCTCAGTGACAACACAATAAATAAATAAATAAATCCATTGCAGCAATGAATTCACGCTCAAGTTTAGATTATCGACACAAAAAATACATGGTCATGTAACATCTTAATTGAGAAGTCCATTGCAACAATGGATTCACGTTAAAGTTTATATTATCTAGGCAACAAACATTTGTTTACCGACCATAATTCAATTTTTATTCCTTGAAGATTTTGCTCACGTAGTTTATGTTTTATTTTAAATATTTTTGTTGTTAAGATTTTATAATCAAACTTAAAATTTAATAAGACTTTAATTATAAATTTTAATAATTTAAACTTACAATTCTATAATTTATAATTTAAATGCTTTTTAAAAATGTTAAATCAATTTATATATTAAAAATATTTAATTAATATAAAGTAGATTCCACCCAATTATTATTGGATTATAAAATTTTAATATAATTATTTGAGAAAGTTAAAATTTACAATTCATAAATTATAAAGCATAGAGAATACACTGAGTGAGCTATCTCTATCCAAATTGCTCGATATACATTAAAATCTACAATAAAAAAATATAACCAAATGTCTTGTCCTTATCATTTTCAGAATTTTAATATTAATTTTCTCCCATTCATACAATTTTAATATTGATATTCTTCAACATCTTATCTAATCTCATAACTGCAGTATACTCTCAAAACGAATGAGGCTATAATGCATGTTCCCAAAATTCAAGTCAAAGACCTACTCTAGAAGAAAAACAGAGGTTGGAAATTAAATTAGATTAAATTTGCAATTGGAATTATAAAAACTAAGATATTAGTATACTAAGATAGCATTTAGCTAATTATTTTTTTCAGAAACTAGCGATCTGGGTTATCGTAAAATTGGTGAAAATATTGAAAATATTCTAGGACCAAGTTTCATCGATACAAAATAGACCAATGTCTTACGATAAATTTTCATGGAAAAAACCCCAGAACTAAATTCTAGCATAATTCCAATTAAATTTAGAATTATACCATGATGGTCATGCTCACTATTTTAAAAGTACTTGAAATCTAGACTCTCATACCCTCAGAGCATTGCGCACTATCATACAACTCTCCTACAACTGAATGCTTATAAATATTAAGATATTTTAACTATGTGGCATTACTTGTACCTAATCTCTGCAATAGCTTCCCATGCTACCACTAAACTCTAATTCATTATTAGCTAGATGTTACATTTTTTCAAGTATGTTATATCAATAATATTTTGACGCTTATTTGAGATAAGATATAGATATAATATGTAGAGATAACTTTTAAATGAGCAGCGAATATTGTGAAGTGTGAAGAAGCCAATATTGTGAAGTGTGAAGAACAACAAAAATATGACTACATTGTTTAATATTTCATAATTGTTATGTACCCTGACAACAACCTGATTACATGCTTAATTATTTGCAATTATTTAGTTCTCACAAAAGTCAAGCAGAGCAAGATCTTTACCTTCTATGGAGAGATACAGAAAGATTCCGGATAGATTGCAAGGTAAGGGACGAGGCACCAAACCAAGTGAGAAAGGTTGGGAAGTCACTCTAGTATTGTGCTTCTTGTAACTTTTAGTAGTTTAATTTTAGATGGTGAAAATAGGCCAAGGGGAAGAGGCAGTTAAGATGTCGAGCCTCTGGGTTACTCCCTTTAACATGTGTGTTTTGATTGGATTGGAAGAAAAAGGTGTGACATATGAATACCCAGACGATAATATTGACCCCAAGAGTGACCTTTTACTACAAATGAATCCTATTAACAAGACAATACTTGTCCTCATCCAAAATGGAAAACCTGTGAACAAGTCTCTCATTATTTGTGAATATATCGATGAGGCCTAGTCAAGCTCTAATCCATTCATGTCCTCCGACCCATATGACCAAGTTGTTGTAAGATTCTAGGTAGAATTTGTGAACAAGAAAGTAAACATAACCTCACCCAAACTAAATCTTATACCCTAAATTTTATTAAATGCATTGCATTTTAGGTTTAATACATATGAAATTTGTGTCATTCCATTTATAAGAAGAGCACTTTCTGATACATATGAAATTGTGTGATTGCTTTCAATTTTTCTATGATGCATTTTATTCGTGGAGGTCTTACCAGAAATTATGCCGAAATTATCTGAGAAACTAGAAGTGGCAAGTTGGTTTGTTTCTTGTAGATTCCAATCCCTTCAATCTACCACACAGAAGCACTAGAGCTGTCCAGAACTCGGACTTAGCCAATACAAAACCACCAACTTAGCCAAGGCGTACATTCCATCTTATTCAACAACCTTCAGCATGAATATGGATCATGGACGAGGTAAGATTCAAGAATGCAAATTGCATGTGTCATCAGATTTGGTTTAGTGTGGAGTGAAAGAAAACATCAAAACCATGGTCTGCATTCATCTCGAATGACATAGAAACCAACAGTTAATTAGTATGATAGATATGCATTAAATTTTCATATCAGTGGTATAACATTTAGATTAATTTTTCATACCATTTACATGGTCGAAGCTAGGGATCTAGAGTTACTCCAATTAATGGTAGGTACTACGGTGGTAGGTAGTGAGATGTTGGAGAATTTAAATTTCCTTTAAGTTCAAATGTATTTTGTACCAGTGGCAGTCTTGAGTTTGAATCCCATGAAATAAAGGTATTGTTAGGCCCCTATACTACTAGTGTAACCCCTTATTGTTATTAGTATAACCCACTTATTATATTGATGTACCCATGTAGTTCCCATATTGTTACTATTATGCCACATAGAAGCCCACCATTGTTACTATTGTGCCCTACAATATTATTGTTATGTAGGCTTTGATTGTATTGGGACCACTTAGACTCCTATATATAGAAAGGAGGTATTTTCATTTGTATCATCCAAGAATTGTTCATTTATGTAATGTAAAGGAGGTTGCCCCCTTGAAGAGGCTGAATTCTAAGTCGTTGATCTTTCTTTTCTATCTTTTCTTGAGCTGGTTTCATAACATTTGGTATCAGAGCTTTGGATTCTAGGGTTTCGCTGCTCCAAACAGGTCATCGTGGCATTTTCGCTATAACTTTTTTTCTGTGACGTTTCAGAAGTCGCAAAAAAAACCCATTTGAAAAGAATTGGTGTTGAACCTTGGGTCCGAATTTCAGATCTTTTGGCGTGATATTTTCGGAGATATGATCTGCAGAAGTTGGTCTTTTTGCAGACTCCTGAATTACACTCAAAACAGGTGACCTAGGGAAAATCGTCATAACTTTCTTTCTGGGAATCGGATTGAAATTTCGTAAGAAGGTACAGAAAGAGGACAGACTGTAGTTTCTGTTTATATACTTTTCAGAGTCAAAGGTTGAAACAGTGACACGTGGCACTTCATACAAGTTCGCTCTACTGAACTAGTCTATAATCAAGTCACTGCGGGAGATTGTGCATAACTTTTTCTTGGAGAATCCAATTTGGATCAGACTTGTGGCATTGGAAAGAGGACACAGAGGGCTACTACCGGTGACAAGTTCAGAACTTAAATATCTGAAAGTACAGAGTTACAGTCGTTTCAAGGTAGAGCTCCTAAAATCAAGAAAAAGCAAGATGAGGAAGTTTGATGGCAAGGATCCGGTAAATTGGATACTTCAGATGGAGCAATATTTTGATACACATGGTGTACAACTGTTACAAAAGGTATGTATTGCATCTTCATATTTAGAACCAGATCAATTTTTATGGTACAAAGGGCTTTGTTCTCGTAAAAAACTTGTTACGTGGTCAATTTTCACGGAGGAAATGATAGCACATTATGAGGATATAAAGAGCAACACCTTCTTTAGAGAAACACCACAACAATTGGAAAGAGTAAAAGGGCTTTGTGATATAATGGAAAGCAAAATTATGGAAACCAGGAAGCATACCCCTCACAACTATAAAGATGGAAGTGTTGTTTCTCCCAGCCTTCCACAACCTACAAGGGTTACACCACAACAATTGGAAGAAAAAAGAGAAAAAGGGCTTTGTTACAATTGTGATAGCAAATGCACTAAAGGTCATAGGTGTGCTGAGAAGAAATTATTTTACATAGAATATGAAGAGGAGGAAGAAAAGGATCAAGAAACATCAAAAGAAGAGGATATACGTCAGGACACCACCCCAGAGAAAGAAGAAATGAACCAGACCATATCTTGTAAAGCATTGGCAAGAATTACCACTCCTCAAACTCTCAAGATAGAAGGACATATCAAGAAGAAAAAGGTGCAAGAAGTGAAAGATCACATCGAGAAAGAAGAAATGAATCCAACCATATCTTGTAATTCAATGGATGAAATTACCACTCCTCAAAAGATAGAAGGACATATCAAGAAGAAAAAGGTTCAAGTAGAGAAAGATCATATCGAGCATCAACAACAAGTTCTCCAACTTTTAAAGGATAACGCCACTTCGGTGCAAAATCAAATGAAACAACATGTAGATCAACATCGTAGTGAAAAATGTTTTGATGTGAGTGATTGGGTATTTTTACTACTACATCTCAAGCAAGCTATTTATGAGAAGGAAATGTTGGCAATACTACATGCACTTAAAAAGTGGCGACCTTACCGAATGGGAAGACGCTTCAAGGATGAGGATGTGGAAGCATTGTTTTGTGCTATTTATATTATCCAACCAAATTGGATAAACGAAGCAACGGATGAATGGAAGAAGAATGAAGAAGTATGGCCACTTATTCAAAAGTTGCAAAAGATCCCAATTCAAGCAATATTGCCAGAAATTGAAGAGGAAGGAAAAATCATATTGGAACCTGGAGCAGTCACAGAAACAAGAACCCGACAGCTACGAAATCGATCAATTTCAGAGTATCTCATCAAGTGGAAGAACTTACCCGCTGAATATTCCACATGGGAGGACAAGAATTTTATATAGAAGCATCAAGAACTACTCAAGCGTTGAGGACAACGCTTTTTGAAGGAGAGGGGCATGTTAGGCCCCTATACTACTAGTGTAACCCCTTATTGTTATTAGTATAACCCACTTATTATATTGATGTACCCATGTAGTTCCCATATTGTTACTATTATGCCACATAGAAGCCCACCATTGTTACTATTGTGCCCTACAATATTATTGTTATGTAGGCTTTGATTGTATTGGGACCACTTAGACTCCTATATATAGAAAGGAGGTATTTTCATTTGTATCATCCAAGAATTGTTCATTTATGTAATGTAAAGGAGGTTGCCCCCTTGAAGAGGCTGAATTCTAAGTCGTTGATCTTTCTTTTCTATCTTTTCTTGAGCTGGTTTCATAACAGGTATTATATATTTTTATGATTTAGTTGTGAATTTGGACGTCGTTTTGACGGGTTGCAAATGTAAACTACATATCAAACCCGACGTTGAAATTTTTTCACCTGTCATCAAATACGTCATATAACCAAAAACACATCCTTTAGGATGTCAAATTCCAGGCCTATGGGCGAGTGACCTCTAGGCAATTTCACATCAACCAAGAAGAAAAAAAAATCATTTTATCAAATTTTCACAAAATCTCAAAAATAAATTACATTTATAAATAAAAAAATGTCAAACTCGTGATAGAAGATAATAATTTAAAAATACTTAAAAAAAAATCATTATTCATAAAAACTTATTATCTATAAATATAATATACAACGAAAATAAAAAAAATTATATACAAACTTTTAATTTTTTTTTTAATGTAAATTAATCATTTTAAATTCTAAACAAAATACAAATATAAGTATTATCATAATAAAAGTATATATATATATATATATATATATATATATATATATATATATATATAATTGTTATTATTGTTATTACTCTAAATTTAATTTCAAAACTTTATTGTATATCAGTTTAATTTATATATTCGATTAACAATATAATTTATTTAATCACGATAATCATTATATTTAATTGTAATTATATTTGTGATTATAAATTTGAAAACGAAGATAATAATTTTTAAATAAAATCCAAAGAAAGCATCAAATGGTTTTCATAAATACTTTATTATAAAATAATATAAATGATATGTTTCAAGATCATATATATGAATTTGAAATAAATAGAAAAATATATTGAAAATAATATTAAGGTTTAAGTTGTTTATAGTGTGTAGAGCATAAGGTAACATGGTGTTTTATTAAGGTATTTTATCATGTGAAGGTTTTTGGTTCGAAATTTTGTGGGAAAAAATCTATCTATGTTAAGTGTTGATGTGACCTAGGCTAAGTGTGAGCTCTAAGTGATTTTGACAGATCAAATGCCCCTGGATCACAACCACTAAAACCATAAGTTAGACATGCTAATCATATTAAGACCCACATAACTTAAAAATTAAAATATATAGAAAAATTAAAGCTTCTAATATATCTAGATAAAACATCCAATTAAAAATTATATCTCAATAATTCAAAATAATATACATCATTTCTTTTATATTTTATTTTATTTTTTAATAATACAATTATCATATAATTTTATATAATAAAAATATTATTCACAATTTTTTTAATTGCTGATGCTGATACTTTAGAGAGTCTTAAAATGAAGGAAATGATTAAAGAGCTAGAAGAAAAAGTTAATATTCGCCTCACCCTAAATAGTGTGGCAAGTAAATTAGATATCAAACCAATTAAAGATGACATGAATAAATTGAGAGAATTAGACCATGAGCGTAACAAAAGGGCCTTGAACCTTATAATCTTCGGTTTGAAAGAGGAGGTAGACGAGGATACTTTAGCCATAGCCCAGACAAAATTACACAACAGATTACAAATTGAAACAGCATGTCTCACAGAAGAAACAAGGTTGGGGAAACTAACTGAGAATAAAGGAAGGCTGATTTGAATAAAGGTGAGCTCTTCTAACCATAAGTATGACATAATTAGTAAAACCTCAAGTCTAAAAGGAACGGGAATATTTATAAATGAAGATCTCATTCCAGAAGATCAAGAAGAATTGAGAAATGAGGTTCAAAAGGTAAAGGAATCTAGGAAGGAAGGAGAATGGGCAATAATTAGAAATAGAAAAGCCGTTATTTGAGATAGAAACCAAAAAGATAATAATAAATAGCAATTCAACATGTTCCAGATTCTTTCTTGGAATTGCCGGGCCTTTCCATGGAACAAAGGCCCTAAGCTAAGTTGGATCTCAAATGATGTTGATATTATTTTGCTTGTTGAAACTTGGGAGCACGAAGAATCTAAGGTCCCTAACAAAGATGGCTTTACATTATGGTCTACCTGGAATAAGTGATCCTCCTGTAGAGGCATTGGGGGTATAGCTTGTTACATTAAGAAGAACTTCTCTCATCATGCTAGGATTTATAAAAATGACCCTTATAACCAATATAGTTGGATAGAAATTACTGACATTTATGATAAAAATACCTATATAGCAGTTAGTTATTTCCCATCCATCAATTCTAACTTCTATAAGAAAAATAATATAGATAAAAATAGTCCTTACAATGGTTTAGAGAATGATATTTCTAGCCCAAGGAATGAAGGCAATATCCTTTTAATGGGTGACTTTAATGCTCGAACTTCAAGCAACCAAGCTATTCTTCTAAGCAATCATTCCAACCCTAATCCTCTTTGGTTAGATGAAGACCTTCCTCTGGTTATCCGTTACAAAAGGAGCTCTGAAGACCTCAGGGAGAATTTGTTTGGGTCTGAGATAGTCAAGCTCTGTAGTGCTCGGGATCTCATAATCTGCAACAGTCTAAAGAAGTGGCCCAATTCTAGCCAGATGACCTGCATCCATGGGCTTGGTAGCAGTGTGGTAGACTATGTTATCTCCGATATCCCTCTATACAACGAAATAACAAATTTTGACATCTTAAATGACCACGAGCCTGACTCTGATCATAAGCCTTTACTTATAACTCTCAATTTTGTCATGCATAGAGATCCCATAGAAGATAATACTTATAGCCAAAAGAAGTTAATCTTTGATAGAAATAAAAAATATCTCTTTCTAAATGAATTAAAAACTAATTTGCTTCCTTTATCTAGTATAGACAACATAGAAGATCTCTATCATAATTTTACTACAACCCTCTCATATTCTATTAACAAGTTCTCAATTGAAGTTTCAAGTAATAAAAGAAATAGAAAAACCAACCCATGGTATGACAAAGATTGTAAAAGTGTGAGGAGAGAAATTAAGGAATTTGTTGATGAATCTCTTAAAATTGGCAAGATAAAAATATACAAAGCCCTAACTAAAAGAAAAAAAAAGAGCAATATATTCATAAAAGACAAGAGAATCTCTTACACCTCTCTAAGGTAGCTCCTAAGAAATTCTGGAGGCAGATTCTAACTAGGAAAACTAAAGATAATAATAAAATTGCTTTACACGATTGGAATTCCTATCTTAAAAAGCTTTATGAATCTCTAAATGTCATGGATAACTTTGAAACCCTATCCACAATGAAAGAAGATTTCTCATTAGAAGACACTGATTTTGGGCTTAATCGCTTGGCTAATGAGAAAGCTAAGGACATTGAAGGTTACCAAGCGGAAATCTTTAAAATTGAAGGTCATGTCCTCATCCCCCACATTCACAAGCTTTTCAATCAGGTGGTCAAGCGAGGGTTCCCTAAACCATGGACTCAAAGCCTCATTATCCCTATTTTTAAAAGTGGGGATACAAATAACCCCTCTAATTATCGGACAATTATGATTAGCCCTCTCTTAGCCAAGTTATATGGTATTATTTTGGAAAGGAAGTTGAGCATATGGCTTGAAAGTGAAGGTAAGTGGGCTAAAAAAAAGCGGGTTTTATAAAGCAACACTCAACAACAAACCACCTTGTTATGCTTAGGATCATTGTGGAGGAATGCTACAATGATAACTCCAATCTCTTTTGTTGCTTTGTGGACTTTAGAAAGGCTTTCGATATGGTTCCTAGAAACAACCTTTGGAACATATTAGAAGAGCTAAAGGTTCCTTTTGAGTTGAGAGCTGCCGCTATAAGGTTATATGAGAATGTAATTTCCAAGTTAAAGAGAAATGAAGTGTGGGCGAAAGATATTAAGTGTAATATCAGAGTTAAACAAGGTTTCCCCCTCTCCTACCCTATTTGGCATTTACATCGACCAGCCAGAAGGTTGTTTAGAGGAAGCAGGATGTGCTGGCACAATCTTAGCTGGGATAGTCATCATCCTTCTTCTCTACGCTGACGATATTTTTCTTCTTGCAAGGTGCCCATTTGATCTTGATAAGAAACTTATACTTCTTAAGTATTTCTGCTCTACCATGGGTATGACTGTTAACACTGACAAAACAAAAGTTATGATTATCAAATCCAAGAAGGACATTTACACTAATTTTATGTATGACAATAGTAACTTGGAGGAAGTGTCTTCCTACAAGTACCTAGGAATTGATATTCATCACAAACTCAACTGGAACTATAGCATTGAGAAAAGTATTAATGGGGGATGGAAAGCTTATTTTGGTCTTGAAAATAATTGTAAAATGGCAAACCTCGTAATGTGGGATAGAAAGAAGTTCCTTTTTGAAACTTTAGTCACTCCGGTTATCTTATATGGATGTGAGGTTTGGGGTTGTGGCATCTCTAGAGAATCCTGGAGAAAGATTAAGAAAATCGAAAAGCGTTTTATAACATATAACCTCAAAATTAAAAGAAACACACCCTATCCTATTCTCCTTATAGAAGTGCGTTTATCCCCTATCGGGAGCATAGCTATGACTAGGCTTCTGTTGTACAAGCACAAACTCAATAACATAGGAGACCATAGACTTCCTAAGCTAGCTTTAAATTCTAGCCAAAACCACCTAAGGCTCAAACGAGGTTGGTATAAAGACACCAGGGCCTGGTTAAAACATTAGGAGATCGACGAGAATGTTGCATTGCAAACATTAATAACATTAAAAATATTGTTACTTCTAAGTTCAAAGAAAAAATGTGGTTTTAAAAAGATTTAGCAGCTAAAAGAAAATTAAGATATTATAAGGAGGTCATCAACCCCACCCTAGAAGATCAAAAGTATCTCTTTGTTTTAACTAGATCAAAGAAGAAAATTAATATAGCCAAGATTAGAATGAACTCTCATGAGCTCCATAGCGAAACAGGGCATGGGTAGTTCCTAAAACACCATGGATGGAAAAGTTCTACCATCTCTATGAGAATACGAACATCGAGGATGAAAACCACTTCCTCTTAGAGTGCCCTGCATACAACCACATTAGAACTTAGTTTCAAAATGGTTGTTGCAATATTGACCTTCCTAGCCTTTTACATTGTCAAAATTATAGTGAGCTTGAGAGGCTTCTCTCCAAGCTTTCTGAGCATACGAATAAAATCTTAAATCTAACTAAATAATTTGTTTCTTTAGGTCTGATAGACCAAAGTTTGGTCTCAGTGGATGTTAACCATCATCATCATCATTAAAATTCGATATTTTTTAATATATATAATTTATAAAAGTAGTAAATAAAAGTTTACAATTTAATGCAAATTAAAATAGAATTTACTTTTTACTATGATGGCTAGATTTGATGTAGGAAATTTTCTCAAATCCAGTAGAGATATTTTTTAATTTATCCAAGATTTAATACGCCACGGGATGGAATTATAAACAATTTTTTTCTTGGTAAAATTGGGTGCCTTTCTAATCTATTTGTATTAATAATAATATTTCCATCAAAGATCATCAACTAACTTGGAGTTAGTGGGGTGCTTATTTCTAGCCATAACCATCACTTCATGGGAAGCTATGTAACCACAAATGGGGGCATGTTGCAGTTTGGTCTACAATAAGCAAAAATACTAACATTCTCCCACTTGGTGCAAACTGAAACATGCACAATATTTTTTTTAATGTTATCTTCCATTTATAGTTTCCCAAGAAAGAGTTTCAATGAATGAATTATGGCATTAAATAATTGATTAAAGGAATACTACCTTGCATGTATTACAATATCATTGATTCCCTCTAATTAAACACTTTATGTGGCATAATTGTGTAAGGATGTGCAACAAAATTCCTGTTCAATATCCAACATTATTGTCCCAATGGACAATGTGTCATTCATTACTCCTTTATGTATACAAATTTGAGTAGACAGATATACCATGAATCATAAAAAACATAATTTCAATTATGAACTCAATGGTCTCTCAAATGTACATAAAAACTCAAGCATGAAACAAGTTAATAACTCCTATACTCTCCACATTTTCTCCATACAACTTAGGTGGTAACCCTTTCATCATGCAATCCATAACCATTAACTTAGTATTGATTTTCTCAATAGTCACCTGATGATTCTGGACATGTTCTTTAACAAAGTACTTTATGTAAATGTGCTTGTTTGAGCTACTATTCTTATTATTGTTAGGAAAGTGAACTACGATGGAGTTATCAAAGTAAATCCTTAATGGACTAAAGATAGGTTCTATAACTCTAGGCCCCATGATTAAATTCCTTAACCATAAATTTTGTGACCTAACCACATAACATGATATATATTTTTCCTCCATAGTGGAAGAATCTATCAAATTTTGTTTTTTCCTTCCCCATGAAATGGAAACTTATCCATGTATGAAGACATATACCGATTTAGACTTTCTACAGTCGAGAAATCCTACATAGTCTAATTTCAAATACCTGATCACTTCCAAATGGTCCGATCATCTATATGTGAGCATGTAGTCTTTTGTACATTGTAGCTACCTCAAAACTTTCTTTGCATCTCTCCAATGGTCAATGATTGGATTACTTTGATATCTACCTAACATTCCAGCTACAAATCCAATGTCTAGCCTTATATAGACCTGAAGATACATCACAATTGACTATAGATGCATAAGGAATCATCTTCGGATTTTCCTACTCCTTCAAACATTGATTGAAACAAAACTTATCACCTTTAACAATGGGTGCCATAGTAGGTGAACAAAGATTCATGCAAAATATTTCTAGAACCTTATTAATGTAGGCCTTTTGAGACAATCCTAATATCCTTTGGGATCTATCTCTATGAATCTCTATGCCAATGAAAAAAGGGGCTTCACCCATATCCTTCATATAAAAGTTCTATTTTAAAAAAAATTAGCTTCACATAGCAAGGCTAAATCATTGCTAGCAAAAAAATATCATCCACATAGAGGTCTAAGAATATGAATTTTCTCCCAATGATCTTAAGATATATACATTGACAGACGATGTTATCCATAAAATTGAATGAATATATGACACCATGAAATTTAAAATACCATTGATGTGAAGCTTGGTTTATTCCATATACGGATTTTATGGGACTACAAACCAAATTTTTTTATTTATATAAATAAAAATCTTCAGGCTAACTCATGTGGACCACTTCCTCTAGATTCCCATTAAGGAAAGTTGTTTCTACATCCATTTCATGGAGCTCTAGATCAAAATGAGCCACTAATGCCATGATTAATAGAAGTAAGTCCTTTGTATAAATTATAGCAAAGGTCTCTTGGTAATCAATACCTTCTTTTTGAGTGAATACTTTGGCCACAAGTATGGATTTATATCATTCTATATTTCTATATGAGTCCTTTTTTATTTTGTAGACCCATTTATAGCCAATGGATTTGGATTTCTTAGGAAATTCAACTAAATAACATACATGGTTCTTAGCCATTGAATCCAACTCTTCTAATATAGCATCGTGCTAGAGCTTGGAGTTTCCTTTGCTCATGGATTGTGAAAATGAGATTGGATCTTCCTCAATTCGATTGCCTTGGTGTGAAACTTGTAGGTACAAAACATAATTAGAAGAAATTATATGTTTCCTTATTCTTGAGGATCTTCTTAATATTATCTCTTCACCCACATTTTTTGGAATTTAAAAAGTAGGTTCATTGACAACTTGATACTCATGGGGTGGAGTTTCATTAGTTTTTTATTCTTCCATAATGATATCTTGTGGATTGTCCTAAAGTACAATTCGTCAATCCACATTTGCAGGTATGATAACTAGAGCTTAAATTTCCTCAAAATTTAAATTTAATTTTGAGGTTGCTCACTCCAAATAATGCTCAAGAAAATTTCCATTTATTGCTTCAATGACATTAGGTGTATGGGAAGGAAAATAAAACTTGAATCCCTTGGACCTTCTTTTTTAACTTGGAAACTAGGGCCAAAGTCCACCTTGGGAGAACTCATTCGATGGAGATCACGATTGCATTGGATTCCTCTTTTCGAGAGGTCCAAGATTGATATAAATATAATCTCATTCGGACATGCAGAAGTGTGATTTTGAATTTATTCCCTCACATATGACAATTGATAAGGTCAGCTTCATCATTGTATAGGATCAAGAAGCCCAATGGATGTGTCTCTTTACCCACAATGAAGTGTATAAATACAAGAGACCTCACATCTCATTTGGACATCCATCACTCACACATTATTCTCCCACTTTTCATTAGATTGGTTCGTACAACTTGGGAAGCCTCTCTCTCTCTCTCTCTCGTGCTACTAGGAGGACAAAATTTCCAGACTAAATCACATAATCAAAATTACATAATTTTAGATAGTTTGACCAATGTTGACCAACATTGACCGAGGCTATTTTGACCAATTTTGAGGGCAGAATTTTGATTTCCTTGGGCCGCATCGATTGGCACAAAAATTGAAGTTTTCTGGGTATTTTGACATGTGTTGGCTGTAGGCCTGTTTGACCATAGCTTGAATGGATTTGACCAAAGTTTTTGTGACTGTTTTGGGTTGAATTTGACCATTGCTAGAGGACAAGTTTGAATACCTTTGACTGAGCTTCAAATGAGGTATTTGATTGTTGCTTTGACCAGTGTATACTTTCTATTTAGGGCTAAAGTTTGACTGTAGTTGACTGCAGAATTTGAGAAGGCCGATTTGACTTTGTATTGGGCTAGTCAATTTGACTTTTGTACTCTCTCTTCTGAATTGTTGAATAATAATAAGAATTAATAGAATGGTTTTCCCCACATTTGGATTTTTCCCTGGCAACCACCAAATCTAGTGTCCTGTTGTCTTGGCTTGTCTTCTACAATTTTATTTTACGTTCTATCTACATTTACTATCAATGTGATTAATGGTTAATGCATTTGCTACTAGAAATATTTGGAAATTGTTATTGGGCTACTAAAGGAACATTGAAGTAAATTGTGCTAAGTATAGAACATACCATTTCCATCTAAACTTAATATGGTATCAAAGTGCAAGTGAAGACAAAGCCCAAGCAAGAGTGAGAAAAGAAATCACTAAGCAAAGTTGTTGGATAAGAATTTTGAGCTACCTTCAATGACGACTACATCATACTTCAAATTCGAGGACACGCTTAAGGACAAATTCGACTATCATGCATGGAAGATGTCACTGAATTTGACTTTGGAAGAGAATTATGTTATGGACTATGTAAAGGGAAGAGTGGTGGAGCCTCCTTCAAATGTAGCCACAGCTGCAAAAACAAAGTACAAGAAAGGTGAGGTCAAAGCTATGAAAATTATTGTAGATTCCATTCACAAGCCATTGATTGCCTATATTTATGATTTGGAAACATCTAAGGAGATGTATGAAAAGATGGTTGGGCTGTTCAAAGTAAATAATGAAAATCAAGTCCTCTTTCTCAAGATCAAGATGGATAGAGGAGAGTCCATTCAATCCTACTTCATGAGGATTACTAAAATCAAGAATGATCTCCTATCTATTGGAGAATTTGTTGGTGATAGGGATCTAACTCTTATTTCACTTGGAGGTCTTACAAGAGAATGGGATGTGTTTAACACCACCATCCTAAATAGTTACAGGATTCCAGGTTGTGATGAATTATTGGCTAGATGCACTCAAGAAGACATAAGGATGATGGAAATATATAAGCCCTCAAATGGAAATAATCCTACCTCTTTCTTTGCTCATGATAAAAGGAATAACAACGTTGGTCCAAGAATACAAGGTCAATGATTTAAGTCAGGATCCAAAGAAGGAAGAAAAGGAAGATGCTTCAATTGTAACAAGTTTGGCCACTATGATAGAGAGTGTCCTCACAAGAAGGATTCTCCTGGATGGGATGACAACAACAAGAACAAGAATCACAAAAATTTTAAAGGTAATAGAAATCAAAGGAACAACAAATTCAATAATAAAGGAAAGAGGAATGCTCTCGTTGCTCAATATGGTAATGGTCGACCTCCCAAAAGGACAAGAAATTATAGGTATGAGGAAACTAATGTTGTAGAAAAACAAAAAGAAATTTATCTTATTTCTGTACTCACTATTGCATCTACTCCATATACTTTGGATCAGTGGTTGATTGATAGTGGAGCCTCAAGGAACTTCACCAGGTACAAAGAGGCCCTCTCAAATTTGGTCGAAAAGAAGACTAACCTGCAAATAATACTTGGAGATAATTCCATATATCCCGTGAAAGGAATAGGTATCGTCACTCTACACTTGAATCAAGGTCAAAACATCCATCTTTAAGAAGTATTGTATGTGTCCGATTTGAAGAAGAATCTATTATCTATTTATGTGATGGAAGATAAAGGCTTGAAGGTAGAACTCGTTGATGGAAAGGTATTTCATTGGAAAATAAACCCTAAAGATGCATTACACTTGGATTTATGGTTGATGGTTTTTATCAAGTTGGAGGAAGTCCTTTGGGAGCCATGTCTGCAACACTTCTCTTCAATCTGAATTGTAGCACTGAATATTTTCCCACCTTCATTACAAATCCTTAGCTGGGGTAAGGAATATGGTCACAGGTATGCCCGATTTCAACATAAATCATGAAGGTGTTTGTCAGGATTGTGCAGCTAGGAAACTTACAAGGGGACCATTCCCTTCAAGAGAAAGTAAAACTTCTTATATTCTTCAAATGGTCCATTCTGACCTATATAGTATGTTTCCTGTAACGTCATTGGGAGGATAATTATATTATGCTTTTTTTGTGGATGACTTGTCTCGCAAAACATGGATCTATTTCTTGGAGAAGAAGGATAAAGTATTCAAATGGTTCTGCTCTTTCAAAGACTTGGTGGAGAATCAAACAGGGAAGAAGATCAAAATATTGAGGACCGATAATGGGACTAAATATGAATGAAATGAATTCAATTACTATTGTAGAAAAGTTGGCATTAAGAGGTAGACAACCGTTCCATACACTCCCGAGCAAAATGGAGTTGCTGAAAGAAAGAATTGAACGATCATGGAATCCACCCATGTCATGCTTCATGATCTAGGTCTACCAAAGTTATTATGGGGAGAAGCTACAAATACTGTCCCATATGTTCAAAATAGGTTTCCACATCAAGAATTGGATTTTAAGACACCTGAAGAAGTTTTCACTGGAAAAAAACTTGATGTTTCTCACTTTAGAATATTTGGTTGTCCTGCATATTTTCAAGTGCCTAAAGAGAAGAGAAACAAGTTGGGAGCATGCAAGAAGAAAGGAACTTTTATGGGCTACGGTGAAACTTCAAAGGCATATAGAATCTATGATGTGCTTGGTCAATGATATGTAGAAGTAATATATGATGTCACATTCGATGAAGACACTGCTCTTGGGAAAGCCAGCAATATAACCATTCCAGGAAAAGAAAATGATGATGCTACTAGAAAGCAAGAAGAACCTTTGTTTGATGACCCTATACTCGATGTTGAAGGTCCGATGGATCCCATTGATCCACATCCTAGTGATCCCTCAACTTCAAGGAAAAGACCATTGTGGCTCAAGGGCACTCTCGAAGATGCTAAGAAGCATATTTCTCCAAGAGGAACATTTCATGAAAGTGAGAGACCCACCAGGTATCAAGGATACCTTGCTTCCATGAGTAACATTGTTTAATCTGAGCTTTGTACGTTCAAAGAAGCCATGAAACATCAAGTATGGAAGGATTCGATGAATGAGGAGTATGAATCCATCATGAAAAATGATGTCTGAGATGTGGTTCCTAGACCCAAGAAAAAATCTGTGGTCAAATCTAAATGGCTTTAATAATCAAACATGGAACTGATGGAAGTGATGAAAAATACAAGGTCAGGTTCATTGCTCGAGGCTTCTCTCAAAATCACGGAGTGGACTATGACGAGATATTTTCACCAGTTTCCCAATACACCACTATACATTCCATCATTTCTCTTGTTGCCTCTTAAGGATGGAGCCTACACCAAATGGATGTCAAAACTACGTTCTTACATGGCTCCCTTAGGGAGGAAGTCTACTTGGGACAACCTGAGGAGTTCAAAGTATAGGATCAAGGGACACACATATGCAGGTTGAAGAAATCCCTCTATGGGCTAAGGCAAGCCCCAGGGCTTGGTATGATGGGATTGATGTTATCTTATGAAGCTAGGATTTACAAGGAGCGATGTTGATCCTATCTGATATTTCAAGGTTGAGAATGATAGACCTCTCATTTTGGTCCTTTATGTGGATGATCTCTTTTTGACATGTGTAGACCCTCTCATTTATCAATGCAAGAGGAAGTTGACTTTCAAGTTCAAGATGAAGGACCTAGGAATGATGCACTACTTCCTAGGCTTGGAGGTCTAGAAAAAGCCAGGTGAGATTTTCCTTTCTTAAGGAAAATACATTGTGAAGCTACTTGAAAGATGTGGGATGGTGGATTTCAAGTATGTTTCTACTCCGATGGAACAAAACTTGAAGAAGCTATGTGGAAGTGTTGCTGGCCTGTTTTGGTGAACCCTTCTGAATATAGACAACTTATGAGGGCCCTAATGTTCTTGGTAAAATCCCATTCTAACATATGCTTCATTGTGAACATAATGAGTCAATTTATGGTCAAGCCTCATCACATACATTGGATTGCTTCTAAGAATCTCTTTACATATCTCTAGAGAAAAATCTATTATAGACAGAGATACACTATCAGTAATTTGAGGCTGCATGGACATATAGATGTTGACTAGGTTGGAAGTGTGGTGGATCATAATAGCACATCTGGATGTTGCTTCTCATTGGGGCCTACTTCAATTTTTTGGATGAGCCAGAAGCATAAATTGATTTCTTTAAGAACCACCAAGGCTGAATACATTGCAACTAGTATGGCCTGTTGTGAAGCTGTTTAGTTGAGGAAGGTCTTCAATGAGTTATTTGAGCACATTTTGGATACCACAGTGATCTTCTACAAAAAATTGAGTGGGATTTGACTTTCAGGGAATCCTGTGTTCCACAACTCCTCCAAGCACATTGATATCAGGTACCACTTTATCTGAAATATGGTACAATGAGGAGAAATAACACTCCAACACATCAGGATTGATGAGAAGGTAGCAGATATCCTCACGAAGCCTTTGGGGAAGGTAAAATTCTTAACCTTCCGACAAATACTTGGAGTCATGGAAAGGCCCTCCCATGAGGGTCCTGCTTGAGTTAGACATTGAGCTCTGGGAGCTTCTAGGGCTTAAGGTACTTCTTGGAGCTATGAGAAACCATATGGTGAGTGGTTCACCTTCCCCTATGTGGTGTGATGTGTACAAGGTGAGTGTTTCACCTTCCCTTGTGATACCCCATGATGGTTGACATGTGTGTAGAGTGAGTGGTTTACCTTCACCTACAATTTCAAACACATATATGTAAGGTTAGTGGTTCACCTTCTCCCGTTGATGCCCCAACATACATCCTACCCATGTAGTTCGGGACTCATGGTAAGTACCTCTCATCTGGCTAATGAGTTGGGAAACATGGATAGGGACCATAGCACTACTGATGGACGCATCGTGTACTGCCCTACTACTTATGTCTAAGATGCATGGTGTTCAACAACTTGATATGGGATTATTTGAGGTTCTACCTCTCGATTGACTTTTGTCAGTGGAGAGTGGTAAGGTCTTGTGACTCACTCTCAATCAATTCTTCTTCATTATTACTTCATGGTTCATCAAAGCCGAGTAGAGCAGAGTAGAGAAGATATGAGATGACAAAGATGGTACATGACAATAGGATGGCTTGATGATGACATATGGATTGGCAGGTGAAATTCTTCCTAGTTGAGAGGGAGTGTTAAAATTGGAAAATAAGGCCAAATTACAGCTTGATACAACTCATTTGATGTAGATGATGATTGCATTAGATTCCTTTTTTTGAGAGGTCCAAGCTTGATATAAATATCATCTCACTCAGACAAGAAATAGTATGATTTTGAATTTATGCCCTCACATATGTGAATTAATCAGTTGACTTCGTCATTATGTAGGCTCAAGAAGCCTAATGGATGTGTCTTTGCACCCACAACAAAGTGTATAAATACAAGAGACCTCACACCTCATTTGGACATCCATCACTCACACATTCTTCTCTCTCTCTTCATTAGATTGGTTCGTACAACTTGGGAAACTTCTCTCTCTCTCTCTCTGTCTCTATCATGTGCGACTAGGAGGACAAAATTTCTAGGCTAAATTACAAAACCAAAATTGTAGAATTTCATAAAGTTTGACCGGCATTGACCAACATTGACCGTTGTTGTTTTGACTGCAATTTTGAGGGCGGAATTTTGATTTCCTTGGGCCACATTGATTGGCACAGAAAGCAGAGTTTTTTGGGAAGTTTGACCTGGGTTGACCGTAGAGTTGACCATAGGTTGACCGAGTTTGACCAGAGTTTTTGTGACTGCTTTGGGTTGAATTTGACCATTGCTACAGGTCGATTTTGACTGTCTTTGACTGAGCTTCAAACGAGGTATTTGACTGTTGTTTTGACCAATATTGACTTTATGGTTAAGGTCGAAGTTTGAGTGTAGTTGACTACATAATTTGACAATTGGGCTAGTCAATTTGACATTTTTACTCTCTCTCTCTCTCTCTCTCTCTATTGAACTATTGAATAATAATAAGAAGAATTGATCAAAGTTTTTCCCCACATTGGGGTGTTTCCCTAGCATCCGCCAAATCTGGTGTCCTCTTGTCTTGGCTTGTCTTTTGCAATATTTTTTATGTTCTATCCACATTTATTGTCAATGTCATTAATGGTTAATGTGATTTTTACTAGAAATAATTGGAAATTGTTATTGGGTTTCTAAAGGAACATATAAGTAAATTGTGCTAAGCATAGAACATACCATTCTTATCTAAAATTAACACCTTTCTACATAACCAATGAAAAACCTATGCTTTTCATTAATTCCAACATTTTCTCTAATGGATTATAAACAGTGCATTCCCATAACTCAATTGATCATTGGATACTTGTATCTTGCATCCAAAATGACAAATTCGCCATTCAAGAGAATTTTCTATCCTGTTCACAAGCAAGTCGGCATCCAGGTTCACTCAATCTAGTTCAATTGTACTTTTTTTCTGTTATCACTATGTTTAAGCCAAATCCTTCCCATTTCTGTCACTTTAAGTTTGTAATTCAATCAACAGAATGCCTCCTAAAGGGAAGGAAGTTTCAGAAACCCCAAATCCTCTCATTCATCCACAAGTTGACTTCCATCACACCCCCTTGGTTGATAAAGACTGTAAATTCCATGAGTCTTTGTCCGAATTTGATTTGTTTGAGATCTATTTCTAGATGGAGGACCAATTTGTTGATCAAACGAATGAAATTGGACATTAGGACTCCCACCTTATTCATTAGATCTTCCCTCAGATCCACAGAGCACCTGAATTTGTCAGAAAATTTCATGCATCTTATTACCCCAGTCAAAGAGCTATTATCTCACCTAGAGGAGAAATATTGTGCTCCATCAATGCTCAGTCCATTGACCATCTGTTGCAGACCCCAACTATTGTGCAAAACCAATCCTTTTTCTCATGAATGCCTAACATAATCCTATCAAAAATTGGATTTCACTAAAAGATCTTAGACCCTAGAACTTTTCCTAGCTATAGATAGCCCTCTCCCTAAACGAAACCTTCCCTATGATTCATCTATATTCCCAGACATAACTAAGAAAATTACCACCATTCTCTCTTATCTCCTTGGTTACTATTATGATCAACATGTAGATGAAGTCGTCATCGGTTTCTTATATATCTTTTCTGTTGGTTCCAAACCCACTATTCTTTTTAACTTTAGTCAATTTCTAGGTGAGGCCGTTCATGAAAAATTTGTCTAGTTCAATACTAAAGAGGTATTTAAGTATGCTTCAGTACTTGTATATCCTTTTATCTATTTTCAGGGGGGCAAGTTTCCATTCACTTTGCAGAAGCTAGATGAAGAAGGGAACTAGAAATCAGTTATCTTTTGGACTTCTATGGGAATGAAGGAGAAAGAAGAATTTTCATATAAACAGTTCATAGAATTGTTTGTTCATCCAGCCATTAATCTTATGAACAACACTCCAAAACCAAGAATTAGTGATGAAATTATAAAAGTTTTGCAACTAGTTGACCAAGCCACAACATGATATTTTTATCTTAACCAAAATTATACAGAGATAAGAGTCTTTGGCTGTGAGCTTCCACCTTACAAGCCGCCTAAGTACCTCCCTATGAGAATTTTTGCATTAGAATACATTAGGCAGAGGCTCAATGCAAATGAAGTGCATTTTTTGGCTGCAAAGAAGAAATCACAATTTAAGCTAAAATCTCATGTTGGTCCATTCATCTGTAACATTAGAGCATCAGGAGAAGAAGTGGACAAGTTATTGAAGGAAATAAAGTTTGGCCTCAACTTTACCAAATATTATGACCCAATGGGAGTGATTTCAAGACTCAGAGTAGAAAATAAATTTACTCCATATCATCACATAGCCAGGCCTGAGATTGAACAATACAAAAATCAGTTAGAATGGAAGAAAAACATCGTTCAAGAAGCTGAAGAACAGGCAATCTCTACTTTGAATGTACAAACTCTACTTGTACAGGAAAATAAAGCTAAACGAGGAAGGGAAGAACAATCATCCCCTACAACTGAAGCATCAAGTCAAGGCTTTAGAATTGTGCATAGAAAAAAGAGACTGAGGATCTCTTTGAAGGTCAATGCAACTAATGAATCACAGAAAGAAACATTTGATAGACTTGGAGAGACATCACTTTTTACATAGTCTGGTGAACAGTCTACTTAGTATCCCACTCATTCCACCACATGTCATGGACATCAAGTGATTCATACCAGTGAAGGCAGTCAGGAGGATAAAGAAGGTGATATTTTTTATGTTTACAGTGAAATTAAGAAGAAGAATGAGGAATTAGAGTTGAACACTTATACTCAATTCTGGAAACATTCTTCTAGTTCTCAAGCTAGAATTCTTTCATTCTTTGACTTTGAAAAGGCTAAAATGCAGATGGCTTTCTTACAAGCTCATATTCCACAACCCATAACTGTTGCACATTACCATAACCAAACCTCCTTTGAATTTAATCTTAAATATGTACATCCAATTGACCAAATTGAGATGCACAAACATACTGGCCAAATGATTTCTTATACTTTAACTAACACTGCCATGAGTTTGTCAAAGTTGCAGGTCACCTTAGCTAATAGATGGAAAAAGTTTCTTCATTAGCAAAAGACACCAAGATCAAATCTTTGGAAGATCTGGTGCTGAAGATGGGATATGATCCCTCCAATATAAATGTTGCAGAAGAAATTATGAAGAATAAAAATGTTGAGGTTTTAGCATTAAGGAAGCAACTCAAATTGGTAGCTTCAGAGGACCCAATGACTAAAGAAATTGAAGAAACTGAGACTCAGAAATTTGACATGATGAAGCTAATCATGGAACAAAATATGCAAATAAAACAGATGGAGGAACAAATGGAAAAACTTGTCAAATTGAAAGAGGAAGTTGTGAAAAAGTCAAATATTCCAATGGATGTAGTTCCTCTTACAGCAGTCCCTATAGCTACAGTTTCTACCTTAGGCACAGTAGCAACCACAGGTACAATAGAAGGAGTTGAAAAACTTGCTGAAGCTGTTCAGAACATGTCTCTTCAGACAAAGGAAAATAAGAAATTGTAGGATCAGCTAAAGACACTACAACACATGAAAGAAGTTGCAGACAACTCACATGCAGTTGAGTTGCAAAGGGAAAGAGGTCAAATTGAGATATTGCAAAAAGAAGTCAAAGACTCTTACCTTGGAAATACACTGGGTTTGGTAAAGGAGATTTTATGGGGAGAGATTACTGAATCAATCAAAGATATATGGCCTTATATTAAAATAAATTTTCATCAAAAGGACTTGTTGGAAAAAGCTCAAGAAGCTATTGAAACTATCTCAAATGAACTTGAGGAAAAGCCAGAAATAGCCATTAAAATAATCAAGTTTCTAAATTCTAAAGACAGCTATGAGCTTGAAGAATTGGGTATTGATGACAAGACAACAACCATAGTGGAGGTGAAGAAGGTTATTATAAAGAAAAACCTCACTCTTCAGTTGGAGGAAAAGTGCAGTAGTGTTAATGTCATAGTTCAATGTTTTTTCAGCAGGCTAGAACCCTTGACTAGCAAGGGTTTTCCCTCCATATTTGCGATAAATGATAAGTTAGTGCCTATTTAAGACTATGTCTGCAAGCTTACAGAGGTCAGTGCCAGTGCAGATACAGTTTCAAATATAAAGGGTACAGAAACACCAAGGCTTGTGCTGAATGCACTCAGAGATACCTTTTTCATCCTTAATGAAATAAGACACATATTTTTAGTAAAACCTACTTTTACTAAATATGTGAAAATGGATGAGGTTTATCGAAGGGTAACTAAGTTATCTATCCCAGATAAAAAAAATTGGGAACAGTTAACTGATTTACTCGACTAAATGAAGGATCAACAACATTCATAATTTTGGGGAACAGTCATCAATAGATCAACAACATTCAGAATTTTGGGGAACAATCATCAACAGATCAGCAACATTTGGAATTTTGTGGAACAGTCATCAACATTTTAACAGCAAAATAGTGACAGATCGACTATCAGTTCATTTTTCAAATTTTGTATTAAGCTATTTTTGTAAATTTGTTTAAGATATTTTCTTAGCACTAAACTTGTATAAATAACTCTCTTTTATAAGTTATTAAGGGTTTCACCCTTGGAGAAACATTTTTAAGCACTAAATGTACTTAGCTTTTTCTGAATCACTAATAGCAAAGTAAAGGATTCTGAATTTTGATTCATATAGTTTCATATTCCTTGTAAGTTTTTCCAGTTTTCATTCACTGTGTTTTCTTCATATTCTTAAGTTTTACAAAGATAACCAGGTAGGAATAGTTGTGTCTCAATTACTCCTAGAAACTCTCTGAAGTGGTCATCTTTAAAGAGAATGAATTTTAGAAATTGTTTGTTTAAGTAATTCCCTCTAAATCATAAAATCATCAGTCCCTTTGTAATCTTGGGCATATTTTGTTAAACTTTCTGAACATTTTTTGAAGGTTTTCTTACTTATGGTTAAATAATTTTCTATTTGAAAAATGTAATAGTCATATCATCTTTCTATTTCTACTCATCACCTGATAATCTTAATCACTGTGTGGATTTTAATAGCAGCCATTTGTTTAAATATTAGTATTATTAAAAAAGGTTAGGCATCACTATTTTAAATCTGTTTCATACATCGGTCCTCCAAAATTAATACAAAACATTAAAAACATTTTAGATGCCCTGGCATGATAGCTGACCATTATCATCTCAGAGATACATCAAATTCACAGAAAGGAAATTTTTTACATCAAATGGGGATCAAAATAGGTGCTAAAATGGCTAGGGTGCACTACAATGCGGGTACATAGAATACTAGGGTGCACTAAAATTCTTTGTCTCTAGACCGAGGGGTGTGATTATAAGGGAAATCCAAGTTCTGACACAAAAATTCCAGTAAATCTCAATGAAAGGTATTCGTAGGTCTATTTAGGACTGAGTGAGACAATGAAGGTCTGAAGAGGAGGCAGAACAAGCACTAAGGAGAAGGAAACCATGAAGGGAATACATAATTCCCCATTTGGGTCACTAATTTGTTATGCAGAATCTATGGCTACTGATAGAGGTATCTTCCCTAAAGTTGATGGCCTAGTCTAGAACAAGAGAAGGAAAAAGCAACTAATGTTTCCCTTAAAGTAAATAGATAATGGGATGAAGACAGTTAGCACTCTGTAATTTTCGAGGTTTTGGAAGAAACCACGGAGGTAACCATAAAACCACTTTGGAGTTTAGGATCTAGCCTTCCTAAACTTAGAGAGGGAGTTCTTTGTCAGATTTAACTTTGTTGTATTTGGGATATTATGCTAGTTATGGATGTTCAATAGTTTGTTTGATTATTTGAGATTTGTTTTAATTGGTTTGGTTGTTTAAATTCTTGAACTTCCATTGTGTTGTGGAGTCTACAAACTGAACATGGATCTGTCTCAGATTTTCAAAGGAGTTTCACAAGGCAAGGTAGTTAAGCTAACTAGATCCTTTAATTTAAATGAAATGTAATGGAAGGAAAGAAATAGGTTCAATTAAGAAAAAGAGCAGTTAAGCATTATTTAACTTAATATCAGAGGAAAACATTTAAATTATCCATAGCCAGAATTATAGTGTATCTTTCAACAAATTTTGTTCATTAACTTTCTGTAAAATAATTCAGATTTAAAAACACATAAGTATGGAAACAAAGAAATAAACACATAGACAGTGAGAGAAACACTTCACCAAATAGTCCAACACATGAATCCTGTGAAAAATGTCCTTTTTATTACTGATCAACCCATCAAATGGAAAAAGTACAATAGCTTTCTGGAAAGCAAAAATCAACCCTCTATACTTCGAAATCTAAAGTATTTATACAATTATTTACAAAAATTCAGTCATAACTCATTAGGATATATTTAAGGAAAATATAAAACAAATTATATCTCTTGTTACAAACTAATAGGGAAAGTTGGAACTATTCGAAAGCTAGCCCTGTTTTGAAGGGAGTTGTTGCTAGTATGTCTCTTTGACCTTTGCTCTATTGTTGGTCCTTTGACTGAAGATAGAGTTACTCACTTAGTCTAGTAACTCACATAAATTATCCCACCTCTCTTCATTTAGAATAAACAATTTAGTCACCCTCCTGTAGATCTCATCTACATCAGTGTACTTGGAAAAAGTAGGCGTGCTGAAAAAATGTGATTTACCCCATGTTGTATTGTCAAATCATTCTCGAGTGCCTCGAAAGTGGCTTTTCCCATTATGTTGCCCTTTATTCTTGCCAAATTTGAGATATCCTTGGCTACATATTTCAATTTTTTATTGTAGTCCTCTTAAGTGATCAATTTTTCATTTATCACAAACAAACTTGGTAGTCCCTTCTTGTTCAGCACTTCAAATTTATTGACAAAAATTTCTAGTCCTTCACATTTTTCTTCTAGTTGTAGGATGAGGTTGTTTTCAGTTAAAACCTTCTTAACCTCAAGTATTGTTTAGGTTCTGCCTTCAATTACCACTTCCTGCAGCTCATACTTATTTTTAGAATTCAAAAATCTGATAATATCAGTGGATTCAGAGGGCTTGTTAGCCAACTTTTCTTTGATGTCTGCAATGATTGTTGTAGCTTTATGTATCAACTCATTTTGTTAAAAAATGATTTGTATTGGAGGAAAAATTTCATTAATTGAGTTAAAGATGTCTGTCCATATGTTCTCCTTGGCTTGGGCCAAGGTCTGGCCAATGGTTGTCTCTTTTCCCAACTGTTGCAACCTCTCCCTCAATATTTGTGATTTATGTTCCTCATCCATGTGTGAGGCCTCACTTCTTGCCTTTTTCTCCAGCAAGGATTTTACCTGCCCTTTCAGCCTCTTAATTCTTCACTTTGTATTGGCATATCTTCCATGGCCTTTATCATTTTACCAACAACATCTGTAGGTTGTGCTGGAGGTGTTGTTGATGTAGAAGTTCATGCAGTTGATATTGTTGTGAGGGGCACTGCATCTAAAGGCATCATAGCCAACTGTACATTTTGTTCCTTATCTTTAATTATTTTATCCATCTTTGTCTCCATATTTCTAATCTATGCATTCTACTCCATGATCATCTTAAGCATATATTCCTTCTGTCTCTCTGACTCACCAATTTCTTTTGTCTGTGGGTCCTCAGTTGCTGGCGTCTTTAGTTTCTTTCTCAGTGCTACAATATCATCATTTTTCTTCTTAATCAACTCTTCAACTCCTATAACACTCTCTAGCTCATAACCCATCTTTATGACAAGTTCTTCTAATGATTTTATCCTGGTTTCCTTTGCCAAAGATGAAATATTTTCAATCTTCAGCTGAGATTGAACATTAGTGAGGGATACTTGCAACTTTGAAGAATTCATGGTTGTGTTAGTCAACGTATAACAAATCATCTCACCTGTCTGTTTTTGCATCTCCATTTGATCAATGGGATGAATGTCCTTTGTATAAAATTCAAAGGAGGTCTTCTTGTATTAAGAAGTTGTCTTTGGATGTGGAATCTGAGCTAGTAAGAATGACATTTGCAATCTTCCCTTCTCTGCGTGAAAGGTTGATAGAAGCTTGCTTTGAGCACTGGAAGTTTGTTTCCAGAATTGAGTGTATGTTCTACCTTTAAGGATTTCATTCTTGAGCTTTATCTCTTTTTATTTGTCAAAAATACTTTTCTCTTTATCTCCATGAATTAGCCCTGATGTTTGGGTTGGGTCCTAATAGCCTTGTGACACTGATGATGCTGTTGGAGAACCTATAAATTTATTGCCTGAATCTGCTGAAGAAAGTGGATCTTTGATAACTATAGTAGCTTGTTGTTTTTATTCTTTTTAGAAATCTAACTTAGGACTCCTTTTAGCCCTCTTTCTGTAGATTATTTTAAATTCCTTTTCTGAGCTCCCTGCACCTGAAAGGGATCCTTCCTCTTTGTCTATTCCTTTTCTTCTCTTGAGGAGTGGGATTTTTTGAAGTAGAGGTGGACATGAGTTGTTCTTCTACTTCCTGTAGGGTTTTCTCTGCCCATTCCAACTGGTTCATGTACCTTTCAATCTCTGACCTCTGTGTATGCACATAAGGAGTGGTTTTTTTTCCACCCTTAGCTTAAAGACTAGGCCAAATGGGTCATAAGACCATGTAAATATCAGTGGGAGATTCATCTATTTCAAGAGCTTATCTACTTCTTCACCTAGTGTCCTACTATTACAAATAAAGGGGCCAATCCGTGGCTTCATTCTGAATTGATATTTCTTCTTTACTGAAACAAAATGAATCTCATTAGAATTTATCATATATCTTATATATTCTAATGAAAATAATCTCATTAAGAGGTATTTACATAGTTTGTAGGGTGGCAGCTCACACCCATACACTCTTATTTTTGTATAGCTCTGATAGAGGTACCAATCTCCTATTTTGGCTTGCTCAGTTAGGTGAAAAAATTTCTTAATCTCATCACTGATTCTTTGCTCTGCATTACTGTTCAACAAACTTATGACTGGATGAATAAATTGCTCTATGTATTCTTTGAAGGTGTACTCATCTGAATCTTTCCTCACCAAAGAAGTCCAGAAAAATGTTGACTCTGGGTTTCCTTCTTCATCTAACTTATGAAGTGAGCATGGGAACCTATCTTCTTGATAGTATATGAACATGTAGGCAAGAATTGAGGCATAATTGAATGTTCCTTCAGTTGGTAACTTTAGGAATTGTTCATGTATGTTGTCAGCAATAAATTGACTAAAATTAAACACAACATAGTGTTTTTGATCAGTAGAGAAAATTGACAGAAAACCTAGGATAGGCTCATCTATCCATTCATGAGAATAATATCCTAACATATATGAAGAACATAAATAATTTTCTTGGCCTGGTCAAGAAACAAGGATGTAGCATAAGGTGGATTCTTCTTGGGCAATTGGACATTTTTGGGTAAAAAATTTTCAAAAAATTTCGCCCTCTTAGAAAAGTATACTTTTTGGTACAGGTCATTCAAGGCTTCTACTGAAAGAGGGGTGCTAGATGTTGTATGAGGGACATGCATCATTTGATTAATTGTTTAAGGGATAATGGTGAATAAAACTTCTCCACTTGGGGCTAGAACAACTCTCTGATTGGACAAATAGAAGGCATGGCACTTTCTAATGAAATAAGCTAAATGATAGGTCTGAGGAAAAATATAGAAGGGTAAATTGGACTCCCAGAGTCCAATTTCATCAATTTTATCAATGAAATTGTCCTCAAACCAACAGTATAATTCAAATAGATCATATTCGTATTTGTTCTCTGTCATTTTATAATCCATGTCTGCAAGGGGAATATGGTCAAGATCGACTAGAGGAGGGAGAACTGGGTTGATTGGATCATCACTGTTTTTCTTCTTAGGAGGCATTCTGACAATTAATTTGTAGGAAAAGGAAGGTAATGGTAAAGGATTACGGGGAATATGTTTGATAGTGGACTATCAGTGGAAAAAATGGCCTTTTCTTGTGCTCAACTAGTTCCTTTGTCGGTTGTGGAAGCTTACTGTGTCAGCACAACTTTACAAAAGAACGGGAGAAAGTGAGTAACTTGTGTGGAAAGGGAGTGAAAATAATTCACAGAGGGGGTTTTATGGTAATGGCATAGTCTTGTTGAAGGCATGGGATCATTGTTAAGGTGAAGTTTCCCCCTAACGACGTATTGTAAGGAGTTGATAACCCCTGGTAAGGGTTCCAAGCGTTAGCTAAGGGTGGAAAACTTTGAAATGAATTGACCGAGGAGTATGGCATGTTCCCTTGTTGGCCAAAAAATGGATTCCCATCTCCTATCCCACTAACTGCAATGTTTGTCCAACTTTGAAAGGGATTGCCGCCTTGACTTGTGAAAGGAAAAGGCATAGATCTTACTGCCAGATTGCAATGTGGTATATGACCACTTCCAAATGGAAAACCCTGAGAAGAAGTCAATCTACTCATCATGGATGTGGAGGCGGTTGATGGTACATTCAGTGGAACTAAAGGAATACCTTGAGAGGGCATTCCAAAAGGGAAAAATCCAAAACTGGATGCATTAGCTTGGGAACTTCCGCTCGTCGACGGAATGGAAGTAGACCCAAATAAGGATGTGTTGGGAGTATTAGAAGGGATGGAAATAGTCCCACCCCCTTGCACAGATATGGGAGTCTGCATACTCGCACCACTCGTGGTGGACGCTATGCTTCTAGTAGTGGTCATCAAAGGTATATATGTGTGTGGACCTAGGCTTGAAGGCCTATGAGTCGAAGTCCCAACGTATAACAATATGTCTATATGATTGGGAGGAAGAGGAGAATTCGGAGCCACAACTAACTCTGAAAGCTCTTCTACTTCAATAATATCTTCCAACTGGAAGAATACTCGAGAAAGAACTAGTGTGTTCTGTTAGCACCTAAATCTTCCCTAGGCTGAAGGAAGGCAAAAATTAGGGTAACCACAAACCACGCTCAGTCTGGTAGCTAGCCCTACCAGAACAGGAGAGGGCTCTCTTCGAGTCATGCTCAGTGAATAAATAATCAAAAACGGTTTGAGATGACTTACAATGAAATATTTACCTTAGGCTAGTAAGTGGACAGGGATTCGGGAAACAATTTTCATGAATGACCGAGCTTCTGGGATGGTATGGGACCAACGGTCAGCAAAGAACAGAGAATTTAATACAAAGGCACAGATTATTCTGTGAGGCGAGGTAGGCAGAAAATTTAACAATTTAGTTTGAGGTACCGCGGCATGAATAGATTGTTGAAGAAAGTGAAAAGGGCATAGTGACATGAATCCTTTTCAACAGAAGAATAACATTGAACATGAAATTTTCCCACAGGCAGAGCAATAAAATTGAATTCTACCTAATCTCACTCAGAAAATTTCACTAGAAATGAACATGAATTGAATTATGAAACATAACGAAATACGTAAGAAAACATAAGAGACACATTTGTTACACTCACAACCACAAGAATCTCATGAAACAGAGCCGCTGCCTTTCATTAATTCTCTGTCAAAAATACATAGTGAAGAAACAAAGTTTCTTTCCCACAGTCTCCCAGAAGTTACAAGCCAACCAACCCTTTGCAAATAACTTGCATACAATATATAGAATGTGTAAGGAAGAGATAGAATGCCCAAGGGTTGGGGAGTTACTCGAATCATTGCAGAATGCAAATGGAGAGCCAACCATCAGCTACAGGTGCAACACTACAAACATGACATTTGGCTTGGGTGACCATTTGCCTTCCTTCACCACTTGGATAGAAGCCAATCTGGAGAAAAAACACTTTAAATTCCACCTTTGGTGCCAAAAAACTGAAGTGTAGATGAGCGGGCCCACTTGGAGAAGTCATGAACCGAAATTTCGCAAAACGGAAGCAAATTGGGCAATTTTTCCTCTGTGCACCGCGCCATTTTCTTTGTGCGCTGCACTAATTTGGGGCCTATTTTGGGGCACTTGCAGGTGTCCAAAATGTGCCCAAGTGGGCTTGTTGGAAAGCCTGTCCTGTCCACTTTCTAACCCCACTAGAATTTTTGAATTTGGTGCTCATCTTCCCCTCCAAATCTTCATTCTCCCAAGATTGCTTCCTGTGTGTCCAAAAAGTGGCAGAGAGGCCATTTTTGGGTGTTTTTTGATCTTTTGGAGACTCTTACCTTGCCAAAATTTCTTGCCCAGACACTAGTAGTCGTGATTTTCCATGCTGAATCCAAAAATGCAAGCCATTCCTCATGAGAAAATCCCTATTTTTTGCCCAAAAAATTACCATGTGACCAAAAATTCGTCATTTCTTAAAATTGGGCTGGAGGTTCCCTATGGGGTGTGATGATGGGCCAAGGAAGCCTCAGCCAAGATTCGAAGCTGATCTTGCTCTTTTTCCCTTTTCACCCTTCTTGTTGCTTTCCTCATTTTCTCTTTCAAACTCCTTATTTGGACGTGTGCACTCATGTTTCGCACCCTGTAATGGAAAGCCATGTGTCTCAGTAGAGCAAGGTCCTGGTCGGACTTGTCTAGCAGCCTCTCCAAATGCATGTTGACCCTTTCAAGGTTGGCCTCCCAATCCTCATTCAATTCTTGCTCCAAAGATGTGAGCTCAACCCTTCTTCTTTGAGCAGCTTGGCGATGCTCACGAATGTTTCGCAACTCCATAATCGTCTGTTGATCCTCAAGCTGCTTGTTTCTCTGCTCCAGGTACTTCATGTTCCATTTGGATCTTTCTAAATCAATGGACAAGTCTTCAATCTCTGATTCTTGCTCCTGGATGATCTCTCTAAGCTCTGCATTTATAGGTTCTCTATTTGTCTCATCATCCTGAAGGAGAACAAATTTTGTCTCTTGTTCACCTGATGACTCGCCTGAAGGCCCCTCATCATGCACTGGCTCCTTACCTCTGCCCTGCTCCTGTGATGCTGATGTCGGAAGCGAGGCCCCTTCCACCCCGAGTGGAGATAACACTCGCTTTACTGCTGCAAGCAAAGGTCTATTGCCTTTCTGATAGGTGATGTATACTGGCATAGTAGCAGTCTCATGTCGCTCATACTGATGAGATGGGCCACCTATCTCATGCTCTGCCTCTGATACTACCTGTGGAGTGCTGAAGAAGTCACGGGAGATGAAATTCTCCTAAGCAATACCCTGCAATCCCAACTGATGGTCCACCAAAATCTGGATAAGAGCAAAGTGATAAACATTGTTGAGCTACTATCGAGGGGTCTTATGCTGCATGAAATTTTTCATCCTCTCTATGTTCCCGCAAATGAAAAATGGGTGGCTCATCATCCGCACCCTGGTAAAGTGCATGAGCAACCTGATGTGATAGGCATAAAGGTGAGAAAACCTCCCTCACAACTGAAGTATTTCATGATCAGTTTCATGAGCGGAGCATACTCTTCTGTCAAAAATCTGAATGGGAAAAATCTCTTGAGTTGACTCAAACAACTGGCCTTAATGTAAGGCTCATAATGATGCCTCTCCACGTTCTTCTTCTTATGCCACTGTTCTCCAACATTTGGTATGCCTGTTGCCACTGATATGGTTTCGGGTGTCAATGTGAAAGTGACCCCAACCAAGATAGAATGTCCTCCATGTAGGTGAAGTGCAAAAAGATGGGCCAACTCATGATGAACTCTGACATTTTCCACCCTCTGACAAAATTCAAAACATGCTAAGTGCTGGAAACAAGACATAGCAAGAGGGCATGCCTACAACTCGGTGAGGGTGTTTGTCTCATCTCTAACATGTTTTCCACTCCGGTGATGTCCCTTGGGGGCCTGTTCTCCTGAAGCTGTATCATTGTGGGTCTCCTCCTCATATTCTGACGAAACCTCGGATGCCATAACTGTTGTTTCGTAAACTGAATTTAGGATGCCCTTTGATTATAGTGAAGCTGGAGTTTGCTTTGACAATCTGCCACCAAGGGGACAATTAAAGAGGGAGCATTAGGATGGGGGACAATATAATGGGAATAGGGGTTTATAGGAAAATTGTATTTAGGGATATACAAGGGGTTTTGGGGTATTTTGATAGGGTAGGGTTTGTGTTATTTGCAAGGTAGGGTTTGGGATTCTTGAGCAATAGGAAGAGGGGAAAGGGAGTATGATTTTGGTAGGGTTAGGGTAGTGATTATGGGGACAATAGCATAGGGGAATGAGTAACAGGGGTAGGGTAGGAAAAACACCTTGGCAACACTATCACTGTAGCACAAACCCTAACATCATGGTTTTCTTGATTTCTTCTTTTGTTTGTGTTATAAAAAAAAAATTCATTTGATTTATAATCATAAAACCATGCTATTGCTTTCAAATTTGATGCAAAAGTGGAGGTAGGTTGCCTACCTTTCAAATAACAGAGCTCCACAAAAATTTGGAGTGATTTGGCAATGTTTTTCTGCCCTTGGTATGTGTGCGCCATGCGCTGGCTATGCGCCGCGCCTGTGGTAATTTTCAACGGTGGGCAGGTTGCGTGTGCGTTGCACCCTCTGTGTGCATCACACTCCTGGGTATATGCACTGCGCCCTCTAAAACCACCTCCAACTCACTCAAACGCTCACAATTTCACACTCACACCTTTGCAACGTCTCTCCAAGGCTTGTAATAGCACAATGCCCTTGATTTGGATGAAAACATGTATATATAGCCTTGGAAGAGATGGGTTTAATTTTTTCTTCCTTGAAAACCCATTTTTCTAATGTTGTGTTTTGCACTTTTTTCACTGACTTTAAAACACACTGATTTTCACTTTCCCTTTGAAATTTTGGCTCAAATGATGAAATTTTTGGCACTCTTTGCAGGGACTGTATGATAGGACATTTGGCCACGGAAACCATGACTGCATCTGAAAAAATCAACTG
Organism: Pinus tabuliformis; assembly: GCA_031772625.1. Lineage (NCBI taxonomy): Eukaryota > Viridiplantae > Streptophyta > Pinopsida > Pinales > Pinaceae > Pinus > Pinus tabuliformis. The sequence continues at coordinate 1,667,077,833 of CM062818.1, forward strand.
GCGACTTTTTTGGAAAATTTTGTCATAAATGACATTGTTTGACTTTTCTTCAAAACAGAGTTTTGAAGAAGAGTCGAAGTCTATCCACATGACGATGAAGCTCTCTGAACCATAGCTATGTAAGGGCCTCCCTCTGGCCTGCATGGCTTTACTGGACATGTTTCAAAGACCAAATTGATGAATTCCTAGACCTAAACATAGAAAATGACTTTTGTCCTTTAAAGGACCAGACCTTGACTGTCATGGACTTTGGTGATTATTGACAAAAGACCTGAGCCAGCAGGAGCCAGACATGAGGGGAAATGACTAGCATGACTTTCTCTGTTAGATCATGGCATGCCCCTAGCGGAATGCAGCTGAGTGAATGGAGCGGGACACCTAAAAATGAAATGCATAAAGAGTTTTGATCTCTGACGGAGGGCTGACCAGACCGACTCTAACATTGGCTCCAATGGGGGATGGTAGCTCCTTGGAGGTGCCAAGAACAACAGATCTCTGGAGGAGCTAGACAGTGCCTTTTTGTCCATTGGGCTATGGAGTCATCAATTCGACAAACAACACCGGACTCTGACTCATTTATGAAACTGAAATGACCAAGGAATTGACTTAAACTTGACATTGAAATGACTCAAAAACTGACTTGACAGACTAAAACCAAACTGAAATAAAAATGGTATTTACAATGACAGTGGAAGCAGCGTTAATAAATTAGCAGTGGTACCGCTTGAGCAGCCAACCATTGATCGGCCCTCCAGGACAATCTTCCCCGTTCATTTCCTTTAGAAGAAAGGCATTTTGACCCCTATATGTTGCAATCTTGAAAGGACCTTTCCAAAGATTTTCGAACTTTCCGTGCTTACCTTTCTCTTCATTTCTTGCATCCCACTTCAGCACCACATCATCCAACTGAAATTTATTTGCCTTTTCTTTTGTGACATAGATTTTCTTTATTTTCTCCTGCAATTTGGATGTGTTCTTGAAAACTTCTTCTCTTGTTTGCTGCAAGTGGATCATTTGATTCAACCTTCTCTGCATGGGATCTTCTTCACTGCCAGCCTCCTGAAGAAGTCTGACTACCGGGGCAGTAAGAGAGGCGGGAAATACTGTGTCAACTCCATAAACAAGCTCAAACAGTGACATACCAATGGATTTTTTCTAACTAATCTGATCTGCCCAAAGCGCATGGACCAACCTCTTATTCCAGCTCTTTTAATTTATTTCCAGCAGCTTCTTGATGATGTTGACCAATGATTTATTCAAAGATTCTGCCAATCCATTTCCTTGCGGATGATAGGCAGTTGAATGACCCAAAATGATGTGATACTTATGACAAAATTCTACCATCCTCTTTGATTTGAAAGCTACTGCATTATCGGTGATTAATTTATTTGGACAACCAAAGCGAGACAAGATGTTATTTTCAAGAAATGAAATGATTACCGTATCTATAGCATGTCTGGTGGGAGCTGCCTCAATCCATTTTGTGAAATAGTATGTCGCTGTAAGGATCCATCTATGTTGTCCAGAAGAGGCGGGATGAATTTCCCCAATGAAATCCAACCCCCATTGCTGGAAAGGAGCACTCACCTCAATAGGCTTAAGTGGCAAAGGCTGTAATTTCTGTTTACCTTCGAAAATTTGACATTTATGACAGCGCTTGACCATCTTATAAACATCAGCAAACAAAGTAGGCCAGTAGTACCATGCTCTCAAAATTTTGTTTGTTGTTGATTTCCAAAAAAGGTGACCACCACACTCTCCTCCATGGAAATCCTCCATGGCTTTCTTTGCCTCCTCTTCCACCAAACAATTTAACAAAATGCCACCAAGATCTTTCCAATACAGTGCAGAATTCAAAATGCAAAACTTGGCAGCCTTCAATTTGAGTGTTCTCGCTCTGTTTCTAGTCATGTCGAGTGGTGGTGACAGATTTTTCAGCACATATATTATATCTGAATACCATGGGTACAAAGAAAACATTTCAGATACCTGAATGGATGATATTTCCTCATTCTCATCGGACATGGTAGTGATCAGATTTATATCTAAAGCATGCAAGTTTGATTCGGCCATTAACTTCGCCAATCCCTGTCCTTTGACCAGATTTGTGGGCTTTATTTCCACATCATATTCCAGCAAAGCCGCAATCCATTTGCCTATTCTCCCTTCCAGATCGGTCTTCACTAAAACATCCTTTACAGCAGTGTTAGGAACAAAGGCTAGAATGTGAGAGTGTAGAATATATACCCGGAAATCCTTCAATTCCTTCACCAATGCCAGAGCTTTCTTCTCAATGATGTTGTATTTTAAAGCTGCATCTTGTATAGCCCTGCTGAAGCATGCTATGGGTCTTTCCTGATCATCTCTTTTCTGCAATAATACTGCTGCCATGGTGTGCTCTGAAGCAAATGAAAACAATATGAAATCTTGAGTGTAGTCCGGGCTGACTAGAACTGGAGCTGAAGAAAGGGCCAATTTGACCAAGTTGAAATATTTTACCGCCTCCTCTGTCCATTTCACCTGGCTTTCCTTCTTAAGCATGTTGGTCATTTCTCTTAAGTGTTCAGCAAGATTAGGCACAAAGCGACACAGAAAATTCATCTTACCATTGAATGATTGTATCTCTTTTTTGTTCCAGGGCAGATCGATTTGCTAAATTTCTTGCACACATGTTGGGTCTATACGAATGCCATCCTTTGAGATAATGTGCCCAAGTAATTTTCCTTCCTCCATGGCGAACAAGCTCTTCTTAGGATTCAGCGACAAACCATATTTTCTGCACTTTTGAAAGACAGTTTTTAGATGATGCATGTGCTCTTCATCAGATTTGGAAAACACCATCAAATCATCTAGGTACACCACCAAAAACACATCCTTCTTATTTGCAAAAGCCAAGTCCATTGTCCACTGAAATGTGGCACCTGCATTCTTTAAACCGAAGGGCATTTTGGCGTAATGAAAGGTTCCCCATGGAGTGGTGAATGTTGTCTTGTCTCTATCATCTTCATGGACAGAAATTTGGTTATATCTGGAATAACCATCAAGCAGTGACATACGAGATGCCCCCACTACTCGCTGAAGTATATGGTCCATTTTGGGCAGTGGATAGTTGTCCTTCAATGAGACTTTATTGAGGCTTCTGAAATCAATGCATAGGCAGATCTCACCGGTCTTCTTGCGCACGGGCACCAAGTTAGAGATCCAATCTGAAAATCTGATGGGCACAATGATACCTGACTTGTACAACCTATTTACCTCCTTTTCGATAGATGGCAACAACTTTGGATTTATTCTTCTCAGCTTTTGTCTAAATGGTTTTTGATTGGGCTTGATGGGTATTGTGTGCTGAATAATATTGGTATCATAGGTATTTAAATCAGAATAATCCCAAGCAATCACATCTGCAAATGAAGCCATCAAACTGATGTATTTGTCCTTGATCTTTGGCGGTAATGCTTTAGACAATTTTACCAACTTAGGATTGGCAAATGTTCCGAACCTCTTCTACACCCTTCTCTGTTGGCTGCAATGTTGGCTTGCGGGCTACATCGTCTTGATCAAAAATTTCTTCTAGAGGTATCAAGCCTTTAGGAATAATATTATTCTTCAGCTGCAACACGTCCATTTCATTGATCTGCACTTCATCTGTACCATTCCCTTTGCCATTGTCATTTTCTACATCAATTGAGGTTTCTTTGAACCTGCCTTTGTTTTACAGAAAATCCTTAATCTCCTCATCATCTTGAAACACTTGCCAATATCTCTGATTGTCTAGAATGGTTGGACGATGCTTGACAAGGATTTCAAATTTATTGTTGGAGTTCATGGGGATCTTCAAACTACTTGCTGCCTTGGCAAGGGCATCAGCAATACTATTTTGTATACGGGGCACACATGTCAAGGTGTATTCTGAAAATAATTTTAAGATGTCTAAAATTGCATTACGGTAGGCCTGCATCCTAGGATGCTTTGCTTGATATTCACCTCTGACCTGCTTTATTACCAATTCGGAGTTGCCATATACCGAAATCCTTTTTGCATTAAGCTTTCTAAGAATCTTCAGGCTAGCAATCAGAGCTTGATACTCAGCTTCATTTTTCGAACACTCCAAGGCGAGCTTGTAAGAGCAAACCCTCACGCTGCTAGGCACTTTGTTTGGGGCGGAGAAAGGACTGCATACCCAAATGCCAATTCCAGCGCCATCATTTCCTACTGCTCCATCAAAGTCCATGGTCCACAAGCCTTCTTCCTCCTCTTGTAAGTGCTAGAAATCTGTTTGATGTGCCTTGTCTGTTTTCTATCCATTACTTTCAGCTGATTGCCCAACATTTTTCTGCTTCTCTTGTCCTTCTTTCTTCAAAATTTCTCTGAAATTTTATGTTATTTCCAGAATGTCATCTACTTCTACTATCTGACTATCTATATCATGTAAACTATGGAAAAACAAAACAAAAGACTCTAAATCTGTATGTACATAGTTAATAGGATGATTTATAGGCTTCTCCTTGCTTGTGATCATATATTTCATTTTTTGTTCCCAATATAATTTCCTCATTTGTCCAAACACTGGAATAGTTGCATAATAGAAATCTAGCTATAGTGTCACTTTCAATTTCGCTACCCAAGACCTGGAAAGAAGCATGCCAAACCTTGGAGGAATATTTGCTACCACCACATCCATCAAAACATTTTTCATGGGAAGCTGATCCAAACTCACAACTAAGTCTTTGATGAGTCCTATACATCTTACTCTGCTGGAATCGAATGAATAGAGATCATGATTTTGTCAGGTGATGTCCAGACTGAGCTTATCCATGATGGCCTTGGGCATGAGATTTTGAGAAGCTCCGGAATCGAACATGGCATTATGTAACACAAAATCATGTAATCGTAAACTGATGTAAAAGGGTGGCACATCGCTATCAGGAGACTCACCATTTGATGCTGGTCCAAAAATCATTTCAGGCTGATCATCTTCTACATTTACCATGTCAGACATTGGGTCCAAACTCAACATTTTAGAAATCTATCCTCTATAACTGCTGTTCTTCATTATTTCAGTCAAGGGGATGGATACCTTTAACTTAGAAATCTCATTCTCTAAGATAAAAGCGGGAGTCTTTTCTACCTCTTTGATTGGGATCTCTTTCTTTTCTTTTTATTTTGATGTAGCTTGCTGCTGTGATTGTTCTGCTGATTTTGATTTGCTGCTCTCTGGACCAACCGCCTCTTTTCCTTTTCTTTGTGTAATTGATGAATCATACTTTGATGCTTCAACCTCCTTCTTTCTCTGAATTAGTTTGTCCGGCACATCTCTGTTTCTAAGCGAATACCGCTGCTGTTGTGCAGACAAAGCATTCATATATCCCCTTTGATATCCTTCTGATTCTTCTTCCAAAACAGTGTCGCTAGCTAGAAAAAATTTGTGTCTTGGTGTGCAGCTGAATTCACTGCACATTCTTCTTCTTTGGTAATGTAAGTAGGTAGCTCATCTGGAGTAAAGAGGTGGTTTTCTTTGCCTATTACATTCCCGTCCTCATCTGACTCCGGTCCATGCACAAAATTCTGCTGCAAAGGTGTTTGTACTGGCTGTTGTGCTGTCTGCTCTTGGGTTCACTGATCTCTCTATCTTATTCTATATTGTGGTTGCTGCTGGCCACGGAAGTTAGGATTCCTAACTTGTGGCTCAGGCTTGTTGAGCTTCACCCTTTCAAGCATTTGCTCTACCTGTTTGAGTAGTTGATCCATTGTGTTATCACTTAAGAATTCTAATTTCAAAACCGCTCACATTAGTTTGATGGTAAAAAATTCGGTGCTAGTCCAGGTTTGAGTTTTGTATTGAAGCTGTGATTTTTGGGAACAACTCAGCACTTTCGTAGCGCGCTATGAAACTGCTGAAGCTGCATAATTAACGATCAGTGAACCAAATTTTGAAGACTTTCCTATTAGCATTAAAAACGTTTTTGTGTCAGCACACATGCACATGGGAAGAGCTTACAACACATCAAAACGTGGCCTGACCAGTGCTGCGGTGACATCATCCTTGCTAGGGTCGGTTGAGAGTAGTGATCTTATTGCATAAAAGGAAACGTAGAAGAAATTGGTGATGTTATTCGGGAAGGTGAAGGGGCTTTTGCAAAAGAACTCTTTCGTGGAGTTACAGGTATTGTAACAAAGCCACTTGAAGGTGCCAGATCATCTGGTGTGGAGGGTTTTGTTCAAAGGCTGAGTTGAAGGCCAAGAACATGTTAATCCTAGAGTGCCAACTAACATGTACCTCTACCCTAGTGGTATCGACCTTGAGCATTCCATTGCGTTTTCTGATACTCAGCGCCAAGATATCATGGCAGTCCTCCTCGATTCGTTCCAGAATTCTGCTGAAATTTGGAAAGTGTTTATAGACACTGATACGGGCTTGCGTGGAGAAACTGGGGCTTATGTAGCTATTGGTTTAGGTATTGCTGACTTCTTATACATTCCCTTACATCCGGATATGTCTGATTGATGTGGAGCGGAGGTTTTGCCCCATGATGTGCAGATGCTTCATGACATGGACGAGTCTCATGCACAGGTACATTTGGTTCTGTGGAATGGTCTTAATGTATAGTTTAAGCAATCATGTGAGATGAATCTTGATGGAAGTAGCAAGTGTAGCTTCACCCCAACAAGGGCAGAGCAAGATATAATACAGACACTGGGCAATTTAGTATATGAGCAAGCTCAGAGGTTGCCCGATTTGTTTCTTTACTATAATGGAGCCAAGACTACCCCCGAGGAGTTTAGCACAAACACCTTCAACGAGATTTAATGCGACAAAAACTCTATTCGAAGATAGACCCTTGCTCTGACGCCGTATTCTGTTAAGCGTGTTTGCTACTTTGGCCTTTGTTCTGCTCTGATTTACTCCCAGCATCAAAGATGCCGAAGTCTAAGCGCAACAAAATGGTGACTCTTTCTAAAACCAAAAAGAAGATCAAGTGAGGCAAACTGTGGAGGATTACATCTCAGTATATGTTTTCTCATTTGAGAATATGCGGAATGTGAAGTTCAAAGATCTCAGAGACCGATTAAAGGGTAGCAGCAGGTCTTCCTTATTTCTACTCGCGCTGGTGGGCTAGGACTAAATCTCATTAGTGCAAATCGAGTGGTTATATTTGATCCAAACTGGAACCCTGCAATGGACTTGCAAGCACAGGACCGGTCATTCCGTTATGGGCAGAAACGACATGTTACAGTATTTCGCTTTCTTGCTGCAGGGTCCCTGAGGAACTTGTTTATCGCCACCAGAAGGGAATTCAGAACCCAAGGTAATTGATCGAGAATATGCTGAGGTAGTTTTTTCACAAAGATCTCACGGTGGTGACTTTGAAAAGCTTGGGAATAGTTTCAGGCAACTGGGATTTTGCACGGTAGAGGTTGGACTTTTATTGGCTCGACTATGTGATCGGGCTATTGTTGGCTGCCTGGAGATATTCACGAAGATATGCCATGCAAGTATGTTGATGGTTGTGTTATTTGTGAGGTACGGGATTATCGCAAGGGTTCACCAATTTCAGGCGATTCTGTTTCTTCCGGAGAATCATTTCCAATGGTGCAGAAAGTGCTTCTGCGGCCGACTATGGAAAATATTATAAAGGACATTGTATCCATGGCAGAGGATTCTTGGACGTACAGTGATCTCATTGAAATTGAGTCAAGAATATTGAAGGCTGTGCGACCAAAACTTTGTTTGGATCCCACTCCAATGCTGGAAGGGTTATGTGAGAACCCCAATCTGAACAAGCTTAACTTGGGAGTGCCTATGACACGGCGTCAGAGAATGCAGAAAGGAGGCTTACCGCAAGTTAGGGTCTCATCTAACATTCACAGCAAGAAAGTTACTATTGACAAGGCAACTGAGAATACAAAATCTCTGTCTGGAACCACTGCAACAACTTCCATGTTCGAAGATTCTAGTGTCTCTTGTATAAAAGAAAGTTCTGCTCCTGCTTTAGCTGGCGTTGCAAGCAATATACCTGGTGTAAATTCCAAACTTCAGAGCAATGTACAATCAGGGCAAGATTTATCCAGGTTTGGAGCACAAACACATCCTTCAAGTACACAGACAGCACTTAACCGCTCTAGACCTTTGCATGCTCAAGGCAACCAAATTTCTTCGTCAGTCAATACAATGAGCTTTGCATCAAGTTTCGTTTCAGGAGTGGGGCAACACTTTCATGGATCCTAGAATTGCAGGTGGATGAAAAGGGATAATGTATCTATGTTGAACAAGACAGAGATGAAAAAGCAAAAGCAGGAGCTAGCTTGCATGGAAAAATTTCAACAGCAGAATACAGTGCCAAAACTAGATACAACACTGACTAAGGATCCACAGAGAAAGGATAAGTTGGTGCCACAAGATCAGAATAATGAAACTGTGCACTTTTCTGATGTGTCTGCTCAAAGGCATTCTCAACAGTTGACAGGAGATGATGATCAGCAAGTCACAAGCAGGGAAGTGTCTCTGCATGAGCCAAAGCTTTCACCTCATTTAGATCAGATGAGCACAGGAGAGTTTAAGGTAAAAGAAGAAATAGATTTCGAGAGGGGACAACTTGGTATTGAACTGGAGAAAAGACAAGGCGTTTAGAAAGAATTTAATCAAGATTTGAGCTCAAACATCACTGTTCCATCTCATCATCAGATGCCTAGGCAGTCCAGAATCCTTACGGAACAGGCTCCTGATCCATTTGTTAATTTGGAAAAGAATGAAACTATGTCTAACAATGCTTGTTCTCATCCTAGAACCACATCAAGGCTCTTCTTACCCGATAGCCTTACTCTTTTAACATCACTTCAAGTCTTATCATCTGCGTTATCTTCTTCACATTCAAGAAGCAGTAACCTAAACTCCATTGGTCCTCCAGTATATGATCAAAGTCCAGTGAGTAGCATTAACGTTATTGGGCCAGAGGAATTATTGATAGAAAATGAAAAGGGAAGGCAATTTAATGATGCAGAAAAGCCTGAGGGGAAGGATTTTCGAATTGGACAGTTGACAGAAAAATTTGCTTCAGATATTGGTGTTAGAAATGAGGAAAATATGGGCAAGATGATGCTTCAGAATAGTTTGAAGGACAATCAGTGGTGCCAAGGTTCACCTATGGTGCTGTATAAGGAGCAGCTTTCTTGTAGTCAAGAATATCAGTGTTGGTTGAGGAGAAGCTGCCCTTGAGGAACTATTCTGATAACTTGCTACTAGTTTGTTTGTTTATTTCATCCAGCAGTTTAATCTTGACTGACCTTCCATGAATATGGGGTGAGGTAGCTTGCTTAGGCACTAAACTAAAATAGTATGAGTTTGAGCATCTTTAGATCATGTCGGAGCATCATGTTCACAAGAGTCATGATTTTGTGTCTAAGTGTAGAAAAATCATGACTTGTGAGTGCAGAAATAATGCTTAAATCATGTCAGAATTCTAGGTTGTTCTCGTATCAGCAGCTTTCCTCAGTCGGATGCATTGATTTGTGGCTTGATTATGACTTGTTTTTAACTAAACCAGATCATCTTTAGTTTGCAGGTTTTGGGTACCATCAAGAAGTAATAAAAACCTCTACCTCAGAAGGCATGTTTGCAAGTAAATCAATATGAACTATGGGTTTAGTGAGGAAGAAGTTCTGGAGCTTCTTGTTTAGATGCTTGTGGGCAAATATTTTGTGCCCCTTTTGTATATCAACGTGAAAAATCAGCTCTACCGTTCATGTTGGTGGAAGGATCTTAAAGAATCTTTATGTTTTCAGGTTTTGTCATCACACAGGTACCTGAAAACGGTGGACAGCACATCAAGGACGTGGCAGTCTGCCCTATTTTGAGTAATTAAAGGATAAAGGACATGCTTCTTTGGATTCGAACATTTTGAGGCAAACTAAAGACCGGTACACAGGTGGCAGTTTCCTATGTTTCAGGGGATTGGAAAACATGGAACCTTGAAGACCCATCACAGCCACCGCCAGAAGGAGAGCAGATGTCAAAGAACGAGAACCATTGTAATTAAAGCCATCATGCATAACACGATGTTAGAGTCCTACTTGATTTAGAACTCTTTAAAAACTCCAGTCAGCACTTTAGTTGTATTTATTAGTTAGTTCAATAGCTGATAGGTGTCAGTAGAGGTAGTTATCGACTCCCCTCATGCTGGAGGAGGATGCTCGAATTAGTTAGAATAAGGATTCTATATATAGCTGAAACAGCAATGTAATCAGGGTTGGAAATTTGATAAACAAAGCATTGTTTTGGCTTATGTAAAGACAGATTTCAGTAATATAATTTGGGCTTCTTTACTTCTCAGGATTCATGAGGGATTTCTATGTTCAGAATGCATGATTTTATCTTTTCCTTTATGTCTTTTTACAGTTGCATAGGTGTACAATCACTCAGAATTCACTGATTGTGCTCTGACTTCCTGTGTGCACTTATGAGCTGTGGTTCCATATGTGTGTTGTGTTCTGAACATCTAAATGCTAAGTGCCCTGACTTCTATGTAAAGTCAGTTTCATTATTTACTGAGTTGTTGTTGACTCCATAGGCCCAATGGAAACTTGTTTGATGTTTTTCCAGCATTCATATTTGTCAATATTATTCCACAAGAGTTAGCCATCTTATTATTAGTCAAAATCAATAACCCTTTGAGAGAGCCCTCTCAGGCTAGGGAGGTTAAGCCTTAGTCTAAAGATTGGTTTGAAATAGTTACTTGAAGTCATCCTGGTTTGCAGCCTTCTAGGGCTTGATTTTGAGATAACATTTTGGTGTGTCTGCCGGGAGTCTGAAGATTATTCTTTCCCGAAATCATGAAGCTGAACTTTTGAAGGTAGCAGGAGCTCAGAAGGTTTTTGAGGCTGCAAATCTACCTTGGCGACTCCATTGTTGAAGAATTCAAAATTCATACATTCATGGTGATTCCACTGGAGTTATGAAGGACCCAGATGCTACCATTCTTATCTCAAGGTATGCATGCATAGATTTTTCAGGAATTCATGGTTTCCCAAATCATTTTCCCAAGGATGCATATTTTCTAAGGAATGGTTCAAAATTCAATGGAGAAGATTTGAGTTTAACTTTGAAGCATATATCAGATTTCTGTGATTTTACTGAGCTTCTTAGAGTTAAACATGAGGATGTTTGCATTATGTTGTTCTATGATTCACTTCAAGGGAAATGTAAACGGTGGATTGAAAGCTTTCCTGCCAAATCCATTAAGTCATTTGAAGACTTTTGGCTTATGTTTTTGGAGGAATGGATAGATAGATCAGATGTGGTGACAAACTCTCCTTCAATTCAAGGTTTCAAACAATGGAATAATGATCATAGTAATGGAGATACAAATGAAAGTTTTTCTTTATCCTTTTCCTCGTATCTAAAATCATTTGACTGCGAGACAGAAGATAAGATGAAATTTTTGGATGAAATTGCTGAGGACATTGAGAAAGACATTGAAGGTTTAGAATGTCAAATTCAGGCATATAGTTTTCATAATCATGATCATTATTTTCATAAGCTTTCTATGGCAAAACACAAGGAGAAAGTGTTGCTTCCTTTCTCTTTCACGATTGAGGAACTGTACACTGTTGTTGAAGATCAGTTTGCACAACCAGAAAGTTACAAGAATCATCAAGCTAATCATGTGTTCTGGGATCCCATAGCTAAATACATGGAAGAGTTTTACTCTCCAGTGTTTCAGCTTTTCTATGAAGATCAGAGGCAATTTCAGTGGCAGTGGTCATCACAATATCATTGTGGCTCTGAACTCCGATGCAGTCAAAAAACTCAAATATCAGATAAGACAAATGATTGGCTACATTGGAAATTTCACATTGATTGAGCTGAAAGAAGTTTGAATTGTTAGGGTAGGTAGGTAGGGAAATGCAAATAAGCTCAAGGTTGACTGAGCATTTTTTTTAGTAGTGGTAGATTTCTTTCTCTCACAATGATCATCAAGTTTAAGCCCGAGGTGAAGGCCCAGAAGCTTGAAAGGGATGCTTGTCAAGAAAATTTCTGTTTGTCATAAATAGATAAGGCACTGGACATACGAGTTCTTAGTGTACTACAGGAGCACACTATCCCAAGTGGAGCCACTGTTATCACTTAAGAATTCTAATTTCAAAACCGCTCACATTAGTTTGATGGTAAAAAATTCGGTGCTAGTCCAGGTTTGAGTTTTGTATTGAAGCTGTGATTTTTGGGAACAACTCAGCAGTTTCGTAGCGCGCTACGAAACTGCTGAAGCTGCATAATTAACGATCAGTGAACCAAATTTTGAAGACTTTCCTATTAGCATTAAAAAAGTTTTTGTGTCAGCACACATGCACATGGGAAGAGCTTACAGCACATCAAAACGTGGCCTGACAAGTGCTGCGGTGACATCATCCTTGCTAGAGTCGGTTGAGAGTAGTGATCTTATTGCATAAAAGGCAACGTAGAAGACATTGGTGATGTTATTCGGGAAGGTGAAGGGGCTTTTGCAAAAGAACTCTTTCGCGGAGTTACAGGTATTGTAACAAAGCCACTTGAAGGTGCCAGATCATCTGGTGTGGAGGGTTTTGTTCAAAGGCTGACTTGAAGGCCCAGAACATGTTAATCCTAGAGTGCCAACTAACATGTACCTCTGCCCTAGTGGTATCGACCTTGAGCATTCCATTGCGTTTTCTGATACTCAGCGCCAAGATATCATGGCAGTCCTCCTCGATTCGTTCCAGAATGCTGCTGAAATTTGGAAAGTGTTTATAGACACTGATACGGGTTTGCGTGGAGAAACTGGGGCTTATGCAGCTATTGGTTTAGGTATTGCTGACTTCTTATGCATTCCCTTACATCCGGATATGTCTGATTGGTATGGAGCGGAGGTTTTGCTCCATGATGTGCAGATGCTTCATGACTTGGACGAGTCTCATGCACAGGTACATTTGGTTCTATGGAATGGTCTTAATGTACAGTTTAAGCAATCATGTGAGATGAATCTTGATGGAAGTAGCAAGTGTAGCTTCGCCCCAACAAGGGCAGAGCAAGATATAATACAGACACTGGGCAATTTAGTATATGAGCAAGCTCAGAGGTTGCCCGATTTGTTTCTTTACTATAATGGAGCCAAGACTACCCCTGAGGAGTTTAGCACAAACACCTTCAACGAGATTTAATGCGACAAAAACTCTATTCGAAGATAGACCCTTGCTCTGACGCCGTATTCTGTTAAGCGTGTTTGCTACTTTGGCCTTTGTTCTGCTCTGATTTACTCCCAGCATCAAAGATGCCGAAGTCTAAGCGCAACAAAATGGTGACTCTTTCTAAAACCAAAAAGAAGATCAAGTGAGGCAAACTGTGGAGGATTACATCTCAGTATATGTTTTCTCATTTGAGAATATGCGAAATGTGAAGTTCAAAGATCTCAGAGACCGATTAAAGGGTAGCAGCAGGTCTTCCTTATTTCTACTCGCGCTGGTGGGCTAGGACTAAATCTCATTAGTGCAAATCGAGTGGTTATATTTTATCCAAACTGGAACCCTGCAATGGACTTGCAAGCACAGGACCGGTCATTCCGTTATGGGCAGAAACGACATGTTACAGTATTTCGCTTTCTTGCTGCAGGGTCCCTGGAGGAACTTGTTTATCACCACCAGAAGGGAATTCAAAACCCAAGGTAATTGATCGAGAATATGCTGAGGTAGTTTTTTCACAAAGACCTCACGGTGGTGACTTTGAAAAGCTTGGGAATAGTTTCAGGCGACTGGGATTTTGCACGGTAGAGGTTGGACTTTTATTGGCTCAACTATGTGATCGGGCTATTGTTGGCTGCCTGGAGATATTCACGAAGATATGCCATGCAAGTATGTTGATGGTTGTGTTATTTGTGAGGTACGGGATTATCGCAAGGGTTCACCAATTTCAGGCGATTTTGTTTCTTCCGGAGAATCATTTCCAATGGTGCAGAAAGTTCTTCTGCGGCCGACTATGGAAAATATTATAAAGGACATTCTATCCATGCCAGAGGATTCTTGGACGTACAGTTATCTCATTGAAATTGAGTCAAGAATATTGAAGGCTGTGTGACCAAACTTTGTTTGGATCCCACTCCAATGCTGGAAGGGTTATGTGAGAACCACAATCTAAACAAGCTTAACTTGGGAGTGCCTATGACACGGCGTCAGAGAATGCATAAAGGAGGCTTACCGCAAGTTAGGGTCTCATCTAACATTCACAACAAGAAAGTTACTATTGACAAGGCAACTGAGAATACAAAATCTTTGTCTGGAACCACTGCAACAACTTCCATGTTCGAAGATTCTAGTGTCTCTTGTATAAAAGAAAGTTCTGCTCCTGCTTTAGCTGGCGTTGCAAGCAATATACCTGGTGTAAATTCCAAACTTCAGAGCAATGTACAATCAGGGCAAGATTTATCCAGGTTTGGAGCACAAACACATCCTTCAAGTACACAGACAGCACTTAACCGCTCTAGACCTTTGCATGCTCAAGGCAACCAAATTTCTTCGTCAGTCAATACAATGAGCTTTGCATCAAGTTTCGTTTCAGGAGTGGGGCAACACTTTCATGGATCCTAGAATTGCAGGTGGATGAAAAGGGATAATGTATCTATGTTGAACAAGACAGAGATGAAAAAGCAAAAGCAGGAGCTAGCTTGCATGGAAAAATTTCAACAGCAGAATACAGTGCCAAAACTAGATACAACACTGACTAAGGATCCACAGAGAAAGGATAAGTTGGTGCCACAAGATCAGAATAATGAAACTGTGCACTTTTCTGATGTGTCTGCTCAAAGGCATTCTCAACAGTTGACAGGAGATGATGATCAGCAAGTCACAAGCAGGGAAGTGTCTCTGGATGAGCCAAAGATTTCACCTCATTTAGATCAGATGAGCATAGGAGAGTTTAAGGTAAAAGAAGAAATAGATTTCGAGAGGGGACAGCTTGGTATTGAACTGGAGAAAAGACAAGGCGTTTAGAAAGAATTTAATCAAGATTTGAGCTCAAACATCACTGTTCCATCTCATCATCAGATGCCTAGGCAGTCCAGAATCCTTACGGAACAGGCTCTTGATCCATTTGTTAATTTGGAAAAGAATGAAACTATGTCTAACAATGCTTGTTCTCATCCTAGAACCACATCAAGGCTCTTCTTACCCGATAGCCTTACTCTTTTAACATCACTTCAAGTCTTATCATCTGTGTTATCTTCTTCACATTCAAGAAGCAGTAACCTAAACTCCACTGGTCCTCCAGTATATGATCAAAGTCCAGTGAGTAGCATTAACGTTATTGGGCCAGAGGAATTATTGATAGAAAATGAAAAGGGAAGGCAATTTAATGATGCAGAAAAGCCTGAGGGGAAGGATTTTCGAATTGGATAGTTGACAGAAAAATTTGCTTCAGATATTGGTGTTAGAAATGAGGAAAATATGGGCAAGATGATGCTTCAGAATAGTTTGAAAGACAATCAGTGGTGCCAAGGTTCACCTATGGTGCTGTATAAGGAGCAGCTTTCTTATAGTCAAGAATATCAGTGTTGGTTGAGGAGAAGCTGCCCTTGAGGAACTATTCTGATAACTTGCTACTAGTTTGTTTGTTTATTTCATCCAGCAGTTTAATCTTGACAGACCTTCCATGAATATGGGGTGAGGTAGCTTTCTTAGGCACTAAACTAAAATAGTATGAGTTTGAGCATCTTTAGATCATGTCGGAGCATCATGTTCACAAGAGTCATGATTTTGTGTCTAAGTGTAGAAAAATCATGACTTGTGAGTGCAGAAATAATGCTTAAATCATGTCAGAATTCTAGATTGTTCTCGTATCAGCAGCTTTCCTCAGTCGGATGCATTGATTTGTGGCTTGATTATGACATGTTTTTAGCTAAACCAGATCATCTTTAGTTTGCAGGTTTTGGGTACCATCAAGAAGTAAAAAAACCTCTACCTCAGAAGGCATGTTTGCAAGTAAATCAATATGAACTATGGGTTTAGTGAGGAAGAAGTTCTGGAGCTTCTTGTTTAGATGCTTGTGGGCAAATATTTTGTGCCCCTTTTGTATATCAACGTGAAAAATCAGCTCTACCGTTCATGTTGGTGGAAGGATCTTAAAGGATCTTTATGTTTTCAGGTTTTGTCATCACATAGGTACCTGAAAACGGTGGACAGCACATCAAGGACGTGGCAGTCTGCCCTATTTTGAGTAATTAAAGGATAAAGGACATGCTTCTTTGGATTCGAACATTCTGAGGCAAACTAAAGACCGGTACACAGGTGGCAGTTTCCTATGTTTCAGGGGATTGGAAAACATGGAACCTTGAAGACCCATCACAGCCACCGCCAGAAGGAGAGCAGATGTCAAAGAACGAGAACCATTGTAATTAAAGCCATCATGCATAACAGGGTGTTAGAGTCCTACTTGATTTAGAACTCTTTAAAAACTCCAGTCAGCACTTTAGTTGTATTTATTAGTTAGTTCAATAGCTTATAGGTGTCAGTAGAGGTAGTTATCGACTCCCCTCATGCTGGAGGAGGATGCTCGAATTAGTTAGTATAAGGATTCTATATATAGCTGAAACAACAATGTAATCAGGGTTGGAAATTTGATAAACAAAGCATTGTTTTGGCTTATGTAAAGACAGATTTCAGTAATATAATTTGGGCTTCTTTACTTCTCAGGATTCATGAGGGATTTCTATGTTCAGAATGCATGATTTTATCTTTTCCTTTATGTCTTTTTACAGTTGCATAGGTGTACAATCACTCAGAATTCACTGATTGTGCTCTGACTTCCTGTGTGCACTTATGAGCTGTGGTTCCATATGCGTGTTGTGTTATGAACATCTAAATGCTAAGTGCCCTGACTTCTATGTAAAGGCAGTTTCATTATTTACTGAGTTGTTGTTGACTCCATAGGCCCAATGGAAACCTGTTTGATGTTTTTCCAGCATTCATATTTTTCAATGTTATTCCACAAGAGTTAGCCATCTTATTATTAGTCAAAATCAATAACCCTTTGAGAGAGCCCTCTCAGGCTATGGAGGCTAAGCCTTAGTCTAAAGATTGGTTTGAAATAGTTACTTGAAGTCATCCTGGTTTGCAGCCTTCCAGGGCTTGATTTTGAGATAACACATTGAAGAAGATTCTACTTTCACAGTGGTTTTCTTTTCTGCTTTCGCTCTAGCTCTTTTGGACAGTAGATTTTCTTCAACGTTGACCGCAATTTTCTGCATGTCTTCCATTGTGGCCGGTTCTCTCTCTCTTAATTGGTGGGACTTGTCAGCATCAAAACCATCTGGAAGCTTCATCATAGCTAGTCCCACAGGTGGCTTTAGATGATCTGGAATTTCGTTATAGATAGCATTAAATCTAACACAATAATCTCTGACCGACTCACCAACGTTTCGTTTGATTTGTTCATATTCGGCCAGAATTTGAAGGGGATTCTTTTTCACTTCCCACCGGTTTAAAAATTTTCTTTGTAGTTTAGCCAAGATAGTGATACTTGCTGCCGGCAAACCTCTGAACCATTTCCTCACATCACCTACAAATGTCTGTGCAAAGAGCCTCATTGCCACGTTCTCCGTATCAATCTCATGGAGTTCATAGAAGTCTGCCATTTTGTCTACATGATGCTGAGCAGTAATGCTGTTAGGAGTGCCATCAAAAAACGAGATTTTACTTTGATAATCCGTTGGCATATCATCTAGAACTTGGCGCAGAACAAGGGGTGCAAAATGAGCAGCCATCATTCTCGGTGGATTTGGCCTTGGAGGTGTTGGAGGAGTGTAAACAGTTTGTACGGGGCTAGCAGTTGGAGTTTGGGGCTGTGTTGCAATATAATTATCGATTGATCGGTTAGCTCTTTCTGTTTCCAAGTCTACAAGAAATTGTGGATTGGGGACAGTATAATCAACATCCCTTTCGGATTTAGACTCAAACAATGATATCTCAAACCGTTCGTCAAACTAAAGCTCTTCAAGATACTCAAAAATGTCAGGACATGAATGGGATTTGAACACGGGAGTTATGGTGCTTTCTTGACGAAGGAGTCTCGGGATCAAATTGGGTTTTTCATAGATATGAGGAGGATCCGGGTCTGGATTGGCTCTGGTATATCATCTCGAAGCTAGTGTGTTATTGAGAAAAGTCGCAGGACACAACCCACTTACTCAGCCTTTCCAATCCTAAGCTCATCATCCGGAAGCTTAGAATTATTATGAAACAAGGGGATTTGATTTCAGTTTGTTCCCCAGTATGGTTGCCACTATGTTAGCACCTAAATCTGTCCTAGGCTGAAGGAAGGCAAAAATTAGGGTAACCACAAACCATGCTCAGTCTGGTAGCTAGCCCTACCAGAACAGGAGAGGGCTCTCTCCGAGTCACGCTAAGTGAATAGATAATCGAAAATGGTCTGAGATGACTTACAATGAAATATTTACCTTAGGCTAGTAAGTGGACAGGGATTCGGGAAACAATTTTCATGAATGACCGAGCTTCTGGGATGGTATGGGACCAACGGTCAGCAAAGAACAGAGAATTTAATACAAAGGCACAGATTATTCTGTGAGTCGAGGTAGGCAGAAAATTTAACAATTTATTTTGAGGTACCGCGGCATGAATAGATTGCTGAAGAAAGTGAAAAGGGCATAGTGACATGAATCCTTTTCAACAGAAGAATAACACTGAACATGAAATTTTCCCACAGGCAGAGCAATAAAATTGAATTCTACCTAATCTCACTCAGAAAATTTCACTGGAAATGAACATGAATTGAATTATGAAACATAATGAAATACGTATGAAAACATAAGAGACACATTTGCTACACTCACAACCACAAGAATCTCATGAAACAAAGCCGCTGCCTTTCATTAATTCTCTGTCAAAAATACACAGTGAAGAAACAAAATTTCTTTCCCACAATCTCCCAGAAGTTACAAGCCAACCAACCCTTTGCAAATAACTTGCATACAATATATAAAATGTGCAAGGAAGATATATAACGCCCAAGGGTTGGGGAGTTACTCGAATCATTGCAAAATGGAAATGAAGAGCCAACCATCAGCTACAGGTGCAGCACTACAAACATGAAATTTGGCTTGGGTGACAGTTTGCCCTCCTTCACCACTTGGATAGAAGACAATCTGGAGAAAAAACACTTTAAATGCCGCCTTTGGTGCCAAAAAACTGAAGTGTAGATGAGCGGGCCCACTTGGAGAAGTCGCGAACTGAAATTTTGCGAAACGGAAGCAAATTGGGCAATTTTTCCTTTGTGCGCCACGCCATTTCTCTGTGTACCACGCTAATTTGGGGCCTGTTTTGGGGCACTTGTAGGTGTCCAAAATGTGCCCAAGTGGGCTTGTTGGAAAGCATGTCCTGTCTGCTTTCTAACCCCACTTGAATTTTTGAATTTGGTGCTCATTTGCCCCTCCAAATCTTCATTCTCCCAAGACTAATTCTTGTGTGTCAAAAAAGTGGCAGAGAGGCCATTTTTGGGTGTTTTTTGATCTTTTGGAGACTCATACCTTGCCAAAAATTTCTTGCCTGGACACCAGTAGGTTTGATTCTCCATGCTGAATCCAAAAATGCAAGCCATTCCTCATGAGAAAATCCTTGTTTTTTGCCCAAAAAATTACCATGTGACCAAAAATTCCCCAAATTTCTTGAAATTTGGGCAGGAGGTTCCCTATGGGGTGTTATGATGGGCCAAGGAAGCCTCAACAAAGATTCGAAGTTGATCTTGCTCTTTTTCCCTTTTTTCCTTTCTTGTTGCTTTCCTCAATTTTGCTTTCAAACTCCTTATTCAGGCATGTGCACTCATGTTTCGCACCCTGTAACGGAAAGCCATGTGTCTCAGTAGAGCAAGGTCCTAGTTGGCCTTGTCCGGCAGCCTCTCCAAATGCATGTTGACCCTCTCAAGGTTGGCCTCCCGATCCTCATTCATTTCTTGCTCCAAAGATGTGAGCTCAACCCTTCTTCTTTGAGCAGCTTGGCGATGCTCACGAATGTTTCGCAGCTCCATAATCATCTGTTGATCCTCAAGCTGCTTGTTTCTCCGCTCCAGGTACTTCATGTTCCATTTAGCTCTTTCTAAATCAATGGACAAGTCTTCAATCTCTAATTGCTGCTCCTGGATGATCTCTCTAAGCTCTGCATTTGTAGGTTCTGTATCTGTCTCATCATCCTGAAGGAGAACGAATTTTGTCTCTCATTCACCTGATGGCTCGCCTGAAGGCCCCTCATCATGCACTGGCTCCTTACCTCTAACCTGCTCCTGTGATGCTGATGTCGGAAGCGAGGCTCCTTCCACCCCGTGTGGAGATAACACTCGCTTTGCTGCTGCAAACAAAGGTCTATTGCCTTTCTGATAGGTGATTTATACTGGCATAGTAGCAGTCTCATGTCACTCATACTGATGAGATGGGCCACCTATCTCATGCTCTACCTCTGATACTACCTGTGGAGCACTGAAGAAGTCATGGGAGATGAAATCCTCCCAAGCAATACCCTGCAATCCCAACTGATGGTCCACCAAAATCCAGATAAGAGCAAAGTGATAAACATTGTTGAGCTACTGTCAAGGGGTCTTGTGTTGCATGAAATTTTTCATCCTCTCTATGTTCCCGCAAATGAAAAATGGGAGGCTCATCATCTGCACCCTGGTAAAGTGCATGAGCAACCTGATGTGATAAGCATAAAGGCGAGAAAACCTCCCCTCACAACTGAAGTATTTCATGATCAGTTTCATGAGCGGAGCATACTCTTCTCTCAAAAATCTGAATGGGAAAACTCTCTTGAGCTGACTCAAACAACTGGCCTTAATGTAAGGCTCATAATGATGCCTCTCCACCTTCTTCTTCTTATGCCACTGTTCTCCAACATTTGGTATGCCTGTTGTCACTGATATGGTTTCAAGTGTCAATGTGAAAGTGACCCTAGCCAAGATAGACTGTCCTCCATGTAGGTGAAGTGCAAAAAGATGAGCCAACTCATGATGAACTCTTACATTTGCCACCCTCTGACAAAATTCAAAACATGGTAAGTGTTGGAAACAAGACATAGCAAGAGGGCATGCCTACAACTCAGTGAGGGTGTTTGGCTCATCTCTAACATGTTTGCCACTCCAGTGATGTCTCATGAGGGCCTGTTCTCCTGAAGCTATATCACTGTGGGTCTCCTCCTCATATTCTGACGAAACCTCGGATGCCATAACTGCTATTTTGTAAACTGAATTTAGGCTGCCCTTTGATTATAGTGAAGCTGGAGTTTGCTTTGACAATCTGCCACCAAGGGGACAATTAAAGAGGGAGCATTAGGATGGGGGACAATATAATGGGAATAGGGGTTTATAGGAAAATTGTATTTAGGGATATACAAGGGGTTTTGGGGTATTTTGATAGGGTAGGGTTTGTGTTGTTTGCAAGGTAGGGTTTGGGTTTCTTGAGCAATAAGAAGAGGGGAAAGGGAGTATGATTTTGGTAGGGTTAGGGTAGTGATTATGGGGACAATAGCATAGGGGAATGAGTAATAGGGGTAGGGTAGGAAAAACACCTTGGCAGCACTGTCACTGTAGCACAAACCCTAGCATCATGGTTTTCTTGATGTCTTCTTTTGTTTGCTTTATAAAAAAAAAATTGCATTTGATTTATAATCATAAAACCATGCTATTCCTTTCAAATTTAATGCAAAAGTGGAGGTAGGTTGCCTACCTTTCAAATAGCAGAGCTCCACAAAAATTTGGAGTGATTTGGCAATGTTTTTCGGCCCTTGGTCTATGTGCGCCGCGCGCAAAACCCAGTGCACTGCGCGTTGGGTATGCGCCGTGCCTGTGGTAATTTTCAACGGTGGGTAGGCTGCGTGTGTGCCACGCCCTCTGTGTGTGCCGCGCTCCTGGGTATATGCGCCGCGCCCTCTAAAACCACCTCCAACTCACTCAAACACTCACAATTTCACACTCACACCTTTGCAACGTCTCTCCAAGGCTTGTAATAGCACAATGCCCTTGATTTGGATGAAAACATGTATATATAGCCTTGGAAGAGATGGGTTTAATTTTTGCTTCCTTGAAAACCCATTTTTCTAATGTTGTGTTTTGCACTTTTTTCACTGACTTTAAAACACACTGATTTTCACTTTCCCTTTGAAATTTTGGCTCAAATGATGAAATTTTCAGCACTCTTTGTAGGGACTGTATGATAGCACATTTGGCCACGGAAACCATGACCGCATCTAAAAAGATCAACTGGTGAATTTTTTGGAAAATTTTGTCATAAATGACATTGTTTGACTTTTCTTCAAAACAGAGTTTTGAAGAAGAGTTGAAGTCTATCCACATGACTATGAAGCTCTCTGAACCATAGCTGTGTAAGGGCCTCCCTCTGGCCTGCATGGCTTTACTGGACATGTTTCAAAGACCAAATTGATGAATTCCTAAACCTAAACATAGAAAATGACTTTTGTCCTTTAAAGGACCAGACCTTGACTGTCATGGACTTTGGTGATTATTGACAAATGACCTGAGCCAGCAGGAGCCAGACATGAGGGGAAATGACTAGCATGACTTTCTTTGTCAGATCATGGCATGCCCCTAGCGGAATGTAGCTGAGTGAATGGAGCGGGACACCTAAAAATGAAATGCATAAAGAGTTTTGATCTCCGACGAAGGGCTGACCAGACTGACTCTAACATGTTCCTCTCTAACTTTGTAGTAATACTAGGTCTATCTTGTGAACTAATGCCCCCAAGCGGAGGATCAATCTCCGATGCGCCTGCTGCCACTGGTTGAAAACCACTGGCATAATCACTCCTACGCCTTCTAGGAGAAGGCTCTATACTTGCAAGTGAAAGCCCACGAAGTCTACGAGACTGTCGAAACGGTCAATCAACCACTTTGAATTATTTTTATAAGATCTACTTAAAGACTCAAGAAAATTGAAAGCTAGGCCGACTAGGAGCAAAGAACACCCACTAAAAATGTCCCAAATAAATCAACAGTCAAACAACTTCCAAGTATTTCCGCTCTAGGTGATTAGGACTGAACACCAAAATACAAGAAAGTGAAGTAAGGGACCTTCTAAAGATAGTCTAGGATAATGAAGGCCCAGGGCTACCAGCGAAGGTATGAGAGGTAGTTACGTTGACCTCCAGACAACAGCCTTTGCCGGTGCATGCCCCCAAGCTTCGCAAGGGTGCCCTCCAGAAGTACTGCTAAACGTGATGCAACGTCAACCTCAGGTACCACAGGATTCCCCTCCACAGCCACCTGTGTAGATCCCTAGGATTGGCAACTAAAGATACCAACTCGTATTAGAAGACGGGTGGAACAGTCATGATGTAAGATCCAACAAGTAAGAGAGTGGGTATCTCTTGTCCTTATCTTCACAAACCCTCGTGCTTAACTCCCAGTAATGGAGCTTTCCTGGTCTCCCTAATGCTATTGGATTTCACTCTTTAATCAAACTTCTATGTTTTACAATTTAGAGTGGCCTTGGAGAGTTTACTCTCCTCTTGCCTAATCCAAGGCCCTAAATAAACCTAAAACTTGTTGGTGTATACTGATAGACAATACAAAAAGTTCTAGTTTATTTTATTAAGCGCTTGATTTTAAGTGGCTGTTCTTTTAAGTCAAAGCGACAATATGGAAGTGAAACTCATGGTGTTTGTATGACACAAAAGAAATTAATGAAAAACTAACTTATATGCAATGCACTCATTTGTTCTTTAATGAAAAGAAATTTCTACT
Organism: Pinus tabuliformis; assembly: GCA_031772625.1. NCBI lineage: Eukaryota > Viridiplantae > Streptophyta > Pinopsida > Pinales > Pinaceae > Pinus > Pinus tabuliformis. The sequence continues at coordinate 1,667,101,588 of CM062818.1, forward strand.
TAGGTTCTAAGAAACTTCTTTAAAGAAAAAACATTTTTCTTTTCTTTTCTTATAGCAGACTTCACACCCACAAAAGCTAAAAAAGACTATTGATGCTTTAATGATGCAAAACTACCCTAATGCAAGGTGCACATGATAATGCAAAATCCTAGATTACTCTAAAAAGAAATGAAAGCAATTGTTTATAAGCCAACTTAAGCGTTTGAAAAGGATATGAATTTTGAATACAAAATCTTCCCCAAACAAGAAGGACTAATCAAATTGATCACAAATCACTCTAAAAAAACAAAAGAAACCAAAAGAAAACTTGGCAAAAGAAAGAAAAACAATGTTTTTTGAGGACTTTTCTTTTTTAAGAAGCAATGAAAACAACTTTTCAAAAGCACTCAAAACACTACTAAAGACTCAAAGATTGAAAGAAAAGCACAAGGAAACTTTGTAATTTACCAATTCAACATGAATGAAAAATTGAACAAAAAAGGGGTTTCAACTTGCACTAAACGATCCAAAAGCAGCAAAAGAGTTTTGAAAAACTGACCAAGAAGTTAGGAAAGAGACACTTTCAAATTCATCAAAAAGAGATTTTTGAAAAAGCAAGAAAAGGTGTATGGCCATGAAATGATAGAAAGCAAAGCAAGTAGACCAATAATCAAGTTTGACACAAAGATTGAAAACAATTTGTTGTTCTAGAAGACCAGAACAGTCAAGAACCTTGATAAGAAGCCTTGTGTGTTCAAACACATATAATAAAACTCACTCAAAAGCAAACCTAGGCAAAAAACTTTTCAAAGCAGGAGAGAATTCAAAACGATAATGTTATAGACATTTTTGGGCATTGCAACGCCATTCAAACATGTCCATAAACCAAGGGCTCCTAAGTCCCTAAAAGTGTTGTTCCATGCCCTAAAAGAACAAGGTCAACTGATTACATCATCTCCCAGAAGTTCTCCATGAAAAACTACTCAGAACTGGTCAAAACTAGACCATCTCGCCTGCTCCATGGTCAAAGTGTGATGCATCCCACCTAAATGCACACGGGAGGTGCGATGCATACTAAAAGCCCTTCTATGGGGTGCGATGGGCGAGAGTGGACAAATGGCAGAGGCATTTTGCGAGGTGGATGATCATGGAATCTTCCGGAAAATTCTCCTGTGACACTTGCCTCTCTGAATTCGCCTAGGGATGAGTAAGAGATCATCATTCTCCAAGTGGGATCAAGAACTATCAGAGAGAGGACACTAATCAGATCCCAGAAGCTGACTCACCCCCCTTGCAAACATCTATATATGGATCCCTCATCCCAAAGATCCAGAGGCTGGAATTTGGTATCTTGTAAGGAAGTGTTCTTGGTTTCTTGGTGTAACATCATAGTGTTGGGTGATCTAAGCTTTTCATGAGGTGAAGAAGGGCTTCTTGATGAGAGGATGACATTGGGTCAAAACAATTGGTTGTAATCCTCTTTTCTATTCTTGATATTAATAAATCTATTCAAGTTTTCCTCCACATTCTTGTATGTTTGATGATATATGCTTTTGTGTGGTCAATATATGTCTGGTCCTATATTGTTTATGATTGTAGATCTCTATTCTTCGATAGTGTTATGCTGCTTTCATTCCACAGGTGATCTTTGAAGTTGTGTTGATGAGAGAGGAGCGGCAAGGATTTGTCAGAAGAAGGGAGAGGAACCGAGCAAGGAAGCAAGCGCAAGACTGAGGTTGGTGTCCTTCATTCCCCTCTTATCCACTTACCATAAAGGAAAACGAAAGTAGTTTTAGTTTGTTTATTTCTAAGATAGCTAGCAGTCTTAGTGGGACTAGCAGCTCTGCATAGACACTAGATTTCCTGATAAAAAAATGTCGACTCCACTGGGGAGCGAATAGCTTGTTTACTTTTCTATATTTCTCCGTTTTATAAACTTACAGACGGATCCTGAAGTTAAGATAGCTAGCCTTCGAACTGCATTTGCTATGCAAGTGCAAAGTAGATCAATGTTGCTCTAGTCTATCTCCGGGTTTTGTTTATAAACTGAACAATTGATTTTTAAACATCCTAATTGCCCTTGTGGTGGCCCTAGTATCCTAATTTGATCTACCCCTGTGATTTATTTACTGATTATCACTTGCTCGGCCTAAATCCCTGAACTATGTTGCAAATTTGGATAAAGAGCTGGATTAAAAGTCTCGCACTGTACCCTCGCACCCTCTCTTCAAGGATATCAGTATGCATCGCACTTCCTATGTGCAGTAGGTGGGATGCATACTGGAATCCCTGTGTAACAAGTGCGATGGTCAGAGAAGGCTAATTTTGCCTCCAAACTTTGGTTTTTCTTCACTCTTTTCAGCTCTATTCAGAAGTTTTACTGTCTATAGTCAGTATACCTCTGTGTAAACCCCCTTCCTTTCCATTATTACGCCTCCATTGTGCAAAGAACTGTAAATGTTTTTATGTATTGTGAGTCATTTTCAGTTCTCTTTTACAAAGAAGTAGCGTAATTGAACTGTCGTTTCTTGATTTGGAAGTGTCTCAAGTGTCGTTTTCGGTCATAGAAGAGAATCCGATTGTTCTTGATAGTCGATTACACTGTTACTCTTGTATTCTATTTGAATTAGTAGTTTTTGAAGTGTCGAAAGCAAGTTTTCAATTCCAAATCGCAAAGTGTCATCATTGTCTTCATTTTGTCTTGAAAAGAATATTGTTAGTAATGTCGCTTTGAAAAATAATTCAAATTTGCGCTTAGCTTTCTTTTTATCATTCACACATTAAGAAGGCTAAAAACAAATACATACATGTGCATTTGCATTTAGACTGTTTGTTGGTTTGATTTAGGACAGTGCATATAGAGTGTGCTCTCTGCTCTATTTTGAAAGAATATCATCCCTCTTTCTTTAGTAGCTAGGATTTTCATTGCAAAAAGAAGATTAAATGATTGTTTATCATCTTAGACTGCATTTTAGGAATTGTATATCTACATCACGCAGTGAACCTGAAAAGAAAATTTCTTAAGCAAGATCAACTGTAAAATAAATTAAATGAATCTAAAAACGCTTTGGAACCTAACGCACAACATTTAGAAGTCTAGGCTAGAGACGTATTCCGGCGTCGTAAAGCCTGGTAACTGTTGTTTTCATTGCTGGTTGGGTGATTCCTCCACTTTGAGACAACAAGTACTAGTACGAACTTGTGCTCCCATGTACCCTTGAGTATATATTGGGAGACCACAATAGGCTATATCCTTTATCCATAGGAAGTCGTGTCTGCCGCCCTATCGATCACAATGCACTGAACACAACATTCGGGAAGATTGACTGCCGTACCGTAAAAAGTATTCTGCAGTTTTGCGATTGGTTTGGTAATCCCTCTGTCTAGACTTCCAGAGTAGTCTATTTTGTTCCTTTTCAGACTCCTTAAAGGAAAAGGTCCATCTGAGCACTTGTCACTTCAGGCTCATTAAAAATCACAGGCGACTAGAGTCATCTTTTGTTTTTTCTCGACTCTTAAAAATTGAAAAAACAAGTTGCGTCAAAGCGTCTAAAATTTATTTTAATTGGAATAAATATCACCTTTCCTACGTTGGTCTTAGGTTGAGAAAAATGGAGTCCACCAACCAAGGATTTCCCCTTGGAGGAAATCCTAGTCCTTTCTCCTCCTAGGGAGATGTTGGTGCACCCCATATGGTCACATTGTTGCTTCCAGGATTGAAAATCGGCCTGCCCGTATGCCTCTTCTCGACCTCTGTCGTTCAGAACACCGTGATTCCTGAACAATCGAGTCAGCAACTAGATGATACCAAAGCTACCCCCCAAACTTCTACTTTGTCTGATTCTCCCTCTCCTCCTTCCTCTTCGCTTTATGAAGCTAGTAAAGCCAAAAATCAAGTAACTAAGAAGAAGAAGGAGAAGAAGAAGAAAGAGAAGAAGAAGAAGGAACCAAAGGCGAAAAGGGGCAACCAGGCCTAAATCGCCATGTGTCATTTGAAAAGGAGACCACTATCATCGAGATTGTCCTTACATCCCTCGGATCTTAAGGGACTGGTCTCCTCGTTTGCACAATCTGGTGTCATCAACCTCTGATGATCATGTTGAGAATACACCGTCAACTAGTGAAAATGAAGTCCCTGGACAAAAAGGAAAATGTAAATTTCCTTGTAAACTGTGTGAAGGCGATCATGCCATCCACCATTGTCCCTTCTTAGACGAGGCTAAAAGAGTTTTAGACGACCGTCCGGTTTCACCGTTACGGCTTCCTCCTGGATATAAGAAACTCTCGCCAAGTTCGTCACTAGTTGAGAATCTGGCTGACATGCCATTGTGGTCAGCTGAAGCATCTCTCATTGAAGATAAACCCGCTGAACCCATACCAGACGAAAGTCAAAAGGTTGAGGTGGCAGTCAACCCGGTCTTGTCTTCGGAAGGTCCATCTTTAGATGACACAATCACCAAAGAGAATGAGAACGACACTGTCCAAATTATTTTCGTAAACACAGACTCCGATGAACATGGGGGCAGTCTACCCATTCCTTTACTGCAGGAAGGAAGTTCGTTAGAGTCATTCCGGCTGTCTATTTGGTCCCACCTCTAAGAAACTTAGTTGTTTCCTTCGATTGGAATCTATTAGGCAGACCCCGTTTACCGGCTAGTGTACCATTGAATCATTGTACAAGCTTACAAAATGATCATGGTCAGTACCATCATAGATGAAGGGGCTTCTGTGAGTATCCTTTCCTCAATTGCTTGGGAAGCGCTTGGTTCGCCATCGCTTCTGCCTAAGATGAGAAATCTGACAGGCTTCGACAAAGGAACCGATCGACCGTTAGGGATCCTTCCCAGTGTGCGTATAACGTTGAGAAGGAAAACCGTTTACATGAATGTAATAGTAGTCCGAGGACCTCTGGATTATAATCTACTCCTTGGGCACGACTATATTTATAGCATGGGAGCCATTGTCTCCTCACATTTTAGAGTAATGTGTTTTTCGCATGAAGTCAGAGTGGTCAAGCTCATAGACCAGCTTTCGTTTCTTGGCTCACACATAGCTAATAGTCAAATACCATCCCTAAATCGTCTTTTCACGCAAGGAATGTCTCATTAATCCCCAGTCCGTCCACCTGATGAGCGTGAGTGATTCGGGAGGACATGACTGAAACCCAGGGGGCATGCACCCTGGTCTGCTTCGACAGGAAAACCTTGGGTATAGGGTAGGTTTTCGCGAAGGATATATGACTAGTTTATGAGATTAAGCTGGAATACGATTCCTCCGTCAAAGTTATGTGAGTGGAGGCAAGTTGTGCCGCTCACCTTTGTCTGTTTTGGTAGACATCGCCGAGGAAGTGTTTTGTCTGCAGTGCAGATAGGAAAAATCTTTGGTAACCTGGAAATTTTTCGCTATACCTGGGGGCATGCAAACCTTTTTAGCATGCAAGCGAAGAGCAACAATTTATTTTTTAAATTTGTAGGTCCTCTAACCCTCTAAACTCGTAGGATTGGTCGTTTCCTAACTTGCATAAAGAAACGATGCGGGGCAAAGCTTTGTAAGGTGCAAGCTCCATAAAAAATGTCATCTTAGATGAGACATCCTTATTATACGACTGGATCGAGCAGTTTTTATGTGGAGTTCAAGCTCGTTAAAAATTAAACATAAGCAATGAGCAAATGTTTCCCCTAGAGTTTAAGCTCATTCATTAAAAAATGATCCAATTTCCGGTAAATAACCATTGTGAATGCATTATCATTAGCTTTTGAGCCATGGTCATGTTCTCATCATCACCTCCACTCTGTTTTAGCCGATTATTCACCTCCATTTGATTGTTTACCCTTTTTGAGGAACAGCTACGAAGAGTGATCCTGTTAGTCATCCTTGTAACACTGCCGTGATTGGAAAATTCCAAACCTTACCTGGAATCAGTTGCTACCCGAATTTATCACTCGTTCCTCGAAAAAATGAGTCTCCTTTAAGCTCTTTTCATCTGACTCATAAAATATGAAAATATTGCCGAGAAATTGGCCTCTCCAGCTCGTTAAAGTGACCGGAAGTGCTATCCCTCCTCTAGATTTTAATCTTTTTGGACCTGAGGGATTATTACACAAAAAGATCGAGCGCTTGTTTTGTTCGGCTCGTTAAAATTACCAAAAATTCATCCCTTTCGTATCATTTTATACTTTTTCGGACCTAAGGGATTATATGACGAAAAAGGATTATTGGAGTTTTCTTTACGTCCCTTTTAGACTCTCTAAAATTGAAAAGGACCGAGTTATCTTTGTCGTTAAGCTTGTTAAAACCTAATAGCAACAAACTTGTCCATACAGACAAGAACGAGTTTCACTATCGCTAGGCTCGTTAAAACATAGCAATGGATTTGACCGAAGGGAAAATTATAGAACAAGCATATGTTATCCTCCTCAAGCTTGACAAAAATAAAGAGGTATTGGTCAGCAATGACTGGGGAAAAATTGGGAAGAAAACTTGAAGAAACCTTATTGGTAGCAAGTCGCCCTTGAACATGACACTTTCACTCCACATCCAAGTCGGGTTGGGTTGTTCCTTCACTGGTCATATCACCATTGGTCCATCATACCATCCACATTTGGGGTTAACGCTGCCAATCCATCATGTCAGTGTCGCCAGTATGTTCAAGAGAAGTCGCTCAGAGAATTCACCTGTGTCTCATCCACTACAATGCATTCACGCTCCATTCTTTCATGACTGCCACCCTGAACCTTATATCGTCAAATCATTTTCACCTCCATTAAAATCATTTGCTCCATTCCGTGTTGTAGATGTGGGATTCATTAAGGCCCTCCTACGACGGGTCACTTCTTGTCGACATCAGCTCATTATCTAAGAAGTCGACTTAGGAACAACCCTTTTAGTACTTTGAAGCTTGCATGCCTCAATGGCAAGTTTCTCACTTCCGGCGACAGGTTTACATCATTGGCCTTCGACCGAAAGATTTTGCATGGTGTTCAATGCCAAGTCCCTTTTCACCCCATGCAAATTGTACTGTAGTACCTTGAGCGTCATCATCATTATTGGTGATTCCTCTCATGCTTGTTAACATCTTACATCATTGGCTGGTAATCAGGCGATGTCTTTCCATGTTCGACTCCAGAACATCTCTCACATGGATCGACTTGTACTTTGAGTGAAGATCGAACGAGATTAAAGACCCCGGATCTAGTTTCATCCATTCGGGCTGCGATATATATTCAGGAAAATAAAAACATCAAATGTACATCATTGCTGCACAGATAATCATCAAAACTAAGGGATGATAGCTCTACCAGAATCATCAGTCTGCACACAGACGATTGTCTGTCCTATGTACGTGAAAGTGAATTTATAAAGCTGAGCATGGGAATGCCCAACTCAGCCAGATCATGAAAATATTATGAAGATAATGTATTGTATTGTATCTTATTACAGGTCGCCTTCCAACTCGAAAAACTTTGGATCCTCATGATAAAGCATTTCACCCGACGTCAAAAGATTAACAACCTCATGTTTTAGGGGGCAACTGTTATAGACATTTTTGGGCACTGCAACCCCAATGAAACATGTCCATAAACCAAGGGCTCCTAAGTCCCTAAAATTGTTGTTCCATCCCCTAAAAGAACAAGGTCAGTTGATTACATCATCTCCCAGAAGTTCTCCATGCAAAACTACTCAGAACTGGTCAAAACTGGACCATCTCACCTGCTCCATGGTCAAAGTGTGATGCATCCCACCTAAATGCACACAGGAGGTGCGATGCATACTGAAAATCCCTTCTATGGGGTGTGATGGGTGAGAGTGGACAAATGGTAGAGGCAGTTTGCCAAGTGGATGATCATGGAATCTTCCAGAAACTTCTCCTGTGACACTTGCCTCTCTGAATTCGCCCAGGGATGAGTAAGAGATCATCATTCTCCAAGTGGGATCAAGAACTATCAGAGAGAGGACACTAATCAGATCCCAGAAGCTGACTCACTCCCCTTGCAAACATCTATATATGGATCCCTCATACCAGAGATCCAGAGGCTGGAATTTGGTATCTTGTAAGGAAGTGTTGTTGGTTTCTTGGTGTAACATCATAGTGTTGGGTGATATAAGCTTTTCATGAGGTGAAGAAGGGCTTCTTGCTGAGAGGATGACGCTGGGTCAAAACAATTGGTTGTAATCCTCTTTGCTATTCTTGATATTAATAAAGCTATTCAAGTTTTCCTCCACATTCTTGTACGTTTGATGATATATGCTTTTTTGTGGTCAATATATGTCTGGTCCTATATTGTTTATGATTTTAGATCTCTGTTCTTCGATAGTTTTATGCTACTTTCATTCCACAGGTGATCTTTGAAGCTGTGTTGACGAGAGAGGAGTGGTAAGGATCTGTCAAAAGAAGGGAGAGGAACCGAGCAAGGAACCAAGCGCAAGACTGAGGTTGGTGTCCTTCATTCCCCTCTTATCCACTTATCATAAAGGAAAACGAAAGTAGTTTTAGTTTGTTTGTTTCTAAGATAGCTACCAGTCTTAGTGGGACTAGCAGCTCTGCATAGACACTAGATTTCTCGATAACAGATAAGCTCACTGAAAAATTGAATTGTGAAGACAGAAACTGATGACTCAGAAACCAAACAGACGATGAGACAAATCTTTCTGGACAGAAAGATTTGAAAAAAGCATGCAAAAATGGTATACATGACTGTGTTACAGTACAAATGTGTGTACACGCATTTCTGGCAAAAGAAACTCATGTATACACGGTTTCAATTCACAGAAACAAGCGTGTGTACGCTTCTATAAACAGACAAAGATGCGTATACTAAGTTTTGCAACAAAAATAAAAAACAAGGCTTGATCAAAAAGATCTAACTTGAGGTCTGAGTTCCTACAGGAGTAGGCAATATCGACACAACAAGCAAACAAAGAATTGAGCCCTAATTGACACTGAACAACCCAAACTAGGAATAACAAGATTGTTATCCCCAGTGGAGTTGCCAATTCTATTAAGGGAATAGGTCCCCTATGGCTTTGGGTCAGAACCCCAACAAATCAAGAGTAATCTATAGCAAGAAACACACATATAACTCAGGCAACATGCTTAAATAATGAAACTATTCAAGGATGAACGTACCTGGATGTCCTTCATTTGGGTAGTTCCAGCAAGGGTTCAAACCCTCTGCAACTCCTGATGATCTTCGAATCTACAAATCAACCAATTCGAATACACATAGCAGCATATAGATAAAGCATTTTAATGAAAATCAAATTTATATCATATAAGTAGGTGGTTGGTTATACATCAAAATAATCATTCATACATGAACTAGAACAATAACATCTGATACATAAACAAAGTTGATCTCAGGAACAATACAATGTTTCTTTTCATTGTAGAAAACTATAAAAAACAAGGAAAGAGTTCACCTGAGTCTTCTCCTTCTGGCTCCAAGCGGAACTGTCCTCTAGGTTCGTCCAGTCCACAACCAATACCATGATCTCTCAAGCAAGTGGGAGAAGATCAACACTCAAGGAAACAAGGGTTTCCTGAACTTGGGGAAATGCTTAAAGCACAAGGATACTTCAGACTTAATCAGGGAATAATCTCGGTATAGTAATTCTATCTCTTCTCTCCTCCTTAAGGCCTTCCCATAGCAGTCTTTTTAAACTTCTCCCAAATTAGTTTTTTAGTTGGGAAACAGTTGGGAACAGTTGGGCCACGGGCACTAGGAGGTAGTCAATAGGTAAAACCCGTGAACTCTGCCCATAGTTAAGGAGATTTAATTTTTTTAAGTGTTTTAACACATATACGCGGGTTGGGTATTGACTAACCCGAGTGTACACGCTTGGACCAAGTCTGGAAGGAGGGGTTGCCCTAGGCCATAAACCAAGCATCTAAAATACCAAGGGTGATATTTGGAGCTACAACAGTCATTATTGAATTCAAATGGTTATCCAGGGAAACATTAATTGTGTAACGAACATGGACAGGTGTCAAGATAGGAGTGGAGGAGGGCGTGCGGGAAGAGCTGGCAAGAAAAGATGTGAAGGTTGGCGGTTTTCAGAGGGGGCCGAAGTGGTAAGTGGTTTTTGGGAGAGGTGAATAATAGCACAGAGGTGACATGTAGGGGTGGGACTGGTGGGGAGGAAACCACTTTTGGGACCCCCACCCCGCCGATAAAGGTAGGATGGGCAGGGGGCTGAAAAGCCTTGTTGGCCATTGATTTGACGATGAGTTCATCAAGCTGTTGGTTGGAGCTCGTACTTTAACATATACAACAAATTTCGTTTTTTCGGCTACGGGCAGTATTACCTAGGTTTAATACTTATGATAAAAGTCATAATGATCCCAAACTTAGGATAAAAGCACATATCTTATAATTTTTCTCAAAATTAGGATACAAGCGCACTAATTAGCCTAAACCTAGGTGATCCGAATGGAAAATGGCATCAACCCATGGTACTCATCCACCCATATTATTCATCGACCCATGGAATTTACCCATGGTATTGTAAATGGAATCTGCCCGTGGTATTGTAAAATCCACCCATGGTATTCATTCACCCATGGAATTTACCCATGGTATTGTAAATGGCATCTGCCCGTGGTATTGTAAAATCCACCCATGGTATTCATTCACCCATGGAATTGACCCGTGGTATTGTAACTGAAAAATACTAAAAGTAACAAGTCACATTTTGTAAAAGGAGAGATTGTCCGCCACAATGTAGCCTTTACAGTTCAGAGGCATGTAGCCACACATCTCTTCTCAGAGATAAGCTACCATTGTCCTAGCTAGTTTATTTCCACTTGGGCTTTAATAAAAAGTCTCTTTGTGGTTTTTGTTTATTGGGCATTCTCCTCTTTTTTTTTTTCCTTCTAGCAATTCAAGTTTTCAGATCTTGGGGTCCTTTCCCCCAAGATCCATTGCAAGTTTTCAGATCTTGGGGGTCTCTCCTCCCAAGATCCATTTCAATCTTTTATATCTTGGGGGCCTCCTCCCAAGATTCGGATCAGTGGTATCAGAGCAGGTTATGATTCCATGGGAATGAGGGTTTGATGCATATTTAAGTTTCAAATTTTGCAGCAATATTCAACAAACTTCAGGCATGTGCTACAACCTCCACAGAGCACTTTCTTGGGTCTAGCAGGAAGAAATTTTCTCTTCTCAATTTTTTGCAGGAATTTTTTTGGGCGGCACGTTTGCAGATCAGATCTGAAACATTTGGTACAAAATTTACAAAAACAAATACCAGATCTGGATTCCTCTCGAAAAATCACCCAATTTCAAAAAAAAAATGGGTCGAATCGGAGTTCGGATGTGGAAGATATCGCTGATTTAAAATCAGCTATTTTATCAAAATTTTTGTGACGGTGGAACTGTTGCAGCGCGAATCTGAGATCTTAGAGTGTCCAGATAAGGATTTCCAACTCATGGGAAGATGCAAAATGATCCTTCTACTTCTAAAAACAGGTTATAATAAATATACTGAGTTATATTGGCCGAGTTATGTCCATTTTAATTCCGGAGCAGCATTCGGAGTGGGTTCCCATTGGAGACGTGCCTTCCCACCCCACTTTAGTAGGCACCTGCTTCACATTCATCAGTTTCAACATAGCAGCAATCGGCTTGGGTTATTTGGAGATGTGCCCTCCCACCCCAGGCTATGTAGGCACCTGCTACTTCATCAGCAACCAACATCACGGTTGTGGGTCATCCACAAACCCACACTTCATCGAAGTCCATTTGCTAGGCCGTACACTGTTAGTATCACAGTTGGTCACAAGCATTACAGGGTATCTCTATCCTTGGATCTTCGTTCTTCATGGTTATGGGTCATCCACAAACCCACAGTTCATCGAAGTCCATTTTCTAAGCCACACACTGTCAGAATCACAGTTGGTCACAAGCATTACAGGATATCTCTATCCTCAGATCTTCGTTTATCAGGGTTTTGGGTTAACCACGTAAAACCCTTATCTTCAGTGGCTCTTCATATTCAACAAAGGCTTTGCAGGAGGGAACTTTATGCAATGGGGACCATTGCTTCTTAAGGAGGGAGGAATGATCCGAATGGAAAATGGCATCAACCCATGGTACTCATCCACCCATATTATTCATCGACCCATGGAATTTACCCATGGTATTGTAAATGGAATCCGCCTGTGGTATTGTAAAATCCACCCATGGTATTCATTCACCCATGGAATTTACCCATGGTATTGTAAATGGCATCTGCCCGTGGTATTGTAAAACCCACCCATGGAATTGACCCGTGGTATTGTAACTGAAAAATACTATAAGTAACAAGTCACATTTTGTAAAAGGAGAGATTGTCCGCCACAATGTAGCCTTTGCAGTTCAGAGGCATGTAGCCACACATCTCTTCTCAGAGATAAGCTACCATTGTCCTAGCTAGTTTATTTCCACTTGGGTTTTAATAAAAAGTCTCTTTGTGGTTTTTGTTTATTGGGCATTCTCCTATTTTTCTTATGGCAATTTCAATTTTTCAGATCTTGGGGGTCTCTCCCCCCAAGATCCATTTCAATATTTTAGATCTTGGGGGCCTCCCCCCAAGATCCAGATCACTAGGATAAGATCCTTTCATATAAAATCAACCCATTTTTATCCTTTGACCCCTTTTGAACTCAATTTTCTCCTAACCTAAGATTAATTTTGACCAATCAAAGGGTGCATTTAGATGTGCATACCCTTATTTATTTTCTTTAATAGGAAAAAACACCTATTCTAATCCTATTTATCATTTTTTATTGATTCATATTAAACAATTAGATCAAATCATTCATCTACCTAACTAACATTAGCCAAGATTACAGAGTTTGGCTAACTTATTCTCTAATCTAATTAACAGAAATTGAAACTTATTTGATCATGATTACACTGTATGATCTAAACAATGACTCAGGGTTGTGTCATTTTAAACAAGATTCACAGAACAATCAGTTTATTCTAGAAAATCAAACTATTTATCTGGTAGTGGAATTTGAATTTGCATCACTTTCAGTTCTGTTTTTTTTTTTTTTTTTTTTACATGGGGTCTTTCATCTTTATTTTTATTCTTTCTCTATTTTTTTCTTTTTCTTTTCTTTTGTTTTTCATTCTATTTTTTCTTTTGAAATACCCTCTTTTCATTTTTTTCTTTTACTAATATTTCTTTTTGGAAATCATTTGCAAACTGCAATATTATTACAATTCCCTAATACTGAGAGAAAATATTCAATCACCTTGTGATCCTATAAATTATAGGACTCTAATAGTGGCTTTACCTAAGGATGGCACTCTCTCTATGATGTGCCAAGAACCCTTGACCAATAGCCTTGAATGTTATGCTTTCAACACTTTTCTGCATCTATTTTCTTTTTGTATTGTAGTAGTTAGTTATGGTGGCACATTAAACAAGAGCTTAGGGCCTTCTCTTTGGGCTTCAACTTTTGATAATAAGTCACCCAATCAAAATAGTAAAGAAAAACAATGGTATTTACAATGAATTTATCAAGAACACTTCTATTCCTGTGGAAAGTAATGTTTCTGCATCCTTCCATTAACAGGTACACAAGGTAGCTCTGCTCCACCTAACTATTTGAGGAAAAATTCATTATTACCACTATAGGCATGGATGATATAAGGTCCTTTCCATAGGTTATAAAACTTACCATGCTTATCTTTTTCTTCTCTTCTTGAATCCCATTTTAAAAAATTGTCCCCTAACCGAAAATCATAAGCCTTGGTCCTTCTGTCATAAATTTTCTTGACATTTCCCTATATGACTTGTGTTTTGTTGTACAATTATTCTTTAGATTGCTGCAGCTGTATGGTCTTATTTATCCTTCTCTGAATATCATTTGACTCCACTTGTAACTCTTGCATCATTTTCATGACTAGGACACCTAAAGAAGTTGGAAAAACAACATCGATTCACAAACCAATTGGTACGGGGACATGCCAATTGATTTCTTAGTGGTGAGTCTGTTAGCCCAAAGTGCATTTAGCATCTTGTTTTGCCATGATTTCTTGTTGACTTCCAACAATTTTTTGATGATATTGACTAACTCTTATTTGAGGATTCAACTAACCCATTCCCCTGAGGGTAATAAGAAGTTGAAAGTCCTAGAGTGATTTGATACTTGCTTCATAAATCTACCACTTTCATTGACCTAAAAACTGATGCATTTTCTGTGATATGTTTCCTTGGACATTCGAATCTTGATAGTATATTAGCTTCTAAAAATTTGATGATCACAACATCATTTTCTTGTCTTGAGGGTGTGGTTTTAATCAATTTAGTGAAATAGTCATTGGATGTGAGGATCCATTTGTGTTGGGCTGAGGATGGTGGATGGATTTCTCCAATGAAATCCAAACCTCATTGTTGGAAAGGGATTTCAACAGATATTGGTTTCAAGGGTAAAGGCAGTAGTTTCCTCTTGCCTTCAAAAAGTTGGCACTTGTGACAGGAAGTAACTTTTTTATGGTCATCAACAAAGAGTGTTGGCCAGTAAAAACCAAATCTTAGGATCTTATTGGTAGTGGTTTTTCAATATAGATGTCCCCCACAGTCTCCTTCATGAAATTCATGCATGATTTTGTCTCCTTCATCCTTCAACAAACAATTTAGTAAAATTCCACCAGGATCTTTCCAATACAAATTATTTTCTAGGATACAAAATTTTATAGCCTTGAGTTTAAGGAATCTAGCTTTTGTCTTGGTCAAACTAGGAGGAGAATGTAAATTATGTAACACATAAATAAGGTCCACATACCAGGGAGAGGTTGCAAAAGCCTTTATTACTTGTGGAGTCGCCTGCTCTCCTTGTTCAACAAGTTCAACTACAAAATTTATATCCAAAACATGAAAGTTAGATTCAGCCATTAACTTAGCTAATCCTTAACCTTTAATGAGTTTGGTAGGTTTAATTTAAATGTCATATTCAAGAATAATGGCAATCCATTTACCTCTTTTCCCATTTGGAATATCTTGGGTCAATACATCTTTGACCATAGAGTTTGGAACAAAAACAATAATATGAGAGTGTAAAATATAAACTCTGAAATCTTTGATTGATTGAACTAATGCATAAGCCTATTTCTCCATTATATTATATTTCAAAGGAGCATCTCTCAATGATCTGTTGAAAATGAAATGGGTTGTTCTTGACCTTCAGAGTTTTTTTGCAAGAGAACAACTGCAATGGTATGTTCAGATGCAAATGAGAAAATTATAAAATCTTTTGTGAAATTAGGGCTAATTAACACAAGTGATTTTGTTAAGTCTTTTTTCACCTAGTCAAATGAATGTTTTTCTTCAATAGTCCATTTTAGTTGAGTGCCTTTTCTTAACATGTTTGTTATGTTCTTGAGAAGTTCTACCATATTAGGGATAAATATTCTTAGAAAAAATATTTTACCAATAAATGATTGAAGTTCTTTCACATTTCTAGGATGATATATCTTGAAAATGGCCTCAATTCTGCTAGGGTCTATTTTGATTCCCTCTTTTGAAATGATATTTCCTAACAATTTTCCTTCTTGTAAGACACACATTGTCTTCTTTGGTTTCAGGGAAATACCAAATCTCCTACATTTTTCAAACACCCTTCTTAAGTGGAGCAAGTGCTCTTCATTTGTTTTTGAAAAAATAGTGATATCATATAGATATATGACAATGAATAAGCCTATTCCATCAGAAAAAGAAATTTCCTTTGCTCTCTGAAATGTGGCCCCAACATTCATTAATCCAAAAGGCATCTTCACATACTTGAAGGTACCCCATGGAGTAGTAAATGCAGTTTTTTCTTGGACTTCAGGGTGGACTAAAACTTGGTTATAACCAGAAAAACTGTCTAAAATAGAAATTCTACTAGATCCAACCACCTTCTGCAAAATGTGATCCATCTTAAGGAGAGGGTAGTTATCCTTCAGGGAGGCTTTATTACTATTTTGGAAATCAATACAAAGTCTAATTTCTCCAGTCTTTTTCCTAGTTGGAGCTAAATTTGATACCCATTTAGAATATCTCAATGGTACTATGATCTTGGCATCATACATTATTTTGAACTCCTTTTCAATTAGAGGCATAGGCATTGGGTTGATCCTCCTCTTTTTTTGTTTAAAATGCTTTTGGTATTCTTTTAAGGGAATCTCATGTTGTATAATGATGGTTTCATAAGACTTCAAATCTTCGTAACTCCATGCAAATACATCTATAAACTCTTTGAACAAGCTTATGTACTTTTGTTTTTCTGTTGGGGGTATGGATTTGGACAATTTAATCATCTTGGGTTCTTTTTTAGTTCCAATGTTACATTCTTCAAATTCAACTCCAATAGGTTGAATTTTAGGCTTTTTGGCTACATTGCTAAAGTCAAAAAATTCCTCTAAGGGAACTAACCCTCAATGTAACACATTACCTTTCAATTGCAGTATCTCTAATTCCTCTGTTTCTTGATCTATCTCTTGTAAGTCAATATTTTTTATATCTTGATTTACATTTCTTTCTAATTCCAATTCTACATCTACATTATTTTCACACTAACAATCTTCATCTATTTTAGCATCCTCAAATTCTTCTTTGGATTGCAAAAAAGTATTTATCTATTCCTTGTTACCAAACACCTTCCAATACCTAATATTATCTGGTACTGTAGGCCTGTGTCTAACCTCCACTGTGTATTAACAACTAGGACAGAAAGGAAATTTACAAGTACTAGCAAAAGTATCCAGCCCATCAGCAAGAATATTTTGCATCCTAGGTATTGCATGTAATTCATATTCTACAAAATGTTCAAGAAAATCTAAAACTGCATTTCTATATCCTCTTAACCTCGGATGTTTTGTAGCATATTCACCTTTAATTTACTTGATCACCAATTCAGAATCACCATGAATATATATTCTCTTAGCTCCTAACCTCTTAAGAAGTTGTAATACCAAAAGCAAAACTTCATATTCTACAATATTATTTGTGCAATGGAAATTCAACTTAACCCTGTTAGTCTTTATATTGGAAACCCATACATCGACACCTGCTCCTTCAAAGCTGACAACTCCATCAAAATCCATGTTCCAGAGTGGTTCAGTTTGTTCTTCTTGTTTGATCTTTTCTATCTGTGATTCTTCTATATCGCCTAAGTTTGTTTCAAAATTTGAATCTTCTTCACCTGTATCAACATTGTTATATAGAATAAAAGAATCAAGGTCAGAATGAGCTAAATATAAGGGGTAGTTATTAGGCCTTTCTTGGCTGTCGACCATGTATTTCATTAAGGTTTCATGTTATAATCTTCTTTATT
Organism: Pinus tabuliformis; assembly: GCA_031772625.1. Taxonomy (NCBI): domain Eukaryota; kingdom Viridiplantae; phylum Streptophyta; class Pinopsida; order Pinales; family Pinaceae; genus Pinus; species Pinus tabuliformis. The sequence goes on from CM062818.1 coordinate 1,667,118,872, forward strand.
GACCAAATACTAGAATAGTTGCATATGTCATGTCCATTTGCAAAGTTCCCTATAGTTTTTCTCCCCATGAATGCGAGAGAAGCATGCCATACTTTGGAGGTATGTGAGCAACTACGATATCTATAACAACAGTTTTAGCAGTTATTTGAACCAATGTAACACATAAATCCTTAATTAGTCCTAGGCACTTCACCTTGCTGGAATCGAATGAAAAGAGATATTTATAGGGTCTTGTTATGTCGAGCCCTCATTTCTCCATGATGAGTTTAGGCATGAGGTTATGGGAAGCACCTGAATCTAACATGGAATTATGCAGGATTTTTTCATGAATGTTCAAACTAATGTAGAATGGAGGTACACCTCCTTCTTGAGGTTTTCCATCTACTTCAGGCCCAAACAAAAGTTCAAGTTGATCATCAGTTATATTAATTGTATCTTCACCTTCTCCCAAATTCAGAGCTTTCATTACTTGGGACTTGTATACATTTTTATTCATAAGCTATGTTAGTGGAATAGGTATCTTAAGATTAGATAACTCATGTTCAATGTTGAATGCTATTTGAGTTTTATTTTGGTTTGGGATATCCTGTTCTTCAGCAACATCCCTTGGGCAATATTTCTTTGTTGACTTGTGGATGGAACACCTTTTTGAGTTGATTTTGAAATAGTATAAGATATCTTTTTAGTTGGGTTTTCTACAGTCCTTTTAGGAGGAATTTCAAGAATTTTCCTTGTAGGAGTATCAACTGTCCTTTTACCCTAAATTTCAGCAGGTTTCTTGGTAGGATTCTCAGTGGTTTTCTTTCTCCTAAGGTTATACTGCTTGTGAACTTCCATGATTGTGTTTTCAAAACCTTGCTTATAATCTTCTGATTCTTCGACATCGACTTCAGCTTGTGAAAGCAGAAAGAGGTCTTGTTCTTCTTGAGTAAGAAATATATAATCATCATCATTTATTCCCATTAAATTGATTTGAGTGTCATCTAAGTCTTCAACTATTTCCTCAACATAATTCTCCTAAAATGGAGGTCTAACCTGCGGATCTGGCCCTTTTTGTTCCCTTTGTTTAATTTGTGGTGGATTTCTCCTAAAATTGGGGGTTCTAATTTGGGGACCACGTTGGTTTTCTCTGGGAGTGGGTCTATTAATGATACTCATTCGTTCCATCATTCTTTCTACAATTTTGACCAAGGAATCTATTTTTGCATCAACGGAAGAGGTAGATGGTTCTTCCTTGATGGTTACTCTTCTTTCTGACCTAATTCTAGCCCTTTTTTCTTATAAGTTAGCTTCAACACTGAAAACATTTATTTTCATTTCTTCAAGAGTTGCATGGTTCCTTTATCCAAGTTGATATGACATAGTATGATCCAGATTATCCATAGTATTATATTCATCATGTCGACGTTTTGAAGCCTAAAGGGGGTCCATCATCAAGACTAAAAAATGGTAGATTATGAATGATTGTTCTTTGAGAGAATAATCCTCCCACCAGCGTATGTATAAACCTAATTAATCCTAAATAGTGAAAGCCGACTTAACCTACATATATTAGTTTAATTTTTATTCTTATTTTATTTATTTATTACAGTTTTTAATTTATTTTTAATTTAATTATTAAAAATAAATAATTAAAACAAAAATAAATTAAAAACTGTAATAAATAAATAAAATAAGAATAAAAATTAAACTAATATATGTAGGTTAAGTCGGCTTTCACTATTTAGGATTAATTAGGTTTATACATACGCTGGTCGGAGGATTCTTCTCTCAAAGAACAATCATTCATAATCTACCATTTTTTGGTCCTAGTGATGGACCCCCTTTGGGGTTCAAAATGTCGACATGATGAATATAATACTGTGGATAATCTGGATCATACTGCACCAAATAACAACCACAAAAGCTTGAAGTCTAACATTGATATGACATGCCACGGTCAAATCCATCAAGACATTTGAACAAGGCTAGACCTTTAGGTGGTTTAATGTTTGTTGGAATGGCATTATATATAGAGTTAAATATTGTACAATAATCTTGTACACTCTCTCCAATATTAATTTTAATATTTTCATATTCTGAAAGGATCTGAAGAGGATTCTATTTCACTTCTCATCCATCTAGAAATTGATGATGAAAAATAGGAAGATTGGTTACAGTGGAAGTAGGTAAAGCTTTAAACCATTTCCTTACTAATGATTAGTAAGGCTTTGGAAAATAATCTCATTTGGACATTCTCTACATCTACTTCTTGCACGTCAAAGTAGTCTCCCATTTTTTTGACATGTCATTGAGATGTCAGAGGTCTAGTGTTATTAAATTGGGGAATCCTAATTTGGTAATATTGGGGCATGTCATTTAATTGGGTTGGTAGAACCAGGGGATCATATTGGGCTGCCATTATTGGTGTTTGAGGATTGATTATAGTTGAGATTGCTTGTGATGATGATGTAGGAGGTACTAGGGTAGGTTGAATTACAACCTGTGATATGGATCGAGAGGTAAAATAAATAGTGGATGACCTATGACTAGTGATAATAGGATGGATTGATTACTGGATGGGTGGTGGAAAAGGAAAAGTGATTGTTGAAATCTCAACTGATTGCTGAATATATGCTTGGTCAACAACTTGGCTAACTTCAAAAACTAAATCTTCTAGCTTTTCAAAATCTTGTAGGGCCTTTTGGTTAACTTCTTGGTTTGCATGTTGTGATTCTGATTGATAAGATCCTATTATAGGCTGGTCAACCATTATTTCAACAACAAATGTTTCAAATTTAGATCTGAATAAGCTATTGTCAAAAGGAATGTCAAATTCAATGTCTTGAATAGTCACAGAATTCTCTAGGAGAGAATTAGTTCTTAGTAAAGGGCTATTACTCCCTTGACTCTCTGTGGGACTTTTCTTTCTCACCAAAATTTCTGGGTTATCTACAATCTCAGGGGGATTAGGATTTGGGTGTGCTCTAGTAAAGATTCGCTTGGGAGCCATATCTATAGACTATATTTTCACAAGAAACTTGATTTAATTAGCTCTACCACACAATACACATATTTAAAAATTAATAACCTCAAAAGCATTCATTTAATGGCTGAAAAATTATTAAAAGGCTGAAAACAAATGCTATTTCACTAGGGAAACTATTTTTTAATTCAGACTGTTCATGTTCCCCAGTATGGTCGCAACTATTTTAGCATTCTGTAATTTCTGAGGTTGTGGAAGAAACGACAAAGGTAACCACAAAACCACTTTGGAGTTTAGGATCTAGCCTTCCTAAACTCAGAGATGGATCTCTTTGTCAGATTTAACTTTGTTGTATTGGTGATATTAGGCTAGTTATGAATGTTCAATAGTTTATTTTGTTGTTTGAGATTTGTTTTAATTGGTTTGGTTGAGTAAATGCATGAACTTCCATTAGGATATGGAGTCTACAAACTTAACATGGATTTGTCTTAGATTTTCAAAGGAGTTTCGCTGGGCAAGGTAGTTGAAATAACTAGATATTTTAGATTTAAATGAAATGTAATGGAAGAAAAGAATTAGGTTCAATTAAGCAAAACATCAGTTAAGAATTATTTAACTTAATATCAGAGGAAAAAAATTATATCATGCACAACCAGAATCAGAGTGTATCTTTCAACAATTTTTATTCATCAACTTTCTATAAAATAATTCAAATTTAAGAACACATAAGTATGAAACAAAGAAATAAACACATAGACAGTGAGAGAATCACTTCAAAAATGGTCCAACACATGAATCATGTGAAAAATGTCCTTTTTATTACTGATCAACCCATAAAATGGAAAAATTACAATAACTTTCTGGAATGAAAAAAATCAACACTCTATACTTTGAAATTTGAAGTATTTATACAATTATTTACAAAAATCCTATCATAAATGATTAGGATATATTTTAGGAAAATATAAAACAAATTATATCTCTTATTACAAACTGATAGGGGAAGTTGGAACTGTTCGAAATTTGGCCCTGATTTGAAGGAAGTTGTTGTTGATTTATCTCTTTGACCTTTGTTGCGTTGTTGATCCTGTGACTGAAGATAGAGTTACTCACTTAGTCTAGTAACTCACATAACTTATCCCACCTCTCTTCATTCAGAATAGACAATTTAGTCACCTTCCTGTAGATGTCATCTACTTCAGTGTACTTGGAAAAAGTAGGCTTGATGATGAAAATGCGATTTACTGCATGTTGTATTGTCAAATCATTCTCGATTTCCTCAAGAAAGGATTTCCCTGTTATGTTGCCCTTTATTCCTGCAAACATTGAGCTATCCTTGGCCACATATTTAAATTTTTTTTGTAGTCCTCCTGAGTGATCAATTCGTCATTTACCAAAAACAAACTTGGCAGTCCCTTCTTGTTCAACACTTCAAACCTGTTGAAAAAATTGTTGACACTAATTTCCAGTCCCTGGTATTTTTCTTCCAACTGTAGGACAAGGTTCTTTTTAGTTAAAACCTTCTTAACCTCAAGTATTGTTTGAGTTATGTCTTCAATTCCCACTTCCTGTTGCTCATACTTATTCTTAGAATTTAGAAATCTAATAATATCACTGGCTTCTATGGGCTTGTCACCCAACTTTTCTTTGATGTCTGCAATGGTTGTTGTACCTTTCTCTTTTTAGAAAATTATATATTACAGAGCAACGGAAAACATAAAATATATTGTAGAAATACAAACATAGAAAACACATAAAACAAGAGAGACACATATATACGTGGTTCACCCAATTTGGGCTACATCCACGAAGAAATAGCCAGTATTTCCTTTTATATTATCCAACAAACTGAAGAGATACAACCTACAACAGATCCAGTGTAATTCCCTCTTCGCTCTCACGTAATATCCTCTCTCTTTCTCACTCAGAATACAGATCTACATAGAGGCAATACAATTCCCTCATATATAGCGAGGGGTTGCGTTCTGTTGTGGCCACAAATACCACCCTATTGAAACATGCCTCTGATAGCAAATTTTCAATGGGTCCCCTATTGATCTTGTCTTTCATCCCTCTGAATGATCCATTTCATCCCAGTGATTTTAACTCTGTGGAGGGCCCAATCTTCCATTCACAAATGAGTGAAACCATTTAACAAATCCCTCGCTTAAGCCCTTCATTCCTATATTTATCGAGATTTTTTTAACCCCTCAAATCCCTCATCGCATTACTATTCCCATCACCATGCCTTATAATGGAAATCCTTCACAAAGCACACATGAATCACCCCTCTCACTCATAGCACTTCACCTTGCTCAAAGGGAAAAGGGTTGGTTTATCATGAGTGAATGAGAGCGATGCAAATAAGTCCTCTATCGCATCGCAAATCGCCAACTGACCAAGCCCCAAAGCCATATATAAAGGGTGCATAAGCATTCTGGACCCGATGGCCATATTAACAGAGGTATATTGTGTTTCGGATCCGGGACCATCGCTCATCGCTACTGGTGGAGTCCGGGATCTATGTATATGGCGTGACCTAACCACTCGGACCCGCCGACGATTATAAACCTTGGCATATTAATTTTCAAATCCGCCCCAATGGCCATATGCAAGTCTTTCCATATATCCATGTGTTTGCAATGAAACATTAAAGTCAGAGTTTTCCAAAGGGGATGGCAACATTGCAGACCCGAAGGAATTTATGAACATTAACAGATATGTGTTTTCAGGTCCGCCTCCCAACGCATTTCGTAGATCGGCGGGGTCCCAAGGCTTAAACTTAAGGTGCACAGCAATGTTGCAGACCTGCTGATCCTATCAAATGCAATATATATATATATATATATATATATATATATATATATATATTTCAGGTCTGTGGCCCCATCGCACATTGCATATTGGCGGAGCATGGGCCTTATACACATTATGTGCTGCGATCTGGTGGATCTTGCGATATGCGATAGGCCGGATCCAACGATATTTATAGACTCCATCATATAATTTATGAGGTCGGGCTGGAGTGATCGGGGTGGTATTTCTTGTGTTTTTGCGTGTTTTCTGTTTTTTCCAAATTTACAAAGGGGTCAAGTTTCCGAGTTTTCTACTTTTTCTGAATTTATAAAGAGGTCAAGTTTGCATGTTTGATTAATTGTTGTTGTTTTATGGTTCACAATCATCAAGCTAATGATGGTTATCCTTCCAGGTGAGAAGCAAAGGATGCAGGAAGGGATTCGAAGGGCTGTGTATGCAGAAGTGATGCTTTTAAAGAATCTGGCCAAGACTCCACGCGTTGCCTGTTCAAGCCACAAGCAAAGTTGTCCCGGCCTCCATTGTGGGAAGGCAACAAACAGTTGCCCTTTGCACCAGCACCTGTTCTCCTCCTCAAGAAATGAATCGACTCGGCCGTTATGCCTTCTATGCTCCAGCAGTGACAATAATGATCATATCACTGTGTACTCAATGTGCATATCTGGAACAATTAGAAGATGAAGAGGGAGGGGAACCTCGGCTGGTAGGTAGTTTCACCAACCTATCACAATTGTGCATGCTGATCTGTATAACGACAAGAGGGGAACTGAAAGGAGAGGGAAGGCTAAGGGTCATTGGGGGCTGCATAAATATTAATTCCGAAGAGAAGGAAGGGCTTTTGATTTTCGAACAGAACAATGTTGCTTTATTGTGAATGAGGAGGATTATTTTTAAGATAAGAAGGAGCCTTTAGTTTAAGACTGATTGTATTGTTTTCGATGAGAGTGTTTTTATTTGCATGAATGTAAATGTGATTTATATTTATGTATATGGATGACTTACAGTTCACTATTAGTCTTGTTAAATTGAATGTGATTTAGTTTCATGGTTAACTTATGAATGTTCTCTGATTTGAAACTAAATTAAACATCAGTTGCATTTTTAATTCCATAGAAGAATGTGGATTCCTATATGAGTGATTGGATTACAATCTAGCTTTAATACAACCTTGCCCAGCTGTGAATTCAGTGATTGATTCATTTGGACTTGAATCTATGCATGATGTTTAACCTTCTTTATCACGCTCATACTGAACATATATACGATGTTTAAACCTCTGTATCATGCTCTGTAGGATAGATTAGAGTAGTTAGAAGTAGTATAGATAGGATTTAATGCATAGAGGTTAGCTATTTCATTTTGTTGATTTAATTCAAGTCTTCCTCCCGGAAGCAATCTTTCGACATGTTCAAACAGTTTACAGGGTCCCTTAAAACCCGTCTGAGCTAGCCATTCCAAATGAAAGCAGGTCTAATTAGGTCTTGTGATCGGGTCATTGTGCACATTTTCCATGTCAACAAATTGGTGCTAGAAGGAGGGCCTGAACAACTCTCTCCAGCTTTTCAAGATTTCATTTATAAGTGCCACACATGGATTCAAAAGGATTAATGTATGGATCGTAAAGGTTGGAGAGATCCTACTACACATTTGAAAGAGCCTCATTTTGAAGAAACAGAGACCCCACTAAGTCTTGTTCCCAGGTCACCCAAGGAAGAGAGATTGTGGGAGTATCCTGCCACTCAAGAACAACCAGTCAGAGCACTTACTCGGGCTTACGCTCGTTCCCTCTCTCAGCTTCCCATCTTTCACTCTTTACCTCTGACAACTAAGAGAAAGCCAAGGATTTTTACCTTGAGCGAAGATACATCTGCAGCTACTTCTCTTGAAGATATCGTGCTAGAATCCTTGCAAAGTATCGACACCCCTTGGGAAGAAATTCCTAAGGATTCCCCTTCTAAAGACAACTCCTCGCTTGATTTTGAGAATCCTAATGGAGAAGTCTCCAACCAAAACTTCATTGTCCATAATATGGCCAACGTTCCTCCTCCAGGTGGGAATCAACCTCCACCTCCTCCTCTGGGTGGAAATCAACCTCCACCTCGTCCAGGAGCAGTCCCTCCCTAGCTTGCATAGGATGTTGTAGCAGTATTCGGGTAGCAGCATCCCTTACCCAAAAATACAGAAAGAGTGTTTCCCAATTTCGATGCTGAGCGGGGAGATACCGCTGATAACCATATTCTCTCTTTCTTCCTAGCGCTACACAGGTTGGGGGTCGCCGATGAAGATGTGGTGTGCTACTTGTTCTCTTTCACTTTGACTGGTGCAGCCTCCACTTGGTATTTTAGCTTGAGAATAGGGTCAATTACCTCTTGGGATGCTTTTCAACAAGTCTTTTTAAACAAATTTGGTGATGAAAAAACATCTGTGGCCTTGGTTTTAGAATTATCCCGTCTAAAAATGGAAACCAAGGAGAAGGTTAAGGATTTTAATATCCGATTCAATACCTTATTCAATAGAATCCCAGCCACCGCTAGACCTACTGAGGAAGTGCTCATGAATTTCTATGTATCTGCTCTCCCTATCCCTACAGCGATGTGCATTAAAAGGAGTAATGTGCAAACCTTGCAAGGTGATATTGATGAAGTGGTGAAAGTTGAAAATGAAATGCTCAGTCTTACAGTATGCCACCCTACAACTGGAGAAAAGAAAGCCCCTCAAATATCCAAGAAGAATAATGGAAATGATAACAAAGGGGCTGAAACTAAAGACAAGGACGCCACAGATGTGGAAAGTTTGCATCGAATCATTAAGAAACTAAAAAACACAGTCATCGACATGAAAAGAAATGCTAGAGAGAGTACAAGTGGTAAGGGAGGAGATCGTAACAACGGAAAACCCAAACCTTTCTATCAGAAGAAAATAGAAGGTGGTCAAGGTCAGCTCGCATTGCCTGCTCCACCCAATGAAGAGGCTTTAGACATAGAAGAAATAGCCCTTATTGGATTGCTCCTCAACAAAGAAGTACCCATATGGGAGTTCGAACTAGAACAAGGATAAGAGGACGAATACCAAGTAGAAGAACCCTCTGATGAGGAAACACAAATTAATGTGCTATGGGATTTCCATGGTGATGAGACTAACGATGAGGAAAACAACACTGCAGAAAGTAATGCTAATGAAATCCACATGCGTAGTAAAGGGCCGCTTCTAGGTGCGACAAAGCCCTTAGACCAAACAAAGCAAGATGTTCGTCTTGTGAAAGCGTTCGCTCCCAAAGTTCATGTTAAGAATAGCAGGCCGGGTGGTCAATCCAAAAATACTCCTGTTGCAAGTCACCCGGAGAAAGAAAATGACCCTCCCACTACAACGAAGGCTACTCAACATGGTAAACTTCCACTTAAAAATGGAAAAATAGGTATGTTTTCTTTACCTTATCCTGTTTATAACATCGTTTACAATATTGTGGATGATCTCAAGAAGTCCAGGGCTAATATCACATATTTTGACTTGTTAAAATTAATGCAACAAAGAGATTTGCTGCTAAAATCCATGAACGAGCAGAATTGCAAATCCCTCACTACCCCAAGTAGTCAAACCAAGAAGCCAGTGGCCAGACTTGTCAATACCTATAGCACAGCCCAAATACCATCAGCCATGGAGGCCACACTGTCTAAAATGAACCGAAAACCCTAGGATGTCAGCATAGCCAAGATAGGGAGGAAATCCAAATCTATGACTCCACCATTCCTCATTACGTTTGAAATTATCAACATGAACATCCAAAATTGCTTGGTAGATTCTAGTGCCTCATCCACTGTCATGCCTTATGATGTCGCTAAAAGACTTCAGGCCATACTTGAAAAAACTGGAACTCGAATCATGCAATTAGATAAGAAAAATGTGACGGTAATTGGAGAATTGAAGGATGTATTGATTCAGATGGTTGCTAAACCACAGTATACACATGTCATCGATATAGTGGTAGTCGATATACCTGAGGCCTATGGAATGCTTCTTAGTAGGGACTGATCAGCAAAATTGAATAGATACTTCTCAACTGATTGGTCCCACCTATTGTTTCCTCAGAAGGGGAAGGGTGATATGCTGAGAGTCGATAGGGAAAGATATATGAAGTATGTGGTAACGGAACTAAATGGTCCCAATGAACCTTTGATGTTTACTCAGTCCATCCTTGGGAACTATAGTTTCAATGTTTATATTACAGAAACTTGTTTTGGGGAGTTTCATGCAGAAACCGTTGAAGAAACTTTGACACACACAAAGTTGGAAATTCCCTCCCATTAACCAATTGATGAGCTATCCTGTACTATAGTAGATGATAGGACCAATTTCTTAGATAGTAGTTTAGTTGATGTAACATTAGATGCAATATTTTGGACACTCTATTTTGATGGTTCTAATTGCCTTGAAGGTGCAGGTGCTAGAAGTATTATCATTGACCCGCAAGGGAACCAACATCTAATGGCCAGCCAATTAGAGTTCGCATGCACCAACAACACAGTAGAATACGAGGGCCTGCTGCAAGGCCTGAAGAAAGCAATTAGTATGAATGTGAAAAATCTTAAGGTTTTTGGTGACTCACAGATAATCGTAGATCAGGTGAGGAAAAGGATACATTGCAATTCTCCACACCTGGTGAGGTACCAGCATGAGGTATGGGACTTAATTGACATTTTTTATTCCTTTAATATTACATACATACCTCGAGGCCAAAACCAAGATGTTGATCTAATGGCTAATATGGTTACTAAACTTTTGCCTGATTTTAGATTGAAGAAAAATAAATGTTCTATTGAATTGATTTTCATACCATTCGTGCTTGATAACATCTCTAATTGGCAGGTTTTCGAAGATGATGAGCAAATCCTTGAGTTCCTACACTGCGAGAAGACATTCAAGAGTGCAGTCATTGACGAAAGGGAGCATGACAAGCTTATAAATGAAGATGAGGAAAAGGATCAGCCCAATGTGATTCCAAAATCAGTGGTTAGGATGGAGCACTTGTATTACTTGCATGATAAATTCAAGAAACCTACTAACTGCAAAACACATAGCTCATCCATGAAGTATGAAATGGTCAACCTTGGGACCTAAAGGGACCAAAAAAATGTCAATCTGGGCTTGGGGTGCTCTCCACAAGAAAAGGCTGCATTTTTCATACTATTTAAAGAATACAAGGATGTCTTTGCATGGACTATGAAGACCTAAAGACCTTTGATACCAATATTATGCAGCATGTGATCCCTTTGGAAAAGGAGGCCAAGCCCTACCGACAAAAGCTGCATAAGATGCGTCCAAGCTTAGAACCATTGGTGAAGAAAGAGTTGAACAAGGTGTTGGATGCTAAAATCATATTCCCGGTCAAACACACCCACTGGGTAGTCAATCTCATGCTAATGAGAAAGAAAAATGGGGACATCAGGTTGTGCACTGATTTTAGAAACATGAACAGAGCATCTCAAAAGGATAACTATCTTGTCCCTTCTATGGAACACACCCTTCAGTGCGTTTCTGGGTTTGAAATGTTGTCCCTATTAGATGGGTTTTCAGGATATAATCAAGTGTTAGTATCTCATGGGGATCAGCTTAGGACATCATTCAACACCAAGTGGGGCACCTACGCATACCGGAAAATGCCTTTTAGGCTCATTAACGTCGGTGCCACATTCCAGAGAGCTATGGACATAGCCTTTTGAGGGCTGATGAACAGGTTGGTAGTGTTTTATATGGACAACATCACTGTGTACTCATTAGCAGGAAGGATCACATTGATCACCTGAGGGAGATTTTTGAAAGATGCCAAAGGTATGGAATCTCTTTGAATCCCAAGAAGAGCATCTTTACAGCGATAGAGGAGAAACTACTGGGTCACATTCTTTCTAAAGACAGAATTGTGATTGATCCTGAAAGAATACAAACCATCATGAGAATACAACCCCCTACTAACAAAAAAGCTATGCAATCCTTTTTCGAGAGGATTAATTTCGTTAGAAAGTTCGTTTCAGGCTTTGCCGAAATAACACGCCCCTTGCAGCTGATGATGAAGAAATACATTGTGTATAAATGGAATGATGAAGCCAAGGAAGCATTCCAATGAATCAAAGAAGCCATTCCTGAAGCCCCTGCGCTGGTTAGCCTTGATTTCAGTAGAGGATTCTTCTTATACACCTTTGCTTTTGACCTTTCATATGCCGCAATTCTCACTCAAAAAAATGACGATGACAATGAAGTCCCTATTTCCTACATGAGTTCGAATCTCCAAGGAGTGGAACTAAATTACCTAGATGTGGAGAAATAGGGCTATGCAGTTTTCAAGGCCGTTAAACATTTCCACCCTTACTTACTAAAGGCCAAGACCAAAGTCATCGTGCCCCATCCTACTGTAAGAACCCTCTTCGTGTAGAAAGAGATGGGTGAATGAAGAGGGAACTGGGTACCGCCCTTCAAGAGTTTGACTTGGAGATAAAGCCAGCGCTGATAGTTCGAGGGAAAGGACTTTGCAGGCTAGCGGCAGAGGCCTTAGCAGACTAGAAGGAGGCATCCAAAGAATCAGGAATGTCGAGCTTGCAATATACATAAAGGGAACTCAGGGAGGAGCTGTTATGGAGTAACGAAGCACGACGTATGAGCGGGAAGCATCCGAAACCTTTCTGGATCCCGAGTCATGGTACCACAACATACATTCCTATCTAATGCAGGATTCATGTCCCAAACACATGGATGCATCGTAGAGGAGAGCTCTCAGGTTAAAATCCAATCTATATTATTTGGCTGACAGCATCCTGTACAGAAAAAATCATGAAGGAATCTGGCTGCGGTGCTTAGAGAAAGATGATGCAAACCATGTATTGAAAGAAATGCATGACGATCCAACAAGTGGTCATTATGGAGGAGAGACTACGGCCCATAAAATATTGAGAGCTTGATATTATTGGCCCACGGTGTTCAGAGACTCGAATGCCTATGCACGCAAATGCAAGGCATGCCAAACCGCCGGAAGATGAGAAAGAAAGCCCGTTGTTCCCCTCAAACCTGTCATGATTTACCGACTATTCCAGCAATGGGGCTTAGACATCATAGGAGAGATCACCCCAAGCTCCTCACAACAGCACAAGTATATACTCACAGTGACTGATTACTTCACCAAATGGACCGAAGCCATCCTGCTCCGGAAGGTGAACAAGGATGAGGTAATATCATTCATTAAGAAATTCATTATCAACAGGTATGGCATCCCTGACACTCTCATCTTTGATAACGCCTCTTATTTTTCATCTCTAAGACTGACTCAGTTCCATTGATAAGTCAATCCACATAAAATATGCAACAAACTATTATCCCCACAGAAACAAAGTTGCAAAATCTTCCAATAAGAACCTTATCTGCATAATCCACAAGACAGTTGTTGATAACCTAAGGAACTGGCATAACACCTTGACAAATGCGCTTTGGGCCAACAGGGTCACCCCTAAAATGGCCTTGGGAAACTTTCCATATTTCTTGGTCTATGGACAAGAAGCCATCTTGCCCCCAAACATTCCCCTTCCATACTTGCAGCTCTCCCAAGCTTCAAAAGGGACCCCTTCAACCCCGCTTCAAGAAAGGATCAATCAATTGATGAAGCTGGAGGAATTAAGGGATAGAGCTAGAATTAAATTCAAAAATCACCAAATGATTGAAAAAAGATGGTTTGATCATCATCTGGCGGGAGATAAATATTTCCAAGTGTGGGAACTAGTTCTGAAATGGGACAAGCTAAGTGAACCAAAGGGTAAACACACAAAATTCGAACACCTATGGCTGGGCCCATTCCAAATTGTTGAGAAGATTGGTCAAGGGACCTACAGGTTGAAAACATTACAGGGGGGGACTGAAAATCTCCTTGTTAATGGCTAGCATTTGAAGAGATACTTCCAGTAGCCACCGCATTGGTGGTTGCCTCCTAAGTAGGTTAGAGTTCATTTCTCTTGTTGTTAGTCTAGGTGTATTTCTGTCCTTTCCTTTGTTTTCTGCCAAGACTGTTTTTTGGATGTTTTTAATCACATTCCTTTTCAGCCAGCTGATTGTAGTCATCTGGTCTCGTTCCACCTTTCATATTTTCTTTCATTCACTACTCTCGGCCTTTTCTTGCCTCATTAGCTTGCTGATGATTCTGTTGTTCCTGAACCCATCATCTCCCTGCAAATAAAACAAACCTTCTATCAGCCCATGCACACTTGAAAATCAGCAGTGGAATGCAAACTGAAACCTCTCATTGGCATCCTTAGGGGAACTATGTGAGATCTGTTCATAACTTTGATATCTGGAGCATGTAAGGACATCTTTATAAAAAAAATGTGTAACTACAGCTGGACCGACATGGAGAAATGCTGCGTTTTTAAATAAATCCCACTCAGACCTAGCATGTACTTGTTGGTAAGGTTTACAATGATTCTCCAGTGGTCCCATCCACCTCACTAAATGATCCAATACCTATTACTCACAAGTAAACCTCCTTTCATGGGCTAAGCTCACTTTCTCATGCCATGTGGCAAATCTAATTGTGCTCTAGTCCTTGTGCCTAAAACTGGAAGGACTTATCTAAAAAGAAATGAAATCTCAAGTCCTTGTGCCAATCTGGAAGGACAGGTTGTTTGGGAAGCCGGTTAGAGTAAGGACTATTGCTGGGCTCAGAGTACCAGTTGACACAGCAAGCCCAACCTTGCTTAAGCGGTTTAAAAATATGGCATGATCCATGACTGCGCCCCATTAAATCAATGAAAATATAGCACTGAAATTCTCATATAAAGTGCAAGATAAACATGTCTACATCAAGCTTGATGAGCAATAAAGAGCTAAGGTACACACCTAAATAGGTATGGACAGACCAGTGACGGCCCCAAAGGGATTTTTGAAAGTGGGAAACAAGTAAAGGAATGGTCAATAAACCCCATAATACTGCCATTGGAGAATTCCTATAAAAATCATATCAGCAAGTAGAAGCTATTTGTCTCTATCCCCTCTGAAGCGATAATGTTTAAGTGGAACCCTTGCTTGTCCATCTAGATAGTTCACATTTCAAGTTTATTTTAACATCCAGTTGCTCTATTGATCTTAAGGTTATTTGGAAATAGAGATAACTAGTCCGCCCAACAGTTTGCCATTTGTTGTGGCCACAACTACCACCCTATTAAAACATGCCTCTGATAGAAAATTTTCAAAGGGTCCCCTATTGATCTAGTCTTTCATCCCTCTGAATGATCTATTTCATCCCAGTGATTTTAACTCTGTGAAGGGCCCAATCTTCCACTTAGAAATGGGTGAAACCCTTTAACAAATCCCTCACTTAAGCCCTTCATCCTATATTTATCAGGATTTGTATAACCCCTCAAAGCCCTCATCGCATTACTATTCCCATCACCATGCCTTATAATGGAAATCCTTCACAAAGCACACATGAATCACCCCTCTCGCTCATCGCACTCTGCCTTGATCAAAGGGCAAAGGGCTAGTTTATCATGAGTGAATGAGAGCGATGCGAGTAAGTCCTCCATCGCATCGCAAATCGCCAACCGGCCAAGCCCCAAAGCCATATATAAAGGGTGCATAAGCATTTCGGACCCGACGACCATATTAACAGAGGTATATTGTGTTTCGGATCCGGGACCATCACTCATCGCTATCGGCAGGGTCCGGGATCTATGCATATGGTGTGCCCTAACCACCCAGACCCGTCGACGATTATAAACCCTGGCATATTAATTTTCAAATCCGCCCCAACTGCCATATGCAGGTCTTTCCATATATCCATGTGTTTGTGATGAAACATTAAAGTCAAAGATTTCCAAAGGGGATGGCAACATTGCAAACTCGAAGGGATTTATGAACATTAACGTATATGTGTTTTCGGGTCTGCCTCCCATCGCATTTCGCAAATTGGTGGGGTCCCAAGGCTTAAAATTAAGGTGCACAGCGATGTGGCGAACCCACCGATCCTATCAAATTGAGTATATATATATTTTTCGGGTCCGTGGCCCCATTGCACATCACATATCAGCGGAGCATGGGCCTTATACATGTTATGTGTGGCGATGTGGTGGATCTTGTGATATCCGATAGGCCGGATCGGATGATATTTATAGACTCCATCATATAATTTCTGAGGTCCGGCTGGAGCGATCGGGTAGATTTCCTGTGTTTTTGCGTGTTTTTTGTTTTTTCCGAATTTACAAAGGGGTCAAGTTTATGAGTTTTCTTCTTTTTCTGAATTTACAAAGAGGTAAAGTTTGCACGTTTGATTAATCATTTTTGTTTTATGGTTCACAATCATCAAGCTAATGATGGTTATCCTTGCAGGTGAGAAGCAAAGGATGTAGGAAGGTATTCGAAGGGCCTTGTATGAAGAAGTGATGCTTTTAAAGAATCTGGCCAAGACCCCACGCATTGCCTGTTCAGGACGCAAGAAAAGTTGTCCCGGTCTCTATTGTGGGAAGGCAACATACAGTTGCCCTTTGCACTAGCACATGTTCTCCTCCTCAAGAAATGAATCGACCCAGCCGTTATTCCTTCTATGTGCCAGCAGTTACAATAATGATCGTATCACTGTGTACTCAATGTGCATATCTGGAACAATGAGAAGATGAAGAGGCAGGGGAACCTCGGCTGGTCGGCAGTTTCACCAACCTATCACAACTGTGCATGCTGATCTGTATAATGACAAGAGGGGAATTGAAAGGAGAGGGAAGGCCGAGGGTCATTGTGGACTGCATAAATATTACTTTCGAAGAGAAGGAAGGGCTTTTGATTTTTGAACAGAACATTGTTGCTTTATTGTGAATGAGGAGGAATTTTTTTAAGAGAAGAAGGAGCCTTTAGTTTAAGACTGATTGTATTGTTTTGGATGAGAGTGTTGTTATTTGCATGAATGTAAATGTGATTTATATTTATGTATATGGATGACTTACAATTCACTATTAGTCTTGTTAAATTGAATGTGATTCAATTTCATGGTTAAATTGTGCATGTTCTCTGATTTCAAAAACTAAATTAAAACATCAGTTGCAGTTTTAATTCCATAGAAGAATGTGGATTCCTATATGAGTGATTGGATTGCAATCTAGCTTTAATACAACCTTGTCCAACTATGAATTCACTGATTGATTCATTTGGACTTGAATCTATGCATGATGTTTAACTTTCTTTATCACGCTCCTGTTGAACATATATGCGATGTTTAAACCTTTGTATCATGTTCTGCAAGATAGAATAGAGTGGTTAGAAGTAGTATAGATAGGATTTAATACATAGAGGTTAGTTGTTTCATTTTGTTGATTTAATTCAAGTCTTCCTCCCAGAAGCAATCTTTCGACATGTTCAAACAGTTTACGGGGTCCCTTAAAACCTATCTGAGCTAGCCATTCCAAATGAAAGAGGGTCTAATTGGGGCTTGCAATCGGTTTAGCTCCCCTTGTTGGCACTGTGCACATTTGCCATGTCAACACCTTCTAGGTAAAAAAACCCTAAATTAAACATAACTTCTACTGTCAGATCTCCGCCTAATGAACGGCTCATATTGACTACAAAATTACAACATTTTACAAGGCAATTTTACATCTATTTTTAGCTTTGGGGGTGTTGACCCCAATCCCTTGCCCCCCTTGCATCGTATATTTTACGGGCGACAGGAAATGAGGTCCAATGCAATGATACCTTTGAATACAGAATATAATCAGGCTCCACACCCAACATCTCTATCAACTCATTTTGTTCAAAATTTATTTGTATTGAAGGCCAAATTTTGTTCATTGAGTTAAGGATGTCTATCCATATGTTCTCCTTGGCTAGGGCCAAGGTCTAGCCAATGGTTGTCTCTTTTCCCAACTCCTGCAACCTCTCCCTCAATCTTTGTGATTTCTATGCCTCAACCATGTGTGAGACCTCACTTCTTTCCTTTTTCTCCTGCAAGGCTTTTACTTGTCCTTGCATCCTCTTAATTTCTTCACTTTGTATTGACATATCTTCCATGTCCTTTATCAGTTTACCAACAACATTTGTAGGCTGTGCTGGAGTTTTTGTTGATGTTCATGTTCATGTAGTTGGTATTGCTGTGAGGGGCACTGCATCTAAAGGCACCATATCCAATTGTGCATTTTGTTCCTTCTCTTTAATTAGTTTATCCATCTCTGCCTCCATATTTCTAATTTTTTCATTCTATGCCATGATCAGCTTAAGCATACCTTCCTTCTAGTTCTCTGACTCTCCTATTTCTTTTGTTTGTGGGTCCTCGGTTGCTAGCATCTATAGTTTCTTTCTAAGTGCTGCAATATCAACATTTTTATTCTTAATCAACTCTTCAACTACTTTAACATTCTATGGGTCATAACCGATATTTATGACAAGTTATTCTAATGAATTTATCCTGGTGTCCTTTGCCAGAGATGGAATCTTTTCAATCTTCAACTGAAATTGAACATTAGTGAGGGATACCTGCTACTTTGAAGCATTCATGGTTGTGTTAGATACTGTAGAATAGATCATCTCACCTGTATGTTTATGCATCTCTAGTAGATCAATGAGATGAATGTCCTTTGTATCAAATTCAAAGGAGTTCTTCTTATAGTCAGCAACAATATTTGGATGTGGAACCTGAGCTTGTAAGAATGTTATTTGCATTAGTCCCTTCTCTATGTCAAAGGCTAGTAGAAGCCAGATCTGAGCACTGAAAGTGTGTTTCCATAATTGTGTTTGTTGCCTTTAACGATTTCATTCTTGAGCTTTATCTCTTTGTATTTGTCAAAAATAATTTTCTATTTATCTCCATGAATTAAACCTGATGTTTGGGTTGGGTCCTGATAGCCTTGTGACACTAATGATGTTGTTGGAGACCGTGTAAATTTATTGTGTGATTGTGCTGAAGAAATTCGATCTTTGATAACCATGGTAGCTTGTTGTTTTTCTTCTTTTTCCAAATATATCTTAGGAATCCTTTTATCCCTCTTTCTGTAGATTATTTTAAATTCCTTTCCTGAGCTCCTTGCACCTGAAGGAGATACTTCATCTCTTTGTCTCTTCCATTTCTTCTCTTGAGGAGAGGGATTTTGTGAAGTAGAGTTGAACATGAGATGTTATTCAACTTCCTATAGGGTGTTCTCTGCCCATTTCAACTGGTTCATGTACCTTTCAATATCTGGCCTTAGTGTATTCACATTAGGAGTGGCTTTTTGTTCCACCCTTAGCTTCAAGACTAGCCAAATGGCTCATAAGACCATGTAAATCTCAGTGGGGAATTCATATATTTCAAGAGCTTATCTACTTCTTCACTAGCTACCCTTCTGTTACAAATAAAGGGGTTAATCTATGTCTTTATTCTGAATTGAGATTTCTTTTTTGAAGAAACAAAATGAATCTCATCAGAATTTATCATCTCTCTGATATATTCTAATGAAAATACTCTCATTGGGAAGTATTTAGGCAGTTTGTAGGGTGCAGCTCAAACCCATACACTCATATTTATGTATAGTTTTGATAGAGGTGCCAGTCTCTTGTTTTGGCTTGCTCAGTTAGGTGCAAAAGTTTCTTAATCTCATCACTGGCTCTTGGCTCTGCATTGCTAGTCAACAAACTTATGACTCGTTGAATAAACTGATCTATGTATTCTTTGAAGTTGTACTCATCTGAATCTTTCCTCACCAAAGAAGTCCAGAAAATGACTGATTGTGGGTTTCCTTCTTCATCTAACTTCTAAAGTGAGCATGGGAACCCATCCGCTTCATAGTATATGAACAAGTAGGCAATAATTGAGGCATACTTGAATGTTCATTCAGTTGGTAACTTTAGTAATTGTTCTTGTATGATTTCAGCAATAAATTGACTAAAACTAAACACAATAGAAGGTTTTTGATCAGTAGAGAAAATTGATAGAAAACCTAGGATAGGCTCATCTATCCATTCATGAGAATAATATCCTAACATATATGAAAGAACAGAAATAAGCTTCTTGGCTTGGCCAGGAAACATGGATGTAGCATAAGGTGGATTCTTCTTGGGCAATTGGGCATTTTTAGGTAGAAAATTTTCAAAAAAAATCGTGCTCTTAGAAAAGTATACTTCTTGGTACATGTCATTCAAGGCTTCTACTCAAAGAGGGGTACTAGATGTTGTATGAGGGACCTGCTTCATCTAATTAATTGTTTAAGGGGTAATGGTGAATAAAACTTCTCCACTTCGGGCCAGAACAACTCTCTGATTATACAAATAGCAGGCATGGAACTTTCTAATGAAATCAGGTAAATGATAGGTCTGACAAAAAATATAGAAGAGTAAATTGGACTCCCACAGTCCAATTTCATCTGTTTGATCAATGAAATTGTCCTCAAACCAACAGTATAATTCAAAGAGATCATATTTGTATTTGGTCTCTGTGATTTTATAATCCCTGTCTGCAAGAGGAATATGGTCAAGATCAACTACAGGAGGGAGAATTGGGTTGATTGGATCATCATTGTTTTTCTTCTTAGGAGGCATTCTGACAATTAATTTGCAGGAAAAGGAAGGTAATGGTGAAGGATTATTGGTAATGTGTTTGATAATGGACTAGCAGTGGTAAAAATGGCCTTTTCCTCTGCTTAACTCTTTCCTTTTTCGGTTGTGGAAGCTTACTGTGTCAGCACAATTCTAAAAAAGAACTGGAGATAGTGAGTAACTTGTGTGGAAAGGGAGTGAAAATAATGCATAGAGGGGGTTTTATGGTAATGGCATAGTCTCGGTGGAGGTGTGGGGTTGTTATTGAATTAAAATGGTTATCCAGGGAAACATTAATTGTGTAACAAGCATGGCTAGGTGTCCGGATAGGAGTGGAGGGGAGCGCATATGAAGAGTCGGCAGGAAAAGGTGAGAAGGTTGGCGGTTTTTGAAGGGGGTCGAAGTGGTAAGTGGTTTGTGGGGGGGTGCGAAACAGCACAGAGGTGACACGTAGGGGTGGGACTGAAAAGGAGGAAACCTCTTTTTAGACCCCCACCCCACCAATAAAGGTAGGATGGGCAAGGAGGGAAAAAATCCTTGTTGGTCATTGATATGTCAATGATTTCATCAAACCATCGGTTACAGTGCGTACTTTAACATATACGACAATTGCCTTTTTGTCGCTTGAGGATAATATTACATAGGTTTAATACTTCATAATGATCCTAAAATTAGAATAAAAGCACATAACTTATAACTTTTCTCAAACTTAGGATAAAAGTGCACCAATGAGCCTAAACCTAGGATAAGAGCCTTTCATGTAAAATCATCCCATTTTTATCCTTTTACCACTTTTGAACTTCATTTTCTCCTAACCTAAGACTAATTTGACCAATCAAAGGGTGAATTTAGATGTTCTAACCCTTGTTTATTTTATTTGAGAGGAAAAAACACTTATTCCAATATTTATCATTTTTTATTGATCCAACTTAAACAATTGGATCAACTCATTCATCTACCTAACTAACATTAGCCAAGATTACATAGTTTGGCTAACTTATTCTCTAATCTAATTAACATAAATTGAAACTTATTTGATCATGATTACACAGTATGATCTAAAAAATGACTCCGGGTTGTGGCATTTTAAACAAGCTACACACAACAATAAATTTATTCTATAAAATCAAACTATTTATCTAGTAGTGGCATTTGAATTTACCTCACTTTCAGTTTTTTTTTTCATGGGTTTTTCATCTTTATTTTTATTCTTTCTATGTTTTCTTTTTCTTTTCTTTTGTTTTTTCATTATATTTTTTCTTTTCAAATACCCTCTTTTCATTTTTTCTTTTATTTATATTTCTTTTTGGAAATCATTTGCAAAATGCAATATATTTACAATTCCCTAATACTGAGAGAAAATATTCAATCACCATGTGATCCTATAAATTATAGGACCCTAACAAAGCCTACCTAGAATCCTTCGTATGCTTCACTCCTTTCTTAGCTTGTACACTCCAATCCTAGCTCTGATTGCTATAATTTGAACCTGCACAATCAAACAACACAATAAAAATGATCCACGGCATATATGTAGCATCATCTAGTTACATTTTTCAATGGATCAACATGGCACTGAAATACATAAAATCATAACATCACATATAGGAAAACAATGAACACTTTGCATTAACATAAATGGAGTTACAACCAAATATAGGAGTTGATCTTGTAGAAGAGCTCCTCCATGTTAACTTTTTCCTTCCTTGCCACGAATTATAACTTTATGTTACCCTAATGCATGGAATAATGACTCTCACATGAGAAAGAACATGAGGGTAGAATCTATCTCCAAAATCCAATCCCTAACTTGTGGGTGGACACAAATATATAGAAGAGGATGGTAAGTTTAGATTTCTTATCCATTTACCAATCTAGGCCTAAGATCCACTCTCGATGGGAGGATGAGCTCAAGGGATAAGGGATGAAAAATCCAAGGTAGGATAGGATAGGATTCAAGGCTTTCATCCAAGGTAAATAGTTATAGAAACTCTTAGAGGATTCTAGAAGAGGAAGCTTGCGGATTTTTTTTATTTTTCCCAGATTTCTAGAATCAATGCACCCCCAACATAAGGCAACCTGCAGGTGATCAACGCAAGTCCAAAAAGGACCAACCTATCATTGAACGCATGCCAATGAAGGGATAGGGTGCGTTGGATCTAAAAATGATTGAAATGAAGTAGTTTTTGAAAGAAACTCAGGGGTTTGAGAGAGTCATGCTTAGGTATTTATGTAGGGAGAATAAAAAGTGTTCAAAGGATGTGAATGATCTTGTTTGAAGTCCTATTGTCGAGATGCGACAAAATGGCCTATAACAGGGGAGAAGGGTAAGAGAGAGAGAGAGAGAGAGAGAGAGAGAGAGAGAGAGAGAGAGAGAGAGAGAGAGAGAGAGAAAAATATGCAGATAAGGAAAGGAGGAGATAGCGTAGGGAAAAGAGAGGGAAAGAAAGATGGAGTTGGAGGAAAAGGTAGGGAGGGAAGAAGAAAGACATAGAGAGAGAAAGGTGGGGTGATAGAGAGGGAGTGACAAGGGAGAGATGGAGAGAGAGTGTTTATGTTTAGGGGTGAGATAGAAAAACAAATAAGGAGAGATGGAGAGAAGGGAGAGAGATAATGAGAGAGGGAGGGGGAGAGAGAGAGAGAGAGAGAGATATATGAGGGGGAGATATGGACAAAAGTGGGAGAGAAAGGGAGAGAGAGGACTTGAGAGAGAGAAGGAGAGAGGGAGAGAGAGATGGAGTTGGAGGGGAAGAGAGATGGAGGTAAGAATAAATGCATAGGGAGAGAAAGGTGGAGAGAGAGAGAGAGAGGAGTGACAAGGAAGATGGAGAGAGAGGGAGAGAGGAGAGTAGGAGGGAAAACAGATAGAAGGGGAGATAAATGGAGAGAAGGGTAAGAGAGAGAGAGAGAGAGAGAGAGAGAGGGAGAGAGTGAGGGAGGGAGATATGAATAGATATAGAGAAACAATATGTATGTTTGTAGGGTTATATAGAGAGACAAAGAAGGAGATACAAAGGGAGTTAAAAATATAGATGGAAGGGGGAGAGTGGGAATAAGCAAGAGATTGAGAGAGGGAGGGAAGGAGAGATAGATAGATATGAAGAGATAGAGTGTGTGTGTGTTTGATGGGGTGAGATAGAGATACAAAGAAGGATATATGGAGGGATATATAGATATAGATCGAAGGGGGAGAGAAAGGGAGGAATATTGCTTGCACTAGATGCATTGATTTCAATGTAGATATTCATTTCTAATCCTATTTGATTTATTGAACTATATGCAATGATTTTTTTGTAGATGTTGATTTCTAATTCTATTTGATTGCTTGCATTAGATGCATTGATTTCAATAGGATGTATTTATAATCCTATTTTGTTGCATGCATTAGATACATTGATTTCAGTGTAGATGTTGATTCCTAATCCTATTGGATTGTTAGCACTAGATGCAATCATTTTAGTGTAGATGTTGATTTCTAATCTTATTTAATTGTTTGCATTAGATGCATTGATTTAAGTGTAGATGTTGATTTCTAATCCTATTTGATTATTTACATTAGATACATTGCTTTTAGTGTAGATGTTGATTTCTCATCCTATTTGTTTGCTTGCATTAGATGCATTGATTTCAGTGAGGAGGCTGATTTCTAATTTGATGTAGCTAGATGTATGGTGTACATTAATTTCAAGGTAATTAGATTAACATTGTGCATTGATTTAAGTGTAAGCACAAAAAAATTATTGACGATGTGCATTGTTTACCCTGTTATAGTATTTCAACCACAAATAAAATACATGAATTTTCATCTCAAATAAAATGTTCTCTTAATTCAAATGTTTGCTTCTTCTAACCATAAAATATTTATAATTAGCTACATTCTTATTATTCTTTTTCCATGTTTCATATTGGATTGTTAAAAGTGCAACAAATATAACATATATAAGATTGTAAGATAGTAATATTGCATCATGGTAATATTGTCATGCTATGACTATGCTCTTGTAGATGACATTAAAAGAAATAAAATGGAATAAAACTTATTTTTTGTTTACAAGAAATCTTTTAAAATTGAATAAAATTTATTTCAGCCTTATTTATGTTTTTTAATTGAACTTTGAGATAAGGAATTGATTCAAATATATTTAAAAGAGTTGGCCATGATATGGTACAAGGGTAGGTTAAAATTTTTTCCATATATAGATTTTTAAAATTATAATATGGATGAATTTAGAATTCAAATCATTTATTCCTAAAATCATTGTAATAACATACATGTCGATTGTGCTAAACATCACTTGCTACAAGCTAATATGAAGCATATTTTTCATTATTTCCATGCTCAAAATTAAACTGATGCATGATATATTTACGTCATAAGGTGTTCCCCTCTAAAAAGAACTTGTGAGACCAGGAGGTAACTCCTCAAATCAGAACTCATATTATTCATTCAGGTTGTTCATTATTATATACAAGAGGGAGTGACTGTTTGGTTCATCTCCCGATGACTCTCTATCTTCTCTATTATTTATTTACATTAATTACAGTTGTACACCCAATCCCTCTGATTAGGTGTCAACATTCCCCCCCTTAATCTGAAGGGATGTTGGTGAGTCCAAGCATCATTCTGAATTTTTCAAGCTTTTCTCTTCCAAGTGCTTTGGTGAAGATGTCTGCAATTTTCTCATTAGTGGAACAATGGCGGAGATGGATTGTTTTGGCCTCAACATGATGTTGAATTAGATGATATTTAGTATTGATGTGCTTTGTTCGATCATGGAACTTTGGGTTCTTGGCCAACTTTATTGCAGAGGTATTGTCAATCATGAGTGGAGTCAATTGTACTTGTTTTACCTGCAAATCTTCAAGAATTTTCCTGAGCCACACAATTTATTTTGTTGCCTCAACTGTTGCCACATATTCTGCCTCTATTGTGGAATCTGTTGGAACTGATTATTTGCGTGATCTCCAGGAGATAGCTCCTAATCCAAGACTCATAGCATAACCTGAAGTAGATACCCCAGTTTCTTTGACTCCATCAAAGTCTGAATCAGAGTATCCAATCAAGCTAAAGTTGCCCACCTGTGTATACTTGATTCCAAAGTCTTGAGTTCCCTTCAAGTACTTTAGAACTCTTTTTGCAGCAGACCAATGTCCCTTACAAGACTTTTGCATAAATCTGCAAAGGATTCCAACAACAAACGAAATGTCTAGTCTGCTAGTAGTTAGGTAGTTGAGACTTCCTACAAGCTGTCTATACTTTGTTGCATCCTCAAATTATTTTCCTTCAATGGATGTGAGCTTTAAGTTTTGTTCCATTGGAGTACTCACAGGATTGCATTCAGTCATGCCAAACGTGTTCAACAGATCTCCAATGTACTTCTTTTGAGAATGGAATATGGACTTCGGACGTTGAGTTACTTCAATACCAAGATAGTAATGAACATAACCCAAATCAGTCATTTAAAAACCTTTCTTCAATTCCTTCTTTATGGATGCAATGTAGCTTTCATTATTCCCTGTCATCAAAAGATCATCTACATATACCATAAGATATTAAATTGTTTTTCCAGCTTTCTTGACAAACAAAGTTGCATCATCAAGATCATAATGTTTGAAATTGAGTTTCAGAAGATGCTCAGTTACTTTTTCATACCAGGCTTGAGGTTCTTGTTTGAGGCCATACAAGGATTTCAGAAGTTTTCATGCTTTATGTTCCTGTCCTTTCAAATCAAATCCTTCAGATTGGGACATAAAAACATTTTCTTTTAGATATCCATTCAAGAAAGCATTTTTTACATCCATTTGATGGACTTTCCAACCGTTCTGAGCTTCTAGGGCAAAGAGTGTCGAGATGGTAGCCCATTTTGTTGTGGGGGAAAAATTTTCCTCATAATCGACCCCTTCCTTCTATGCAAAACCTTTTTCAACAAGCCTGGCTTTGTACTTGTCAAGTGAGCCATCAGCTTAATACTTGTTCTTGTAGACCCACTTGCAGCCAATTGGCTTGGTTCCAAATGGAGGATCAACCATCTTCCAAGTTCCATTCTTTATCAAGGCATCATACTCCTTTTGCATTGCTTCTCTCCATTCATCATGAGAAGCAGCTTCTTTGAAGGAAGTTGGTTCAAAATTTGTAAACAAATTGAATTCACAATCATAAGAAACATCCATATCAACAGGTGAATCAGAGTCATCTACATTACCTACATTTTTCCGATTTGAATTTCTAGTTCCTGTCTTTCCAACCTCATCAGGATGAACACTTTCAAGTGTCTTTGTTAGCCACTTTTGGGGACCTTTCTCAGATGGTCCATGCTACTCCATTGATTGAGTTGGGACTGAATCAAGATTGAGTCTCCCAATTCTATCAATCACATCACTCAAAGCATCATTTGTTGTTGGAGTTTCATGCAGAGGAGCGAGTGCTTTAGAAGAAGATTCCACAGGTTGATCTAGTATAGGAATCCCTCCTTCAAGATGTGGAATATGATTATCAAATTCTTGAAATGATTTTTCATTTGTGAATCTATCCAAGTGATCAAGTTGCCTTTCAACAACATTGTCAGTTTTGGATGATTCTAGAAAGATTACATCTCTAGATACAACAAACTTTTTGTTGACTTCATCATAGAGACGGTATGCTTTGGAGGTGTTTGAATACCCCAAACAGATACACTTACGACTTCTTGGACCAAGTTTGTTTCTATGTACCTTTGGTATCAAGGCATAATAGGCCGAACCAAAGACCCTAAGATGCTTTACTGAAGGAATGTGCCCATACCACATTTCATAAGGAGTCTTGTTTCTGATAGCATTAGATGGACATCTATTCTTTATATATACAACACATAGAACTGCATCAGCCAAAAACATTATTTTTAAATTTTTGAAGAATAGCATGGAGCATACCATATTTAAGATTGTCCTATTCATTCTTTCAGATTCATCGTTCTGTTGGGGATTATAAGGCACAGTTGTTTGATGTTTGATTCCATGTTGGCGAAGATAGTTTTCAAATTCATTTGAAGTGTATTCTTTTCCATTATCAGTGCGAATAGAGCCAATATGAGATTATGCATCACTTTCAATCCATGCATGAAAGTTCTTGAATGTTTGAAAAGCATCAGATTTGTTCTTCAATAAATAAACCCAACACATTCTGGTGTAGTCATCAATACATGTCATCATATATTTATATCCATTTGCAGAAGGAATAGGCATTGGACCACATAAATCTGAATGAATGAGTTCAAGTTTTCTATGTGCTCTGGAGTGTGAATCATGAAAGGGACTATTTGCTTTGCTTTCCTAGAATGCAAGCATCACATTGCTTAAGTTTCCTAGGAATTGTAGGCAAACTAGTAACACCATTTTTCTTCAACAAGCGGAGGTTGTCATAGTTCAAATGTCCAAATCTAGAATGCCATAATAAACTTGATGGAAGTGTACCTTTTTGATAATGATAATTGTACGAGAAATTTTGTGAACGATCAGAGGTACCCTACAGCTTGAGAAGCCTTTCTTCTTCTATCCCTGTCATGCCAAGTGAGTGGTCAGATGCTTTTCTCACCTCAAGCTTGCCATCAAACATATGAATGAGTGACCTTGCTGGCAAATGTGGACCAAGGACAAAACGTTTCTCCTTAGCTGTGGGAGATGGTGGGCTCCAATATTGTAGCAATAATGCCACAACTCCTGGAGCTTCCTATCTCTAATTTTATCAACCCGGTAGTTCGTACAAACTTGGAAGCGACGGTGCTGTATGCACAAGTACTAGCTCTTGTCGCAGCTGTCACTTGGTCAACTGGCACAAGTCCGCTAGGGCTCAAGCCAACTTCTATATGCTCTCAGAAGAAGCTTTATGAGTGATGGATGAAAGCTATCTCGTAGGAAGCTAACCTATTTTGCAAAAAGGAAACTGAAAGCCAACAAAGCATGAAAACCCTAATTTGACTAGCTTGACCCTTACAATGCAAAAATGTGAATGAGACTTCTACCAATGATGCCATTACTTGCAGTGAGTTGAAATACATGAATCTAAGCTAATTGCATCTGAAAAGACATGTTTTTGTATTTTTTCATTAAGTGGTTGGATTTATTGTGATGGTGCTTTTGATTAGGGTTTGACTGTGCAGGAGCGGTTCGAAGGGAAGGAAAGCATGGGAACGGTCAGGGGGGCTAGGAGAGGTCCCAGGGGATCCTTAGCATCAGTATACAGAAGTCTACAACGTTTGGATGCTCGGCAACCAAGTTTGCAGGCTTCTATAGGATGTCTGCAGGGGATCCTACAGGAAACTCAGGGATTTCTACAGGAAGTCGGTGAAATTCTACAGGATGTTCGACCGTGGGAGTTTTGGGTGATGGTGAAGTGATGGAGTGGTATGGGTGGATAGGTAAGATGGAGATGGAGCTGGTGATGGCTCAGGGGCAAAGAAATATGGTGGAGGAAGAGTGCATGAGGTTGGTTGGTGGATGGAAGGATGGGATCAATGAATGGTCAAGACAATGGAGCTACGTGAATCATGGAAGAGCTGGAAGGTATACGAGCTGAACAGAGGTCGATGAGGTGGCTTTAGGTGTGGTTGACAAGAAGAGGAAGGATATGGAATGATGTGGAGCAGTGTAAATAAAACAAATTACTTATGAATGTCACCAAAAACGAGAACTCATTAACCTGAGCTACTTGTGATATAAACTCAATGAACAACAATGTAAATTGTGAAGGAAATTCGTGCATGGAAGTGGAGTAAAGAAGTATGGTTCAATATCGAAAGTGCATGGATGGATCTTCAATGAAAACGACTATGTTGCAGCTTGCATGGAAGTAGAAGACTGCATTCTTTTTGGTGGTTGATATGGACTGCACCCCAATCCCTAGACAGAGATGGCAGTGAAGACACTAACAACCCTTTTCTTGGAGCTCCAGTGTTTAAAAACCTCCTATTCTGATCTAAACAACTGAAAGCAAAGTAACCATAAGCTAATCCTACTCAATCACATAAAACTAAATCAGCAGACTGTAAACTCGAATTGCATGTCAAAGTAAAGAAACAAAGTGCTGGAACGAAAGGCAAATAACACTACAGAACAGAGGAGGTCTATTGCTCTCAGGTTGGGCCCTAAACTGAGACCTATAGCTCCCTTAAAAACTCAGAATTAGATCCAAATCTGCTTGCCTTTATTCATAATCAAAAGTCTAATGTCATGCCAAAACTGGCTTACAAAACAACAAAAACCGAGTTGTAACTCGTGCTCAGAGATTACAATAGTAATTCCAAAAGTAAAAAAGCTTCTAACAAAGGCTACAGCCTTCATATTTATACAAAATGAGGATCAAGCTGGTTGCCTTCATTCGTGGAGCTTGGCTGTCCAACTGAAAGTCAAACTGCTATGAAACTGTTGATCCTGTAGAACATGTTGGCTGCCTTTAAGCTCGGTGAGGAGAGTTGTTAGAGCTCGGAGTCAAGGTGAAAAGCACGAGGGAAGTCATTTAAAGCTGTAGAAAACCTCCCTATAAACATGCAACACCACCTTTGCTGTCTCCTTGTCTCCTTCTGCGTGGTCCTTTGCTCTCTTCAATGCCAAAAACCTGAAATCATCATGTATTAGCCACATAGATATAATGCCTGCCCTTCTTCCTACAAACAACACGAATATACTAAGAAATGAATGCATAAGTGGTAAAAGATGAATGGTTGAACAAGGTAAGTAGGCCAATATGAGCCCAAATTGTACCAAAAATTGGGGCTCATCATCACCCCCCAGCTGAAATATTTGCTCATCCTTGAGCAACTTTGCTCTGGCTCCTCGTCTTTGGCCGAGAACTAGAGCCCGGAGCATGCTCTTCCTTTCCTGTTTTTGGTGGCCCTGCCTTTTCTGCCCCTGGTGGTGACGAGGGTGGCGCTTCTTCCCTCTTTTCCATTTCCTTGAGCCGGGCTTTGGAAGGCGATTGGCCTATTTTTCGTGTCCAGGAAGTTATTTTTGGGCTTCCCCTCTCGGGGGTGGCTGATGTTTTAGAGGGGGTTCTTGCACTGGGTGAAGTAGGGACATCCCCTAAAATGGTTTGGCTGATGGGTGGAGGCTGCGGCTTGCCCGTGTTTATTCTCTTACTTCTCTTGGCTTCAAAAGGTAGAGGGATCTCCCTCTCTTTCTTCTCCTTCGGCTTTGGAGGTGTACTGAGGGCGGCCAGCACAGCTGCTGCCTCCCTTTCAAGAATACCAGCCTTCTCTTCCCTGCGTTTTTCTTTCTCAAGGCTCCTTGTAGAGGGCCCCTTCTTTTCAGATTTCGGGCTTCCTGTAGAAGCCCCTGCTTTACCCACTTCTCGACCTTCGGTAGAAGATCCTTTCTTTAGCAATTTTGGGCTTCCTGTAGAAGACCCTGTTTTAGCCACTCTCGGGCTTCCTGTAGAAGCCCCCGCTTTGGAAATTTTCGGGCTCCCTGTAGAAGCCTCTTTTTTAATGATTTTCGGGCTTCCTGTAGAAGACCCTTTTGCCACTTTCGGGCTTCCTGTAGAAGCCCCTGTCTCTGTTTTCGGGCTTCCTGTAGAAGCCTGTTTCTGCTTTCCTGTAGACACAGGTGTCTCCACCTTGGCTTGCTTTGCTGCCTGAGTTTTACTTTTTGGTTTGGTTGCAGGTGCTGACGAGGTACTTGGGCTGATGTGGACCACCTCAGCTTTGTCCGTTCTGCTCTTCAACCTCTTTTCTCTTGCTGATAAGATGGGTGTGCCACCTTCTTCTTTGTCATCCTTTTCCTCGTGCTTCTTCTTTTGTTCCTTCTTCTGCACTGTGGTCGGGGTCTTCTGGCCTTTTTCTCTCTTTCCCTCGGCCACTGCTTCTTGTTCCTCACTGCTGGAGGAACCACTTTCTTCAGTGAGCATCCTTATGTCTCCATCTCTGGTTAAATTCCTGAATGATTCCCATGAGAGGGGAACCTTATATGAATGAAGTGCATCCTCCACAAGAATTTTGATCAACCCACGGTGGGCTATCTGATCTGGTATGCCCTCTTTCAGCTTCGTAGCACACTCCATCAAAGACTGTAGCAGGAAATAAGGAATGTTGAGTTTCCTTTCTACAGGAAGATCAATTCGGTGCCTTAACTCAGTGAGCAACCGAAAGTGATACCCGTAGACGATGCTATAACGGCCTTCACATGTTATATATTTCATGATTTGCAGGCTAACTTCGTTCCACGGTGGCAACAGACTCGTTCTTCGCACCCCATTTTTGCCCTCCAAGAATTCCTCCTCAGGTGGAAAGAATTCTTTCTTGGCCTGCTGGCTCAACTTCCGTTCTTCCTTATCCCACGGCAGACCCATTGGAACTTCAGTGATTCGACTGATATACTGCGGGGTGAGCTTGAGGCTTAGGCCCCTGAAAGTCACTATGGCCAGTGTCTTGGATTTCGGCCTCAGAGCCTACAAGAATTCTTCGGCCACTTCATCGTCGTAACCCTGCAGCTTATCACAAAAGGATATCCATCGTGCTCGTGTGAAGAGCTCTACCACCCCCTGGTTTTCCCTTAATTTGGCTGAATCAGTGGGTTCTCGTCTAATAAACCCACCCGGCATGATAACACAGTTTTCTTAACCAGAGGTGGTGATTGTGGAAGAGGTTTTGGTTTACTGAGACAGAGTGTAGGATATCATGCACATAACCCACAAACTTACCCCTGAGGAACTTTAACACAATTTAATTACTCGACATCCTGTAGAATTACAGTATAGTCACAGCAGACAACAATTTCACCGTTTTTCTATGACCCGACTGTGGACAACAATTCCGCCACCTTTAATAACCAGTTGCATGAAGATTTCAGGGTTACCTCTTTAATTGGCCACCTTTTTTCGTGAG
The DNA here is from genome assembly GCA_031772625.1 of Pinus tabuliformis. Classification (NCBI taxonomy): domain Eukaryota; kingdom Viridiplantae; phylum Streptophyta; class Pinopsida; order Pinales; family Pinaceae; genus Pinus; species Pinus tabuliformis. Next base: position 1,667,151,023 of record CM062818.1, read on the forward strand.
GCACCCGCTTTCCTGTAGAAAACTGTGTTCCTGTAGGATGACAGTGTTCTTGTAGAAAGACAGCGTTCCTGTAGAATGCAGTGCACGATTTTCGGGAGAGACTGCAGTCGGTATGCGCCTTGGGTGTGCTTCTCAATCGCTCTGATGGCCAAAGGCTCGGCGTATCATACTGCAGAAGGATCAGGATCGCCGCCCGAGTTCAAAACGTGGTTGATAATTGCATGAGTGCAATCTAGCCGATTAGATTTTGAATTCGGCGGAATTCGTGGCGCGGGGGGTGAGCTGTCCCCGTCGGACCGTTGGGTGACGTCACCCCATCATTCAACTGCGCGTTCACTTGCTGCCGCACCAATTCCCGCAGATCTGCCGCCGCCTCTTGGGTTAACTCGTTCTCTGCGACGGGATCGTTCTCACGTGCATGCTGCCCATTCTTTTTGTCATGGCCGCCACCCACACATCCAACTAGACCATTAACTGGCCGACGTGGCCGGCCAAATGGCCACACAACCGCTCAACCAATTCACCTTTACACTTAGCAATCAATCAAAGTAACATTCATGCAGTCTGATGGAAGGAAGGGTCGAGACACTTACCTGCGCGACTGCACACGATGTTTCGGCTCTTTGGACGCTGATGAATCAATTTACCTGTTGCTGGCGAACTTACACAGACCCGGAGGTCCATGTTCACGAGCTGCCGTCGATGGATGGGATGCTTCAGTTGCATGCGCCCACGTTTCCTTGCATATGGCATGTGTTGTGAATGGCATCCACTCTAGCAAGCTCAACTGTTACAGGACTCCCGCGGGATGTCTTGGAACAGTTCTCCCTCCTTGGGTGCATGCTGCACGACGATGGATGGCCGCATGATCATGCTCTCGAGGCTTCTGGCTGGCTGTATTGAATATGGTGTGAGATCTCTAGCGCTTTTTTCATTTACAATTTTCTTTTTCTCGAGACTCATCGATCTGCTTTGCTGGTGCAGGTAACTTTGTTGCATGTCGACAAGGATGGTGGAGCAAGATAACAACAATGTGCATGGTTGACAATAGTGGCATGCATGCGTCCAAACCGATCCTTGGCCTTTAGATATCTTCATGAAATGAATTCTGGGCCGTTCTGAGTTTCTACAGGAAGTTTCCTATAGAAATACAGAGCTTCCTGTAGAAAATTTGCATCTTCCTGTAGAAACTCTGCATCTTCCTGTAGAAAATCTGCGTCTTCCTGTAGAAGACTCAAGCTGTAATAAAATTGCACATACCTTGGAAAAAATGAGTATTCTTGGAGGGGGTGCTGGTGAGGTGTCCTGACTGCATGATGAGGACCCATGGCTTTGAGTTGAGAGGCTTCCTCTCCTCCATAGAACACCTGCATGCAATTTTACATAATGAATCTGCTGACCTTGTTTTTTTCTTCTTTTTTTTTCTTTTTCTTTTTTCTTTTTCTCTTTTTTTTTTTGAAAGATAACAGGGGCGCCTCAATGAGGTTTTCACCCTTGCCATCTGCCCTGAGTGCCTCGGAGAGGTTTTCACTCAAGGATCTTTTCAAATCTTTATCTTTTTTTTTTTTTTTGAAAGACAATAGGGGCGCCTCAATGAGGTTTTCACCCCTACCACCTGCCTTGGGCGCCTCAGAAAGGTTTTCACCCAAGGATCTTTATTATTTATTTATTTTTTTTTATTTTTTTTTAGATTCTTCAGGGTATGCCCAAAACAGGGGCAGAACCCTTCTCTATGACTAACACTGCCTTCTCCATAGTTTTGATGAACTCTTGTCTTGAGAGAGGCTTCCTGTAGATCTTCAATCGATGCCCATTGACAAGCATGGGGATGGCTTCCTCATCAATGGTCCGAATAAGAACAGATCCATTGTCATGACATTTTTCCACTGAATATGGCCCTAGCCATCTGGTTCTCAGCTTCCCCTTGAAATATTTGTATCTGGAGTCATACAACAAAGCCCAATCTCCCGGCTGAAATTGCTTGTCATGGAGATGTTGGTCATGCCACACATTTCTCTGAAGCTGGACCACTTCCGAGTGAAGGAGGGCCTGCATTCGGTGCTCGTCCAGTCCATTCAGCTGCAATAACCTCTCTTGTTGTGCATGGCTGAGATCTAGGTCCAGCTGAGCTGCCATCCTCAAAGTGTTGTATTCAAACTCAATGGACAACAAAGCTTTCTTCCCATAGACCAGCTCATAAGGTGTGAAGCTGGTGGTGGTCTTCCAAGTGGTGTTGTAAGCCCATGTGGCTTCAACCAGGCGATCTGCCCAGTCCTTTCTGCTGCTGCTCACCACCTTAGTCAAGATCCCTTCTAATGCTCTATTGGTGACTTCCACCTGCCCATTTGCTTGAGGGTGATAGGGGGTGGAAGTCCTATGCTTGATCTTGTGATGAGCTAGTAGATCTTCAACCAGGTTGGATGTGAACTGGCTCCCTTGATCGGTGACCAGCTCTCTTGGATAGCCAAACTTATAGAAGATGTTTTCTCTTAGGAACTCGGCCACCTTTTCTTCTGTTGCTGCTTTGATTGCTTTAGTCTCTGCCCACTTTGTCAAGTAGTCAGTACACACAATGATGTAAGACCTTTGCCTCGAAGGAGGGTTGATTGGGCCCACAAAGTCCATGCCCCACTTCTCAAATGGCTCAAGAGTCACTTGAGGTTGGAGAGGCATCTCATCCCTTTGGGTCGGTTTCCCCATTCTTTGGCATTGATCACACTGACTGACATACCTTCTGACATCTTGATGAAGTGTGGGCCAATAGTAGCCCGCCTGCAGGATTTTGAAGGCAGTTCTCTTTGCTGCAAAATGACCTCCACAAGGCCCATCATGACAAGTGAGGAGGATGTCAAAGACTTCCTCCTCCCTTACACAACGCCTTAAGAACTGATCGGGGCCAAGCTTGAACAGATTGCCCCCGATCCAAGTAAATGAGGCACTTTTTCTAATGATTCTGCTCTTCTCTCTTGAAGATAGGTGCGGAGGGAACTGTGCTGAAACAAGGTAGTTTGATATATCAGCAAACCATGGAGAGAGTACTGAAATAGCAAGCAGATGTTCATCGGGCATCTGGTCATCCACTGTTCCATCCTCACCTGCAGACAAATCCAATCTAGATAAAAAGTCAGCAGCAACATTTTCTCTACCTGGTTTGTCAACAATGGTCAAATCAAACTGCTGCAATAAAAGTAACCATCTAATAATACGAGCATTCACATCTGGTTTATTCATTAAATATCTAATTGAAGCATGGTCTGTATGCACAAAGGTTTGGTAGCAGGTAATATAATGTCGGAACTTGTTCAGTGCATGGACCACAGCCAAGAATTCTTTCTCAGTTACAGTGTAATTCAGCTTAGCTTTGGACAGGTTTTTGCTAACAAAGTAAATGGCATATGGAAGTTTTTGCTCAACTTGTCCTAAAGCTACACCTATGGCTTTGTTCGAGGCATCAGTGTGGATGTGGAAAGGTAGGGCCCAGTTTGGACCTCTCAGAATTGGGGCTGACACCAACTTGTCCTTTAATTCATTTAAAGCCCTCTAACAATCGTCAGTCCACTTAAACTCCACATCTTTTGCCAACAGGCCAAACAATGGCGAGGCTAGCTTGCTGAAGTCTTTAATGAATCTCCGGTAATATCCTGCTAGTCCCAAGAAACTCCGGACATCCCTTACCTTTTGAGGAGGTGGAACCTTCTTGATGAGAGCAATTTTGTTAGGATCCACCTGTAACCCTTGGTAAGAAATGGTATGGCCTAGCACGGTCCCTTCAGTCATTAGGAATTCACATTTTTCAGGACTAAGGGACAAGTTCATTTCAATGCATTTGGTTAGGACTTTTCCCAGATTGGACAATGCTTCCTGGAAGTTGGCCCCATAAGGAGTAAAGTCATCCATATAGATTTCCACTGCATCATGGACCAGCTCCGAGAAGATGCTCAAGACAGCTCTCTGGAAGGTAGCAGGAGCATTGCATAGCCCAAAGGGAAGAACTCGGTAGGCAAAGTTACCCCAAGGACAAGTGAAGGTGGTCTTATCTTGGTCTTCCGGGCTGATTTGGATTTGGTTGTACCCGCTAAACCCATCCAGGAAAGAGAAGAACTTCTTTCCTGCCAGTCCATCCAACACTTGATCTATGAAAGGTAGAGGGAAATGGTCTTTCTTGGTAGCTTTGTTCAGTTCTTGGTAGTCCACACAGATTCTCCATTTCCCATTTTTCTTGGGAACCAACACCAGAGGGGACACCCATTCACTATCTGAGATGGGGTAGATGAATCCTGCATCCAACAGTTTTTGCAATTCTTCCTTGACAATGTCCTTAAGAGCTGGATTCATTCTCCTCTGGGGTTGCCTAACCGGTTTACAATCCTCTTTGATGTATATATGATGGGTACAGACCGAAGGATGGACTCCCTTCATCTCCTTATAGCTCCAAGCAAAAGCATCTAGGTGGTTGGCCAACAGACTACACAGCTCCTTTTCCTGGGAAGGAGATAGGGAGGAGTTGATCTTCAATGCTTTCTCAGGGCCGAACTCCACATTCTTGACTCTGGGAGTAACAGGGTTGGTTGTACAAAGATCCACTAAGGTGCTAGCTTGGGCATCCTACACCAATTTTTCTAAGGGTAGTGTACTGGAAGGTGGATTCTGGATCAAGGTCTCGATCAAGTCATCCTCGGTTGGGGGGTCTCTTCTAGTGGTATCTAAGGTGCACAGAGGTGCTGAGTACACCTCGTCTTCCTCTCCTTCTTCCAACCAGAGTGGTAAGTCATGCTCTAAGGAGGGTTGGGCAGGAGGGTATAGGACTAGCTGCTTGGACATGGGACCATTTTTGATGGTCATGTTTCCTGCACGACAACTTATGTAAGCATCTGCAGTAGCTAACCAAGGCCTTCCGAAAATGAGAGGATATCCAGTAAGCTTTGCCTTTGGTTGCAGAACCAGGAAGTCTGCAGGGTATTCCCATGAGTCAATAGAGACCAAGACATCCTCCACAATCCCTTCGGGAGTCACGGTGGAGCGATCTGCTAGTTGCAGTACTGTCGAGGTCTTCCTCAAGAAACCCTGAAGATTGAGTTTGAGCATGGTATCCCTGGTCATCACATTAATGGCAGCCCCCAGATCAATCAAGGTGTGAGGTATGATGGTGCCATTGATGTGTACATCTACTACAGGACTTCCAGGATCTAGGTACTTTGGGCAGATGACTTGTCCTAGCATAAGGTCAGACAGTTGTCCTATGACATTAATGGTTGAGGCATCTTTCTTCCGCCTGCCTGGGTGTTTGAAGCACTTTTCCTTAACCAGTTTGTTGTATATTGGCACATCCTTGATGGCTTGGAGAAGTGGTATTTTCACACACAACTGCTTGAGCTCACCCAGAAGCTCATCCTCCTCTGGGTTGGGTTGTGTGGTGACTGTTAGTCTCTCAGGAAAGGGTTGAATAGCTTTTGGTTCACTTTCCTGTTTGTCTTCCTCATCCTCTGGGGGAGGAGGTTGGCGATCTGGTAGAGTCTTTCCAGATCGAAGATTGATCTCCTGGATCTCCACAGCATAGGTAGGGCATGAGGTTTCCCCAGTGTATACCTGCTAGGCCTGTCTATTGTTGGGGTTCAGGTTCGGTTGAGCAGGCATTTGAGGTTGCCTTGGAGGAGCAGGAGGTAATGACTGAGGTTGAACTGGTGGTGGAGGCAAAATGGCAGGAGGAGTGTTGTATTGGGGCCTCCACCCCGACTGAGGTGCATTCCATTGAGGCTGTGGCTGGGCATGTGAATGATATGAATGAGAAGTAGGTTGAGTAGGGTACTGAGGTGGATAAGACCATGGTGGAGGCATGGACCAGGAAGGATGAGCAGGGGGACCCCAGGAAGGCATAGGAGTCGATTGCTTGGGGCTGTAATAAGCTTGAGGTGCCCCTTGCATTCCCTGCTGATAAGGTCTAGATCCTTGTGGCCTCCTTTGGTTGAGATAATAGAGAGGTTCAGTGGGAGCTTCTGTCCCTTGGTACATGGCTTTAAACCCTGGCAAGGTTGGACACTGATTTGTGGGATGGTCCTCCTCACAAAAGAAACACACTTCAACCGAATGCAATGGGCATTCGTTCTTAGGGTGTCTCCTTGTGCACCTAGGGCAGAAGACAGCCAAGGCTCTCTCAGCTTCCTCTTTCTTCTGCTGGATCCTGAATGTGTCCAGCTGCATGGCAATGGTCTATCTCACCTCACTCTTGAGATCTTCTAATTGATTTGCAAGCTCATGTTTGGAGAAAGGGACACTGGTTGAGAGGAGGTTTCCTCTACCTCGTTTCTGAGCTGCCCTGGAGTGGTTTCTAAACACAGTTTTGATGTCCTCATAAGGCAGTTGGTAAATGTCCCCCCCAGCTAACATGTGAAGGGTATCTAAGAGGTCTTCAGGGACTCCTCGGAGCAGGACCAACTTGAGGGATTCAGGGTCAAGTGTGCACCTGGCCCGCTTATAGCTAAGTTGGAACCTCTCCTCATAATCCTCTAAGGACTCATCATTTCCCATGGTCATCCGAAAGATTTCCCCCTTGGTTTCCTTGGACCTACAGTAATCCCTGTACTTGGTATTGAAAGCTTGCTGCATCTGAGCCCAAGTGGTGATACTATTCCCAGGTAATCCCATGAACCAGCGCAATGCTGCATCCTTAAGAGTTGAAGGGAAGAGTTTCAGCTTTTGCTCATCTTCAGTATAGTCATAGGTTCTACAAAGGACAACAAACTCAAACAGGAAGGTATCAGGATCTTCAGTAGTCAGTCCATGGAAGTGAGGTAAGGCGGAGGGGCTAATGTTCTTCATTTTCATCTCTCCATTGGTCTCTTGGATGGGGAAGGCACCCTCTATTCTCTCATCTTCTCTTCTATTGTCAGCCATAGCTTCAAATGGAGTGGTCTCTAACTCTTCTTCTTCTATAGGATCTTTGTCTATCTCAGGATGTTCACCTATAGGTTCTTCTGGGTCACTGCCACCAAAGAAGAGAGAAGGTTGATTCAGTGATGTGGTGGGGGTGTTTAGTAGGAATTTGCCTGATCTATCTCGGTTCCTATGAGGCATGAAATGGAAAAGGCTTTCTTTTTCTTTTGATTGCTTTTGCTTCTTTCTTTGGTACCTGCAAAACTAAAATAGATTGATCTACAACTAACTATAAAAGATGCAGAATTAAACTGAAAGCAAGAAAGAACTAATCTACTTTGCTCAAATGAAATTGCAGAAAGGAAATGCTAGTCTACGCTTGCAGAAAGGAAATGCTAGTCTACGCTTGCAGAAAGGAAATGCTAGTCTATGAAAGCAGGAAATGCTAATCTATGAAAGCAGGAAATGTCTATGCTACTTTTGTAGAATGGAAATGAAATAAACTACTTAGCAGAAGGTAAGAGTAAGAAAATAGAAGAAAAGCAACAATTACTAATACTCTGACGCTTCCCCGGCAACGGTGCCAAAAAGATGGTGGGCTCCAGTATTGTAGCAATAATGCTACAACTCTTGGAGCTTCCTATCTCTAATTTTATCAACCAGGTAGTTCGTACAAACTTGGAAGCGACGGTGCTGTATGCACAAGTACTAGCTCTTGTCGCAGTTGTCACTTGGTCAGCTGGCACAAGTCCGCTAGGGCTCGAGCCAACTTCTATATGCTCTCAGAAGAAGCTTTATGAGTGATGGACGAAAGCTATCTCGTAGGAAGCTAACCTATTTTGCAAAAAGGAAACTGAAAGCGAACAAAGCATGAAAACCCTAATAAACCCTAATTTGACTAGCTTGACCCTTACAATGCAAAAATGTGAATGAGACTTCTACCAATGATGCCATTACTTGCAGTGAGTTGAAATACATGAATCTAAGCTACTTGCATCTGAAAAGACATGTTTTTGTATTTTTTCATTAAGTGGTTGGATTTATTGTGATGGTGCTTTTGATTAGGGTTTGACTGTGCAGGAGCGGTTCGAAGGGAAGGAAAGCATGGGAAAGGTCAGGGGGGCTAGGAGAGGTCCCAGGGGATCCTTAGCATCAGTCTATAGAATTCTACAACGTTTGGATGCTCGGCAACCAAGTTTGCAGGCTTCTACAGGATGTCTGCAGGGGATCCTACAGGAAACTCAGGGATTTCTACAGGAAGTCGGTGAAATTCTACAGGATGTTCGACCGTGGGAGTTTTGGGTGATGGTGAAGTGATGGAGTGGTATGGGTGGATAGGTAAGATGGAGATGGAGCTGGTGATGGCTCAGGGGTAGAGAAATATGGTGGAGGAAGAGTGCATGAGGTTGGTTGGTGTATGGAAGGATGGGATCAACGAATGGTCAAGACAATGGAGCTACGTGAATCATGGAATAGCTGGAAGGTATACGAGCTGAACAGAGGTCGATGAGGTGGCTTTAGGTGTGGTTGACAAGAAGAGGAAGGAGATGGAATGATGTGGAGCAGTGTAAATAAAACAAATTACTTATGAATGTCACCAAAAACGAGAACTCATTAACCTGAGCTACTTGTGATATAAACTCAATGAACAGCAATGTAAATTGTGAAGGAAACTCGTGCATGGAAGTGGAATAAAGAAGTATGGTTCAATATCGAAAGTGCATGGATGGATCTTCAATGAAAACGACTATGTTGCAGCTTGCATGGAAGTAGAAGACTGCGTTCTTTTTGGTGGTTGATATGGACTGCACCCCAATCCCTAGACAGAGATGGCAGTGAAGACACTAACAACCCTTTTCTTGGAGCTCCAGTGTTTACAAACCTCCTATTCTGATCTAAACAACTGAAAGCAAAGTAACCATAAGCTAATCCTACTCAATCACATAAAAACTAAATCAGCAGACTGTAAATTCGAATTGCATGTCAAAGTAAAGAAACAAAGTGCTGGAACGAAAGGCAAATAACACTACAAAACAGAGGAGGTCTATTGCTCTCAGGTTGGGCCCTAACCTGAGAGCTATAGCTCCCTTAAAAACTCAGAATTAGATCCAAATCTGCTTGCCTTTATTCATAATCAAAAGTCTAATGTCATGCCAAAACTGGCTTACAAAACAACAAAAACCGAGCTGTAACTCGTGCTCAGAGATTACAATAGTAATTCCAAAAGTCAAAAAGCTTCTAACAAAGGCTACGGCCTTCATATTTATACAAAATGAGGATCAAGCTGGCTGCCTTCATTCGTGGAGCTTGGCTGTCCAACTGAAAGTCAAACTGCTGTGAAACTGCTGATCCTGTAGAACGTGTTGGCTGCCTTTAAGCTCGGTGGGGAGAGCTGTTAGTCAAGGTGAAAAGCACGAGGGAAGTCATTTAAAGTTGTAGACAACCTCCCTATAAACATGCAACGCCACCTTTGTTGTCTCCTTGTCTCCTTCTGCGTGGTCCTTTGCTCTCTTCAATGCCAAAAACCTGAAATCATCATGTATTAGCCACATAGATATAATGCCTGCCCTTCTTCCTACAAACAACATGAATATACTAAGAAATGAATGCATAAGTGGTAAAATATGAATGGTTGAACAAGGTAAGTAGGCCAATATGAGCCCAAATTGTACCAAAAATTGGGGCTCATCAGGAGATATAGAACATGATGCTAAAGAAAGTCTGGAAGACCAAGAAATTTAAGCCTGATTGTGCTAAGCCCTGATGGCTTGAGCTTTGATTGGTCTGCAAAGTATACTGCTCCATCAACATTGTCAGTAAATTCTTCAAAAAAATCTTTTCTATCAGTCATGTGGAAAGTTGCTCCTGAATCAAGCAACTAATCATTTTTCGAAGAAGCAAGTGAAGCATTAAATAAGTCTTCATTTACTCCAATATTACATTGTACCACAACATAATGAGCAGATTCAGGTTCTTTACCTTTGCCATTGTAATTTGTTTTACCTTTGGACTGGTTTCTTTGCTGCTCAATTTTTTCCCAAGGTAACTTGCATGTGGAGGCATCATGTGATCTATTTCTTTTGCAGTGTATGCAGTGCAAATCTGACTTTTCTCCTTGAGAGTGTCTACCCCCCCTGCCTCTAAAATATCTTCCTTATCCTCTGGAAGAATCTTGGGCAAGATTCTTTTCTTTATGAGCAAGGCACACAGCCTCTTCAGAAGATTCAGGGGTTGTTTATTTCCAAAAGCTTTCTCTCTTTCAGAAAATTTTTTCACAAGAGAGTCAAAGGTAATATCTTTGAGATTTCCATTTTCTTGTAATGACTCAAGATAATTGGAGTAAGTAGGATAAATTTCCTTGAGAAAAGCGATCAGAGGAATATCCATTTCAACCTTAGTGACTTTGATATCATGCATTACAGATTTTACTTCGGATGCAAGAGTAAGAGGATCATTATTTTGTAATTCAAGGGTGAAGAGTTTAATCATGAGTTGAACAACTTCAAGTGCAGAGTCCGAGTCATAGAGTTCCTTCATCTTTTGTAAGGCTTCGAATGCATTTGAAAACGGTGAAATGTTTCAACTCACCTCTTCACTTACTGATATTGCAATCAATGCATAGGCATTGTTGTTCTTATTTTCCCAATTGGTGAGCTCCTTGTCTGAGGTAGGCTGGATTGGCACTTCGTCTCCTTCTCCAACACACACTCCTTTCCATAGATCATTAAAAATGAGAGTGTGTCGGATTTTCCATGACCATTCAAGATAATTTTCCTTTCCATTGAGAACTACTCCCACAATAGATATAATTGAATGCATTTTAAAATCTGTGTACAGTGGAGAAAAATATTGCTGCTACAAAATTTTACTCATAAAATGATTGTTATACCAACAATGTTCAACTTGACAACATTCAACGTTCACTTGAATACCAAAGTCTGACTGGAGCTGTGGTTCTTTTGCTGCTGCGTATGGCAGAGATGAACGACGGAGATGAACGGTGGAGATGAATCGGTGGAGATGAGCAGCAGAGATGAGCGGCAAAGATGAGCGGAAGAGAAATATGGAGGAGGGTCATCTATGGTAAGTGATCAACGGTTATCACAAGCAAATCAAGTCGGGGCGTTAACCAAGACGGAGGGTGGTTTTAAATCGATAAGCAGGAATTCGAGCGGATGATAAATGGTAAGTGGTAATTAGTGGAGAGCGCCTGATTCCATTCAACGGTGGACACGTAGCATCTATAGGAGAGAGAAAAACCGCTCATTTCAGGTGGGTGACTCTCGTGCAAGTTGTCCACCCGAAATCACTATAGACCGTTAGATCTTGGGATTTGGGATCAACGGTGGAGAATGAGCTCGATAAAGTGAAACCTCGGGAACTGTGTCTGAATAGGTTACATCATCACCATTGGTAGTTTATATGAAAAAGGATATGCGGTGAATAATAAAATATATGCGAAGCTTCAAATACGAAAGGGTTAATGAAGCGTATGATCGCATCGCAAACATGTAGCAGTATTGATTAGGGCAAAGAGACTAGCGATATGCGATTAAAAGCAGACCCGATGATATTTATATATGCAATTTCATGACATTTGAGATCCGACCCAAGGGAGGAAATCCAAGTCACTACAGCACCTTCGACTTCAATGCGCCATTCGACGCAACAAAAATGACTGAGATTTCGCAGGGTTTTTACAGAGATGTCAACCTGCAAAAGATGCAAAACAAAGGAAAAATAGAAAAGGAGTTACAAATTAAAAAGGAAGTCAAAAAATGGTGCCTGCTCTAATACCATGTCAGACCAGGAGGTAACTCCTCAAATCAAAACTCATATTATTCATTCAGGTTGTTCATTATTATATACAAGAGGGAGTGACTATTCGGTTCATCTCCTGATGACTCTCTATCTTCTCTATTATTTATTTACATTAATTACAGTTGTACACCCAATCCCTCTGATTAGGTGTCAACAAAACTCTCTTGGTTGTCTTCGTGTCATAATATGTGTGCTTCAATATTTTTTTAGACGATTAGGTTATGATTATCCATTGATTTGAATTGAATGATGGTTGTTACTCAGTCCCAAGTCCATCCATTTCCCAACTGCTTTCCCAGCCATGCAATGGCCTCATTTCCCAACTGCACAAGACTGTGCAATATGCATACCATGGTTTGCGTGTATCCTACAACACTGACCTCATTTCCAGATATCGATGTTGCTCCAGAGCGGTACTCATTGAGTCAATACTTGATTTCCTTTTGTGAAACTTACTAGTTTTGATCTCGTAACATGCTGTCGTGCTGCTGCTATAGTTGGATATTGAGCTTGTTATTTAATTGTTGGAGGACACCACTGCCATTGATGCAGCTGAAGGTAATTTAGTCTACAAGTGTAGCACTAGCGGAGGAGTTGAAGGTTCTGCCATGAGGAGTTGAGGTAATTAAGCCACCCTAGAAAACCCCTAAAATATTCTCCTGGCCAAAAATTTTGTCAGGGTTTGAATCTTTATGTCATATGGTCAAAAATGTTGGGGAATCAAAAACTGAAATGTGCATGGCATTAATTTAATTGAAGTATATGGTAATGTGTAGGTCCTCTCTAGTGACTGATCTTATCTTGAGATTCCACGAGAGCTCTGTCTCGATTCATAAAAATGAAATCATCTCGGTTTGAACCCTAGTAAGTCCATATTTAAAAACCAAATTCCCAGTTTTCTTCAGGGAAACCATGAATTTTTAGAATGAAATGGGGTTGATCTGGTTTTGATTTTTTAGGTCAATGATTCGATCGTGGAGAGCTATGCTCAAGGTGGGAGGTGGTGCATAGCGTCAAGGGTGTATCTGACACATGCACTCGATGGTGTTGCGAAACTGTTTATGTTCAGTAAGGCCTCTACGACAGTGAAAGTCCAAAGAAACTGTTTATGTTCAATAAGGCCTCTACGACAGTGAAAGTCCAAAGTATGAATGTATGGAAAATGGAGACTGTGTTCCTCCATCCTTACCAATAACTTGAACAAGAGCACTCAATGTTCTAATGATAGGTGGTCTTGTGATTGATCCCAGCGAATGTCACAATTGAGGCCTTCAATAAGATATTGGAAACGTTCCAAGGTTGATGGCTTCTCTTCCTTCTATTGTATTTGGCTTGGCTCCTCCTGGTGAATGTGATTTGGGTTCTTAATCAAGTGCTTCAACTATATCACAGAGAAGACCTTTAACTTAATGTATCATCATACAAAAAGCTGGAATGGTCACTTGATGTGTAGGATCTAGAAATATCCCTCTTGAAACTGTGAATAAAAGTGGAGAAAATTAAAGAGGAACATAATTCTTGTAAATTGAATCTAGATATGTCTGAAGCTATTCTATGGTCTCTTCCTTGGCTCAGCATTATGTGGATGATTTTAAAGAGTTCCTGATTTTGCCTTGGTTTTCATAATTGTTTATGGGTGAAATTTCTATGTTTCTCTAGCCCTTAATCTCCCAAATAGAACAATAATTTGAAGAACAACCTGTTCAAATGCTCTAATGGCATTCATGTGAACAAATCCAAGTCACCTAATTCCCAAAAAACCACCATTTTAGAGCTTATACAAGGGGGTAGGCAACATCCATATTATAGAGACTCAAGACATCACTACATTAGATAATTAGGGATGTGGAAATCTTAACATCATATCATGTTTGAGTTATTTATAGCTCCAAGATTCTTGATAGTTCTAAAATTATGTTAAATATCTCATTATTTTGTGTTTCTTCCAGTGGCTCAGGAGTTTGCTTCCATAGGTAGAGTTACCTCCTTTCAGACACAAACAAAACCTACCTTCAGAAGGGTCAGTAAGTATCCACCTTGAATACATTCAGATAGACATTTCGATGTATCTATAGATTGCTCCAATGTCTTGGTTTTGACGATTCTTGTAATTTTGAAAACATATGGACAAAATCAATATATGTATTCTCATTAACATTCTCACTATGACCTAGAGTTCGATGTGAATTACTCTATAATTTGGCAGTTGAGATACTCACCCCTTTTGATGCAGCTACAAAATGTGCCAATGTATTGGTTTTGACAGTTCTTGTAATTTCAAAAATGTCTGGATAGTAATCATTTAAGTTTTTCTCACTAACATTCTCACTATGACGTGGAGTTTGATGTGCATTAATCTGCACTTTGGTAGTTGGATTATTCAAACCAGAAAACATGTCAATGCTAGAGATACTTGTGATGTCCACTAATTCACCAGTTAAACCTTTGGATGCAGCTTCAAGATGCTTTATTGTCTTTGTTTTCATAGTGATTGTCATTTTAGGAACATCTAGGTAGTAGTTAGTACAGGTATTTCCACTTGAATTTTCATTATGAATTGGTGCTTGATGTGTTTGACTCTATTCCCCAGCAGGTGGGCTCTTTAAATCAGATACCATGTAGATGCTCAAGATGTCTGAACAGTTCACTAAGTTGTCAGGTAGAATTTTGCTTGCAGTATGGTATAATGTATTAGGTTCCACAGTGCTTGGCATTTCCAAAATGTTTTGAAAGTAATCAATAGGGACCTTCTCACTACAAACTGGAGTTTGATATGTACTTTTCTCCCTGTCAGCAGATAGAATGTTCAAACTAGTTAAAACATTGATGCCGGAGGTACTTGTGATGTTCTCCAAATCATATTTTCTACCACTTGTTTGGCATATATCAGTGGTCCTAGTTTGTTTTATGGAGCCTGGACCAGGAATTGAATTTCATGTACTCTATATGACAGATTTAATTAGATCATTCCCACAACTCCTAAGGTGAAAACAATCCCTCCATAAATTTATAGAACTGATAGCCTCCACATGCAACATTGGTTCTTTGGCATTTTTTACTTTGCTTGGTCTAGCATTCACTTCCTGCTGGACGAAATGGAATGCAAATGCAACTGTTTTCTTCCAATGTCGAAGAAATGTGATGAAGCATTTCACAAATTGCGGTAGGGGATTCTTCCCCATTCTAAGTGACATGCAATAAATGTTGTTTATACCCATGGAAACCATTTGTTGGAAAATTTGAACATGGAAATAGGCACCAGGAATCAGAGTCTTTTTAATGTGGCAGGCATCCGAAGAGCAAGCATCGATGTGATCTCTTCTACTGTATGGAATGTAATGCATTGACATCTCTATCCCTTTGAAACCAAGACCCTCTAGAATACAATGTATTGACATAAGAAAACATCTACATGGACTTGTGTAGACACTAGAGGAAGGAAATTCAAGCATATGGAATCCACACCGTGGGAATGGAAGATGTACTTCATGAATTGCTTCATAGAGGAACTGGGTGTGTGACCTGACAACATTACAACAAAAACATTGGCATATTCCTTTTCATCTTCAGGTTTCCTTGTACATGTGGTCAGTCCAAACCCATTAATTTCCTTCAACTCAGGACCTATATTGGTAGCTAGAATATATCTGGCACCAATCTCCAGATCGAGCTTACCTCTTAACAAGCTTGTAACAAAAATTGTTAAATTTCCTACCCAAGAAAGTCCTACATCAGGAATATTGCTACTTACTTTTACAACTTCAACTTCACCAACCTCAAATTGTGCCATGGAAATAGAAGATAACCATTCCAACCAGGAAACCAGGTATGCAATTAACAAATGCAACATGGATCAGATTCCTTTCCACTCCTTCAATAAATCGATTTATAAATACAATGAAAGAGACAAGCAGTCCCAATATTTGGTAACCAAAATCTATTACTCCCAAACAACATTCATGCCATCCCACATTTATAACAAAATAGTGTGGGCATGATGACATTTTCATAGAAACAAATTCAATTCCATACCATACTTGTGTGAAAATAGGAACGTAACTTTGAGAAAAGTGATGAGATGGTGTAAACTAATTTTAACATACTAGATTGCGAAATTCCTCTGATTATGAATCTAAGCTTCATGAGCTCTTGGAAACCTACGCTTACAAAATTCTCCATAAAATTCCTATTAATTATATCACTAACATGGTCATCCAAGCCATCAAATATTCATCCATTGATCCACTTACTCACTAACATTCTCACTATGAACTGGAGTTTGATGTGCATTATTTTTCACTTTGGCAGTTGGGATATTAGAACTTGAAAACTTGTCAATGTTGGAGATACTCGGGATGTCCGCTAATTCACTAGTTAGACCTCTGGATGTAGCTTCAACATAATTTAGTGTCTTTTTTTTCACACTTCTTGTCATTTCCGGAACATATAGATAGTAGTTAGTACAGGGATTTCCAATTGCATTTTCATTATGAATTGGTGCTTGATTTGTTTAACGTTGTGCCCCAGAAAGTGGGATTTTTAAATTAGATATCGTGTAGATGCTCAAGATGCCTGCACTATTCACTAAGTTGTTAGGTGTAATTTTGCTTGCAGTATGGTGTAATGTATTCGTTTCCACGATGATTGGAAGTTCCAAAATGTTTTGAAAGTAATCAATAAGGACCTTCTCACTACAAACTGGAGTTTGATATGTACTTTTCTCCCCATCAGCAGATAGACTGTTCAAATTAGTTAATACGTTGATGCTAGAGGTACTTGTGATGTTCTCTAAATCAATTTTCCTACCACCTGGTTTTGCATAGATCAGTGGTCCTAGTTTGTTCTATGGATCCTGGAATAGGAACTAAATTGCATCTACTATATACCACGTATTTCATTAGATCATTCCCACAAATCCTAAGGTGAAAACAATCCCTCCATAAATTTATAGAACTGATAGCCTCCACCTGAAACACATGTTCTTTGGCAGTTTTTACTTTGCTTGGTAACTCCCCTGAAGTAACACATTCAGGAGAATGTTCAACATTATTCTCCCATGCATCTTTGCCAAGCATGGGCTGTGATGGAAAATCCACACCTTCAGTTTGATGTTGAACATTTCTTTTCCTTCACAATATGTAATATCTTCAACCTTCTTAAATTTAGACATCTCGTTGTTCTCGTAATAGGTTAGAAGAGTCAACAGAATGTCTTTACCTCTTAATCACAACCTTTGGCAAATGACCCAGACTATCCTTAAAAATGCATCAGAACTAAACCCAATTCCTCTACGGTCAACAACATAATCTATCATAGCCCTTATAACTATAAGAGAGCTAGAGAAACCATCCACTTTGAACAACTCAGTTAGTACAAGATTTACTATTACTTCTATGATCCTTGGAACTATGAAGGAGGAAATGTTAAAGTATTCACTTATTACTAGTGAGTATTCTCCAGTGTGAGCGATGTAGTTTTCCATGGCATCAGAAGCCATGACTATGAATTTTGTGTCGACCTTGTCCTTAAACCTAAGAAATCAGATCATCAACTTTGTCTAGTCATCACTGCCTGATGGATGCACTAGAATGCAGATGCAACTGTTTTCTTCCTATATCAAAGAAATATGATGAATCATTTCACAGACTGCAATAGGGGATTCTGTCCCATTCTTAGTGACATGCAATAGGTCATGTTTATACCCATCGCATCCATTTGTTAGGCAATTTAAACATGGAAACATGCACCAAGAATCAAAGTCTTTCTAATGTACCAAGCATCGGAAGAGCAAGCATGATTGTGATCTCTTCTACTATCTGGAATGTAATGCATTTATATCTTTGTTCTTCTGCAATATAGACTGTCCGAAATGAAACGCATTGACATAAGAAAACCTCTACATAGACTGGTGCAGACCCTAAAGGAAGGAAATTCAGGCATATGGAATCCACACCATGGGAATGGTGTATATACTTCATGAATTGCTTCATAGAGGAACTGGGTGTGTGACTTGACAACATTAGAACAACAACATTGTCGTATTCTTTTTCATCTCCAAATTTCCTTGTACATTTGGTCATTCCAAACCCATTAATTTCCTTTAGCTCAGGACCTCAATTGGTAGCCATAACATCTCTGGCACTAGTATCCAATTTAAGCCTACCTCTTAACAGGATTGTAACAAAAATTGTTAAATTTCCTACCCAAGCAAGTCCTACATCAAGAATATTTCTACTTTCTTTTACAACTTCAGCATCACCGACCTCAAATTGTGCCAAGGTAGTAGAAAATAGCCATGCCAACTAGGCAACCAAGTATGCAATAAATTGCTGCAACATGCACCAGATTCCCCACCACTCCTTCAGTAAAGCCATTTCTAAATACAGTGAAGGAGATAAGCAGTCCCAATCTCTCATAACCAAAATCTATTACTTATAATCAACATTCATGTCATCCCACATTTATAAAAAAAACAGTGTGGGCATGATGATATTTTCTTAGCAAAAATTTCAATTCCATACCATACTCGTGTGAAAACAGGAACGTAAATTTGAGCAAAGAGACGAGACAATATAAACTAATTTTAACATACTAGATTGTGAAATTCCTCTGATTATGAAGCTAAGCTTCATGAGATCTTGGCAACCTCTATTTACAAACTGCTCCCAAAAAATCCTAATAATTATATCACTAACTTGGTCGTCTAAGCCATCAAATATTCATCCATTGATCCTCTTACTCAGAAGTGGCTTATCCCTCAACATCCTAAGTCTCCCAAAATCTATGGGAAATAAATGATTCATAAAAAGGATATCCCCTTAAGACCCATAGTGAGTGCTAATGGAGCCCCCACTCATGCACTCTCTCACTTCCTAGCCACCAATATTCAACCCGTTCTTGGCACATCTTATTATTTCATTCAAGATTCCCCCCACTTCATCCAAAAGGCCAAATCCATTCATCTTGACCACAATGACATTGTGGTCAGCTTTGATGTCGTCTCCCTCTTTACTAAAATCCTTGTTTCTGAAGTTTTAGAATTAATATCTGAGTAGGTCGATCTTGAAACCCTTAACCTTCTTAAAAATTGTCTATCCTCTACCTTCTTTTCCTACAATGGTATTTTTCTATTAACATATAGAAAGAATGAGAATGGGGTCTTCCCTATCTTTGGTTGTGGAAAATATATTTGTGGAGCATTTTGATTCTATCATCCTAATTATTGGCATTAAAAACCGAAATGTTTATACAATTTTGTTGATGACACTTTCGTATTGTGGTCTCATGGGCTTTCATCCCTCCAAGTTTTTCTTCATCACCTCAACAACATTTCCTCGCATATACAATTTACAATGGAATTGGAAGAGCACTCATCCCTACCCTTGTTGTATGTCATTGTTACCCGTCTATTTGATGGTTCAATTTCCTTCTAATTTTATCAAAAAAAAATTCACACTAACCAATACCTCCATGCTAACTCTCATCATCACCCTGTGCAGAGGATATTCATCCTTAAAATCCTTTTCAGTAGAGTTGTAAAAAAATATGATTCGCAGTTTCTAGCCACCAAGAGAGCTCACCTAACCAAAGCCCTCACTGAGGATGGTTACTCTACTACCCAAATCACCAAAGCCTTTAAATCTTCATGCTCTCATCACCACTCCAAAGAACCCCTTCCCCCTCCTAGGGCTCTTATTTCTCTTCCTTATATAAAAGGCACCACTAATATCATCTCAAATTCTTAGTAAAAAAGAACATCAAGTTTATTTAATGAGGGGAGAAAACAATTGTAGAGCAATGAAAATAATTTAGATTTAAACCTACTACTTTTACATTAAATATGATATTATGTCAGATTTGGTAATATTGATTATGATTTCACTCTGATATTGTGGGTGGAAAATCGATTTTCAACTTAAGTTTGAAAATTCAAGTTAGGGTTGAGAGGTGATATTCATGTTTAATTCTTTATCATGTTGTTCATGAATTCATATTATTTTATTTAGTTGTTCTCATCTACTACTTGTATTTTTTCAAAATCAATCAAATATTTGATATTGGAACTTGAAAGACCATCTTTGAAGATGTAGACGCAATCTATGTTCGAAAGGTTATAGAATTTGTCAAATTTGGCATAACATAAGTGATTTCTCTTTATCTTCCAACTTTGAATGGCATTTTGTTTACTAATTTTTATCTTCAATGATTTTTTATATGTCATTATTCTTTTTAATTTATGCCTTACGGCGTTTCCTTTACATCATCTAGTGCAATTGCCAGTTTAGTTCATTTTAAGTATCAAAGTGGCTTGCATCATAGTAAGGTTGTACTTATATCATGTTATGACTAAGAGACTCTTGTAGATTACCTCAATAGAAATAAAATTGGAAAAAACCTATTTGTTGTTTACAATACATCTTTTAAAATTGAATAAAGCTTATTTTGATTTCATTTGTGTTTTTTAATTGAACCTTGAGATAACCAAGTACAATAGGAAAGTTTGTATTTAATTATATATAAAATTATAGTAACCTATATCATTAATTATTTTTTGGTATATTAAATTCCAATACATATGGCTTAAATATCATGTTACGACTAAGATCTTGTATATGGCCTCAAAAGAAATAAAATTTAATAAAACTTATTTTTTTGTTTACCAAACATCTTTTAAAATTGAGTTTAAAACTTGTTTTAATCTTATTTGTTTTTTTTAATTAAACCATCATATATTTTAGTTCATTTTATGTAACTTGCATCATAACTTAAGGTTGTACTTATTTTCTTAGTCTGTGAAACTAGAAATCAAAATTGTTATATTTTTTTAACAAAAGTTATACTATATATAGAACATTTTAAACTAGTGAGATAATTTTAATAGATCCATAAACTTCAAAAATTAATGAACATCCATAAACAAGATTAATAAAATCCATAATTTGATATAATGAATGTATCAATAAATTGTCCATACGAAAATATATACAAATTACAAGTGTTACATGAACATCCATAAACTGAAATAATAAGCATTCATAAACTAAAATAATGTTCATTTACATGCATAAATTGTCCATGTATGGAAATATACAAAGTCTACCAATCACATGTGAATGTGACCCATGAAATTAGCATGAAAATATACGAAGTATCCACTCTAAGTACCACTCGAACTCCTATGTGGGTTCTGTTACGCAAAGTAAGCATCCATAATCTGTTACTGCAACATAACACATCTAAATTCAAACTAATTAGATCATTATTTGTAAAAAATAAACAATATGGAAATAAGTTATTTTGAACCACTTTTTTAATTACATATATGAATCTACTAATCTCACTCAAGTCTAAATGCAAGTTATCTATGATGGCGTTCTGATGAATTTGGTTTTGGTGCTCCCCTGCCTATGGCTCAAAGATTGGGGCCTACATTTATTTACCCACATCGTCAATGCCTCTATACCCAATATCCCACTCATGTGTCCACATAACTCTAACATCGAAAATACTCTACATATGGGCTTGTGTACACAATGGAAAAGACAAATTATAATTAGTCTATGAATTAATTAGAATGCTTGTAACTTAAAAAAATAAAATGTCGAAATATTAGGAACAAAAAAGTTTACCTCAAATATTGGTCCATGTGGCTATATATAGTGACTCTCCTCCACATGAGTGTTATGAGGTGTAAGTGGAGGAGAATCCATGGAAATATGCACTGATGGACACTCGTCTCGCTGATCAACTTCCCCCTCAGATGACCTCATAAGCTCATCCATGTAGTTGGGCTATGTCTAAATGTTATCATGAACTTACTAATATAAACCCAATCTAATACAAACTAAATTAATATAAATAATTATGTATAATTTGACGATAAGAGTAAATTTTTTTGAGTATTTATGTACCTGACCTATATCACATGGGTCATGCACCCTCCAGATGTCATAGACGGAAACCTGACACATACATGCATATGAAAAAATATGGTCAACAGGTAGACTCACAAGATATGAATAATCATATAATAGAATTGGTAGGTCATGAGGAAACGGTGGTGGTCTACATCATCGTCCAATGCGATACTAGTTGTAGCATCATCCCACAAAGGGATCAACACTACACTATGATCCTCAATTTCCCCATTGAGGGTCTGCAAATCATAAACATAATTTAACATATATATTTAACACACTATAAGAATAATAACATATACATTAAATTCAAACACATGAATTGAAGATGATTCAAAAAATTAAATACAATTTCAAGACATAAACACATAAAGTTTAAAGAGGATTTAAAAATTCACTTCTAGTAGGTGAATATGGTCCGCTATGTGTAAGATGATCTTCAACAGAGACATAAACATTTCCTTTAACACTCTGATCGGTGTCGAAGGGGGTATCTTCAAGTGGAACTCACACTCCGATTGGGCTACGTGATCTATCACGAGCCCGATCATGTATAACAAATCTCCACACACTCCGATAACCTGTGGTTGAGGGGTGTATAGGATTTGGCTCTGCATATTACATATAATTCATATTCAATACATATAAACTAATCTAAAAACAATGTTGACTAAACTATTACACATAATACAAAACTATTACATATGACACATATAAACTAATCCAAGAAAACAATGTTTACTTAGAAATAACATTGACAAGAAAACCATTTCTAAACTCAAGTAGAATAATCTAGCCTATAGTCCTAGAATTCAGAGTCCATTTTTTGATAATTTATCAACCAAAGTGTTGAATTCCATGTAAACACAATCAAAGGAAGTGATCAAATCTACCTTCACACCTTTTCCTATTTCTAAATAATGCATTTTATAATAAACCTATTTGCAAAACTAATTAAATTTCATACCAAACAAATACTCCAATGGACTTTAAGTTTTTATAATGTTTGACTTTGACACGTGATATGTACTAGGTGCAAACACATGAAGACAATGTTTTTGGTACAACAAACTACATAATAAAACAATATGGTACAAATTAGAAAAAAATAAAAATGTTTTTATTCACTTTAAATTCACTTTGCATAATGTATTTAATGTATCTATCAATGATGCATTGTTGAAACTTGAACTTTTATATATATATATATATATATATATATAAAACAATAATTCATAATATAACTATAACATTTAATGTACTATAACTATTTAAAACATAACACACACACACACACATATTCTTAATCATAAAGATTCAACCCCAATTTATCGTGAATATTCTTAACCGATAAATAGGGTTTGTTCCAATACTATAGGCCAATACTATGGCTTATTAATACCACATGTCTAAAATAATTATTAGCCAAGTTCATATGACACATGTTAGATGACATTTTTAATTAATCAATTTAATTAAAAGGTGGAAAAGGGCATAACTAGTCTGAAGATAAATGTCAATCTTTTATCTATGAATACTACTAAGAATATTCTAGAAAATTCCCCAGAGGTTAGATATTTAGCATCCATAAAATCATTATCAATAATTAAATTAAAATATTGAAAATCCTATTCCAAAATAGTGGGACCTTTCAACATAATAAATATTGATTCCCCCTATCATGTGGGAATTGTATGCAAGCTAGGGAAGGATGAATAAGGAAACAATTGCTTGAATCCACCTTGGGCTCTAGAGGGAAAGCGCTATGAGGGTAATGAATTCAAGGTCTTATTGAGATCTTTGGGTTCATGTGGTACATGCTTAGAATTAGTCATTGTATGACTCCTGCAATTGGTGAGCATACTCGTTCTCAATCTCTATGATAGCATCATCATGAGGGTTGATGCTTCAGATGTGGTGGGCCTCTGCTCCCAAGGGGGCCATGGAAGTAGGTTTTTGGAGTTTTAATAAACATGTTACCATTTAAAGTAAGAAAAAACTTAAAACCTAAATAATAGTTCTTTTGGTGGTTTTGAAATGTTTTCTTGGCGGTTTTTGTGGTTTTCTAGGTTATTTTTTGTTGTTTTCTATGCTTTTTTGTGGTTTTCTAAGTCAATTTTTGTTGTTTTAAAGGGTTTTTTTGGTGGTTTTCATTGTTTTGTATGGTAATTTTTTTTTTCAAATTAATCTATTTTATTTTGCAAGAAAAATGAAATAAAAATGATAAAAAGGATAAGAAAACTACCTTGGCTTGAGCCTTTGGGATGTTGGTAGGGTTGTTATGGAGGTTAGTTGGGTTACTCCATGGCTAGAACCCTTGGTCAAGCCCTAGAAGTCACAGTCGAGCTGCCTTTTGCACCGTGGTCTGTGCAAAAATGACTTGCACACATTGCAATCACATATTTTAATACAAAATAGGGGCTTGATCGAGCTCTAATGCTTTATCGAGCCCTAAAGCTCAATTTAGATTTTGAGCTCAATCAAGCCACAATTCTTGATCGAACTCCTATTTTCAAGTTAAATAGAAGCTCGATCAAGGGATTGTTTATAACCCTTGATCAAACTACTATTTTAGCACTCAATGAGCTTGATTGAGTGCTTAAAAATGGCTTGATCAAGCGCTTAAAGTGGATCAAAAAAGATCTTTTCTTTTCACCTAAATGTGCCCCCCTTTGCCAAAAAGTGTAACACACCTCCATGTTTTTACCCATGTGTCCTTTCTTCTTACACAAAAAAACATTAAACTTAAGCAATTAGATTGCTCCCACTATTCATATAAGGCCCTCTCGATGAGTGTAATAAATTTTGTAGGGATGGGTTGTTCCTTCTCATGGAGTGCCAAATCTAAGTCCATAAATTGTAATGTAAGGAGGATATTCTCGTTATAGTCCTCAAATTATAGCCAGTTAATGTTAATATTGAAACATGAGATGATTCATTAGACGTAATTGTAAATTGTTGGACACCTAATCCTAAAGGGTTAGTGTGGAAGCCGAAAAGACTAAGCAGTCCAAGAGACCTTGGGATCTGAAACCCAAGAGTCACATATTTGTACTATAAATGTATATCTGATGTTAATAAAAAAATGTACTCACTGATTTATCTTTCCTATTCTCTTTACTATCCATGTGTGTTTAACATGGTATCAAAGCTGGTACGTTCATAACCTTCTCAATATTATGTGAGCCACTTGTTTTTGTGGCCTGTGTAAACCAACGCTTCTATGTTTTAATGAGTTTTTTATGGTCCATTTCGGCAAATCAGTTGGAAGTCGTTGAACTGCACCCTGCGCTTCTGTTGTGTTGTCATCCTGACATTGAAACGCTTGAGCGCTGTCATAACCTGAGCGCTGCCCTGACATATTCATTTGAATGCGCTCTGACTCCAAAACCGTTTCATATCCTCTGCACTCCCTGGGCTGTGCATATTCCTTTCCTACGTGCTGTCTGCACTGCCCATGAGCGTTTCATGATAATTACCCTGCTCCACGCTGCTCAATTTTCATTGTCTCAGACCTGCTCCACGCTGCTCCATTTTCATTGCCAGATGCTGCTCAATTTTCCATATAAAACGCTGCGCTGCTGATGGTGTCAGCTCCCTGAAGCCGACTCCAAAACCGTTCTGGTTGAGTGAAATTGTTTTGTGGGCTAGTGTGTTTCATTTTAAGTCCGTAACTAACCTACTTTCATAACTCATCGAGTGCGTCTTTTCTTTGACTCCGTAGTTTTAATATCTGAAGCACTTCGTGCCTCTGAGAAGAATAGCAGTCCGGTGCAGTCGGTGGTCTGCGATCATGCTGCAGTAGAAGATGCCATTGTGGAAATTTGTGTTTCATCCTTTTCTCTGCTGTTTTAATATTTTCTGTCCGTTTTATCTTTAATTCAGCTGAGGAATAGCAGTCCGGTGTAGTGGGTGAAGAACTTTATGTTTGCGGAAGCGCGAGAGAAAAGAAAGACGGAAGGGCAAGGGATAAGATTCAAAGGCCTCAGAAACCGGCACGGTCAATAGATCGATTTCACAAAGCAAAAGTTTGTCAAATTCCAGTTAAAAAGGCTTCGAAAGGGACGCCGATAAGAACGAAATAGCTAAGTTTTCACGGTTTATACAAACCCACAACCTCGTTTGGCACGCCCGGTGGAACACGAACCCAGAGGAAAAGACAAATCTTGTTAATGAGGTTTCCTGGTTAGACTATGACCACCGTGGAATGCAGGTTTGGTATCCTTCTCCGGGATCAGATCCATTTCAACTACAAGACTTTTTGCAGTTGGACCCAGAATTAGAATTTGACCATGAAGTTTATCCCCTGGGTCTTCTTCCAAGTGCTGGTGTTGTTGTTGGTGTTTCACACCGCATGTCCTTTTCAGCATCGACAGAGTTTCCTTGTTCTGAACCTGTTCCTCAAGCGCAGACAATTTTGCATTGTTTACTGCGCCATCTTCTTCAGAGGGACAAAACAAATGAGGCATTAGGCTTGGCACGATTATCAGCCAACAAACCTCACTTTTCACACGCTGAAGTCAAGTTTTCTCGACGCTGCGTATTCTGGTTTTCAGAGTTTGTAAGTCACAGGTTCGAGTCACGGCAGGGGTTCTTTTAGGGATTTTCCCTTCTTAAGTCGCCCGATTGTGTTTTGGCAGCGGTTCTTTTGTGAATTTTCCTTTATCGGTCGTGAGTTCGAGTCTTCGCGGAGGTTCTTTCGTGAACATTTTCCATTCTTAGAAAGAAAGCTCAAAGGAGAGCCGTTAATCTTGTCGGATCCAAAATACACCTATCCATACCCGTTGAGCTCTGTAGTTTAATCTACCACCAGATCCGATTTGGTGATTCCGCTGACGGTTCTTGAGGTTCTTGGAAGAGCACAAATATTTTCTTACAAGCATAACCTTCCTTCTTTCTGCGGCGGGAATTGCATTTTCCACTAGATTTAAGTGGGACGTAAACATCGTGTATGAGATTCGCAGAACAACGAAAGAGACTTGGAGCAGTGCGGCATTAATTTGGGTTATTCTGCGAAGACAGATATTGAAATATTTGCTGTTGGAAACACTGTACTTGGTATTCAGTTCCATCCAGAATTTTCAGAGGATGTCTTGTTGGACATACTAAAGTTTAGCCGAGCACGAGGAATCATTAGTGAGGAGGTTGCCAACAAAGTGATACTGAGTTTTAAAGATAGACGGGTGGAATTTGATGGGAATGCACGAGCAATGATGTTGCGGGCCAATATTATGAGGGCTTTTTCCACAGATGGCGATTTAGGAGGTTGTTCGGTTCCAAGGTTTTCAAAGATGGGGCCTTCTGCTGGCCTGCTTTAGTTTTGAGTATTTACTTCTGACGCTCATTTCCATAAGTCAAGATTGTTCACAGCGTTATTCATGAATGTTTCCAATAGGGACATCATTTATTCTTCTCAATGAACTGGTGAAGCCATGGTTCAGTTGATATCAGTCCTGTATTGCACTTGGTAATTTTGGAAATTTTATTTTTCTGTTAAAGCTCATCTTGGTAAAGACTGAGCAATAAGTGCTGACAAGAATGAGTTTATTCAAGGTGATTATGAGTTGATGCTTTGAGGATGTTGTTTCTTTCATTCTCTAATCATAATTTCCGTTTGGTTCTTTGTTAAACTGATCTATTTTGTTTGAGAGGCACTAAAAAAAAAAAAGGTTATAGTTTTGAGCATTCAACAAACAAAAAGAGGTTATAGTTATCGCAGTTATAGTCCATTTGGTCTGCAAACTTGCAAATTCTCATCCAGTTTTGTGTAAATTATAGCGCAAGGTATTATAGTCGGAGAAAATGGCTAGATTTGATGATGTACTAGAGCTACTGAATACACTAATACACTCCACTATTGGTGGGAAGATAAATGTTAGCAACAACACTCTTTGTGACATTCAGACCTGCCTGCATGATGCACAAGAAAAAATCGATTTTTTGCAGCTTGAATCACAGCTACAGCAAGAAGAGCTACATCAAAATAGACACCATTCTGAACCTGTTTCTGTTCAGAACATTGAGACAATCACCCATCAGCAGCATGTTAATAATGGTACAGTTCATTCAAATAAAGCAGCAGTTGTACATGCAGATGCAGAAACTCAATCTGCACTTCCCAAGCCCATTATCAGACCTTGGGAACAGCTTGTCCACAACAAGCACAGAACTGGTCTTGGATATGACAAGGACTTGTCCTTTCATATTCCAGACTATGCCAAGCCCATTCAATTTCAGAGTGCTGGATTCATTCATGACAGTTCACCTGCTTCTCATGCCAGTTCAGCTTCAGCTATTCCAGAATCTGCTCCTCTTCCACAACAACAACAACAACAACAGATTGAGAAATGCCAACACTTTGATCGAGTTGGCCATCTGAAAGATCATTGTTTTGATCTTCATCCATGTAAGCACTGTCATAAAACCAGTCATTCTTCACACAGATGCTTCAGAAACAAACATCCTGCAAGAACAAAGATTCATCTAGGATGGACCGCTTCTTGGCAATGGGCATCAACAACCAAGAAGATATTCCAAACACATGTCAGAACTTGTTCCAGAGTATTGAACAGTCTTGCAATTGAGTTTTCTCCATCTTCTCACCTTGTATCTGACAGGGGGGAAATGATGGTCATCTACAAGCTTCAAAGCCACATCAAGCGAGCCTGAGCCATAACCTGCCACACCAGTTTCAGAGTTGTAGCCAGAGACAAAGATGCCTGAACATGCCTTCAGTTGGCAATCTGGGACACTTCCTCTAGCAGAAGACTTCAGCTTCTTGCCAGTTTTGGAAGAATTCCAGGAACACAATTGAGAACACTTCCTCTAGCAGAAGACTCCAGCTTCTTGCCAGTTTTGGAAGAGTTCCAGGAATTGCATTAAGCATTCCAGAGTTGTTGGTCATCCTTAAACCATCACAGATTGAGAACACTTCCTCTAGCAGAAAACTACAGTTTCTTGCCAGTTTTGGAAGAGTTCCGGGAACTGCACTAAGCGTTCCAGTGTTGGTGGTCATCCTTAAACCACCGCCCTTTATACCAACATTTCATAGAGCACATTCAGCCTAGTGCTGCCATGCATTTTTGCACATTTTGTATTACAGCTCTCTTCTTGGACTCATACATAACCCTTCGGATTAAGGGGGGGAATGTTGGACACCTAATCCTAAAGGGTTAGTGTGGAAGCCGAAAAGACTAAGCAGTCCAAGAGACCTTGGGATCTGAAACCCAAGAGTCACATATTTGTACTATAAATGTATATCTAATGTTAATAAAAAAATGTACTCACTGATTTATCTTTCCTATTCTCTTTACTATCCATGTGTGTTTAACATAAATGGAATAGTTTCAAAATTTAAAAAAAATATGATATCATTAATGTATGACCAAAATTTATTTTATTAATCCACATTAATAATACTAAAATAAAAATTAAAAAACAATGTTTCATCATAGTGATCCTGTGGGCCGAGATTAAAATATGCTAATTTATTTGCTCAATAAATTTACAATGCAATTGATAAGTATGACATGAATATGAAGATGACTCATTGCTTGTTTAAGCAAGAAATGCAATACTTCTTGAGGTTAATGTCATTAGTGGGAGTGAACAACCTCAAAATTTAAATTTCGAGGAAATGCAAGCTCTGGTTATCATAACTACAAATATGGATTGGCTCATTGTACATCAAGACAATCCACATGATGTTAATATGGAAGAACAAGAAACTCGTGAATTCCTTCACCTTAGAGCATTTTGGAATATAACTTTCAAAATCATTTTTAAGATAGTTCTTCATAAACATTAAGGACCCTTCTAATCCATGTGCTTTTATAATGATGTTTTCATAAAAAAATCATTAACTAACTTGGAGATAATGAGGTTGGTGTTTTCAGCTATAAACAATAATTCTTGGGAAGTTACATAGCCACATATATGGGCTTGTGGTAGTTTTAGCCAAAATAAGAAATATTTATAATTATAGAGAACCTTTTAATATGAAATTAATTTAACAATGATTTAGATGAAATAAATTAAAATTTTAAAAATAAATTTGTTATATTAAAATTGAATTAATTGTTTAACTCAATGTTGAAAGTGTAGAGGTTAGGAACCATATGTGTGTTAGAATGAAAATCATGTAAAGTTTTTTTATCTTAACTTATATTAAGTAAAAAGAATATTACTGAAAATTGAGAAATTTATCTAATTTATAAAACATGTTTTTGAAATAGTTAAGTGTATATAAAAATGTATAAGAAATTTTCAATATTGATTTTGATAAATTTAAGTAAACTTTAAAACTAATATTTGGGAAAAAAATTTAACATAATTTTAAATAAAATAATATTTAAATTGAAAAATTATTTAATTTAAATATACAAAATTTTTCTTTATTTTTTTAATAATAAAAAAATCAATTTAAATCATTTTTTTTTATTTAAACCAAAAATATACTCCGCAATTTTTTTATTGTAATAAATTAATCGAAAAAAAAATCATTATAAAATTTGCTTGTTAATAATAATACAATAACTAATAATAAATATAATATTTAATTAAAA
This sequence comes from Pinus tabuliformis, assembly GCA_031772625.1. Lineage (NCBI taxonomy): Eukaryota > Viridiplantae > Streptophyta > Pinopsida > Pinales > Pinaceae > Pinus > Pinus tabuliformis. The sequence continues at coordinate 1,667,181,195 of CM062818.1, forward strand.
TGAAATAAAATTCATTAACGCATATTAAATATTTAATATTTAATTAAAATCAAATACAATTTACTAATACATATGAAGTATTTTAATCAAAACTTATAAATTACAACAATTACAATCTAATAATATAAATAATATGAAGTACAAAAAGTCTTCAAGAATAAACTAAAAGGGAGACAACACCATAATGGAAACGGCTTCAAGTGTTTCAATGAAATTAAATTAATAAAATCTCATGCTTCAAATAAATTTTTCAAGGTTGTCCAAATACACACTATGTTCTTGGAAAAGGTATTCAAGTTGCAAAGTAGTTTGACCAATGAAGTGTTTATTAAAATAGAAAAATATATTAAGATAATCCAATTATATTTTAGAGTCCTACATCATTTGATAACTCGATCATATTAGAATTATTAATTCGAAGGAAATTAACCTTTCAATTTTGATATAGTTGTGGTAAAAAAATCTTTACACTAACATAAAAATAATTCTAACTAATATTTTAGTTAAAATAAGAACATCAATAACTTGAAAAGAAACCACACATAATATCAATTAAAAAAATTTATTTGATTATAAATGATTTATAATGAAGTTTAAAAAATAATGTTATTGTCATTAGAGCTTTATATATTGTAACATAATATTGATCGTGATTGTAACACTAATATAGAAGGACTATGGTTGGTTTGGACCTTTGATCAAATATATGATAGTTATTATTATTTTTATTTAATTAACATAATTGAAAGTTGGATAGTTTTACCGAAGGAAGCTTGTTGCTCACATGTTTTACTTAAATTCATGATCTTTACCAGATAAATTAAAAGACGCGGTTGGTGATCTGGTGAGTTAAGTTTGTTGCATGCATATTGAGTACCTATTTCATGCTATAAGTTTGTTGCATGCCTATTGAGTACCTATTGCGTGCTATGAATAGGCCCATACTCACCAGAAGAGGGAGGAAATGGAAAGACGTCCCCTGACACATGGAAAAGAGGGGATTGGAAATAGATGTTTCATGTCGAGATATGAAGGAAAAGGAATGGATGCATTCATAGGAGGATATGAAAGGAACCAAAGGAAAAGGAAAAGGAAGGTAGTGGTAGACTACAATGTTGGTTGAGGGAAAAATGAGGTTCAGTAGGAGATTTTTGGGGACTCGCTCTAAATCTTAGCTCACTAGTTGACATTGGTTCTATTCTCTATCAGAAGGTGTTCAAGACTGGTGTTGTTCGATACGCGCAATGGTGGGGCATGGTATCGTTGATTGGGGTAGAGCTAGAGCTAATCAAGATTATAACCTGTGGCCTTCATCATGTGCTCTGTGAATCTTGGCACAAAACCCTCTGACTGTGTTTAAGACCCTATTTTTCTAAGCCTATGTGGGTGTTTGGCTATATAATTTTCTTATTTCTCCCCTTCAAATCCTTATTTTTTATATCATTTGGTTATCCTTTTTGGTCCACATGTATATCATTTTTTTATTATCATAACTCAGATTTCGGTGAAACTTATTTATCTATGAAATTATGTTATAATGGAGAAAATGAGGTCATTTGATCTAAAATTAAGCTAACAATTTGGGGAACAAGACTTTGTGATAAATAGGGATTTAGAAGAGTAACATAAGGTAGTTGCATCTAGAAAATTTTTTAGCTAAAAGACAATATCCATGCGGGAGTTGTTACTACAACAAGGTGTTGGTTGCAGTGACATCATTTTTGGATTCTCTGTCAGAGATAGAGGAATTTCTTGAATTCGAAAGAACATCTTGAGAATCTCTGATTCTTAGGACATTCCTTATCTTATAAAAACTTATTGTAATTAACTTTTGTAATTTAAATAGAGGAAGTTGCCTCTTATGGGATGATGGAAAATTGTTGAAACTAAGATAGAACTAAGAACTATGCTTTGATTATACTCACTTCTTTGATATACTTTTAATGAAAGGAGTTATCAACTAAATTCAATCTTTGTTTACTGCAATCTGATCTGAGTTTTCTTTAAGACAGATTAACTTCTAGGCAGTTGGGTTCACTCCCCAAGACGAGGCGTTGTCTTAAATATGCGAAATAAACTAATTTGATTGTGTGTTTTACTTTCTAACTAGTTATTGTTTCTTCACTTGAATGCTTAATGGTTATTTTGAGTTTCGATTATATCCTATACTTCCAATAACAATATAGTTTATTGCATCTTTCCTTCATGGTTGTTTCCTTAACTTCTTACTGTTGTTCCTTGAAATATGATTTTTTTTATATTTAGCAATGGTTATTGATTTATTTACATGATTGTTAAATAGCCTATTGAGTATTAGATTATTATAATAGAATTGAGGATTTCTTGTGTTGTTCCTTAATTAAGCTCATAGGTTGAATTGTCATCTAAAGTAGTACTATTGATTATTTTTAATTAGATTCTAATTTAAGTGTGATTTTTATTTAATTAAATACATAGTTTACAATCAGCCTTGTCATTTATTTTCTGATTTTTACTTCATCTAGAATGCTTTAGGTGTGTATATAAGATAGATCTAGTTTTAGAAAATAGGATAGTTAAAAGATCACAAACAATTTTATATAGAACCAATATTAGCCTCTAGTAGTGTTGGGTAATTTAATTGCTGGTTAAATTACTTTACATTAAATCATCAATCCAAGGTTTCTGAACTTGTGCAGTACACTTGCACTATATATGCTAGGCTATCAACTTTAATTGAATGAAAATTATTTTAATTGCAAGATGAAAGTTAAACATATTTATGATAATAAATTAGTAAGCATACGCACATGTTTTGTCTCAAAGGGAAAAATTAAATTCAAGACTTGGAAATTAAATGAATTCAAAGCAAACTGTGTTAATGCAAAAGCTTTAAAATCTATTCTAAGGAACAAGGAAATTAAATCTTATTTTATTGCACTTTGGAAAACAAAATTACTCTATATTTGAAAATAAATCTAAACTATTGAATTTGGAGAAGAAACCTATTCTATGAAACTTTCAAGAAAATCTAATATATGAAGCTTGAAGTAAAGTCTAAACTATCAAAGGGGAAAATTTTAAGAAACCCCACCCCCCACCAACAAAATATATACATATGTATAATAAATGGGCAAATCCCCATGGTACCCGCCACCCACTCACCCACCCAATTTTTTTTATATGTATAATAAATGGGAGAATCCCAATGGTACATATAAAAATGTACATGTTTATTTTCCAATTGCGTAATATGTATATATAATTTTTTGGAGAATTTTTTATTGAATTATAATTTTTGTTAAATATTGGTGAATTTTTTGCTAAATTATAAAGCACTATAAATTCATTGCAAATAGTGTTACCTATCAACATAATTCTTTGGTGGCTAAGTGAGTGATGCTATGTTCAAAGTGTTAAATTCCTTCACAAGTTATATTTTGGCACTTGGTGAGATCATTGCAACATCTTGGAAAAATTCAAAGGATCATTAATCTATGTGACATTATTTCTCTACCCACCTTTTTCAAGTTTTGGGCTTACTCATTTTTAGGGCCATTTTCTCCACTTGGTGAGTTGTAGTAGGGTTGGTTTGGTGGCATTTGGGAGGCAATTGGGTTGGTGATGGGACTAGCCCAACACTATTCGGATTAATCAACAATTAAATGATTTAAATGTGATTAACCGTGGGTTAGTTTATGATTACCAATCGTTCTCGGAATTTTCTGGAAAATGATAAGGTGGCAATTATGTATGCAATCAATACACTGTACTGTACCTCAGGTCATGTTCCCGCTCCTCGTTTCACGCCAAAACTCTTCCTCCGTCGTTCATTCAACCATTTATGTTCTTTGCACTTGTTCGTCGAGGGTTTGCTCTATTGTGGTTTTGCTGCCTGAGTATGGAGCTACGCTGCAACTATTGGGCGCACTTTCAGGGTTTTCTTGTCCGAAGTGTGACTCTTATACTTGCTTGTATAACCTTTGGTCCTGGTTCATTGGGCGACCAAAAATGGTTCTACCGCCACCTGTGTAAGTATATTTCTATGCTCTTTTTGCAATTGTTTCAACTGGTCTTTGCTCCACGGCTCGGTTTCTGGTATGAGGTCATCTTGCTTGTGAATCTCAGTGGGTTGGCATGCACTCAAGTTTCAAAATAGTGGCACTCTCCAGTCTTCGGCTTCAATGCAGGTAGCCTCTTTCGTCCATGATTCAATTTGCTTTTTCCATTCTTCTGTTCCTAATGTGGCTGCTCCTTTGTCTCAGTCGTTGTTTGGAATTCGAGGCTCAAGGGCCTGTACTTTGTTCTTGTTGCAAACCCTTGAAGTAGGGGAATGTATCCCTCTTACAATTACATTCATGCACTTGTTCTTTTTTCTCCCTCTGTCGACATGTTGCTAACAACTGTGTTTTGGTTCTTTTGCAGGTAATAGGGTTTGCAGTTGGGTATGCTTGGAACAATCATGTCGGCCTCTGCCTGGTAGGCTCTGTCAATGCAACTAATCTTCAGTTTTAGGATTAGGCTTGTGAGATTGAGGGTTTGGTTTTCCTCAATGCTTGGTCAGTGTTGTCTCTCAGCTGTAGCCCAGTGTCCTGGTTGTTTTGTTTAGTGTAGGCTTCCTCAATTCTATTCTTATTGACTGTAATTTATAATGTGTGGGAGCCACTTCCAAAAACCCTCACCTAGGGTTTGTCGACCGTCAGCTATGTGACTGTCTGTGGGTTATTTTGGAACTCTGCTATGTATGCTCATACATTTCATATTATAATTTAAAGGAAAAATTCCAGGGAAATGTTGGTTTTGATTACCTTTGTTTTAATGGTGATTGTTGGTTGTCGTTCCTTTCATTTCGGCTTAAATGCCCTCGAGTTATGACTGTTAATTTGCAACTGTGTTTGTAATATCTTCCACGAACAGAGAGCTCTGTAGTTGCTCTAGTATCATTCTAGTGGTCGATTTCATAGTTAGGAAAATAATGTATGGCTCGTATGTGCTTAACTCGTCCAATTTGTTTGTCTACGTTCACTCCTGTTTATTCACTGTCGATTTCTTTCACGGGTTACAAACCCTCGTTCGAGAAGTGCATCTCTATCCCTCTATCTGGACTCTATTTCTTAGCAAAAGAAGAATTACATAAACTTGTATGTAGGAATTGTATCGATTACTCTGATGTTCAGTGAATTAGGAAACAAAAACGAAAATGCTATGGACACACAGATGGACTCGAATTGTCTGTTCTTTTATTGTTATTGTTTGAATGCTAAAAATGTTGAACCCTTTCAATGGACTTTTCATGTACATTTGTAGTCTCTGTTCACAGTTACTTGAACTGTGTAGTTATTGTTTTCAGTTGTAATTCTATTTAGTTACATAACGATGCTTGTATTCGGTTCTGCTTTTTGACAAGATTTTACATCAAACACATTTAGTTTTTTTCTCCAAAATGACAGAAAAATTATTAAATTTATATTGATTAAAGACAAACAAACTAATGACCCTAACTGACCAAACTGTCCCTAACTAGTACTAAAACTAAAAGTAAACAAAATCTTCCACCCTACTTTGACAAACTAACATAAAAGAAAACAATTTGTTAACACAACTTCCATCTTGGCGGCGACCAACATCCGATCATGATGCCCTAGCTGGATGCTCCTGCATCAGGCTCCCAGGGTAAAAAGAAATCATGACTCCAGTCCATAAGCTTCTCGACTGAAGAACCCGCCTGCTCAATCTGCCTGGCATCAAGCCACGAACTGTCCTCAATAGGACGGTTCTTCCACTTGGCCAGGTATTGTAGATGCTCCTTCCGCCAAGTTCGTTTGGCCACCTAAGTGTCAAGGATGCTCTCGATATCGGGAGGCTAAATGTAAGGCATTTGTCTCATCCAAGTTTCTCCTCCATCCTGGGTATTCCATGTAGGCTATGTGGTTCTGTCTTCTTCTTCTGGGTCAGCGTGTAAGGAAACAGGTTCGCTACATTAAAGATGGGTGAAATGCCTATCCCTGGTGGCAACTGTATCTCATAAGCATTCGCTGAAAATTTCCAGAGGACTTTGCAGGGACCTATCTTCTTATACTTCAGCTTATTGTATGCACCTCTAGGGAAGCGTTCCTTGCGCAAATGCACGAGGACTTCATCTCCTACATTAAGCTGTACTTCCCTTCTTTTCAAATCTGTTGTTGTTTATACTTTTGGCTGTTGTCCTGCAATTTAAGTTTCACCTGCTCATGTAAATCTCTCATCGCATTAGCGAAATATTCTCCATCTACGCATCGTCTTTCTTGCAGTCTGAGATCTCGCAACTCATGCACTCTGCAAGGATGCATGTTGTACATGATCTAAAATGGACTGTAACCTGTGCTGCGATTAGGCGAGTCATTATAAGTGAACTCTGCCTGGGCAAGCACTCGATCCCACATCCACAAATTCTCACCAATCAAACTTCGTAGCAGGTTTCCCAGACTCCTGTTTACCACCTCTGTTTGTCCGTCAGTTTGCGGGTGATAAGTAGAGCTGTAACTCAACTGTGTATCCATCTTCTTCCACAGGGTACGCCAAAAGTTCCCTGTAAACTTCACATCCCTGTCCGAAAAAATATACTTAGGCAAACCACATAGTCTGACAATGTCCATGAATAACAAGTGAGCCACGTGAGTGGTGTCACTAGTCTTTCTGCAAGGGATAAAATGCACCATCTTCGAGAATCTATCCACTACTACCATCACCGAGTCATAACCTCGCTGTGTCCTAGGTAGACCCAAGACAAAGTCCAAGCTGACTGAGTCCCATGGTCTGCTTGGAACAGGAAATGGTGTATACAGTCCCGTGTTTTGACTGTGACCCTTCTCCAACTGGCACACTTTACATCTGGTCACAAACTGTTGTACATCCCTTCGCATCTTTGGCCAAAAGTAGAAATGACTGAGCTGCTCGGGCGTCTTCTCTATGTCGAAATGTCCAGCTAGACCTCCACTATGCTTCTTTCGAATAATGTTCTCTCTCATCGAGTAGTTAGGAATGCATAGTTGTCCTCCTCTAAATAGCAGTTTCTCTTGCAAGTTGTAGTCCAACCATGGACTGTTATCTCTCACCAAGGGATTCTAACATGCCTCATAGGCCTCTTTAAAATCTGTGTCAGTCTGATATAAATCTTTCAAGTGCTCAAAACCCAGCACTTGTACAGTACTCTCCTGCAAAAGTAAGGCCCTCCTGCTCAACGCATACGCCACTCTGTTGGCCTGCCCACTGATGTGTTTCAACACAAAGGTGAAACTCTGTAAATATTCTACCCACTTGGCATGTTTGTGATTCAGCTTGTGCTATTGCATCACATACTGTAGTGCAGAATTATCTGAAAACAACACAAATTCATTTCCCAGCAAATAGTGTCTCCAGTGCTTCAATGCCTGTACAACAACATAGAACTCCTTGTCATAGGATGAATATTTCTGCCTGCTTTCATTTAGCTTCTCGCTAAAAAATGCAACAAGTTTATCCTCCTGGCTGAGTACAGCTCCAATACCCATACCTCTAACATCACAGCGAACTTGAAAGAGCTTTTTAAAATCCGGCAACCTCAGGATCAGTCTCTCTATGATCTTCTTCTTTAGTAGATGAAAACTCCTCTCCACTGCATCAGTCCATCGAAAAGGCTGACTGGCATTTTTAATAGTGTCCAACATAGGTGCACAGATTTCGCTAAATTTTCTTATGAATTTCCGGTAAAAACTCGCCAGCCCATGAAAACTACGTACCTCAAATAAACTTTTCGGGGATGGCCAATTAACTATTGCTGCAATCTTTTCTAGTCCATCTTCAGCTCGTTTTCTGCTATTACAAAGCCCAAATGAATCAACTCTTTTTGCAGAAAAAGTACACTTTTTCAGATTTATCAGTAGTTTATTCTGCTGCAATTTTTCCAACACTTTCCCAACATGTCAAAGGTGCTCCTCCCTTGTCCTGCTGAAAATTAATATGTCATCCAGGTAGACTATCACAAATTTTCCGATGTATTCTTTCAGCATTTCATTCATTAACCGCATAAATGTACTAGGTGCATTGCTTAGTCCGAATGGCATAACCAGCCATTCATACAGTCCTTCATTCGTCTTAAAGGCTATCTTCTACTCATCCCCCTCTCGAATTCGGGTTTGATGATACACGCTCTTCAAGTCTATCTTAGAAAAATATGTTGCCCCGCTTAGAAAATCCATCATGTCGTCCATCCGTGGCAGTGGAAACCTGTATTGGATGGTGATTTTGTTGATGGCCCTTGAGTCTATGCACATCCGCCATTCTCCTCCTTTCTTGGGAGCGAGAACCGTTGGAACTGCGCAAGGGCTCAAACTCTCCCTTGTCAATCCTTTGTCTAACAATTCCTGCACCTGCTTTCTAATCTCCTCATTGTCTTTGGGGCTCATTCGATATGGTGCCTTATTCGGCAAACTTTCTCCAGGTATGAAGTCAATATGGTGACTTATGCTTCTTTTGGGGGGCAGTTTATCTAGCAAATCATCCACCACTATGTCTATAAATTCCTGCAGCATCAGCTGAATTTCTGTGGGTAAATTTGATACCTCTGCATGCAACAATACCATTTTTTCTCTTCTTACAATTGCATAACTCACCTCGCTATCCTCAACTTGTTTCAGAAACTGTTTTCTGCTGACCAACAATGCTCTTGGCTCACTTGTTTCTGTTGTTCCTTCTTCCTTGATGGGCACAAGCGTGTGCTTGATTTCATCCTTGACAAACTTATAGCAATTTGTCAATCCATCATGTACCGCCTTTTTGTCGTACTACCATGGCCTACCTAGCAGTATGTGACATACATCCATCAGCATGATGTCACAAATGACCTTGTCCTTATATCTGCCTATTTGAAACTCCACCTCGCATTGCTCATCTACCAACAACTGATGGCCTTTTTGCAGCCATGAAACTTTGTAAGGGGTGGGATGTTTCAATCGCTTCAATTCCAACTTTTCCACCATCTCTGTGGCCACTAAGTTATCTGTACTACCACTATCAATAATTAACTTACAGCACTTACCGTGTGACTTACAAACCGTTCGAAACAAAGCCTTCCGCTGAGTTTGTTTAATGGTTTCTTTTGCTGGTTTTAACAACACCTTGTTCAACACCAGGGCTTCCCCTGTTTCTGGAGCATTCTTTGCTTCTTGGGGAGGTGCCTCTGCTTCTTCTGGTTGTGCAAAATACGCACCCCTCTGTCCAGCTTGGTCTACCTCGAGACACTTAAATGATCTGTGTCCCCACTTATGACACCTATAACATTGGTAACTAGCTCCTTTTCCTCGGCCACTTCCCCTACCTCGTTGATATGGCCTACCACCTCTCGCATTATCACCTTTGTCTACTGATCCAGAAGCTTTAGAACTGTTGCCTTCCTCATTACTACTAGCAATCTGCCCTCTGCCATATGACTGGCCTCTTCCTCTGCCAGTTCCTCGTCCTCTCCTGGCATTTTTCTTTCTAGTAATTTTCTCTTCAGCTTTCATAGCACTCTGATATGCTTCTTCAATGTTCTTTGGAGACAGAATACTAATTTCATCTAAAATTTCTTGCCTTAACCATTTACGTACCTGGTTGTCTTCTCTGAGGTATCCTCTGTATAACCGACCCTTAGGTTCACTCGATAAAACTCCTCAGTGTACTCCCTTACTGTCATTCCTTTCTGTTTCAGATTCTGCACTTGCCTGTATAATGCAATCTGATAGTGTTTCGGCAGAGATCTGCCCTTCAACTTGGCCACCATCCTTGACCAGGTTTTGATCAGCAACTTGTTAAATCTCCTTCTCTTTGTTTGGAAACTGTCCCACCACAAGGTTGCGTGTCCCTTCAACTTCGTCGCAGCGAACTTAACTCTGCGGTCTTCACTGACCTCCTCACACACGAAATACTTATCCAGCTTGTTAATCCAATCCAATAGAACGTCATAATTTGGGAGTTCTGGTTTGGCTTTACTGCTTGCCACTAAGACCGATCTCAACAGTCTCATTTCTGGGTCCTCGTCATTTGATCCATCTGTTGTCGCTTCAGCTTCCTCTTCACTGTCATTGCCTACCTTTGGATCCCTTCTTCTCCCTGCTTCAACTGCCTCCAAACGGGGAGTAAGAATCCTGATCTCCTCTCTCAGTCCTTCCTCTGCTATCTTCCAAACACCTCTTCCATGACCTCTCCTTCCTACCTCCATTTCTTCAGTCAATTTCAACCTGCTTTGATACCATGTGATGGGACCAGCCCAACACTATTCGGATTAATCAATAATTAAATGATTTAAATGTGATTAATCGTGGGTTAGTTTATGATTACCAATCATTCTCAGATTTTTTTGGAAAATGATAAGGTGTCATATATGTATGCAATCAATACACTGTATTGTACCTCAAGTCGCGTTTCCCACTCCTCGTTTCACGCCAAAACTCTTCCTCCATCGTTCATTCAACCATTTCTATTATTTGCATTTGTTCATCAAGTGTTTGCTCTGTTGTGGTTTTGCTGCTTGAGTATGCAGCTGCGCTACAAATGTTGGGCGTGCTTTCAGGGTTTTCTTGTCCAAAGTGTGCTTCTTATACTTGCTTGTATAACCTTTGGTCGTGGTTTGTTGGGCGACCAAAATGGGTTCTACCGCCGCCTGTGTAAGTAGATTTCTGTGCTCTTTTTGTAATTGTTTCAACTGTTCTTTGCTCCACGGCTCGGTTTCTGGTATGAGGTCGTCTTGCTTGTGAATCTCAGTGGGTTGGCATGCACTCAGGTTTCGAAACAGTGGTGCTCTCCGGTCTTTGGCTTCAATGCAGGTAGCCTCTTCCATCCATGATTCAATTTGCTTTTTCCATTCTTCTGTTCCTAATGTGGTTGCTCCTTTGTCTCAGTCGTTGTTTGGAATTCGAGGCTCAAGTGCTTGTACTATGTTCTTGCTATGAACCCTTCAGGTAGGGGAATGTATCCCTCTTACAATTACATTCATGCACTTGTTCTTTTTTCTCCCTCTGTCGACAGGTTGCTAACAACTATGTTTCAATTCTTATGCAGGTAATAGGGTATGCAGTTGGGTATGCTTGGAACAGTCACATCGGCCTCTGCCTGATAGGCTCTGTCAACGCAGCTAATCTTCAGTTTTAGGATTAGGCCTGTGAGATTGAGGGTTTGGTTTTCCTCAATGCTTGGTCAGTGTTGTCTCTTGGCTGTAGCCTAGCATCCTGGTCGTTTTGTTTAGTGTAGGCTTCCTCGATTCTGTGCTTATTGACTGTAATTTATAATGTGTGGGCCACTTCCCAAACCCCTCGCCTAGGGTTTGTTGATCGTCGGCTATGTGACTTTCCGTGGGTTATTTTGGAACTTTGCTATGTATGCTCATACATTTCATATTATAATTTAAAGGAAAAATTCCAAGGAAATGTTGGTTTTGATTACCTTTGTTTTAATGGTGATTGTTGGCTGTCGTTCCTTTCATTTCGGCTTAAACGCCCTCGAGTTATGACTGTTAATTTGCAACTGTGTTTGTAATTTCTTCCACGAACATAAAGCTCTGTAGTTGCTTTGGTATTCGTTTTGGTGGTCGATTTTGTAGTTAGGAAAATAATGTATGGCTTGTATGTGCTTAACTCGTCCGATTTGTTTGTATGCGTTCACTCCTGTTTATTCACTGTCGATTTCTTTCACGGGTTACAAACCCTCGTTCGGGAGGTGCATCTATGTCTCGCTCTCTGGACTCTATTTCTTAGTAAACGAAGAATTACACAAACTTGTATGTAGGCATTGTATCGATTACTCTGATGTTTGGTGAATTAGGAAACAAAAACGAAAATGCTATGGACACATAGATGGACTCGAATTCTCTGTTCTTTTACTGTTATTGCTTAAATGCTAAAAATGTTGAACCCTTTCAATGGACTTTTCATGTACATTTGTAGTCTCTGTTCACAGTTACTTGAACTGTGTAGTTACTGTTTTCAGTTGTAATTCTATTTAGTTACATAACGATGGTTGTATTCAGTTCTGCTTTTTGACAAGATTTTACATCAAACACATTTTATTTTTTTCTCCAAATGACAGAACAATTATTAAATTTCTATTGATTAAAGACAGACAAACTAATGACCCTAACCGACTAAACTGTCCCTAACTAATACTAAAACTAAAAGTAAACAAAATCTTCCACCCTACTTTGACAAACTAACATAAAATAATAAAAAAATAAAAATAAAATAAAAATTGTTAACAAAACTTCCATCTTGGCGAAGACCAACACCCAGTCATGGTGCCCTAGCTGGATGATCCTGCATGAGTTGGTTAGTACTTATTTTTTTGAGATAAATCTCAAATCCTTATCGTGACTAGTAATAAAAATTAGTATAGCTCAAATTATTCCACCAAATAACTACAGATAATTAAATTAAAATTTTAAAAATCCTATTCTAAAAAAATACATCTATAAATATAATAATTAATATATAATATTAAAAACATTTATTTATTATTATTATTATTATTATTATTATTATTTAAATAATAAAAATAATAATATATTTTTTTTTATTATTATTTTTAATATTTACAATAGATAGAATGTTAAAGAATGTTTTATGATGTATATAGTTTTTACATTAAAACATAAATTAAAAAAAAATAATCTTTCTTATATAAATATTTTTAATTAAAATTTAATAATAACTATAATAATTATATAATATCTTTTTATTAATTACATAAAATATTACTTATAAGTTTGTATTTATGTTCTAATTTATATTGATTTATATAAATAATATGGTTAGAATGTCGAAAAAATATTTTGAGTTAAACAAAAATATTATTCTAATAATACTTAGTGTATTTAGGTAAACAATTAAAGATAGTAAATATAAATATTATATCTTATATTAATTATTTTCTATCATAATGAAATAGTTTCATTTTATCTCTACATCCATTATTTTTTAAGTATTATTCCCCGGATGCAGGTGTCATTAAGTCAGTTAATGGAGAGCCACATGCCCAGCATGGGCTGCCACGTGAGGATCAAGGGTCTTCAATGCCTCTCGCCACCGAGACTTCAAGCCGGGAGAAGCATAAGGGCAGCCTTAATGAGGGTGTTGGAGGCGATGGCAAACCTACAGAGAGCATTCAATGCGGGCCAATTCCGAGGGAATGATAATGGGTTTAAGAATGATGAATGGTTGGGGAGCGGAGCTCAGTGCGACGAGAAGGATACTCAGAACTCTGAGCGTAGATGCCGCGATTTGGTTGCTGAGAGCTCGGACGAGGTCCGCTCCATGCTTGTTTTTACTGGTCTTTGTCTATGCTCAGTTGAGCTCAGCTTCGACCCAATTTGGGGACAGCAAGCATCAGGAAGGGAACGCAACAACAGCAGGCCCTCCTCTGCTCTGGAACAGGATAAGGAATTTGAGGATACCATGGCGCGGCCGCGAGAAAGGATGCCTTGCAGAAGAGGCTCAGGGCGTGGAGAATCCTCTCGTCCCCCTGCAGCGGATGTTCACCATCATTGCTGCTGCTGCTATTGTTACAGAAGGGCGGGAGCCACCCCAATTCCAGCTAGTCAGTTTCTGGAAGCTGGTAGCTCTAATGATGGAGCACCCATGCTCCCAGCGTTTGGCTCAGTCATTTTTACACTGGGTAGCTCCAGGGACAATGCTGGAATCAATGCACACATCTCAGTGCTTTTCACCAAAATTCCTGAGGAGAATGAGGAAGGACCGCCACTGGTACCTGCTGAGGATCGTTCAGAGGGCAATAAGGGGAAGCGCCCAATGGGGGAGCCATCGAATGCAGAGGATAATTCAGAGAGGGAGCCTCAACAAGCCCCCTCCCGAGCTCGAGAACAAGAGCTGCCAGCCCCCGCGTAGGATCCCATGGTTGTGTGGGGTGGCATCCCAGAGGGACAAGGATGGTGCAGAATTCTGGAAGAAAAACCAGAGGACTAACTCACAGCGGCACTCCCTCGCTTTTGCTTCCTTCGCTCAGGTCGGTTACGGGGTCTCGGTTGATATCAAGTTTTCGTCTTATATCTTGGTTTGTTTCCTTTATGTTCTGAGTCATGTTAGCGGCTACTACAGTCTTACTGGGTTCGGCGTCTTATGTCTGGTATACGTCTTATGTCTATGCTTGTTTCTTTTCTGTTCTGGGTTGTGTTCTCGGCTTCTACAGTCTTTCTGGGTTATGCGTCTTTTGTGGGATGCCCCTGCGTGGGCCGTTTTGGTGCAACATTGGAATATCACCGAATCATGAGTATTGATCTAATCTGGATATATCGCCCTGCGAGGCAGAAGTATGAGTCTAATAGAGCCACCCAAGGAGCCACAGTTGGCCCTGGGCAGACAGTCTTTTTTGGATGTAAAGTTTACCTGTATATAATAATATAAATTAGTTAGTGTTGCCGAGAAAAAAAAAAGTATTATTGAAATTTTTGTTACATGAAAATATACATAGATATAATAATTTTTTTTAAATAGTGATAGTCATATAAATATAATTTTAAGTGCATCTATAATTTTTTTTTAAAGATATTTCTTGTAATTTTCTAGCTCGTTCAAAATATAAATGATATTATTGACATTATTATGATTATTATTATTATTATTATAAAATGAATTATAAAAAAATTCTAATCTAATTGAGATATAAATTATATTATTAGTATTTTTTAAAATTCATTTTATATCACTTGTCTCTTTAATTATAAAAATAATTAAAATGGTATGTGCAAATACATTTTTTAACTGATGATATAATACAAGGAAAATTAGGAAAGTCAATTTAGAAGATGAAGTTGGCACATATTTGGATATATGATTTTAGAAGATGAAGTTGACACATATTTGGATATATGATTTAAAAACAAAAATTGAGACTGTTTAATTAATATCTTAAAAAATAAAACTTACCCTACTAGGTGTTTTCAAACTTATAAATCTATTAATTTTAAATGAAAAATTAGTAAAACACTTGCTTCTTTGCTCAAAATAGTATAGAGGATAATAATAATAATAATAATACCAAAATTAATCAAATAAATCACTAATATTATAACTATAAGCAATAACTGGTTTTGTTTTGTTTTTGTTTTTTTTTTTCCAAATACAATGCAATAAAATGAAATGGAACAAGGAAATTGATTAAGAAAAATGTCAGATTTAGGTGCTACTATATTTTTGCATCAAAGCCCATTTAAAATTTTTATATCAAAATCCATTTAAAAACATCCCAACATTGAACTAAAATGTTTTAATTATATATATGGTTCAAAATATGCATGTGTGTGTGTGTGTGTTAATTTCACATATTTATATAATTGTAGGTGAGAAAATTCTGGCATTTAATTCTAAACGAATTTATCTAAATTGCACCAGAAAACATAGTCAATCTACCTTTACGAATAGAAGGAAGAGAAGGAATCGCCCCCACTTCATCTCCACCAACAAATCACCTATATAAATAATTATATTTTTTTATTCCATGGACAAACTTAGTATCTCTTTCATCTATATGAGTAATTATATCTGTTTATTCCATGGACAAACTTATTATCTCTTTCATCTATATAAGTAATTATAGTTGTTCATTCCATGCACAAACTTAGTATATATCATAATGTTTTGTAAAAAAAAGTTTAATTATTATTTGTTTTATCTATATATGTTTGCTAATTATATTTTTTAATTACATACACAAACTTTTACCAAAAATCTACATGTAAGAAATAAAATGTTTATGAGTGAGGAAAACTAATATTCACAACCTATTGTGCAAAACTTTTTAAGATCTAAGATTTATAGTGTATACCTTAAACATGAATAAGTTTTTAATGGAACTATAAAAATGTTACACTCAAGCAAAACATAAAGGTGGATGTAAAACCAAAGGAATTTAGATATTATTATTTCTAAAAGTGATTTCAAACCTTTAAAGCTGCATGAAAATGAGTTAATGTGACTCTCAATGTGTAGAAACTAACTATTTTGTAACCTTTTTAAAAATGATATGGTAAGCAAAAGGGAGACATTACAAGTTAGTAGTTTTCATATCTACATTGGAATATAGCTCCACCATCCTCACTGCCACCATTTATAGCTAATTGAATTAGAAAGGAGAGATTACTACAATTATGAGAACAATCACTCTTTCATGATACATGGTGGATCAAACCCATTGAATGTCTTGGAGTGTCTATGTTAAATGAATTTTTGAACTTCCTCAACAATCCTATCTAAACTATTATTTTATTGATTTATGAACAATTTTGACGACTTCGATGGTGAATGCAGTGATGTCTACAATTAAATCTATCTTACAACTAGAGTATTTTAGGTTTATAAAATAACTCTCTATTTTATATAGAGGGTTAAATTATTTAGTAGATGAAACAAATTTTCAATCTAGACATATAAAAATATAAAAAGATGGTACATCTTCTATTATTTATATAGAGTTTTATTGATAATCTCTACTATTACAATAAGAAAAAATTTATAGTCTATCTAGGTATAAAATAAAATAAAAAGTAAAATTATAATAATCATATTCAGAGTTTTATGCTAGATAGTTTCTTTATTTGAACATTTAAAGAACATGGGTGTGAGTGAATGCTTACCGAATTAAAAGGCAGATTGTCAAATAACTATGTTCACTAGATGTCAAATCAACAAGGAAGAATTGAAAAATTGTTCTATCCATTGCAATGGTTGTTTAAATAGTGATGGAATGGATTTCATATAAACCACCAATATTTGTAAACCAGTGATTCCACATTCAATGTTTAAATAGTGATGGAATGGATTTCCCATAAACTCCCAATAACTATAAACCTGTGATTCCATATTCCATGAAGTGTGCGATACATTTTACTCGAAAAAAATAAACTCCAACAATTTTGGGTTAATAGAGAAATATAATAGAGTAAAAATAAATCAACAAGGAAGAATTGACAAATTGTTCTCTCCATCGCAATGGTTGTTTAAATAGTGATGGAATGGCTTTCATATAAACCCCCAATATCTATAAACCTGTGATTCCACATTCCATGAAGTGCGGGATACATTTTAATAGGAAAAAAATAAATTCCAACAATTTTGGGTTAATAGAAAAATATAATAGAGTGAAAATAAATTCCACTAGGAGAAACAAATCTAAATAGTTGGTATTCCCATAAAAATAGGGTAAATATATGTAAATATATATATATATATATATACTTTACATTACCATAAAAATAGGGTGAATGGGAGAATGTGGTTTGAATTTTACTCGGAAAAAAAAAATGATAACAAAACAAAACAAAACAAACAAACAACAAAAAAACAAAAACAAAAAAAACACAAAAACAAAAACAAAAATAAACAATAAACAAACAATAAACAAAAACAAACAAAAACAAAAATAAACAAAAACAAAAACGAAACACAAAAAAAAAAAAACAAATTCCAACAATTTTGGGTTAATAGAAAAATATAATAGAGCCAAAGTAAATTCTATGGAGAGAAACAAATCCAAATAATGGTATTCCCCTAAAAATAAGGTGAAATATTTCTTGCTACTTTCCATTACCATAGAAATACATCGAATAGGAATGGGAGAATGTAGTTTGAATTTTGAAAATTTTAACTGTCCCCATTAAATTCTTATGGGCTAATGGTTTAAGACTATTCTTTTTAAATAAAATACTGAAAGATGCATATTCAAACCCTTATTTGTAAAAAAATCGCCCAACTAAAATAAATAACCCCCTAATTTCAGGCATAGGTGAAATTTAGCCCCCAAGATTTTCTATGATATCAATCTTGAAATCGAGACTATTCTAGAAAGTAGTAACCAAAGAGGCAAGGAAATATTGATAGAAATTTGAGTACATAAGAGATTAACATTGTGTTTGTTCTAAACTAAAGTTGGTCATAAGCATCTAAACATAAATGTGACACTAAGCTTAAAAGACAATTCAAGGTAAATCTTTTTGATATTTTTGGTTTATTATCAAGCGCTTTAAGTGTAACAAAACAAAGAGAAATGAGTGCAACTCTAATTTTAAAATAGAGTACTGAAATAAAACAAAGAATTCAAATGAACTGAACAATTAAATGAAGTAGATTTTAATCTAGTTGCATAGCATAAAGAGACTAAATCAAAATGATGAAATACATCTATACTATCTCACACATCCTCAAGGGGGCCTCCTTGTGAATGTGAGGTTCAAAATAAGATCAAGAGACTTGATTTTCCAACACAATCACAAAGATGCCATGAACAAATCTTGTATTACTTGAAGTGTAAAAATAGAGTTCATAATAGGAAATGATAATAATAACATTTATGAACTTAATTGGTTGTTTTTTTTCTTTCAAAACGAAGCATTTTTATAATGGTTTCAAGATTAACAACTTTAAGGAATTACTTCCTAGAATCAAGAACTGAAATTCACATCTAAGCTTGTAGATCAAAATAGGACTTTCACTTCTCATGATTTGCTATTGAAAGAGTGAATCATGAGAAGGAATTTATTAACACATCATCAACTTAAACTCATGTCTTCAAATCTTGCTCACTTGATTGTAGAATTTGTCTCTTGATCATCTGTGAAAAACAAGTATTTCGTAGCCACATTGACCACAAATTTGACCAATGAGCGAGACTTATCGAATGAGCTTCCATCTATGACTAGTAGGTGGACATCCATGTAGGTGACTCTTGGAAACTACTCATGTTTTTTTTTCTGTACCCTAACACACACAAACTTGTAGAACTTAAGGTTTCACTATAGAAATTCAAGTTAATTACATAAAGTGCATAATTTGGTAGTTATATTATAGTTTAAACCAAATTCATAAAGAAAGCATATATTGTCAGTTGTTGATGGATTATTACCTTTTCATTATAACTTGCATGATCTTGATGACCTTTAATTTATAAACTCGATGGAATAAAGCAAAGATGTAAAACAAAATGGGTGGAAAAAGGAAAAATGGACTGTCAAAAGGACGACAATACGAAGGTTCAATAGGTAGTTCCCTGCATTGACTTTGTTGATTGCCTTGAAATAAAAAGACACTTCCTCGGTTAATAAATTAATGTTTAGGTAATTATTTTTTTATTTTGATCAATTAAAAGCCCCAACATTTTGGCATCGTTGTCAGAGAGGTTTTCAAAAGACAAGTACCACACTAATATATGGTTATAAATGCATACCTAAATCCTAGATGATTAGTTATTAAATATGAAAGGTAAGAACCTACGCACACACCATGGGTATCCTGTGGTGAAGTTGACCCTTATTAGGTAGTCCCAGACCATATAGTATGCATGAGTAGAAGATAAAATAGAGATAAAAATTTAAAAAAAAATGAATCTGAAATCCACCCTTGTCGGTGAAAAAATATAAATCCAAGTAAGCCTTGGGAGAGTGACCTTTATAGAAAAAATCATACGAAAAGAAAAATTTCAAGCTTTAGTAGGACCTTGACCAATATCTATATAAGGATCTACGTTTTTCATTACTCTTGTGGAAAAATCCTCTACTACAACAAAATATGATATTCTTGATAAAACCACAAGATTAACAACAAAAGAAGAGGAGATTTTTTAATCCTCATTAGGAGAACACCCCAACATTCTTAAAATAAGAGAGGGACACTCATAAATTGATATAAGGAGGTGAAATAAGTAATATAAATTTTCAAACATTTGAATAAGATCCACCCATAACACCAACATCAAAGGAAGGAATCATGATCCCTAATTTAGGTATTGTTGTGATACCTAAACATATTCCTTTGGAGCCAAAACAAGGCTCTGAACCTCAACTTCACCATGTCGGTCCTCATCAAGTAATGTCTCCTGAATTATGGATCCTAGAAGGGCATTGACAAATATTTGACTAAATGGAGGGATAAGTATATTCAACTGTCACAATGACCTCAATAATATAAGTTCATATTGTTGATCCGAAGGAAAATGCACCTATGAAATCCATGCCACTACAATTTATTCCAATTTTTTGTGGATTAGCCTTAGACGAACTATTCAATTTTGATGTCGTATGCAGGGGATATGATTATACCACTAATCCATAAAAATGAAACTATTCTCCTCTACTTTGAAGAGAGAAACATTAAGATGGTTTATGCGATTAGGAGTAGGTACCATTAACTCTTGGGATGAAATGAAGGAAGATTTTCTCTCAAAATATCAGGAATATTGTAGGTCCAGGGATTTGAGAGAAGAAATATTTAAGATGACTTAGAAGCAGGATGTGAGCCTAGAAGATTACATAGAAATGTTCCAATATAACTTGCAGAGGTCATCGTACACCACTCTTTCTAAAGAGGTATTGAAATCTACCTTTATTAGGGGTATGAAAGATGAATGGTTAGAAACACTTAATATAATGGAACACGAAGATATTTCAAAACAATAATATGATGATATTATTAAGTTGTGTATCAGGTGTTCCCAAGAAAGCACAAAGAGCATGTTGAAAATAGAAACAAGAAATGTTAAAAATAGCATCAAGGAAAATCCTAATTTAATTTTGTCCTTGAATTAAATTAGGAATTAAATTGTTATTCCAGATCTCATGACAACCTGAAATAGTTAACTAAGTTAATTTAACTTAGTTTGCTCAATTAATTTGAGTTGGGAGTCTAACTAGAGTCATGTAGAGTGTCTCCTACCTTTTAGGAGCCCTAGTTGAGTTTATTTTGAGTTGTAATCATTTAATTCAGTTTAACTGAGTTAAATTCATTTAAACTAGTTCCAATTGATGGAGGAATTAGTGGGAGATCTAGTAGTGGGGTGTAACCAACAATGATCAATCAGTAAAATGAAGATTCACTCATAATTAACTCATGCATGTCAGATCAGAGAAAGACCTAGTTGAGATTGGAGTTCAGGGACAATGTACTATTAGTTATATAATCATTTGAATTGTACAAGTGGTGCATGCAATTAGAGGAAGGAATATAAGGATTGCACAATTCATAATTGTGGGATTTCCCAATTAAATATGGGATAATTCCCAAGGAAAATGTGCAAGGAAATAGGAGATTGGAAGGAGATAAAATTGGCTAGGTATGGGATTGATCTTGTCTGGGAAGTAGTGAGATAGATAGAGATAGTGCAGAGGTTGCTCAGGCTTGAGAAAAGCATTGTAATCTTCTCATATTTTCTGATTATTGCAATATACAAATACCAATAGTTTTTAGTTGTCGATTTCCCCCAAAAATTATTGTGTTATGTGTGATTGAATTATTTCTCTTTTATGCTTCATGATTTCATTGACCGTTTATTGTTTCCGCTCATGAGTAGAGTAGATTCAATTTAATTTTTTTAGCATATTACAATTTGAAGTTTGAATCTACAAGGAATTTCTACATGGTATTAAAGCTGAAATTACTATAGAAGAGGATAATATGAGTTTGTCTTTTGTAAGAGAAATTGAATTTGCAGTATCATACTTCAAAGCCAAGAGGATGTCGTTATATGGATTGATACTCGAATATGACCTTGAGGGTAGTTCAAACTATATTTCTTGGAAGGAAAGGATGGAGAAAGTGTTGGAGGACAATGGTGTAGAATTTCTCACTATAGATCACCAGATAATGCAATATACTAAAGCAAAATACTTGATCTACTTCTACAAACAAACTTGCGGAAGCTTAATCGATTTTGAGAAAGATCAAATAGAACACATATTACAGAGAATGAGAAATCAATCACACATGAACACAGAAGAATACTCTGGGGAAAGCCTCAGCTAAAAATTTCGATCTCTGTATTATCATACAAGTGGAAATATCTCAGGATTACACAAAGCTTTAGCTCACAAGCTATCCAGCTCTCAGTACAATCCCTTACTGCTGCTCATAGACAGAATAGACAACACATATGTCTACCTTCAGTCCTCCAAGCCTCCTATTTCCTTGCACAATTTCTCTTGGGCCCTCCAGCTGCAACCTGTGTAATTCTCACCTCACATAGAACATTGACCTCTGAAATAACTGCGCAATCCTGAAGGAGATAATTCCTTCTACATGGATGAGTTTCCTATAGAGGAAAATTCCTCCAATTGATAATACATTGTCCCTTCCTTTAATATCAACTGGGTCTTTCTCTGAACTGACATGCATGAGTTATTTATGAGAGAATATTCAGTTATCTGGAGAACACTAGTTGCATGCATGTATGCATTAATTGACTGAACTCACAATTAGTTCCTCCAACTATTTGGAACTAATTTAACTGGAATTAACTCAGTTAACTGAGCTAACTAATTACAACTCAAATAAAACTCATCCTTATCTCCTTAATTAAGGGATAACTTCCTCAATCAAAGGGATAATTGTTGCATGTCTTCACATAGACTTCATGTTTGATTTTCTCCAACTAATTAACTCAAGATGAATTAATTATTTATTTTTCAAATAGCTAGTGAGACTAAATTTGAATTTGAATTCTCAATTTTAGTTCAGGGACTAACTAAAATTGGAATGTATCCCGAAATGCTATTTATAGCAATGCTATTTTTAGCATTTCTATTTTTTGTTATTTCCAACAGCGCTGGAATATATCCTGAAATGCTATTCATAGCAATGTTATTTTTATCATTTCTTGTTGCTATTTTCAACAAATGGGCTTAAGGAATTCATACACAATGATATTCTTAAGGCAGCTAATGCTCAAGATCTCGCAGAGTGGAGAAAGTGTGTGGCAAAGGCAAGAAGGATCATCCTAGAAGGAATTTGAGATCATATTGTCTCAAACCTCCAGGGTAAGGAAAATCCATTTGCAATGTGGAAGCCTTTGATAGACATGTTTCAAAACAACAGTGATCATAGGAAGTTGTCACTAAAGGAAAAGCTTAGAAAATTCAAAATGGAGAAGGGTGACACAATACCAAAGTACTTGACCAAGTTCACCTAATGTTGGGATGATATTGGAATTGTCAGTGTTATAGTTATTGAAGACAATTTGGTGAGCCTAATACTTCTAGGCCTTTCCAAGAGCTTGCGTAGCCACCAGCACTCAGTTAATGGGAGGGAGAAGCTACCAGAGTGGGAGCGGTTGTGGTACTACTTGGTACAAGAAGAGATTCAGTGGAACACCAAAGATGAGACCTCATCCAAATAAGTGGAAGAGGAATTTGCATTAGTCAACAAAGAAAATAAATCCAAGGGAAAGATGTCTCAAGGTGAGGAGGGCGGAAAGACGAAGGACTTGTCGAACATCAAGCTTTTTCACTATCATGAGTTCAAGCATTATGCCACAAAATACCCAAAAAAGAAAGAAAGAAAGAAAGAAAGATCTTGCAGTAGTAGCATTAGGTGAGGCTCTAGCTTCACAATTTAAACTTGATTTCACTCTCATTGCATGCATGGTAAGCACTATAATGGGAAGCATTTTGTATCTCGATAATAGTGCCTCGTACTATATGACAGGGAATAGAAATCTCTTCAGTGACTTGGAGGAGAAAGATATTAAGTAGAACATAGAGTTTGGAGATGATGGGAGATATAGCGTGACCGACATCGATACTATAACTTTTCAGAGGGAGTCAGGCTCCCCTCTCAGACTCATAGTTGTGATGTATATTCTCGGACTAAATAAGAATCTTGTTTCCATCACGGTATTGGAAGACCATGGCTATAGTGTGATATTTAGAAAAGGAAAGGTTTTCCTTAGACACATCACCACGAAACAGGTCAAATAGATAGGTGTGCAAGTCAAGAACATGTATGAACTTGAGGTAAAAGATCCATACAACGCCTTGAGGAGCAAGGCAATGGTTAGAGACTTGGTGGTTGAAAGGGAGAATGAATTACCTCTCAACATGCAACCTCAAAAGTAGCCTCAGCAAGTTGTGGAGCAACCACAATTGGAGAAGCAGAGAGGAGACCGAGTGGAAGCATCCACTCATGAAGAGACCTATAGTAGGGGGAAATTTTGAACCAAGTGGGTAGAGGGAGCACATGCATCCATAATTCCAAGAGTAAGGTGGGGCGATATGAAACCTTAGTCCAAGAGTTTGATAATTTGGGTAGGGTCCATTGAGGTGTTTTTTCCTCATGGATCATTACCTTGCTACAGGGGGCCATAATATTCAGTAGAAGGAGGATCATTGTCAGTCATATACTGAGGAGTGTAGAAAAATGTTAACAACAAAGCAGGAGGCTCAGTAGAAGAGTCAACAACAACACAATTTTCCAAGTAAACAGTTGCAGACACAGCTGATTCAATTTATTTTGTTTGGATGCCTTTTGGTTGCAAATGTTGTAGTAGAAAAAATAATAGTGACAAGAGTTGCATGCAGAACATTCCAAAGGTACTAGATTAGGATAGAGTTGAATTCCTTTCTTGTTGAGAGGGAGTGTTGAAAATAACAACAAGAAATGTTAAAAATGGCATCAATAAAAATCCTAATTTTATTTTGTCCTTAAATTAAATTAGGAATTAAATTGTAATTCCACATCTCATGACAACTTGTAATAGTTAACTAAATTAATTTGACTTAGTTGGCTTAATTAATTCGAGTTGAGGATCTAACTAGATTCATGTAGATTGTCTCCTACTTTTTAGGAGCCCTGGTTGAGTTTATTTTGAGTTGTAATTATTTAAGTCAGTTTAACTGAGTTAATTGATGGGGGAATTAGTGGGAGATCTAGTAGTGGGGTGTAACTTGCAATAGCGAGGTTTAACCAACAAGATCAATCAGTAAACTGAATATGCACTCATAATTAACTCATTCCTATCAGATCAGAGAAAGACCCAGTTGAGATTGGAGTTTAGGGATAAGGTACTATGAGTTGATAATCATCTAAATTGCATATGTGGTTCATTGAAATAGAGGACGTCTTATGAAGATTACACAATTCATAATTATGGGATTTCCCAATTAAATATGGGATAATTCCCAAGGAAACTATGCGAGGAAATAGGAGCTTGGCAGGAAACGAAATTGGCTAAGTATTGGCTTAAGCTTGTCTGGGAAGCAATGAGATAAATATAGATAGTGCAGAAGTTTCTCGGGCTTGAGGAAAGCATTGTAATCTTCTTATATTTTCTGATTAATGAAATATACAGATAGTAGGGGTTTTTGGCCGTGGCTTTCCCCATAAAATTATTGTGTTATCTGTGATTGAATTCTTTCTCTTTTATTCTTCATGATTTCATCGATTTTCTGCTGATGAGTATAGTAAATTTAAGTCAATTGTTTTAGCATATTACAATTTACAACTTGAATCTACAAGGAATTTCTACAGAGAATGGAATATGAGACCCCCTGGGTAGAATTAGCAAAACCATTGGTGGGGGAGTTACTCAGGTAGAAATCAGTAATTTATTAGAAGATTTTAAAATTAATATTTTGATTACCCTGACTACACAATAAGACCTATTGTAGATAAAACAAAAGTAGGCAATGTTGGAGAAAGCATTAGCGATTTTTTGTCTTCGTTGTTGCTAAAAACATAGTCGTAAAGAATTCTCATTAGATGTAGAAATTTCACTGTATATTAAAACTGATTATGCAATGTACTAAAGCAAAATACTTAATCTACTTCTACAATCAAACTTGCAGAAGCTTAATCAATTATGAGCAAGATCAAATAGAACACATATAACTGAGAATGAGAAAGCAATCAGACATGAACACAGAAGAATACTATGGGGAAAGGCTCAGCTAAAAAACCCCGATCTCTGTAATATCATACAAGTGGAAATATGTCCGGATTACAGAAAGCTTTAGCTCACAAGCTATCCAGCTCTCAGTACAATCCCTTTGCTACTCATAGACAGTCAAAGGTTTCTCACAAACCTTCGCCTCTACCCTCCAAGCCTCCTATTTCCTTGCGCAGTTTCTCCTGGGGCCTCTAGTTGCAACCTGTGTGATTCTCACCTCACACACAACACTGACCCTTGAAATAATTGCGCAACCCTGAAGGAGATATTTCCTTCTGCATGGATGAGTTTCCTATATAGGAAAATTCCTCCAACGGATAGTACACTATCCCTTCCTCTAATCTCAACTGGGTCTTTCTCTGAACTGACATGCATGAGTTATTTATGAGAGAATATTCAGTTATCTGGAGAACACTAGTTGCATGCATGCATGCATTAACTGACTAAACTCACAATTAGTTCCACAAATTGTTGGAACTAATCTAACTGGACTTAACTCAGTTAATTGAGCTAACTGATTACAACTCATCCCAATCTCCTTAATTAAGGGATAACGTCCTCAATCAATCGAGAAAATGTTGCATGTCTTCACATAGACTTCATGTTTGATTTTCTCCAACTAATTAACTCAAGATGAATTAATTAATTATTTTTCAAATAGCTGCTAAGATCAAATTCGAATTTTACTTCTCCATTTTAGTTCAGGTACTAACTAAAATTGGAATGTATCCCGAAATGCTATTTATAGCAGTGCTATTTTTAGCATTTCTATTTTACATTCCTTGTTGCTATGTCCAACACTGGTACCTGAAATGTTATTTATAGAATTTCTATTTTTAGCATTTCTTGTTGCCATTTTCAACTCTCCCTCTCAACAAGAAAGGCAATCAACTCAAACCTGATCCTGAACCTTTGGAATGTTCTAAATGTACCACTTCTCCCAAGTGTTGTTGCTCCAGCAACTCTAGAAACAAAAAAATCTCCCAACTGACCTCCCTGTTGGGCTAGAAACACCTCTAATGTTGAAGCTCCCTCTGTCGCTAACAAGTGCTCCCTCTGTGACCTCTGAGCTGCTGCAATGCTCCATGCATCTTGCACCGTTGCACACCTCTCTGTGCCATCCTACACTAGTGAAACACTCTTGTGCCTCTTGCATTGCTACATCCTGCTAGCTCTATGCTGTCTTGGGACTCATGCACTGTAGCTCTCTCTGCCGCTCCATCCATATCCATCTCTACCCACTTAGCTAGTCCTACTACACCTCGTCAGGGCTCCCTTAGCAAGGTCTAATCAAAGAGGTTCGGTACCTCAATGATCTTGCCCCTATTCTAGCCTTCTTGGGACTGCCACTCCACATTGCCCCACCTCCTACCTGGAGGTATGGATGCATGTGATCCCTCTGCCCACTTGGCTCGAAATTTCCCCCTATTGGAGGTCTCTACATGAGTAGATGCCTCCACTCGATCTCCTCTTGGCTTCTCTAGTTGTGGCTGCTCCACAACCTCCTGAAGCTGCTTCACCAATTGTGGCTCCTCCATAATTGTCTGAGACTTCTTCTGGCACTGCATGTTGAGAGGTAATTTACTCTCCCTCTCTGTTATTACACCTCATCATCCATTATTACCAACTGTTTTTCATCATTTACCCCTCTCTTCTGCCTCTCATTGTAAACCTACCCAGATCATTACATTAGATGTCATTAAGCATGATCAAGTGAGATTTGCTAATGTGTGACTGTTTTGTTTAGATTTTGACATATTTGCAGAGATTCCGCAGCTGACTGGCAATTCCGCAGCCATTCAGCGATTCCGCAGCCATCTGATGATTCCGCAACCTTTTTGTTAATCTCAAGGTTCCACGTGTCATTTTGCCAAACGAGCCACATGGGCACTTAGGAATCAAGGTGCTCGAGGTTCCTGTGCTATTGGTTCAGCCATCCACGTCATCTGTACCTCCGGTCAACGAGGGTCAAATTACGGTCAACAAAGGCAGCTTAACGGTGATGCATAAGCTGTTGGGTCACGTCAGTTCAAACGGTGATTTGGCCGTCTTCCGCAGGCTGTGGGGGACATAATCCAACTCTGGATTCAATGCCCATAACGACCAGAACCTCCAGCTCATCCACGAGGCTTATGACGTGTTATTGAACCATAATTACGCATGACAGTTAGTTTATTTTTCAGTTTTAGCTTTACGCATTAGGCCATCTTTCAGCTGCCTATAAAAACTTGTGTCTGCGTACGCTTAATGTTACTCTTTTGTTGCTGTAGTTTATGAACTTGATATAATTTTAGTGCATTTATAGACTCTGTTTTTATAGTGCTGTTCTAGCACTCTTGACTGTATTTTTCTGCACATGGAGTAATAGAAGCAGTGTTGTTCTGAAGTTTACAATTCTCTGAGTCTTCTTTGGATGATATGAATGGAGGGCCCCTGTTCATGTTAGCCTTGTATAGTATTTTATGTATTTTATGTTCAGCATTTCCTTATTTTCCATTCAACATTTCTTTCTTTGAAACATGTACAGCTTGATTTACTTTCTTGTTATTTCATTTCCAGCCTTTATTTTAAGCTGATCAGCATTGTTCTTTTGCAGGTTTTTAACCCGGGATTGCTTTTGTGTTTGTGAATTTGCTTTATATCTAGTGGTAGTTTCAGTTGACAGATTCTAAGTTGCTGCCTTTACTTTATTTTCATAGCTGATTTTTAGTATTTTTTCTCAAAGTTGTCTGCTAACATATGAATGGTCTCTTTATCACAAATTGTTTATCTTTTAGAGATCAGAATACTAATAACTTACAGCTAGCTTTGATTGCTTTTTAGACTAATCTTTAACTACTTTCTAATCGTGTCTTACACAGTACTATGTGTTAGAGGCAGAGAGTTAGAGAGAGCTGAACATCATAACTAGTCTTTAAAGTAGATTTTTCTCATTTTTTTATCATTTCTTAGACTTATCTTTAGCTACTTCCTAATCGTGTCTTACACAGCACTATGTGTTAGAGGCAGAGAGTTAGGAAGAGATAAACTTTATCATTGGTCTTTTAAGTGATTTTCTTACCTTTTATTTGCAGCAGCATGAATGGTGTCTAATGCCATTAGAAAGTGGTTCTTTGCTTTCAAGTCATTTCAAGTTATTTATTTCCTTCAAGCTTTTCCTTTTCAGCAAGTAGTTAGGAACCACTAATCACACACTCTCACTCATCTAGAATTCACCTTACACACACTTTCACTCATCTGTTTATAATCATCACTCCATCTTAGGAAGATAAATTAACCACAAACAACACCCCCCAAACGACAAAAAGCTCTAAGAGGTTGCTTAAGTACATATAGTACACCTTCACTTCATCAGCTTACAAGCCCTGGGTTGACAATTAATGAAATCAATTTAGAAACACTAAATTGACTAAACATTTTGGCGCCGTTGCCGGGGAAGTGAAATTAAGTAGCCATATTCTTAGAAAAAAAAAAAAAAAAAAAACATAAAAATTTCAAGGAAAGAATTTGATAACCTATCAAAGTATGCTCTCCTCTTGCACTTCAAGGTGATATGGAGGATAAGAAAAGAGAAAGTTATTGATTTAGTAGTTTCTTGAGTATGCTCTCTTCTTGCACTTAGAGTGACCTGGAAGATCAGAAAAAGAACTATTAACTTGACTTGAAGGAAAATAATAAAAATGATATGCATAGAGCTAGAGATTCTAGAGGAAGGTTTTTAGCTAGAGCTCGAAGTTCAATTTTTACAAGTCCATCTGCTTCAAGGGATAGACAAGAGACACCTCCCTTATCTCCAACCAGCACTCCTAGTCCTAGAATTCCTGGAATTCAAGAGCCAAGAGTTGACTCTCCTACACCTTCTATTGAGTTTGAACCAGGAAGAGACTCTTCTCTTTCTCCTACAGGAAGACCAATTGTAATTGAGGAAGTAGAATCACCTGAGGAAGAAGGAGAAATCTCTTCTAATTCACCCTTTGTAGAGGAACCAGAAGATTTTGAAATCCCTAGGAGAATCATCATGGCAGAGGAAGAAGGAGGTGGTAGAGGTAGAGGAGGAGGAAACAACAATAATGGAGGAGGTAGAGGTCCCCTTGGAGGAGGAAATAGAGATGGGGATAACTCATTTGGGTTTCCCATTGTTAATGAGGATTCCCAAGCCACTATGAAAAACATATCACCCTCTGTCCTCCCAAATTTCCATGGGTTAAGAACTGAGGACCCTGAAACATTCTTGTTTGAATTTGAAGTTGTGTGTCGAACTTATGACTATCTGGATGATACTCAGAAACTCAAATTGTTCCCCTCAACATTAAAAGATCAAGCTTTGAAATGGTTCATGGGGTTAGTCACTCAATCCATTAGGACTTGGGATGAAATGAAACAAACCTTTTTGGATAGGTATCAGGACTATTGTACGCCTACTAATCACAAAGATGAGGTATTTAAAATGATCCAAAGAGAAGATGAAAGTTTGGAAGATTTACTTGAAAGATTTCAATATAACTTGAAGAGAGCAAAAATGAGTACTTTGGATGAAGAGACCTTAAAAGCCCTCTTATTAAAAGCCATTAGGGATGAATGGATAGATATCTTAAACATGATGGGGAAAGGGGATATTTCTCAACTTTCACTCAATGATATAGCAGAACTCTGTATCCATCTCTCAAGGGGCAAATCAAAAACTCAAAAAGGGCCTAGAGATCCTTCTCTCCTTAGGGCAAACAAATCTGCAACAGGATCAGTAAGTAGGGCTGAAATCGGCAATATGCTTGATGAATTTAAAACTGACATCTTAGGGAGTCTTAGTGAACAACTAGATACCCTTAAGATTCACAATAAACAAAAAGCAGAAGCTGAAGCTTTGGCTATCTTTTGCCCGAAATGTAGAAAGAAACATGCTTTAAGGGAATGTCCCTTAGATGCACACGTTGTAGAAACATGTGTAATTTGCTCAGAAACTCATGAGACCAAGGATTGTCCTTCAATTCCTGGCCTCAAATCAGTCTTTCAAGAGGATCCAAACATACTTGAATCTCTCTGTTTTGTTGCAAGGAGACCTTGGCAAGGGCAGCAAAATCAGGGGTTTAACAACTCTATGAATTTTCAACCCCAACCAAATTGGAATCCTTGGCAACAATCTTGGCCTCAACCTCAAAATGCTTTTCAAGCATGGATACAAAGCATGCAAAATCCTTATGGGAGACTTGCTCAATTCTATCAATATCCTCCATCATTTCAGAATCAGCAAGCCCCACAACTTCCAAATCAAGGTCAACAATTATCATTGCCATACCCTCAACAACAACAACCTCCTCCACAAAATCAAAATTCTCAACTCTCGCTTCAATCCCAGCAGAAGTCAAATCAACTTCCCTCTCAGCCATTACCAAATCCAAATAATAGGAACCCTCAAAATGCTTACATGATGGAAGGTCAACCATTCCCTACCTATATGGTTGTTCCTCTCAATGAAGTACAACTCAGATCAGGTAGAATCCTAGATCAACCTTCTACAAGTGTTCAACAACCAAGCATTTCTGAGGAAGAATCTCTCAAAGTCAATAAAGGTTCTGAAGTATCACTTCAAAACCAAAATATCCAAAAAGAAAAAGAAAAAGAATCAACCTCTACAACTCCCATAGTTGAGCAACCTACATCTTTAGCCACACCTCCTTTTCCTGAAAGATTACAAATTGACAAAGGAGTGGAGAAGCAAATTTGGTTGCCTGACTATAGTTTTCTAGATGAATTGAAGAATGTCTGTATCAAGATCCCCTTGTTACAAGCCATTAAAGAAATTCCCATTCTAGCAAAGACAATAAAGGAGTTGAGTTTGAAGAAAATAGTAAAAAGAACCAGAGATACCAAAAGGATACATCTAGTTGGAAAAATTGCAGACATTATGATGGGTAAAATTACCATGCAAAAGTATGTGGATCCCGGTAGTCCTATTGTCAAAACCCATATTAATGGGGTTGAAATCCCAAATACTTTGATTGACTTAGGAGCCGCTATCAACATCATGAGTAGACAGACCATGGATCAGTTAAAGCTTCCTAACGTTCTCTTTACACCTACTTTACTGCAACTTGCAGATAGATCAATCATTAAACCTGATGGTGTATTGGAAGACATTCCAGTCTCTCTAGATTCTTGGGAATATCCAGTTGATTTTATGATTTTAACTCCCAAGAACAATCTAGGAGGACATCCTCTTATCTTAGGAAGACCTTGGCTAGCAACAGCTGATGCTTTCATCAGTTGTAGGTCTGGAGACATGTATATATCAGATGGTAATTCTACCAAGAAATTCAACTTGTATCCCCCAGCAAAAGCTATAACAGAAATAGGAGAAGATGAATGGGTAGAGGATGAAGATACTATACAACCTGTTTTAACCATCTCTGAGATTAGTGAGGACAGTCAAATTCTAAATACATTAGAAAATTTTGAAGTACCTTTAGAATATGACTCCGCACATTTTCAGATAGATGCA
Source organism: Pinus tabuliformis (assembly GCA_031772625.1). NCBI lineage: Eukaryota > Viridiplantae > Streptophyta > Pinopsida > Pinales > Pinaceae > Pinus > Pinus tabuliformis. The sequence continues at coordinate 1,667,213,374 of CM062818.1, forward strand.
GACATTGAATATCTCTCCTCTAGACAGATGTCTCTCTTCTCAATGGAAGAGTTTGGTAGTTCTACAGTTGAAATCCTTCCAGGAAAAACTTTGAACATTAACAGAAACTTGGAAAGACCACAACAAGAAGAGTTAACCAAACTTTTGCAAAAGCATTCTACAGCATTTGCATGGGAATACACTGACATGAAAGGAATCAATCCTAAGACTTGTATTCATCACATCTATATTGAAGAAAACAGCAGACCTATTAGGCAACCACAAAGACGGATGAATCCAAACCTTAGGGAAATCGTGAAAGAAGAACTTCAGAAATTGCTCAAGGTAAACTTCATTTACCCCATTTCAGATAGCCAATGGGTTTCTCCCTTGGTTATAGTACCCAAAAAGAATGGTAAATGGAGAGTTTGCATTGATTATCGAGAATTGAACAAGGCAACCTTAAAGGATCATTTTCCTCTACCTTTTATTGATCAGGTACTAGACACTTTAGCAGGTAAGAAGTATTTCTCATTCTTGGATGGTTTTAGTGGGTATAATCAAATTCAGGTAGCACCTGAAGATCAAGACAAAACCACATTTACTTGTCCTTGGGGAACTTTTGCCTACCGAGTACTCCCTTTTGGATTGTGCAATGCACCCGCTACATTTCAAAGGGTTGTACTAGGAATCTTTTAAGATCTGATTCATGATTGTGTTGAAGTATACATGGACGATTTCACAGTTTATGGTAATACATTTGAAGAAGCTTTAGAAAATTTGGAAAAGGTACTGGTAAGATGTAAGGAAACAAATCTTTCTTTAAGTCATGAAAAATGTTTTATGATGTTTACTGAAGGGATTGTTTTAGGACATCATATTTCAGGAGATGGAATTAAGGTTGATAGATCCAAAGTTGAAGTCATCTCTAAGTTACCTATTCCAAGTTGCCAGAAAGATGTTAGAAGTTTTCTTGGGTTTACTGGGTATTACAGAAGATTTATTGAAAACTTCACTAAGATAGCATCCCCTCTTTTCAAATTGCTTACCAAGGACTATGAGTTCAAATGGGATCCTGAGTGTCAATCTGCTTTTGAAACTTTAAAGACTAGAATATCTGAAGCACCCATCTTAAGGGGACCAAATTGGAAACTCCCTTTCCACATTTCCACTGATGCTTCAGATACAGCTCTAGGAGCTGTTTTGGGACAAAAGGACTTGATCCCTTATGCCATTTATTACACTAGTAAAAATTTGACTCCCCCTGAGTTAAATTATACTGTTACAGAAAAAGAGTTCTTAGCTGTGGTACATGCGATTAATAAGTTTAGACACTACATAACCGGCTATGAAACCTTTGTCCATACTGATCACTATGCCATAAGATATTTAATGAACAAACCTGTCACTAATGGTAGAGTTACAAGATGGCTTTTACTTTTACAAGAATTCAACATTACTGTGTTAGATAGACCTGGAAAACAAAACACAGTAGCTGATTTCTTGTCTAGAATCCAAAACACTAATGAAGATTCTCCAGTAGAAGATAAGTTTCCAGATGAATACTTGTTTGCAGTGACTACCAAGACTCCTTGGTATGCAGATATGGCTAATTATCTAGTTACAGGGAAGCTACCTCTACACTTATTTCCTAATGAGAAAAGGAAAATCATTCAGGAGAGTTCACATTTTTCTTGGATTTCTAATGAATTGTTCAAAACAGGGCCAGATTGTATAATCAGAAGGTGTGTCCGGGAAGATGAAATGCCTGACATCCTTAAGGCATGTCATGATGAACCATGCGGCGAGCACTTTGCTGACAAGAGGACAGCCTATAAAATCCTTTCTTTAGGATATTATTGGCCTTCTCTCTTTAAAGATGCAAAGCAGTATGTTAGAAGGTGTGACAGCTGCCAAAGAGTTGGGAAACCAACTCCTTCAAATGAAATTCCTCTACAGCCTCAGGTATGCATCGAACCCTTTGAGAAATGGGCTCTAGATTTCGTTGGACCAATTAATCCTCCATCAAAGCAAAAGAAGTATATACTGGTTTGTACTAATTATGTTACTAAGTGGGTAGAAGCAAAAGCATTGCCTTCTGCCACTGAAAATTCAGTTGTTCAATTTCTTTTTGAGGATATTTTCACTCGTTTTGGTGTCCCAAGGGAAATTGTGACAGATCAGGGCAGCCAGTTTACATCTAAATTGATGGAGAAGCTGATGGAGGAATATAAGATCAAGCACAGAACATCTACTCCATACCATCCACAATCAAATGGCCAAGTGGAATCTACCAATAAAGTTCTTGAAGGCATTATCACCAAGACTGTTCATCTTCATAGAAGAGATTGGGCGGAAAGGCTCCCTGAAGCCTTATGGGCCTATAGAACTACATGGAAGAACACAACAGGACATTCTCCCTATGAACTTGTTTATGGGAAGGAAGTCCTGCTTCCTATTGAGTTCCAAATCAAGACCTTCAAGATGGCAGTCCAATTGGGAATGAGCCTCTCAGAAGCCCAAAGACACAGAATGGACCAACTAAATGAGCTAGATGAAATGAGACAAGATGCAATTCTAAGGACCAATCTAGTTCAGCACCAAAGATCTAAATTGCATGATCGTCATATCAAAGAAAGAAAGTTTCAGAAAGGAGATTGGGCTCTATTGTTTGATTCAAAGTTCAAAGACTTCAAAGGAAAGTTTCAAACTCATTGGCTTGGGCCATATGAGATTGATGAAGTCTTTAGCAATGGAGCAGTTCGAGTGAAAACTATCGATGAATTTCATACTCCTCTTATTGTGAATGGCCATCGCTTGAAAATCTACCAAAAGCCATTCTCAAAAGAAGAGTTTGTCAAGCTGTTTAAAGAAGATTCTGCAATCAGGTTGGTGGAGAAGGATTCTTCTCCTCCATCAGCCTAAGCTTTGGTTTTTGAAAAAAAAAAAAAGAAAAAAAAAAAAAAGAAAAAATAATAAATGTATAGGCCTGAAAACCAATCTCTGATTGGCAGTCCTATACAGAAAATTTGAGGCGAAAATCAGGGCCACCTGACACCTCATATTTTCTAAGAAAAAAAAATCTCTTTCTCTCCTTATTTCATCTCATTTCACCATTACCACCATTTCATTCATTTTCACTCCACCTCATTTTTTTTCATCCATCCATCCATTCACTACATTCCATTCCATCAATAAAGTCATTTTTAGATAGCTAAAGTTGTTTTTGTGCAGCCGGAGGATACCACTACAGTTTCCGCAGCTGTTTGGCAATTCTGCAGCCATTCCGCAGCCCTCTGCACCTACATAAGAAAAACACAGCCTGTTTGAAAAACAATTTTTACAGTTCAGAAGTCATCAACAATAAGTGGGAAGGAGTCATGCAACAGCAATAAATCAATGAAGGGTTAGTGGCAAATGATCAAAGGCAAATCCAAGCGCGGATCTGAGGTATGATTTAAAATCCTAGACTTACGGTTATCTCATTTTGCAAAGTTTTCTGGGTTATGTTTTTTGCCACTAAATGTAATGATTACCAGTTTTTCTCCATCATGCGACCATACATCCACGTATCTCCCACACCTATCAGTCCTTAGGCATCACGATTTTGAAATTTAATTGCGGTTGCTCTTCCATTAAGGTTTCGTACCTAAGTGACGTAGCCTACTGTACTACGTCTCTCTATGACATAATTCCGCAGCCAAGTGTAAATCTATGACCGAAACCTAAGGACCTAGCCGTTTCTACTCATCATTTCATAACCCTTCTACCCTCCTACACTCGTATCATTCCATTCATGCTGTTTCATTTCCACGAGTTCCTTATTCCGCTGTGCTCACTACGCTGCTACCATTAACCATACTCTGTTTTATTCCTCTCTGCTAATTCTGATCACCAGTGAAAGTCTGTTACGGCTGTATCAAGAGCCAAGAGCCGTAAATCCACTGTGTCAAGGCCGTAAAACCACTGTGCCAAGGCCGTAAATTTACTGTGTTAAGGCCATTGCTGAAGCCGTGTAACCTCCTTTTCCACAAAGTTCTAGAACAGAGCCGTGAATTTACTGTGTTAGGGCCACTGATTGAAGCCGTGTTTTAGAACAAAGCCGTAGAGCCAATGGGGAAACTCTTAAGGGCAGAACCAGAGGGTTCAAAATTTCTGGAGGGATATCCTCAAGTTAAAGAAGCGTTGCAGAAAGCAAACTGGTTACAATGCATCCAGAAGTTCAGAGGCTACCACAAAGAGGTTACGAAGGCCTTTGCACGGTCCTTCAGAGATAAAGATAATCAAGTGGAGATAGGGGATTTAAAGTTCACAGTCACTGAGAGCAGCATAGCACAAGCTACCTCACTCCCACAGACTGGAGAAAGATGGTTTAAGAACCGGTCAGTTCAAGATCAACAGTGGAAGCAAATCTTAAAGAACCCAGGTATGGATACCAGTATCTTTACAAAAGGGATTCCTGTTTCTTATGTTAAGGAAGAATGGACAACTTTACTCTTATTAGTGCAAAAATTCTTCACTTGTGAGGGAAGATTTGGAGTCTTATATGTTTACCATGCAAAGGTTATGATGCATTTCCTAGGAAGTGATATTAACCTCCCATACTTTCTACTCTCAAGTCTTAAGAAAATGTGTGCAATTGCCCAAAAGAACCCAAGAAATATTGAATCACATCTATATCATCATGGTCTTGTTAAATTGCTAGTTGAGGAACAGCTGAAATCAAAAAGAGACACATGGGAGAGATTCCTCATAAGAAATCATTTTCAAGAAATAGGAGAAACTTCTGGAGGTTCCCCTCAAGTACCTAAAAGGAGTAGGAGAAAAAGAGGAGAGGGAATTAACCCAGAAATTATTGCCCAAGCTGAAACTACTGTCCTTGAAACTGTCCAAGAGGAAACTGTCCAAGAGCAGATTGAAGAAGAAACTGATGTACATCATTCTGAACATGAAATTGACCCTGAGCCTGCTATAGACATTGATCAAGCAGCCCAAGAAATCATCACTGAAACCCTTTCAGAACTTGCCCAAGAAGTTGCTCAAAAGAGAAAAGAGAGTAGGAAGAAACAAAAGAAAGATAAAGGCAAAGCTGTAATCCAAGAAACCTACCTCACTCCTGAGAATTCTAGTGAGGAAGACACTCAGCCCTTAGCACAAAGAATGGCCAAACTCCATGAAACTGCCCTTTCCAAGAAGGTGGAAAAACAAAAGCAAAAGGTACAAAAAGGAAAACAGAGCATCACCACCGTGAGAAGGAGCAGCAGGTTACAAAGCAAAGTGGGGGCCACAAAAGGTAAAAAGTCACTCATCATTGACTTGAGCACACCTGAAAAGGTTGCTACAAGTCCTCCACACGCTGAGTATGTTGAGACTAGTCCTCCACGTGAGGAAAGTCCTTTTGAGCATGAACCTGAGCATGAACATGGATCTGAATTTGAATATGAACCGAGTCCAAAGAAGTCACCTGAGGTTGACCCGGATCAGCAGAAAGTTTATAATTATCTGGAGACGTTGGAGCAAGCAGCTGCTGGCCCAAGCAATGTTCAACCTTTGGAGCAACAAGTACATTCATTAAAACAGGAAATTTTTGAGATTGAGGTTCTAAATCGCCATATCATGCAAGAAAATGAAAAATTGAAAGAGCAAGCTAAATTGGATAAGGTGATTCATGATAACACCATGCTACATCTGGGCCTGTGGCAAAAGAATAACACAAAGTTAAGGAAGAAGTGCAAAAAGCTAAGTAGAGCCTTGATCAACCTAAAGTTCAGATGCTTGGTAAAGAAACCAAGAGTCAATGTGGCCACACAGAGGAAGAAGAGGAGATTAGATGTCTTGGCAGAGGCATCTCAGCAGGTTGATTAAGCAGTGTTTTTGCATGAGGACATGCAATGCCCTCGTAGTGGGGGTATGTAGAGCCTCTAACTTACACCTCATCATCCATTATTACCTACTGTTTTTCATCATTTACCCCTCTCTTTTGCCTCATTTTCATTGTAAACCTACCCAGATCATTACATTAGATGTCATTAAGCATGATCAAGTGAGCTTTGCTAATGTGTGACTGTTTTGTTTAGATTTTGACATATTTGCAGAGATTCCGCAGCTGACTGGCAATTCCGCAGCCATTCAGCGATTCCGCAGCCATCTGATGATTCCGCAGCCTTTTTGTTAATCTCAAGGTTCCACGTGTCATTTTGCCAAACGAGCCACATGGGCACTTAGGAATCAAGGTGCTCGAGGTTCCTGTGCTATTGGTTCAGCCATCCACGTCATCTGTACCTCCGGTCAACGAGGGTCAAGTTACGGTCAACAAAGGCAGCTTAACGGTGATGCGTAAGCTGTTGGGTCACGTCAGTTCAAACGGTGATTTGGCTGTCTTCCGCAGGCTGTGGGGGACATAATCCAACTCTGGATTCAATGCCCATAACGACCAGAACCTCCAGCTCATCCACGAGGCTTATGACGTGTTATTGAACCATAATTACGCATGACAGTTAGTTTATTTTTCAGTTTTAGCTTTACGCATTAGGCCATCTTTCAGCTGCCTATAAAAACTTGCGTCTGCGTACGCTTAATGTTACTCTTTTGTTGCTGTAGTTTATGAACTTGATATAATTTTAGTGCATTTCTAGACTCTGTTTTTATAGTGCTGTTCTAGCACTCTTGACTGTATTTTTCTGCACATGGAGTAATAGAAGCAGTGTTGTTCTGAAGTTTACAATTCTCTGAGTCTTCTTTGGATGATATGAATGGAGGGCCCCTGTTCATGTTAGCCTTGTATAGTATTTTATGTATTTTATGTTCAGCATTTCCTTATTTTCCATTCAGCATTTCTTTCTTTGAAACATGTACAGCGTGATTTACTTTCTTGTTATTTCATTTCCAGCCTTTATTTTAAGCTGATCAGCATTGTTCTTTTGCAGGTTTTTAACCCGGGATTGCTTTTGTGTTTGTGAATTTGCTTTATATCTAGTGGTAGTTTCAGTTGACAGATTCTAAGTTGTTGCCTTTACTTTATTTTTCATAGCTGATTTTTAGTATTTTTTCTCAAAGTTGTCTGCTAACATATGAATGGTCTCTTTATCACAAATTGTTTATCTTTTAGAGATCAGAATACTAATAACTTACAGCTGGCTTTGAGTGCTTTTTAGACTAATCTTTATCTACTTTCTAATCGTGTCTTACACAGTACTATGTGTTAGAGGCAGAGAGTTAGAGAGAGCTGAACATCATAACTAGTCTTTAAAGTAGATTTTTCTCATTTTTTTATCATTTCTTAGACTTATCTTTAGCTACTTCCTAATCGTGTCTTACACAGTACTATGTGTTAGAGGCAAAGAGTTAGGAAGAGATAAACTTTATCATTGGTCTTTTAGGTGATTTTCTTACCTTTTATTTGCAGCAGCATGAATGGTGTCTAATGCCATTAGAAAGTGGTTCTTTGCTTTCAAGTCATTTCAAGTTATTTATTTCCTTCAAGCTTTTCCTTTTCAGCAAGTAGTTAGGAACCACTAATCACACACTCTCACTCATCTAGAATTCACCTTACACACACTTTCACTCATCTGTTTATAATCATCACTCCATCTTAGGAAGATAAATTAACCACAAACAACACCCCCCAAACGACAAAAAGCTCTAAGAGGTTGCTTAAGTACATATAGTACACCTTCACTTCATCAGCTTACGAGCCCCGGGTTGACAATTAATGACATCAATTTAGAAACACTAAATTGACTAAACAACCCCCCAACCTTCTACTTCATTTGTTTCTCCCTCTCCTCCTTCCTCTTTGCTTGGTAAAGTTGGTAAAACTAAAAACCAAGTAACTGAGAAGAAGAAGAAAGGGAAAGAGAAGAAGAAGAAGGAGCCAATGACCAAAAGGGGCAACCATACATCATCTAGCGAAAATCCACACACTGCACCGTCCAGACCTAAATCTCCATGTGTCATTTGCAAAGGGGACCACTATCATCGAGATTTTCCTTGCATCCCACGGATCTTAAGGGACTGGTCTCCCCGCTTGCACAATTCGGTGTCCTCAACCTCTGACGATCATGTTGAAAGTACACCGTCGACTAGTGAAAACGAAGTCACTGGACAGAGAGGAAGATCTAAAATTCCTTGTAGACTGTGTGAAGGCGATCATGCCATACACCGTTGTCCCTTCCTAGACGAAGCTAAAAGAGTCTTGGATAACCGTCCTACTTCATCACTACGGCTTCCTCCTGGATACAAGAAACTCTTGCCGAGTCCATCACTAGTTGAAAATCCGACTGACACACCTTTGTGGTTAGTCGAAGCATCTATCGTTGAAGATAAACCCTCTGAGTCCACACCGGACCAAAGTCAACAGGTCGAGATGGAAGTCGACCCAGTTTTGTCTTCAGAAGGTCCACCTTCAGATGATACAGTCACCAAGGAGAATGAGAACGACACCGTTCAAATTCTCTTCGTAAACACAGACTCCGATGAACATGGGGGCAATCTACCCGTTTATTTACCACAGGAAGGCAGTTCATCGGAGACATATCTGGTCGTTTATTCAGTCCCACCTCCAAGCAACCTAGTCGTTTCCTTCGATTGGAATCTACTAGGCAGACCCCGTCTACCATCTAATGTACCATTCTGAATCATTGTACAAGCTTACAGAATGGTCATGGTTGGTACTATCATAGATGAAGGGGCTTCTGTGAGTATCCTTTCCTCAACTGCTTGGAAAGCGCTTGGTTCACCATCGCTTCTGCCTGAGATGCAAAATCTAATAGGCTTCGATAAAGGAACTAGTCGACTGCTAGGGATCCTTCCAAATTTGCCTATAACTTTGAGAAGGAAAACTGTCTATCTGAACGTAATGGTAGTCCAAGGACCTTTAGATTAAAATCTACTCCTTGGGCGTGACTACATTTATATCATGGGAGCCATTGTCTCCTCTCTCGTTCAAGTGATGTGTTTTCCGCATGAAGGTAGAATGGTCTAGCTCGTAGACCAACTTTCATTCCCTGGCTCACACATAGCTAATAGTCAAATGCCATCCCTAACTGGTCTTTTTGCACAAGGAATGTCTCATCAATCTCCAGTCCGTCCACCTAATGAGCGTGAGTGATTTGGTGATTGTGACTGAAACCCAGGGGGCATGCACCCTAGTCTGCTTCGGCAGGAAAACCCAGTTATAAGGTGGGTTTCCGCGTAGGAATATGACTAGTCTGACACACCCGTCCATTTAGGAAAATGGGATTAGACTAGAATAAGATACCCCCATCAGAAGGTATGCCTTTCCTGATAGAGCAAGTGCTTTGTCTGCAAATTGAAGGGTAATCTGGAAACTATACTTTGTCCATCAAAAGGTATACCTTTCCCAACAGAGCAAGTGTTTTGTCTGCAAATTGAAGGGTAACCTGGAAACTCTACTTCGTTATACCTGGGGGCATGCAAACCTTTTGCATGCAAGTGAAAAGCAACCAATGTAACTCTAACCCCATAGTTTCTACTGACTTCGACTGCTTAAGTTAGGTGATTAGTTTGATCATCCATTCACCTTTGCAAGGGCCAAATGGCACAGGCAAAGTAAATGATATGTTTCCCACCGAGAAGCTATCCTACCTAACCTTAGTAGTTCTTTAACCCCTAGGACAGTAGTTGGTCATTCCTAGCTTACATAATGAAAGGATCCGGAGCAAAGCTTAGAATGGCGCAAGCTCCCTAAAAAATGAACCTATCGATGAGACATCCTTATTATGCGACTGGCACGAGTAGTTTTATGCAAAGTTCAAGCTCGTTAAAAAATAAACCTAGCGATGAGCATATGTTCCACCAGAGTTTACGCTCATTAAAAAATGAACCCACCTTTGGTAAATAACCATTGCAATTGCATTATCATCATCTTTTGAGCCTTGGTTGTGTTCTTACCATCACCTCCACTCTGTTTTAGCCGATCATATGCCTCCATTTGATTGTTTACCCCTTTTGAGGAACAGCTACGACGAGTGATTCTGTTAGCCATCTTCTTTACACTGCCGTGATTGGAAAGTTCCAAACCTTACCTGGAACCAGCTGCTACCCGAAAATATCACTCGTTCCTCAAAAAACGAGTCTCCTTTAAGCTTTTTTCATCTGACTCATAAAATATGAAAAGATTGTTGAGCAATTGGCCTCTCCAGCTCATTAAAGTGATCGGAAGTGCTATCCCTCCTCTATATTTTAATCTTTTTGGACCTGAGGGATCATTACACAAAAAGATTGAGCGCTTGTCTTGTTCGGCTTGTTAAAACTATCGAAAACTCATCCCTTTCATATTATTTTATATTTTTTTGGACTTAAGGGATTATATGACGAAAAATAATTACTGGAGTTTCCTTTCCGTTTCTTTTCAGACTCTCTAAAATTGAAAAAGGACCGAGTTATCTTTGTCGTTAAACTCGTTAAAACCAATAGCGACAAACTTTTCCATGTAGACAAGAACGAGTTTCACTGTCGCTAGGCTCATTAAAACATAGCAACGGGTTTGCCCAAAGGGAAGATTATAGAACAAGCATATGTTATCCTCCTCAAGCTTGACAAAAATAAAGAGGTACTGGTCAGCAATGACTGGGGAAAAATTGGGAAGAAAACTTGAAGAAGCTTTATTGGTAGCAAGTCACTCTTGAACATGACATTTTCACTCCATCACCATGATTGAGTCGGGTTGGGTTATTCCATTCACCAGTCATATTACCATTAGTCCACCGTACCATCCATTTTTGGGGTTAACACTACCAATCCAATTCAGTGTCGCCGATATGTTCAAGAGAAGTCGCTCAGAGAATTCACCAACCCAGCTTGTGTCTCATCCACTACAATACCTTCATGCATCATTCTTTCATGACTGCCACCTTGAACCTTGTATCATCAGATCGTTTTCACCTCGACAAAACCATTTTCTTCGTTCCATGTCGTAGATTTGGGATTCATTAATGCCCTCCTACGATGGGTCACTTCTTGTCGACATCAACTCATTATCCAAGAATTCAACCTAGGAAAAACCCTTTCAGTACTTTGAAGCTTGCATGCCTCAATAGAAAGTTTCTCACTTCCGGCGACAGGTTTACATCAATGGCCTTCGACCGAAATATTTTTAGTGGTGTTCGACACCAAGTCCCTTTTTCACACCACGTAAATTGTACTGTCATACCTTGAGGGTCATTATCATTATCGGTGATTCCTCTCGTGCCTGTTAACAACTTTCATCATTGGTTGGTAATCAGGCGATGTCTTCCCATGTTTGACTCCAGAACATCTTTTCACATGGATTGACTTGTACTTCGGGTGAAGATTGAACAAGTTTGAAGACCCCGAATCTAGTTTCATCCATCCGAGCTGCGATATATTCAGGAAAATAAAGACATCAAATGTACATCATTGTTGTAAAGATAATCATCCAAGACAAGGGATGATGGCTCTACTGGAATCATCAGTCTACCATACAGATGATTTTCTGTCCTATGTACATGAAAATGAATTTATAAAGCTGAGCATGGGAATGCCCACCTCAACTAGATCATGAAAATATTATGAAGATTTACGACCTCATGCTTTAGGTGGCAACTGTTATAGACATATTTGGGCACTACAACACCAATCTTATATGTCCATAAACCAAGGGCTTATAAGCCCCTAAAAGTGTTGTTTCATACCCTAAAGGAACAAGGTTAGCTGATTACATCATGTCCCAGAAGTTCTCCATGAAAAACTACTCAGAATTGGTCAAAAATGGACCATCTCACCTGCTCCATGGTTAGGGTGCAATGCATCTCACCTAATGCACATGGGAGGTGCGATTCATACTGAAAATCCCTTCTATAGGGTGCGATGGGTGAGAGTAAACAAATGGCAAAGATAGTTTGCAAGGTGGATGATCATGGAATCTTCCAGAAACTTCTCTTGTGACACTTGCCTATCTGAATTCGCCCAGGGATGAGTAAGAGATCATGAAATATCCAAGTGGAACCAAGAACTATCAGAGAAATGACACTAATCAAAAACCCAGAAGTTGACTCACCCACCTACAAATATCTATATATGGATCCCTCATCTTAGAGATCCAGAGGCTTGGGTGATCTAGCTTTTCATTAGGTGAAGAAGGGCTTTTCATTAGGTGAAGAAGGGCTGTTGGTTTCTTTGCCGAACATCATAATGTTGGGTGATCTAGCTTTTCATTAGGTGAAGAAGGGCTTTCATGCTGGGAGGATGACACTGGTTCAGATCAATGGGTTGTAATCCTCTCTTCTACTCTTTCTATCAATAAAGCTATTTGAGTTTTCCTCCACATTCTTGTATGCTTGAGTTGATATATGCATTTGTGTGGTCAATATATATCTGGTCCTATATTTTTTATGATTGTAGATCTCGGTGCTTTGACGGTATTATGCTGCTTTGACTTTCTAGGTGCTCTTTGAAGCGAGGTAAGCAAGGGAGAAGCGGGAAAGATTTGTCAGAGGGGAGAGGAAACAAGAAAGGAGCCAAGCAAAAGACTGAGGTTGGTACTCTCTGCTTCTCTCTCATCTACTTCTCATAAAGGAAAGTGCAAGTAACTTTAGTTTGTTTGTTTCTAAGATAGCTACCCGTCTTAGTGGGACTAGCAGCTCTGAATGGACACTAAATTTCCCAATAACACTCTCGACCACCAAGTCTCCATCAATTTCCTTTCTCCTCAAGGCTTTGCATGCATCTTGTACTTTAAGAGCATACAGGTTCTTGACTCATGAACTGATTTGCTTCACCTATCTTGTGGTGATGTGTCTAAGGAAAAGCTTTCCCTTATTGGAGACTACATCATAGCCTTTGTCTTCCAGCATCGCGATCGATACCAATTTTTTCTTCAGTCCTGGGACATACTTCACATCTGTCAAGGTAATGCGAGCTCCATGCTTCCTTTGAAAGGCAACCATGCCTACACCTGAGATATTATACTTTTCCTCATTACCCATCTCTATGAGTATCTGGAGGTCGTTCTCCTCCAAGGTACTGAACAAACACTTATCGCCGGTAATGTGGAATGAAGCTCCATTGTCAAGAAACCAACTGCAACCCATCATTGATGAAACCATGCATGCAGTGAGGATGAAATCCAATTTGAACTGGGAGGCCAATGCCTCACCTTTTGATCCTTCCAAGGATCCTTTCTTGGATTTCTTCTGTGGACAATTTGTTGCATAATGGCCCACCTCATGACAATGAAAGCATCGCACTTTCGATTTGTCAAACTTCTTCCCACCATGGGAAGAACTCGATTTGGGATGAGAATCCTTCTCCTTCCCTTTCTTCACCTTACTCACTAAGGCACAATTTTCTTCATCCTCCTTGGATGAAGAACCATCTCTGGTGCTTCTCCTTATCTCCTCCTGCATCAAATATGACCAAAGTCATTCCCAATCTGGCAATTTCTCTCTTCCATTTACCGAGTCTTGGTAGCTATGCCAGCTCTTAGGAAGATCGAGGAGAGCTAGACTCACCATGTCATCATCAGTTGTCATGATCCCTACACTTCCAAGCTCATCCCTGCAGGTGGTTAGCTTGTTCAGATACGTAGAGATCATGTCACCCTTTTCACACTTGATTTTCCGAAGCTTGTCTTTCAACACCAGCTTCCTCTAATCATTTTTGTTCTGATATAGATCTTTCAATGTTTTCCACATCGAAAATGGTGTCTCCTTCCCATGGAGACTCGAGCCTATGTGGTCTCGAACTCCCTCTAGAAGGATTCTCCTTGCTCTAGCCACACATTTCTTCCATTCTGCCAATTCGGTAGCATTAGCCGTTTTCGGCTTGGGGACTTCTTGATCAATGAAGTCCTTTAGACCGTTATCCTCTAATACTGCTTCCATGTGATCCTTCCAGGCTATATAATTCGAGCTTCCACCAAGGGAATACTCGAGTCTTAAACCGTTGAATGCCATTGGTGAAATTGAGATGTGATAAGAACTCGATTTCTATATTCAAGAAATTCAAACTTCGAACTTCTCCCTTCTTCGTATATTGTTCTCTGCTTTGATAACTTGGCTTTGATACCATGTAGAAATTTCACTGTAGATTATAATTGATTATGCAATGTACTAAAGCAAAATACTTAATCTAATTCTACAATCAAACTTGCAAAATCTTAATCGATTATGAGTAAGATAAAATAGAAAACATATAACTGAGAATGAGAAAGCAATCACACATGAACACAGAAGGATACTCTGGGGACAGCCTCAGCTTATAAACCCCAATTTCTGTAATATCATACAAGTGGAAATATGTCCAGATTACACAAAGCTTTAACTCACAAGCTATCCAGCTCTCAGTACAATCCCTCTGCTGCTCATAGACAGTCAAAGGCTTCTTACAAACCTTCTCCTCTACCCTCCAAGCCTCCTATTTCCTTGCGTAGTTTCTCCTGGGTCATCTTGCTGCAACCTGTGTGATTTCTCACCTCACACACAACACTGACCTCTAAAATAACTGCGCAATCCTGTAGGAGATAATTCCTTCTACATGTATGTTTTTCCTATATAGGAAAATTCATCGAACTGATAGTACACTGTCCCTTCCTCTAATCTCAACTAGGTCTTTCTATGAACTGACATGTATGAGTTATTTATGAGATAATATTCAGTTATCTGGAGAACACTAGTTGCATGCATGCATGCATGAACTGACTGAACTCACAGCTAGTTCCACAAACTATTTGAACTAATCTAAGTGGACTTAACTTAGTTAACTGAGCTAACTAATTACAACTCAAAGTACAACTCATCCTGATCTCCTTAATTAAGGGATAACTTCCTCAATCAATGGAGATATTGTTGCATGTCTTCACATAGACTTCACGTTTGATTTTCTCCAACTAATTAACTCAATATGAATTAATTAATTATTTTTCAAATAACTGCTAAGATCAAATTCGAATTTTACTTCTCAATTTTATTTCAGGGACTAACTAAAATTGGAATGTATCCCAAAATTCTATTTATAGCAGTGCTATTTTTAGCATTTCTATTTTTCATTCCTTGTTGCTATGTCCAACACTGGTACCTAAAATGCTATTTATAGCAATTCTATTTATAGAATTTCTATTTTTAGCATTTCTTTTTGCCATTTTCAATATTAGATGCAATCGAGATATGTGTGATATGTGCAAAGGACCATTCAATCAATCAATGTCCATATTTGCCAAGATCAAAATATTTCTAAAAAGAGGCTAGGGAGGAAACTGAGCTGGCGTACCTCATAGCTCAAATACGAAAATGGAAATCTCATCCTCCAAGTATGATCTAAGATCCTTCCACATTTTTTACTAATTAATATAATCAAGAACAATACCCTAGACCATCCTTGCATAATAAAAAATAATTTGGAACCTATTGGAAGAATCAGCAGTACCCTGGACCATCTTGGCAGAGTCAACAATACTTTAGACCCCCTTGGAAAAACCAACAATGTTTTGGACCACCTTCAAAAATTCTGCAATATACACAATATCCTTATCAATGGAAAAATCATACCACTCAGGTACCACTTTGGCCTCAAAATTGGTAATGTCCTCTTGGTCCAAGTAATCAATCTTTAGGATCGCTACTCCAATCACAACAACAACTCCAATTATCTTTGAAATCTCCATCCTCATTACACCCTCAATTCTCGTACAACCCATTCCCAACCCGAATAACTAACCTGTTCAACTCATTGAAGTATTAGAAACTTTTGATTATTGTATTCCCCCCTATGGAATGTGATAAAATACAATTAAGATTAGGTCGGGGAATCTTTACAAAAAATTTTGCAATAATTTATGAGCAAACAGAAAACAAAAGATGTAATAAAGAGCACACTCAAACCCAACCTAAAAAAATTTCATCAGTTGTAACCTATGGAAAATCAAAGTCATCCTCACTACCAATATCAAACTCACCTATTGAATCTATAGGAAACCATAATTTGACTAATGTTACGACTGTTGCTCCACAATTTCCAAAAAGATTGACTATAATAGAACAACCATTATACCCTAAATTTGACTTAATAAGGGGAATTATGAAATCTTTGTTTTTAAATTCCTCTCTTGTAGGATATTAATGTCATTCCCATTTATTAAAAAAAAAAGTTGTTGCAAAATTAATGCACCCAAATCTTCTCAATAAAATCTTTGATCTACCTACTGGAACTGCTTCCCAGCAACACCACTTCCTGCTAGAACTTCTACTAGGCCATTCAAATTTTTCCTGTACCTATAATTTGAAATCAAACACTTTCCCAGTAATTCACACTGCGAGGCTGGACCTCTACACAGACCTGGAAGAAATTCACTCAGACCTCCCTTTGAACTGTGAAATTTCTCCCTCTTTGATACTAAGCTCTTGATCTCATTGAGAACAATTTTCTGATACCATGTGAAATTTCTTTAAATCATAACAACTAGAAATTTATTCTCTTAACTGATTAATTATGTAGTTTATTTTCTACAACAAACAACAAATAAATAACACTACAATTTTTCACAAATCATTTATGTTGCAGAAAATAAAAATTAGAATTGAGAAATATAGAGTGCACACATAATAAAAATGACACCATTATTTTTGGATAAATGTCCCAAGAAAAACCCAATGTGGGAAAATCAATGTAGTATATGAGGGTTTTATTACTATTATGCAACAGTGAATTTCCTGAGTATAATCTGGATCCAAAATTGGAAATCCTTAGTAGACAATCTGGCCAAAATTATTAAGGGAAACTTTCCCTTCTCCACAAGCAACCTCGCAACCAACTCTTACTTGGAAAATGGCACTAGAATACCCATGTGTAGTCCTTTACGTTGCCTCTACGTAACTTGTAACTCACACTGCCTGGAACTTCCTCTAAATCAAATGCCTTGCCTATCTCTATTGTTGGAAGTGCTTCTCTGATACTCTGGAAAATTATCCTAGCCTCCGACAGTAGAATCGACCTCCTCCTTGGTCAAATTGTATTTCCCTCTAAAGCTACTAGCACAACCCCTACATAGCCTAAAGTGGAATAAATCTTCCTCTTGATGTTTCCTCTCTGGAACTAGAAATTCCTTCGAAATTCACTTATGTTTCTCCCTCTCACTCATGCATCCCTTTTGGCTCAAACTCTTCTTCCCTGCTCGACCTATGCAACTAGATAGCTCAATCCACGAAGGAACTTGACCCCACTAGTGTCTCTATACCTGCCCTAGCATCTTTCTCATATGATCTCTTTTTGGTCAATTAACAACCATGATTAGATCCATGTCAATGACTAAGATCATCACAAATTGAATATGTGAGTTTCTAGAGAATTCTCATCTTTCTCAATTAATTTTAGTTAATTAATCACTTTTCTTAAGTTAGACTTAGGAAATACTCAAGTATTGATCAATTAACTTAATTGAGTTATTGAAACAGCCTACTGGAGCGATGGCGCACTGAGGAACTAGGGTTCCTGACAGACCCTTCCACAGCGCACAGTCTGAGCACATAGCTTTACAAGCCCAAACAAAATTTGTCAGGACTGACTCTGTGACTCTGAACACAGAGGACAATGAACAGTCCAACGGGGGAGGCATCAGTGCCTCCCCCCAAAAATTACAACAATGAAAACCCAACTGAGAGCAAAACTAAGACTGCAGAGAAGGCCGAGGCACGACTTGCGCAGCAGCCAGAGAAGAATGAACAAGAAGATCTGGAATACGAGAAGTTGGACAAACCAGCAACATCTGGCACACCAAAGAAAGCTTCATCACCCACATGCAAGCTCATCACCATGGAAAGGCCCAAGATCGAGCTGCCTAGTCACAGGATCAATGCGCAAATACAATATATGAAAGATCACGCCCTGATTGGCAAATTCATAGGTTTCTGGCCAACTGAAAAAGCCCTGCAAGGCTGGATCACCTCGAAATGGAAGCCCAAAGGTCATGTAACTCTACAGCTGGGCCCTAAGGGCTTCTTCATAGCCACATTCAACTGCCTTGAAGACAGGAACTGGGTCCTGGATGGAGGACCTTACTTCTTCAATGCAGCAGGTCTTTATCTATGAGACTGGGTCGAAAGATTCAACCCCGATAAGGAAGATTTCAGCTGGGCGCCAGTATGGATCCGCTTGTACTCGCTTCCACTGGAATACTGGGATGAGGATTCACTAACAACCATTGGCAATGGACTAGGTGAGTTCATAAAGGCAGCAGAGGAAACTAAGCTTCGAAGATACACATCCTATGCACGGATCTACGTTTACATGAAGCTGGGCCATGCGCTACCGGACACGGTAAGTCTTCTTCACGACGACTTTGAATGGATTCAACCCCTTGACTATGAACATGTACCCTTCCATTGCAGGAGATGCCATGCCCACAGTCACCTCTTTCGTGACTGTCCCTTAAACATGACGCCTAAAACCACAGAACTAGAAACAAGTCTGATCCAAAATGCTTTACCAAGGTTACCAGCAGAAAAAGGCATAACAAAAACCTCCCTCAGCACTCAAAAATGCTGCTCGATCTTCTACTTTGCCATCCTCCAGCAACAACTTTGATATTCTAAAAAATCTAGAACATCCCGAATTAGATAAGCCTATGCAAGAAAACCCAAGCTCTCTTCCATCCACCCCTCTATCCCCCACTCTCATCCAAGCTAATACCAATCATCCTTTGAAAGCTATCTCCTCTGAAAAGCTGGCCTCATATTCGCAACCCAGCACCGACCCTGTTAAATACAAAGCCCTATGGTCTGATAGAAGTATGGAAATCGATGATTCTCCGACAGAACCCTCTTAGCCACCAATCCACCAAGAAGGAGTATGTCAGCAAAGCTTAATGGAAGAAGAAGCAAAAAGCTTTGATCTCGGGGAAATATACATTTTTAGTCTAGAGCAAGCCTGCAAAAGGAAAGAGTTCGACACAATACCGAAAAGACAACTAGAAAATTTGGAAGTAGTGCTCACAAGAGTGCATCATCACAATACTTTGGGCATACAACAAGGAGGCAAATGGGATGGGAAACATATCATTAAAGATGGGAAGAAAAGAGGCAGAAAGATAGATCTACAATGTACCATATTAATTGGGGAAATGCTAGTGGAGTCGGGAAGATGCTCCAAGTTGACCAAATATTACCGATCCTTACCTACTAGTCAACCATGAAGCTCATCTCATGGAATGTAAGAGGACTTAATGGTCCCAGGAAGTACAAAATGTTGAAGAACATGATCCAGCAAGAACAACCATACATTGTATTCATGCAAGAAACAAAATGCAGCACCAGTACCTTAGAATCCATATTATCCAAAGCCTGGGCAAGATGTCAAACAGTAATAGTCGACGCAACCGGTGCTTCAGGAGGATTAGCCATAGCATGGAATTCTCAGCATATATCCTTAACAAATTTCCATGCTTCACACTATTTCATTCAAGCAATGTTCCACCTGATCGGCACCAACATACATGGACACTTAACCAATGTTTACTTCCCTCAAGAAAGTACGCAAAAAATAAAGCAATTAGAAACATTGAAGATCCTTAACGCTCCAAGAGCTTATCCACTTTGGATAACAGGAGGAGACTTCAACATGATCACACGGCTGGAGGAAAAATTGGGAGGCAAACGAAAGCTAGACAAAGAAAGCAATGACTTCAAAGATTACATTCAACACAATAGTCTAATGGACTTACCTTTTGACAACGGCATCTTTACTTGGAACAACAAAAGAGCCGGCACTCAGCAAATAGCATCCAGGTTGGACAAATTTCTAATTTCAGACAATTTTGTTCATCTTGGTGGTGATATAAGCACCTCTATCTTACCCTTAGCTGGCTCGGATCATTGGCCCATTTCTTTACAATGGAAAAATCCTGGAAACTCCAATAGAAAACCATTCAAGTTTGAAGCTTTCTGGCTTACTCACCCTGAGTTCAATACAGTGGTCAAATCAGCATGGGAAAGTTTCATTCCCAACGGAGGCTCACTTATGTACCAATTCCAGCAAAGACTGAAACATATCAAAAAACAAATCAAAATCTGGAACTATACCACCTTTGGCAACATCTTTCAAGAGAAAAAAGCCCTTGAGCAGAGCATGACAGAGCTACAACAGAAGATCATCCTAGAAGGCAGAACAGAGGAGTATGCCAAGCAGGAACAAATACTACTAACACAACTAGATGAAAGAGGCAAACAAGAGGAACTGCTATGGAGACAGAAGTCAAGAATCAGATGGCTAAGAGAAGGGGAATGAAACACCAAGTTTTTCCATCGTACAACTATACAAAGAAGAATGAACAACACAATCTCACACATTCAAAACACTCAGGGAGACAAATTGGAAAAACAGGAAGACATAGAGAAAGAGCTTATAAATCACTTCAAAACTGTTCATCAAGAGCAGCCCACAGACAGACAGAGTGCCATCAATGATATCCTTCAGCATATCCCTAAACTCATCACAGAGGAGCATAATCAATTATTGCTAAGGCCAATCACAATAATGGAGGTCGAAGAGGTAAAGGCTGGGAAAGCGCCAGGACCTGATGGCTTCACGTCCAATTTTTACCATCACTTTTGGGATCTAATTAAAGCAGATGTTTGGAATGTGGTAGAGGAATCAAGAGCAATGCATTGGTTACTCCCTTCGCTCAATACAACTTTCATCACTCTTATTCCCAAAGTCGCGCAACCAAGCACTCCGAAGAAGTTTAGGCCTATTGCCCTCTACAATGTTATCTACAAAATTATCTCGAAAGTCATAGCCAATCGCCTCAAACCGCTCCTCCCTCTTCTCATCTCACCAGAGCAATCTGGTTATGTAGAAGGCCGTCAAATTTTGGATGGTATTATTCTGACCCATGAAACCATTCATTCTCTCAAGAAGAACAAACAAGCAGGTATGCTGTTGAAAATCGACCTTTCCAAAGCCTTTGATAAACTCAGTTGGACCTACATAAAACAACTGCTAACAGCCTTTGGATTCAGCCCGACCTGGGTCAGATGGATGATGACCCTCATATCCTCCCCACTTTGCTCTATTCTTGTCAATGGGATCCCCTCTAAACTGTATCACCCTTCTAGAGGAATACGTCAAGGTGACCCTCTGTCCCCTTTTCTTTTCATAATTATGGCTGAGGGTCTAGGCCGTATCATAAAGCATGTCGTTCAGTCCCATGATCTCAGAGGACTCTCTATCCATGGATCCCCTGCTATCACCCATCAACAATTTGTTGATGACAATATGCTCTTTGGTCATCCTTCTGTACATGAGGCCAGAACCTTTAAAGCACTTTTAGACACATTCTCAGAAGCTTCTGGCACCACCATCAACACCTCCAAATCTTAGATTTTTTTCTTCCATACTCCTATTCCCACCCAAAGAATCATTACTCAAATCATTGGATTCTCTCAAGCCAAGCTTCCGTCTCAGTATTTAGGTGCCCCTCTCATAGATTCAACCTTAAAGCATGCTTCCTGGCATCAACTCATAGAGAAAATGGAAAGTTGACTCCTGTCTTGGACTTATAGAACTCTCAACATGGAAAGCAAATTAGTCCTAATAAAGACAGTTCTACAATCAATGCCCCTCTATCTATTCTCAGTGCTTGTTGTGCTGAAATGGGTACTGAAAAGAATTCAAAATTTGCAACGCAATTTCTTATGGGGCTCCACAGGACAAAACAGAAAATGGGCTCTAGTCAAATGGGATAAAGTCTGCAGGCCTAAAAGACAGGGAGGCCTAGGCTTACGTGATCCTCAACACAACAACACTTTGATGGGAGCACGGATTTGGTGGCAATGGGTTTCTTGTCCACAGAAGCTATGGGCGCAATTATGGATAGCAAAGTATGCAAATAATCGACCACAACAAGAACTAATCAGGATCACCACCATGCCTACAGGATCCCTAATCTGGAATGTGGCCAAGCAACACAGAGAGGTCATCTATCAGCATAGCTTCTGGGAGATAAGGGATGGGAGGACAACCCATTTCTGGACGGATTCCTGGCAACAGAGACCCAAAATTGAAGTATTCTTACCAGACACAAATTATCATGGAAACAACATTAACCAGGTAGACAATGTAGCACATTTCTGGACTCCTAGCATTATACAGGGATTTAGACAATGGAAACCGGTAAGGCAAATAGCACAACAAGAAACAGAAGCTCATAACATGGAGCTACACAAAGAGCTCACCAGTAGAAGAATCAGAGTCCATACAGGAAGCGATGTTCTAAGATGGGGTTATACACCGAAAGGCACATACACCACCAAAGAAGCATACCAGATAATGTGCCAAACTCAGGAACCAATAGATCCTGCCTGGCATCGTATATGGACTACAGGGATCTGGCCCAAAGTCTCCACTTTTATCTGGCTGTTGTATCATCAAAGAATTCTCACATGGGATAACTTAATTAAAAGAGGATTTCATGGTCCTTCTTACTGTCCCAACTGTCAAAATAATGAAGAAACTATTCAGCACCTCATGGACTCCTGCCACATGGCCAATCAACTCTAGGAAAAGCTCACTTTCAGATGCCAGAGACCATGCAGACTTCTTGGGGATATAAGAGGCACCATTCGCAATTGGACTCCAGAGCCCTATAACAACAAAATTCTCAACAAGTTATGGACAATCTTGCCAGGTCTCCTTCTATGGACAATCTGGAAGGAAAGAAATAAGCGAATTTTCAAAAATCACAAAACTTCCTTAGAAATCATATGGACTAACCTATGTCAGAACATCAAGGAAACTCTTGCATTGCATCAATGGACAACGGAGGACTTTCCGACCCAGCCACAGGAATTAAGCATATGGGCTAACTGGAACCTACAGCTCCCACAAGCACTATTGAATACCAATAGAACCAGCATCACAACTAGGCAGCTTTCACATTGGTCACTCCCCCCAACAGGAGTGATTAAGTTAAATTTCGATGGTGCCTCCAAGGGCAACCCGGGCAAAGCAGGATATGGAGGCATATTTAGAAATCATGAGGGCCAACCCCTATTATCTTTTTTTGGCTCCATTGGATGGGACACGAACAACTCTGCAGAACTGGAAGGCTTGTGGCAAGGTATGAAGCTAGCTGACCAACATAACTTTTATCCCATCCTTATAGAAGGGGACACTCAAATCCTCATCAATATGGCCATTCAAATACAACAAGGAAGCACGGCTTCACGAGTTGCCAACAGCTGGAGATTAATGACCAGGCTTGAAACAATAGAGAAATGGATAAAAGACAGGAGAGCAATAACTTTTATTCATGTCAAAAGGGACAGTAACAAAGTTGTTGATCTTTTAGCAAACATTGGGATAGATCAGGACCAGATCCTACACTACGGTCTTCTCGACATCATAGATGACCAAAATCAACTGCAAATTTTCACTGACCTGGTGCATCAGGAAGCTCAATCCCCGAATGCGAGTGTTCATTAAAGCACTTATGGTAATAAGACGGGACGACGACAGGTGGGCTGGCCACATGGCCCTCTACAACCATCCCAAGGTCAAAGTAAATGATACTCAGGGCACCTCGCAGGTAGCATTAAATGCCTGCTACAGTCGAGGTATAGCCATTCCTTGTTTAACCATGGCGCCAGAAAACATTCCAGTCATTCTGCCCCTGTTTCACTGTGCTTGCCCTCCGCATGCGGAAGAGCCAACTGAGAGAACCAGCACATGGATCTTGTAACCTTTTCTTGGTTTTGGAGATCTTGTGTTCTTTGGCCTCTTTGATAAAAGTCGAGAGTAGAACACCTATTTGATGGTACAAAAACTAACATTCCTTTAATTTTATTGTTGTTTCTTCATTGTTATTTCTTGAAGCACTCTTGTTAAATTGGATTATTTTTATACTCTTTCATGAATGGTTAGATAACTGTCAAGTTCAAGATTGGGGTTCTTTATCCTGTTTGTTAGTTAACATGTTTATTTAATAATTAGTTGTGCATATGAATTTCCTTTTTGTAGTAAGATTTGATTTCATTTTCTTTGTTATATGTTTACTTAAGATTCATATTTTAGATTAACCAATATAGCACTGACATTAGCTCTTGAAAGCCTCTTGCATAAACTTTGGTGACTACCTTGAGATAGAAAGACAAGTCCCTAGTTGATAGATTAATATTTAGTACTTGGTTGTTTTCTTAAGCAATAAATAGTCTCAAAATCCATCACCAACAACAAGTGATTGTTTGATAAGACTAAAAGTAGAATCAATAAAATTGAAATTAAAATCACACGGAACAACTCTAGATTGAAATAAGGTTCTTAGAGAAAGAATGAATATAAAATGTCCTTTCAAGATTTAAAACAAAGTAATATTTCAGGATAAGTTTGAAGGTCCCAATTGATTTCACATGTGCACTCATCTTGTTTCATGAATAGATGAAGCATTCACTTGTTGGTTTAATTTGGTTGATTACACCCCACATTACATTGGCAATATAGATTATAGAACCACAATCAATCCACTATGCTTTATGAAAAGTATCAACCATATTAGATTCATAACACACTAAATAAATGAGATTACCTTTCTTTTGAGGCAAAAATGTATATTTGAAACACTCTTTCTTGATGTGTCCTTCAATCAAACTAAAGAATTATTACACTTAAGCAATTGGATTGCTCCCACTTTTCGTATTTGGTTGTATCTATGAGCACAATAAATATTGTAGGGATCGGTGGCTCATTCTCATGGAATGCCAAATCTAAGTCCATGGACTCTAGTGTAAGGAGAATATTCTTGTTCTAGCCTTAAAAATCATCACGAGTTAAAATTGAAACATGAGATTATTCATTAGATATAATTGTAAATGGAATAGCTATAAAATTTAAAAATAAAATGCTATCATTTATGTATGACCATAATTTAGATTATTAATCCACATTAATAACATTAAAGAAAAAACAATGTGACAAAATAATACTTTTGTGCGCTAAGATTAGAATATGCCAATTTATTTCCTTGATAAATTTATAATGCAACTCATAAATATGACATAAATATGGAGAGGCCTTGTTACTTGTTGAAGCAAGAAATGCAAGGTTTTTTGAGGTTAATGACATTAGTGGGAGTGAGCAACCTCAAAATTTAATGTTTGAGAAAATACAAAATCTAGTTGTCATACCTGCAAATATGGATGGGCTCATTATACTTCAACACAATCCACAAGAGGTCATTATGGAAGAACAACATACTAATGAACTCCTTAGAGCATTTTGGAATAGAACCTTGAATACTTTTTTTAAGATAGGTTTTTAAGATAAAGATTAGAGACCCTTCTAATCCATATGCCTGTATAATCATCGTTCAATAAAAAAGCATTAATTAACTTGAAGTTAGCGAGATTATTGTTTTTAGTTGTAAACAATAACTTATATGAAATTACATAATCACAGATATGAACTTGTGGTAAGTTGGGCCACAAGCAAAAAATATTTGTAATAGTCAAGAACCTTTTAATATGAGATTAATTTAACAATGTTTTAGATGAAATATTAAAATTCTGAAAATAAATTTGTTATATTAAAAATGAATTTACGAACCATATGTTGAAAGTTGAAAGCGTTGTCCGGCAGGACTGTACTCGTCCATTTTTTTTTAAATAAAGAGCAAAGAAAAAGTCGTACGAACAATAGCAAGTCGTGAGACTCAGATTTTAGTTTAAATGGATTCCAATCTAAAAGCGCGAGTATATGTTCATTTTTTTAAAAAAAAAAGAAAAGAAAAAGAAAGTAAAGAAAAAGTGACGCGAAGAAGAAGAAATTCCATTCTCACATTGTTCACACGGTTAAAGCTTATGCGAATTCCACTCTCACACGGTTAAAGTTTCATGTGAATTCCATTCCAATGTTGAAGCGCCAGTATAAAGTTGATTTGAATTCCATTCTCACACGGTTAAAGTTTTGTGAATTCCATTCCAATCTTGAAGCGCGAGTACAAAGAGTAAAGAAAAAGTATTTGGAAGGATAAGAAGTGGGTGATACTCACATTTACATTATTTCGATTCCAATCTTAAACCGCCAGTTATATGTCCCTTCTCCTTTAAATTAAAGAGTAAAGAAAATGTGATGCGAAGAGTAGGGAGGTGGTAGTACTCCCATTTTACTTTCGTGCAAATCAACGAATTGATATTATTAATTTAAAAAAAAAACAGCTAAGCCGACGGTGAGATTCTCGCTGTCACTTTTATGAGAGAACAACTAATAATATAATAATTAAAAAAAATAAAGGAATTGAAAAAAATATGGAATTTAAAGTGCTAAAATTTTCACATTTATTTAAGGTTTTCCAAGGAATTCTATGCTTCCGAGAGATTATTAATAATTATTCTGATTTTTCACATTCCAATAATAATTTTAAATCATTTTTATGTAATGTAAGAACATTTAAATATAATTATATAAAAGTAAAATTGATCGAAATCTATTTAAACTTAATTAAAAGATATGTATAAAAGATTGCTTTTAAGAAAGAATAATATTAAGCAATATTTTTTTGAAAAAAAAATAATAAATGTTAATTTAAAAAATAATTTAAAATAATCAAAAGTTTTATCTATGTAAAATAATTTAAAAATGTAATAACAAAAATGATAAATTTTTTACACATTTACGGTTGGTTTGATTTATTAGGAATTTGATTTTCGGATTACATAATTTACATAAATCGGGCAGGAAAGAAACAACTCTCAAGACAGGCAGGGAGAAAGCCCCGCCCAACAAATCAACAGTTATGAGGATTCGACCGCACAAAATAAATCTTCATTTAACAGCAAAGCAGATCTCCTAGACCAAACTTCTTCTCCGACTATCTTCAAAAGGACGAACACAATAGATCGCGAAGCTAAAACACCAATGTCCCAAGAACCAGAAGAGATGAAGGGGATGCAAGATAAAGGAAGTTGGAAGACCGTAGAGAAAAAAAAGAAAGCTACAGCACCAATCTCGCCAAGAAAGACGAGGAGCCAGATAATTAAAAACTAAGAAAATTATAGGTCCGATAGACCAATTTGGTCTCAGTGGATGTTAACCACCATCATCATCATCATCATCATCATCATCATCATCATCATCATCATCATCATCATCATCATCATCATCATCATCATCATCATCATCATCATATTTCATAAGATGACAATTATCAATATTATTATTATCTATAATTTAAATATAAATATTTTTATTTTTAGTAATTAAAATTAAAACTTAAAATATAAATATATATTTACAAAGTTAATAAACATGTATATATTTCAAGTAATTTAAACCCATAAACATAAATTTGAAATAAAATTTTATAGATTAATTTATAGATTTTTTTTAATCATATAAAATAAAGTGATTATTAATTTATATATATATATAAAATATTTATGATAATGAAACAAAAAATTCATAGGTATTTTGTCTTATGCTTCGAAATGCATTAATAAATGTGATATGAGAGAACAAAGTATTAGAGGAGAGGATTGAACCCTCCTCCATTATTATTAGGAAGCTCATTGTCGGGCTCTTATAAAGTTACACCTATTAAACTAGACTAAGTAATCAATGAAATAACACAAGTGAAATGACATATTGAAGAATATCTCAATGAACCGCAATATGTGTGTGCATTTTACATTTGATGTCAAGATTGTTTAACGTGATAAGGTACTTGCAATTCTTCATGACTACTTACAATTTCAGAATCTTTAGAGATTATATGTGATATGATTATTTTGCATTTAGCTAGTCTCTTTAGATTCCAACTTCCAAGTTTTATGTTTTGGTGGCATACATTGATGTGTATATTCCATTTCTTTTCCTAAAATATATTCTAGCTAATTACAAGCAAAATGTTCAATTTAATGATCAAGACTTCTAAGTATCCACTAGGATTCAACAAGGCCAACATGATGAAAATAAAAACATATTATGGAAATGGGAAAAGACAATGTGCACTCGAAATGCACATTATACCCTCCCATCTGCACCCTTTCAAATAAATGTTGTTCCCCCTGACGATATGAGAGTGGGGTGCGGGTGACAGTAAATGCCCATTGTACCCTCCCATCTGCACCCTTTCAAATAAATGTTGTTCCCTCGATGATATCAGGGTGGGGTGAGGGTGAGGGTAAATGCACATTGTACCCTCACATCTACACACTTCAAATAAACATTGTCCGCACCCCCACCCTATGATATAAGGGTGGGGTGAGGGTGAGGGTAAGGGTGAAGGTGGAGAGAGATATTACGAAAAAAGAAAAAAAAAACAAAACAAAACAAAAAAACTAACTAACTTATCTTTACATGAGTAGGGAAAAATTATCGTTACATGAGGGTGGGGATGGAGGATATATTTTGGAAAATTATAAAATTTTCCATAATATCTCTCCCCATAATATTTTTCCAATATCTCCTCCACCCCACGTCCACATGTTAATAAAATAAATCCTAAAATTAAAATTTCCATTTTCAAAGACACTAGTAGTATGTAATGATGAATAGACAAATTGTGCCAATCAAATAAGAGAAGACATCACCCATGATAATTACTCAAGTTTCAAACAATCTTTTAGTTCTAGTTCTAAATATTGCAATAAACATGCTTAGCATTTTACATTCATACAAAATCCAAAAATAATTATCATTATATAGAACATTCAATTAGGCGGCTAATGATCCATAGAAAAAAACATTGCTTCAACACAATTTCAAAAATTGCACTACTCGGAAAAAATGTCATATCCTAAATGTATGCTTGCACTAACCGCGCTACCAAATACACACTACATTCTTGGAAGAGGTCTTCAAATTGCAAAGCAGTTTGACAAATGAAGTGTTTATTAAAATACAAAAAGGTATTAAGATAATCAAATTATATTTTAGTGGCTTATATCATTCAATTCCTAAATGATTGAATTATTAATGTGAAGGAAACTCACCTTCCAATTTTGACATAGCTTTTGTTAAGAAATCCTTGCAACAACATAAAAATAGTTCTAACTAGTATTTTAGTTAAAGATAAGAACACTAATACCCTCAGAAGAAATACAACTATCTTCTACATTACATAACATATTATATAACACACAATGTCAACTAAAAACACACATTCAATTACAAAGGAATTCTAATGAAGACTTAAAAATATTTCTATTGTCATTAATATTTTATATATTTCAAAGATATAATATCAGTTGAATTACATAATTCCTTTAAAATAATTTTAAGGAAGACCATTTTAAATGTAACAAAATAATGGGTGATTAATTTAAGATTTCCATACTATCATGCTAGTAAGCTATTAATGTATAAAGCAAGTAGCACACACTACATTATACAACTAATATATAACTAATTATGGGCTTGATTAAAATAAGATTCATTCTCATGGTAATTATTAGCACCAACCCCATACATAGTGTCAATGTCAATAAATAGAACCAAAACAATGCTAGCAAGATAAACACATGTTGTTTAACATGGAGAATTGTGATAGTTTGGTCTCAATAAAACATTGGTTAGGCCTTCCATTGAGTTTGGGTTGGGATTGCCAATTATGATCATATATGAATTAAGAATATTTTCTCTTTGCAATTTTAGATTTAATTTTAATATATGGTTTTCATTTACCCTAACATTCATCAAAATGTGAATAAAAATATCAATATGTGGGTTTCACTTACCTTAACATTCATCAAAATGTAAATAAAAATATCAATATTGACATATTCATAATGAAGAGAAAAATATAATAGAGATAAAATCAATTCATAAAGCCTTTTCCTTTTATATTTTTCAATTAAAAGAAATATATTGCATATTAATGTTTTTTTGACACATTAAAAATACAAGTTGACATCACTTTCAAGTATTCTAAAACTAAAATGCAAATTAAAAAAATAAATAAATAAAAAATAATTACATCACCCAAAAATAAGATCATGAACCATATATAAAAAATACACAAAGCACACTATCTCAAAAAACTTATTGTCACACCCATCCGCTAGTGCATCATCATGAGCAGTTGAAATATCTTAAAAGATACCCAAGCATTTAATGGAAAATAAGATGAATCAAAAGAAAACAATAAAGAAATGGTAGAACTAGTTAAAACAAAATACTATGAATAAAAACTAAAGAACTAAGAGAAAATAATATATTGCACCAAAGGAATTTTTGATGAAATAAAAGCATAATTATCCACAAAGCAATATATGCCAATATAAATGATGACAAGATATTGTGTTACCCTCATCCGTATTAGTGGTGTACCCAACAAATATTTTATTCACACTATTAGAATCATGCTACTCAATATCCTTTATCTCGTGTTGATTGTCTCATTATCACCACAACTAATCGTGGTGAAAATGATTGTAATGGGAAGACATGATTTTAGTATTATATTTTTTTCATTTTACTTGATTTCATAGGAAGTTCAAAAAGCACACTAAGAGTAGTGGTGTTGTTGATTTATATAATATATGTTGATATATATTTCAATATTATTTAATTTATTATATTAAAATATTTTATTGCGTTAAGAGGCGTTTTTCAACTTAATATGGAAGAGACGTTGCAATATACTGTTATATTATGTAAATATTTTGACTCGGTCAAATAAAATAAAATTAAATTAAATTAAATTAAATTTAAAAATTATAATTGTTAGCACTTTGTAATTCGTTCAGGCTAAGAGGAACCCGGAGATAACCACAAGCCACTTTTAGGCCTGAATTTATCCCTTTTGCTCTTGGAGAGGGCTCTCTCACTAAAATACACAAAGATTTGATATTAGGCTAGTTATTAAGAGCAATAGGAAAATGAATTGGTTTGAAGGTTGAAGGGGAATAGAAGGGAAAAATCCATTGGGAAATGGAGTCAATATATCTCTCATGAAGGATTTTTTAAATGAGTCCTAAAGTTACGTATATAGAGGCAAGATATCAAGATTTTGACTAGGATATCAATTTTAAAGAGGGTGAAAGCAGAATTAAGAATTTGTCTAAACAAAGCATACAAAGATGGATTTTTATAGAAAAAGAGGAACCACACTGGTTGCTTGAATATTATGAAATAGAGCTTAAACATAAGAATTCTAAATCATTTACTCTTATCCAAGAAAAGAAGAAATTAACAGGATGGAAAACTGATAGAAACACTTAATACAAGAAACATTAACCATCAAGAAGCCTACACATGAATCTTTGAAACTGAAACTTCAGTTTTATTATATTCCTTCATAAAGTCTTTACAAGGTCCAAGCCCAAAACTCTCTTACCATCCATCCATTTTTACTTCCAAACTTTGGCATTAAATAGCCATATAATATTTCAAACATTATTTCTAGATTCAATGCATATTTGATCCATGAGGTGGATCGAATTAATCACAAAAAAAGTAATATTAGCATAGGGACAATCTTTTTCTCTTAATGAAAAAAAAAAAAAAAAGCATTAAACCTTATCACAATATCCTATCTCAAACAATATCTAAATCCATAAGATTATCCTGATCATTGAACCATGTTTTTTTTGACAAAACACAAAAAACAAGAAAAGTACTCATTTTCCAAATTTGTGTAAAACAATTAGGTAATATGCCCTAGTGGGATGATCTTTCATGCAAGGGAAGACACCTGGCTGATGAATGGTTGTCTGACCTAGATCCCAACTCAGTAGCACCTCATTCCACTCAGTCTCTGACAATTAACTTCTTCTCAATGCTTATGCAAATCGGTAGGCAGGGGTTGTGCAACAACATCGTAGAAACTGCATAGTGAACTTTCAAGACTACCTCTTTTACGCTATCAAGCCTTAAAAAAATAACACCATTGTACTTAGGCCACTCTAGATATCATAATCATTTTAACATACTGATCAAAATGCCCACTGCAACTTGAAAACAAAAAGGCACCCCTACTACACAACATAACCACTTTCAGCCATGGACAAAACTACAAAATTTCACACAAAGGATGGTTACCTCCTTTTCCTCTTGTTGAATGCTTTGCTGGTGGAATCTTTGCCCTCTGTGACTTTAGGAGGAGGTTCGTTTTCTTCAGTAGACACTGATTGGGGAGGTTTTGATTTAGGTTGAACCTTCCTTGCTATTCTTTCCAAAAAGTTGGATAATTTTGTTAGTAGAAACTTTGAAAAATGGGCCACCAATTGACGTGTGTAACACCCAAAATATATAACCTGTATAAAATTGGAAATAGGTTTTTGTATATAAGTTTGGTTTGAAGAAAAATCTCGCGCAGCTTCATCAAATTCTTCTCCAACACCTCATAAAGTGCTCTACAAAACCATGACTAAATCAGGGGAATACACAGTCTGAAAACGAGGACTTAAATATGCATTTACAACTCCTAATATATGATATATGTGCAGAAAATGGAAGATTTTATTATTATTTGACTTTTTCTTGAGAAAAAACTCTTTTCATATTTCTAAATTCGACCCCATATGGTCAAAACCTATTTTGAAATTGATGACCAAAACAGTCAATTTCAGAGGAAATTGCATAGCAGAGTGTACAAGACCTCCATGCTCGACATGGTTGCTCATGTTTTTCAACAAAACTGAGAAGATGGGTGTGCTTTATATGATGGTGTGTTGGTGTATAATCCTTTAAGTGCTCCTTTCCCTGCTTGCAGACCTTCCAAACAGTGCTCAGTTGAACTGATGATAGTAAAAAGTTTACGAGTTCGACTTATTTTATGACACCAAAATTTACAGATTCAAAGACATCTGATGACTAATAAACTCCCTAAATCTAATAAGAATAATCTAATCCTTATAAATATTGTTACAATAGTTCAATTAATATTGAGGCCATAGAGTCAATTTATTATTAGGAGTTTTTGGGCTCTAGGTTTTGACCAATGGTACATATAGATATAACCGACCTAGATCCATCTTGACTTTGGATTTATCTGGTGTCAAGAGGGATCAAATTTCTCGAGTTACAAACCTTTCCTCAAGTTTTTCACTAAAAAAAAAGGTTTCCACTTTGAGATATTTGATCCCTCTTAGCGCTTGATAGATATGGAGTTAAGATTATATAGGTTGGTTTATCACTTACATTAAATATTTTCATTTTATTTTATTTTATTATTTTATTTTATTTATTATTTTATTTATTTATTATTATTTTTTTATTATATATATATATATATATATATATATATTCATATATTCTGAATTAATATTGTTATACCTTAGGCTATTAAAATATCAATATACTTGAGATGTCCATGATTTAACTGACAAAACCGTAGGAAATCTCAATCTAGTACAAGGGAAATCAGATATATTGACCGCCTATAATGTTAAAGTCAGAGCAAAATAAAAAAAAATAAAAAAAAACTACTGCAAATAAACAGGCATCTCTACTATTGAATTGCATATATAAGTACTATTGGAATACATAACAGAAATCAAGAATTTGAAGAAGTCATAGGAGTAGGATCTTTGACACTTGAAACTAAAAGAGTTGGTGGCTTTTCCTCGCATTGAAGATGACTCTCCAAGTGAGCTATCTTGGCAACCAAACTCTCCAAGCATTAATGTTGGTACTATTGGGCATGATTGATGTCATTCATGCAAAGAATATGTCATAGTACTCGGCTTGTTTCTCCTACAAAAATCTACCTATGAGATATTTCAACTGCCAATGAAAGGTGATAGATTTGAGGTATTTTTTCCATCTTCCCTTGGTGTGATCAAGTTCAGGAACCCATTAGGCCACCTCTTCAAGGATGTCGGAATATGAGAATGGATAAGGACTCAAGATGGAAAATATCAACACATTAATTTTTTTTATTTTTCCTCACAATCACGATATGATGAGTCTTTCAACAAAATTTAACTTTTTATAACTATTTATGAGTGATCTCAAAGCTTAGATGTCATTTGATCCATTCTACACTAACTCAGTTCCCATGGCCATGGTTTTAGGTGAGGGAATCCATTCTATCTATGCTCACAATCATAGAAATAACCTTCAAACAATTAATACATGCGTCCTACAAACAAGCCTCAACTTGTAAGACAACCTTGTCACACTTCTTCCAAAAGCTTGATTCTACTCCAAATGTGAAATTGCCATTGACAACCCCTAATCACAAATCATTGGTTTCAGTAGAAATATATTTAATTGGAAAGTTTACTAAGATTTGATACTAAGACCAATCCTTGAGTAGCAAGGAAGCCACAAGTCATTAACAATGTCATTCTTAGATAGGAGGCCATACATTCTACCCACACTAATAGAGAGAGAAGCCTGGTAATAGAGCTTGACATGAAAACTGCTTTTGATAGGATAGGGCACCAATTCCTATTTAATTGTTTCAAAAATATAATCTTGGTAAGACTTGATATAGAAAATGATTTTGATAGGGTATGACACCATTTCCTTTTTAAAGTTTTGCAAAGTATAGCGTCAATACATTTTTTTTGGATGGATTAGGGCTTGTAAAAAAAAAACTTGGATTTCCCCAATGGTGGATGGGTATATCAACAACCTTCTTTCAAGGATGTTCAATATTGATATAAGGTTTGAAATTTTCTCCCATGCTATACATTTTAATGGTGGAACTAGTTAGAACATGGTTAAAATAAGAAAGGATAAATGGCATCCTTCTAATGGTGAATATAGTCAAAGGTGTCAAATAATTCAACCTTTTTGAATATGTAAATGCATCCCTCTTCTAGGAGGAACATCAATTATTACGGCCTGAAGGTTTCATAACACTCTAGAAAACTATCTTGATGCTTTAGAGGGGAAAATCAATAACTCCAAAATTATCATATATGGATGGATTTCTACCCATAAAACCCCACATTAAAAAGCTAGGAACCTCAAATTCTCTTTACGCTTCGATTGTAATAACTTCAAGTACCAAGGAATCCTCCACCCGAAAACTTTAGTCTTGATTCCAATTCTTCAAAAAATTAAGAAACAAATGGTCAATTGGAACTCTTAGTGGCTCAATCCTTTGGGCATCATATTTCTAATTAGGTCGGGCCTATTAAATCTCTCAATCATCTTGATATATCCCCTCATGGTACCAATATACAAAATGAAAATGGTTGGAAAGAAATTAGAAGATTTATGTGGAAGGGTGGAAAATCCAACGAATAAAAATTTAATATGGTAAACTAGAATATCATAAGAGCACCTTATGACAAGGGGTATTAGTAATAAGAAACCTCATGGAAATGTGCCAAGCATTGGTTTCCAATATATTGTGGAGATGCATCTCTTAGTAAAACTAGAGTGGTGTAAACATGTCTTGTAAAGAAAATATTTAAGTGGTGTAAGGATTTGAATTGTGGAGATGCATCTCTTAGTAAAACTAGAATGGTGTAAACATGTCTTGTAAAGAAAATATTTAAGTGGAGTAAGGATTTGAAGCTTGTTTGATTGCATGTTAATCACAAATGACTCTCTTATTTGGAAATTATATAAGGTTTATGCTCCAATTATTCAATACCATTTATATTAGGTATGGGAAAAGTAAAAATTATTATAAATTGGGGAGATATAATTATGGGTGATCCCTTTGATTTCGAACTAATCACTTGCAAATATGAAGACCTAGATGATGGAGAAGGAAATAAAAATGATTTTTACATTATCCTCCTTAGAGATAGGTGGTGAGCTTGTTCAGATACGTAGAGATAGTGTCACCCTTTTCACACTTGATTTTCCGAAGCTTGTCTTTTAGCGCCAGCTTCCTGTAATCATTGTTGTTCTGGTATAGATCTTTCAATGTTTTCCACATCAAAAATGGTGTCTCCTTCCCATGGAGACTCGAGACTATGTGGTCTCAAACTCCCTCTAGAAGGATTCTCCTTGCTCTAGCCACACATTTCTTCCATTCTGCCAATTCTGTAGCATTAGTCATTATCGGCTTGGGGACTTCTTGATCAATGAAGTCCTTTAGACTGTTATCCTCTAACACTGCTTCCATGCGATCCTTCCAGGCTATATAATTCGAGCTTCCACCAAGGGAATACTTGAGTCTTAAACCGTTGAATGCCATTGGTGAAATTGAGATGTGATAAGAACTCGATTTCTATATTCAAGAAATTAAAACTTCGAACTTCTCCCTTCTTCATATATTGTTCTCTGCTTTGATAACCTAGCTTTGATACCATGTAGAAATTTCACCGTAGATTAAAACTGATTATGCAATGTACTAAAGCAAAATACTTAATCTACTTCTACAATCAAACTTGCGAAATCTTAATCGATTATGAGTAAGATAAAATAGAACACATATAACTGCGAATGAGAAAGCAATCACACATGAAAATAGAAGAATACTCTGGGGAAAGCCTCAACTAAAAAATCCCGATCTTTGTAATATCATACAAGTGGAAATATGTCTGGATTACTCAAAGCATTAGCTCACAAGCTATCCAGCTCTCAGTACAATCCCTCTACTGCTCATAGACAGTCAAAGGCTTCTCACAAACCTTCTCCTATGCCCTCCAAGCCTCCTATTTCCTTGTGCAATTTCTCCTGGGTCCTCTAGCTGCAACCTGTGTGATTCTCACCTCACACACAGCACTGACCTCTGAAATAATTGGGCAATCCTGAAGGAGATAATTCCTTCTGCATGGATGTGTTTCCTATATAGGAAAATTCATCGAACTGATGGTACACTATCCCTTCCTCTAATCTTAACTGGGTCTTTCTCTGAACTGACATGCATGAGTTATTTATGAGAGAATATTCAGTTATCTGGAGAACACTAGTTGCATGCATGCATGCATTAACTGACTGAACTCACAATTAGTTCCACAAACTATTGGAACTAATCTAACTAGACTTAACTCAGTTAACTAAGCTAACTAATTACAACTCAAAGTACAACTCATCCTAATCTCCTTAATTAAGGGATAACTTCCTCAATCAATGGAGAAATTGTTGCATGTCTTCACATAGACTTCATGTTTGATTTTCTCCAACTAATTAACTCAAGATGAATTAATTAATTATTTTTCAAACAGCTGCTAAGATCAAATTCGAATTTTACTTCTCAATTTTAGTTAAGGGACTAACTAAAATTGGAATGTATCCTGAAATGCTATTTATAGCAGTGCTATTTTTAGCATTTCTATTTTTCATTCCTTGTTGCTATGTCCAAAACTGGTACCTGAAATGTTATTTATAGCAATTCTATTTATAGAATTTCTATTTTTAACATTTCTTGTTGCCATTTCAACATTAGATGCAATCAAGATATGTGTGATATGTGCAAAGGACCATTCAATGAATCAGTGTCCATATCTCCCAAGATCAAAATATGTCTAAAGAGAGGCTAAGGAGGAAACTGAGTTGGCATACCTCATAGCTCAAATACGAAAATGGAAATCTCATGCTCCAAGTATGATCTAGGATCCTTCCACATTTTTTACTAATGAATATAATCAAGAAAAATACCCTAGACCATCCTTGCATAATAAAAAATAATTTGGAACCTCTTGGAAGAATCAGTAGTACCCATTCCCAACCCAACTAATTGACCTGCTCAACTTATTGAAGTATTAGAAACTTTTGATTATTGTATTCCCCCCTTTGGAATGTGATAAAATACAATTAAGATTAGGTCGGGAAATCTTTACAAAAAATTCTGCAATAATTTCTAAGCAAACAGAAAACAAAAGATGTAATAAAGAGCATACTCAAACCCAACCTAAAAAAATTTCATCAGTTGTAACCTATGGCAAATCAGAGTCATCCTCACTACCAATATCAAACTCACCTATTCAATATATAAGAAACCATAATTTGACTAATGTTACGACTGTTGCTCCCCAATTTCCAAAAAGATTGACTATAATAGAACAACCATTATACCCTAAATTTGACTTAATAAGGGGAATTATGAAATCTTTGTTTTTAAATTCCTCTCTTGCGGGATATTAAAGACATTCCCATTTATTAAAAAAAAAAGAATTGTTGCAAAATTACTGCGCCCAAGTCTTCTCAAAAAAATCTCTGATCTACCTACTGGAACTGCTTCCCAGCAACACCAATTCCTGCTAGAACTTCTACTAGGCCATTCAAGATTTTCCTGTAGCTATAACTGGAAATCAAACACTTTCCCAGTAATTCACACTATGAGGCTGGACCTCTGCACAGACCTGGAAGAAATTCACTCAGACCTCCCTCTGAACTGTGAAATTTCTCCCTCTTTGATACTAAGCTCTTGATCTCATCGAGAACACTTCTCTGATACCATGTGAAATTTCTTTAAATCGTAACAACTAGAAATTTATTCTCTTAACTAATTAATTATGTAGTTTATTTGCTACAACAAACAATAAATAAATAACACTACAATTTTTAACAAATCAATTATGTTGTGGAAAATAAAAATTGGAATTGAGAAATATAGAGCGCACACATAATAAAAATGACACCATTATTTTTGGATAAATGTCCAAAGAAAAACCCAATGTGGGAAAATCAATGCAATAGATGAGGTTTTTATTACTATTATGCAACAGTGAATTTTCCGAGTATAATCTAGATCCCAAATTGGAAATCCTTAGCAGACAATCTAGCCAAAATTATTAAGGGAAAATTTCCCTTTTCCACAAGAAATCACGCAACCAACTCTTACTCGGAAAATGGCGCTGGAATACCCATGTGTAGTCCTTTACGCTGCCTCTACGTAACTTGTAACTCACACTGCCTGGAACTTCCTCTAAATCAAATGTCTTGCCTATTTCTATTGTTGGAAGTGATTCTTCGATACTCTAGAAAATTATCCCAGCCTCCGACACTAGAATCAACCTCCTCCTTGGTCAAATTGTATTTCCCTCTAAAACTACTACCATAACCCCTACAGCCTAAAGTGGAATAAATCATCCTCTTGCTGCTACCTCTCTGGAACTTGAAATTCCTTCAGAAGTCACTTATGTTTCTCCCTCTCACTCATGCATCCCTTATGTCTCAAACTCTTCTTCCCTGCTCAACCTATGCAACTAGATAGCTCAATCTACGAAGGAACTCGAACTCACTAGTGTCTCTATATCTGCCCTAGCATCTTTCTCATATGATCTCTTGTTGGTGAATTAACGACCATGATCAGATCCCCATCAACGACTATGATCGTCACAAACTCAATACGTGAGTTTCTAGAGAATTCTCATCTTTCTCAATTAATTGTTGTTAATTAATCACTTTTCTTAAGTTAGACTTAGGAAATATTTAAGTATTGATAAATTAACTTAATTGAGTTGTCTGTAGGTGTTTTTTCTTGTAACCTCTTCTTGGTTTTGGAGATCTTGTGTTCTTTAACCTCTTTGACAAATGTCGAGACTAGAACACCTATTTGATGGTACAAAAACTAACATTCCTTTAATTTTGTATTGTTGTTTCTTTATTGTTATTTCTTGAAGCACTCTTGTTAAATTGGATTATTTTTTATACTCTTTCATGAATGGTTAGATAACTATCAAGTTCAAGATTGGGGTTCTTTATCTTGTTTCTTAGTTAACATGTTTATTTAATAATTAGTTATGCATATGAATTTCCTTTTTGTAGTAAGATTTGATTTCATTTTCTTTGTTATATGTTTACTTAAGATTTAGATTTTAGATTAACCAATATAGCACCAACATTAGCTCTTGAAAGCCTCTAGCATAAACTTTAGCAACTACCTTGAGATAGAAAGACAAGTCCCTAGTTGATAGATTAATATTTAGTACTTGGTTGTTTTTTCAAGCAATAAATAGTCTCAAAATGCATCACCAACAACAAGTGATTGTTTGATAAGACTAAAAGTAGAATCAATAAAATTGAAATTAAAATCACACAGAACAACTCTAGATTGAAATAAGGTTCTTAGAGAAAGAATGAATATAAAATGTCCTTTCAAGATTTAAAACAAAGTAATATTTCAAGATAAGTTTGAAGGTCCCAATTGATTTCACATGTGCACTCATCTTGTTTCATGAATAGATGAAGCATTCACTTGTTGGTTTAATTTGGTTGATTACACCCCACATTCTATTGGCAATATAGATTATAGAACCACAATCAATCGACTGTGCTTTATGAAAAGTATCAACCATATTAGATTCATAACACACTAAATAAATGAGATTACCTTTCTTTTGAGGAAAAAAATGTATATTTGAAACACTCTTTATTGATGTGTCCTTTCATCTTACATAAAAATTATTACAGTTAAGCAATTGGATTGCTCCCACTTTTCGTATTTGGTCATATCTATGAGCACAATAAATATTGTAGGGATGGGTGGCTCCTTCTCATGGAATGCCAAATCTAAGTCCATGGACTCTAATGTAAGGAGAATATTCTTGTTCTAGCCTTAAAAATCATCACCAGTTAATATTGAAACATGAGACGATTCATTAGATATAATTATAAATGGAATAGCTATAACATTTAAAATAAAATGCTATCATTTATATATGACCATAATTTAGATTATTAATACACATTAATAACATTAAAGGAAAAACAATGTGTCATCATAATACTTTTGTGGGCTAAGATTAGAATACTCCAATTTATTTCCTCGATAAATTTATAATGCAACTCATAAATATGACATAAATATGGAGAGGTCTCATTACTTGTCGAAGCAAGAAATGCAAGGTTTCTTAAGGTTAATGACATTAATGGGAGTGAGCAAACTCAAAATTTAAATTGTGAGGAAATACAAGATCTAGTTGTCATACCTGCAAATATAGATTGGCTCATTGTACTTCAAAATAATCCAAAAGAAATCATTATACAAAAATAACATACTAATGAACTCATTAGAGCATTTTGGAATAGAACCTTAAATATCTTTTTTAAGATAGTTTTTGATAAACATTAGAGACCCTTCTAATCTATAATATAATAAAAGAATATTAACTAACTTGGAGTTAGCGAGATTATTGTTTTTAGTTGTAAACAATATTCATGTAATTAATATTAACTAACTTGGAGTTAGCGAGATTATTGATTTTAGTTGTAAACCATATTTATGTGAAATTACATAATCACATATATGAAGTTGTGGTAATTTGGGCCACACTAAAAAGAATATTTGTAAATATGAAATTAGTTTTAGATGAAATATTAAATTTCTGAAAATAAATTTGTTATATTAAAATGAATTTACGAACCATATGTTGAAAGTTGAAAGCGTTGTCCGGCGGGACATACTCGTCCAATTTTTTAAAAATAAAGAGCAAAGAAAAAGTCGTACGAACAATAGGAAGTCGTGAGACTCAGATTTTAGTTTAAGTGAGTATAGGTTCATTTTTTCAAAACAATAATGAAGAGTAAAGAAAAAGTCAGTTGATTCTTCGTTTCAAGAACGCTCAGGCTGATCTCTTCTCTAAAGATAGGCTG
The DNA here is from genome assembly GCA_031772625.1 of Pinus tabuliformis. Taxonomy (NCBI): domain Eukaryota; kingdom Viridiplantae; phylum Streptophyta; class Pinopsida; order Pinales; family Pinaceae; genus Pinus; species Pinus tabuliformis. Next base: position 1,667,254,768 of record CM062818.1, read on the forward strand.
ATCTCTTTTTTAAGGATGGTCTTGGCATGGCGCTATGCTTATTATTAATCATGCAGGAAGGAATTTCTTTCATTATTTAGGATTTCAGTATCAATGGAATGTGACTCTTATCCATTGCAAGGCTTGCCAGTTTTCTGAGCTTCTGAGCTTCAGTTCTATATGAATGTGTATTATCATGTTTTCTTTAGTTGTCTTTTTATCTCTGCAGCTAAATGTTCTGTATCTAATCTGATAAGTAGATATGGATATGTTTTTGCTTTAAGGTTCTATGAACTGAATAAATCTGTTCCTTTATATAATATCTGTTTCTGGGCATCTCATAGCCCCCAAAAAATGTTATGTATTGCAGATCTTTATATTTTCTTAATATAAATGCATGATGATTTTTTTCTCTTAAAAAAAGAAAAAAAGTCCGTTGAAGCGCGAGTAAAGAAAAAGTCAATTGCAGCGCAAGTATAAAGTTGATGCGAATTCCATTCTCACACTGTTAAAGTTTTCTGAATTCCATTCCAATCGTGAAGCGCGAGTATATGTACATTTAAAAAAAAAAAATGAAGCGTAAAGAAAAAGATTTTGGAAGAATAAGAAGTGGGTGATACTCACATTTTACTTTTTTTTATTCCATCCTTAAAGCGCCAGTTATATGTGCCGTTTCTTTTTTAAATTAAAGAGCAAAGAAAATGTGATGCGAGGAGTAAGGAGTCGGTGGTACTCCGATTTCACTTTCGTGGCAAATCAACGAATTGATAATTAAAAAAAACAGCTAAGCCGACGGTGAGATTCTCACTATCGCTTTCATGAGAGAACAACGAATAATATAATAATTAAAAAATAAAGGAATTGAAAAAAAATGGAATTTAAAGCGCTCAAATTTTCACATTTATTTAAAGTTTTCGAAGGAATTCTATGCTTCGAAGAGATTATTAATAATTATTCTCATTTTTTACATTCCAATAATAATTTTAACTCATTTTTATGTACATGTAAGAACATTTAGATATAATTATATACAAGTAAAATTGATTGAAAATTATTTAAACTTAATTAAAATATATGTATAAAAGATCGTTTTTAAGAAAGAATAATATAAAGCAATATTTAAAAATAATAATAATAATAACAAATGTTAATTTAAAATAATCAAAAGTTTTATTTATTTTATTTATTCTCATTTTTTACATTCCAATAATAATTTTAACTCATTTTTATGTACATGTAAGAACATTTAGATATAATTATATACAAGTAAAATTGATTGAAAATTATTTAAACTTAATTAAAATATATGTATAAAAGATCGTTTTTAAGAAAGAATAATATAAAGCAATATTTAAAAATAATAATAATAATAACAACAAATGTTAATTTAAAATAATCAAAAGTTTTATTTATTTTATTTATGTAAAATAATTTTTAAATGTAATAACAAAACAATAGTAATTTTTACACATTTATGGTTGGTTTGATTTATTAGGAATTTGATTTTCAGATTACATAGTTTACTTACTATTTTATGATTATTATTATTATTATATATAATTTAAGTTTAAATATTTTTATTTTTAGTAATTAAAGTTAAAATTTAAAATATAAATATATATTTACGAAGTTATTAAACATGTATATATTTCAAGTAATTTAAAGCCATAAATATAAATTTGAAATAAAATTTTATAGATTTTTTTTTAACCATATAAAATAAAGTGATTATTAATCTATATAAAAAAAATATTTATGATAACGAAACAAAAAATTCATAGGTATTTTGTCTTATATTTAGAAATGCATTGATAAATGTGATATGAGAGATCAAAGTGTTAGAGGAGAGGATTGAACCCTCCTTCATTATTATTAGGAAGCTCATTGTCGGGCTCTTATAAAGTTACACCTATTAAACTAGACTAAGTAATCAATGAAATAACACAAGTGAAATGACATATTGAAGCATATATCAATGAACCGCAATATGTGTGTGCATTTTACATTTGATGTCAAGATTGTTTAATGTGATAAGGTACTTGGAATTCTTCACGACTACTTGCAATTTTAGAATCTATAGAGATTATATGTGATATGATTATTTTTCGTTTAGCTAGTCTCTTTAGATTCCAACTTCCAAGTTTTATGTTTTTGGTGGCATACATTGATGTGTATATTCCATTTTTTTTCCTAAAATATATTCTAGTTAATTACAAGCATAATGTTCAATTTAATGATCAAGACTTCTAAGTATCCACTAGAATTCAACAAGGCCAATATTATGAAAATAAAAACATAGTATATGGAAATGGGAAAAGACAATGTGCACTTGAAATGCACATTGTACCCTCCCATCTGCACCCTTTCAAATAAATGTTGTTCCCCCTGACAATATGAGAGTGGGGTGAGGGTGACGGTAAAAATAGTTCTAACTAATATTTTAGTTAAAGATAAGAACACTACACCCTAAGAAGAAATACAACTATCTTCTACATTACATGACATATTATATAACACAATGTCAACTAAAAACACTCATTCAATTACAAAGGAATTCTAATGAAGACTTAAAAATATTTCTATTGTCATTAATATTTTATATATTTCAAACATATAATATCAGTTGAATTACATAATTCCTTTAAAATAATTTTAAAGAAGACCATTTTAAATGTAACAAAAAAATGGGTGATTAATTTAAGATTTCCATGATATCATGCTAGCAAGCTATTAAGGTATAAAGCAAGTAGCTCACACTACATTATACAGCTAATATATAACTAATTATGGGCTTGATTAAAATAAGATATATTCTTATGGTAATTATTAGCACCAACCTCATACATAACGCCAATAAATTGAACCAAAACAATGCTAGCAAGATAAATACATGTTGTTTAACATGGAGAACGGTGATAGTTTGGTCTCAATAAGACATTGGTTAGACCTTCCATTGGGTTTGTGTTGGGATTTTCAATTATGATCATATGTGAATTAAGAATATTTTCTTTTTGCAATTTTAGATTTAATTTTAATATATGGTTTTTACTTACCCTAACATTCATCAAAATGTGAATAAAAATATCAATATTGACATATTCATAACGAAGAGAAAAATATAATAAACCTAAAATCAATTACATAAAGCCTTTTCATTTTATATTTTTCAATTAAAAAAATATATTACAAATTAATGTTTGTTTTGGCACATCAAAAATACAAGTTGACATCACTTTCAAGTATTGTAAAACTAAAATGCAAATTAAAAAAATGTAATTGCATCACACTCAAAATCGAAGAAACAACATGACCCAAAATTAAGATCATGAACCATATTTAAAAAATGCACAAGATTTCAAAAAACTTAATGTCACACCCATACGCTAGTGCTTCATCATGAGCAGTTGAAATATTTTAAAAGATACCCAATCATTTAATGGAAAATAAGATGAATCAAAAGAAAACAATAAAGAAATGGTAGAACTAGTTAAAACAAAATACTATGAATAAAAACTAAGGAACTAAGGGAAAATAATATATTTCACCAAAAGAATTTTTGATGAAATAAAAGACTAATTATCCATTAAAGCAATATGTGCCAATATAAATGATGATAAGATATTGTGTTACCCTAAGATATTGTGCTACCCTCATCAGTATTAGTGGTGTACCCAACAAATATTTTATTCACACTATTAGAATCATGCTACTCAATATCCTTTATCTCGTGTTGATTTGTCTCATTTTCACCACAACTAATCGTAGTGAAAATGATTGTAATAGGAAGGTATGATTTTAGTATTATATTTTTTTCATTCTACTTGATTTAATACGACGTTCTAAAAGCACACTAAGAGCATTGGTGTTGGTGTTGTGACATTGGTTGTACATATTACAATAACCTCAAGTATCACTTTCAACAAAAACACCGAACGATAGAAATTCATTGAAACACAATGGAATTTAAATAAGGATCTGATTTATATAATAAAAACATGGATTTATATTTCAATATTATTTAACTCATTATATTAAAATATCTTATTGTGTTTGGAGGCACTTTCCAACTCAATATAGAAGAGACATTGCAATGTACTGTCATATTATGTAAATATTTTGACTCGGTGAAATAAAACTAAAATTTAAATTTAAATTTAAAAATTATAATTGTTAGCACTCCGTAATTCCTCCAGGTTGAGAGGAACACAGAAATAACCACAAACCACTTTTAGGCCTGAATCTATCCCTTTTGGCCTTGGAGAGGGCTCTCTCACTAAAATACACAAACATTTGATATTAGGCTAGTTATTAAGAGCAATAGTAAAATGAATTGGTTTGAAGGCTGAAGGGGAATATAAGGGAAAGATCCATTGGACAATGGAGTCATTATATCTTTCATGAAGGATTTTTTAAATGAGTCCTAAAGTTATGTATACAGAGGCAAGATATAAAGATTTTGACTAGGATATCAATTTTAAAGAGGGTGAAAGCAGAATTGAGAATTTGTCTAAACAAAGCATACAAAGATGGATTTTGTCTAGAAAAAGAGGAACCACACTGGTTGCTTGAATATTATGAAATGGAGCTTAAACATAAGAATTATAAATCATTTACTCTTATCCAAGATAAGAAGAAATTAACAGGATGGAAAATTGATGGAAACACTTAATTGAGAAACACTGACCGTCAAGAAGCCTACACATGAATCTTTGAAACTGAAACTTCAGTTTTATTATATTCCTTCAGAAATTCTACAAGGTCCAAGCCCAGAACTCTGTTACCATCCATCCATTTTTACTTCCAAACTTTGGCATTAAATAGCCATACAATATTTCAAACATTATGTCTAGATGCAATGCATCTTTGATCCATGAGGTGGATCGAATTGATCACAAAAGTAGTAATATTTACATAGATACAATATTTTTCTCTTAATGCAAAAAAAAACTCATTAAACCTTATCACACTATCCTATCTCAAAAAATATCCAAATCCATAAGATTATCCTGATCATTGAACCATGTTTTTTTTTGAAAAAAAAACAAAAAACAAGAAAAGTACTCACTTTCCAAATCTGTATGCAACAATTAGGTAATATGCCCTAGTGGCATGACTTTTCACGCAAGGGAAGACACCTGACTGATGAATGATTGTCTGACCTGGATCCCAACTCAGTGGCAACTCATTCCACTCGGTCTCTAATAATTGGCTTCTTCTTAATGCTTGTGAAAATCAGTAGGCAGGGGTTGCGCAACAACTGCGTAGAAACTGCATAGCGAACTTTCAAGACTGCCTCTTTTACGCTATCAAGCCTTAAAAAAATAACACCATTGTACTTAGGCCACTCTAGATATCAGAAGAATTTTAATATATTGATCAAAATTCCCACTGCAACTTGAAAACAAAAAGGCACCCCTGCTACATAGCATAACCACTTTCAGTCATGGACAAAACTACAAAACACAAAGAATGGTTACCTCCTTTTCCTCTTGCTGGATGCTTTGCTGGTGGAAGTTAGGAGGAGGTTCATTTTCTTCAGTAGACACTGGTTGGCGAGGTTTTGATTTAGGTTGAACCTTCCTTGCTATTCTTTCCAAAAATTTGCATAATTCTATCAGTAGAAACTACGAAAATGGGCCACCAATTGACATATGTAACACCCAAAATATATAACCTATATAAAATTGGAGATAGGTTTTTGCATATGAGTTTGGTTTGAAGGAAAACCTCGTGCAGTTTCATCAAATGCTTCTCCAACACCTCATAAAGTGCTCTACAAAACCATGACTATATCAGGGGAATACACAATCCGAAAATGAGGCCTTATGCATTTACAACTCCTAATATATGATATATGTGTATAAAATGGAAGATTCTATTATTATTTGACTTTTTCTTGAGAAAAAACTCTTTTCGTATTTCTAAATTCGACCCCATTTGGTCATAAACCTATTTTGAAATCGATGACCAAAACAGTCAATTTCAAAGGAAATTGCATAGCAGAGTGTACAAGACCTCCATGCTTGACATGGTTGCTCATGGTTTTCAACAAAACGGAGAATATGGGTGTGCTTTATATGATGGTGTGTTGGTGTATAATCCTTTAGTTGCTCCTTTCCCTTCTTGCAGACCTTCTAGACGGTGCTCAGTTGAACTGATGATAGTAAAACGTTTATGAGTTCGACTTATTTTATGACACCCAAATTTATAGATTCGGGGACATTTAATGACTGAAAAACTACCTGAATCTAATAATAATAAGCTAATCCTTATAAATATTGTTACAATAGTTCAATTAATATTGAGGCCATAGAGTCAATTTATCATTAGGAGTTTTTGGGCTCTAGGTTTTGACCAATGGTATATATAGATATAACCAACCTAGATCCATCTTAACTTTGGATTTATCTGATGTCAAGAGGGATCAAATTTCTCGAGTTACAAACCTTTCCTCAAGTTTTTTCACTCAAAAAAGAGGTTTCCACTTTGAGAGATTTGATCCCTCTCAGCGCTTGATAGATTCGGAGTTAAGATTATATAGGTTGGTTTATCACTTACATTAAATATTTTCATTTTTTTTCTAAATTAATATTGTTATGCCTTAGTCTATTAAAATATCAATATACTTAAGATGTCCATGGTTTAAATGAGCAAACCGTAGGAAATCTCAATCTAGTACAAGGGAAATCAGATATATTGATTGCCTATAATGTTAAAGTCATAGAAAAATAAAAATAAAAAACTATTGGAAATAAACAAGCGTGTCTACTATTGAACTGCATATATAAGTACTAATGGAATACATAACAGAAATCAAGATTTTGAAGAAGTCGTAGGAGTAGGACCTTTGACACTTGAAACTAAAAGAGTTGGTGGCTTTTCCTCGCATTGAAGATGACTCTTCAAGTGAGTTAACTTGGCAACCAAACTCTCCAAGAATTAATGTTGGTAGTATTGGGCATGATTGATGTCATTCATGCAAAGAAGATGTCATAGTACTCGGCTTGTTTCTCCTACAAAAATCTACCTATGAGATATTTCAACTACCAATGAAGGGTAATAGATTTGAGGTATTTTTTCCATCTTCCCTTGGTGTGATCAAGGTCAGGAACCGATTGGGCGACCTCTTCAAGGATGTCAGAATATGAGAATGGATAAGGACTCAAGATGGAAAATATCAACACATTAAATTTTGAATTTTTCCTCACAATCACCATATGATGAGTCTTACAACAAAATTTAACTTTTTATAACTATTTATGAGTGATCTCAAAACTTAGATGTCACTTGATCCATTCGACACTCACTTAGTTCCCATGGCCATAGATTTAGGTGAGGGAATCCATTCTTTCTTTGAACTGACATACATGAGTTATTTATGAGATAATATTCAATTATCTGGAGAACACTAGTTGCATGCATATACGCATTAACTCACTGAACTCACAATTAATTCCTCCAACTGTTTGGAACTAATTTAACTTGATTTAACTAAGCTAACTAATTACAACTCATCCTTATCTCCTTAATTAAGGGATAACTTCCTCAATCAAAGGGATAATTGTTGCATGTCTTCACATAGAGTTCATGTTTGATTTTCTCCAACTAATTAACTCAAGATGAATTAATTAATTATTTTTCAAATAGCTAGTGAGATTAAATTCGAATTTTAATTCTCAATTTTAGTTTAGGGACTACTAAAATTGAAATGTATCCAGAAATGCTATTTATAGCAATGCTATTTTTAGCATTTCTATTTTTTGCTATTTCCAACAGAGCTAGAGTATATCCTGAAATGCTATTTATAGCAATGTTATTTTTAGCATTTCTTGTTGCTATTTTCAACAAATGGGCTTAAGGAATTCATAGACAATGATATTCTTAAGGCAGCTAATGCTTAGGATCTGGCAGATTGGAGAAAGTGTGTGGCAAAGGCAAGAAGGATTATCCTAGAAGGAGTTCGAGATCATATTGTCTCGAACCTCCAGGGTAAGGAAAATCCATTTGCAATGTGGAAGGCCTTGATAGACATGTTTCAAAACAACAGTGACCATAGGAAGTTGTCACTAAAGGAAAAGCTTAGAAAATTCAAAATGGAGAAGGGTGACACAATATCGAAGTACTTGACCAAGTTCACCCATTGTTGGGATGATCTTGGAAGTGTCAGTGTTATAGTTGTTGAAGACAATTTGGTGAGCCTAACACTTCTAGGCCTTCCCAAGTGCTGGTGTAGCCACCAGGACTCAGTTAATGGGAGGGAGAAGCTACCAGAGTGGGAACGGTTGTGGTACGACTTGGTACAAGAAGAGATTCTGTGGAATAACAAAGATGGGACCTCATCCAAATAAGTGGAAGATGAATTTACATTAGTCAACAAAGAAAATAAATCCAAGGGAAAGATGTCTCAGGGTGAGGAGGGCGGAAATATGAAGGACTTGTCAAACATTAAGTGTTTTCACTATCACAAGTTTGGGCATTATGCCACAAAATACCCACAAAAGAAAGAAAGAAAGATCTTGCAGTAGTAGTAGTGGGTGAGGCTATAGATTCACAATTTAAACTTGATTTCACTCTCATTGCATGCATGGTAAGCACTGTATTGGGAAGCATTTGGTATCTTGATGCAGTGCCTCATTCCATATGACAGGGAATAGAGATCTCTACAGTGACTTGGAGGAAAAAGATCTCAAGAAGAACATAGAGTTTGGAGATAATGGGAGATATAGCATGACCGACATCGATACTGTAACTTTTTAGAGGGAGTCAGGTTCCCCTCTCAGACTCACAAATGTGATGTATATTCTTGGACTAAATAAGAATCTTGTTTCCATCGTGGCATTGGAAGACCATGGCTATAGTGTGATATTGAGAAAAGGAAAGGTTTTCCTTAGACACATCACCATGAGACGGGTCAAATATATAGGTGTGCAAGTCAAGAACATGTATACACTTGAGGTAAAAGATCCATACAATGCCTTGAGGAGCAAGGCAATGGTTAGAGACTTGGTGGTTGAGAGGGAGCATGAATTACCTCTCAACAATCAACCTCAAAAGTAGCCTTAGAAAGTTGTGGAGTAGCCACAATTGGAGAAGCAAAGAGGAGACCGAGTGGAAACATCCACTCAAGAAGAGACCTATAGTAGGGGAAATTTTGAACCAAGTGGTTAAAGGGAGCACATGCATCCATAATTCCAAGAGTGAGGTGGGGTGATATGAAACCTTAGTCCAAGAGTTCGATAATTTGGGTAGGGTCCATTGAGGTGTTTTTTTTTCTCATGGATCATTACCTTGCTACAAGGGGCCATAATATTCAGTAGAAGGAGGATCATTGTCAGTCATATACTGAGGAGTGTAGAAAAGTGTTAACAGCAAAGTAGGAGGCTCATTAGAAGAGTCAACAACAACACAATTTTCCCAGTAAACAGTGGTAGACACAGTTGATTCAATTTATTTTGTTTGGATGCCTTTTGGTTGCAAATGTTGTAATAGAAAAAATAACAGTGACAAGAGTTGCATGCAAAACATTCCAAAGGTACTGGATCAAGATAGAGTTTAATTCCTTTATTGTTGAGAGGGAGTGTTGAAAATATCAACAAGAAATGTTTAAAATGGCATTAATACAAATCTGAATTTAATTTTGTCCTTGAATTAAATTGTAATTCCACATCTCATGACAACTTGTAATAGTTAACTAAATTAATTTGACTTAGTTGGCTCAATTAATTCGAGTTGAGGATCTAACTAGATTCATGTAGATTGTCTCCTACTTTTTAGGAGCCTTGGTTGAGTTTATTTTGAGTTGTAATTATTTAATTCATTTTAACTGAGTTAATTGATGGGGGAAATAGTGGGAGATCTAGTAGTGGGGTGTAACTTGTAGTAGCGGGGTTTAACCAACAGGATCAATCAGTAAACTGAATATGCACTCATAATTAACTCATTCTTGTCAGATCAGAGAAAGACCCAGTTGAGATTGGAGTTTAGGGATAATTTACTATCAGTTGATAATCATCTGAATTGTATATGTGGTGCATGCAAACAGAGGACGCCTTATGAGGATTGCATAATTCATAATTATGGGATTTCCCAATTAAATATGGGATAATTCCCAAGGAAACTACGTAAGGAAATAGGAGCTTGGAAGGAAACGAAATTGGCTAAGTATTGGCTTAATCTTGTTTGGGAAGAAATGAGATAGATATAGATAGTGTAGAGGTTTCTCAAGCTTGAGGAAAGCATTGTAATCTTCTCATATTTTCTGATTAATGAAATATACAGATAACAGGGGTTTTTGGTTGTGGATATCCCCATAAAATTATTTTGTTATGTGTGATTGGATTCTTTCTCTTTTATTCTTCATGATTTCATCAATTTTCTGCTAATGAGTATAGTAAATTTAAGTCAATTGTTTTAGCATATTACAATTTTCAGTTTGAATGTACAAGGAATTTCTATAGAGAAAGTATGGAATATGAGACCCCCTGGGTAGAATTAGCAAAACCACTGGTGGGGGAGTTACTTAGGTAGAAAAAAATAATTTATTAGAAGATTTTAAAATTGACATTTTGAGTACCCTGACTACACAATAAGACCTATTGTAGGTAAAACAAAAGTAGGCAGCGTTGGAGAAAGCATTAGCGATTTTTTGTCCTCGTTGTTGCTAAAAACATGGTCGTAAAGAATTCTCGTTAGATGTAGAAATTTCACCGTAGATTAAAATTGATTATGCAATGTACCAAAGAAAAATACTTAATCTACTTCTACAATCAAACTTGCAGAAGGTTAATCAATTATGAGCAAGATCAAATAGAACACATATAACTAAGAATGAGAAAGCAATCACACATGAACACAAAAGAATACTCTAGGGAAAGCCTCAGCTAAAAAACTCGATCTTTGTAATATCATACAAGTGGAAATATGTCCGGATTACACAAAGCTTTAGCTCAAAAGCTATCCAGCTCTCATTACAACCCTCTGCTGCTCATAGACAGTTAAAGGCTTCTCACAAACCTTCTCCTCTGCCCTCCAAGCCTCCTATTTCCTTGTGCAATTTCTCCTGGGTCCTCTCGCTGCAACCTGTGTGATTCTCACCTCACACACAACACTGACCTCTGAAATAACTGCACAATTATGAAGGAGATAATTCCTTCTGCATGGATGACTTTACTATATAGGAAAATTCCTCCCACTGATAGTACACTGTCCCTTCCTCTAATCTCAACTAGGTCTTTCTCTGAACTGACATGCATGAGTTATTTATGATAGAATATTCAGTTATCTGGAGAATACTAGTTGCATGAATGCATGCATTAACTGACTGAAATCACAATTAGTTCCACAAACTATTGGAACTAATCTAACTGGACTTAACTCAATTAACTTAGCTAACTAATTACAACTCAAAGTACAACTCATCCTAATCTCCTTAATTAAGGGATAACTTCCTCAATCAATGGAGAAATTGTTGCATGTCTTCACATAGACTTCATGTTTGATTTTCTCCAACTAATTAACTCAAGATGAATTGATTAATTATTTTTCAAACAGTTGCTAAGATCAAATTCGAATTTTAATTCTCAATTTTAGTTCAAGGGCTAACTAAAATTGGAATGTATCCCAAAATGCTATTTATAGCAGTGCTATTTATAACATTTCTATTTTTCATTCCTTGTTGTTATGTCCAACACTGGTACCTGAAATGTTATTTATAGCATTTCTTGTTGCCATTTTCAACATTAGATGAAATCGAGATATGTGTGATATGTGCAAAGGACCATTCAATCGATCAGTTTCCATATTTGCCAAGATTAAAATATTTCTAAAAAGAGGCTAGGGAGGAAACTGAGCTGGCGTACCTCATAGCTCAAATACGAAAATGGAAATCTCATCCTCCAAGTATGATATAGGATCCTTCCACATTTTTTACGAATCAATATAATCAATAACAATACCCTAGACCATCCTTGCATAATAAAAAATAATTTGGAACCTCTTGGAAGAATCAGTAGTACCCTGGACCATCTTGGTAGAGTCAAAAATACTTTGGACCCCCTTGGAAAAACCAACAATATTTTGGACCACCTTCAAAAGGTCTGCAATATACACAATATCCTTATCAATGGAAAAACAGACCACTCAGGTACTAGTCTGGCCTCAAAATTGGTAATGTCCTCTTTGTCCAAGTAATCAATCTTTAGGATCGCTACTCCAATCACAACAACTCCAATTATCTTTGAAATATCCAGCCCCATTACACCCTCAATTCCTGTACAACCCATTCCCAACCTGAATAGCTGACCTGTTCAACTCATTGAAGTATTAGAAACTTTTGATTATTGTATTCCCCCTCTGGAATGTGATAAAATACAATTAAGATCAGGTCGAGCAATCTTTACAAAAAAATTTGCAATAAATTATGAGCAAATAGAAAACGAAAGATGTAATAAAGAGCAAACTCAAACCCAACATAAAAAATTTCATCAGTTGTAACCTTTGGAAAATCAGAGTCATCCTCACTATCAATATCAAACTCACCTATTGAATCTATAAGAAACCATAATTTGGCTAATGTTACGACTGTTGATCCACAATTTCCAAAAAGATTGACTATAATAGAACAACCATTATACCCTAAATTTGACTTAATAAGGGGAAAATTATGAAATATTTGTTTTTAAATTCCTCTCTTGCGGGATATTAAAGACATTCCCATTTATTAAAAAAAAAATGTTGCAAAATTAATGCGCCCAAATCTTCTCAATAAAATCTCTGATCTACCTACCGGCACTGCTTCCCAGCAACACCACTTCCTGCTAGAACTTCTACTAGGCCATTCAAGATTTTCCTGTACCTATAACTTGAAATCAAACACTTTCCCAGTAATTAACACTGCGAGGCTGGACCTATACATAGACCTGGAAGATATTCACTCAAACCTCCCTCTGAACTGTGAAATTTCTCCCTCTTTGATACTAAGCTCTTGAACTCATCGAGAACACTTCTCTGATACCATGTGAAATTTCTTTAAATCGTAACGACTAAAAATTTATTCTCTTAACTGATTAATTATGTAGTTTATTTGCTACAACAAACAACAAATAAATAACATTGCAATTTTTCACAAATTAGTTATGTTACGGAAAATAAAAATTGCAATTTAGAAATATAGAGCACACACATAATAAAAATGACACCATTATTTTTGGATAAATGTCCCAAGAAAAACCCAATGTGGGAAAATCAGTGCAGTAGATGAGGGTTTTATTACTATTATGCAACAATGAATTTTCTGAGTACAATCTGGATCCCAAATTGGAAATCTTAGCAGAAAATCTAGCCCAAATTATTAAGGGAAATTTTCCCTTCTCCACAAGCAATCTCGCAACCAACTCTTACTCGGAAAATGGCACTGGAATACCCATGTGTAGTCCTTTATGTTGCCTCTACGTAACTTGTAACTCACACTGCCTGGAACTTTCTCTAAATCAAATGCCTTGCCTATCTCTATTGTTGGAAGTGATTCTCCGATACTCTGGAAAATTATCCTGGCTTCCGACACTAGAATCGACCTCCTCCTTGGTCAAATTGTATTTCCCTCTAAAGCTACTAGCACAGCCCCTACATAACCTAAAGTAGAATAAATCATCCTCTTGTTGTTGACTCCCTGGAACTGGAAATTCCTTCATAATTCACTTATGTTTCTCCCTCTCACTCATGCATCCCTTCTGGCTCAAACTCTTCTTCCCTGCTCGACCTATGCAACTAGATAGCTCAATCCACGAAGGAACTCGACCCCACTAGTGTCTCTATATCCACCCTAACATCTTTCTCATATGATCCCTTGTTGGTGAACTAACAACCATGATCAGATCCCTGTCAATGACTAAGATCATCACAAACTGAATACGTGAGTTTCTAGAGAATTCTCATCTTTCTCAATTAATTGTTGTTAATTAATCACTTTTATTAAGTTAGACTTAGGAAATATTCAAGTATTGATCAATTAACTTAATTGAGTTGTGTATAGGTGTTTTCTCTTGTAACCTTTTCTTGGTTTTGGAGATCTTGTGTTCTTTAGCCTCTTTAACAAAAGTCGAGAGTAGAACACCTATTTGATGGTACAAAAACTAACATTCCTTTAATTTTGTATTGTTATTTCTTCATTGTTATTTCTTGAAGCACTCTTGTTAAATTGGATTATTTTTTATACTCTTTCATGAATGGTTAGATAACTATCAAGTTCAGGATTGGGGTTCTTTATCCTGTTTGTTAGTTAACATGTTTATTTAATAATTATTTGTGCATATGAATTTCCTTTTTGTAGTAAGATTTGATTTCATTTTCTTTGTTATATGTTTACTTAAGATTCAGATTTTAGATTAACCAATATAGCACTGACATTAGCTCTTGAAAGCCTCTTGCATAAACTTTGGCGACTACCTTGAGATGGAAAGACAAGTCCCTAGTTGATAGATTAATATTTAGTACTTGGTTGTTTTTTTAAGCAATAAATAGTCTCAAAATCAATAACCAACAACAAGTGATTGTTTGATAAGACTAAAAGTCGAATCAATAAAATTGAAATTAAAATCACATGGCACAACTCTAGATTGAAATAATGAATGAATGAGTATAAAATGTCCTTTCAAGATTTAAAACAAAGTAATATTTCAGGATAAGTGTGAAGGTCCCAATTGATTTCACATGTGCACTCATCTTGTTTCATGAATAAATGAAGCATTCACTTGCTGGTTTAATTTGGTTGATTACACCCCACATTCTATTGGCAATATAGCTTATGGAACCACAATCAATCCACTATGCTTTATGAAAAGTATCAACCATATTAGATTCATAACACACTAAATAAATGAGATTACCTTTCTTTTCAGGCAAAAATGTATATTTGAAACACTCTTTCTTGATGTTTCCTTTAATCAAACTAAAAAATTATTACACTTAAGCAATTGGATTGCTCCCACTTTTCGTATTTGGTTGTATCTATGAGCACAATAAATATTGTAGGGATCGGTGGCTCATTCTCATGGAATGCCAAATCTAAGTCCATAGACTCTAATGTAAGGAGAATATTCTTGTTCTAGCGTTAAAAATCATCACGAGTTAATATTGAAACATGAGATCATTCCTTAGATATAATTGTAAATGGAATAGCTATAAAATTTAAAAATAAAATGCTATCATTTATATATGACCATAATTTAGATTATTAATCCATGTTAATAACATTAAAGGAAAAACAATGTGCCAACATAATACTTTTGTGCGCTAAGATTAGAATACGCCAATTTATTTCCTCGATAAATTTATAATGCAACTCATAAATATGACATAAATATGGAGAGGCCTTGTTACTTGTTGAAGCAAGAAATGCAAGGTTTTTTGAGGCTAATGACATTAATGGAAGTGAGCAACCTCAAAATTTAATTTTTGGGGAAATACAAGATATAGTTGCCATACATGCAAATATGGATTGGTTTATTGTACTTCAAGACAATCCAAAAGAGATCATTATGGAAGAATAACATACTAATGAACTCCTTAGAAAATGATGGAATAAAACCTTGAATGCCTTTTTTAAGATAGTTTTTTTATCAACATTAGAGACCCTTCTAACCCATGTGCCTTTATAATAATCTTTCAATAAAAGCACATTAATTAACTTGGAGTTAGCAGGGTTGCTGTTTTTAGTCATAAACAATAATTCATGTGAAGTTACATATATGGGCTTCTCACAATTTGGGCCACAATAAGAAATATTTGTAAGAACCTTTTAATATGAAATTAATTTAACCATGTTTTAAATGAAGTATTAAAATTCAAAAAATAAATTTGTTATATTTAAAATGAATTTATTTTTTTAACTCAAAGTTGAAAGTGCAGAGGTTACGAAGCATACGTTGAAAGTTACCAGCGTAGTTCGGCGGGACTTGACTCGTCCAATTTTTTAAAAGTAAAGAGCAAAGAAAAAGTGGTACGAACAATAGCAAGTCGTGAGAGAGATTTTAGTTTATGTTCATTTAAAAAAAAAATAAAGAATAAAGAGTAAAGAAAAAGTCACGCGAAGAAGAAGAAATTCACATGGGAATTTGACATTGTTCACACGGTTAAAGCTTATGCGAATTCCATTCTCACAATGTTGAAGCGCGAGTATGGAGTTGATGTGAATTTCATTCTCACACGGTTAAAGTTGATGCGAATTCCATTCTCACACGGTTAAAGTTTTATGTGAATTCCATTCCAATCGTGAAGCGCAAGTATATGTCCATTTAAAAAAAATAAAGAGTAAAGAATAGAGAAAAAGTATTTGGAAGGATAAGAAGTGGGTGATACTCACATCTTACTTTATTTCGATTCCATTCTTAAAGCGCCAGTAATTAAAGAGTAAAGAATAGAGAAAAAGTATTTGGAAGGGGATAAGAAGTGGGTGATACTCAGATTTTACTTTATTTCGATTCCAATCTTAAACCGCCAGTTATATGTCCCTTCTCCTTTAAATTAAAGAGTAAAGAAAATGTCATGCGTTGTATGGAGTCGGTGGTACTCCAATTTTACCTTCGTGGCAAATCAACGAATTGATAATTATTAATTAAAAAAAAACAGCTAAGCCGACGGTGAGATTCTCACTATCACTTTTATGAGAGAGCAACGAATAATATAATAATTAAAAAATAAAGGAATTGAAAAAAACAAATGGAATTTCAAGTGCTGAAATTTTCACATTCATTTAAGGTTTTCCAAGGAATTATATGCTTCCAATAGATTATTAATAATTATTCTCATTTTTCACATTCTAATAATAATTTTAAATTATTTTTATGTACATTTAAATATAATTATATAAAAGTGAAATTGATCGAAATCTATTTAAATTTAATTAAAATAGATGTATAAAAGATTGTTTTTAAGAAAGAATAATATTAAGCCATATTTTTTTTGGAAAAAAATAATAAATGTTAATTTAAAAAATAATTTAAAATAATCCAAAGTTTTATTTATTTTATTTATGTAAAATAATTAAAAATGTAATAACAAAAAAATACTAATTTTTACACATTTATTTTTGGTTTGATTTATTAGGAATTTGATTTTCGGATTACACAGTTTACATAATATTTCATAACATGACAATTATCAATATTATTATTATCTATAATTTAAATATAAATATTTTTATTTTTAGTAATTAAAGTTAAAACTTAAAATATAAATACATATTTACAAAGTTAATAAACATGTATATATTTCAAGTAATTTAAAGCCATAAACATAAATTTGAAATAAAATTCTATAGATTTTTTTAATCATATAAAATAAAGTGATTATTAATTTATAAAAAAAAAATAAAAAAATTATCATAATGAAACAAAAAAATCATAGGTATTTTGTCTTATACTTATAAATGCATGAATAAATGTGATATGAGAGATCAAAGTGTTAGAGGAGAGGATTGAACCCTCCTCCATTATTATTAGGAAGCTCATTGTCGGGCTTTTATAAAGTTACACCTATTAAACTAGACTAAGTAATCAATGAAATAACACAAGCGAAATGACATATTGAAGAATATCTCAATGAACTGCAATATGTGTTTGCATTTTACATTTGATGTCAAGATTGTTTAATGTGATAAGGTACTTGCAATTCTTCACGACTACTTACAATTTCAGAATCTTTAGAGATTATATGTGATATGATTATTTTGCATTTAGCTAGTCTCTTTAGATTCCAACTTCCAAGTTTTATGTTTTGGTGGCATACATTGATGTATATATTCCATTTTTTTTCCTAAAATATATTCTAGCTAATTACAAGCAGAATGTTCAATTTAATGATCAAGACTTCTAAGTATCCACTAGGATTCAACAAGGCCAACATGATGAAAATAAAACCATATTATATGGTAATGGGAAAAGACAATGCACACTTGAAATGCACATTGTACCCTCCCATCTGCACCCTTTCAAATAAATGTTGTTCCCCCTAACGATGTGAGAGTTGGGTGAGGGTGACGGTAAATGCCCATTGTACCCTCCCATCTGCACCCTTTCAAATAAATGTTGTTCCCTCGATGATATCAGGCTATGGTGAGGGTGAGGGTAAATGCACATTGTACCCTCACATCTACACACTTCAAATAAACATTGTCCGCACCCCCACCCTATGATATAAGGGTGGGGAAGAGGGTGAGGGTAAGGGTGAAGGTGGAGAGAGATATTACAAAGAAAAAAAACAAACTAACTTATCTTTACATGAGTAGGGAAAAATTATCCTTACATGAGGGTGGGGATGGAGGATATATTTTGGAAAATTATAAAGTTTTCCATAATATCTCTCCCCATAATATTTTTCCAATATCTCCTCCACCCCACATCCACATGTTAATAAAATAAATCCTAAAATTAAAATTTCAATTTTCAAAGACACTAGTAGTACATAATGATGAATAGACAAATTGTGCCAATCAGATAAGAGAAGACATCACCCATGATAATTACTCGAGTTTCAAACAATCTTTTAGTTCTAGTTCTAAATATTGCAATAAACATGCTTAGCATTTTACATTCATACAAAATCCAAAAATAATTATTATTATATAGAACATTCAATTAGGCAGCTAATGATCCATAGAAAAAAACATTGCTTCAACACAATTTCAAAAATTGCACTACTCAGAAAAAATGTCATATCCTAAATGTATGCTTGCACTAACCATGCTACCAAATACACACAACATTCCTGGAATAGGTCTTCAAATTGCAAAGAAATTTGACAAATGAAGTGTTTATTAAAATGCAAAAAAGTATTAAGATAATCAAATTATATTTTAGTGGCTTATATCATTCAGTACCTAAATGATTGAATTATTAATGTGAAGGAAAGTCACCTTGCAATTTTGACATAGCTTTTGTTAAGAAATCCTTGCAACAACATAAAAATAGTTCTAACTAATATTTTAGTTAAAGATAAGAACACTAATACCCTCAGAAGAAATACAACTATCTTCTACATTACATGACATATTATATAACACACAATGTCAACTAAAAACACTCATTCAATTACAAAGGAATTCTAATGAAGACTTAAAAATATTTCTATTTTCATTAATATTTTATATATTTCAAACATATAATATTAGTTGAATTACATAATTCCTTTACAATAATTTTAAGGAAGACCATTTTAAATGTAACAAAATAAGGGGTGATTAATTTAAAATTGCCATGATATCATGCTAGTAAGCTATTAATGTATAAATCCAGTAGCTCACACTACATTATACAACTAATATATAACTAATTATGGGCTTGATTAAAATTAGATTCATTCTCATGGTAATTATTAGCACCAACCTCATACATAACGCCAATAAATAGAACCAAAACAATGCTAGCAAGATAAACACATGTTGTTTAACATGGAGAATTGTGATAGGTTGGTCTCAATAAAACATTGGTTAGGCCTTCCATTGGGTTTGGGTTGGGATTGCCAATTATGATCATATATGAATTAAGAATATTTTCTCTTTGCAATTTTAGATTTAATTTTAATATATGGTTTTCATTTACCCTAACGTTCATCAAAATGTGAATAAAAATATCAATATGTGGGTTTCACTTACCTTAACATTCATCAAAATGTAAATAAAAATATCAATATTGACATATTCATAATGAAGAGAAAAATAAAATAGACATAAAATCAATTCCATAAAGCCTTTTCATTTTATATTTTTCAATTAAAAAGAATATATTGCAGATTAATGTTTTTTTGACACATCAAAAATACAAGTTGACATCAATTTCAAGTATTCTAAAACTAAAGTGCAAATAAAATAAAAAAAAATTAATTGCATCACACTCAAAATCTTAGAGCAGAAACAACATGACCCAAAAATAAGATCATGAACCATATTTAAAAAATGCACAAAGCATACTATCTCAAAAAACTTATTGTCACCCCCATCCGCTAGTGCTTCATCATGAGTAGTTGAAATATCTTAAAAGACACCCAAGCATTTAATGGAAAATAAGATGAATCCAAAGAAAACAATAAAAAAATGTTAGAACTAGTTAGAACAAAATACTATGAATAAAAACTAAGGAACTAAGAGAAAATAATATATTGCACCAAAAGATTTTTTGATGAAATAAAAGCATAATTATCCACTAAAGCAATATATGCCAATATAAATGATGACAAGATATTGTGTTACCCTCATCCGTATTAGTGGTGTACCCAACAAATATTTTATTCACACTATTAGAATCATGCTACTCAATATCCTTTATCTCATGTTGATTGTCTCATTTTCACCACAACTAATCGTGGTGAAAATGATTGTAATGGGAAGACATGATTTTAGCATTATATTTTTTCCATTGTACTTGATTTCATAGGAAGTTCTAAAAGCACACTAAGAGCAGTGGTGTTGTTGATTTATATAATATATGTGGATTTATATTTCAATATTATTTAATTTGTTATATTAAAATATTTTATTGCTTTAAGAGGCATTTTCCAATTTAATATGGAAGAGATGTTGCAATATATTGTTATATTATGCAAATATTTTGACTCAGTCAAATAAAATAAAATAAAATTTAAATTTAAAAATTATAATTGTTAGCACTCTATAATTTGTCCAGGCTGAGAGGAACACAAAGATAACCAAAAACCACTTTTAGGCCTAAATCTATCCCTTTTGGCCTTGGAGTGGGCTCTCTCACTAAAATACACAAAGATTTGATATTAGGCTAGTTATTAAGAGCAATAGTAAAATGAATTGGTTTGAAGGTTGAAGGGGAATAGAAGGGAAAGATCCATTGGACAATGGAGCCAATATATATTTCATGAAGGATTTTTTAAATGAGTCCTAAAGTTATGTATACAGAGGCAAGATATCAAGCTTTTGACTAGGATATCAATTTTAAAGAGGGTGAAAGCAGAACTGAGAATTTGTCTAAACAAAGCATACAAAGATGAATTTTGTCTAGAAAAAGAGGAACCACACTGGTTGCTTGAATATTATGAAATAGAGCTTAAACATAAGAATTCTAAATCATTTACTCTTATCCAAGAAAAGAAGAAATTAACAGGATGGAAAATTGATAGAAACACTTAATTGAGAAACATTGACCATCAAGAATCCTACACATGAATCTTTGAAACTGAAAACTTCAGATTTTATTATATTCCTTCAGAAAGTCTTTACAAGGTCCAAGCCCAAAACTCTGTTACCATCCAACCATTTTTACTTCCAAACTTTGGCATTAAATAGCCATACAATATTTCAAACATTATGTCTAGATGCAATGCATCTTTGATCCATGAGGTGGATCGAATTGATCACAAAAGCAGTAATATTTACATAGGGACAATCTTTTTCTCTTAATGAAAAAAAAAACTCATTAAACCTTATCACACTATCCTATCTCAAACAATATCCAAATCCATAAGATTATCCTGATCATCGAACCATGTTTTTTTTGAAAAAAAACAAAAAACAAGAAAAGTACTCATTTTCCAAATCTGTATGCAACAATTAGGTAATATTCCCTAGTGGCATGACTTTTCACGCAAGGGAAGACACCTGGCTGATGAATGGTTGTCTGACCTGGATCTCAACTTAATGGCACCTCATTCCACTCGGTCTCTAACAATTGGCTTCTTCTCAATGCTTGTGAAAATTGGTAGGCAGGGGCTTCGCAACAACTGCGTAGCAACTGCATAACAAACTTTCAAGACTGCCTTTGTTACGCTGTCAAGCCTTAAAAAAATAACACCATTGTACTTAGGCCACTCTAGATATCAGAAGCATTTTAATATACTGATCAAAATTCCCACTGCAACTTGAAAACAAAAAGGCACCCCTGCTACATAGCATAACCACTTTCAGTCATGGACAAAACTACAAAATTTCACACAAAGAATGGTTACCTCCTTTTCCTCTTGCTGAATGCTCTGCTGGTGGAAGCTTTGCCTTCTGTGACTTTAGGAGGAGGTTTGTTTTCTTTAGTAGACACTAGGTGGGGAGGTTTTGATTTAGGTTGAACCTTCCTTGCTATTCTTTCCAAAAATTTGCATAATTCTGTCAGCAGAAACTACGAAAATGGGCCACCAATTGACATGTGTAACACCCAAAATATATAACCTGTATAAAATTGGAGATAGGTTTCTGCATATGAGTTTGGTTTGAAGGAAAACCTTGCACAGTTTCATCAAATTCTTCTCCAACACCTCATAAAGTGCTCTACAAAACCATGACTATATCAGGGGAATACACAGTCCAAAAATGAGGCCTTAAATATGCATTTACAACTCCTAATATATGATATATGTGCAGAAAATGGAAGATTCTATTATTATTTGACTTTTTCTTGAGAAAAAACTCTTTTCGTATTTCTAAATTCGACCCCATTTGGTCATAAACCTATTTTGAAATCGATGACCAAAATAGTCAATTTCAGAGGAAGTTGCATAGCAGAGTGTACAAGACCTCCATGCTTGACATGGTTGCTCATGGTTTTCAAAAAAACTGAGAAGATGGGTGTGCTTTATATGATGGTGTGTTGGTGTATAATCCTTTAATTTCTCCTTTCCCTTCTTGCAGACCTTCCAGACAGTGCTCAGTTGAACTGATGACAATAAAAAGTTTATAAGTTCGACTTATTTTATGACACCCAAATTTATAGATTTAGGGACATTTGATGACTCATAAACTACCTGAATCTAATAATAATAAACTAATCCTTATAAATATTGTTACAATAGTTCAATTAATATTGAGGCCATAGAGTCAATTTATCATTAGGAGTTTTTGGGCTCTAGGTTTTGACAAATGGTATATATAGATATAACCAACCTAGATCCATCTTAACTTTGGATTTATCCGGTGTCAAGAGGGATCAAATTTCTCGAGTTACAAACCTTTCCTCAAGTTTTTTCACTCAAAAGAGAGGTTTCCACTTTGAGAGATTTGATCCCTCTCAACGCTTGATAGATATGGAGTTAAGATTATATAGATTGGTTTATCACTTACATTAAATATTTTCATTTTTTTTTTGTGAATTAATATTGTTATACCTTAGTCTATTAAAATATCAATATACTTGAGATGTCCATGGTTTAACTGAGCAAACCGTAGTAAATCTCAATCTAGTACAAGGGAAATCAAATATATTGACTGCCTATAATGTTAAAGTCAGAGCAAAATAAAAATAAAAAACTCCTGGAAATAAACAAGCCTATCTACTATTGAATTGCATATATAAGTACTAATGGAATACATAACATAAATCAAGAATTTGAAGAAGTCGTGGGAGTAGGACCTTTGACACTTGAAACTAAAAGAGTTGGTGGCTTTTCCTCGCATTGAAGATGACTCTCCAAGTGAGCTATCTTGGCAACCAAACTCTCCAAGCATTAATGTTGGTACTATTGGGCATGATTGATGTCATTCATGCAAAGAAGATGTCATAGTACTCGACATGTTTCTCCTACAAAAATCTACCTATGAGATATTTCAACTGCCAATAATGGGTGATAGATTTGAGGTATTTTTTCCATCTTCCCTTGGTGTGATCAAGGTTAGGAACCCATTGGGCCACCTCTTCAAGGATGTCAAAATCTGAGAATGGATAAGGACTCAAGATGGAAAATATCAACACATTAAATTTTGAATTTTTCCTCACAATCACCATATGATGAGTCTTACAACAAAATTTAACTTTTTATAACTATTTATGAGTGATCTCAAAGCTTAGATGTCACTTGATCCATTCTACACTCACTCAGTTCCCATGGCCATTGATTTAGGTGAGGGAATCCATTCTATCTATGCTCACAATCATAGCAATGGCCTTCAAATAATTAATACATGTGTCCTACAAGCAAGCCTCAACTTGTAAGACAACCTTGTCACACTTCTTCCAAAAGCTTGATTCTACTCCAAATGTGAAATTGCCATCAACAACCCCTAATCGCAAATCATTGGTTTCAGTAGAAATATATTTAATTGGCTAGTTCACTAAGATTTGATTCTAAGACCAATCCTTGAGTAGCAAGGAGGACTTGTAAAAGCCACAAGTCATTAACAATATCATTCTTAGATAGGAGGCCATACATTCTACCTACACTAATAGAGAGAGAAGCCTGGTAATAGAGCTTAACATGAAAAGTACTTTTGATAGGGTAGGGCACCAATTCCTTTTTAATTTTTTCAAAAATCTAATCTTTGTAAGACTTGATATAGAAAATGATTTAAATGGGTATGGCACCATTTCCTTTTTAAAGTTTTGCAAAATATAGCGTCGATAATTTTTTTTTTGGATGGATTAGGGCTTGTAAAAAAAACCTTGGATTTCCCCAATGGTGGATGGGAATATCAACCACCTTCAACCACCTTCTTTCAAGGATGTTCAAGATTGATATAAGGTTTGAAATTTTCTCCCATGCTATACATTTTAATGGTGGAACTAGTTAGAACATGGTTAAAATAAGAAAGGATAAATGGCATCCTTCAAATGGTGAATATAGTCAAGGTGTCAAATAACTCAACCTTTCTGAATCTGTAAATGCACCCCTCTTCTAGGAGGAACATCAATTATTATGGCCTAAAGGTTTCATAAAACTCTAGAAAACTATCTTGATGCTTTAGAGGGGAAATCAATAACTCCAAAATTATCATATATGGATGGATTTCTACCCACAAAACCCCACATCAAAATGCTAGGAACATCAAATTCTCTTTATGCTTCAATTGTAATAACTTCAAGTACCAAGGAATCCTCCACCCGAAAACTTTAGTCTTGATTCCAATTCTTCAAAACATTAAGAAACAAATGGTCAATTGGAACTCTTAGTGGCTCAATTCTTTGGGCATGATATTTCTAATTAGGTCGGGCCTATTAAATCTCTCAATCGTCTTGAGATATCCTCTCATGGTACCAATATACAAAATGAAAATGGTTGGAAAGAAGTTAGAAGATTTATGTGGAAGGGTGGAAAATCCAACCAATAAAAATTTAATATGGTAAACTAGAATATCATAAGAGCACCTTATGAAAAGGGGTATTAGTAATAAGACACCTCATGGAAATGTGCCAAGCATTGGTTTCCAATATATTGTGGAGATGCATCTCTTAGTAAAACTAGAGTGGTGTAAACATGTCTTGTAAAGAAAATTTCTAAGTGGAGTAAGGATTTGAATTGTGGAGATGCATCTCTTAGTAAAACTAGAATGGTGTAAACATGTCTTGTAAAGAAAATATTTAAGTGGAGTAAGGATTTGAAGCTTGTTTGATTGCATGTTAATCACAAATGACTCTCTTATTTGGAAATTATATAAGGTTTATGCTCCAATTATTCATTACCATATATATTAGGTATGGGAAAAGTAAAAATAATTATAAATTGGGGAGATATAATTATGGGTGATCCCTTTGATCTCGAACTAATCACTTGCAAATATGAAGACCTAGATGATGGAGAAGGAAATAAAAATGATTTTTACATTATCCTCCTTAGAAAACTCTATAGTGAGAATGTTAAATGGGTGAAAAAAATTACAACTTGTAAAAAAAATAAATGATCAATCTCAATTGGTCTTTTAGAGACTTAAAAGAAGCAATTAAAAGAAGCAATACACATGGATGTCTTGACTAAAGATTCAAGAGGATTCAAGAGGATGGGGTCATACTAGTAGTAGATGCATGCATTGTGAGACACGACTAATCTTGCAAATTAACCTACCAACATTTTCTACTAGAATTAAAAGAATGGCATCAATTCTAGGGAGGGGATTCTCATTCGAAATTAGATTCTTTGTATAGGTTCTAGTTCAAAATAATTTTTTAACTATTGTAAATCTAGACAAAAGAGTAAAGAAAAAGTATTTGGAAGGATAAGAAGTCGGTGATACTCATATTTTACTTTATTTCTATTCCATTCTTAAAGCGCCACTTATAGGTCCCGTTTCTTTTTTACATAATACTTTATAATATGACATATTAATTACCAATATTATTATTATGTCTAATTTAAATATATATATTTTTATTTTTAATAATTAAAGTTAAAGTTTTAAATATAATTTATATTTATAAAGTTAATAAACTAGATATAATAATAATATTACTTCATAACATAACATATCAATTACCAATATTATTATTATATCTAATATATATATATATATATATATATATATATATATATATAGATATATATATATATATATATATATTATTTTTAGTAATTAAAGTTAAAGTTTTAAATATAATTTATATTTACAAAGTTAATAAACATGTATATATTTCAAGTAATTTAAAGCCATAAACATAAATTTGAAATTTTTTTTTATAGATTTTTTTAATCATATAAAATAAAGTGATTATTAATCATATATAACAAAAATAAAATTAAGATAAAGAACCAAAAAATACATAGATATTTTGTCTTATATTTAGAAATGCATTGATAAATGTGATATGAGAGGTCAAAGTGCTAGAGGAGGGAATTGGACCCTCCATTACTATTAGGAAGCTCATTGTCGGGCTCTTATAAAGTTACACCTATTAAACTAGACTAAGTAATCAATGAAATAACACAAGTGAAATGACATATTGAAGCATATCCCAATGTACCACATTGTGTGTGTGCATTTTACATGGGTTGTCAAGATTGTTTATTGTGATAAGGTACTTAGAATTCTTCACAACTACTTACAATTTTAGAATATGTAGAGATTATATGTGATATGATTATTTGCATTTAGTTAGTCTCTTTAGATTCCAACTTCCAAGTTTTATGTTTTTGGTCACATACATTGATATGTTTATTCCATTTTTTTCCTAAAACCTATTCTAGCTAATTACAGGCATAATGTTCAATTTAACGATCAAGACTTCTAAGTATCCACTAGGATTCAATAAGGCCAACTTGATGAAAAAAACATATTATATGGAAATGGGACAAGACAATGTGCACTTGAAATGCACATTGTGCCCTCCCATCTGCACCCTTTCAAATAAATGTTGTTCCTCCTAATGATATGAGGGTGAGGTGAGGGTGAGGGTAAATGCACATTGTACCCTCCCATTTGCACCCTTTCAAATAAATGTTGTTCCCTCAACAATATGAGGGTGGGGTGACGATGAGGGTAAATGCACATTGTACCCTCCCATCTGCACCCTTCAAATAAACATTGTCCCCACCCCAAAACTATGATATAAGGGTGGGGTGAGGGTGAAGGTGGAGAGAGATATTATGGAAAAAAAAAAACTTATCTTTACACAAGTAGGGAAAAATTATCCTTTCATGAGGGTGGGGATGGAGGAGATATTTCGGAAAATTATAATTTTTTCCATAATATCTCCCCCCCCCATAAGTTTTTTCCAATATCTTCTCCACCCACCTCCTCATCTTAATAGACTAACTCCTAGAATTAACCTTTCCATTTTCATAAACATAAGTTAGTAGTACATAATGATTAATAGACAAATTCTGCTAATGGGATAAGTGGGAACATCACCCATGATAATAACTCAATTTTTAAACGATCTTTTATTTCTAGTTCTAAATATTGCAATAAACATGCTTAGCATTTTACTTTCATACAAAATCCAAAAACTATTATTCCTATACAGAACATTCAGTTAGGCAGATAATGATCCATCAAAAAAAACATTACTTAACACAATTTCGAAAATTGTACTAATGGGGGAAAATATCACACCCTAAATGTATGCTTGCACTAACCATGGCACCAAATACACACTACTTTTTTGGAAGAGGTCTTCAAATTGCAAAGGAGTTTGACAAATGAAGTGTTTATTAAAATAGAAAAAGGTATTGAGATAATCAAATTATATTTTATTGTTTTACATCATTCAATAACTAAATCATTTTGGAATTATTAATTTGAAGGAAACTCACACTACGATTTTGACGTAGCTTTTGTAAAGAAGTCCTTGCAATAACATAAAAATAGTTCTAATTAATATTTTAGTTAAAGATGAGAACACCAATACCGTGAGAAGAAAAAATGCCTTCTACATTATATGATATATTATGCAGCACACAATATCAAATAAAAGCACTCATTCCATTACAAAGGAATCCTAATGAACACTTAAAAATATTGCTATTGTCATTAAAATTTTATATATTTCCAACATATAATATCAATTGAATTACATAATTCCTTTAAAAGAACTTTAAGGAAGACCATTGTAAATACAAAAAAATGGTTGAGTAATTTAAGATTTCCATGATATCATGCTAGTATGCTAGTAATGTATGAAGCAAATAGCACACACTACATTATACAACTAGCATATAACTAATTATGGGATTTGTTAAAATATGATTCATTCTCATGGTAATTTTTTGCACCAACCTCATAAATAACACCTATAAATAGAACCAAAAAATTGCTAGTAATATAAATACATGTTGTATAACATGGAGGCTTGTGATAGTTTTATCTCAATAAAGAATTCGCTAGGCATTCAATTGGGTTTGGGTTAGGATTTCCAATTATGATCATATATGAATTAAAAACATTTTCTCTTTATAATTTTAGATCTAATTTTAATATGTGGTTTTCACTTACCTTAACATTCATCAAAATGTGAATAAAAGAATATCAATATTGACATATTCATAATGAAGAGACACATACAATAGACCTAAAACCAGTTCCATAAATCATTTCCATTATATAATTTTCAATTGAAAAGAAGGCATGTTGCATATTAATGTTTGTTTTGGCACACCAAAAATACAAGTTGACATCATGTTGACGGTGTTGGACCAACCAGAATTTAGGGGATCTCCTCGATATGAAGTCCCAACTAGACCTCACATTGTTTAGAGTAGGAGTCCCAACAATGGGGTGTTAATGATCTCCCTTGGTTGAAAATACACATAGAGTGGTGCACAATGTCTTTGGTGAGAACAAGTGTGTGACCCTGTGGATAGTCAAGTGTGATGCATGAATGGTTCCAACACACGAAGGGAAAAGAGAGTAAGCCCCTTAGAGGCATGTAATAGTACCCAGTTTAAAAGGACCACACGTAGAATGACATCACATGTTATCATGTGGAATATTCCACAACTTAAGGTGACGAATCAAATACAACAACAAATGTTCAAAAATATTCATACAAATGAAAATGAAATAGTTCATAAGCATGAGCGTAAGTTAAATAACATACATTGCAAAAACAACAAGAATAGTCCTATTATATTCACAACATATGCATGAAATCGTGTCGACTCTGAGTTTCATTAAAAGTGAAAGTTTCAATCATACATACACCATTGACAAACCACTAGCCCCAATAGTGGAACATTGAAGTCATAAACACCTACTCCTCGAAAGAAGTATACTCCCTATACGCTACGGAGGAGCTAAGGCTCTCACAAAACTCCCAAGCTCTTCCTAAGCCTAAGCCTAGCCAAAATCATGGCTACTAAAATCCATTTACATGAGTTATGAGGTTCTACTTATAACAAGGGGGTGGATGACCTTTCAACTCCCCTTTGTGACTTTTGGACTACCCTCATGACTCTTCAACGTCTTTCAAATGAATCGTTACATTACATCATGAATCTTCATATTCCAATATTGAGACTTAGAATTTCACTTACAAAATAACTACAAATAATATTACAATTTACACTTGTACCCATATAAGACAAAATATGATAGAGACAACATGGTAGCCTAATAAGCCACACCACTATGATGCTTGAGTTTGGGAGAACTCTAGCTCAACAACTTCCACTTGATGCTTCATGGTAACATATTGGTTCCAAGCATAGTACTGTGCGATGGCATCCCCAAATTGCGTGATGGTATTTGGATGGAAGAGGAATATAGCCTCCATGGAATTTAGGTACAATGTCTGGGAACCAGTTTCAACTTCCTTTTGAAGCATGAGAAGCATGGTTCTAATTTGGACAGGACCACCGATGTAGTTCTACCCGTTTTGTCTGTTCAAATCCAAATCTTCCTTAGTGGCAATCTGTCTCAGTTGCTCCAGGTACTCTTCGATCTCCTACCAAACCTAGTTCTTGGGCTTGGCTTTGGTGGGTTAGCCAACTGATGGGATCCTGTGTGTTTTCACCAACACGTCCAAACTACTGAATAGCATACATAGGAGGCCTGAATGTTACCAATAAATGAGGCGAGTTGCTTGTTGTTCTATATGAATATTCAAACTTTCTCTCTCTCCACCTCTTCTTATGGCTTCAATTTCTTCCCCAAGTCAAGCGATGCCCCTTTGTATTGCATTATCCATTCTTGCACATAGGTAATGGAAGATTGCATGTTCTTGAGAGTTTTACCAAAATATTTGCTCTACTGTTGTAGGCCATGCAAACAAACAACTACTTTATGTATGGTCACAAAATCCTCATAGAGGTTTTGCATGGTTTCTCCAAGTGTTGATTCTTCAACAATTATTGTTTCTCTCATCTCCTCCAAGTAGACTTGTGTGAAAACGGTGTTCTACACTTCTTCGCGGAGTTGTTTTGCCTCTTGCCTAGCAAATCACAATTTCTGGGCCAATTTCTCATTGTCAGCCATCAAATACTGAATGTTTGATCTTGTTGCACCTGCAAAGGCCAAGTTGGCTTCGATAATGGAATTTGGATTCTTCTTAGTGTCTACCACTATCACCCTTTCTCTAGTGAATGTAGGTGATGCATGATCATCCAGAAAATGATTTCTTTGTGCTTGTACAATCATCTTTTGGAACTCATCAAATGAAAAAGTGTACACGTCCATTACCGGATCATCATCAAGAGGAACAACATCCCATTCCTCGCTCAGAGATAACTTTTCTACTGGAGGTGGTGGAGACTAAATGATAACGTGTGGCACGCTCGACATTAGGTCGACATCTTCATTCTGTGGCTCATGTTCCATCTCCATGTCTGTAGCTTCGATGAAGCACTCAATCTGCTAAGAAAGCTCCTGATCCTACACTTGTTCACCCTCCTCCTCAACTACAGGATGGTTTTTTTCTTGCTCTTCAACATGTATTTCCATTGTTTCATCTGCTATGGCACCTTGCCTTTCTTCTTCATGTTTTGGCTTCCCTTCTTGTTCTTCCCTCCTAAACTCTCGTTCTTCCTTCAATTCTTACTATTCTTTCTTCAATCTCAGTTCTCCTTACTCCAAGCTCTGGTTTTCTCTCTTCCTCTGCTCTACTCTTTGTATCCTTTGCTTCCTCTTCATTTTGTTGCTAAATCTTCTTTCATAATAATCAGATCTGCTTTCATCTTGCAACTTTGTTCTCCCCCTAGACTATTGACAATCTTTTTCTTTCCCTTATCCTATATGAGACTTTTGCCTTCCAGAGTTGCTTCCCTCTACAAAGTATCCTATGAAGTTCCTGTTTAAGTGACTGTCTCACAGGGTCTGGAGGCATTGTAGCAATTCCCCACTGAGCCACTGAAAGTGAATTCTTTCACAGTGGTCTTTGAAAATATCACAAGGACCATACAAATTAAAGTATGGAGTACCAAATGCAAAGTTCACTATCTCCTTTCCCTTGATATCTGTGACTTTCAAGTTCTTTATATCGTATAATCTAATTTTCAAAGGAATAGTGGGGCATGGTTCTTTCTTCTTCCTATGCAAAGCTGCTGACAACCCTATGGCGAGATGATTTCACATTTCTTGCATGACAATATTGTCAGTGGCATACCTTGGAAAAACATGTGGTGACTTCTCTCCATCGAAAACTCTAAGGAAGGTATCGCTCGGTGAGGCAAATCAATCTGCGATCTCTATTATTTCCTCCATTTATCCTCGTGACATGCAAGGCAGTTCTTCTTCAATTACGAGCTTGTAAAGCAACATGATGAAATGGTTAGTTAGTTGTTCCATTACTCCTCGATGAATGCAATCCGAAAGAAGTATTCAATAGACACGCACGACATTTTCTCATGGTGTCCATGTCCAGTTCATGCTAGGAAACTAATTCTATGCACAAATTGCATCCAGTAAATATGGAGACATATAAAACCTTACTTTCTCACCCTTGGGAGGACTTTGGGCCTGTGCTACATGGGCTCTCAACTATTGAGCCAACAAATATAACCAGTTGAATGACTTCCCCTTATTGTCAACCTAGTTTGATAAGACTTTCCACCCTTTAGGAAAGGTTTTTGTACTTCGCTAACCATGGATCTTGCAAGCTAAGATAACCAAGAGTTGGTAGGCCTTCCCGAGGACTTTTTATTATATGAATGGCTGGGTGTCTATCGAAACTTAGATGGATCTTTCACCCAACCTTTAAAAATATCTCTTGTGTTCACA
Organism: Pinus tabuliformis; assembly: GCA_031772625.1. Classification (NCBI taxonomy): domain Eukaryota; kingdom Viridiplantae; phylum Streptophyta; class Pinopsida; order Pinales; family Pinaceae; genus Pinus; species Pinus tabuliformis. Next base: position 1,667,287,106 of record CM062818.1, read on the forward strand.
TAGTTGTTTGTGTCATAGACAAATGAGCCCATGAGCTTCATTAGCTCAGGCAAGTGATACATGCACTAATAATATTCTACCAGAAAGGTAGAAAGCTTATGTCTGCTGGCATTTCTAAATGTCATGGTATTCTCATAAATGTGTGAAACAATCTAGTTGATGACATCTGCACATGGGAAGGCTGGATATCTACATGCAACCTTGTTTAGTCCTAATTGATGGATACTGAGATAAACATGTCGGTCCTCTAGATATTCCTCAAGGCTCTTTGCTGAAAGATTTTCAATAACTTGTTTCTATTTTAGTGTTGACTCATTTTATATAAACAATTGAGTGTCCACATACACTGGAACTTCTATTAGTGTTTGCTCAACTACTTCCCCAACACTACTTTCAGTCGTCTCTTTTGAAGCAACTCTCTTTGGTGCCATCATAACAATGATTGTTGGAGAGAAGTGCTTCACAAGTGTGGTACCCATGGGACAAAAATACACTAATGGAAAGAAAACATTAGCCTTTCCCAAATCTAACTTCACACCATGATCAAGAAACAAATCAGGCAACTGGTGAGAGGGATTGTGAATTTTTCATCAAAAATTAAGGGAGACTGACTGTGGGAGCTGAACATTGTGTATTCCCAGTAGCCAAGGGTGCAACCCAAGGCTTGAGACTACGCAATACACAGTTCAACCTAGGCAGAGCCTAGGAGATGGCCAAGGTGATAGGTTGAGCCCTGGAACCACACAATGTGTAGTTGGGCCAACCTGTACTATGCACACATATTTCCAGAGACCAAGCTCTTGGCTTGAGTCTTAGGATTGTGCAGTGCCAAACTAGGCAAGGCAAAATATGGCCAAGGAAAGTGCAAATCTGCCTGATGGAAATGTGTAAAACGATCAGAACTAAGTGATCATGTGAGCTTGGGTGTAAATTTGACTAAGTGTGAATGAATCAATGTAGATCAAGTGTAGAAACTGAACAAATAGAAGGAAAATCAAGTATGTGAGGAGAGTCGCTGCAACAATGAACATCGGTACAAAAACAAGAAAATTGATGCAACAATTGTGAAAGGAAAACAAAAAATTAGAAAAACACTTCTAAAAGCTAAAATGGGTTGAAATTCTAGAAACTACGAAGAGAAATAAGCAAAACAAAACTCACACAAGTGAAGTGACAAAAAGCGATAGCAAAAGCGCCAAAAGACGGTGAAAGTGAAATTCACTCAGAAAAGCGATGACTACCACACTAAAGGTTCCTTAACATCCTCAAGAATGTTAGAGCTCCAAGATTTAATGTGACAATGAGCTCTAGAGGCATTGATTAAATATATTTTAGTGAATTAGGGTTTATGACATGCATGCCTAAAATCAAGGAAAAAGTGACATTTGGCGAATGTTTATAAAAATAACGAGTATGCTTGCTTCGAAATACTAATAATGGATCCCTCTTTTTTTTTGGGATGATTTTTTCTTTTTATATTTTTTTCTTTTTTTTCTTTTCTGTGTAAACTTTCCATGCACATTGTTGAGAAAGATTGCGCAATTCTGGGGAAGTGGGCAACTTTCCAGCCTAGTGCACTACACATTTTCTTATCTCAGTGAGGGATTGTGTGGTTTTTGGGCTCAATGTTGGGATGCCTTCCATCATTGTGTAGTTTTTGAGCTCAAGTCTGACTTCTAGTATGAAGTGTGTAATTCCAATCATCAAGGTTGGTTTCCCTCAAGGATTGTGCAGTTTCTAGAGGCAAGCCCATAATTGTTGTAAGAGAAAGTAGGGAGATTATCTTGTGACTTGGAAAGCTCAGTTAGGTGTGGAAACAAGAAAAAAACAAGCACAAATGAAAAATATAAGTCTCAATTGAAGCATGAATAGATGAATGAGTGTAATATAAGTTCTTGTGGATAGGAAGGAAGGCTCCAAAATCGAAGCATAGGCAAATTTTGTAGGGTGGTTGTAGCTGATAAAATAGTGGTGACACACTGGTGGAAATCCAACTCTCTATATGGATCTTTCCTTATGCAAAATAGGTCTACCTCTTCTACAAGTATTTTTCAATTCATTTATTTTCGCAGCTTCTTCAATTCACTTGAGTTAAAGATATAGTCCCTACCATTCTCTTCATCGGAAACAAACATACCAAGCCAAGTCAGACTATGTTGTTTCAATCTGGGAAGAGGTGTATATAAATGTATGAGTAAAAGAAAATGTCAGAATATTAGTTTTCACATCTCGTGTTGCTCCACTACTAGTAATCCTATATAGTACCCTAACAAAGTCACTTCAGGAACAAAAAAATTTCTCCGCTCTTAGTGAACCTCGACAGTACCCCAACATAATTGATTTCTTCACCTCTCTAAACAGGAACCCTTTCTCTTCTTTTGCCCTTTATTTCATTTCTCATTTTTTTCCTTTTTATTTCTTCAAATAACTATGCATAGGCACTTATCTATTTCATGTGGGTGGAAGAAGGATCCTGATTTATTGATAACAGAAGAGGTTGTCCCTTCAGAGAAGGATATTTATATACACCTATGACATACTTGTTAAGGTTTTCCTCTTGTTGTAGCGACTACAAATACCCACAAATTTTTTTCCTTAGCTTCATTTTGGAGCCTCCCTACCAACCATCCCCAGTAGCATGCCTTGCATTGTCAAGTACATGAGCTTAAGTGGTTTTCTAGCAGCTTGCCAATCTTTGCATGATAACTTGCTTCACTCCCCTCACAAGCTCCTACTACAGACTTGGTCAAGTTGCTGGCTGAGCAGCTCCCTCAAGAAATTGTGTAATTCTGGAGGGGAACCAACCTTCCCTCCAAAAATTGCACAAATCTGACTCGTAGCCTGTTGGGCTCAGAAATTGCACAATCCTGATTGATAACCTTCCCAGTGAAAACTTCGTAATCTGGCCCAATAGTGCCGCTCAACCCATAAATTGCGCAATTCTAGGCAGCAGTGCTGCTCAACCCATAAATTGCGCAATTTTGGGCAGCAGTCAACTCCTCCTCCCAGAATTGCGCAATCCCTCTGGACAACCATCCCAACTTCCTCCAAGAAACTGCGTAAAATTTCCCCTCAGTTAAGCAGGCTGTTGCATGTGCTCTCAGGTTGACCAGTTCCACCCGGGACCGAGAAAACTTGACTTTCATGCATGGGATGAATTTTCCCAAAATAGCAAAAGGCAACATGCAAAAAGCATCGCTTGTTTTTAGGGAGCTATTTTTTAGTAATTGGTGGTTACATGCAAAGATCATTTTAGAAACTTTTGCTCCAAGTGTCATTTTTTCATACATATGTCGCGTCTGCGTCATGAGCCTCAAACTTATTTATTTGACACTTCAGAGCTCATTCTTCACATCGATATTGGAGCTCTGACATCCCAAAGCACATCCAGGAGTCTTCGACATATCTAGCTCAGTTATTTCCGGGTAAGTCAGCTTAACTTGTCTTTTGCAACATTACTGTCACTTTTTGTGTTTTGGCTTGTGTGAGTGTTTTCTGCTTGATTTATGTGATTGCTTACTGTCATTTGCATGCATGTGAGCTTGTACAAGAATTGCTTCAGTTTTCGTTAGCATCTCATTGTTGTCGCATGCATGACACTGTTTTGCATGAACGATCGTGGATTGGGCGAATTGTTTCACACACATGCATGTTGTTCCATTTTTTGAATCTTTCATTCACTGTTTGCATGGATGATCATTCATCCCTTCTTACACTCAGTATCATCATGCATTCACATCTTCATTTGCTTTCAGTTTCACGTTGGCGGGTCTAGGAAACCTTAGCCCTGACTCTACCTCACCAAGACAACATTGCGCAATTCTGAGAGGGAAGGCTCTGCCTTCCTCCCAGAAAATGCACAATTCTAGCCAATGACTACCCTCCAATCTTGCCTTGCACAATTCTAAGAGGCAGTGACTGCTAACCCAAAAAATTGTGCAATGCAGTCCGTGGGCTTGCAACGCTTGTGAGCTGAAATTGTGCATTACGCAATCCCAGCACCCAACAAGCTAGTATGGATTCCATATTGCGCAATTCCAGCAGTCAATTAGCCTCCCGACAGTTCAGAATGCCTTTTGTGCAGTTTCGACAGTCAGTGTCCTGACCTCCCAATGAAAATTGTGCAGTTCTTGCCAATTAGTCCCCAGGTATGTAGCATGTCATCCCTCAAGTTTGATTTTGTTTTAACTAATAGATTTATTTCCATGCATGTTGCCACGTCTCCAGATATATCAGGTGTTTTTCCATCTCTCAACAGTTCAATATCAATGGCCTCTAAGAGATCAGGGTCAAAGAACACTGATGGAAGCGTCACTGTGGCAGAAGTTGAGCGAGTGTCTACAAGTTTTCTGATTTATGAAGACGCCAAGCTGATTGTAGACAAAGACATCAAGATGAAATGGAAAGAAGTCAATGATGCATTCTAAGGCACATTTGGGGAATATATCGAAGACCTCCAAGTCTATGTGAACATTAATAAGTCTAGCTTGTACCGGATTGCATGAAAGTATCCCACATTCCCATGCATGGACATGATACATTGGATCGTCTCACACACTGATCCTGAGACGATGACATTGAGTAGTGTCAGCGGGATGGAGATTGCTACCTTCAGGGCATAGGATTATCAGCAGATGTACCATCTATTGAAGCTAGTGATCACGATGGAGACACCTTTCAGCCTACCCAACAACAATGCCAACTCCGGGGATATCTTGAAGAACTAGGCAAAGGAACCAACCAAATTCAAGATGACAACCAACTAGATTTATAAGACGAAGATACTGCGGAAGGTGTATCAATACTTGGTCATGTTTTCATGTCACTTGTATGGCCAAGAGAGAATGGAGACCTTCCCACAGAGTTGGGTGATCGTGATGGACCAACTGGCCAATGAAGGCAAAGCATGAAACTCGTCCGACATGTTGGCTCACAGGCTAACGGAAAAGGTCACAGGAGCTCGACAGCCGCCCAAAGGTCAACAAGCAGAAATCTACATGTCTTCTTACATCTTGGATGCAATCTGTGCCTGTTAGGAGTTCCCGGGCTTGAAGTGGGCATGGAAATCAACAGAAACTTCTATGAATACTTATTGTAAAATGTTGTTTGAATGTAGCTTCAGAGGAGTCATCATAGAACTGTCAGATCATTTTTTCACCTCAGTATACAAGATAATATTTGAGAAAGATCCACCTTGCATGACGAAGGCAACAATGGAGGCATTGATCGACATAGTGTATTGGTATGCCTCACTGTCTGACACCTTCATATGGATATACAACGCGGAGAAGCCTCCGCATGTTTTGCTGAAGTTTTCCATGGACAAGCTCGTCATGCAAGAAGTATCATACCACATCTCGCCAGGACTGTCAGCTAGGTTGCATCAGAAGAAGAAGGCACCTTTACCCACTCTTCCATTGTGGATCGATTTGTCAGAGATACAAAACCTAAAGCATGCAGATGTTGAGACATAGGATATCAAGAAATATCTTTTCGATGTCCGAATCTTCAATCCGTATGACTCGCATTGTATTGTGAAAGATCATTGCGCGAGAGTATAGTTTCAGTGGATCCATGGGGCATGTCATTGGGCAAAGGAAGACCCATGGAGATATTGTTACAACTTCTCCAAGCCCAATGAACAAGTCGGCATTGTTGTGGAATGGTTAGCGAAGCAGCATCCAGGAGAGCACCAGCAGCAGAGGTAAAAATACTAGCATGTGACAAAGGAAAGAGAAATACTGTCGACAATGTAGAGGCGGAACAAAGTTTTAAGTTCAGAGCAGACCCACTTGTACAAAAAATATCTTTAGCAATAGAGGTGAAGAGGCAACAATGCGACAGGAGGACCGCACAAAGGTAGAGAGAAAAAGAGAGGATGGAGGAAACAATGAAGAAGTTGCATGAGTTGAAGGAGCAACTACAGAAGGAAGAGGAGCTGCACAGATAGGAGAAGGAAGCATAGCAAGAATAGGTACAGCAGGGGGCACAACATGTACAGAAAGATGAAATTGCACCTCTACAGGTAGTGGACTCATCCGAACAGCTGGCACCAAGAAGATAGGGTGAGAAGCCATAGGAGGAGGACTTCACTGAAGAGATTGAACAAGCACTTGAGCAGATGGATATGAATATGTAGCGACAAGAGTTACAGCAAGACATCGAAATCATGCCTTACCACCAAAAGGTCGACCCACAAGCTTCACTGGATCCAGAAGGAGAGAACATCTTCAACGACCAAGGAGATATTGAGATCCTTGGAGACAATCCGGAAGGAGAGATGCACAACATATTATTCGATGATTCGCAACATAGAGTTGTGAAATCACACAAAGTGTCTACACTGGATGACAACACATATCCTATGCAGTTTCAAGAATGAGTGATCGTGTCTTACATGCACAAGCATCCAATAGCATTGGTCTATGCTACCAGAGCATATGCCGAAGCCACTAGCTTGATTGTTCACTTCTTGATAATTGAGAACGAGTGAATGGCTAAGGAGTTACAAACAACCAAGAAAGGAGGAGAACTGGTAACAACATCTGACCGAGAAGAGTTGAAGAAGGAGACACTCGATGAAGTATCGTCCCTTGAGACAATCATGTGGGAATTATATTCCAAGTTTGATATCATGCATAAGGTAGTTGTCCATCTCAACTGTTGGCAACAATGATGTGCTAGGAGAGAATGTATCTTGTCAAATGTGCATACTGCTATTGACTACATGTAAACATGGACAATGAGATACAAGGGAGCCCCGTTACACTTTCTCAAGATGATGAAGCCCAGATCAGTTGAGATGGAGGCACGCATTCGGAATCAGATCTGAAACTCTGAAGAACTCCCACAACTCATCACTAGTTTGCAGGCTGCCCATGCACGGTTATTCAAGAGTATGGATGTTGTTGTGCACACACATGCGATTCCATCTATTGGGACACTCACCAAGGCAAAGACAAAGGCACAAGTCTGACTGGAGCTTGACTCGTACTTTGATGAGTTGATGTGCATAGCCACCAGTGCAGACTTGGTGATCAATGCAAACACTAAGCATCGGTATATCGTTGGTCTAGCTGCACTCAAGACAATGACGCACATGTTATCAAACGAGTTGGACAGAGGAGCCAGAGTAGTGTACCCAGATGATACAGAGGTAAGAGTTCATTTCCAGAAAGATGTCACCATAGAGTACATGGAAACCATCATGGACTACCGAGCTTGGCATCAGTTCACTATTGTTGACCACCGTGAGGATGTCGAAGAGCTAGTCTTCCCACAATTTTCTGAGTCATAGTGATGTCTTACATGGCTTTCTCAAGCCTATTTTGTCTCACATGGGTACATGTGCAGATTGTATGTAACATCTTGTCAAGTGGATGTTCAAGTGTCGATAGTTGAATGTAACAGTGATAGAGTAGTTGAAGAGTCATGAGGGTGGGTGAACAATCACAAAGGGAAATGTCAAGGGTCACCCCCCCCCTTTTCTATATATAGTGCCTCTTATCTCATTGTAGAGGCTTTTGGTCAGTTAAGATTCCGATAGGATTATCTTAGAGAAAGCTTAGAGAGTATTGTAATGAGCGTTGGCTTCTCCACTGTGCAGAGCTAGTATATCTCTTTGGAGGAGCAGGCGGCAATGATTGTAACGCTCCGCTGTAGGAACTAGTGGTTGGTCATGGTTTCATTGTATGACTGGAACTTTCACTTCTTAATATAATAGAGCCAACACATTTCATGCATATGTCGTATTGTATTTTAGCTATCTTGTTTACTATAAATGATATATGTATCTATTTTCTTATGCATGTGTGTATAGACTCATTCTGTATATGTATGTATGAATCTTACTGAAATGTGTTGTTGGTTTAACCATCACTTTGGATTTCTAGCTTACTTTCCTTCCAGTTTGTGATGCATCTTTGCTCGTGTGTTCCATTCTTAACTCCGTGCTTTCACAGGTTTTCAGGGGGTGCACTCAACTCACCCTCTGTGTGTTAGAACCATTCATGTGCCTTCCTTGAATAGCTACATATGTCACACCCTTTCTACCAATAGGGACACCTTACTTGCCTCTGCATGCAACCACGGTCAAGCCGATACCATACGACCCATTGCTGGAACTCCTACACCAAGTGGTATGAGGTCTAGTTGGGACTTCTTACCGGGGAGATCCCCTGACATGTTTGCGGGTGCAGAACCGTCAACATTTCTGACACTAGGAGGGCCAGATGACAAGTTGTGTCCTCTCATCTTGTTTTGAACCTTTTCACATCTATCATGGATTCTATTACATTGATCCCTCCGCGATGTCTTTCACATGCCAAACCTCTCAACATCACGAGGGAGTTTTTTGATCTTTGTTGACACCTAATCATCAGGATTGGGTGAATATAATGTAACTAAATAAATAAGTGATATGAATAGTCATCGGGAGATGAAGTGAATAGTCTCTCCCTCATGTATATAAAGAAGACCTACCTGAAGGAATAAAATATACGAATCAATTTTGGTTGAGGAGTTACTGCATGGTTTGACAATCTCTTGTCTAAATTCATGTATGATGGTGAAGGCAAAGTAGCCTGGCCTGAGTACTTAGAATAATTCTATGTATTCCTTGAGAATGTAGACAATTTCTATGCTGAAGAGGTCAGCCTACTACTTTCATACACACTTCGAGAATCCCCACAACGGTGGTGTTGTAGTCTGCCTCCTGGAAGCGTGAACTCACTTGAGAAAGTCTGTGATCTCATTGAATCTAGTTTCCATCATTTTTATCCAGAATCTCTTAAACAAAATTTTTTACAACAATGGAAGGCCTTACATGAATCGCCTATGGAATTTTGGGAATGCTTCTGTGTGTTGCAGTTTCAAGCTCCGAAAAGTCAGATGAAATTTCCATATCTTTGGGATATATTCGAATATTGTCTTAACAAATCAGTCAATCCCAAGAATAAGTTCAAGATCAAGCCCCACTTAGCATACTTAGTGATGGAGCTACACAATCTCGGATGGACACGGTCACTGTCACAAGTGATTATTTGTTGTCCCCTCATCAAACAGCTCCACCACCACAAAGTGATGTGGGAGATCGTGCACACACATCTGCTCAACCATCACATCCTCCTAACATTGCTCCTTCTGATTTTCACGCAAGCTTGGTTGTGGATCCATTGGGTTATCATATGCATTTTGTACCTCAGCCTCCATCTTCATGTTTTGCTAATCCTCCGGATTGCATTATCTTGTGTTCTTCCGGTCTAGACTCTACACTTGTTGTGAATGAGGATCAAGCTATCGACGAAGTTGGTGTTGCACAACCAACCTACGATCTCATTCATGAAGAGTATGATTGGGAGCTTGAGCATCAATCCTCAGTGAAGGATGAATCCCTTCTGTCTAAGCCTCCTTCATTCTTTCTTGATATCTTTGGTGATTTTTCCATCCATGATTTCGCATGCATATCTTCGTCTACGGATGAACCCATTGTCGATCATTCATAGAACACACCGGATGTCAGTCAATCATCTGAAAATGGAGAGGAAAAATCATTCGTTGAAAATCCACATGATTTTTCATCTGCTTTTTCCAGAAACACAGAGAGTGAATTTGTCCACTTCTCATCTATCCCTCTGTTTGATTCATTAGATCATGAGGATGCCGATGAAATCATTGATTTTGCTGACCATAGCTATCGTGATATATGTACTCCCGTATTCGATCACGACGATGATTCTATCACATTTTATTTTTTTAAGCCACATGTTTATGATTATCTATCTGAAGACAAAGTTGAACCCCCCCAGACTATCGAGGCACTCCAGCCCGAGTTGATGGTTATGTCAAGCCCTCACTTTCCTCAGATTGGTTTCACTTCCGATCAGGAAATTGTTGAAACACCCAAGGCTCCTCATCACTCATTTGTATGGATTGAAGATCAATCTCACACACAGATCATGCTTCCTCCACTCGAACTACATGATCCCATCGCTCATGCATTGGAGGAATCTTACATAGAAAGCACACATGCACGACACAAGTTGTCTTTGTTTCTTTCGTTTGCTTGCATGTCATAGTCAAGAGTATGCATATGCTTAACAACTGCACGTAGTGTCACACAGCACCATGATAAGTCCACAGATTGCATGTCATGCACTTGCACTCACGTATGTTCTGTGGACACATTTAAACTTGGAGTCTGTTTATGTTCATTGTTATATCTTTCGTGTTTGCTATTTCGCGCAACTGTGTTGTTTGCAAGCCATGCCTTCACCAACATGGGTCGACCAATGTGTCGGTGGCTACATTGGAAGTATCACTTTATGTGATCAAGCTCATGCACTATTAGCTTAGGAGTAGGAGTAGTGTTTGCTTTTTGTTTGTTTGCTTGCATGCTTGTTTTCTTACTCGCTTTGTTTTCACATTTACTTATTCTTTCGCTTTGTTTTATTATTTTTTTTCTTGTTTATATTCGTAGGTTAGTTTCGCATGACACTATGTGCGACTCTTGAAACAAGCTGGGTAAAGTACAAGAGGAATTGTGCAATTATCAATACTTGGTTATCTTTTGTCTTGGCTCTGTATGAAGAACTTGTTATCATCAGTCCATGACATGCCGATGGAAAATACGTACTGTTCGAAGTGAACCTTGGTGAAAACACAACGCTTGTGTGCTAACTAGTGTCACCTACTCTAGTCAGTTGTTTTGGGTTAATCCTTGTCAGCTCAGTCAAGTAGAGTAACGCGAGGGTGAAAAACTTAACAAGCACGTCAGAGGTATATATAAACTACTTCTCTGAAGGAACAACCTCTTCTACTCTCAATAAGTCGGGATCCCTCTTCCACCTCTGAAATGAATAAGTGTTATGCAAATGAAAATGACAATTGAAAAAAAAGAAAAAGTGAAAAAAAAATGAAAAATGAATAAGGCAAAAGAAGAGAAAGGCTTCCTGCGAAGAGAGGTGATGCAAGTAACTCCGCTGGGGTACTGACCAGGCTTGCTAGCAGTGCAACGATGCTTGTGTTCCTGTGTGACTTGGTCAAGGTACTGTCCAGGCCTGCTGGCAGTGGAGCAACAACAATGATCCAGGTGGATGTTGGTGGCCACCCACCAACCCATTTGGACCCCCACAACTGTCTCTTTCAGTCTTTTCAGTTTCCTAAATTGCAGCACAATTTACTATTTTTAGCAGTTTTTCGGGTCCTGAACTTCCGGAGCCGTTTTGAGGCCCTAAACGACGTTTTTTTGGGAATCTGGGGCAACATGGGTCCATGGACCGATGTTTCCTCCCAAAGTGGTAGTACTCGGATAGATCTTTCTAACGAGCTATCGTGCGCGTCAAACGGAGATCGTATGCCAAAGTTACGACCTCGGGAAATTGATGTACCAATTTACCCAAACAGGGCCCACAATTTGGCGTTTCATCTTCTAGGGCTAGGTTTTGGAATGTGAAGGGTTTTCCATTGTTTCTCAACAATAAATAGGCCTTCGAGCCTCATTGTAACTCAGTTCGGAACAGTTCAGAGGCATGTAGCCGCCACATCTCTTCTCAGAGATAAGCTACCATCGCCCTAGCTGGTTTCTTTCCATTTCTGTTTGTAAGCATATTTCAGTGTTTTCCATTAATGAAATGAAGCATTATTTCCGCTGCATCTCTGTGTTTATGGTTATTGCATCTCTGTATTTATGGTTATCTTTGTAATCTATTGCGTTCCTGTTTAAATCCGGATCAGTGGTATCAGAGCGGTCTGCTTTTTCTCGGTTTTTCTTTGCATGTCCCCAACAAGGTCGGGATATAAGGAGTTAGGGCTTGAACTGGTTGAACCTTTGCAAGACCAGCCCCGAAAATCCCGACGGCCTCCCATGGCGGACGAGAAGAAAGATGAGGGGGCAGGAGATCCCGTTAAAATCTTGCTCGAAGAAGCCCTCGAGCGACAACGGAACGCGATGATGGACAGCTTTGCGCAGATTCTTCAGCGGCTACCCAGAGGCGACGCATCGGCTTCCAACAGCGACTCTGGAAATGCCACACCCTTCAAGGTACAAGTTAATTTTGAAATCCCCATATTCGAGGGTCAAATAAACGCAGATGCCGTAGATAAATGGTTAAATCTGCTAGATGGGTATTTTTCTGTTCATGAATTTTCAAGTCGGGAAAAGATCGTTTTCGCTCTTCTCAAAGCAGCCCCCCACGTCAAGGACTGGTGGGAAACCTATTGCGAGCAGAAGGATGAAAGTACAGGCTCACTATTTTCAGCCGCACCCACTTGGAATGACTTCCGGGATGCCATCAAGGAGCAATACTACCCTGTCGGAACCTATGAGGACAAATACGTCAAATGGACCACACTGCGGCAGGGACGAGACCAAGATGTGCCAGAGTTCACAAACATTTTTCATACCCTTCGCACACAGTTGGGTATCAAAGATTCTGAGTTGCATCTGGTACTCAAATACCGTGGCGGCCTGCACAAATACATCCAAGAAGAGATGGTGTTCTTGAACATCTCCTCACTCGGCACAGCATACCGATACGCTGTCAAAATCGAGCAAAAGTTCAAACAGAAGAAGCGAGACTTTGGATCTGCAAGTCCGAAGCCCAAAGGACAAAGCGAAGGCGGGGTGACCCAAGACAACCCGTCAAAGCCGCAAGAAAAGAACAACACCGCGAAGCCGAAGAAGGACACCGGGAAGTGGTGTGAGTTCCACAAGAGTCCCACTCATAACACAAGTGAGTGTCGGACCAAGCAGTCGCTGGTGGCCGAATTGAAGGCTTCCGAATCAGATGCATGTTCTGACCCTGAGCCAGTACCCAATAAGGGGAATGGCAAAGGGAAGCAAATCATTGATGCGGATCCCAGCGCCACTGTTGCCACTGCCAAGATCCAGAAGAATGAACTTGCAGATCCAGAGGAAGGAGAGCGTCTTTTCCACTCACAGATGTGCGTGAAGGGTTCGCCGCTACAATTCATTGTCGACAGTGGCAGCCAAAAGAACCTCGTCTCAGCAGAGGTCGTGAAGCGGTTGGGCCTACCGACTACAACACATCCACAATTGTACAGTATCGGGTGGCTTCACGAAGGACGAGATATCAAAGTTCGCCAGCAATGCCGCCTTCCCTACAGCATCAAGCCCTTCACAGACGAGGTATTGTGTGATGTTACACCTCTGGATGTTTGTGATGTATTATTAGGCCAGCCATACTTGTGGAGGCGACATGCTGTGTATGAGTCAAGGCCTCGTGCTGTCATTATTTCTTTGAATGATTCATTATACAGGATACCAGAGGTAGCCCCACCTACCGCCACATCTTTGATCACTACCAAAAAAGGCAGCAAGCTCATATCACAAACCAGGAAATTCATCTGTCTGGTTCACTCCCAAAATAAGGGGAAGATCGTTGCTACATCCATGACCCCTGCAAAGGGTTCCTCCATGCAGCAGTAGCAGCAAAGGGATACGGTCATGACAAAACACAGAAACAACTTCTCCTCACCCACATGGGTACCACACAAGTTTCAGGTGGGCAACAAAGTCTGGTTGCATCGACAGAGAGAACGCCTTACCAGAACCCATCAAAAACTCAGGCAACTCCGACATGGTCCTTACACCAGTACCAAGGCTACGGGCAACAATGCTTCGAAGCACAGCATTCCTCCATTCCTTCGCCTGCACCAAATGTTCAATGTAGACCATCATCGACCATGCTTCCCACCATCACTGGACACATCAGAGATTGCAGGACAAGTTCAGCAGATGGAGGAACTCAACGCAATGGGGACCATTGCTTCCTAAGGGGGGAGGAATGATCCAGGTGGATGTTGGTGGCCACCCACCAACCCATTTGGACCCCCACAACTATCTCTTTCAGTCTTTTCAGTTTCCTAAATTGCAGCACAATTTACTATTTTTAGCAGTTTTTCGGGTCCTGAACTTCCGGAGCCGTTTTGAGGCCCTAAACGACGTTTTTTTGGGAATCTGGGGCAACATGGGTCCATGGACCGATGTTTCCTCCCAAAGTGGTAGTACTCGGATAGATCTTTCTAACGAGCTATCGTGCGCATCAAACGGAGATCGTATGCCAAAGTTACGACCCCGGGAAATTGATGTACCAATTTACCCAAACGGGGCCCACAATTTGGCGTTTCATCTTCTAGGGCTAGGTTTTGGAATGTGAAGGGTTTTCCATTGTTTCTCAACAATAAATAGGCCTTCGAGCCTCATTGTAACTCAGTTCGGAACAGTTCAGAGGCATGTAGCCGCCACATCTCTTCTCAGAGATAAGCTACCATCGCCCTAGTTGGTTTCTTTCCATTTCTGTTTGTAAGCATATTTCAGTATTTTCCATTAATGAAATGAAGCATTATTTCCGCTGCATCTCTGTGTTTATGGTTATTGCATCTCTGTATTTATGGTTATCTTTGTAATCTATTGCGTTCCTGTTTAAATCCGGATCAAACAAAGATGAAACTAAAACTCTGACGACTATACTACTTGTGCACCAATATACCCCTCATCCCAAATTGAAAAAACTATGTTGACTTGGCTTGGAATGTGTGTCGATCGACTAAGAGCTTTGCAAATGCTACATCCTACAATCAAGCAAGTGCAGAAACCAAGATGAACAAATAACTAAGAAATACTTCCGGAGGTGTTAAAGTTGCTTTTCATGAACAAGGTCCATTCAGAGAGTTGGAGTTCTACTAGTGTGTTGCCAAGTGTTGTAGTGGCTACAATCACCCTCCAAAAATTTTCCTTAGCTTCATTTTGGAGCCTCCCTACTAACCACCCTTAGCATCATGTCTTGTATTGTCAAGTACATGAGCTTCAGTGGTTTTCTAGCAGCTTGCCAGCCTGTGCATGATAGCTTGCTTCACTCCGCTCACAGGATTCTACTCTGGACTTGGTCAAACTGTTGGCTAATAAACTCCCATAAGAAATTGCGCAATTCTGGAGGGGAGCTAGCCTTCCCTCCAGATATTGTGAAAATCTGACTAGAAACCTACTGGGCTCAGAAACTTCGCAATCCTGTTAGACACCCTTCCCAGTGAAAACTGTGCAATCTAGCCCAGCAGTGCTTCTCAACCCAAAAATTGTGCAATTATGGGTAGCAATTAGTTGATCCTCCCAGAAATTGTGCAATCCCTCTGGATAGCTAGCCCAACTTCCTCCCAGAAATTGCACAAAATTTCCCCTCAATCAAGCAGGTTGTTGTATGTGCCCTCAGCTTGACCGGTTCCACCCAGGACCGAGAAAAATTGAGTTTCATGTATGGGCTGATTTTTCCCAAAATAGCAAAAGGCAACATGCAAAAATCATCCCTAGATTTTAGGGAGCTATTTTGTTAGCAGCTGGAGGTTACATGCAAAGATCATTTTAGAAACTTTCCTCCAAGTGTCGCTTTTTCCGAGATTTGTGGCATGCGCATCATCAGCCTCAAACTTATTTATTCGATGCCTCAGAGCTCATTCTTCACCTTGATCTTTGAGCTCTAACATCCCACAGCACATCCAGGAGTCTTTGACACATCCAACTCAACTATTTCTGGGTAAGTATGCTTAACTTGTCTTTTGCAACATTTTTGTCACTTTTGTGTTCTGGTTTGTGTGAGTGATTTCTGCTTGATTTTTGTGAATGCTTTTTGTCATTTGCATGCACGTTAGCTTGTACAAGCACTGTTTTAGTTTTCGTTAGCATCTCACTGTTGTCACATGCATGACATTGTTTTGCATGAACAGTCGCCGATTCAGCGATTCATTTCACAAAAATGCATGTTGTTTCATTTTCTAAATCTTGCATTCACAGTTTTCATGCATGATCATTCACCCCTAATTACACTGAGTATCTCCATTCATTTACATCTTCATTTCCTTTCAGTTGCACGTCGGCGGGTCTGGGAAACCTTGGCTCAGACTCTCCATCATGAAGACATCATTGCACAATTCTGAGAGGGAAGGCTCTACCTTCCTCCCAGAAAATGTTCAATTTTTTCTAGTGAATGCCCTCCAGTATTGCCTTGCACAATTCAGAGAGGCAATGACTACTGAACCAGAAAATTGCACAATGCAGTCCCTAGGACTACAACACTTGCAAGATGAAATTGCGCATTGCGCAATCCCAACACCCAACAGGCCAGTTTGGATTGCATATTGCACAATTCTAGTAGTCAACTAGCCTCCCGAGAGTTCGGAATTCCTTTTGCGTAGTTCTGGCAGTTAGTCTCATGACCTTCTAGTGAAAATTGTGCAATCCTTGCCAATCAGTGCCTAGGTATGTGGCATGTTGTCCCTAAAGTTTTCTTTAGTTTTAACTGAAATATTTCTTGCCATGCATGTCGCCATGTCTCCATATATAATAGGTGTTTGTCTGTCTCTCAACAATTCAATATCAATGGCCTCCAAGAGAGTAGGGTCAATGGACACTGGCGGAAGCGCAACTGGAGCAGTAGTTGAGCGAGTGTCTACAAGTTTTCCGATTTATGAATACACCAATTTGATTGCAGACAAAGACATCAAGCTGAAATGGAAAGAGCTCAATGATGCATTCTCAGGTACATTTGGGGAAGATCTTGAAGACCTCCAGTTCTATGTGAAAATTCTTAAGTCTAGCTTGTACCAGATTCCATGCAGGTATCCCGCATTCCATTGCACGAACATGATACATTGGATCGTCTCGCACACTGATCCCAAGACAATGACATTGAGAAGTGTCAGTGGGATGGAGATTTCTACCTTCACTGCATAGGATTATCAACAGATGTACCATTTGTCGAAGCTAGTGATCACCATGGAGACACCTTTTAGCCTACGCAGCAACAATGCCAACTCCAGGGATATCTTGAAGAACTAGGTAAAGGAGCCAACCAAATTCAGGATGACACCCAACCAGATTTATAAGACAAAGATAATGTGCAAGGCATATCAATACTTGGTCATATTTGCATGTCACTTGTATGGCCAAGAGATCACAAACACCTTCCTGCATAGTTGGGTGATCGCATTGGACCACCTGGCCAGTGAAGGCAAAGGGTCTGCTTACATCTTGGATACAATCTGTGCTCGTTAGGATTTCCAGGGCTTGAAGTGGGCATGGACATCAATGGAAACCTATATGAATACTTATTGTAAAATTTTGTCCGAATGTAGCTTAAGAGGAGTCATCACACAGCTATCAGATCATTTTTTCACCCCGTTATACAAGATGATATTTGAGCAGGATCCACCTTGCATGTCGAAGGCAACAATGGAGGCACTGATCGACATAGCAGATTGGTATGCCACATCGTCCGACACCTTCAAATGGATATACAACGTAGAGAAGGCTCCACATGTTTTGCTGAAGTTTTCCATGGATAAGGTCGTCATGTAAGAAGTATCATACCACATCTCGGTAGGACTGTTAGCTAGGCTACACCGGAAGAAGAAGGTATCTTGGCCCACTCTTCCTTTGCGGATTGGTTGTATGATATATGGAACCTCAAGCATGTGGATGTCGAGAAATAGGAGATTAAGAAATGTCCTTTTGATGTTTGAAGATTCAATCCGTATGACCTGCATTGTATTGTGAAAGATCACTCTGTGAGAGTACAGTTTCAGTGGATCCATGGGGCATATCATTGGGCAGAGGAAGACCCATGGAGATATTCTTACAACTTCTCCAAGTCCAATGAACTGGTCGGCATCGTTGTGGAATGGTTAGTGAAGCAGTGTGAAACAACATCCAAGAGAGCACCACCAGCAATAGTAGCAACAATAGGGATAAACATACTGGTGCACGACAAAGGCAAGAGAAATATTGTCGATAGCGCATAGGCAAAACAAAGCTCCAAGTTCAGAGTAGAACCACTTGTACAAAATGCAACTTTAGCAATAGAGGCAACAACACAATAGGAGAACCACACAAAGGCAGAGAGAAAAACGGAGGATGGCAGAAATAGTGAAGGAGTTGTATGACTTGAAGGAGCAACTCCGGAAGGAACAGGAGCTGCACAGACAGAAGAAGGAAGCACATAAAGAAAAGGTACAATAGGGGGTGCACCATGTACAAATAGGGTGAGTAGTAGCAAGAGCAAGGCTTCACTCAAGAGATTGAACAAGCACTTGAGAAGATGGATACGGATATGGATCAAGACGAGTTAGAGCAAGGAATCGACCTCATGCCTTACCACCAAGAGGTGGACCCACCAACTACACCGGATTTGGAAGCAGAGCAAGTCCTCAACGACCAAGGAGATACTGAGATCCTTGGAGACAATTCAAAAGGAGAGATGCACAACATATCATTCAATGAGTCGCAACATAGAGTTCTGCAATCACGTAGAGTGTCTACTCCAGATGACAACACATCTCCTACGTAGTTTGACGAACGAGTGATTGTGTCTGATGTGCACAAGCATCTTGCAGAATTGGCTGATGCTACTAGAGAATATGTCGAAGGCAGTAGCTCAAGTGTTAACTTCTTGATAGATGAGAATGAGTGAATGGATAAGGAGTTACAGACGGCCAAGTAAGGAGGAGAACTGGTTACAACATCTGCGCAAGCAGAGTTGAAGAAGGTGATACTGGATGAAGTATTGTCCCTTGAGATAATCATGCGGGTGTTGTATTCCAAGTTTGGTACCGTGCATAAGGTAGTTTTCCATCTCAATGGTTGGCAGCAATGATGTGCTAGGAGAGCATGTATCTTGTTAAATGTGCATACTGTTGTTGACTACATGCAAACATGGAAAATGAGATACAAGGGAGCCCCGTTACATTTGCCCAAGATGATGAAGCCCATAGCGGTCAAGTTGAAGGCACGCAACCAGAGTCAGATCCAGAACTATGAAGAACTCCCACAACTCATCACTAGTTTGCAAGCTTCCCATGCACGGGTATTCAGGAGTATGGTTGTTGTTGTGCACAAACATGCGATCCCATATATCGGGACACTCACCAAGGCAAAGACAAAGGCACAAGTCTGACTGGAGCTTGACTCATAATTTGACGAGTTGATGTGCATAGCAACCAACATAGACTTGGTGATCATTGTAGACACCATGCATCAGTATGTCACTAGTCTAGCCACACTCAAGACAATGATGCGCATGTTATTAGACGAGTTGGACAGAGGAGCCAGAGTAGTGTACCCAGATGCTACAGAGTCAAGTGTTTGTTTCCCGAAAGATGTCACCATAGAGTACACGGACACCATCCCAGAATACCGAGCTTGGCATCAGTTCGCCACTGTCGACCACCATGAGGATGACGAAGAGATGGTCTTCCCACAATTTTCTGAGTCATAGTGATGTATTGCATGGCTTTCTCAAGCCTATTTTGTCTCACATGGGTACATGTGCAGATTGTATGTAACATCTTGTCAAGTGGAAGTTCAAGTGTTGATAGTTGAATGTAACAGTCATAGAGTAGTTGAAGACTTGTGAGGGTAGGAGAATAGTCACAAAGCGGAATGTCAAGGGTCACCCCACCCTTTGCTATATATAGTACCTCTTAACTCATTGTAGAGGCTTTTGGTTAGCCAAGCTTATGATAGGAGTATCTTAGAGAAAGCTTGGAGATTATTGTACTGAGCCTTGGCTTCTCCACTGTGTAGAGCTAGTATATCTCTTTTTAGGAGGAGGCGGCAGTGACTGTAATGTTCCGCTGTCGGAACTAGTAGTTGGTCATGGTTTTATTGTATGATTGGAACTTTCACTTCTTAATATAACAGAGCCAACACGTTTCATGCATATGTCGTATTTTATTTCAGCTATCTTGTTTACTCTAAATGATATATGTATCTGTTTTCTTACGCATGTGTGTATAGACTCTTTCTATATATGTATGTATGAATTTTAATGAAATGTGCTCTTGGTTGAATCATCACTTTGGATTTGTAGCTTACTTGCCTTCTAGTTTGTGATGAATCTTTGCCCGTGTGTTCCCTTCTTAACTCCGTGATTTCACAGGTTTCCAAGGGGCGCACTCACCTCACCCTCCATGTGTTAGAACCATTCATGCAACTTCCTTGACTTGCTACATATGTCACACCCTTGCTACCAAAAGGGACATATTACTTGCCTCTACACACAACCACGTCAAGGCGATACCGTACGACCCATTGCTGGGACTCCTACACCAAATGGTCTGAGGTCTAGTTGGAACTTCTTATCGGGGAGATTCCTTGACATGTTGACGGGTCTAGTACCGTCAACACCTCCCCTCCTTACTCTACTTGACTTAGTTGACGAGGATTAACCAAAAATAGAAGACCGATTAGAGTAGGTGGTACTATTTAAAAGTGCAAGCATTGTGATTTCACTATGACTTTATCTGAAAGGAACATGTTTTCCATCACAGTATCATTGACTAAAAGAATGAAATATTCACGCAAAGAGAGGGAATAGACAGAAAAATGAGTGTTGATAGCAGTACAACGTCCTCTTGGACTTGACCCTGCTTGTCTAAGAAGCCAAACATGATCTCATGTGGAAGCTATCCTATGACTGAAAGAAAACAAAAAAATGAAAGAACCAGAGCAGAAAGAAAATCAAAGAAATGAAATTAAAAAAAAAATAACTAAGAAAATAAAAAATACTCCTACTCCTAACCTAATCAGAGCATAGGCCAGACTCACGTGCAGTGATACTTCTAACGCAACCATCGACTCATTAGTTGGCCTTCGTACACGAGGGAATGCATGTTAATAAATGTATACAAGCATAAAGACAAAAAAAAAAAGATAGGACAATTGAAACCAAAACGTTCAAAATTTGGAAGTAGACACAAAAAAGTAAGAGTGAAACATACATGGAAGACATTCCACTAGTGCATTATGGTGTTTAGACACATTACAACTCGAAGACATGCAAGAACAAACTTTCAAACTATGGAAACGGGCAAACATAGAGAAAGAAGAAATTTTTCGTTTCACAATTGGGCTCACCATGTATGAATCCTCAAATGATTGAGCGATAGGATCGTGTGATACAGAGGGAGGACGTGAAAATTTTAAAACAAATTGATCTTCAATGTGTGTGATAGAGTGATGAGGATCTTGGAAATATTAAACACGTTTCTAATCATAAATGGAATTGACCTCAAGACTACAAGAACCTGATATAACCATCCACTCGGACTAAAGTGCCTCGACATATTGTGGAAGGTCCAATTCACCAGAAGATGGATCATCGAAGACTAGTGGCTTAGAAAGATCAACAATGGAAAATCAGAATCATGATCAAATGAATCATTGAAATGATCACAACTCGCATGATGAGAAATTTCAAGATTACAAATAGAGGCGTCCTCATGATCTGATGAATCATAAAGAGGGGATGATGGAAAATGAGAAATTTCACCCTCTATAATTCTAGAAAGATAAGATGAGATATTTGAAAGACCAGGAAAAGCAGATGTGTCCGCTCCGCATTCAGATGAAAAACTAACATTCCACGTGTTCTGAGAATGATCAAAACTTATTTCTCACAAGATTTAACATGGTTGAAAGGATCGTGGAAAATGTCAGGATGATGAGGGAGAGGTGCGGAAGGAGAATAATCATCCTTCACTACAAATTCTTGTTCAGCTATAGGCTCCCACACATAATCATCATAAATGATATCGTAAGTTGGATGTTCAACACTATCTTGATCCAAAACTTGATCCTCATGAAGATCAAAAGAAGGATTCAAAATAGGTGGGCACAATAACTCATCATCCAAAGGACTAAAGGGACCAAAGGATGGAGGACGAGGAGATAATGCCTCATCGTATCCATCAGATTTGGAGTCCAAACTTGCACTGAAATTATGAATATTTGGGGTGGGAGAGGATGGTGGTAAATAAATAGATTAATTCTCACACACTCCCACCTCAACCTATGGAACTAGAGTTATTTGATGAGAAGGTGGCATAGAGTTACTTGGAACAACAACTTTGTTAGTCACATATTTAAAATCTTTAATACCGAGGTATGTTGGGAGGGGTTTGAAAGATTCAAGATCATGCAGATTATCCAAAATGTGAAGAAGATAAGGAAATTTTTCTACCAAGAAATTCCAATCAACTTCATTTTTAGGAAATTGAAAGAAAAAATGAATAAAAAAATCATGAAAATACTAGATATATTCATCAGGTTCTTTTCACAAATTCAAAATTTTCTTGCACATATTTTTACAACTTTGTCCTAAGGTGTTTGAAAGAGTGTATGTAGTCATTAGGAAATATGTTACACCATTCCCATACCCACCCTTCGAATATGAAAATGAAAAACCTACAACCAAAATCCTCACAATGGATATCGTGCTTCATGCATAAATCAAGAAAATGGGTGGTGTGCTCAAATAAGGTTGCTTCACCCTCACCATTAAATTTAAAATTTGAAAAGTCATCAATAATTCTCGCTGAAAATTTCTGATTTGTGTGTCTAGAAAAACATTCAGGGTTATGATATCGAGAGAAGTCATTAAATAAGTGCAAAAATTCAAACCAGACTTCAAGGACTAAGCTTGTCATCAGGCCCTCCTTTTAACGCCAAAAATGTTGATGGTGCTAGACCAATGAACGTTCAAGGGATCTCCCTGATATGAAGTCCCAACTAGACCTCACACTGTTTGGAGTAGGAGTCCCAGCAGTGGGGTGTTAATGATCTATCTTGGTTGCAAATACGTATAGAGTGGTGCAAGATGTCTTTGGTGAGAAGAAGCGTGTGACCCTACAGATAGTCAATTGTGATGCATGAATGGTCCCAACACGTGAAGGGAAAAGATAGTGAGCCCCTTAGAATCCTGTAATAGTACGCAACTTAAAAGGAACACATGAGCATAATGAAATCATGAGCTAACATGTAGAATAGTCCACAATTTAAAGTGACAGATTAATTCAACAACATGCGTTCAACAAGATTCATACAAATGAAAACAAAATAGTTCATAATAATGAGCATAATTTAAATAACGTACATTACAAATACAACAAGAATAGTCCTACTATATTCACAACATATGCATGAAATCATGTCGGCTCTGAGATTCATTAGAACTGAAAGTTCCAATCATACACACACCATTGACGAACCACTAGACCCAATAGTAGAACTTTAAAGTCAACAAAACCTTCTCCTCCAAATAAGTATACTCCCTCTATGCTATGGAGAAGCAAGGGTGCTCACAAAAATCCCAAGCTCTTTCTAAGCCTAAGACTAGCCAAACGTTTGGCTCCCAAAAATCATTTACATGAGTTATGAGGTTCTATTTATAACAAGGGGTGGATGACCCTTCACCTCCCCTTTGTGACCTTTGGACTACCCTGATGACTCTTCAACTTCATTCAAATGAATCGTTACATTACATCATGACTCTCCATATTCCAATATTGAGACTTGGAATTTCACTTACAAAATTATTACAAATAATATTACAATTTACACTTGTACCCATATGACAAAAAATGGTAGAGAAAACTTAACAACCTAACAAGACAAAACAATATCATTCTTGAGTTTGGGAGAACTCTAGCTCAACAACTTCCACTTGATGCTTCATGGTAACATATTGGTACCAAGCATGGTACTGTGCGATGACATCCCCAAACTGCGTGATGGTGTCTGGCTGGAAGTAGACTTTATCCTCCATGGCATCCAGAGACAATGACTTGGAACCAATTTGAACTTCCTTTTGAGGCATGAGAAACATTTTTCTAATTTGGGTAGGACCACCAATGTACTTCTGCATGTTTTGTCTATTTAGCTCCAAATCTTCTTTGGTGGCAATCTTTCTCAGTTCTCCAAGTAGTCTTTTATTTCCTTCCAGACTTGGTTCCTGGGCTTGGCCTTGGAGAGCAAGCCAAATGATGGGATCTTGTGTGTTTTCACCAAGACATCCAAACTACTGAATAACCATACATACGAGGCTTGAATTTTACAAATAAATGAGGCGAGTTTCTTGTTGTTTTGAATGAATATTCAAACTTTTTCTCTCTCCAGGTCTGCCCGTGGCTTCATTTACTTCCCCAAGTCAAGAAATGCCCCTTTGTATCACATTGTCCATTATTTCACAGAAGTAATGGCAGCTTGCACGTTCTTGAAAGTTTTAACAAAATATTTTCTCTGCTATTGTAAGCCATGCAAATTGACAACTATTGTATGTATAGTCACAAAATCCTCATAGAGGTTCTGCATGGTTTCACTAAGTGTTGATACTTCATGAAGTATCATTTCTCTCATATCCTCCAAGTAGATCTATGTGGAAACTACATTTTGTGCTACTGCACAGAGTTTTTCTGCCTCTTTCCTAGCATCTTGCAAGTTCTATGCCAATTGCTAATTCTCGGTCATCAAATACTGAATGTTTGATCTTGTTGCACCTACAAACTCCAAGTTGGCTTCAGAAACGGACTTTTGATTCTTCTTGGTGTTTCCCACTGTCACCCTTTCTCTACTAAATGCAATTGATGCATGATCATCCGGGAAATGCTTTCTCCGTGCATGTACAATTCTCTTTTGGAACTCATCAAATGACAAATTGTACACATCCATTATCAGATCATCATCAAGAGGAACAAAATCCCCTTCCTCACTTAGAGCTAGCTATGCTACTGAAGGTGGTGGAGAATGAACGATGAACTATGGTGAACTCGACATCAAGTCGACATATTCATTATGTGGCCCCTGTTCCATCTCCATGTTTGTAACTTCAATAAAGTGCTCAATCTACTGAGCAAGCTCTCGATCCTGCATCTGTTCACCCTCCTCCTATGTTGTTGGCTAGTTTTGTTCCTTCTCTTCAACTTGTATTGGCGTTGTTTCTTCTGCTATGGAATCTTCCCTTTCTTCTTCTTCATGCTTCTGCTTCTCTTCTTGTTCTCCCCTCCTCATCTCTCATTCTCCCTTTAGCTCTTGTTCTACTTGCTTCAATCTCAGTTATTCTTCCTACTAGATCTAGTTTTCTCTATTCCTCCTCTCTTCTCTCTGTATCCTCTAATTCTTCTTCACTTTTGTTGTTAAATCTGCTTTCATAAGAATTGGTTTTGCTTTCATCTTGAAAATTTGTTCTCCCTCCAAACTATCAAAAATATTTCTCTTTCCCTTATTTTGAACGAGATTTCTTCCTTCTGTTGTTGATGCTTCTGGAGTTGCCACCCTCTACAGAGTAGCCTGTGAAGTTGCTTCTAAACCAACCGGCTCACAGGGTCTAGAGGCATTGTAGAAATTCCTCCATGGATCCTCTTATGGCTAATGAAATGCCCCACTGGGCCAATGAAAGTGATTTCTCACACAGGTATTTGAAAATACCATGGGGACCATACAGATTAAAGTATTGAGTATTGAATGCAAACTTCACTATCTCCTTTCCCTCAGTATCCATGATTTTGAATTTATTTATCTCATATAATCCAATTTGAAAAGGAAGAGTAGGACATGGTTCTTTCTTCCTCCTATAAATTTTTTCTAACAATCCTATGGCAAGATGATATGACACTTCTTGCATGAAAATATTGTTGTTGGAATACCATGACAAAACATGTGGCGACTTCTCTCCACTGAACACTCCAAGGAAGGTGCCACTAGGTGAGGAAAACCAATCGGTGATCCCTGTTATTGCCTCCATTGCTTCTCGTGACATGTAAGGCAGTTATTTTGAAGGATAAGATTGTAAATCAGGATGATGAAATGGTCAGTCAGTTGTTCCATTACTCCTCAATGAATAGAATCCGAAAGCAATTTGCAATAGAAATGCATGACATTTTCTCATGGTGTCCATGTCCAGTTCATGCCAGGAAACTAATTCTATGCCCAAATCGTATCCAATAAATATGAAGACATATAAAACCTTTCTTTCTCATCCTTGGGAGGACTCCATGCCTGTGCTACATGGGTTCTCAACTTTCGAGCCAATAGATTTGACCAGTTGAAAAACTTCCCCTCACTCACAACTTGTTTCAACAAGACTTACCACCTTTTAAGAAATGTTTCCACACTCCGTTGACCATGGATCTTGCACATTAAGATAACCAAGAGTTGGTAGGCATTCCTGAGGGACTTTGTCTTGTATGAATGGGTGGGTGTCTATGGAAAATTCAATGGATCTTTCACCCAACCTATAAAAATATCTCTTGTGTTTACATAGTTGTTGGTGGCATAGAAAAACGAGTCTATGATCTTCACTGGCTTGGGAAAGTGATATATGTGCTGATAGTCTTCTACCAGAAAGCAAAAAAACTTTTGTCCACTGGCATTTCTCAATGTCATGGTATTCTCATCAATGTGTGAAGTGATTTTAATAGGGTAGGGCACCAATTCCCTTTTAAATTTTTCAAAAATATAATCTTGGTAAGACTTGATATAGAAAATTCTTATGATAGGGTAGGGCACCATTTCCTTTTTAAAATTTTGCATAATATAACATTGATAATTTTTTTTGGATGGATTAAGGCTTGTAAAATAAAACCTAGATTTCCACAATGGTGGATGGGGATACAAACCACCTTCTTTCAAGGATTTTCAGGATTGATATAGGGTTTTTAATTGCCTCCCATTCTATACATTTTAGTGGTGGAACTAGTTAGAACATGGTTAAAATAATAGAGGAAAAATGGCATCCTTTTAAGGGTGCAAATAGTCGAAGGTGTCAAATAATTCAACCTTTTTGAATTTGTAAATGACACCCCTCTTTTAGGAGGAACATCAATGATTATGGCCAGGAGGTTTCATAAAACTATAGAAAACTATCTTGATGCTTTAGAGGGAAAAATCAATAAATCAACAAATTAACATATATGGATGGGTTTCTACCCATGAAATCCCACATTAGAACACTACGAACCTCAAATTCTCTTTATGCTCCCATTGGAATAACTTCAAGTACCAAGGCATCGTCCACCCCAAAACTTTACTCCAGATTCTAGTTCATCAAAACATTAAGAAAAAACATGGTCAATTGGAACTCTTACTGGTTCGATCCTTTGGGAATGATATTTATAATTAGGTAGGGCCTATTAAATCTCTCAATCTTCTTGACATATCCCTTCATGGTATCAATATTCAAAATGAAAATGGTTGGAAAGAATTTAGAAGATTTATGTGAAATGGTGTAAAATCCATCAACTAAAAATTTAATATGGTAAACTAGAATATCATAAGGGCACCTTATGACAAGGGGTATTGGTAATAAGACACCTCATGTAAATGTTCCAAGCATTGGTTTCAAATATATTGTGGAGATGCATCTCTTTAGAAATCTGAAGTGGTGTAAACATGTCTTATAGAGAAAATATTTAAGAGGAGTAAGGAATTTGAGCTTGGATGATTGCATGTTAATCACAAATGGATCTCTTATTTGGAAATTATATAAGGTTTATGCTCCAATTATTCAATTTCATATATGTTAGGTATGTGAAAAGTAAAAATAATTACAAATTGGGGAGATAGAATCATGGGTGACCCCTTTGATCCCATACTCACCACTTGAAAATATGAAGGCCTACATGATGGGAAAGGAAATCAAAATGCTCTTTGTATTATCCTGCTTAGAGAGCTCCAGGTTGAGAATGTAGAATGGGTGGAAGAAATTACGATCTGTAGAAGAAATAAATGATCAATCTCAATTGGTCTTTTAGAGACTTAAAACAAGAAATACACGTTGATGTCTTGACTAAATATTCAAGATTATGGGGCCATACTAGCAGTATATACATTGTGAGACACAACTAATCTTGCAACTTAGCCTACCAACATTTTCTACTAGAATTAAAAGAATGACATCAAATCTAGGGAGGAGATTCTCATTCAAAAATAGATTCTTGTATAGGTTCTCATTCCCAA
Organism: Pinus tabuliformis; assembly: GCA_031772625.1. Taxonomy (NCBI): domain Eukaryota; kingdom Viridiplantae; phylum Streptophyta; class Pinopsida; order Pinales; family Pinaceae; genus Pinus; species Pinus tabuliformis. Next base: position 1,667,314,905 of record CM062818.1, read on the forward strand.
TAAATTTTTATCTATTGGAAATCTTCACAAATGAGGATCCAAGTTTCCCATAAATTCTCTCTAAATGTAGAAAAACAAATAGTCAAACTTGTGTTCTTGGAATGTTTATTCGTTATTATTTGGTTAATGCAATATAGATAGTAAGGGGTTTTGAGTATTTTCTTTCCCCTAGATAAATCTGTGTGCGTGTTTGATGTTTCTTCTTGCATGTTGATTTTATGTGTTCTTAATTGTGAATTAACTTCTGCATATCGGTAGAGTAGCTTCGAGTCTTGTGATTTAGTAAATTTCATGAGAAGTTTTAAATCACACATTAATTTCTACATGGTATCAGAGCAAGATTCATAGTAGAGAATAGATTTCGAAGTTGTCATTGCAGGAGGATCAGATTTTCAGGATCAATTCTTTGGAGATATAAGGATGAATTTCTATGGACTATGGCTCCATTATGCCTTTGAGGGAAGCTCAAATTACATTTCTTGGAAGGGCGACATGGAGGAAGTGCTATGAGATAATAGGTTGAAGGAATTCATTGATACTGATAACCTAAAACCAGTAACAGTTGATACTCAAAATCTAGCAAATGGAATAAGTGTGTAGCTAAGGAGGGGAGAATCATATTGGAAGGAGTATGAGACCATATTGTCTCTAATATCCATGAGAAAGAGACTTCATATGCAATGTGTCAAGAATTGATAGATATGTTTCAAAATAGAAGTGACCTTTGGAAACTAACGCTCAAGAATAAAATTTGAAGTATCAAGGTGAAGAAGAATGACTCAATTTAGTAGTATTTGAGAAGGTTCACTCAATGTCATGATGAACTTGAAGGAGTTGGTGTCACATTCCCAAATGATGATTTATGGTGAGCCTAGTCCTTCTAGGCCTTCCCAAGAGATGGCACAATTACTAAGATGCAATGAATGGGAGGGAGAAACTACCAAATTGGGAACACTTCAGGTTCGATTTGGTACAAGAGGAAATAAGGTGGAATACTAGAGATGGGACTTCATCCAAGGGATAGGATGAAGGAAACTATGCCTTCTGTTGAGCATTAGAAAAGGTATGTAATTGCCACTTATTTATTTATCTTTTCCTTTAATTCATAACTTCTTTACATTCTAAGATGGGCATATGATAAAGGAATATGAAAGAGTTAAAAAGATTTGTGATTAATGTAAAATGACTAATTATTGCCTTTTTCTACGCAGAAAATGAAGAAAATGGAAGATTGCCATTTCGGAGGAAAAGACAAGGCAAAACCAACTGCTATCCCTTTGACAGGAAACCGCATCCAGACGAGGAGATCGAAATCGGAGCACATGGGCCAGGAAAAGGAAGAAGAAACGCAGTATCAATGGAAGAGGATGAAGAGATAACTAAGATATGGCGAATCCCTGAGGATCCTTTGATCCTGAGGGATTGCTACCTCAAGGCTATCTATATTTTTGGTATTTCCGCCTTACCACTATAAAAAGGGACAACACTGCTAGCCCAGGGGGCAAATTATTGTTGATTTATAGAATTTGCTGTTGCAATCTGAACTTTGATCATTGAATCTCTTTAAAGAGTGATCACTGTAACTTTGTTTTTATGATTAATACATAAACTTCGTTGCTGTTCCATTATCTGATTTTGGAGTAACCGTAGTAGTGCGTCCCTGGTGGCTAAGGGCCCGACCCTAGTGGATCACTTGCTTTCTGTATCATTATTTTCCGATTACAAGTCGTGTGTGGTTTGATTTCCTTTACTTGCTTTATTCAGTAATATGTTGTTCCTTGACATTTCATTTACTTTCTCTGTTATATTGAATTCGTATTTGAATAGTGAGATTATTATTTGCAACTGAAAATGTTATGTTGTTCATTCTGAAATCATATCGCATTGTCTAATTCGGACATTGCTGTTCATTTACAGATTGACATTGCTGTTCATTTACAGATTGACATTGTTGTTCATTTACAGATTGACATTACTGTTCATTTACAGAGTAACATTGCTGTTCATTTACAGATTGGTATTGTTGTTCATTTAGCTACGGTTTACCTATAATTGTGATTGTTGTTCATTCAGATTACTATTCCATTACAACTGCAATTGTTGTTCCCTTATAACTGTGGTTAATACTTATTATGTTAAACTCAGATTACTGATTCCATCATTCTAGATTCGTTGTGTGTTTACATTTGATTTAGTTCGTTGTTCAATATTTCATAGACTTACTTAGGCTTGCCGTTCCATTCTTGGATTGCTGTTCAATTCATTTACTAATTAAATATTGCTGTTCAATTCCTTTCGGTTACGATTGCTGCTTAATTCATTCCTATAGGTTAAGCTTTGTTGTTCGATATTTTCAATAGATTAGTTGTTGTTCTTTTTTCTGTTAATTGAATTGTCATTTCAAGTATTTGCTTTGGTGTGAACAAAATGATCTGCAACTGTAGTGAACATTGACTATTGTTGTCTAGTTCCCATATTGGAGATCTTCTCTTTGATTGATTTTCATTTGCATCAGTTTACAAAGGAAAGAGTTATCATTATTGCATCCTTGACTGATGATTGCTATAGTTTCTTAAGTGAATGATCTAGTGACAAAGCATTTAAGTTTCTTGCCATTACATTTAGAGTTTGTTTCCAACATTTTTTTTACTTTTGTAAAAGCACTGTACTACTAGCATTACTATTGACAAGTGACCACCTCAGACTCAGTACACTCTTGAGATAAAAAATTGTACCTGGATTGATAATTAATGTAGGGTAAATAGAGGTTAAAAAGGCCCTTTTTACTGCTCAACATTTTGGCGCCGTTGCCGGGGAAGAGTGTAGCCATTTGTTTCTTTTGAGAGTGTGTAAGTACCTGCTAGGAGGGAGTTGGGTTTTAAAAACGGAAGGTAAGAACTTGCGTACGAAGCATGTAACATCCCTACTCCCCTGCCCTCTTTCCTGCAGATTTCTTGTTATTTTGGGTAGAAATAAGTATTTGATTTGTGTGCATGACTAAGCAGCAAAAGCATGAAAAGAATCTTAAACCACTACCCAAGCTTGATAAAGCTAAGGGGCTGGTGACCCTTGGCCAATGAACTTTATAGATGAAATCCTTAAAAAAGCAGAATCTCAGCCTTCAGTAGGACCCAGAAAATCTGCTTCTAGACAACCTACTAGTTCCCTTTAGGCCACATAATCACCATCTCTAGCCTTTGCTAAGGTACACAGCCAAACAGAGGAGCAAGATTTTCAAGAAATTGAGAATTCTAGCCCAAAATCATTACAAGAAGGGAACCTTAGTAATCTCTACGAGGGAAGAGGAGAAACAAGGGAAACTGAAGAACCAAGATCTCCTCTTGGAATAGTTCAGCCATTAAGCAACCCAAATAAGGGAAGTGCTGTAAAAATCATCCAGAATGAAGTTGAAGAACCTCAAGAGCTAAAATCCCCCCAAACATTAGTTCAACAAGGAACTCTCATCATCCCAGACAAAGGAAGTGCTGTTAAGGCCATTCCTACTCCTTCTAGCCAGCCTAGGAATACCCTCCTAGAAATCCCAGAAGGTTATTGGCACATATTTGACCAAATGGCCCAGAACCAACAAACTGCTCAAACCTCCACACTGCAATATCCAATTGTAGATACTGCAGTTAATGCACCTATGAAGGCCATTCCTCTCCAGCACATCCCTACATTCCATGGCCTAACATTCGAAGATACAGACGCATTTTTGTTTGAATTCGATGTGTTGTGCAGGGGGTATGACTATACCACCGATCCCCAAAAGCTGAAACTGTTTCCCTCTACATTAAAAGGGGCTGCTTTAAGATGGTTTATGGGGTTAGGTGGAGGTGTTATAAATATCTGGGATTAGATGAAAGGCGCTTTCCTGAAGAAATATTAGGATTATCATAGGTCTAGAGAGTTAAAGGATGAAATATTTCAGATGGTAGCTAGACCTAATGAGACATTGGAAGAATATGTTGAACGTTTTCAGTATAATCTTCAAAGATCTTCTTATGCATCATTACCCTTACCTAACAATGTATTAAAAACAACATTAATTAAAGGAATGAAGGAACAATGGGTTGAAACACTAAATATTATGGGAAAAGGAGATATTTATCAAGAAAATTTTGCTAACATTATTGATTTATGTATCAGGAGCTCACGAGGCAGCACAAGGCTAAAACTAGTAGAACATGACAGGTTCACAAGGGACAACAAGATCTCTGGAGAAGGAGTAACCTGCGCAGAAATCAGAAATTTACTGGAGAATTTCAAAATTGATATATTGGGGACTCTGACAACGCAGCTCAATATTATGCAAGAGAAACATAAACAAGCAGAAGCAGAGCAAAATCTGGCAATATTCTGTCCCAGATGTAGAAAGAAACACAACCACAAAGAGTGCCCACTAGATGCAGTTCAAGTCTGTGCTATTTGTACAAAAGACCACTCTACGGAGAATTACCCCTCACTTCCTGGTTTGAAAGTAGTATACAAAGAAGCAGAAGAAGAACTAGAACCGGTGTACCTACTTAATCAGCGCCGTCAATGGCAGCCGCAACAATCAGGTATGTTCCCCAATCCATCTTCTTCTTTCTAGCCTCCACAATATCATGCTCAGCAATATAATACAATGTGGAAAAATCAACCTCCCTTCTCAAACTGGTCACAACAACCATTTCCTTCATCATCACCATGGCCGAATCAAGCAAGCCAATCTAATTGGCCAAATTTTCCCTACGCTCCACCATATTGGCAAAACAATGCATATCCAACACAATGGTCCCCTCCCACTTCGTAGAGTCAAGCCTGGCAGACAAACTAGAAAAGACCGATGAATCAGCCACCAGGAACCATTCCACTCCCTCAACCTACATTGCCAGCACTACAACAAAGCCCCCAGTCCAACTTAAGACCGCACCTCCCAGTCCAACCCAACCCAAACCCAAATAACAGACCGGTTCAATAAGTTCAAATAATCAAAACACCAGAACTAGCAACTGATCTAAGGGAGTGCAACGACGTTCAATTAAGGTCTGGGCGCATTATAGAAATTGAGGGAGATAAAAATGTTCAAGTTGAAAATTAGTTACCCGCAGAACAACCATTACAAGAAGAAGATGTGGTCAGACAACAGACTCATGACCAAGAAACCACATCTTCTCCCCCATTCCTAGAACGATTAATCATACTGCGCCCTATAGAACATCCTGACTTTGATATTCTGGGAGAACTAAAGAATTTGTACATAAAAATCCCACTCCTCCAAGCTATCCAAGATATCCCAATATATGAAAAGACCATCAAAGAGCTATGTATAAAAAAAACCAAGGAGGAGAATAACAAATAACCCAATAGTCCAAGTAGTTGGCACCCTATCTGATCTGTTATCAGGAAGAGAAGCACCTGTCAAATATGAAGACCCAGGAAATCCAATAGTGACAGTGCAAATCAATGGACAAACCTTTTCAAATGCCTTAGTTGATTTAGGGGTTGCAATTAATATTTTAACAACCACCACTTGTCAAAAATTGGGCATTACATCAGTAGAACCAACCTCCACCTTATTAGAACTGGCTAACCGATTAGTAGTTAGGCCAGAAGGTACACTACATGATGTCATGGTATCCGTTGATTCCTGGGAATATCTTGCCAACTTTCTGATAATAAACCCCAAAAACCGACTCGATGGACACCCGTTAATTTTAGGCAGACCTTGGCTTGCGACCACTGATGCTTACATTGGCTGCTGACAAGGCAGTATGACCATAACTAGAGGGAGTAATATCAAGAATCTAGCCCTATACCCTCTAGCCTAGCCAAGTGTAACAATAATAAAAACTAACAAACATCCTGTATCATACCTCACAGAAAACATTAGATCCCCATTAACCATAGAAGATGCCCTCGATTTTAAAGATCAAATAGAGGATGATGTTATTAACAACTTCATTAACCAAGCTGAATCTAGATCCCATGTACAATGTCACATGATAGAGGCAGCATTTGACAATGAACTAGAAGAAGATCCTCTCAAAGACACTCATGATCAAACAATACCCACTACCTTTGTTTCAAATAGCAAAACTATAGAGATTGAGCCAGGAAAAACCTTGAACATCAATAATAACCTGACTCTTGAACAAGAAGAAAAGCTGGTCCAACTATTGAGAAAATATAAGGAAGCTTTTGCATGGGATTATCCGGACATGAAGGGAATCAATCCCTAGCTATGTACGCATCACATTTATATAGAAAAGGATGCGAGACCCGTTCGCCAACCCCAATGGAGACTCAACCCTCACCTAAAAGACATTGTGAAAGCTGAATTACAAAAACTTTTGGATGTAAACTTTATTTATCTGATCTCCGATAGCAAGTGGGTCTCTCCGCCAGTAGTGGTGCCAAAGAAGAATGGAAAATGGAGGATTTGTGTAGATTATAGAGAATTAAATAAAACAACCCAGAAAGACCGCTTTCCCCTTCCATTCATTGATTAGGTATTAGATACATTAGAAGGAAAGAAATTCTTTTCTTTCTTGGATGGTTTCAGTGGATACAATTAGATTCAGATTGCCCCTGAAGACTAGGACAAAACTACTTTTACCTGTCCTTGGGGAACGTTTGCCTATAGAGTCCTACCCTTTGGCCTATGCAATGCCCCTGCCACATTTCAAAGGGCTATCCTCAGCATCTTTTCAGATTTAATAAATGAAGGGCTCAAAGTATACATGGATGATTTCACACCATACGAAGATGATTTCAATCCAGCTCTAAACACACTGGAAATGGTGCTGCAACGATGTGTCACCACCAGGCTCTGCTTGAGCCATGAAAAGTGTTATATGATGATGACTGAAGGACTCATCCTAGGTCATTATATCTCAGTGGCTGGAATACAGGTAGATCCGGCCAAAATTCAAATAATTTTGTTAATACCTACTCCTACCACATAGACAGAGGTACACAGTTTTCTTGGATTTTCTGGTTATTATAGGAGATTCATAGAACATTTTTCTCAAATAGTTGCACCTCTATACACACTAACAGGGAATGTTGATTTTGTTTGGACAGATAAATGTGACCGTGCTTTTGAGGATCTGAAAAAGCTTGTGTCAACAGCCCCAGTGCTTAGAGGCCCAAATTGGGACCTGCCATTTCAAATTTCATCAAATGCTTTGGACACAGCTATTGGAGCAGTCCTTGGGCAGGAAGAAGACAAAAAACCATATGCAATCTATTATATTAGCAAGAATTTGTCTCTTGCCGAGCTAAACTATATTGTTACTGAAAAAGAATTCTTAGCTGTAATACATGCTGTAAATAAATTTAGGCATTATATCACTGGATATCCTATTGTTTTATATACAGATCACTCTGCCATAAAATATTTAGCAAATAAACCTATTACAAATGGTAGAGTAACAAGATGGTTGATTTTATTGCAGGAATTTGACATCACAATAAAAGATCGACCTAGGAAAGAGAATCATGTAGCTTATTTTATTTCACGAATGCCGAAGCCAGTGGACGCAACAATAGTCGAAGATCAATTTCCATATGAACATTTATTTGATGTTACTATCAAGATACCCTGGTATGCTGATGTGCAAATTATTCAGCAGTAGGCAAATTACCAAAGCATCTAACCCCCAATGAACGAAAACAGATTGTGCAACGTAGTACTCGATTTTCTTGGATTGGGGGGCTACCTATTTCATACGGGGCCAGATATGCACACTTGAACATGCGTCCGTGAAGATGAAATATTTTACATTTTGAAAGCTTGTCATGACGGACCATGTGGTGGACATTTCGCAGATCGAAGAACTGGTCACAAAGTTCTGCAAACAGGGCAGTACTAGCCCACAATCTTCAAAGACATGAAGAAATTTGTTCAAGCCTGTGACAGTTACCAAAGAGCAGGACGCCTTGGATAGTCCAATGAAATGCCTTTGAACCCACAGCTAGTAATCGAACCATTTGAGCGTTGGGCACTCGATTTTGTTGGTTCGATCAACCCATCATCAAATCAGAAAACATATATTTTGGTAGCAACAGAGTATGTTACCAAATGGGTTGAAGCAGAGGCACTTCCAAGAGCTACAGAGGACTCTGTCATTCATTTCCTGTTCCAAATATTTGTGCGATATGGCCTCCCAAGAGACATAATCACGGACGGAGGACCACAGTTTGCAGGTAATAAAATTGCTGCAACATTAAAAAACTATCACATTCAGCACAAGATTACCACTCCGTATCACCCACAGGCAAATGGCCAAGTAGAGAGCATGAATAAAGTGATAGAGGCAATATTAACAAAAACCATTACGTCACACAGGCATGATTTGGCTTCAAGATTGCCAAAAGCCTTGTGGGCATACCGAACAACGTGGAGAAACACCACCAGTTATTCACCATATCAACTAGTATTTGGAAAGGAACCCATCTTTCCAATAGAGTTCGAAATACAAACATTGAGAACAACACAGGAGGTCGGTCTAGATTTAAATGAGGCCCAGACTAATAGATTACAAAAAATTAATGAGCTAGATGAAATTAGGCTCTCGGCTCTTCAAAACACTGCATTAATCCAACAACAGAGAGCAAAATGGCACGACGCCCTGATCAAAATGAAAATCTTCCACGAAGGAGATTGGGCACTCCTGTATGATTCCAGGTTTCAGGATTTTCTGGGAAAACTTTAGACTCACTGGCTTGGACTGTATGAGATCCAAAAAGTGCATGACAATGGCATCGTTACTTTGACTACTATTGATGGATTTGGACATACCTTTAAAGCAAATGGCCACCAAGTGCGACTGTACTATAAACTGCCTACTCGGGAATCATTTTACCAACAACTCCGGGAGGATTCTGACATGCAGATTCTGCCTGAGGAAAAGAATTCTTCCTCGCTTTTGGTGCACTAAGTAATTTTGTTGCTTTTAAATTTTGTACATAACTTTTTCTGTTATGTTTGTGTAAATTACCTTCTTTATAGATTTCTGCATTTCTGCAAATTTTTTTACATTTTGTTGTTCCTTTCCGAAGGAACAACACTTTCGCCGTTTTGTTGTTCCTTTTCAAAGGAACGACACTTTTGCATTTTGCTGTTCCTTTATGAAGGAACAACATATTTCCATTTTTCTGTTCCTTTACGAAGGAACAACACTTTTGCATTTTGTTGTTCCTTTCTGAAGGAACAACATTTTCACTGTTTTGCTGTTCCTTTCCGAAGGAACAACACTTTTGCATTTTGTTGTTCCTTTCCGAAGGAACAACATTTTCACTGTTTTGTTGTTCCTTTCCAAAGGAACAACACTTTTGCATTTTTTTGTTCCTTTCCGAAGGAACAACATTTCTGCTGTTTTGCTGTTCCTTTCCGAAGGAACAACACTTTTGCATTTTGTTGTTCCTTTCTGAAGGAACAAAATTTCTACCTTTTTGCTGTTCCTTTCCAAAGTAACATCATTTCTGCCTTTTTGCTATTCCTTTCCGAAGGAACAACATTTCTGCCTTTTTGTTGTTCCTTTCCTTTCCGAAGGAACAACATTTCTGCCTTTTTACTGTTCCTTTTCGAAGGAACAACACTTTCACGTTTTGCTGTTCCTTTTCGAAGGAACATCACTTCCACAATTTTGCTGTTCCTTCCGAAGGAACAACAGTTTCGTTTTTTTACTGTTCCTTTCCAAAGGAACAACACATCCGCATTTTTGCTGTTCCTTTCTGAAGGAACAACACTTTCATTTTTTTCTGTTCCTTTCTGAAGGAACATCACTTTCGATTTTGTTGTTCCTTTCCAAAGGAACATCATTTCTGCATTTTTGTTTGTGCGTGTTTTATTTGTTGTTCTGATCAAGGAACAACCGCTGTTCCTCTTAAGGAACAACAATTTCAAGTATGTTTTTTCCTTTTGCTTGCTGTTCCTCTTAAAGGAACTGCGGTATTTTTCATGCAGATGTTATTTTGTTGTCCCTCTAAAGAAACAATAGCTGTTCCATCTAAAGAACAACACTTTTTGAGTGCATTTTTCTTCTTTTTGTGTGTATGTGTGTTTCACCATTTAGAGGATTTTTGTGAGTGATGGTCATTTAAGGCACAACTATACATTTATGCAAGAATACAAAAACTAGAGGATACTAAAATTAGCAAACCAAAGAAAAATCGTTATCTTTAAAGAAATTTCTTTGAATTGATAAGAGAAAAGAGGAAAGGACACAACTATTTATATCACTTTGCTGTCTTTATTTTCACTAACACCAATTTGATTGATTATTTTTATCATGATGGTTCTTTCTAAATCCCCATAATTCTCTTTGATCATTATTATTGAATAAGAATAAGGGCATATTTTCCTCTATTGAGATGTTCAGACTTCTTCCACCATCCCTACTCTTAAGGAGTGTTGAGCCACCCTCTGTATATAAATAGGAAAGTGCTATATAAAAGAAAAGAAGAAAAAGAAAAGAAAAGATACATATCTATATGATTACTAACATGATTTGTCAGATGAAGGATAGGGGGTCTCATCAAGAGCCAGCCTACCATGATCATAAGGAAGAAAGTGAAGTGGAATTCCCACTATGGCCACCACACCAGGGATATGATCCAAGAGGCACATCAGAAAAATAAAAGGTCCTTGGAACATGAGGTCTCATCACGAGCCGGCCTGTCCACCTTTCACTCCTTCTTGGTGAATGGCATTGTGATTCATCTAGTCACCAAGCCAGCACAATGGCCTCCATTCTGACATTGCACATCATTTTCCTGGGCATACACAAAGGATTATGGTTCCAAGGGTGAAATTATCAACTTTGTCAAGGTTATGGACACCTGTGGGCAACAGAATTCTGCTGATGGTATTGAAGTCATATTTTTCATACACCAATAGTCATTATAAACCCTTCGTTGTATATATTTATAGTGATTTCAAATGAGATTATGTCATATAACCCTTTCGAACCTTTGATACATGAAAATCATTTATAAATCAATCATAATGGTTAAAGTGGATAATGACCGCATAAGAACTTTTACTCATGTCAACTTTCCTATCCTCTATTTTTCGCATCATATCACGACATTTCCATATTTATTAGTGATTTCCATCATAAGCCTCGATTTCAACAATCCGCTCATTTTTGTAAACATGTCATCGATCTATACATTGTTCCTTTATTCCACTATACGATTTTAGTTCAACATGCCGCTCCTTTATTTTCCAGCCGAGGATGGCCCATCACATTTTAGGGGGCGTGAGTGATCTCCATAATTCACTGGCATACGTGTCAGCTCATTATTTGGAGGTACTATGACTTCATCAAAACTTAGGAATAGAAAGTCTAACAGTATTGTATTTCCCAATATGCATGGCTCGCTGTTCCAACGCCATTTGTGTGTGTTGGATCTGTAAAAATTAACAGTAAGCTAAAGTTTGAACAACTTGTTGTTCCATTGTCTTCTCTATGTTTTTTTTAACAGTGAGCTAAAATTTGAACAGCTTGCTGTTCCATCGTCATCTTTGTGTTTTTACAGTGTGCTAAGCTTGAACAAAATGGGAGGAAGATCAATTCGCAGCGAGCCACAGGTGTTAATGGTATTTGATGCTGCACGCGAAATCTTAGTAAGGGCAAGATGGATAGCCTACCTTAACCATCTACAGCAATCTAACGAGACGGTGGCAATTGAATTTCTGCAGAATTTGCAGGAAAATCATTCCATGGTGAGAGGGAGACAAATAGCAGTAACAGATGAGATAATTGCTAAAGTTTCGGGACTGCTAGCCGTTGGACTAGTATGGACCCTGAAAAAGGTGAGACTGCAAGATGCTATAACCATCTTTCGAGACGAAGGGCAGAACCTTACTGTCAAAGGAAAAGGAGTCCTGCCAACAACCCTAGGAGAGCCTTGGGTAGAATTGGCCAGAATTATCCAAAGCTACATCACTTGCGATGGCAGAAAAGATGTGGTAAGACCACACCATCTCAAATTGTTAGCTGTATTAAAACAAAAATGTGCTATGAATTTTTTATTGCATGATGTTGCCTAAAGTATAAGAAAATCTCACCATGTAGAATCAGTAGTAAGCCATCATGGTTTAATTCGGTTGATAGTCAGTTACAGTCTTGCCCAACAATAGAGTAGTTGGGAAGAATTGATTTTCTCGATAGATGGGGGACTAGCCTTGCCAGCCCCAAAATGAAAACACATTGCTAGCACATCAATTAGACCACCGAAACGAAGACAATCTGTCAGATTGGCAAGAAGCAGAGGAATGCTGGGAAATTCCCAGGGAAACAGTAGCCAGCCTGTGGAAATACATGACTCAGAAGATGAGCAACCCCCACAACTTGAAGGAGGGGAAAATGAAGAAGAATTAGAAGAAAATGAAGAAGAAGAACCAGAAGAGGAAACTGAGCAATCCGGTCAGGAAGAAGGGGAGGAAGCAGAACAACGTAACGAAAGTCCACTAGAAAATCCTCTGCAAGAAGATGAATTAGACCAAATTTTAGCCAATATGGGCGAGTATGTCCAACCTCACAGCCCACTCAACCCCGATACTGAAGAAGGGTTGTAGGAACACTCTGCTCGTGATAAGAGTGCATTTGAGGAGATGTGTGATGAGGAGGAAGAAGAAGAATAGTCCCAGGAACACTTTGCTCATGATAAGAGTGTATCTGGGGAGATGGGTGATGAGGAGGAGGAAGAAGAACAATCTCAGGAACACTCTGTTCCCAGTCAGAATACACCCGAAGAAATGAACGATGAAGAAGAAGCTGCCCAGGAAACAACAAAACAAACTAGGGTTTCTACCCCTGAAAAACCTGATCAAGAGAACACTGAAGAAGTGTTCCAAGAAGGAAACATGGAAATTGGCCAAGGTGAGGGTATAATCCCTGAAGTACAAATCCCAGGCCCAAGAAAAGAAATAGCTGTTCCTTCTAAGAAAACAAATGAAATTAAAAAGTTGCAAAAGGAACAACAGAGATTGCTCAATGTAATTAAACAACTGCGCCAACAAATAAGTGGGGAAGAATTCAAAAGGAACCCCTGGGGCAAAGCATGCAGCCACCCAGGCAAAACCCCATAAGAAAAAGACCAAGAGGACTCAAGTCAAACCTATTATTCAGGACCGCAAGGAACAACATGTGGCTATTACAAATGTAGAAGCACAAACAGAAAACACACCAGTTTGTGATAAGGAAGTCCAGATAGAGGCAGTGTCCTCTAGCATTACGACCAACCGGACAGTGTGTGAGAAGGAAACACAGACTATAAAAACCAGATGTCGCAATAAGGAGATCCAAGTAGATCTCCAGCCCAAAAATGTCATGATGGATAATGACCCGAGGATAGTAACGCTGCAAAAAGATCTGGCACAGGCCCAACAAATGATAGAAAAGCTCACAGAGGAAACTGTTCCTCAAGAGAAATATCAGAAGTTACAACAGCAGCTAAAGAACATCAATGCATCGGAAAGCCAGGCCTTCGATGGATGGCGAAGGGCAGAGGAAAAAGTCAAAAAGGTAACCCATAGACTAGACACAGTTATGAATCAAATGGATACCTTATGTTCTCTGTATATTGATGTCCTAGCGTGTAGGGCACTTGCCAAAAAATATGCTTTATTTTTGATGGAAAGATATTTACAATTGAAAATTAAGGCTGTCAAGGCAGGAGTACCTATAGAGATAAAAACTATTGACGATTTCATAAACTGTTGTAAGCATTACGGGGTGAAAGTCCAGCGATTGTTATGTGAGTTTTATTTTCACAATATTGTGTTAGATGGAGAAACAGAAAAGAACCCTAGCCCTTTTGTGGGTGATATCCAGTTTCAGGCATTTATTTCTTTTGTTGTTAATCAGATAAAGTGGCTTGAAGCATACAATACCTTCCAGAGATAGAAGAATGGGTTAGATCTATGGGTAAGAGGTGAACCTAGAAACCCATTGCAACTATGAATAAACATAGGAGCTTAATGAGAACTCAAGGTGTGATCTAGACATTGGGACCTATTCACACAGCAGTCATACAGCAAGGGGTAGAATACTTCCTAACCATCAAAGACATTGCCATAGCAGTAGCCAAATTCTGATACCAGACTTCCAATCAGAATATCCAAAACAGAGAGCCATTCAATTATGAGAATTTTAAGCTAGCTGTTGACCGCTTGGTTATCTATGGTGACCTCATCTTGAGAGAAGTCCCGTCTTGGTTAGGTTGTAGGTTTCGAAGTCCAATCATCTGGTATCCTGCACTAGGATATAGAGCCTCATATGAATTTCCTGAAGGTCAGACAGGGCATATTTTTGAAGTTTTAGCTAGAAATCATGGTTTTAGACCATTGACTGAAAATCCTTCTCTAACGTATTCCCTAATTGCCTTGCATGTCAATTACAATGTTTTCATGAGGGCATGAAAAAGGGTAAGCAGAGGGGGTGTGTTGAGCATTAGAAAAGGTATGTAATTGCCACTTATTTCTTTATCTTTTCCTTTAATTCATAACTTCTTTACATTCTAGGATGGGCATATGATAAAGGATTATGAAAGAGTTAAAGAGATTTGTGATTAATGTAAAATGACTAATTATTGCCTTTTTCTATGCATAAAATGAAGAAAACGGAAGATCACCATTTCGGAGGAAAAGACAAGGAAAAACCAACTGCTGTCCCTTTGACAGGAAACTGCATCCAGATGAGGAGATTGATATCGGAGTGCATGGGCTAGGAAAAAGAAGAAGAAATGCAGTATCAGTGCAAGAGTATGAAGAGATAACTAAAGATTAAAGATATGGTGAATCCCTCAGGATCCTTTGATCTCGAGGGATTGCTACCTCAAGGCTATCTATATTTTTGGTATTTCCTCCTGGCCACTATAAAAAGGGATAGCACTGCTAGCCTAGGGGGCGGATTATTGTTGATTTATAGAATTTGTTGTTGCAATCTGAACTTTGATCATCGACTCTCTTTAAAGAGTGATCACTGTAACTTTGTTTTTATGATTAATACATAAACTTCGTTGCTGTTCCGTTATCTGATTCTAGAGTAACCGCAGCAGTGCGTCCCTGGTGGCTAAGGGCCCAGCCCTAGTGGATCACTTGCTTTCTATATCATTATTTTCCGATTACAAGTCATGTGTGGTTTGATTTCCTTTACTTGCTTTATTCAGTAATCTATTGTTCCTTGACATTTCATTTACTTGCTCTGTTATATTGAATTCATATTTGAATAGTAAGATTATTATTTGCAACTGAAAATGTTATGTTGTTCATTCTAAAATCATATCGCGTTGTCTAATTTGGACATTGTTGTTCATTTACAGATTGACATTGCTGTTCATTTATAGATTAACATTGTTGTTCATTTATATATTGACATTACTGTTCATTTACAAAGTAACATTGCTATTCATTTACAGATTGGTATTGTTGTTCATTTAGCTACGGTTTACCTATAATTGTGATTGCTGTTCATTTAGATTACTGTTCCATTACAACTGCAATTGTTGTTTCCTTATAACTGTGGTTAATACTTATTATGTTAAACTCAAATTACTGATTCCATCATTCTAGATTCGCTGTGTGTTTACATTTGATTTAGTTCGCTGTTCAATATTTCGTAGACTTACTTAAGCTTTCCGTTCCATTCTTGGATTGCTGTTCAATTCATTTACTAGTTAAAGATTGCTGTTCAATTCCTTTCGGTTATGATTGCTGCTTAATTCATTCCTGTAGGTTAAATATTTTTTGTTCGATCTTTTGAATAGATTAGTTTCTATTCCTTTTTCTGTTAATTGAATTGTCATTTCAAGTATTTGCTTTGGTGTGAATAGAACAATCTACAATTGTAGCGAACATTGACTATTGTTGTCTAGTTCCCTGATTGGAGATATTCTCTTTGATTGATTTTCATTTGCATCAGTTTACAAAGACAAGATTTATCATTACTGCATCCTTGACTGATGATTTCTATAGTTTCTTAAGTGAATGATCTAGCGACAAAGCATTTAAGTTTCTTGCCATTACATTCAGAGTTTGTTTCCAGCATTTGTTTACTTTTGTAAAAGCATTGTACTACTAGCATTACTCTTGACAAGTGACCGCCTCAGACTGAGTACACTCTTGTGATAATAAATCATACCTGGATTGATAATTAATGTAGGGTAAATAGAGGTTAAAAGACCCTTTTTACTGCTCAACACCTTGGATTGAAAAGAAGAGAAAGAAAAAGGGAAGAAATTCCAATCCCAGAATCCAATTAAGGGGGAAAGAAGAAATACTTGTCCAGAATCAAATGCTTTGACTGTCATGAATTTGGGCACTATGAAACAAACTATCCACACAATAAGGAAAGAAAGAAGACCTCATGAGGAGTAGTAGGTGAATATTTGGATTCACAATTCGAGCTTGAATTCACCCTCATTACATGCATGGAAAGCACAGTGATGTGGAGTGTACGATACCTAGATAATTGTGCCTCATTCCACATGACGGGGAACAAAGTATTTTTTAGTGAATTGGAAGAGAAATATCTCCATATGCACATTGAGATGGGAGATGATGGAAGGTATAGCATGACTTGTATTGATATGTTCACCTTTCAGAGGGAGTTGAACTCCCCTCTCAAACTCAAGGATGTGAAGTTTGTTCCAAGTCTAAAGAAGAACCTTGTCTCCATTGTAGTTTTGGAAGATTGTGGTTATGATGTGATCTTAAACAAAGGAAAGGAATTCCTAAGACAAAAACCAAGGGATAGGTGAAGTAGATTATGGTTTGGGTAAAGAACCTATACAAACTAGATGTGGAGGATTATGCTGCATTGAGCAAAACCACAGAGAAGGTGCAGAGCCATGATGTTGGTGAACTATGGCATATAAGACTTGGCCATTTGCATCATGGATCTTTGAAGATCATGCAATAGATAACCAAATACCTACCTAAAGGAGAAATAGAGTATTAGGAGACATGCAAAGGGTGTACTCTAGGGAAGTACACAAAATCCACCTTCCACGATTAGGACAGTAAACCACATGAAATCCTTGAAAGGATCCACTTTGATGTCTATGGACCTTTCTCAACAAGCTCCACTAGCAAGCACAAGTATTATGTTATCTTTGTAGATGATTTCTCATGGAAGTTTTAAATCTACGTCATGCAGAATAAACACCAGGCATTCTCTAAGTTTGTTGAATTCCAAGAAATTTTTGAGAAATAATTTGACAAGAAAGTGAAGGATCCCAAGAGCGATAATGGAGGTGAGAATGTGTCGAATGAGTTTAAAAATCTCTTTACAAAGGAAGGAATTTGATGGGAATTGACAACACCCCATAACCCGCAGCAAAATGGGGTGGCTTATAGGAAGAACAAAAGTATTATGGGAGTAGTAAGGGAGATGTTGCATGACTAAGGCCTACCTATGCATTTGTGGGCTGAAGCATGCAACACAAAAATATATTTGCATAACTGAAGTCCTCATTCAATTTTGGGCATAATTACACCTTAGGAGCTTTCTTGGGATGGCAGCCCGATGCGTCGCACTTTAGGATTTTTGGAGCATCATTGTACTTCTATGTCTCCAAAGAATCAAGGAAGACGTTAGAACCGAAAATAGAGTTGGGGATATTTGCGGGGTACACATAAACTCCCCACAACTACCATTTGTTCTATCCATCCCTCATAATAATAGTGGTGTGAAGTGATGTAAAATTTGATGACGAGAAGGCAATGAGGTGCTCTCTTGAGAGGAGGCTTCACATCCCACCACATGAGGAACTTTTAGCTCAAAAGGATGAACCTCAAGGAGATGTGGAGCAACCACAAGTTGAGAACAAGAGAGTGGAGAAAGCCACTCAATCATAACCATCTAGAGAAGGAAGGAAAAGGAACAGAAAAGCTTAGAGACTTTTGTAGGATGTAAGGGAGAATGTGGGTGCTCCCTCAAATCAATGTACGCAGAGAAGGTCACCAGATTGGTACATTGGCTACATGGATCTGATGACTGAGATTATAGAGAACGAGCCATATTATTTCAAGCATGAAGTATAGAAACCTATATGGGTTGATGTTATGGTAGAGGAATATGATTCCATTGTCATAAAAACTATTTGGGAAGTGGTCCCAAGACTAGTAGATAAATTAGTTGTAGGTTCAAGATGGATTTATAAGGTAAAGAATGCAACATATGGGAGCATAGAGAAGCATAAGGCCAAATTTATGGTGAAGGGGTACTCTCAAGTTGAAGGGATTTCATATGAGGAGACCTTTTATCCTATAGCAAGGTACTCATCCATCAGATCAATTCTTTCTCTACCTACACATATGGGATGGAAGATCCACTAGCTGGATGTGAAAACATCATTCCTCAATGGAGTTATTGAGGAGGAGGCTTATATCAAGTAACCAGAAGGCTTCAAGACTTTTTATCAAGAGTCTCATGTGTGCAGAATCAAGTGAGCATTGTATGGTCTTAAGAAAGCACCCTCTTCTTGGTACACCAGGATCGATAGCTATCTCATTGGTTTGGTCTTCACCAAAAGTGAAGTGGATGCAAACCTCTATAATATTTTGGTATAAGGTCAATTGTTGATTATTTTCTTATATGTTGATGACTGACTTTTAATTGGTGATGACCAATTGATCAAATCTTGTAAGGAGGACCTTGCAAAAGAGTTTTAATTCAAGGGCATGGGTCTCATGCATTATTTCCTCAGATTGGAAGTATCGCAAGGAGAAGGGAAATCATTTTTATCTCAAGGTAAGTATGCCAACGAGCTACTTTAGAAGTTCTTCATGCAGAGTTGCAAACCCATGGAGACACCTCTAATGACCAATTGGAGGAAGGAGGATGCCACTTCGGGTGAGGAATTGGATGTTATTGTTTAAAGGCAGTTGGTGGGTTCACTCATGTATCTTGTAAACACATGGACAAACATGTGCTATCTAGTCAAATAGTTGAGCCAAGCTATGGTTTGAACAACCAAATTATTTTGGATGGTAGCTAAGCATGTTCTATGATACCTCATAGGAACTACTTAGTTTGGAGTATGGTACAGATGGACATAGGGAGTATAGATATGTGGATTCACATATGAAAATTGGGTGGGAGTCCATTAGACTGAAAAAATACATAAGGAGGAATTTTCAGTGTTGGTTCCACAATTGTTTCTTAGTATAGTATGAAACAAAGATATGTGGCACTGAGCTTAGCAGAGGCAAAATACATGGCTGCTAGTCAAGCAACATGTGAGGCAATATGGATGAGAAATATTCTTATTGCATTATTTGGTTAGATGATGGATCCAAATATGATCTACTATGATAATCATAATTTCATCAATCTCTCCAAAAATCTTGTTTTCATGATCAATTCAAGCACATAAATATATGATATCACCATCTACGAGATTGCGTGCATAGGCGAATAATGTTGTTGTAGTACATTCCAACAAAGGAACAAGATGCAGATATTTTGACAAAGGATTTGTCAAGATGAAAACTCGAGTTCCATAGAGGTAGGATTGGGGTGGCAGATAATCCCTTTATTGTTGAGAGGGAGTGTTGAAAATGAAACAATAAAATCTCAGTTTGACCTTGCCTTGGTCAAACTAGAGAAAATTTGAATTTCCACATCAACAAAATCTTGGAGGTAGTTAACTGAGGTGACATGACACTTGTCACTCTGTTAACTCATTTAATTTAAGTTGGGGAAGCTTGAGTTTAGTTAAGTATGGTTGATTGTTAATTTTTAGCAATCTATTTTAGTTAATTTTAGTTATTGTCAGTTTAAGTAGTTCCAACTATTGGAGAAACTAGTGGAAGTTCAAGTTGTGCAATGTAACTTCAATCACACTCAGTGGTGATCTAGTTAACTAATTGTTGGCTTAGGGGGTCCTGACCTAGGTTCAAAGTGAATTGTGCAAAACAAATCCCTACACTATTGCCCCTTCCGGCATCAACCCATGTAGCGCAGGTTGAAGTCTCACCCGAAGTAGTATGGGGGGATGTTGGAACCAAGTTTCCCCATCCAAAGATCAGTGTGATGTCCTTTATTGCCCTAAGTCTGCATTTGTGCAGACATATAATCCCCTAAATCTTGGTACTGTAGGTTCGATTAAATGGTTGTTAGACTTTCGCGGAGGTCTATGATACGACTTTGTGGACCTTTAACATATCAAACATCTACTTACGCGCACCATAAAACAACCCTAGATCTGAGTTCACACATATTTACTTAAGTATTCATTAAACACAACAGAGTGTAGTATAAGCTTTGCACAAATTCTTAACATATATTGCATACAGTTAGCAAGACTTATCCGACAGAGTCACGCATCAGTACATAAATAATTCATAAAGATATTTATTCCATTACAACATGTATCACAAACATAAATAAGAGAAGTAAGCAAATAAACACATGAATTTCTTCAACAATCTTCTTTATTGATATTCGATATGATATTACAGACTCAAAACTGCCCTTCACACTCAACTACAAGGGTCCACAGACTCAGCTGCTGGGACTTTCCCTTCTCTAAGACTCACTTTTGTTCTATCTCTTATTGGCCCCTTACATTCATTATCTCTCTTTCTATATCTCTCCCTTAGACTCCCTAAGCCACTCTTATTTATAGCTTTTTACATACAATCCCATGGTCAGAAGACCATGGGTGGATCTCAAAACTGACTTGATTTACATAATCAAGGGGTAAAGCCCATTTTGACTTCTAACTATCTACGTGCTCCGCGTCCATAAATTGCGGAGAATTTACATATTTTTACCAAAATTTACATTAAAACTCGGGTTTTTAACCCCAAAACTAACTAAGAGAGCCCATCCCAATAGGCCCCCAACACAAAGGTCGTGACTCGCCCTCGAGTCACTCGGTTAGCACGGTGAGCTTGCTGCGAAGATCCCCTAGATCCACCAGTACAACAACAATCTCGGCAGCTCTCTACATAGCTGCATACTTAACCTCATCGACGAGTTGTCCTATCGCTGGTCCTTCCACAACCAGCTTGATCTGTTGTTGTACTTGCTACAAGCTCATCATCTTCACCTGAATTTTGTTCACGACCTGGTAGGATTCATATAACTAGGGCTCCAATCTGGCCTTAAGAAAGGCCTCCTTCTTCTGTGTTGCCTCAACATGTGCAAGGAGCTGCTTCCCTTCCTGTAACTTGGCTAGGCGCTGCGCTAGAGCAATAGAGCGTGCCATTTCACTAACTTCCTTGTACTGTTTATGTAGCTCCTTAGCTTATGTATTAAGCTTCTACAGGTTTGCGTCTTCCTGCAAAGTAGTTACTAGTTTCGTCGCCTGCTCAAATAATTTTGTGCACTCTGCAACGGTGGCATCCAGAGTGGCCAGTTCTTCCTTGATCAAGGCCCTGCACTATTCCTAGACCTCCGGTGGAGTTGATGGTTGCACCTTCAATTGCAGCTTGATTATTTGCATATTAAGTTCAAATTGAACTCGACTAGCCTTGGCCTATGCCTCGTGCACACCAGCAGCCAATTTTCTAACCTTTGCCTCTAGCTGTGTGTCTTCCATAATATGGAGCTCTGGTATGGTTCGACATGCCTCAACGACTGCAAACTTCAATCATGAGTTGTGTGCTTGGAGTGCCTACTTTTCTTCCAAAATCTAAGTCTTCTTGGTGAACAACTGCCAATTATTCACCTTGATTTTGTTGATAGCACTAATGGCATGCTATTCCCAAAGGCAAAGCTCTCCTGCAATTGCATGTATTAATTCATGTAGTGTATCTAGTTTTATTGCAGCCAGGTTTAGGTCCATTTTCAGTATGCTATATAGTTGGGCGTATTGTTCCTCAGTCTTAGCACAGACTGACCCTGTGGGCAAGGGAAAGACTCACATATCCATCATCGGCCATAGAACTAGCTCTGTTTCGGCACACTGTTCTTGTACCCATCTACTCGTTGTGCCCCTTTCTTTACCTATCTCCGCTTAGATCTTAGTTTCCTAAAGATACAACTCACGAAGGTCCTTTTGGACTACCCCTAAGGATTGAGTGTATTTTTGTTCTAATTGTTGTAGTACTTTCATGGCAACGTACTGTACTTTATCACCTACTACATCCAGGTCGCTTTCTGTAATCATCAAAGGATCAACCTATGTTTTCTGCGCCTTCTACTTCTTCCATGATCCTTCTTGTTGTCCCGAGTCATGTCTTTTCAGCACGAAGGGGTTGTGTTGCCCTTACAGGCTTCCCCCGTCTTACACTGTTTCAGTATCTGTTGCTGTCGAAGGTGACTTGTCACCTCTAGGGGTCTCACAATGCTCTTTCTCTACCTTCTCCTTGGCAGTGCGTTCTTCCTCAACCCTCATTTTTTTGGCAGCATCTTTCTCCTTTTCCTCAGCGAAGTTCTGTGAGGCCTTCTTAGTTGCCTCCTTTCTTCTCCTTGTGGTCACACTCGCTGCACCTGTGCTTGGACTAGAAACTACATTAGAAGGGGCACGCCACTCGGCAGGCTAATGCAACATGAATTACTACACATCATAATCCGATACCAAATAGGGTAGGTCATACCATTTTGGGTAGGATCCTTCCGTGCTTGGATGTAAACTCTATGAAAGTCAGCTTTAAATGTGTCATAGTCAGACATCTGCATGTACAAGTTTGGGGAAAACCTTGGGCACTGATGGATGGCCATGCGAGAACTCATTTCCATCAAGACCCAAAATATCTTTGTTTCTGTGATCCACACGGGGTCCTTCGTGGCCCAGAGAGAGGTGAACTATGCTGCCTTCGACAACCATTTTTCTAGCAGAGGAAATTGGTTGTCCTTCGACAGCTCCCATGCAACCAGAGAAACAGATAGGAGTAACCAAGCATAATGGAATGACTTGGTCTCATCCCGCACTTCGCGGAAATTTGCGAGGAACTCTTGGTAGAGGTACTTAGACCAATTGAAGAGGACACCTTCCGCGCAATGGGTTACTAGCGAAATGACAGGCGTAGGAACTTGGTCCACATGACACGTCCTCATTACCTTGCCTGCCAATATCTGTGTAGCCAACCGAACTATGGGTTCACATATGGATAGAATGGAGTATCCCCACACCTTCTTCACTAGTTTATAAGTGGTTATCATGCACTTCGCTAGGTCCATCTCTCCTAGTTTTTTGCAAACGCCTTGGCCAGAGTCAAACCATCATGCGGTAAATGCATAAGCCTATGAATCAACATATCAGTGATGGGGATAGGCGCACCTAGCCATAAACACCCATCATGTACCAGTGTGAGTAGCTGGCATATACACGTTGTGTTAATTGAGGTGCGGTGGTAGTGTGGCACCCAAAGCAAGTTGAGAAGCCCTGGTTGCTCCACACCATGGGCCCATTCCTTTGTTTCCAGTGCTGTTACACCTGTGTCTTTGTAAACTACATGCTTCATGAAGGTATCCATTGATAATTGTGGGAACTTAGTGAGATCCTCTAAATCCCAATCCTCCATCTTTAGCAGCAAGACACGGGAAAGCCGTAGTCCTTCAAATGACACCTCCTCAGGTAGCAGGGGTGTGGAAATGATGAATTTGTCAGAATCCGGGTCTGGGAATCTTTGCCTTACCCTTGCTTGGAGGGACATACTGAGGGGGCTTTGTGATGGGTTTTGCTCCTTCATCCTCTACATCTTCGGCTCCCTGGCTATCTTTTTCTTCTAGGTCAATAACCTTCTCTTTGCCTTTGGCCGATTGTTTGCCTTTTTTCTGGGTTGGGGTCATTATATTCCCCCTTGGGGAAGCACGTGTCTATACCAACTTCTTAAGCTTTTCTTCAGTCATGTATTGTGTTGTCCTCGACGTCGTAGCTTCAACACTAGACATTTCAGGGCCTGGGGCATCAAATACTACTGCATCCATACTTATCTTCTCCATAAATAGTTCACGGGCCTCAATAGACACATCTATGTGGGCAAATAACTCTTCTCAAAAAGCTTGACTCATTAACAGAAAATGAATTTCAGAGAAAGCTCCAAATGTGAAAATTTAATTGTTTTGATCGACACACGTAATTTACAATGGCTTTTAGAGTCAAATCCGACTATTCCCTCCAAAATTCGATCATCAATGCTGTAGTGGCAGTAGATCTTGAAATATTTTTGCCTTAAAAGATGCCAACCCACTTTTTGTACCCATCTTTTGTCCACCAAATCGTCAATGGTCACTTTCCTTCTGTGCTATGTGGCACCTCCCTTCGTAGTGTAGCTACCTTCGTGTAACATCTGGTACTGTACCGTCACAAGTTTCTGTGTAGCTAATCTATCGCATAGTCCTCCAACCCTGGCAGGGTAGTTTATAGTCCCACACTTCCTTACAAATTCCTAGAGCACTAAGACTATCCTGCCACCATATAGTCATTGAGCTGGGTCTCCTGTATATTGCATCAATCAGCTACCATTCACCCTTCCCAAAAAAGTCTTTCCATTCAGCTTTGCAAGTTGAACTACGCCTCCATCTGTAATTTCTTTGATAACATATGGCCCATGCTAGTGAATATGAAACTTCCCCGGAAACTTAGTCAACTTTCTATCATATAATAAAACCAAATCATTTACCTTGAATATGTGCAGCTTGATGTGTCGATCATGCCATGCTTTTTCACATTCCTTTTGTACTTGCTAATGGAATCTAGCCAAGAATCTATCTTCTTCCAGCTCCACTGGCTACGCGAGTTGTTCTTCCAAGGCTCCGCGATCTTCCATCCCTGTGAAAGGTTCTATGCATAGACTAGGCATGATATATTCCATCGGCATCACAACTTCTACGCCATAGACCAATTGAAAAGGTGTCTGGCCTGTTAGATTTTTGCAAGTAGTCTTGTACGCCCATAGTACTGTAGGTATGCGCATGTCCCAATCATTCTGTTGTGCGTTGTGAATCTTTGTTAGCGCATTATGCAAGATCTTATTAAAGGCCTCAACTGTCCCATTAGCCTGAGGGTGATATGGTGTGCTTTTCTGATGGTAAAACTGGAACTTCTTAGTCAACGCGCTAATTATATCATTTAGGAAGTGCGTACCTCGATCACTCATCAAAACTTTTGGGCAGCCAAACTTGGTTAACACACTAAAATAAGAAATTTGTTGTTGTAGCCCCTATATAATCCTTCATAGGTTATGCCTCCATCCATCTAGTCAGGTACTCCATCGTGGTGATGATATAGCATGCACCTATCTTCTTTCCTGGGGGCTGAATTGGCCCAACGAAATCAATTGCCCATTTTTCAAATGGCTGCAATGATACTTGAGGATTCAGTGGAAGCTCGTCCCTCCATGATGGTATGCCTGTTCTCTGACATGCTTCACATGCCCTACAATATGATTTTGAATCTTTATGCAGTGTATGCCACCATAAACCCGTGCACAAAATCTTCTGTTTCATTGCCTTTCCTACATAATGTCCTCCCGCACCTCCTCCATGAGCTTCAACGAGGATACTATTTCATTCAAAATCGGGCATATATTGTCGAAATATCTCGTCTGCACCCATCTTATATAAATGTCCTGCAATTACTAAGAAATCTATCGTGCGCACTACTAACTCTTTCTTTTGCTGACTAGTGTATCCTTCTGGAGCCGTCTGTGTATTCAAAAAGTGGATAATATCTGCAAAATGGTTATCTACTACACGCACCGTGAAGAGCTACGCGTCGAGCAACCCTTCCTCCAAATTAGTAGGCTCTTCCCCTGTTTCAATACACGATAGATGGTTAGGTCCTACATTCAACCTTCTTGGCTTCATAATTACCTTAAATTCATATTCTTGAAATAACAATAGCCATCTGTATATTCCACCCCCCCCCCCCAACACAGGCTTATTAACTAGGTATTTCAAGGTAGAATGGTCTGTGTACATCTTGAAATGTCTGCCTAACGGATAGTGTCTTAATTTTGAAGTGTGTACACCATAGCCAATCCTTCTTGCTCTGTCATTGAGTAATTCTTCTCAGCCTTTGATAATTTCTTACTCACAAAGGCTATAGGGTGATCCATCTCTCCTTCACCGGCTTGTGTCAGCATTGCTCCCAACGCAATACACGAGGCATCAATGTGCACATGGAATTCCTTCTTCCAATCTGGGAAGACTAGGATCAATGCGGTGACCATCTTCTCTGAGAGATTGAGTTCGGATAATCCACAGTGTTCATCTTTTTTGTCGACGTTTCGAGTCTAGAGCAAGACTCATCATCATCAGCATATCAAGTCCTGATGATGAGTCTTGCTCTAGACTCGAAACGTCGACAAAAAAGATGAACACTGTGGATTATCCGAACTCAATCTCTCAAAAACCGCTCCACAGAAACTTGCAATCCAAAACCATCTTCTCTTTCAATACATCCAGATTGCGCTGACATTCTTCATCTCAGCAGAATGTAGCATCCTTTTTCAATAGCTTCTCCATAGGTGCGGTAATGTGAGCATAAGCCTTGATGAACTTTTTGTAATACCCTGTATGTCCAAGAATTGTGTGTAGCTACTTAACACTTGTTGGGGCCTCCAAATTTACTATCACCATGATCTTGGCAGGGTCCACCATCAGCTCTTTCTTGCATACCACATGGCCTAGTAAAATTCCAAAGGGGACACAAAATAAACACTTCTTCAGGTTCAGCGTGATCTAATATCTTCGGCACATATCCAACATTAAGCGTAGACTGGCTAAATGGCACTTTAATAGCCCAAACACTGTCCAGTCATCAAAATATACTCACAAGAATTTGTGAATAAACTCCTTGAACGTCCTAATGGCTATGCGAGAGAATATCGCCGGTGCATTCTTGAGTCCAAATGGCATCACTGTATACTAGAAAGAACCCCATTCTATTGCAAAGCCTATTTTTCTCTTGTCTGCTGGTGCGATCTTAATTTGATGGTACCTAGAGAACCCATCAGTGAACGAGTAGACCTCTTGCCCTCCAACATTGTCCAATATCTCATCTGTAAAGAATGTCGGAAATGGGTCATGGACGTAGGAAACGTTAAGTTTTCTTAGATCTACAGAAATCCTTATTTCCCCCTTCTATTTCTTTCCTGAACCACCACTAGGATTACCTAATCAGACTCTTCAAATGGTTCGATGATACCTGCTTCTAACATCTTATCTAGCTTTAAGTGAAACTTTTCCTTGTATTTGGGATTAAGGCGATAGGGCCTCTGCTTAATAGGTTTCGCGTCCGGCTTCAAAGTAATTTTCATCACCCCCAAGTCACCTATGATTCCTTTTAGGTCTGAAAATTTTGTAGGAAAAAGATCATGGTACTCGCAGAGTAGCTCAACAACTTTATCCACTATGGCATCATCCCAGTAATCCCCAATTTTTAGAAATTTTGGCTCTGCTTCCATACCGATGTTTACTTGTCGGGTTTTCAATGGTGCGGTGATGTCTGAGTTCTCTATTTGCGGACCTTTAACTTCGTGATGACCTTCTGCCTCTGGGATATTGATATTCCTTGGGTCCTCATCCTCCCCCATGGAAGTTACATTATAGAATTCT
This sequence comes from Pinus tabuliformis, assembly GCA_031772625.1. Taxonomy (NCBI): domain Eukaryota; kingdom Viridiplantae; phylum Streptophyta; class Pinopsida; order Pinales; family Pinaceae; genus Pinus; species Pinus tabuliformis. The sequence continues at coordinate 1,667,342,420 of CM062818.1, forward strand.
AGCGCATGGTGTAGCTGGGTGCTCCAGTCTGGTTGAACCAACTCCAAAGGGTCCTGCAGTATTCAGAAGATCGTTGCCTTAAACTCCTACAGGGCTTCATCAATGCTTTTGAACCCATCTTCAAAGCTGAAGGTCATTAAGAATCCTTCCCTTATTATATCCCACTCTACGGTGCCGTTGCAAAGCTCTATTTCCAAGTACCAATTCATAGGGATTATCTCCAGGATGTGACAGAACAAGTGCACCCATTCTGGCTGTGGCTACATTCCATCAACTTTAGTCCACTTTGCTAATTGATCGCACATATCATTTCTCCCATCGTATTTCTTAGTCAACCGAATATTAGGACACCCAAACCACAACCTCATCATCCTTTTGTAATCTCTCCATTCATCAAAGTTGTCTTTATGCATACCCCACCATTGGGTTGGCATAGCGCGCAGTGCTAAATCCAGTGCTTGGAAGCAATGATCCTCAGGGAATTATCGTTCGAAGGCATCCAAGAAATTATCTACGTCTATTAACCCGTGATAATAGGGTAAATTTATTACCTCCGATGACAAACAACGCAACAATTTAGTCATGATGTTGCAGCGCAGTGTAGATACTTCATGCAACCTTTACTGCCAATGCTCCAATTCTTCATCTGAATCTGATGTACGGGAACTCTCCCAATCCCATGAAATTTTTCCATCAGTAGTTGGATTAATCCAATCTTGATCTCGCGTAGTTATTTTATACGTCTGATCCAAGTCATCATCACTTTCTTCATAATCACATACCAGTTTAGTATACCGCTGTCCTTCAGTAGGGTCCAATGGTACTACCACCAGAAGCAATTTTATTTTGAACAACATTGTCCTATTCTTCATGTTGATGACTCCCTTCATATTGATGGCCTAGTTAATTCTAAGGAGCGTGGGGTATGGATTGCTGTCGTCAACAATTTCTATCAGTTCAAAATCAGCCAACGCGCTTGTGCCTTTGATATCCACTGTGACTCCATGTAATTGTCCCATAGGGATGACCTTCTGCTATTTCATCATCCTCAGCTGAATCGGAGACCACTGCAGTGCAAGTCTCCCCATTCTTTCCCATGTATGTTTAGGAAAAATGTTCGCGTCAGACCCTAGATCCAAAGTAACCTAGTCCATCTCATAATCTCCTATCTACGTGGTGAGCCTCATCTCACGCCCTGTTCTTGCCTTATGTTTGCCAATATTTCTGACTATGTTGTGTCCATTAGGAGAAATTTTCATACCATTACACTTGTTTATCAATTCCTGTAGCCCCTTCACAGCCTTCCTATCACGCAATAGTTTCATACAGGTCTCCAAAAACATAGTGAGCACAGAGGGATCAACCTCTTTGAGTGTGCTAGATTTTGGTATTTTGTGATGATTGCCTGAGGTAGATGCCTCAGTGAAGATATTCTTCACTTCCATAAATGTCTCCTTTGCGTGTTCTAGATCGAAACCCCCTTCCTTTAATTGGGCCTTGCGAACCCATCCATCCTCTTCAAGTTGTTTTCCCTTATCTCCCCCAGTCATTGCTCTGCTTCTTAGCACGACATTTACATTTGGATCTTCCTCACGGGGCTCAACCCTCATCATTTATAGGTTTTTTTTACATTACTGAGCCTGTGCCTTCTTCTCCTACATTTTGGATATCAACACAGGGTATTCTTCGATAGCATGATGAAACTGGTTGTAGTATTGACAGGACGGGTGTGTTTGATTTAGACACTCCCACACATAGTTCCCTAGTGTCCTACAGTTGTAGCAAATAACATGACTGTGACCTCTACTAGGTCCTCCTCCTCCTCAGCCTCGTCCTCGCCCTTGATATCCCCCACGCATTCCCTCAACACCCTAATCTAGAGGTAGAGTTTCTATTGGCATTTGATAGGTAGGGATTCTTTCCATAACCAACTCGTAGCTACGACAGTGGCACTCATTATGGCCCAACGATTTACAGAAATCACAGAAAAACTGTTGTGGTGTCTAAACAAACTTTTGCAGAAAATGACAATTATCCGTTACATGTTTTCCAGCCACCTAAAAAATAGTGCACCATAGCGCGGGCCCTACACTTGGTCCTACTAGATCTTCCCGCCTCAGTGGCATCTGTTCCCCCTTGTAATATAATTCAAGAAGATAGGGCAGTGATATTTATCATGCCCCTAGATTTTACACTTGAGGCACCAGACCTCCTTGTGCACGTCGGGCCTAGCCTCCTCTTCTTTTTTAAAGCTTTGAAATTCCAAGAAGAGGTTTTGAAACTATGAGTGAATCTGTTGGACTCCCAAAGTTGCGTCCTGAATAGGTTTCTCGTGCAATTTTATCACAATTTCCAAGGCTTACGCCTAAGTTCCTATCTTTTGCTATGAAAAAGCAATCCTCAGGTGGGGCAAAAGCGAGACTATAAACCACTCGTGGTGTTGACCATCTGTGAGCTGCATATTAGCTTCGCGGATCACACACTTCAACCATTGATCTAACTCCCAAGGCATTTCACCCACCTTCATCGTAATCTCCTTAAATCCAATGATTGACTGTGAGTTAGAATTGGGCTTACTAAACTCCTTGTTTAAAGCATCCTTAGTCTCTGTTAGCATTGCTACAGGATGGCCAACACAATACTTAATATAACACATCAGCATGCAGCCTTGCAGGGTAGTAACTAAATGTGCATTCTTGATGTTATCATTAGTGATCTGTTGTACATTAAACACAGCATTCGCAACAAACTAGAACTGATCTATGTCTTCACTTCCTATACCCTTAAAAATTGGTAGCTTTATTGAGTTCGACATGTTAAAAAATGGTGGTGGTGGTGGTGGTGTGGGAGAAGGTGTATGTTGTGGAGGAAAAGGTGGAGGTGGTGTGGATGGATGATGTATCCATGGGAAACCCTACCTTATCAGCATGACAACGCTCCACGGTGAGGCCTGTACCGTTCCCTCGCCATCACTCGAAGGAGGTCCAATCAACATGCTATATTCAAGACCTTTTTTCTCTTTCTTTCTAAAGCTTCGTCCACTTCACTTAGATCCAAACATTAAGGCAATGGCATAACCCATTTCTCACACAAGAGAATCTTAATCCAGGTGTTCAAATATATCAAATACTTACCTCGCAGTTCCTTCAAGAAGCATCACTTTTCTTCACTATAATTGACTAAGGTGTCAACCGCAAATTCTGTAACAAATCCTCCTATAACTTGATCAAGCCAATGATCAACAACGCATGCGATATTATCTTCAGAACCTTCCAACCTCCCCACTAGCTCTAGAGTCCACACTATTGGACCGTCAAGCGTCCACCTTCCTTGGCTGTCTGCAAGCTTAGCTATCCACTCGTATATTTCGATCGAGAAGGTGTAGAAGAAAATTTCTTGTATTTCTATGTACAAATATCTATCCAAACACTGCTCTTTTTTCAGGCGTGGATTTCTGTTCTCTTGCCCCGTGAATTCATGGATCTTCCTATCCAACCACTTCTCAATTTAATTTTTGGTCGGATTCCAATGATGTGACATCACACATCTCTTTATGCAGATCTCAGTCCCAGAAACGGAAACATTTGTTGGCTTAAGGGGTCCTAACCCAGGTTCAGAGTGAATTACGCCAAAAAAATACCTACACTACTGGCCCTTCTAGCATCAACCCACATAGCGCAGGTTGAAGTCTCACCTGAAGTAGTATGGGGGGATGCTAGAACCAAGTTTTTGCATCCATAGATTAGTGTGATGTCCTTTATTTCCCTAGATCTTCCTTTGTGCAGACCTATAAGCCCCTAAATCTTGGTACTGTAGCTTCGCTTAAATGGTCCTTAGACCTTCGCGGAGGTCTATGATAGGGCTTTGCAGACCTTTAACAGATCATACATCTACTTATCCATACCATAAAACAACCCTAGATATGAGTTCGCACAGATCTACTTAAGTATTCAATAAATACAACAGAATGTAGTATAAGCTTTGCGTAAATTCTTAACATATATTGCGTATAGTTAGCAAGACCTATCCGATAGAGTCGCACATCAGTACATAAATAATTCATAAAGATATTTATTCCATTACAACATGTATCACAAACATAAATAATAGAAGTAAGCATATAAACACATGAATTTATTCATCAGTCTTCTTTATTTATATTCGATATGGTATTATAGACTCAAAACTTCCCTACACACTCAGCTGTGGGCTCTTCTCTAGGCCTCTGTGCACTCAGCTGCAAGACCTTTCACTTCTCTACGACTCACTATTGCGCTATCTCTTATTGACCCCTTACATTCATTATCTTTCTTTCTATATCTCTCCCTTAGACTCTGTAAGACACTCTTATTTATAGCTTTTTACATACAATCCCATGGTCCGCGAACCATGGGTGGATCTCAAAACCGACTCGAGTTTACATAATCAAGGGGCTAAAGCACCTCTTGAATTCTAACTATCTACGTAGTCTGCATCCATAAATTGTGGAGACTTTACATCTTTTTACCAAAATTTACATTAAAAGTCAAGGTTTTAACCCCAAAACTGACCTAGGGGACCCCATCCCAACACTAATCAATCAACCCAAAATAGTTGTTGCATGCAAAGAATTTGAGTTACTCAGTTGAGATGGAGATTCCAAGGTAATGTACTATCAATGTTATACTAGTCCCATGGGTACAAGTGGTGCATGCAGTCAGAGAATGGGCCTATAGGAATTGCGTAATCCAATTGAGGAATTTCCCTAAAAAATAGGGGTTAATTCCTCAAGGAACAACACAAGGAAATAGGAGCTTGGAGGCTTGAAAAATTGGCTAAGTATTGGCCAAGTTTAGTCAGTGAGGTAGAGAGATAGACTATACACTTGCCGGTCATGCTCAGGCTTGAGAAAGCATTGTTTTTCATCTCTATTCTTTGATTAATGCAACATAGATAGTAAGGGGTTTTGAGAAGTTTCTTTCCCCTAGATAAATCTCTGTGCATGTGTGATGTTTCTTCTTGCATGTTGATTTTATGTGTTCTTGATTATGAATTAACTTCTAGAGATCAATATAGTAGCTTTGAGTATTGTGATTTAGTAAATTTCATCAGTTGTTTCAAATCTACACATTGATTTCTATAGATGCCACTAGGAACATGTTGGAAATAAGAAAATGGGAAAAAGAAAAGGATTTGGTCATGGGAAGACAACCTAGGAAGCACTTGGAACTTATAATGCAAATAAGATACTTTAAAAAATTGGTGGGAGGAGTCTTGGTTCATCTCAATGCTCCTCGATTAGTGGTTACCTTTCTCTCCTGGTTCAAGCCTATTAATGCTTTATGTCTCTTTATGGCCTTAGAAGATCTTACGAGTCAAGAGAACTTTATCAATATAGAATTAGATGAAGGCATGGGTGAAGTTACACCTATTGCCACAGTTGAGGAATAAGGTTAACTATATGTTGATGAAATCAATTTAGGGGATCCTATAGAAGTAAACATCCATAGTGGGAAAGAAAAGTAGTAATTTTATTCTCTTGTTGTCTTATGTTTCATCAAGTAGTTTATTTTATCAAGCAATTTGTAAGGAAACATACATATCGCAAACATATAACCTATAAAAAGAAAGATTGATCCTCTAGGCTGAGAAACATCCAGTTTTATATTTTGGATATTTGGCTAAGATCTCTATTTATCTTTTTTATTACAAAGTTTTTAGTTGGGGTACAAGATTTTCTAATATAAAATAAACCACTATTATGAAAAAAATGAATAAATAGTTTAAGAATCTTTAGAATCCTTGGATAACATGAGTATTAAGGAATTAAACTATCCTAAGAAATATACCACACACACATTCCACTTATATAATTTATGCAAAAACTATCATATAAAAAAAGGTGAATTTGTAGCAAAAACTCACGGTACTTCAAGGAAAGTTGGGAAGGAGAGAAATTGCATCCATAATGGAAGAGGAGATGTTTGGAAAGTGGAAGCACTGTAATAGGAAAAATTTTAGGGCCTAATATTCGGAGGTGGGGTAATTTTCCACTTTTTTTCCAAAAAAACGATTCACCAATTTCCATTTTTTTGAAAATTGTTTCACCCAAATTTTATAGTATTAAATTATTTTACCATAAAAATCACCAAAATTTTATATATACTAATATAAAATAATTAGAAACCTAAATATTTTTACAAATATATCATAATTATTTTTACAATTTACATATCGGGGACTAGTAAGATTTGCTACGGTTTCTAAACTTTAATATAAGCTTCCATACTAAAAAATTTCCCCGACTTGTAAGATATATTATACTATTAATTCATAGCATCACAACTATGAATTTACTCCCATAAACTATATTTACTTTGCAATTATACATTTTAATTCCTATGTATCTATTCAAAATGATTATATTACTAAATGGGAAGGACAACATTCCTTGTGTTGTGTAGGATTATGAAATCACCAGATTACCAACCTCTACACCTTATACAAAAAAATATTAATAATAAAACAAATATAGAATCCTAGATGGGGTGCTTTTAATGGAAGGGGGGTGTTTTATACAGTATTTTGTCACACTTCCCATCTTGTATCCTAAAGTGTCAAAATGACGAACGTTGTCAGCATATTCACCATGAAACATGTTCAGAAGCATCCCTGAAAAATAGAAGAAAACTTGCCTTGAAAGAATTATGAAGAAACTTGTCAAAAAACCTTGTTTTCAGGATCAACGCTTTTTTCATCACTAGTGACCCATGTTGGTACCTTGTTGCACTATACTATCCTAGCATTTCCAATTGTTAGAAAATTATATATTACAGAGCAATGGAACACATAGAATATTGCAGAAATAGCAACACAAAAAACGCATAAAAGCAGAGAGACACAGATATATGTGGTTCACCCGGTTTGGGCTACGTCCACCCTGAACAGCCAGTCCTTCCTTTCTATTATCCAGCAAAATGAAGAGACACAACCTACAGCAGATCCGTTATAATATCCTCTATTTTCTCTCACAGTCTCGCCTCTCTGTTTCTCGCTCGGAGAATACACATCTATTACACAGCCTCAATACAATTCCCTCATACAAAGAGAGGGGTTGCCTTCTAGGGAAAAAAACCCTAAACTAAACATAAGTTCTACCGTTAGATCATCCGCCTAATGAATAGCCCAGATTAACTAGAAATTACTATACTTTTACAAGGCAATTTTACATCTATTTTTAGCTTCAGGGGCGCTGCCCCCGAAACCCCCGCCGGGGGACCACTGGCCCCCGGACCCCCCAGCCGGGGGGGATCAGCCCCCCTAAAATCCCGCCGGGGGGGGGGGGGGGGAAGTCCCCCCCGCACCCCCCCGCATGGAGGGGTGTACAAAATTCCTAGAGTATACATCCGGCTGAACATAATGACCTCTAAATAATCATGCTCCACACCCAACACTAGCGTGACTTTTATCAGGAAAAACTGTGCTGAACCTCTTCAAGAAATTTTTCCTAAAGTGGAGGAGAAGCTTCTCTTACTAGAAGTCTCGAGAACAGTAAGTTGGTTACAAGTGAATAAGGATTGGAACGAGATCTCCCATTCTTGGTCCTTGGTCCTACTTTCATGAATCTTTCCCTTAATATGCAAAACCTCTTCCTCCTTTTGTGGATCCTTAACTACCTCTCCTTCCCCATAAATGAGATCCCTACTATCCTCAACTAGTTGGCTATTGCTTGGTTGCCTTCCTATGCTGAAACTATGCCTAAATATTGTCCATTTTGCTAAGGATAAAGGAGTTCTTGAAGGTTGAGGATAGGAATTGGAAACTCACCTAAAGGGGGTTTCCAACATTAAGGCTTAAGTGGTTATAATTCTCCCTTTACCATTCTATTTATAATACATTATGTGTTTACTTTCCATAGATGTGCCTATCATAGCTCATTTAGTATAATACTCCTTGATCTGTTATATGGTTTATATTGGAATGGTTTTTTTCTATGTATACGTTTTTTGTCTCCACATGGTTCTCCTTGCAAGTATTCATCCACAGTGGCGTAGAGAGGATAAATCTTGGAAGCGAGAAGATCAAGGACAACACTAACGGATGTTAGCATCAGAGTGAGGTGGGTCATATGTCCTCCTTTGATTTTTCTAGTATAAGCTATGAAAGTTTGCACATATTTTTCTAGTTTGTTGCTAGACCCTCCCATAGGACTAGAGGGATAATTTCTATCCTTAGAAAGGATTTCCTGCACAACAAGATGGGATTCCATCACCACTCCTATCAAAGTGGCCAAGGGATGTGGCAACATGTCCCCACCAAAAAATGAATGAATGTCATGCTAATAACACTTTTCTCAAGGAGAGTGTTACGAAAGATCCTTGACCCCAAGACCATGCGCCATAGACACTTTGAGAAGTTGTCGTTTCTCTAGGACAATCTTGTCCTCACATGGGAGATGAAAAAGTTAACATCCTTATAATTCTAGTTATCCTTCTGGTTTGAGCCTATTTTATTATCGATACAAGACAAACTCCTCTGTGGTATGTCTCTCCTTCCTTAACTAAAAGTAATCAGTAAAGGGGAATTTTACCAGCTCACCTTAGTGACCCCCAACCAAGCCTTGTAATATTTACCAATATCACTCTAAGTGGCTTCATTTTTATTGAAATTATCTTTCATTCTTAGCATTACAAGGACACCCTCCATTCAATCCCTTAGTTTTCAATATTGGGCTTATTGTTTCCTTTTCATGGCCTTTCAACTTTGCATGCAGTTTGGAACACTAGGTCATGCATAGGTGGAAGTTGCAATTTGACACCACCCCTTATGGAAGTTGAATTCCTATAACACCTTTTGGTTTGAAGGTTTATGGTTTGTGCATGTTTCCTTATGTAATTACCGCCTCTAATTTTAGAATTAAGTTCAATCCTTATTGGTCCGTTCCTTCTCTGTTGTCTTGTAAATCTAACTCTATTCTCTTTTGAAGTTTTATCCTCCTCTCCACCTCTACCTACAACTTTGTATGCCACCCTGCTCCTCAACCATTGGGTTATCGCCTCTTGCATACAACCTCCCTAACAAGCTCTCCATTTTTTCACATCCATCCCCTTTCCCTCTTTGTATTCCCTTTTTCTTGGTTAGTGGCTTATTACATCACCATCTTCTGTTATTATCAAACTCCTTGTTTTCGAGACCCCCTACCTATCCTTCCATGGCTCTTATTCTTGAGGCCATCATCCACCTTTTTTTCTTCTCGTTCATCCCTCAACATCTGAACTTGGTCCCTCCTCATGCCCTAATAGTGAGCATACATCCACCAAAGGGTTTTTTATTATCAAGAACCAATCTCTTAGTGATATACATGTGCAAATCATAAGCTTTAGAATCTCACTACCTATTTTTGTGAGCTCACCCCAGAACCCATCCATGAGGGACTTTCTTGCATGGAATGGGAAGTAGCCTCCCAATGGTAGCAACTTTCAGATACAAAATTACTAGCATATTTTCATGTCTAAGTGCTAGATGTTGGGTACAACGTGGATAATTCAATTAGTACATGTACACAATTTATTTGCATTGGAATCCAAATTTCCTCCTATGTAGAATTATGATGGATCATCTCGAGCCTAGAATTTATATCTTATACTCTATGGAGCACCTCCACCATCACCTAAGGGACATAAATACGACCATGGGTTGTATTAAGAAAGATACAAGAATTCTTCCATTGGAAGGAAGCATACCTGTTGCATATAAATTTGCAAGGAGCTATGGCTCTGTGATCTTTTGTCCAAATAATATCACGAGATAGAGAAAGCAAGACCAATAGAAAGATAAGAAAATCCCTATCCCAAATGATCAATCATGCATGAAGTAGTTGGTTCTAAACTACATGGAAATAAGAGCACACTTGGCCTCTTTAAAGGTTGGGGAAGGGTTTTGAGTCTAATGTCGATTCCCGCCCTCCACTCAAGCGAACTACCTCGTCCACACCTAATCTCAATCTCTACACACAATCACAATAAAACAAAGATGACAAGTGGCCTTCATCAGAAGATCATTAGATAAAAAAGTAATAGAATAAACAATATAATATGTTGCATACAAATTCATACAGGGAAGGAACACAAGTTTCCATTAATAATGAAAAACAAATTAGAATGTTTATGCCTACTCCTCAAAGCTTCCTCTCTGTGATCAACTAGTGTTTCCCCAATATATCTAGAAAATTATGAGCATGAAGAGAAACCCACAAGTAGAAAAGACCTAACAAGATTTATCACTAGAAGCAAGATGGTAGCATATACTCAAGATCTCTAGCCTAGAAATTTGGCTCTCTAAAACTCAGTCTCTCCAAAACTAGTGTCTCTCGAAACTAGTTTCTCTCCAAACTAGTTCGACCCTCTCAAATGATTAGTATAAATAGGCATTAGAGAGGTCCCAAGAGGATGTATGTGGATGCTTAGGATGACAAGAATTCATGGAAATTTGTTTCTGATAAGTCTTGGCCAGCTCTAATAGTTGACAAATCAAAATAATCTCCTAGGGACTAACGCACTATAGAAGTCATCCCCAATCCCTGGCACAAAAAGAAGTGAAAAATACCTTGGACGCTCCCATAAATAAGGGATGGGAGTGTTTAGGAGGCTCTAGATGCTCCCATAGGCCTCCATCCATTTGTCTAGGGGTCAAAATTGAGAAAAAGTAGGTTCCAAGTCTGGAAAAAGTCAAACAACCATGAGGACTAAGTGTCACCAATCCAGGGGTAAAATAGGCTGATAAAAGATGTCCCCTAATGTATGAGGTCAGAAGAGAAACCGATGGAAAAAATACATTATGATAAAGCTTATAGGTCAAAACAAGAGTGAGAAAACAAAGCCAAGTATGCAGATTGGAATACTCTGGACCTGAAGTCTCATATGTGCTGATAACATCCCCAAGGCGGGCATACCTAGGCTCAGTCATAAGAATATACTAAACATGGCCACTAAAAGATACACCGCGGATCCATGACATGAAATAATAGAACATTTCCACGAAATACATACATAATGGATACATGTGACTTAGTAAATGAAGCATAGACACAAACAAATACAAGAATGGATATATGTCACAGTATACATAAGTAGGAATATTTACACATGACATAAAAAGAAGTGTCTCAGATAGCCCTCAACGTAAATCAATGATACATAACTCCAATGCATCCTAGGAAGGATGCCATATAAGAGTGAGATTTCCCTAACCCAGAGTCTTTGACATAACCCCGATGGTACGAATCTAAACCATACAAATATATGAGATGATGTCAAACATGGTAGAAATCACCTTATTACCATCCAATGAGATAAACCAGTAAGAGACATGAGGGAATCCACCAATGAGGAAAATACACCAAGGTACCTAGTATAGTCCACTAAGTGTGAATAGATGAGTTGATGTCGAACACCAGTGAACTCCATTAATCAGGAGTCAATGATGTAAACCTACTGTCGATTGCGAGGAGGCATGCCATTGAGGTATGAAAACTCCAAGGTACTACTGGTTCCTAGATCAAGCTCCTAGATAATGAGCTGAAGTCAACAGGAGAAGATCCATTGAAGGAGGGCCTTATTATATCTGTTATAGACATTTTTGTGCCTTACAGCTTTGAGCATGAAATTTCCATAATCTAAGGGATCCAAAGTCCCTAAACATGTTGTTCCTACCCTTAGAGGAACAAGGCTAACTAACCACAGCAATTCACAGAAGTTCTCCACCTGAAACCACTCAAAAACAAGTCAATTCAGGATCATGTCAACTGCTCCACTGAGCATCTGCGTTGAATGTCAACTGCTACACTGGCTACCTGCGTTGAATGTCAACTCCAACACTAGCTACCTGCGCTGAGCAAGTTTGGACAAGTGGCAGGCTCATTCCTCAATGTGTCAATGCTCAGGAAGCTTCCAAAATGACACTTGCCTCAGGGAATTTGACTGGTGATGAGTAAGAGGTTCCTAATCTCCAAGTGGAAGCAAGAACCTCCAAGTGGGCTCAAGAACTGAGAGAGGGAGAGGACACTAGTCAGATCTCAAGCTGACTCATCCTCTCTCCAAAATAACTATATATAGATCTCTCCTCCATGAGATCTAGGAGGCTGGAATTTTGTTATTGCAAAGAATTGCTGTTGGTTTGAGACTGGAAACATTGGGTGCTTAATGCTTTGAAGGGAGCTGAAGAAGGAATTCCATTCTGCTGGGAAGGAGATGCTAGATTGGAGCCCTCTGGGTTGTATCTCTTCCTGAACCTTGTTATCAATCAATAAAGCTATCTTGGTTTTCTCCTATATACTGGTGTATTTGTATGATTGCATTAGTGTATTTGATTTACTTCTAATCCTGAATCATTTGTGAATATGAATATCTGCCTTTGTGTTGTGTTTTTCTCTTGTCGCAAGTAGCTGTTCTCTTGTCACAGGTAGCTGTTCTCTTGTGATCTCGTGGGAATCAAGTAGCTGTTCTCTTGAGCAAGCGAGGAGGCAAGTAGCTGTGAACACCCAAAGAGAAGAGGATCTAGATCGAGGGACAAACAGAAGACAACGGTAAGTCTATCGATCTCCCCTCTTTCACATTTCATAAAGGAAGAAACCGGAATAGATGTATCTGTTTGTTGCTAAGGAAGTGTCACACCTTAGGTGGATAGGATCGTCCTGCATAGGCATTTTTCCCCACAACAATATCCCCCATCAATCAACACATAACATACTAGGATGATGTGATGAATGAATGAAGTACAACTAACATAGGGATTGTTGGCTTGAGAGGGCTTGGAAACAATTTTAGAGTTAGATGCGTTAACCAACAAAACCCTACACTACCGGCCGTTTTGACAACAACCTGCATAACGCAGGCTGTAGTCTCACCCGAGACAATATTGGGGGATGCTAGAACCAGAATTCTGCATCCATAAGGCTATGTGATGTGGGGTTAAGGCGTTTCTTCAATTTCAAGCATGATCTTACCTTCGTGAACCCTTATTCATGAAATTTCCGAACTTAAAGTGATTTCTAGTTAAACAGAGCTATAAACTTTGTGTAAACATCTAATCATGCATAAAGTAACATATAACAATAGATGCAAATATTCACAGAGTACGTAAGACAAAATACAGATAAATGTCATTCGATTGTGCATAAATACAAAGAATACACAAGTATTTAAAAATAGGCACAAAATTGCTTCAAATATCCTTTATTACTTTAGATCTTATACAAACTTTCTAGACCCTGTGCACATAGCTATAGGGGCCTGCGTACTTAGCTACGAACTTACCAAGTTCTACATGCACGCAGCTGCAGGAGCCTTCCCCTTCACCAAAAATAGAGAAAGATGGTATAGACTCAGACCATATCAAAATCTCATTCTGTTCATCTATATTCTTTAGACTCGCTAAGACACCTTTTTATATACTCTTTTCTATTACAATACCATGGTCCACAAACCATGGGTGAATCTCAAAACAATACAAAAACTAAGGGGCTTCGACCTTCCTAAGCCCCTTGACTTCTAGTGACTTGGGCTACTCGCACTCCGCTCCTCCAAATGCGGATACTTACAATATTTTAACAAAACTTGACCCAGGGGAGCCCATCCCAACGGGCTCCCAACACAAATATATTACTCGTCCTTGAGTTGCTCCACTGGTATGATTTAGATCTGTTATGCTCTTGACCTGTGAGAAGATACCTGAATACCAAATATGTGAAGAAATATACCTAGAACACAAAACAATAAGAAATAACATCATGTATTTTATTATTCAGAAAGGAAAGCAATGTTCACTTTCCTGTTCGAAGGGGAAACCTCCAATAGAGCTGGCCTCAATTACAAAATAAGACACGACGCTCCTCAAGGGGAGTCTCTATCCTTTATATTTGATTCATACATGCAATACCATGGGTCAGTATCATGGTTATTATTAATACCATCTATCTAATACCATGGCCCATTTGCAACTAATTGCGGTCCCTTCTTTAAATGCGGGTCAACCACTTACAATTATTAATATGGGTTTTATTGACTCTTTAACTAAATATAACTATGACTCTACCCTATTACATAAATAAGGGGGTTAGGGTTGGACCCTAACATGCCCTCCCCCATAAAAATAGCCTTGTCCTCAAGGCTGAAGCTGCGGAAAGTGCTGCAGACCAGTGGTTGGTTCCTAGGTCACATCTTCTGGAGAGGTGTCTTTCCACTTGAAAAGGACTTCCTTGATCGTGCGGCCGCGTAGCTGTCATTCTCGTGTGTCAAGAACCTGTTCAAGTTGGAGCCAGATTGAACCTTCTTCATCCAATTCCGGTAGACTGGTTTGAATTATGCAATGGTTCCCAACCACTTTCTTGAGGCATGAGACATGGAAGACAGGATGGATTTTTGCAGTGGTGGCAAGGCTAGCTTGTATACTACTTCTCCGATGCGTTGAAGTATTCGATACGGTCTGTAGAATTTTGGAGATAATTTCTAACAACCCTTGTCATTGAGTGATGTTTGATTATATGGTTGTAGCCTCAAGAATACTTGATCCCCTTCTTAAAATTTGCGCTCTGAATGATGTTGGTATGCCTATTGCTTCATACGATTTTGAGCTTGATGGAGATTCTTTTTGAGGTGGGCCAACATGGTTGCACGGTTCTGTAGGATTTGATCCACTGCTTGTACCTTCGAGCATCCTTGGATATAAGAAGTAGGTGAAGGATGGATTTGACCATAAACTACCTCATATGGAGTCATTTTGGTCGTGGCATGATAGTTAGTATTATACCACCATTTGCTAGAGGTAACCACTGTACCCATAGATGTTGCTTCTCTGAAGTGAAACACCTGAGGTAGGTCTCTAGACATTTGTGGACTGCTTCAGTTTGGCCATTAGTTTGGGGATGATAGCAAGTACTAAGTTGTAGTTGGGTACCTTGTAGCCTGAAGAGTTCCTGTCAAAAGTTACTAGTGAAGATCGGGTCATGATCAAACACAATGGAAGTGGGCATGCCATGCAATTTTAAGATCTAGTCCATGAAATATTGAGCCAGCAAAGCTGGTGTAAAAGGGTGGGGTAGGGCACAAAAATGAGCATACTTAGAAAGTCTATCCACAACCACCATGATGACTGACTTGTTGCCTAAATTCAGAAGACCTGTAATGAAATCCATAGAAACCTCTATCCAGATTGAGGCAGGGATGGGCAATGGATGTAGTGTGCCTGGGGATTTGACCATTTCTCCTTTGTGGTGCTGACACACATCACACTCAGTTACAAAATTAAGAATGTCCTTTTTCATGCCTATCCAAAAGAATGAACTTCGAGTGCGAGCATAAGTCTTCTAAAAGCCTGAATGGCTTATAGTGGGAGATGAGTGCAACTCTGCCAAAATGCGACTTTTGAGGGTGGATGTTGGTGATATCACTACTTTGTCCTTGTAAAGAAGAATATCATCCTGCCAAGAGTAGCCAGCTATGGATTTTGGATCTGCTTGCAATTTATTAATGAGCTGGGAGAGAAAAGGATGTGAAAACCATTCCTTTCAAGCCTCTTCAATCCACTCTAGAATGGGAAGAGAGATTGCTAGCAGGGTGCTTTCCTCCTCAAATTGGTGTGATAAAGCATCCACTATGACATTTTCTCGCCCTTTCTTGTAAATTATCTCATAATCATATCCCAACATTTTGTCTAGCCATTTATTTTGTTGTGGCGAGGATAGGCATTGCTCCAAAAAATATTTAAGGCTTTGATGGTCTGTGCGAATTTGGAAATGCCACCCCAATAAGTATGGTCGCCAGGTATCCACTGCATGTAAGATGGCCATAATCTCCTTCTCATGGGTAGATTGTCCCAGATTTGTCCCACTTAGTTATTGGGTAGTGAAGGCCAAGGGTCGACCTTCCTTCATTAAGACAGCCCCAATACCCGTACTTGAAGCATCACATTCAATCACAAAAAATTTAGTGAAGTCAGGTAATGCCAATATGGGAGTGGAACACATGGCATGTTTGAGAGCTATAAATGCTTGTTGTGCTTCATCATTCCAGAGGAATGAATTTTTCTTAAGAAGGTGAGTGAGGGGTCTAGCAATGCGACCATAATTGCGGACAAATTTGCGATAGTAGCCGGTGAGACCCAAAAATCCTCTCAAGCTCTTCAAGGTCTTTGGTTGAGGCCAATCCTGCATTGCCTGGATCTTTTTGGGATCCACCCTGACACCTTCACGCCCCATAATGTGGCCCAAATACTCAACTTCTTCCATGCCAAAAGAGCACTTGGACAATTTGATAAATAATTTATGCTTCTGGAGCAGTTGCAAGAGCAGATCTACATGCTGAAGATGTTTTTCCCAGGTGAGGCTGTAGATGAGGATGTCATCAAAGAAAACAAGGACAAATTTTTTGAGATATGGTTTGAGCAGCTAATTCATGAGGCTCGAAAAGTGGATGGGGCATTACAGAGACCAAATGGCATGACCAGGAATTCATAATGGCCTTCATGAGTTTGGAAAGCAGTCTTTGGAATGTCTACTTCTTTCATGCAAATTTGGTGATAGCCCGAGCGAAGGTCGAGCTTAGTAAAGAATTGAGCCCCATTTAGTTCATCCAGCAAATCATCAACAACTAGGATGGGAAATTTATCTTTGACCGTCAACTTGTTGAGGGCCCTGAAGTCTGGACACATACGCCATTCCCCATATTTCTTGAGCACCATGACCATAGGCAATGAATAAGGACTAATGCTAGGACGAATGACACTGGCTTCGAGAAGTTCCTTGATGATTTTTTCAATTTCATTCTTTTGGGCGAAAGGATATCTATATGGGCACACATTTGGTGGTTGTGCCCCTGTGACCAAAGTAATGCTATGATCATGTTCCCCTCTCGAGGGTGGAAGCTCATGAGGCTTGTCAAAGACCTGCAGATGGTTTTTTAAGACCTGTTGCATCTTAGGATGAATATGAAGAGAAGTGGGTTCAAAGGCCTGGATGGCATTAAATTGGGCTATAACTCCATGGTGGCCCTTTTGTAACAATTTTTACATCCCATGTGAGCTGATGATAGAAGGATGACTTGCTTGGAGTCCACAGAGGGTATGTGTGTGGTTATTCTGCTTGAAGCTCATGTATAACTCTTGGAAATGCATTGTGATTGGGCCATGTGCGGAGCCATTCAGCACCCAAGACAATGTCACACCCACCCATGTCGATAGCAAAACTGTGGGTCTTTAGGTGATAATCCACCATTTGAGGTTTGACATTTTCACAGTGGCCTTCACATTTCATTATCCCCGCATTAGCAATCTGGACCTAGAAATTAGAGACTGCTCCGACAAAACAATGCATTGCCTCAGCGACTCTTTGATGGATAAATTTATTCGCACTGCCACTATCAATCAATACTACCACAGGGCGATGCTTAATAAAACCTCTAATTTTGAGAGTTTGGGGAGAAGAAATTCCTACCAAAGCATGAAGCGAGATAATTGGTTCTTCAGGTGTAGCTGGGAGCTCATTTTCCAGCTGGTTGTCATCATCTTCCTCGTCTGGTCCCTTAAATGGTGGGGCTTCCTCAGATGAAATGTGATCAGTAGCATCAATTTGAAAGAATTTGGGTTCCTTTCATTTATGCCCTGGGGAGTATTTCTCATCACAGTAGTAACACAATCCTTGCTTTCTTCTCTTCGCCATTTCCGCTGGTGACACCTTTTGAACCTTAAGTGTTTGGGTAGTGCTCGGAGCCTAGGTGGGGAGTCCCTTGACTATGAAATTTGGATGAGTCGACTGGGCCACTAACACGCGTTCTACTTCACGAGCTATCTTGCAAGCTGCCAGCCATGAGGCTGGGTGTTGTAGTCGGATGTGGGCTTGTATGGCGTCTTTGAGACCACTGATAAAACATTCCAAGTAGAATTCATTTGCTAGACCTCTTGTGTGGAATGCTAATGCTTCAAAGGCTTTAATATATTCTTGCACTGTGCTTGTTTGTCGGAGCTTAGTAAGACAACCTAGAAAGTTAGATTCATGGTGAAAGCAATCAGAAAGGGCTTTTGAGAATATCTGCCAAGTCTGTGGCATTGCATAGCAGTGTTGATGCCACTGCCACCATTGCCATTTTTCTTGGTCCAAGTACAGGCTTCCCACACTTAGCTTAGTCGCATCATCTCTGATGTGATTCAATGTGAAATATTGATCCATTGTTCTAGCCATATGGTCGGGTGAGAAC
This sequence comes from Pinus tabuliformis, assembly GCA_031772625.1. Classification (NCBI taxonomy): domain Eukaryota; kingdom Viridiplantae; phylum Streptophyta; class Pinopsida; order Pinales; family Pinaceae; genus Pinus; species Pinus tabuliformis. Next base: position 1,667,360,644 of record CM062818.1, read on the forward strand.
CATCAAATTTATACATGTCTAGCTTGAGTGGTCAAAGCTAGGACTATTGGTGGTTTCCATAGAAGTGAAGAGAATGGATAGACTCGCCCTTAAGGTTTTCATTAAAATCATATGTCTCCGATTGTGCCCCTGACCTTCCCTTTGTGATTGTGTTAGTTAAGGTCTAGATCTGCTTCGTTAATGCCTCCAACTTTTGTTCAAAGGTGTCTATCTTCTCATTGGCCATAGCTTGAGCTTTGGTTTGTACCATGCACCGATCCAGTGCACTTGTCATTACTGTCAAAACAATTTGGGACCACCTGAAATTTTGATGCTGTCAAGTGAATGGTACCACCTTGCTAAGCCTGTCGACCTGATTCTTATGGGCTAAGTCTCCTATAATATTCTCGAGAGGGTCTCAGATTTTTTTTTTTACTCCAAAAGGAGTTTTACTCCTCGCTTAGGAATGCTGCAGTAGCTGATTACTAGAAAATTTAATTCTCCCCAATGTCCTGCGAGAATCATGCCCAAGTATAGGAGCCACACAAATAGTCAGATCTATCGGCGAAACCCTCAACTGTAGAGTATGAGTAGGAATGTGGCAGTGATCGAACCCCTGTTGCTAGATCTGAATGGCGGATCTGATTGTTGCGACTGCTACAGAACCCAAACTGCTAGATCTGAATGGTGGATCTAATAGATCTGATTGGCGGATCTGATAGATATGAATGAAGCATCTAAGAGATCTAAATGGCGGAACCGATTGTTGCGGCTGTGACCGAACCCAACCTGCTAGATTTGATCTGGCAAAGATGATGCGTGATCTAGAGAGAGACAAGGGAACTATGGTCTCAAAGAGTGTCAGGTGCTACAGATCGCAATATACATAAGGGTCCGATAGTAGTACTCGACCCAATCTTTAAGGGCACTAACCAAGGAGGATCAACTGTACCCTTAGTCGTACAACCCGACTACCCTATCATACATGCGAGTAATCTCCCCGAGTGCTGTTCTCGGTGTACTGTAGTAGCAAGACGACCGACTGTTTATCTATGGCGAGGTTTCAAGAGAGACTAGGGGGTTTCCGATATACCCAAAGGGTACTTGGAAGACAGTCCTTGCGTGGTTCTGTCTAATGTGCTACTACTCGAAGGGGTACCCACAGGGGTTACAAGGGAGTCCAACAAGTGTGACCACCTCTTGTATTTCTTGTGTGCATGCATCCCCAAATTGACAGGTTTATGCGCTCAACGACATATGCCGAAGCACGTCTCTAGCCAAAAAAATTCTGTTAAAAATGGAGATCCCACCGGCCCTGGAAAGTGCTCTGATACTGCTTGTTATGCTCTTGACCTGTGAGAAGATACCAGAATACAAAATATGTGAAGAAATATACCTAGAACACAGAAAAATAAGAAATAACAACATGTATTTTATTATTCACAAAGGAAACTAATGTTCACTTGCCTCTTCGAGGGGGCAACCTCCAATAGAGCTGGGCTCAATTACAAAATAAGACACGACGCTCCTCAAGGGGAGTCTCTATCCTTTGTATAGGATCCATACATGCAATACCATGGGTCAGTACCATGGTTCTTATTAATACCATCTATCTAATACCATGGCCCATTTGCAACTAACTATGGTCCCTTCTTTAAATGCGAGTCAACCACTTACAATTATTAATATGGGCTTTATTGACTCTTTAACTAACCATAACTATGACTCGACCCTATTACGTAAATAAGGGGGTTAGGGTTGGACCCTAACAAGATCTTTTCTTTCAAGATGTTAAATGAAGACTTCATTGGGTGAAGCACCTCCGTGCATTGTACTGATGCATGTTGAACTTCATTAACCAATTTTTCTGTGGTTCATCCTTCTGCTGCTAGGCCAATGGTTCGCTGTGTTTTTTGCATATGCTTGAGCGTGCCTTCCATAGTATGTGAGAGCTACCCTACTTCTTCCTCCCACAACTGCATTAGTGTAGTGATAGTATGCATCTTCTTCCACAGCTCCTTGATATGTCCTTGCAGGGATGTGCCCTATTTCAACCAGGCGAACCATTGCACAGGGGCTAAGGTGCACGTTGTTTCCTTTATCTAATCATACTACAGTTGCTTATCCCGGATGGTGTCTTCAATATTTTTCACCTATGGTTCCTCCTGTAGTGAGGCCCACAGTTCTAGCATCTCTTCGAACAACTCACTACAATCCTTAACTACAATGTCAAGCTTTTCCCTATCTATTATGATGGTAGCCTCACACTGCTCTCATATCTCTAGTGGCATGGTGGGCTATAGCTTCAATTGAAGCTTAGTAATTTGCATATTTAGATCGAAGCAAACTTTATCCACCTATGCCTTTGATTCTCAAAATTCATCTGCTAGATGTTGCAATTTTTCTTCAAAAGCAGCCTCAGACTAAATTTGGAGCTCAAGAAGCTTGCTGCATACTTTGGAAATGGCTTGCACTAGCTACGCCCTTCTTGTAGCTTCCTCGTCGTGATCCTGGAGATATTTCTTCCTTTTTCACACATCTGTTGATTGGTGATCTGTGCATCCTTTATCACCATGAGGGCTCGTTTTTCCTGCATCTTAAGCTCATCTTCTACACCCTGGTGTAGCTCATGTAATGTGTATAGGAGGAGCGATGTGAGGTTAATACTCATGTTCTTAGGTGGCTGGGTGCTCTCCCTTTCAACAACATCATTCAAGTGTAATGAACCATCAAGTAGGTGTACAACGCGGAGCTCTGAAGTGAGTACTGACTTCACACTGCCCTATGTTGTTGGTTTCTTTCTCACTTGAGACTGGCTCACTTAAACCATGCTCGCTTGAACTTGGCTCGCCTACCCTGCAACTCTTTGAGGCCCTCCTGGACCTTCATCAAAATGAACTGGTACTGTTCTTTAATGTGGCCCCATATATCTTTTGTCGCGGACTTGACAATATCTCCAATTTCATCAAGGTCCCCCTCAGTGAGGACCATGGCATCCGCACCAATAGACTTATCAGATTTGTGCTTCTTACATGTTCCTCCCATACTTGACTTTTGTCACCATTTGAAAATAATGAGAGAATCAATGTCCTTGGGATCTAGATAGGGGTCTTCAGTACCCTGATCGGGTTCTTATGTATGTTGCTCTTCTTCTTTCTTGCACACTGGTTCCTGCATGGTATTATTTTCTAGGTCGATGGTCACCATTTTCTTTTCCTTCTATGCCACTTTTCTAGTCCCTTATGCACATTCTTTACTAGTCTCTGTTATACCTTCTACAATATATGTTAGAAGGAACCAGTCATTCGACCACTGAAGGACTAGTTGAATGATATCATCTTCAGTGACTAGAAACGACAATGTCATCCATTTCTTTTTCAAATCATGCCTTGCGTGGATGTATACATGGTGGAAATCATCCTTAAAATCAGCAATGCAACGGAATTTTTTGAACAGACTTGGTGACAATCTTGGCTTCTGGTTAATCACCATTCGAAACTCCATTTCAAACATTACCCAAAACATCTTATTTTCAATGATACGGGTAGGGTCCTTTGTTTCCCACAGTGAGGCAAATTTGGCAGCCTCGTAAAGCTCCAGATCCATTGAGGGTAACTGTGAATCCTTTGGCATCCTCCAAGCTATCACTGCGATCAACAAAAAAAACCATGCATAGTAGAATTATTTTCCTTCCTCATATGCTTCATGGAAATCATCCAATAATTCTTGGCATAAGTACTTCACCTAATTAAATTGAACCCCCTTGTTGCATTGTGCAGCCAAGGATACCACTAGTGATAGTACCTCATCAACACGACACTTGTGATTTTTACTGCCAAAATTTGTGCAGCAAATCACACAACTTCATCGCAGATGGAAGTAGTGGCATATCCCCATGATTTATTGATTAACCTAAAGTCAATTTTCATTTGATCTGCAAGCTTTTTCTCCTATGACTTTCCCATAAAAGCATCTATGGGTTTCGTGCCTTGATATGGTAGCACTGTGATTCTTCGTATTAGCATGTCATCAATTGGAATGGGCCCTCCCAACCAGAGACACCCATTGTGGATAGGTGCCAACAACTAGCATATGCAAATAGTGTTAATAATGCTTTGGCTAAAGTGCAGGACATACAACATATTGAGAAACCTTGCATGCTCAATACCGGCCACCCACTTCATTGGTTCAAGTCTTGTAACACTCGCATCCTCATAGTAGACCATCTTAAAGTACTTGCTGGGTTCAAGTTGTGGGAATTTATCATGATCACCCAAATCCCAATCTTTGATCTTCAGATATGGTACCCAATCAAAATATTTACCCTCAATAGGTACTTCCTCCAGCAGCAACAATGTGAATACCTTTAATTTTACAGAGTCGAGATCCTTAGTTACTTTGGCAGGAGGCTTCCGCGGTGGTATATACAACGGCTACCAAGAAATTGGCTCCTTGCCCTCTGAGCTGATATCCTCAATCCCCACATTCATCTCTTCTTCGTCCAAGTCCTAAGGTTCCATAGGCTACTTGTTTTTATCCATTCTATCCTTCTTCCTTTTCTTAGTTGGGATCTTTCACAGTGATTGTTGAACTAGGGGTTGTTGTGGAATTTTTTTCTTTTCTCTCTCCTATCACGGATGTAGTAGGCTTTGGCCCTGGTGACCTGGGTGTTGTAGTAGGGACTGGTGATGTCGCATTCATGATGTTTTTGAATCCTCTCCTCAAGAACTCTTGCTCAAATTCTTCCCAACTCAGGTAACCAGACATGCAACAATACACTAAACTCTTTAAGCGCAACCATTAGGGGATTTTTGAGGTCTAAAATGGGCCTCCTAAGAAAAATGTACAAAAAAAACACTTTATAAGAACCAATAGGATTCAATATGATGATGTCAACCATGGAGGATGATTCACCATTTTTGGAGTAAAAAAGTACATATATTAAAAAATAATAAAACTACTTTTTCAAATCGTATTTTGAACTTATCTCCCTAATTTTTTACTCAAATTTCAAGCATGAGTACTCATTGGATGGAAAATTCAATTCCTCATCCAAGGAGTACCCATGTTGCATACTTTTAATGGACCCTACTACACGAAAAATGAGAAATACATGAAAAAAAACGTGATTGCAATCACGGTTTTCATGCATTCCTCATTCTTCATGTAGGAGGGTCCATAAAAAATATGCAACATGGGTACTCCTTGGACGAGGAATCAAATTCTGCATCCAACAAGTGTTTATGCTCGAAATTTGAGTAAACCCATATAGAGATAATTTGAAAATATGAGTTGAAAAAATAGTTTTGTCATTTTTCCCTCTAAAATTTGATGATGTAATCTAATCTTATTTTATTATTTCCACTATTATTTATAGTTTCCTTAGGAGGCCCATTTTAGACCTCAAAAATACCCTAATGAACACATAACAATTTATCAAGAAGAAAAGTGTCCAAGTGTGGAGAGAGGTGCCATATTTATAAACCAATAAAAATTCAAACTGTCCATTCCCCCACAATTATTCCTCATAAATGTGATTTTGACAATAGATTTTCCCAGATTTGTGCCATAAATGCATTTGCCCCACTCCTTTTAATGACAAAATCGTTGTCAAATCAACTGTAGCTATTCCAATGATCATTTTCTGGGTAGGTCGCGCAAAAATCTTCCTTGTGGTGCAATTGCCTCATCGTAGTTTCCCCCTATGCGATCTTCCAAAACATCACGCAACCTTCTTCAATAAATTTTTCCTTGGAAGAGTAGTTTAGAGTCGAGCGCTTTCTTTCAACTGCCAGAAGCACTAAGACTTTCTTATGGCCATTTAGTGATTGCGCAGGGGCAGGATTGTCCCTATAAATCTTCAACCTACTCCCATTAATTCTATTAGGAAATACTTCTCCGTTTAGCTTCGCGAGCTAAACTGAACCACCATCTAAAATTTCCTTAATTACATATGGTCCTAGCTAGTGTATATGAAACTTCCTTGGAAATTTGGTAAACTTGTTATCATACATCAGGACCAAATCACCATTTTTAAAAGTTTTCTCCTTAATGTGATGATCGTGCCATGCCTTTTCTCTAGCTTTCTATACATGTTGATGAAAGCCAGCCAAAAATAGGTCTTCCTCTAGTGTAAGTAGTTGTGCTAGGCATTCCTCCATTACATGATGATCTTCCATCTTGGTTACTACTGCAATCCTTAGGTTGGGCACTATGTATTCCATCGACATTATTGCTTCTTGTTTGTAAACTAGTCGAAAGGGTGTTTGGCCCATCAATTTCTTACAAGTAGTCCTATTTGCCCATAGAACCATTACTATTAACATTGCAGACCATTGCGAGGGCATTCTCCAAGATCTTGTTGAAATCTTTAACAGTGCCATTCACCTAGGGGTGATATAGCGTAATATTCTAATGGTATATCTAGAACTCTTCTGTTAAATCTACAATTGTCTCATTCAGGAAATGTGACACTCTGTCACTCATCATAATCTACAAGCATCCAAACCTTGATAGAATAAACTCAAATATGAACTTCACAGTAGTCTCTGTGCTGCAATCTTTCACAAGTTGTGCCTTGGCCCGCCTGGTTAAGTAACCCATCATAGTGACAATATAACATCCTCTCGTCTTCATTCCCGATGGCTGAATAAATCCAAAAAATTCAATTGCCCATTTATTAAATGCTTGTAATATGACCTGTGGATTTAATGGAAGTTCATCCCTTCGCAATGGTCTCTTGGTCCTTTGACACACATCGCACACACTGTAGTACTCCTTGGAATCTTTATGTACCGTCAGCCACCATAATCCTTCTCGTCAGGTCTTCTGCGTAGTAGCCTTGACTACATAGTGTACTCTACTGACACCGCCATGTGCTTCGGCTAGAATACTGTGCCTTTCATATTCAGACAAATATCGGCGTAGAACTTCATCCAACCTCATCTTATATAATTTCCCTGCAATCACAAAAAGATCTACAGCCCTGAAAACTAATTCCTTTTTCTGTTGCATCATATAATCGTCAGGGGCTATTCTAGTAGCTAAAAAATGAATAATGTTTACAAAATTCTCATCCTCAACCCTGACACCAAAGAGTTGTGCATCTGGTAATCCTTCATCAATATTTCTAGGCTCTTCACCATTATTGATCCTAGAAAGGTGGTTCGATCTAGCATTCGGTATCCTGAACATCACTATCACTTAAAAATCATATTCTTGGAAAAGGATCAAACATCTACAACCCCCCCCCAACCCCACAACATAGGCTTATTGACTAGGTACTTCAAAGAAGAATGGTTTGTTTACATCTTAAAGTGTGCACCTAGCAGATAATGCCTGAACTTTTGTCGTGCATAAACCATGGAAAATCCTTCACGCTCTAGGGTTGAGTAGTTCTTCTCGACCTTAGATTTTTTCCAACTGGTGAAGGCAATCGTGTGATCGATATCTCCTACCCCTGGTTGAGTTAAGACGACTCCCAATGCTATATAGGACGCATCCACATGCACATGAAATTCCTTCACCCAATTCGGGAATACTATGATTAGCCTTGTAGCTCTCTTCTCCTTTAGAGCATCCAATCTCTTCTGACAATCATTGTCCCAAAAAAACATATAATCCTTCTTTAACAACTTCTCCATGGGCATAGTGATCTGCGCATATGCCTTAATAAAATTTCTATAGTACCCAGTATGACCCAATGTCACACGTAGCTAATTTACATTCTTAGGGGGCTCCAAATTGATAATAACAATGATTTTAGTAGGATCTACCATCAATCCCTGCTTACAGACAACATGGCTTAACAATATTCCATAAGGTACACAAAAAATGCATTTCTTTTAGTTCAAGGAGATCTTATGCTTCCTAAGTGTATCCAACATCATGTGCTGACTAGAGACATGTTTTTTAACTAGCCCAAACATTGTCCAATCTTCGAAGTAGACTTTCAAAAGCTTATGAATGAATTCCGTTAATGCTGCAACAACCACCCTTGAGAAAATCACAAAAGATTTTTTTCATTCGAAAGGCGTGACTTTATATTGGAATGACCCCCATTCTGTAGCAAAGGTAGTCTTACTTCTATCCTCCAACGCAATCTTAATTTGGTGGTATCCTAAGAATCCATCTGTAAATGAATAATCTTCTTGTCCGCCAACAATCTCAAGAACTTTATCTGTAAATGGCATAGGGAAGGGATCATGTACACATGCATCGTTTAATTTCCACATATCTACCTAGATCCTAATATCACTCTTCATTTTCTTCTCTTGGATCACCATAGGATTGACCCATTCAGATTCTTCTACAGGCTCAATTATTTAGGCCATGAGCATCTTATCGAGTTCCTCTCATACATTTTCCCTGTATTTGGTATTCAACATATATGGGCATTGCTTAACTGGCTTCACATCAAGTTTTAAATTGATCTTCATCATCCCCAAATCTCTTACCATCCCTTTCAAGTCAGAGAACTTGTTTAGGAATAGATCCTGATATTCATGTAATAGTTTAGCTACCTTATCCACTGTATATTCATTCCAATAGTCGCTAATGTTCGCAAATTTTGGTTCTGTTTTTGAACTAATTTTTACCTTCTTTGTGTGCACCAGTTGTGAAATATTAGGGATCTACACATTAGGTCCACCAAATTCACATTATCCCTCCGATTCAGGGATATTAATATTCCATGGATCCTCATCAGCTTCTTTCGTCATAACATTGTAACATTCTAAAGCATGTTGTAGTTGCATACTCTAGTTAGCTTGTACCCATGCGATAGGTTCGACGAGTCTTCAGAAGATTGTTGCTTTAATTTGCTGAAGTGCTTCATCAATGCATTCGAACCCATCTTCAAAATTGAACATTAGCAAGAAACTTTCTTTCATCTCATCCCAGTCATTGGTCCAGTGTCGCAGCTCCGTCTCTAAATACTAGTTATTTGGGATAACATCTAGGGTATGAATTAAGGTATGCATCCACTCAAGTTGAGGTATCTCACCCCATGCTGTAGTCCATCGTGTCAGATGTTTGCACAGATCATCCTTCTCGGCGCATTTTTCAGTGAAATGGGTGTTCACGTAGCCAAATATTAATCACATCATTCTATGATATTCCTTCCAGTCAACAAAATTATCCCTGTGCATACCCCACCATCTTGCAGGCGTAGCTCTCAATTCTAGATCTAAGGCTTGGAACCAATGTTCCTCTAGTACATCCCTTTCAAAATGATCAAGAAATATATTGACATCACCCAAACCATCATAATAGGGTAACTTATGTACCTCAATAGATACACAATGTAGCGATTTTGTAAGTCGATTACATCACAACGTAGAGACCTCATGCAACCGATTCTGCCAGTTTTCTAACTCTTCATATGAATCTGATTGGCAGGAATTGTCCTTCTCCTAGCTGATCCTTCCATCCACAGTGGGATTGATCCAATATTCATTTCACATAATTAACTTATAGATGTGCTCAATGTCATCATATTCATAATAGTCATGGTTCAGTTCTGTGTATTGTGCCCCTTTAGCTGGATCCAATGGGACAATTACTCGAAGTCCATTTTTTTCAAATACCATGCTTCACTTCTTCAAATTAATGATTGCATTGATGTCAAAGTCCCAATAAATCCTAAGCAACACTGGGTATGGATTATTATCATTTATGACCTCAATAACTTCGAAATCAGCCAATGCTCTAGCACCTTCAATATCTACAGTTCCTTCATGCAGGCAACCCATTGGAATTATTTTTGTTGGTTCTCCATGCACAACTAAATTGGTGACCACTGTAACTTAGGCTTCCCATACGTTCCCAAGTCTTCTTTGGCAGTACATTAGCATCGGAGCCCAAGTCTAATATTACCTAATCCATTTTGAAATCAACAATCTGCGTAGTTAATCACATCTCCCTACTAGTTCTATTCTTGCTTTGGTTCACCTTATTGACTGCGCACTACTCTGATAATGAATTATCCTCACTGATGCATTTATATATTAGTTCTTGCAGTCCTTCTACAACCTTTTAATCCCATAATAACTTCATGTATATTTTCATAACTGTGGGATCTGAATCTTGTGTTGTAGTATTATCTTCAGGTTTCTTCTTTCGTGAGACTATCGACATTTGATTCTAAGACATAGAAGCACCTGGACCCATAAAATTATTTCTTGCCTCCATGAACATCTCTTTTTCTCTATGTAAATCAAACCCAACATTCTTCTCACCAGGTTTTTGATGAGTACCAGTATTGCAGAAAGAATGCTACAACTCCTGGGGTTACCAACTTTACATTATCAACCTGGACTTCGTACAAAGTTGGAGGTGACAGTGCAGTATACACAAGTAGATGCTATGGGTCCACTCTTTGTCACTGTTGAGCTGGCGATAGACCACTATAGTTTCTCAAACCAACCTTCTATTGATTTAGAAGAAGCTTGATTACCAATGAGAAAAAGGGGATTTTTCACTAATTGAAATCTTGTCTACTGTAGTAAGGGAAGACTGAAATCAAATGCTTAAACACACCATTCAAATAACTAACTGATAAGAGGATTTGCTTGAAAATAATTCTGAGTTGACATGTGTGTAATCCTACTGTCCTAGGCATGCAATCTAAAATAACTAAACATTCTACTGCTATGCATGTAAATGAACACAATAACTCTTTTTTCCTTTTTGTCTTTTTTTGTGTGAAAATGTGAATGCTAAATCCTCTTGGTGATGTGGCAGGTGGCTTAGAGATGTTGGTGGAAGGTCAAATGGATTAGGAGGCAAGTAGGGACCTTCTCCTATCTTCCTAGATTCTTTTTCCATAATTCGGGCTCAAAACAGGCCACTACAGGCCGTCCTACAAGATGTCCTAATGCCTCCTAAAAGACGTCCTAATTCTCCTACAGGATCCCCTGTATTCCTATAGGATCCGGCCGAGAGAAATAGGAGTGATTTGGAAGGTGGTGTAGGGCCTAAGGAAGGTTAATGGTGGGCGAAATGAGGGAAGTGAGTGGCTAGGAATCCTTCAGAGCTCAAAACAGAGTGTGTGAGATGGTTGGATTGGCTCAACAAACTTGGAGAAGTGTTCTTATGGAATGATGAATTTGGTGAGGGACTTAGTGGAAAAAGTGATAATCATGGATGGACGAGGTTAGGTTGGGGTTGTTGGTCATGAGATATCCCTGCACTATTGAAACTCATGCACTGCATCAATCAGTGGCATTTATCTATGAATCATGTCAAATAAGAAAGATTTTCAATCAACTAAGAAAACAAAATTTTATTATCTAGTTGCCTATTTCATGCATGGAAAAACTTGTAGAATAATATGAAACACTATGAGATCTACTACAAGGCTGATGATATCGGAAATGACAATTGAATCTTGTTCTTGAAAACTGATGAAATGTTGGCCTAAGTAGCAGAAAACCCTAAATTCCATAAGAAATAAGAATTCTGTCTTTTTGGGGTTGCATAGGAGTGATTTCCTCAAACCATGATCCCTGAAGGAAGGATTGAGGCCAAAGCTACATACTATCAACTTTTTGGTATTCCTTTATTTCCTAAGATACAACTAAAGTAATGCACAAATGGAAGCAGACTAATCAAATCGACAACTACTTGCAATGAAATAATGCTAAAACCAATTCAACCATTATTCTATGAAATCAACTAAACATACAAATACAAGAAGAGGAGCCTTTGATGCTAGGGTTCGACCCTAACCCAAGAGCTTCAACCCTCTGAGTCAACCTAATATTGGATCAAGGAAATGCTCATTCTCATTATCATATCACAAAATTACATAACAATGTCTTCCACAAGTCTTGAACTCGAAAATGCCTAGTGCTCTTACATAAAAAATTTGAATCCTAATGAGGCTCTAAGCCTCTTTATTTATAAAAATGAAGTCTACAACGACTTCCTTAAATCCAGGGAGGCTCTAATCCCAAACTCAAGATGAACTGGCTCTTTAACTATCACTGGCTCAACTGTCTTTTGGTCTTCATGACTTGGATACTTGCAACTCCGAGCTAGTGAGATTTGATGGAGGAATATTGAGTGAGGATTAAATGAGGAGGATCTATCTCCTACAATCTCTCCTCCTTGTCTCATTTGATTTTTTTCCCTTAATTATCCAAAATTTCCATGATTTTCTCTCAAAACTTGCAATCAATGCACATTAGTCCACTAGACATAACATCTCACTTTTACTCATCTCATTAAGCAAAATATAATCAAAATATGTAAGGAATTATGAGAAGAGTTGATTTAAATAAGCTTGGAGGTGTATCAAGGTCCATAAAGTTACCCAATGATGAGGCTCATCATCACCCCCCTACTGAAAGTGTTGCTCATCCTCTGAGCAACTCAATCTATATCCATGTCCTTCATTGCTCTAGTGGCCTCCCTGACATCCCATGCTTCTGCTGTAGTTTCTTCCTCCTGTGAATAGAATCCTACTTTCCTCTCTATCTCTTCCCACTGCTTTCTTTCTTCCTCTTCCTTCCTTCCTTCCAACATTCCTAAGAGCAGTGGTGGACTAAGTCTCAAGCCAATCCAATTGACTTTGAGTCTTTGTAGAGCTTGCTTGTACATGGGTGTTTTGTTTAGTGCCTCTCTCATTCTTTGAGGAGAATGGTATTCTCTGATTTTCAAGTTGTAGGGAAAGGTGTTCCATATCCTTTGGCAAGCTTGCATGCTTTCATCTCCTAACAACCTGAACATGTCTTCAAAGTGTGTGACTACTTTCTCTATGGAAGCAAGGTACCTAGGTGCAAGCTTAGGGTCATTTGCAATCAGGTTGTGGGTGCTGATGACAGCCATTGGGTTAGATTTATCAACTCTTATCATGAAGGGTTTTGTCCCTTCTCTTGCCATTACCTTCTTCATTTCTGTAGCTCTTGCCTCGTCATGGTTCATCCATGATGCTAAGGCCATCAATTGCAAGTCCCCTAGTTTTGAATTTGGGTCCCATACATTCAAATCTGTCAAGGCCAAGTTGTGTAGGTAAAACTCAGACATTTTAGCTCTATCCTCCAAGGTGCTTTGATCACAAGATCAATGAATTTTCTAGAGTCTTGGAAGGGAATAGTGCCTCTCTGTGATAAAGTCTTAATTTGGAACTGTAGCCAATGTTCCTTAAGATACAATGCAGAAGACTTTTTTGTCATCCTGCACTAGATTGACTCTAGGGATAAACTGGCCATAGTTTCCAATCAACTTTCTCTCTCTTGTAATTTTCCCCTTAGCCATGTGTTCCCTGATTCCAACTGAGCTTTCATCATTGCCTCTCTATCCCTTATGATGCTCATTTTTATGCCCATCTCATTTACTTTCTCCTCCATGTGGCCTATATCCTCCACCCCTTTAGATTTGGAAATTTGCATCCACCTATGTGTTCTTGCCCTTTCTTTTTCAAGCTCAGAGAATAAGGGGATGTAAAATTTCTGTGGAATGACCCTAGCTCCTTCAATGAACCTATAGTAAGAGTCAAGGTTGGGTTGAGGACTAGGTTCCCTTAGTTTTGGATCTTCCTTCTTTGTTTCTTGCTGAGAGATACCTTCTTGGTCCATTTTCTGAGTTTCCTGTAAGTTTAGCAAAGTTTCCTGTAGGATGGCCTCTGCTTCTTGTAGGTCCTTCTATGTCTCTTGTAGGGGACCTTTTCCCTTTGATGAGGTATACCTAGTGATAGGCCTCCTAACATAAGTGATGGGGGATTTGGGAGAGGCTTGTCCTGATGATCCTTCTCCTTGATTTTTTGCAATAGGAGCTATCTTTTTTTGCTGCTTTGGTTAGTCTTCAATGACAATAGGAAATTTTGTGGGTGTTTGAGGTCTTCCTTGCTTGATCCTTGTACTTTTTCTTGTCCTAAAGTACAATGGGGTTTGTCTCTATCTCTTCCCTTTTTGCTTGATAGGTGTACTTAGGGAAGTAAGAGCAGCTACTACCTCTTTCTCAGTGGGTTCTAGAGATACCCTTGGTGATTCTTCCCCCATTTTTCCTTGAACAATAGACCTCTATTCTTCCTTGCCCTTTGTTTCCTATTTTTCATTCTCCTTCTCATCCTTGTCTTTCTCTTCCTCTTATTCCTCAAGTTCCTCACTCTGTTCATCAGTTTCTCCTTTTTCATCTTCTTTTGTCTCTTCTTCACTTTCCTCCTCCTTTTCTACCTCTTCTTCCTCCTTTGTTTCCTCTTCATCTCTCTCACTAATATTGGGGTTTTTTTTGTTTTCGAGATATTTTATTTCTTCCTCTTCCTGCATGTCCCTGAAAGTTGTCCATGTAATAGGGAGCCTTAGGTTTTGGAGGGCATCTTCTAGGATAAGTTTGATTAACCCATGATGGGCTAGTTGTTGATGTTTTCCTTCCTGCACTTTGATGCTCATATCTATCAATGATTGAAGAAGAGAGTAGGGTATGCTTAGTCTGTTTTGAGGAGGTGTGTCTGCTCCAAATGTCAGTTCTTGGAGAAGCTTGAAATGGTATCCATATACAATACTGTATCTTCCTTCACAAGATATATACTTAATTAGGTGGTAGCTAATTTAATTCCAAGGATATGGCATGCTTTCTCTTCTGACCCCATTTTTTCCTTCATTTCCTCCTCCCCTTCCAAAAAGAATTTCTTCTTTGCAAGGGTGTTGTTTCCCTTATCTTCCTTTCTCCAAGGCAACCCTAAAGGAAGTGTGGTGATTCTTCCTATGACTTCAAGGGTGATTTATACTGAGAGGCCTTTCACAATAGTAGTGGCATGGGTGCTAATTATAGGTATGAGTGAGAGAGTAAAGTATCTAGCCACCTCATCATCGTATCCCCTCATTTTTTCAAATAAACCCATCCAATTGTGCCTTGTGAAGATTTATACTATAGGAGGGTGCTGATGAATTCTTACTGTGTTGGTGGGTTCCCTCTTGTTAAATCCCCCTATCATTTTTCCTCTGATAATTGTGGAGGCTTGTATGGGTCTAATTCCAAATTCTAATGGGTGAGAGATTTTAAATGACAACTCTGTAGTATAATTCCCCTAGACTGCAATTTCCTTAACCAAATTAAGGTTTTTTTTTATTATATACTTTTAACTTGGAAAATGTGGGAAGGTATAGCTCCTACCTCCTGGTTACTGCCTGATGAAGCCAACCTTTGATATTTCCTCTCTAAATTCTCACTGGTAATCCTGTAGATGATTTCTCTATATCCTGTAGGTTCTCTTGTAGGATCCATTAGGTTTCCTGTAGGAAATCATTAGCAGCCTATCCCACAAAAAGAAATTTCACAGGTTGCAGTCATCTTCAGCATAGAGATACTATTGTCAAGGAAGCTCTTCTAGAGCTTAGCAGCAGCAGTAGGATCATCAATATCACCCTCTAGTACCTACACATCAAAGGAAACAATAATCAAAGAAGAATAATATAAAAAAAAACATATGCAGCAAATACAGAGCACAGGGACATCATTCTCCAACAAGCAGCATCATCAAGGCATCTTACCCACAGGTATGTCATTTTGCTTGAGATCTCTCGTTAGCATAATATGATAAAAAAATGTAGGATTGTGTAAGAGTTGGTTTTATAAGCAAATGTGGCCAGTTAAATTGGCCACCTTCAACCAATTGATGAGGAGAATACAGTTAGATCACTCCACACGTAGTAGCAGTCAAATAAGAAGAAAAAGGAGATGAGGCCAAAAAGGGTTAAGCTACGGATGATCAAAGTGGGAGATGCGTATGAGGTAAGGAGGAATGATGAAGTGGTAGCAGGAACAATGGTCCAAAAGTGGGTGATCTTACTTTGGTAGCCAGCACACCATCCCACACAAGAACACTAATAGAAATCTCCATTGTATTTTCTTGCAGGGATGTAATTGTATTGATGGAAATAATAAAGATTGGTGTCATATTCAGCTTCTAAATCTTGTTCTCCTCCATAGGTCTCTAAGTTTCCTTGGGCTTGGCCATCCCAGGAGCCTCAAAGCCCTTTTGTATCACTTTCTTTCCTTTTCACTTCTTATTCACATGCATCTCTTGTTTTTATTTCTTTCTATTTCTGCATTTAGTATTAATGATTTCTTGTGGTAGGATTGGTTTAAATGGTTGATGTAAGTTATTTTTCAGGATAAAAAGCATCATTTCATCCTTGGAAAATGTTTGGAAGTTCATAGTAACTATTGAGTTACATGGATTAGTCTTCTTATTCCCAAATCTATATTTTTGGAACTCCTTTGTGGCAACTAGCAGTAAATTTCTGCTATTTTTTAGAGCATGCTAACGAGCTTCAATCAAGTTTATTCCACTTGTATTAGATCAAAAAAAAATTATATTTCATAAAAACAATTACCCCATTTCATTTTCACTTGATTAGGTTAGGAATTTGATGGATTTACTAGCTCACTAGTTCTCAAATTTATGATTTTTAGACTAGTAATTTTCTGCTATTTTTTAGCATGGGTTAAGAGAGGTCTTTTTGAGTGATTCCACTTGGAATGGAGACATAAGACATCCTAGTCAATAGAAAATTTTTCCCCATCCAATTAGGATCTAATTTTCTTGACCATTCGATGAATTATAATTTCTTATAGTAAATCCGTAACATCATGTAGTAAAGTAGGGGATCCTGTAGGAGAACTAGTACATCCTGTAGCAGCCTGTTTTGAGCCTGAATTGAGAAAAATCATAATTGTAGCTGGGATTTTGCCTCTAATCAACCTTCGTGCCATCAAGACCATTTTAAACCTCTTCCTCCATGCCTGTCTCCCCTACCAAAGAACAAGTGAGGATTAGCATTTGCATTTATAAAACTAAAAGATAAAAAAAAGAGTTCTTTTATATTCACACATGTACATAGCAGTTAATACTCCCTAGATCAGACTCCATGCTCAGTTAGATTGAATAATCACATGTGATAAATAGGGTTAAGTTAGGTTTCTCTTACATTTATTTCATGCTTTTTACGCAATTAGAATATGTTTCTTTCCTTTTACTTTATTTCTTGCAATAGGTTAAGGTTTCCATTTTGAGCATTTCATTTTCTGAAATTAGTTTAGGATTTGGTTTCGGTATGTTATCTCAAAATCATACCCTGATAGGCTCCTGGTCAGGTTGACTCTAAGTAACTATTTCAAACCAACTTTTGGCTGAGGCTTAGCCTCCTCAACCTGAGAGGGCTCTCTCAAAGGTTAATGATTTTGATAAAGATTAAGATGACTAACTCTTATAGAACAAGTGTGACAAATATGAATGCTGGAAACACATTAAACAACTATCCATTGGGCTTATGGAGTCAACAACACCTCAATATAACAGTGAACTCAACCTTACATAGAAGTCAGGGCACTCAGCATTTAGACATTCAGAACATAACTCACATGGGACCACAGTTTATAAATGCATATAGGAAATCAGAGCACATTCAGTGAATTCTGAGTGATTATACATCTATACCACTGTAAAAATTATGGAGAGGACAAGATCACATATTCTGAACATAAGAAATCCTTCATGAATCCTGAGAAGTAAAGTCAAAATTATATTACTAAAAATGAGTCTTTACATAAGCCAAATACAAGCTGTATCATAAAATTTTCCAACCTTGATTACATTGCTGTTTCAGCTATATATAGAGTTCTTATTCTAACTGATCGAGATTCCTCCTCCAGCATGAGGGGAATTCGAAAACTACTTCTAATGACACCTATTAACCCTTTAACAAACTAATAAATACAACAAGGTGTTGACTGGAGTTTTTTAGAGATCTAAATCAACTATGACTCTAACTCCATATTACATGCATGATGGCTTCTCCTCGTTCTTTGACATCTGGTTGACTGTAGATAGCTTCAGATGATGCCTTGTATGCCTTTTAGACGTTTCCCTTTCAAAATTCCCGCTTATAATTCAAAACTGCTTGATTTGCGTTAAAATCATCACCTTCAGCAGTTTCGTAGCACGCTACGAAACTGCTGAGTTATTTAAAACAGCTTGCTTTTAACCCGAGACCTTTATTAGCCGAGTACTTGATTGCCAAAAACTCCTTTAGACTTTCCACATGTCGAATAGGGATTTATATTTCCTCAGAAAGATAAAATCAAGCAAATTTGTCAAAACTTTAAAACAAAATCTTACTTGAAGTGAAAACTCATTTAGCAGGTAGCTGACTTAACTGTGCCTTCAGATCTTCAATTTGTTTCTTCATAGCCTTATTCCCAGCTCTCAGTTGCATATTGATCCTTCTGATGTACTTGGCTTCTTTGATTGCTGGTACTGTCCATGTGTGAAATTGTGAATGGCCATCAACCACTGAATTCAGCTGAGCTTCTACAGCAGCATTCCCTTCCCATAGAGTTTTATAATACTTTGCATGTATGGCTGCATGTTTTCTAGCGGCTTTCTTCAATTTGGCAATCTCATATTTAGCTGATTCCAATTGTCTCTTTATGGCTGCTATATTATTTTCTTCAGATGTGATGACTGTTTTGCCTGCGTTTTTCTGTGTCTCTTCCCCTGTTTCCTCTGTTCTTGGCAGTGCTTCCTGTACTTGCTGGAATCTCCTTGTCATAGGTCTTCTAGGTTTAAAAACGAACTCTTCAGCTGGCACATCAAATCTAAGCCTTTTTGAGGCCCTGGATTTCTTGGTGCTTTCTTGTTCTGACTACATCAATTCGATTTGAACTGGTAGAGACTGCTCGGATTCAATAGCCTGTAATAAATCATTTAAACTTGCCTTGGACACTGGACTTTCTTCAACTGCTATTGTTGTTGGGAAAAGTATCCAATACAGAATGACCCTATCCCACTCTAAGGGTGATAGTACCTCAGCAACAACCAAATGCAAAGCTATTCAAGATTACTTCTTTATGAGATGTAAGAGAGAGGAGAAAGAGATCCACTAACCGTTGTCTTCCGCTAATGATTGATCCAATCTTCTCTCTTTGCTGCTTGCTCCTAGCTCCTTGCTCTTTCACTAACCCAGCTACACAAAGATCCCGCAAAAGGGCAAGAAAGGAAAACTACAAGCCACATACATTCATAACTGATTCAAGGATTAGAATAAATCAAATACACAAGTATAACAATTCACCATTGAGACACATGCATATAGAAGAACCTCAAAGGCTTTATTAATGGAAGAAGTAAAGTTCTGAGAGTGTTACAACCATAAGAGGCCCAATCCAGCAACACCTCCCAGCAGAAAGAAATCTCCTCTTCACCTCCTTCAAGCAAATCACCCAATAGTTCTATACTCAAACCAACAGCACTTCCTTACATTCACAAGATTCCAGCCTCCCTAGACCTCATGAGAGAGCTCTATATATAGGAGTTTTGGAGAAAGGATGAGTCAGCTTGAGGCCGGCATGAAGCTGACTAGTGTCCTCTCCCACTTCAGTTATTCTTCAGTTCTTGAGTCCACTTGGAGGTTCTTGCTTCCACTTGGAGATCTAGATCCTCTTACTCATCACAAGGCGAATTTCCTGATCCAAGTGTCATTTTGGAAGCTTCCTGGGCATTTGACACATTGAGGAATGACTGTGCCACTTGGCCAATCTCCCCCAGCGTAGGTAGCCTTCATTAAAGTTGACATTCAGCGCAGGTACAGAGTGGAGCAGTTGACATTCAGCGCAGATGCTCAGTGGAGCAGTTGACATGATCCAGAATTTGCTTGTTTTTGAGTGTTTTCAGGTGGAGAACTGATATTTAGTGTTGTGGTTTGCTGACCTTGTTCCTCTAGGGGTAGGAACAACATGTTTAGGGACTTTGGATCCCTCAGATTATCGACATTTCATGCTTCATGCTGTAAGGCACAAAAATGTCTATAACAGTTGCCCCCTAAAGTATGAGGTCGTTTATCGGGTGAAATGCTTTATCAGGAGGATCCGAAGTTCATTCAATCGCTGAGAGGTGACCTGTAATAAATACAATACAATACATTATTTTTCATTCTGCTTTCATGATCTAGCTGAGGCGGGCATTCCCATGCTCAGCTTTATAAATTCATTTTGGTACATATAATAGACGACCGTCTGATGGTAGACTGATAATTCTCTGCTGAAATTATCATCCTTTGAGTAGGATGATCATCTGCTGCAATGATGTACATGTCAAATGTCTTTATGTTTCCTGAATATAAATCGCAGCCCGGATGGATGAAACTAGATCCGGGGTCTTCAAACTCGTTCGATCTTCACTCTAAGTACAAGTCGATCCATGTGAGAATTGCGCTGAAGTCGAACATGGAAAGACATCTCTTGATTACCAGCCAATAATGTAAACCGTTAACAAGCGCGAGAGGAATCACCGATAATGATAATGACCCTCAAGGTACTGCAGTACAATTCACGTGGTGTGTATAAAGGACTTGGCGTCGAACACCACGCAAAATCTTCTGGTCGAAGGTCATTGATGCATACCTGTCGCTGGAAGTGAGAAACTTGCCATTGAGGCATGCAAGCTTCAAAGTACTGAGGGGGTTGTTCCTAGATCAACTTCTTGGATAATGAGTTGAAGTCGACAAGAAGCGATCCGTCAAAGGAGGGCCTTAATGAATCCCACATCAGTGACACGGAACGGAGCTAATGATTTTAGTGGAGGTGAAAACAATCTGTGAAATATGATTCAGGGTGGCGATCATGGGTGGATGAAGGATAATGTATGGCAGTGGATGGGACACGGTTGACTCTTTCTGAACAACATCTCTTGAACATATAACGACGCTGATGTGATGGATCAGTAGCATTACCCCAAATATGGATGGTTTGGCGAAGACCATGGTGATGAGACCGGTGAATGAAACAACCCAACCCGATGTGATACGGAGGACAAAGTGTCATGTTCAAGAGCGACTTGCTACCATTAAAGCTTTGAGGTTCTCCCAACTTTTCCCCAGTCATTGCTGACCAGTACCTCTTTATTTTTGTCAAGCTTGAGGAGGATAACATATGCTTGTTCTATAACCTGCCCTTCGGGCAAGCCCATCGCTATGTTTTAACGAGCCTAGCGATAGGGAAACTCGTTCTCGTCTAAAGACAAGTTTGTCGCTATTTAATCATTTTAATGAGTCTAACGACAAAGAAAACTTGGTCCTTTTCATTTTTAGAGAGTCTGAAAAGGTACAGAAAGTTAACTCCAAAATTCCTTTTTCGTCATCTAATCCCTTAAGTCCGAAAAAGTATAAAACGATACAGAAGGGATGAGTTTTCGATAACTTTAACGAGCCGAATAAAACAAGCGCTCGACCTTTTTGTGTAATAATCCCTTAGGTCCAAAAAGATTAAAATCTAGAGGAGGGATAGCTCTTCCGGTCACTTTAACGAGCTGGAAGGCCAAAGCTCGGCAAACTTTTCATATTTTATGAGTCAGGAGAAAAGAGCTCAAAGAAGACTCGTCTTTTGAGGAACGAGTGATAAACAGGGATAGCAGCAGATTCCAGGTACAGGTTGGAAATTTCCAATCACGGCAGTGTCACAAGGATGGCTAGGTGAAATCACTCTTCGCAGCTGTTCCTCAAAATGGGTAAACAATCATATGGGGGTGAACGATCAGCCAAATGGAATGGAGGTGGCAGGTGCAAACACGACCAAGGCTTTTTATGGCTAATAAATTTTCGATCACAATGGTTATTTACCGGAATAGGTTCATTTTTTAATGAGCTTAAACTCTGGAGGAAACTCTTGCTCACACTTTTCTATTTTTTAACGAGCATAAATTCCACGGTAAAACTGCTTGAATTTCGCTTTTCTATTTTTTAACGAGCATAAATTCCGCGGTAAAATTGCTCGATAATACCAGTCATAAGATAAGAATGTCTCCTGTGAGATCTCTATTTTTTATAGAGCTTCATCTTCACTAAGCTATGCTCCCTCTCATCCTTTCTTTATGCAAGTTCGGAAACGGCTAATCCCAAAAACAGATAAATAACTGCTCCTAGCTTGCACTCCAAAAGGTTTGCATGCCCCCAGGTATAAAGTACAATTTCAAGGCTGCCCCTACTTATCCGATAAAACATTTGTTTTAAAGGGTGAGGCTTGCCTCTTCCTGGTTACCCAAAGATTGTTTTGTTAACACCATCAAACGAAAACACTTCCTCGGCATTGTCTACCGAAGTAGACAATGGTGAATGACCTTTGTCAAACAAGTAACCTTATAAAAAGAATCCTGTTCTAGAACAACCCCTCTTCCTTCCACGGACGGGGTACGGACTAGTCATATTCCTTCGCGGAAATTCTAACTTATACCCAAGGTTTCCTCTGCCCGAAGCAGACCAGGATGCATGCCCCCTGGGTTCCAGTCCCATCTTTCCGAATCACTCGCACTCATCGGGAAGGAGGAATGGGGGTGGAGACATTTCTTGGGTGAATAGACCATTGAGGGTTGGTATGTGACTATTTGCGATGCGTGATCCCGGAAATGAAAGTTGGTCTACGAGCTTGACCATTCTTCCTTCGTGTGGAAAACACATTACTCTAAAGAGTGAGGAGACTATAGCTCCCATGCAATATATATAGTCTCGTCCAAGGAGTAGGTTATAATCCAAGGGTCCTTGAACGACCATCACGTTCAATTGAACGGTCTTCCCTTTCAATGTAACAGGCACATTGGGGAGGCTCCCTAATGGTCGACTGGTTCCTTTATCAAAACTCGAGAGATTTCTTATCTCAGGCAAAAGCTCCGGGGAACCCAGTGCTTTCCAAGCAATAGAGGAAAGGATACTCACAGATGCCCCTTCATCAATGATAGTTCCAACCATTACCATTCTATAAATTTGGACTATGATTCTGAATGGTATACTGGCTGGTAACTGGGGTCTGCCTAGTTGGTTCCAATCAAAGGACACAACCAGGTTGCTTGGTGGTGGGACCAAATACACGGCCAGATATGACCCTGACGATGTTCCTTCCTGCGATAAAGGAATGGGCGCATTGCCCTGATGCTCATCAGAATCTGTGTTGATGAAAAGAATCTGGATGGTGTCATCCTTATTCTCTTCAGTGAGGGTGTCATTTGAAGATGTATCTTCAGTGACGGTGTCATTTGAAGATGAAACCTCTGAAGGCGGAACCGGGTCAACTGCCGTATCGACCTTTAGACTTTCGTTTGGTCTGGATTCAGTAGGTTCATTTTCAATGACTGACGCTTCAGCTGACCACTTGAGTGGGCCAACTGTATTTTCAACCAACGAAGGACTTGGCACGAGTTTTTTGTATCCAGGAGGAAGTCTCATCGGTGAAACCGGGCGATCTTCCAAAACTCTCTTCGCTTCGTCTAAGAAGGGACAACGGTGGATGGCGTGATCGCCTTTACACAGTCTGCAGGGGGATCTTGCTCCCCCCTTTGTCTTGAACCTTCACTTTCGCTGGTTGACGATAAGCATTCAACATGGCTATCAGAGGTTGATGCTCCCGAATTGTGCAACCGAGGGGACCAGTCCCTTAGTATCCGGGGAATACAGGGACAATCTCTATGGAAGTGGTCTCCTCTACATATGACACATGGCGATTTAGGCCCGGTCTGTGCTGTGTGTGGATTTTTGTCAGATGTCTTTTGCTTGCCCCCAGTCGCCTTAGGCTCCTTCTTCTTCTTCTCTTTCTTCTTCTTCTCCTTCTTCTCCATGGGAGCTTGGCTTTTGCCGGCTCTACCTTGCGAAGATGAAGGATTGGAGGAAGATTTATAGGAAGTAGAAGGCTGGTGGGCAGCTCTAGACTCATCTAACTGTTGACTCGACTGTTCAGGAACCATGGTGTTCTGAACTACATTGGTTGAGAATAGCCAAATAGGCAGGCCAATTGTCAGTCCTGGAAGCGACAATGTGGCCATGTGGGGCGCACCAACTTCTCCCCAAGAGGAGAAAGGACTAGGATTTCCATCATGTGGAATTCCTTGGTTGGGGCGTTCCATGTTCTCAACCTACAGATCAACGCGGGAATAGGAGGTGATTATGTTCCGTTTAAAATAAATTTTATAACGACGCTTTAGACACAACTTGCTTTTTCACTTTTTAAGAGTCGAGAAAAAGCTAAAGATGACTCTAGTCTCCTTCGATGTTTTAACGAGCCTGAAGTGACAAATGCTCGGATGGACTTTTTCAGTTATAGAGTTTGAAAAAGGCCAAAAGAAACTGCTCTGGAGTTCTAGGCAGAGGGTGTGCCAAACTTTTCGCAAAACCACAGAATACGTTTTACGGTACGAGTGGTCGATCTTCGTGAATGCTGTGTTCACTGCATTGCGATCAGTAGGGCGACCGACACGGTTTCCTATGGATAAAGGCTTTGTTCCTATAGGGGTCTCCCAATATATACGCGACGGTACGTGGGAGCACAAGTCCGTATTGATACTTATCGCTTCACCGTGGAGGAATCACCCAACCACTCAACGCTAAGATATCACGTTTAACGACGCCGGAACACATCTCTAGCTTAGACCTCTATGTGTTTGCGTTATGTTTCAATGCGTTGTTATGTAAATTCAATTTATTTTAAGGTTGATCTTGTTTAGCAGTTTGCCTTTATGGATCACCACGAGATGTATAGTAACACTCCTAAATGCAGCCTAAGATGATAAGCAAGCTTTTCAATCTTTCAACTTTGAAAATCTTAACTACTGAGGGAAAAGAAAGACAACATCTTTTCACACAGATCATAGAGCACACACTAATGCACTTTTTCCTAAATCAACATGCAAACTGTCATAATGCACATGCACAATGCAGATATTTCTTTTCTCTTTCTTAATGTTTGCGCGATACAAAAAAGAAAGCTGTTGTATAACTTTGAATTCAATTTCAAGTGAAAGCAAACAAGCTTGTCCAAAATCAAAGGACACCTTAAGATTTACTTGTTTCGACACTAGAAATATATAAATTCAAACCATATGACGAAAGCAAAAGCTCAATCAGCTATGAACAGCAAACAAACTAACTCTTAAGATCAGAACGACACTTAATCACAGGTCTAGATCTAAGAGGCCACAGCAAGACTAGTTCACTTTCGTTATGGGAAACTGTAAATGATACAAGAAATACACAAAGAACAAACACAGTTTCTTTATACAACCGAGGCGGAATAGTGGCAAGGAAAGTTGGTTTCAGATAGGTACATTGACTGGTAACAGACTGCAAAAACAAGAGTGAAAACAGGGCAAGAAACAGTAGGAAACCCCAGTAGCACAAGGCAAGACTGGTTCAGCGCAGGTAGTACACTGTCACTTTGACCTTCAGCGCAGGTAGCCCCTTCGGGAACTATGCTAAAATGCAGACAGCCTTCACACAGCCTGCACTGAATAACGAAACTTTCGTTTCTCTTGGTTTCCGGGTCACAGATTGCTCAAAAATTCACAGTTTTTGGCCAAATCAGAAGCTATCAGTCAAGTACACACTAAGGGATGAAAAGGAGGATGAAAAGCTATCACTAAGAGCTATTTAGAGTCCTTGTGGATCAGCTCTTCAAATCATAAACTTGCCCAGAAACTGAGCTAGAGTAGCTGCCCTCTACTTTGCATTTGAAAGATCCAAATGCAGTTCGATTCAGTACTCCCTGTGTTTATGAAATGAATAGCAAAAACACAAACAACCAACAAGATACGATCCCCAGTGGAGTCACCAATTTGTTGTTGGGAAAAGTATCCAATACGGAATGACCCTATCCCACTCTAAGGGTGATAGTACCTCAGCAACAACCGAATGCAAAGCTATTCAAGATTACTTCTTTATGAGATGTAAGAGAGAGGAGAAAGAGATCCACTAACCGTTGTCTTCCGCTAATGATTGATCCAATCTTCTCTCTTTGCTGCTTGCTCCTAGCTCCTTGCTCTTTCACTGGCCCAGCTACACAAAGATCCTGCAAAAGGGCAAGAAAGGAAAACTACAAGAACATACATTCATAATTGATTCAAGGATTAGAATAAATCAAATACACAAGTATAACAATTCACCATTGAGACACATGCATATAGAAGAACCTCAAATGCTTTATTAATGGAAGAAGTAAAGTTCTGAGAGTGTTACAACCATAAGAGGCCCAATCCAGCAACACCTCCCAGCAGAAAGAAATCTCCTCTTCACCTCCTTCAAGCAAATCACCCAATAGTTCTATACTCAAACCAACAACACTTCCTTACATTCACAAGATTCCAGCCTCCCTAGACCTCATGAGAGAGCTCTATATATAGGAGTTTTGGAGAAAGGATGAGTCAGCTTGAGGCCGGCATGAAGCTGACTAGTGTCCTCTCCCACTTCAGTTATTCTTCAGTTCTTGAGTCCACTTGGAGGTTCTTGCTTCCACTTGGAGATCTAGATCCTCTTACTCATCACAAGGCGAATTTCTTGATCCAAGTGTCATTTTGGAAGCTTCCTGGGCATTTGACACATTGAGGAATGACTGTGCCACTTGGCCAATCTCGCCCAGCGCAGGTAGCCTTCATTAAAGTTGACATTCAGCGCAGGTACAGAGTGGAGAAGTTGACATTCAGCGCAGATGCTCAGTGGAGCAGTTGACATGATCCAGAATTTGCTTGTTTTTGAGTGTTTTCAGGTGGAGAACTGATATTTAGTGTTGTGGTTTGCTGACCTTGTTCCTCTAGGGGTAGGAACAACATGTTTAGGGACTTTGGATCCCTCAGATTATCGACATTTCATGCTTCATGCTGTAAGGCACAAAAATGTCTATAACAGCTATAGCTTTACCTTTTTCCTTATTTATCTGACTTCTTGTTCTTACCCTTGAGACTACTTCAGATGTGCTTGTTTCAGGTACAGTCTTTTTACCATGAGCTTTTTCCTTAGTTGATTGCTGAGGTTGATCTTGGATGATAAGTGGCTTCACTTGTTTTCTTACTTGTGACTTTGGAACTCTTTTAGCTCTTGCTTCTGTTTGGAGCTCAGCTATTGTAAAATCTCTAGCAGGTGGTGGAGTGAGGCCAGTTTGGCTTTTGAATCCATCCATAAAAATGAATGAATTCCAATCCCTGTCTATCTTTTGGAGCCCATCTAAAACCAGTAGTTTAATCAAACCATGATGAAACAAAGAGGTTTCACAATCCTCTTTCCTCAGCTGTACCTTATCACACATCTTACTCAAACTACGGAACAGATAAAAAGGTAAGTCTATGGAGACCTTCCCGGTGAAATGCAAAAGGAGTTTGAAATGGTAAGAATAAACCTTGTTATACCTTCCTTCACAAGTCATATATTTCTGTATGCAGGTGAGTAAGTGAGCATAATATTCTTTGACATAATTCCTGGGCACTGCCTTACTTAAATCTTCATTTACATAATCATCCTTCAAAAACTCCTTGCAAGGATTCAAGTAAAATTTGAAATTTTTAAACCATTCCTCTTTTCCTCGTGGGATCTCTGTCACAGTAGATATCACTTCTGGAGAAACCTGCAATTCTAACATGGCTACCTTTGAATTCAAGCCTGTGAAGTTAAGTGCAAATTCCTTAGTTACCTGTGCGTGTCCTCCTTGTAACTTTTTGCAAAACTTCCGGCACCCGGCCTTTTTAAATGCTTTATTCACCTCTTCATTTCTCAGCGTTATATCCAGGCCTTCAGGCTCAGTCCTTAGAGGTTTGTCGGATCTGTGTTCCTTTTTCTCCATTGATTCTTCCAAATCCTCGCAAGCAATAACTACCAGCTCCGGTTGGAATTGTGTTTCAGCTTCTCTTTGAATTCAGCCTCGCTTGATTATCAGCCTCACTTGATTATCAACCTCGCTTGAATATCAGCCTCGCTTGAATTTTGAATTTTTCCGTTTAAAACCTTTCAAGAGGTAATCTTGCAGATTTCTCACTCATGCAAGACTTACGGCCATCATTAAGGTTTATGCACGGTTGTCTTTCTTGGGAATGATAATTCATGAGTATCAACAGATCTAGTGGTGGTGATAGTGGCAAGGAGTGGTGAAATGTGATAAGCGGGGTACATGATCTGACATGAGAGGACACAGCCTATGACTCACCTAACGGATTTGATATTTCAGGAAAGATTCTCTGCGGAAAGTACAAATCCATGATTTCGCAGTGTGGTCAGTTTTAAATTTGAATGATGCACTGCGAAACTGCCTAATCATAATTGCGCTGCGAGACTGCCTAATCATGATTTCGCTGCGAAACTGCCTAATCATGATTTCGCTGCGAAATTACAAAAAGACACGGTGGCTATAAAACAATGGTAGATGGAGGATGGCTGATATTAGATAACAGGTGGCTATAAAACAATGGTAGATGGAGGATAACCAATGGGACTTGAGAACAACTTGACTCAAAAACTCTTGAAAACTCCAGATTCTAAGGGAAAAAAATTAAAACCAAATTAAACTAGCACTGACCTTTGTCATCGGGCTAGGATAAAAAATTACATGTATCAATTTTAGTTCTAAGTGATAACACGGTACATGCACTCCATTAGACCATGACAGAAAATGAAGGAAACATTTTATGTTGCACATATAGTGCCAATACTGCTTAATTTTGTACAAACCCCAGGTTGATAATTAAAGTCGGTAGTCTTGGGAGTTGAAGCATTCTTGCTGCAATACTGGTGCTCATCACTTTTTGGCATCGTTGTCGGGGTTCGTACAAACTTGGAGGTGAAAGTGTTGTATACACAAGCAGATGTGATGGGTCCACTCTTTGTCACTGCTGAGCTAGTGATAGACCACTATGGTTTCTCAAACCAACCTTCTATTGATTTAGAAGAAGCTTGATTACCAATGAGAAAAAGGGGAATTTGCACTAACTGAAATCTTGTCTACTGTAGTAAGGAAAGACTGAAATCAAATGCTTAAACACACCATTCATCTAACTAACTTCTAAGAGGCTTTGCTTCAAAATAATGCTAAGTTAACATGTGTGTAATCCTACTGTCCTAGGCATGCAATCTGAAATAACCAAACATTCTACTGTTGTGCATGTAAATGAACACAATAACTCTTTTTTCCTTTTTGTCTTTTTTTGTGTGAAAATGTGAATGCTAAATCCTCTTGGTGATGTGGAAAGTGGGTTAGATATGGTGGTGGAAGGTCAGATGGCTTAGGAGGCAAGTAGGAGCCTTCTCCTATCTTCCTAGATGCTTTTTCCACAATTCGGCCTCAAAACAGGCCACTACAGGTCATCCTATAGGATGTCATAATGCCTCCTATAGGATGTCCTAATGCTCCTACAGGATCCCCTGTATTCCTATAGGATCCGGACGAGAGCAATAGGAGTGATTTGGAAGGTGGTGTAGGGATTAGGGAAGGTGAATGGTGGGAGAAATGAGGCAAGGGAGTGGCTAGGACTCCTTCAGAGCTCAAAATAGAGTTTGTGAGATGGTTGGATTTGCTCAACAAACTTGGAGAAGTGTTATTATGGAATGATGAATTTAGTGAGGGACTTAGTGGAAAAAGTGATAATCATGGATGGATGAGGTTAGGTTGGAGTTGCTGGTCATGAGATATCCCTGCACTATTGAAACTCCTGCACTGCATCAATCACTAGCATTTATCCATGAATCATGTCAAATAAGAAAGATTTTCAATCAACTAAGAAAACAAAATTTCATTATCTAGTTTCCTATTTCATGCATGGAAAAAATTGAAGAATAATGTGAAAAACTATGATATCTAATACAAGGATGAAAATATTAGAAATGGCAATTGAATCCTATTCTTGAAAACTGATGAAATACTGGCCTAAGTAGTAGAAAACCCTAAATTCCACAAGATATCATAATTCTGTCTTTTTGGGGCTGCATAGGAGTTCTTTCCTCAAACCATGGTCCCTGAAGGGAGGAGTGAGGCCAAAGTTACCTACTATCAGCTTTTTGGTATTCCTTAATCTTCCTAAGCTACTGCTAAAGCAATGGAAAAATGGAAGCAAACTAATCAAATCCACAACTACTTGCCATGAAATAATGCTAAAACCAATTCAACCATTTATCTATGAAATGAACTAAACATACAAATACAAGAAGAGGAGATTTTATTCTAGGGTTTAGCCCTAACCCAAGAGCTTCATCCCTCTCAGTCAACTTAGTGCTAGATCAAGGAAATACTCATTCTCATTATCATATCAGAAAATTACATAACAATGTCTTCCACAAGTCTTGAACTCAAAAATGCTTAGTGCCTTACATAAAAAATATGAATCCTAATGAGCCTCTTTATTTATACAAATGAAGTCTCCTTAAATCTAGGGAGGCTCGGCTCCCAAACTCATGATGAACTGTCTCTTTAACTGTCACTAGCTTGACTGCCTTTTGAGCTTCATGACTCAGCTGCTTGCAAATCCAAGCTAGTGTGATTTGATGGAGGAATATTCGAATGGGTGAGGATTAAATGAGGAGGATCTATCTCCTACAATCTCTCCTCCTTGTCTCATTCGATTTTCTGCCCTTAATTAGCCAAAATTGCCATGATTTTCTCTCAAAACCTGCAATCAATGCACATTAGTCCACTAGACATAACATCTCACTTTTACTCATCTCATTAAGAAAAATATAATCAAAATATGTAAGGAATTATGAGAAGAGTTGATTTAAATAAGCTTGGAGGTGTATCAAGGTCCATAAAGTTACCCAATGATGAGGCTCATCAACTTTTAGAACCATGAATTTTCTTTTGACTATTTTCCTTCGACCTTGTCTTTACTAGTGGCTACACCGTTTTGCATGACTATGTTGATATTGGGATCATCTTTTCATAGCTCAAATATCATCACTTGTATATTATGTGTCAGCTGCTGGTTATTCTTCTCCTGCATCTTTGCTATTAAGATCGGGAAATCTTCTATAACATGATCAAATTGACAAAAATACTGACACAAAGGGTGCATTGGATTCTGACAATCATGCGCAAAGTGTCGTAGTTCTCCACAATTGTAACAAATAATATGGCCTTGACTTCTTCTAGCTCCTCCTCCTCTTCCCCATCCTTGGAATCCTCCATGAACTGTAGGATGACCTTGGTCGTTCTGCGCACCATTTTCAACTTGCATTCTATACAACAAAGTTTTGTCCATCATTAGTTCATAGCTTCGATAATTCCTCTCATCATGATCAACCGATTTACAAAAGCTACAATAGAGTTTATTTAGGGACTATATAAACTTCTCTAAGAGGGAACAATTACGTGTCGAATTTTGTCCTGATTCTTGGAAAATGCTACACCAAGTACTTGCACCAGTGCTTGATCTTGCGGAAGATTCTAGCTTTAGCGGGTTAGGACCTCCCGCATCTATATAATCCCGGAATATAGGGAACTGATCCTTATGATGACCTTTAGCCTTGGATTTTGTGCACCAAAATTCGGAATGTGTTTCTGACTTAACCTCATTTCCCTTCTTCAAATCCTGCAACTCCATATGTAGGCTTGCTTGCAGTGATTGGATTTGCTAAACTCGTACATTTATATCTTGGAACAGCGAGGCTTCTAGCTTCATCGTGATTTCCAACGCTTCGGCCTGAGACCCAAACTTCTGCTGAGATAACGACAATCTTAAGTGAGGTAATAATGAAGATATGTACTAGTCCGTGTGTTCATCTAAAATTTCAAGGTTAGCTTGACTCAATAAGCACTTCATTCATTGAACTATATACCACATAAAATCATTAACCTTCTACTTGATCTCCTAGATCTCGGTCACAACTAAGATTTTGAATTCGGATTCATAAATTACACATTCATCGCATCCTTAGTGTTAGACAATGAAGCAGCTGAATGAGTTGTGTTGTATTAGATGTACCAAGTAAGTGCTCTATCTTGTAGCACTATAACTAGTTGCACTTTATTCATGTCATCATCATTGATCTGCTGCATGTTCCACACATCCTCTGTGATAAACCAAAATTGATCGGGATCCTCTGACCCCTTACCCCCGAATACATGCATTTTCACTGTATTTTCCATACTAAATAGCGGAGGTGGAGGTGGAGGTGCATGAGGAATATGCAAAGGTGGAGGTGGGGTGGATGGATGTGGAATTCTAGAAGTACCCTGATCTATTGTCTGCACCGCACCTCTGGATGTACTAGGACTACTGCTTTCTTCTTCACTTTCAGACTCTCCCAATAAGGGACTATATTCACTTTTGACGAATTTTTTTAGATCTACTCTGAATCACTTTGCACTTCTCATAGATCCAGTCGAACCCCTCTTAAACATTAGGGTAAAGGCATCCCCTTTTCACACAAAATAATTTTAATCTAGGTTTTTAATGATTTCAGGTACTTACCTCTCGTACCAATGAAGAATCATTGTTAAACTTTGCTATAAGAAACATATGTATCTATTGCAAATTTAGTGATGAAACTTCCCAAGATACTCTTAATCTAGTAATCAACAACCCTTGCCACCTTATAGCTATATCCTTCAGGACGTTTGATTAATTATGGAGTCCAAAAAATAAGATCGTTGTTCTTCCAAGTAGGTTCTCTATCCTCTAATTTGGACAGACACTCATGTAGTTCATAAGGAAATGTTGAAAATAAAACTTCATATACTTTTGTGTAGAGATACTTATGTAACCACTTTTCTTTTGACAGCAGTGGATTCCTATTCTCCTAGGCTGTGAATTTGCGCAACTTTTGATCTATCCTCTTATCGATTTCCCTCTTAGTTGGTATCCACTTACGCCACATCACACATCCCTCAGATAGATCCCATTCCTGACAATGTAACTATTTGTTGGCTTGAGGGGGCTTGGACCCAAGTTCAGAGTTAGCTGTGCTAACCAACAAAACCTTACACTACCGACCCTTTCGGCAAGAACCCGTGCAATGTAGGCTACAATCTCACCCGAGGCAATATTGAGGGATGCTAGAACCAGGATTCTGCATCCAGAAGGCTATGTGATGTGGGGTTAAGTCTTTTATTCAATTTCAAGCATGATCTTACCTTCACAAACCCTTATACATGAAATTTCTGAAATTAAAGTGATTTTCAGTTAAATAGAGCTATAAACTTCATGTAAATGTATAATCATGCATAAAGTAACATATAATAGTAGATCCAAATCTTCGCACAGTACTTAAGACACAATACAGATAAATTTCATTCGATTGAGTATAACTACAAAGAATGCACAAGTATATAAAAATAGGCACATAATTGCTTCAAATGTCCTTTATTACTTTATATCTTCCTTATACAAACTTTCCATACCCTACCCACATAGATGCAAGGGCCCGCACACTCAGTTGTGGACTTACGAAGGTCTTCGCGCACTCAACTACAAGAGCCTTCCCCTTTGCCACAAACATAAAAATATCATACAAACTCAAACCATATCAAAAATACCATTTTGTTCATTTCTATTCTTTATACTCACTAAGACACCCTTTTCTATACTATTTTCTATTACAATACCATGGTCCGCAAACCATGTGCGGATCTCAAAACAATACAAAAAATAAGTCCCTTGACTCCTAGTGACCTATGTTACTCGCGCTCCGCTCCTGAAAATGCAAATACTTACAATATTTTAAAAAAACTTGATCGAGGGGACCCCATCCCATCAGGGATGGTCAACTCAAAAAGGTTAATAAGCTACTGCAAATGGCCAAAACAAGCTGAGACTTCCAATGAACACATAGCGGCACGACACAAGAGTGAATTTCTAGCATGATTGATGGGCACCATGTGATATCATGAAAAAATGCAGGAGGCATCGAAGCATGGTCCATATCACTGGAATAGTAACCAACATAAGGATTAAAGAGGCTCATATGGATGGTATGACCCATATGCAAGCGAAAACCCAACTAAAACAAACAGGTTCCATGTTCAAGGGTGATGCAACTGATGCTTCCATTTTGATGACTATGGAAAAATATGTTCCCTCCCTTCTATTTTAATAAGTTCCTTTTTCATAAAGTTGTCCCCCAAGCAAAAAAGAGAGATAAAAGTATCCAAGGGAGGACCTCCTATCCACAATAGACTAGGGTATTCATTTTGTTAGTTCCAGTCTTCGCAGCCTGTCACTAGGGATCAACATGAGCTCTTACTATGTCTGGTTTTGTTAGATGTTTTGCACATGATGTTTAGCACAAAACATGTCACAAGTGTGTCCACCAGAAGAATCTCAGAAAACTCTTTCCAACGGTATATCACACTCCCACAACCGGTTCCTGGATTAGAAGAAATGAATGAGTGATTCTTGGTTATGCATGTTTTGAGGTCAGTTGCTGCACACAATGACAAGTTTAGTACAAAATCAGTTTCTGAAATAATGGTAAGGAATTTTTCAAAATTGAAAGAGATTTTTGTTCACCACATACTAAATAACAAAAACCTCCTCCAGTTTATGCACAGGTGCTACTATGTGGGAGATATACAGTGATATTTGGAGCCTACATTAAAACAAAGAAAAATTTTCATATTTTTTTACTGTTTTAGTCATTTTAGTGCGGGACCATTTACAACAGATGGAAATTATTTTTGAAAAACACAAGGAGGTTTTTGTTAAGAACAAGCCATATAACAAAAACCTCTTTCAGTTTATTCACAGGTGCCACGGATTGGGAAATGTGACTAGATCTTTACAACTCATTTTCACAGGTTTAAATTTTTAATGATTTTCTGTTTTAGAGATGATTTTGTGTAACAGATTTCGAGCAATTGGAAACGAATTTCCAACATTTGAGAGAGGTTTTTCTCCAGAATGACATTATATACAAAAACCTCTTTCAGTTTTGTAATAGGTGCTATGGTTTAGGAGATACGAGGTCAGCTTCAACACCTATTTTCAGAAATTCGGCCCAAGTTTAATGTAACTGATTCTATTTTCAAGAAAATGGTTGAGCTCAATCCCTTAGTACAAGGATGAGAAAATGTATATATTTTATGAATTTCATATTTTAAAGGTTGAATTTTGGTAGAAGGTTGGATACTTAGGATTGCTTGGCACTCCATTGTACATTTCATTTCTGCATTTTTGGCAAAGGAAAGACTAGGGTTTTACAACACTTGTTGGGATCCATGTGGCTCTATGTTTTGATGGTGTGTTTCTCTATGTATTTGTAAGTTCACTGATGTTTATGTGTATCATTTTCCCTTCTTTTTTCTTTTGCAATTAAACAAATGAGTGAGTAAGGTAGAATTCATTGGACTGCTATGCTCTGCCTTGAAATTTTGTTTAATTATACATGTTTTCATATGTTTGAGGAGGACTCTTGAGACATTCTTGCCCTCCTTAGCCCCTCACCAGTCTAATCCATCCATTCATTCAATCCAAAGCATCAAAATGATTGCCTTCCTTGCCCCAATTAGAACTCTGCAAAAACTAGGCCTCATCCCCGGACCCAAAATTTGCCTGTCCCTTTTTTCCAACAAAACCCCCAAAAACTCAAATCAAATCCTTGCACTTAATACCTAGCCTAAAATTAGTTGCTAAATCAGTCATCTCCAACCCCATTGATTATCTTTCGCTGAGATTGACCCGGAGAGAGCCCTCTCTTGTCCTCGTAGGGCTAGCTACAAGGCTGAGCATGGTTTGATGTGGACCTAGAACCTTCTCTTTTCAACCTGAGGCAAATCTAGGCTCTAACATAGTGGCGACCATACTGGGGAAGAAACATTTATTTGTTTGTTAGTGTTCTTTGTTTTATAGACTATAGATGGAGCCTGAAGTTAGCCAGGTAGCATTTGAAACGCTCTTGCTTTGCATTAGCAAAAGTAGATAAAAGCTGCTTTAGTCAATCTCCGGTCTAGTCTTATAAACTGAACATCTGACTTGCAAATTGCCCCAGTACATGTATCAAGTTAGATCTGATTGTTGATGGTGGACATCAGTCAAACACATATGAAGGCTGAAACACCTGGCGACTCCAACTCAATCCAGAGATTCCAGCGCTCACTGATCCATTCATGCACTAAAATGGTAGGGTATGTGGCAAACCCTATGTTTTGTGAAGCTTTAAAAGAAGTTAGAGATCAGTTAGTGGATTTTGAAATTGATGAAGTATTTTTCATTGCCGTGCTTCAATGTTTGAGATCTCCAAAGTTTCTTCCTAAAGCTAAAACTGGTTTCTTTGAGTTAGTTGTTGAAAAAGTTGAGAAGGAGATTCAGTATTTAAATGATCAAATCCAATCATATGAATTTCGAGATCCCAAAAAGTTCTTGGAAACTCTCCCTCCTTCAAAACAAGAAACAATAGAGCTGCCTGTGGATGTTTGCATTGACAGTTTGCAGTTGGAGGTCTGTGTTGAGGAGATAGGGAAGCAAACAAAGTCTGGCTTCTTTGATCCTATTGTCACATATATGGAGTATTTTTTCAGTTTGAATGATAGATCAAATTGTCTTTTACATAACCAGACTCGTTATGTGCATGTATGGCTGTCAGCATTTACATTTGTGTCCTAGTTGAAGCACTTCCAAGTAGCATCCTTGTCACAATTACTTGATTGGTTGATCTGGCATTACAAAGTTACTTGATCTATCAATTTTTCAGCAAACTGGGTTAGATTTGTACATAAATAAGCTGCCCAAGACAACATTTCAGTTTGCAGTATTTGTTTATGTACATGTTGCAGTATGTATATGTTTTTGGATTAGTATGAGTTGTTTTGGGTTTGCAGTTGTTTGACCATCCATGCCCAATGGAAGAGGCACTGTCTGCTTTCTAGAGATCTGTAGTTCTTGGCACCTCCAAGGAGCTACCATCCCCATTAGAGCCGATGTTAGTTCCAGTTTTCGCAGCCTGTCACCAGGGATCAACATGAGCTCTTACTATGTCTAGTTTTGTTAGATGTTTTGCACATGATTTTCAGCACAAAACATGTCACAAGTGTTTCCATCAGAAGAATCTCGGAAAAATATTTCCAACGGTATATCACACTCCCGTAACCGGTTCCTGGATTAGAAGAAATGAATGAGTGATTCTTGGTTATGCATGTTTTGAGGTCAGTTGCTGCACACAATGACAAGTTTAGTACAAAATCAGTTTCTGAAATAATGGTAAGGAATTTTTCAAAAGTGAAAGAGGTTTTTGTTCATCACATACTAAATAACAAAAACCTCCTTCATTTTATGCACAGGTGCTACTATGTGGGAGATATACAGTGATATTTGGAGCCTACATTAAAACAAAGCAAATTTTTCATATTTTTTACTGTTTTAGTCATTTTAGTGCGGGGCCATTTTACAACAGATGGAAAGTAATTTTGCAAAACCCAAGGAGGTTTTTGTTAAGCACGAGCCATATAACAAAAACCTCTTTCAGTTTATTCACATGTGTCACGAATGTTACTATATCTTTACAGCTCATTTTCACAGGTTTAAATTTTTAATGATTTTCTGTTTTAGAGATGATTTTGTGTAACAGATTGCGAGCATTTTGAAACGAATTTCCAAACTTTGAGAGAGGTTTTTCTCCAGAATGACCTTATCTACAAAAAACTCTTTCGTTTTTGTAACAGGTGCTATGGTTTAGGAGATACGAGGTCATCTTCAAAACCTATTTTCAGAAATTCGGCCCAAGTTTAATGTAACTGATTCTATTTTAAAGAAAATGGTTGAGCTCAATCCCTTAGTACAAAGATGAAAAAATTTATATATTTTATGAATTTCATAGTGCAGGGGTTGAATTTTGGTAGAAGGTTGGATACCTGGGATTGCTTGGCACTCCATTGTACATTTCATTTCTGCATTTTTGGCAAAGGAAAGACCAGGGTTTTGCAGCACTTGTTGGGATCCATGTGGCTCTATGTTTTGATGGTGTGTTTCTCTATGTATTTGTAAGTCCAATGATGTTTATGTGTATCATTTTCCCTTCTTTTTTCTTTTGCAATTAAACAAATGAGCGATTAAGGTAGAATTCATTGGACTGCTATGCTCTGCCTTGAAATTTTGTTTAATTCTACATGTTTTCATCTGTTTGAGGAGGACTCTTGAGAAATTCTTGCTCTCCTTAGCCCCTCACCAGTTTGATCCATCCATTAATTCAATCCAAAGCATCAAAACGATTTCCTTCCTTGCCCCAATCAGAACTCTGCAAAAACTATGCCTCATCCCCGGACCCAAAATTTGCCTGTCCCTTTTTTCCAACAAAACCCCCAAAAACTCAAATCAAATCCTTGCACTTAATACCTAGCCTAAAATTAGTTGCTAAATCAGTCATCTCCAGCCCCATTGATTATCTTTCGCTGAGATTGACCCGGAGATAGCCCTCTCCTGTCCTCGTAGGGCTAGCTACGAGGTTGAGCATGATTTGATGTGGACCTAGAACCTTGTCTTTTCAGCCTGAGGCAAATCTAGGCTCTAACACATTTTTCGTAACTAGTCTCTGACAGTTCGAAAAAGGGTTAAACTTATACTAGGTATATGACACTTTAGGTACTTTAACGAGTGTGAAGTAGAAAAGTTCACTCGACAATCTTTTCTAAATTAGGGAGTCTAAAAAGAGCTTAAAGAAAATTCCTCTTGGAGGAACAAGTGGTATAGAGGATAAAAACTAGTTCCGGTGATGATGGAATTAATCATGTCATAAAGAGGACAAGAGGCTGGCTAATAGGACCACTCACTGTAGTGGTTCTTCCAAGAAAGGGTAAAACTCAAAGTGAAACTAGATGGTAGGTCAAGTAGATGATG
Source organism: Pinus tabuliformis (assembly GCA_031772625.1). NCBI lineage: Eukaryota > Viridiplantae > Streptophyta > Pinopsida > Pinales > Pinaceae > Pinus > Pinus tabuliformis. The sequence goes on from CM062818.1 coordinate 1,667,399,177, forward strand.
ACGATGGAAGAAAGAAACTAAGGCTCATCGTGTAGAAGCAAGATGATAAAACGTGGCAATCACAAGGGATAAAATTGGTGGAATCCTCCCAGGGTATAGCCATAAAAGAGATGAAGAAGAGGACATTGTAGGTTTTAACCCTGTACAGAAATTACCTACATACGAATTCTAAAACACAAAAAATAAACAATGTGAGAGCATAACACATAAAACACATATACACAGAGATTTTCCCCTGGATCCCAAAACTGGGACTACCAAATTTATTTTTCATTATGTTCCTTTCAATGTTACAATATATATTTATACATGCCTAAGCATCCAATACCATGGACTGAAAACCATCGTGTCCAAAACCATGGACCAAAAACCATCGCATCCAAAACCATGTGCGAAATCATGCACAGAACCATAGGTAGGTCCGCCCAACCTAATATAGGGTCCAAAAACAAAATTTTCTGGGACGTTGCCCTGGACCCCATAGAGTGGGGTTACTTGCACCCCTCAAACCCCCTGCGAGCCCCCCCCCTTGCTACGCAATTGGTGCAATGAAGGGGGGGATCCGCACCCCTTCTAACCCCCTAGTTAACTACATGGGCTAGTCGTGGAAAGAATATAACACAACCCAACATTATCCCACTTGTTGTTTTCTTTCCATAAGGGGCCGCAAGAGAGATTAGTCATTTATCTAGCCTTGCAATGCCCATTGTTTCTCTACACCAAGAGAACTTCTCAGAGCTCACAGATTTTGTCAATGCATCTGTAGTATTCTTCAAAGTGTCCACATTTACTAGCAACACCTTTTTGTCTTCTATCACATCCCTCACAAAGTGATACTGAATGTTAATATGCTTTGTCTTTGAATGATATGCAGGGTTCTTTGCTAAGAAAATTGCACTTTGGCTGTCACAGTCTATCCTTATATCTCCCTATACTAACCCCATACTTGAACACAATCTCTGCAACCAAACTACCTTGCTTGCATGAGTGGCTGCCATGTATTCTGCCTCTGTAGTTGATAGTGCCACTGCAAATTGTTTCTTACTCATCCAACTAACTGCAACTCTAAATAGGTTAAACACATACCCACTTGTATATCTTCTTTGATCCAGATCTCCAGCCCAGTCTGCATCAACAAAGCCATGAATATCTAACACTTTGTCCAATCCTCGTCTTCCTTGGTAGCACAAACCATAATCACTAGTGCCACGGAAATACCTAAAAACCCAATTCACTGTTGTCAAGTGCTCCTTCCCTGGTTTTGACATAAACCTACTCAATACTCCCACTGCATATGCAATTTATGGTCTAGTACAGACCATCGCATATATTAGGCTAGCAACTGCACTTGCATATGGAACATGGGACATGTCCTCTTCCTCTTCTTGTGTGTTGGGACACTGTTTAGTAGATAACTTTACACCTACAAGAATAGGAACCTTCACTGATTTACTATCCTGCATACTAAACCTTTGCAATATTGTCTCGACATAATTCCTCTGGTTTAACCAAAGCTTCCTCTTTGTCCAATCTCTTTTAATTTCCATGCCCAAAATATAGTTTGTAGCACCAAGATCTTTCATGTCGAATTTGGAGGACAAATGGGTCTTCAAATCCTGGATAATTTCTTGGTCATTTCCAACCAACAACATATCATCCACATACAAGACCAGATAAATAACATGGTCACCAACTAATTTAAAATACACATAGTGATCTGCATTGCTTCTGGTGAAGCCAACTCTCTGTATAAATGTATCAAATTTTTGATACCACATCCTTGGTAATTGTTTTAACCCATACAGAGACTTCTTTAACTTTCATACCAGTTCTTTCTCACCCTTCGCCGTAAAACCTTCAAGTTGCTTCATGTAGATCTCCTCTTCCAGATCCCCGTGAAGACATGCTGTCTTCACATCCATCTGTTCCACCTCAAAATCAAAAGCAGCAGCAATAGATAAAAGTAATGTAATAGAAGTTACCTTGGCAACAGGAGAAAAAATATCACCAAAATCAATTCCTGACACCTAGGAATAACCTTTTGCTACCAACCGAGATTTGTATTTCTCCACCTTTCCTTCTGCATTTGTCTTCTTCTTGAACACCCATTTGCTGCCAATGGGTTTCCTTCTAGCCGACAACTCCACCAGATACCAAGACTCATTTTTGTGAAAATATGCCATTTCATCAACCATGGCCTCTTTCCAAAGTTTTCCATCCTCTGAATCTACTACTTCTTTCACATTCTAGGATCATCGTCAGTAATAGATAAAGAAAAATTTGAACAGAAAGTACATGGACTATACCTTTTCGACTACCTTCTTTCTCGAACTAATCTTCTCACACACAGAGTTTGTGGCTCTTCATCTTCTGATTCCTCCTCTGCTGTAGAGTCTGATTCTTCCTCCTTAAGCTCAAACTCTATCTTCTCAGTCTCCTTTGGTTGGACTTCATGTTTAATAATATCTTTCACCTCTCTGAACACCACATCTCGACTATACACAACCTTCCTTGTTATTGGGTTCCAAAGCTTATAAACCTTTAAACCATCCTTATACCCAATAAAGATGCACTTTTTAGATTTACTATCCAACTTGGTTATTTTCTCCTTTGGAACATGTACATATGCATCGCATCCAAATACCCTCAGATGTGAAAGAGAAGGTTTCTTACCAGTCCATACCTCTTGTGGAGTCTTATCTTCCAATGCTGATGAAGGTGATCTATTGACCAGGTAACATGCAGTCTCCACTGCCTCTGCCCAGAATTCTTGTCCTAACCCGACACCACTGAGCATGCTTCTTGCGTTTTCCATCAACATCTTGTTCATTCTTTCTGCAACTCCATTTTGCTAAGGTGTATATGGAGTAGTCTTTTGCCATGCTATACCACACTTCTTACAGAATTCTTCAAATTCCTTACTACAAAACTCTCCACTGTTATCTGTCCTCAACACATTTATCTTCTTCTCTTTCTGGTTTTCCATCAAAGCCTTAAATTCTTTAAACCTGTCAAAGACTTCAAATTTCTTCTTAAGAAAATATATCCATGTATTCCTTGAGAAGTCATCTATAAATTATACATAGTACACAGACTTACCCAGTGATGGAACCTTCACAGGTCCAAACACATCACTATGCACAAGCTCTAATATATGTTTCACGCTCTTACCACAAGAGGTGAAACTCACCCGATTCTATTGCCCATATACACAATTTTCACAGAAATCAAAATCCAGAGAGCTATTACTCATACCTTCTACCATACCTTTACCATGAAGTATTCGGAGGCCCTTCTCTCCAATATGTCCAAGACTTTGATTCCACAACATGGTCTTCTCTCCAGAGACCACTTGATTTTCTGCTCCACTTTTAGGAACCACAGAACTGTTGCACCAATCAACAATAGTGCTACCTTGCAGCTTGTATAGAGTTCCAATTCAAACTCCCCGCATCAATACCAATGCTCCCCAAACCATGTTGCAGGTATCATTCTCGAACACTGTTTTTACACCTGCATCATCCAGCTTGCTTACTGAAATCAGATTTCTGGCTAATGCAGGAATATGAAGAATACCCAGAAGTGTTCTAACCCTTCCACCTTGCAACTTCAACTTTACTTTTCTGCAACAAACGATTCCAGCCTTCCTATTATCCCCCAAGAAGACATCACCACCATCATATTTCTCGTACTCACGGAACCAATCTCTATGGGGAGTGAAGTGAAAGGATGCACCTGATTCAATCAACCATGCCTCATGATCTACATGTGTACTTGAAGAACCCAAGTACACATCCCAACCTTCATTTGAGGTGGTTTTGGCCTCTACAGAAGGAGCATCATCAGATCCCTTTCCTTTATCAGGAGCTTTAGATTTACAGTCCCTTTTGTAGTGGCCTTCATTTCTGCATTTCCAGCACACCACCTTTACAGGTTTTCTCGGAGACTTAGATATCCCTCTAGATTTAGATCTCCCACTCGATGACCTATTTTTGTTTCTGTTCTGGGACCATCCTTGTATAGATAAGGCATCACCATTCTGGATCTCCATATTTTTCTGTCTCATCTCCTCCATCAGCAAGGATGAGACTATTTCATCAAACTGCAAGGCAATTGCATTGCTACCTATTGCAATAACCAGACTATACCACGAATCTGGTAGAGAACACAACAAACTGATGCGCTTATCTTCATCTAAAATTTTAATATCAACATATAATAACTGACTAACCACAATATTAAATGCGTTCAGATGTTCTGTCACTGAGTCTCCATCTTTCATCCTCAAGTTATACAACTTTTTCCATAGGAACAGTTTATTCACTAGAGACTTAGATTGGTGCAAAGTCCCTAACTTGTCCCACAAAGCCTCCAGTGTAGCTCCCCCTGATACATTCAGCAATCTGATACACATAATCGTATTATGCGCTTAGCCTTCTGATCCAACTTCTTCCATTCTTCATCAGACCATGACCCACTGATCTTTATCCACCAACAGATCCTCCATCTTGAGTTTCTATAACTAAAAACTCTAACCATTAAATTTCTTGATCTCTATCTTTCCACTGCTCGCCATCCTCTTTTACCACTAGAATCGATCTCACAGATCTCCCACTAAATAGGGTCTACCACATGCCTGAGCGAAACCCCTCAGCAACAAAGGCGTCCCCTTGAAGCCAAAATAGCTCCAATACCAAATGTAGGTTTTAACCCTGTACAGAAATTACTTGCATACGAATTCTAAAACACAGAAAATAAACAATGCAAGAGCATAACACATAAAACACATATACACAAAGGTTTTCCCCTGGATCCCAAAACTGGGACTACCAAATTGATTTTTCATTATGTTCCTTTCAATGTTAGAGTACATATTTATACATGCTGAAGCATCCAATACCATGGACCGAAAACCATCGCGTCCAAAATCATGTGCAAAATCATGCACAAAACCATACGTAGGTCCACCCAACCTAATATAGGGTCCAAAAACAAAATTTTCTAGGGTGCTGCCCTGGATCCCATAGAGTGGGGTTACCTGCACCACTCAAACCCCCTATGACCACCCCCCCACTACGCAATCGGCGCAGCTAAGGGGGGGCTCCGCCCCGCTTATAACCTCCCAGTTAACTATGTGGGCTAGTCGTGGAAAGAATATAACACAACCCAACAGACATGAGGCTCAGATTCTAAGTCATGACAGGTCAGAAGGAAGGATTATGAAAAGGGGAATAAAATCGACTGCATGGACACGAAGATGACAAAGAGGTGCTAACTAGGGTATCCCTGAGTAGGTAAGCTCTACCGCCAATCCATGACATGCATAATGAAAAGTGGCTAAAGTTGCAAATTGACAGGGGCATTAGAACTAAGGCAAAAATATGGCACTGATGGTCAATAATCCATTGAGCAGTCAATTCTAAACTACAAGGAAATAAGAGCACACCTAGCCTCCTCATAGGTTGGCGAAGGGTTTTGAGTTTAATGAAAATTCCCGTGCACCACTCAAGCAATCTACCTCATCCGCAACTAATCTCCATCTCTAAACACAATCACAACCAAACAGAGATGACAAGTGACCTTCCTCGGGAGATCTTAGATAAAAAGGTAATAGAATCAACCATATATCGTGTTGAATACAAATTCATATAGTGAAGGAACATGTGTTTCCATTAATCATGAAAAACATATTACAATGCTTATACCTTCACCTCAAAGCTTCCTCTTCGTGATCGGACAACGTTTCCCCACTATATCTAGGAAAGGAGCATGAAGAGAAACACAAAAGTAGCAAATAACTCACAATATTTATCACTAGTAGCAAGATGGAAACATAGACTCAAGATCTCTAACCCATAAATTCGTCTCTCTAAAACTCTCTCTCCAAAACTAGCCTCTCCAAATTAGTCTGACCTCTTAAATGATCAGTATAAATAGGAAGAAGAGAGGTCCCAAGAGGATGCATGTGGATGCTTAGGACGATGAGAAGTCATGGAAACTTTTAACTGATAAGTCCTAGACAACTCGAATAGGTGACAAATCGAACTGATCTCCTAGGGACTAAGGTACTCTGGAAGTCATCCCTAGTCACTAGCATAGAAAAAAGTGAAAAATACCTTAGATTCTCCCATAAAGAATGGTTAGGAGCATCTAGTAGGCTACAGACACTCCGATAGGACCCCATTCATGCATTCAGGGGTCAAACTAGAGAAAAAGTAGGTCCTTGGTCTAGAAAAAGTCAAACAACCATGGGGACTAAGGGTCACTGGTCCAAGGGATAAAATAGGCTGATAAAAATACCCAACAATAGTAAAGATCATATTTAGGTGACTGCTGCTAAATCAGATTCCTAGGCATAACTCTTCTATGCTGAAGGCTATTTGTTTTTGGATTATCTAGTTTTCTTTCCACGCTAGTGTCTAGTGTATTTTAGTATATACACTTTCTATTTAATCTTTTGTAAAGCATGATCTCACTCGCTTCTTTGCGAGGAGTGCAATTTTAATTATGGTCTGGTCTCCCTAATGAAAGACTAACCCAACATTTCTTTAACATCCATGAAATTTTCAATTTTGAAAGATATACAATATTTACCCAAAAATAAACAAAAATAAATTTAGAGAAAAAATAACAATTATATAAATAAATTATTCCTAAAATCCAAATATTATATATCCCATATAAGCTTTTGTATTTCCCTCCTTATTATACGTTCATGATTTTATACCCTTTTTATGATTTTAAGTGTAAAAACAAATAACAACATTATTATGATTTTATTGATATTAAAATAAATTATAAATAAATAAATAAATAATAACCCATGGTCCCCACCGTTTATTAACCCATTTCTTATATTAAAATCTTGTGATTACTTTTCAATTAATCACGTTTCATTATAATTAAACATCGGGCCCCACCAACCACATCCCAACTCCGTCTGCACAACTTCGCCGTGCGATATCCCTCTGATCTCCCAACTCCAGATCCAATGGTGCATATCCACATTGCGCAATTTCATCATCCGACAGTTAAAGGTTCAAAAGCACGCGAGATTCGCGGTTTTGGCTGAGCACTATTTCGTTATGTGGCGGCACCAGGTTATATCGCGTGCTCGCGAAAAATACTGCCCTCCACCCAAAAGTAGTGCGATATGGCATAAAACTGCCTCCCCGCCTAAAATAAAACTACCCACTATTCATTTGCCAATTCTCGTGCCAAAATGTAACTGTTGTTGGTTAAAAGGCCGAAAAAGCCCCATTTTTCTCTTTTCACTCATTTTCATTGTAAACCTCTGTTAACCAATTCTGAAACCTTGAACCTCTGCGCAACCATTTTAACCACTTTTTGTGACCAGAAGTTGCTACAGACACCAAATTGAAGCAGAAAATAGACAATTGTAGCCTTAGAAACCTTTGCTGCTACCACAAAACCCTTTCTATTCACCAAATCGTCAATTTCTAGGTATTCTTGAAGGAACCAGAACGACCCTGTAATCTAAGCTATGTATAGTAATTATTAAAGGGTTAATTAATTAAATTAATTAAAGAACCTTGCTAAACTGAAGAAAACCTTACAGTGCATCCAAAAGCCCTTTTCTACAGACTATAATTACCCTCCCCACTGTTCCAGACCTTTTGACCTTACTCTTAAAGCCACAGAAAATTAATTCAATTGAATAAACCAAATTATGGCTTCCCAATGCACTCTGGATGTAAGACCCCTGCAAACCCCTCACCTGGATATTGACCACCTCCCATTGGCTGACAAAGAGTTTCAAATTAAGGACACTGTTTCCCCTAGCCACCTACTAAAACTCCACTGCTAGAGTAAGGAAAAGTTCTTGAACCAAAATGATGACATTCACCTATGGGAATCAAATTTGCCCAAATACTTGTTCCCACATGTACGCCTATTCCCAGAAATCATCCACTTCTGCCAAGATTCCTATGTCCCAAGTCGAAGAGCCATAGTCTCCCCTGACCAACATGTTTTATTCACCATTACTACAAAAGCAATAAATCAAATGCTGCAGATCCAGCCAGGCCCAAATGAGACCCCACTTTCAATTGAATCTTTACCTGAACTCTACACAAAGCTAGACCTTCCCAAGAAAGCTCAAATATTTCAGACTTTCATCATAGAAGAGTCTCATACTCCTACAGATAGTCCTCCATATGCTGCCCCCATTTTCTTTGAGAGAGTAAGACAAATTATAACCATGCTCTCCCGCATTCTAGGATACACCACTGATGAGCATGTGGATGAGGTTATACTTGCTTTCCTTTCTATTTTTTGCCTAGGCAAGCCTCTAGCTACAGTTTACAACTTTGCTCAGTTCTTGGCAGACATAATCCATGAATAGTTTATCAGATTGCCAAATGAGAGAGTATTCAAATACTCATCAATATTGTTTCACATGTTCCTATATTTTCAGTCAGACAAATTTCCAGTCAGCATCCAAAAGTTAGACACTAAGGGCCATCCAAGATCTGTCATCTTTTGGACACCATTGATCCAAAGATATTCCACTATTTTTACTTATAAAGAGTTCATTGATTCATTTGTTCATCCAGTTGTAAACATGCTAACCAGTAGCTATCAACCCAGGATCAATGATGAGATTAATAGAGTTTTACATTTGGATAAAAATAGTAGAGTGGGAGACTGGTATCTATACCAAGACCACTTAAAAATCAAGATATATTGATGCCAAATCACTCCCTACAAGTTGCCCAAATACCTCCCCATGAGGATATTTGCATTAGAGTATTTTAGGCAGATCATAAACTCTGATGAGGTTAATTTTCTGTCATCTAGGAAGAAAACTTAGTTTAAGATCAAAAACCAATTGGGCCCTTTTATTTGTAATAATAGGGAAGCTGGACAAGAGGCAGAGAAAATATTACAGAAAATGATCTTCAAAAGCAGTTTCATGTGGCAGTATGACCTTAATGGAGTCATAAACAAACTAAGGCTCAAATTCAAGTTAAGTCCTTTCATACATGAGCTTAGGCTAGACATTGAAAGATATGCCAATCAGTCAGAATGGTTGGAGAATATTTTAACAGATGTGGAAAAGCATATTGATACTAGTTCCTTTTTGTAGGTTACAACCCTACAAGAACATATGGGTATTACTCCCATTCTACAAACTCCAGCCAATGAGGACATAAATGTAAAAAGAACCAAGGAAGAAGGTTCTAGCTCTGGGATGGACACTACAGATGACAGGTTTGAAATCAGTTACAGGAAGAGGCCCAAGCTTAATCCTGTAACTGAGCAAGAAGACACCATTGAGACAGTTGAAATCATTGATACTAACACAATGGTTGGAAGGAGTAAAGGTCTAGCAGTTTCAGAGGAAACTCATCAACCTTCTACCTCAAATACTCAAATCATTGAAAAACAACTTAGTATTGAAGTCTCTTCATCCAGCAAACCAGTGGATAAAGAGAAGGATATAAAAGAGAAGTACAAAGAAATGAAGTTGAGGAATGAGGCATTAAAGGATGAAGCACATGCCCAGTATTACAAACAAACACCTACCAATCAAAATAAATTAATGTGAGCCTTTGACATTAAAATAGGTAAAATGCAAATGACTTTTATGCAACCTACAATCCAGTAGCCTAGATCATCAGCAAACTACAAGAAGACAAAGTTTGAAGTTTTGGCTAGGGATGTTCACCCTATTGACCAAATCAAATTCCATAAGCAGGCAGGTGGAATGATTTACTCCACAATGACTAACAAAGTAATGGCCGTGCAAAAACTTCAAAGCTCACTCGATAACATCACAACAAAAATTAAGCTAGAAATGGCATCTTCACAGGCCAAGAATAATAGAATCAAGTCATTGGAAGACTTGGTGATTGAGATTGGATATAATCCAAGTGACATCAAGGCAGCAGAAAAATTAATAAAGAAGAAAAATGAGGATATTACTGCTTTGAAGAAACAACTGAAGTTGCCTCCTTCTGAACATCCACAAACCAAGGAGGTCCTAGAGAGCCAAACCCAACATGAGGAAATGATGGATCTCATTCTTCAACTAAATGCTCAAATGAAAGAAATGGAGAATGAATTGGATAGTTTGATACAGCTAAAACATGCCAGCCTTGAGACAGCCACTGCCACTGCTATTCCTATAGTTACTACAATAGTTCCTTCAACTTTGGTAGCTTCATTGGCCCCCACATCTCCATTAGCTATAACACTTCCAGCTACAATGACAACTACATCAGCAATAGGTTCAACAACTCAGCCAAGTGATGAGGCAAGTAAACTGGTCAAAGCCATGGAGGACATGTCCATTCAGACCACTGAAATAAATAGACTTAAAGAATAGATAAGAATTCTAGAGGATGAGAAGAAACTGGCTCAGATTATGCATAAAAATGAAATACAGAAGTCAAACAGGTTGACTGAGAGGACCAAAAACTTTGAAAAAGAATTAACATTGAAGGAGCCACTTGCCCAAGGAAAATAACATCTATGGGCCAATATCATTGACTCTATCAATGATATTTGGCAATCTATACATGTCATCTTTGAACAAAATGATTTAGTTAAAGAGGCTACTGAAGTAATTCAAAGAGTTAAGGTCGAACTTGGAGATATGCCAGAAGAAGCCTCAAGAATAATCCGATTCCTTAACTCAAAGAATAAATATGACTTGCAGGAGCTGAACATGGCTGACAGGACCAACACTATATTAGAGGTGAAGAAAGTCCTCACCAAGAGGAACTTAATGATGCAGCTTGAGGACAAATGCCAAACCATGGAGCTGGCTATAGGTAGGTTCATGGTTAAATTTGATGCTTTGAGGCAGAAAGGCTTACCAAATCCCTTGGTAATAATGACAAGTTAATGCCACATGAAGACTATAACAGGAAATCAGAGAACTGGAAAGGGAGCAAGCCAATAGTTACTCTATGAAAGGGATGCTTCTAAGAAAGGTCCTATGCTAGACTTTTGAGAACCTCTTTTACCTTCAACATGAGGTAAAACACCTTTTTGTAAACAAGCCCATCTTTGCAATATACACAGTGTTGGCATTATGTTTTCTGGTATGACTGTATGTTACAGATGTTGTACTTGATGGCAACTCCAGTGGTAAGGCTCTCAGTTTGATGAAAATTAAGAAGGACGCAGGCAATCGGTTCAGAAAGTGCGCCCCCGCAGGTATACCATGCAGAATCCGCGTCCAGGGACGCCGGCCAGCCGTTCAGGGGGTGCGTCCACCCAGTGCACACATTTCAAGACAGAGAAAAGCACGTGGGGGTTTCTTGTGTGGTATCTAGCCGACGGTTTTGTGTTTCTATGGTGTCGGCTCGTGGTATTGTTCCATGTTTTGGGGAGGAGATTGCCTATATAAAGCAAAGGAGTTCATTTGGATTATTCACGGTCTTGGGTTGAATATCTTTTGGTGAGATCTAGTCCAGATCTATGAGGGCGAATCTTCTAATGGACTGTGATCTCTATGGCGCATGATCAGATCTGCAGATCTGACTGTTTGGGCTAGTTCTGAAGTCTTCATATCTTTTATATCTGAAGGGACGCAGGTTCAGTGAAGGGCAAGTGCGCCGAGACGCAGTACAGTAAGGGCTCAGGTGCGTCTCTGAAGCGAAAGACGCGGCGCGATAGTATTATTGGATGCATCTCTGAAGCAAAAGACGCGGCGCGATAGTATTGTTGGGTGCGCCGGTACGCAGAGCAGTTTAAAGGAACAGTGCGTCGGCACGCAGAGCAGCAGAAGGTAAACTGCATCCAGTCGCAGGCCACAGAAAGAAAAATTGCGTCCCTGTCTTAAGATGATCTGTTGACTGTATTTTTCTGTTCATAAGGTGTTCTGGGTTAGTTCTGTGATTGCTGATCTGATAACTGTAGTGGACTGTAACTGTTGTATACTTGTTGATCATTTGATTCTTCATGAAAAGAAGTAGGGGGTTGTAGCTCCCTTCCAGGAGAGACTGGAAAACGAGAGAGAGTTGTAGCTCTCTGCAGGTTGCAGCCTGCGTACTGGTAAAGGACTGCACCAGTACAAAATCATTGTAAAAGAATTTCTAAATTGAAAGGAGATAGAGACATATTGCAGCAGGTGGTTTTCTCCCACATTGGGTTTCCACCTTACATCTTGTGTTCTTTGGTGTGACTGTCTATTTTCTTTGTTCATGCTCATTATTTTATGGTACTGATATGCAAGAATAATTCAAAAGATCAAATAAGGAAGATTTGTTAAATTGCTAGATAATACTGATTCACCCCCCCTCTCAGTATTATTTCCAACAATTGGTATCAGAGCAGGTCCTTCAGAAAAGCTTGATCGCTTGAAGGTAGATCGTTCATCATGAGCAACTACGAGAGAGAAGCATCAATCAGGCCACCGGTTTTTGATGGGACAAACTTCAATTATTGGAAGGTAAGAGTTACTGCATATCTTCAATCTCTTGGTACAGAAGTTTGGGACATTGTAGAAACAGGCTATGCTTTTCCTTCAGCTACTCCTACAGATCCAGCTGAGAAAAAGAAGTATGAAACAAATGCAAAAGCAGTCAGTACTCTATTAGGAAGTATATCCCAAACAGAATTCATGAAGGTAATGCACTTCAAATCAGCAAAAGAAATATGGGACAAAATGATCACGAGCTATGAAGGAGATGAACAGGTAAAACAAGCTAAACTTCAAACTCTCAGGATTCAATATGAGACTCTCAAGATGTATAATGATGAAAGTGTGGCTAATTATTTTCTTCGGGTAGATGAGATTGTTAATTGTATGAAAAATTTGGGTGAAGAAATAAAAGAGTCTATAGTAGTTCAAAAGATTCTAAGATCATTATCCCCCAAGTTTGAATCTAAAGTATCTGCAATAGAAGAAAAAGAAAATCTCCGTGTTCTCACTATGTCTCAGCTACATGGAATTCTAACTGCTTATGAAATGAGAAAGGGAGGTCCATCAGACAGAAGGGAGGCTGCTTTTAAGGCATCAGGCAAAGAAGATCACTATGAAGCAAGCCATGTTCCAGAAGAAGAGGAAGAAGAATCAAATTTTGTCAGAAATCTTCAAAGGGGTTCTGGAAGGTTCAGAGGTAAGCTACCTTTCAAATGCTTTGCTTGTGGAAGAGTAGGTCATTATGCTGCGAAATGTTCTTATAAGGATAAAGGAAAGGAACCAGCTAGATGGAACAAGAAACAAAGTGCAAATAAGAAAAGCTACTACACCCATGAAGATAGTGATGGCTTATCAAACAGTGATGAAGATGAACAAGGTAATAAATATAGGTTGTTAATGGCATTTGAAGATGATGATTATGAGGATGCTGTAGATGTGGATAACCTTTATGATGAAATTACTAGACTCAAGAATGTATAGAAGAAAAGAACATGATCATTGATACTCTACAATTTCAAATTGATGAAAAGGAAAAACATCTTGAAAAATTAGAAGGTGAAATTGTTGGTCTTAGAAAAGAAATTGAGAAAACAAAAGCTATTAATCTCAAGTTTGTCAAAGGATCTGAAACTTTGGATGAGATTATCAGTGTGCAGCGGTCTCCACTAAATAAGACAGGTCTGGGCTATAATGGAGAAACTTCTCAAGCATCCACTTCAAAAAGTTATCTTGATGCAGCAAGAAGAAATGAGCAAAAGCACAATGAAGATCATCAGGTAAAGCAGGGACAAACTTCAAACAGAAACTATCAGGGGCAATCCAGCTTAAGGGTGAACAAAAGCCACAACCAGCCACAGGTAAAATCTTCCAGCTTGGTTCAAGAATAGATGAAAATAGAAATTACAATCAGTTGGCTAGATTCAATAACCGCAGAAGCTTCTTCAATGGACAATGCTTTTCTTGCCATAACTTTGGTCACAAAGCAGCTCAATGTGTTGCGTATAAAACAATCATGACTAGGGAAACTCAAAAACAAAGAAGTATGACAGGGATTACAAAAAGGACCTATAACAACTTTTCGGCTCTTGAAAATGAAGTTGAATGTTCTATTTGCAATAATTTTGGTCATGAAGACTTTGAATGCAGAAGCAGGTTTCAGGAAAGAAAGGAACAAGAACGGAAAAAGGAACAAGCCTCAGGCACCAAAACATGGAGAATAAAGGAACCTCAAACAGAAAGATGTGGGATAGCATTTTATGCAGAAGGACAGGAAAATCTATGGTACATTGACAGTGGATGTTCGAAGCATATGACAGGTGATAAAGAAAAACTTGAGTCTTATTCTATTTTAGAAAAGGGAAAGAAAGTCTCTTTTGGAAATGATACTCCTGCAACTATAAAAGGAAAAGGTATTGCTCCTTTAAAAGAAGATGTTAAGGCTGGAAATGTTTTGTATGTTGATGGATTGAAGCATAATCTACTAAGTGTCAGCCAGATGTGTGATCAAAGAACCGAGGTTATATTCAGATCAAATGGATGTCTTGTTCGTGATCTTGATACAGGTAAAACAGTTCTCAAAGGGAAAAGAACTCCAAATAATCTATACATATTTGAAGAAGGACAACAACAATGCTATCTAAGCAAGGATGAAGAGCACTGGTTATGGCATCGAAGGTTGGGACATCTAAGCTTCTCACAAATAAGGAAAGCATGCAAATATCAGGCAGTTCGCGATCTTCCAGATATCAAAATTCCTGACAACACCATATGCAGATCATGTCAGTTTGGAAAACAAACCAGGACTAACTTTCCAGAGAAAGAAGGATCAGCTAGCATGCCTCTTGAGCTAGTACATACAGATGTATGTGGACCATTCAGGAAAAGAACACCTAGAGGAGAGGAATACTTGATATTATTTATTGACGATTTCTCCAGGTTTGTTTGGTTAGGACTTATGAAGCACAAAGATGAAGCATTCGAAAAATTCAAATCCTTCAAAGCCTTGTTTGAAAATGAATCAGGTCACAAAATTAAGTGCCTCAGATCCGACAGAGGTGGGGAATTTACTTCAAATGAATTTTTCGATTTCTGTGATGAACATGGGATAAGGAGAGAATTCTCTACAGCTAGAACTCCTCAGCAAAATGGAGTTGTTGAAAGAATGAACAGAACAATCCAACAAATGGCTCGTGCTATGCTTGATGAATCAGGAACTCCCGCAACTTTCTGGGGTGAAGCTGCACATGCTGCGGTTATTATTCTCAACAAGACAAATGTCCGGGTGAACAGCACTCAAACTCCTCATGAGCTCTGGAGTGGTAAAACTCCTTCGGTAAAGCACTTCAAAATCTTTGGGAGCAAATGCTATATCAAGAATACTGAGGAGCAGCTTGGCAAACTTGATCCTAGAGCAGATGAAGGCATTCTTCTTGGCTATTCTCCACATAGCAAAGCATACAAATGCTACAATAAAAGACTTGGCAGAATTGTTGACAGCATTGATGTAGTGGTTGATGAGAAGGGATATATTCCTAGGCAAATACATCGTGAAGACATCGAAGAAGATGAGAGCTACCCTCAAAGACAGAATGATGAAGAAGAAGAACCTCAAGAAGAATCTCAAGAAGAACCTCACGAAGAAGCAGAAGAACGAACAAGAATAGAAGAAAAGACTCCATCCAGATATGTTCAGAAGAACCATCCAGAATCTCAGATCATGGGACAGAAAGAAGCAGGTATACAAACTAGAAGAACAGTTGCAGAAGCTTCAAGCTATTTGGCATTACTCTCCTCTACTGAACCACAAAATGTGAAAGAGGCATGCAAAGATGAATGTTGGGTGAAAGCAATGGATGAAGAACTTGAGCAAATCGAAAAGAACAACACTTGGGAGCTGGTTCCTAGACCAAAGGATAAGAATGTAATCGGAACAAAATGGGTCTTCAAAAATAAATTGAATGAAAATGGAGAAGTAATTAGAAACAAAGCCAGACTTGTTTGTAAAGGGTATGCGCAGCAAGAAGGAATAGACTTTGAAGAAACTTTTGCTCCTGTTGCAAGACTTGAGGCCATCCGAATGTTCCTTGCTCTCTCAAGTTTTCAGAACTTCAAAGTATTTCAAATGGACGTGAAATCAGCCTTTCTGAATGGAGACTTGGAAGAAGAAGTGTACATTGAACAGCCAGATGGGTTCATTCTTGGAAATGATCCAAATCTTGTATGCCGATTGAAAAAGGCTCTCTATGGTCTCAAACAAGCTCCAAGGGCTTGGTACTACCGGTTGGACAAATATCTTCATCAACAAGGTTTTTCAAAAGGTTCAGCAGATAGCAATCTGTATATAAAAGTTGAAAATGACAAATTGCTAATACTTGTTGTGTATGTAGATGACATTATTTTTGGCAGCAATGAAGAAGCTATGAGTCAAAGCTTTGCCTCGGTCATGCAGAAAGAATTTGAAATGTCCTTGCTAGGAGAACTGACATACTTCCTTGGTTTGCAAATCCAACAAAAGGAAGGAGGAATCCTTTTATCTCAAACCAAGTATCTCAAGCAGATTTTGAAGAAATATGGCATGGAAGATGCAAAACCAGTATGTACACCCATGGTCACAGGATGTAGTCTCAGTGCAAATGATGAATCTGCAGCAGTACATCAACCAACCTACAGATCTATGATTGGAAGTTTACTATATTTGACAGGTACCCGACCAGACATCATGCATGCAGTTGGAATAGTTGGAAGATTTCAGGCAAATCCGAAGGAGACTCATCTTCAGGCAGTGAAGAGAATTTTCAAATATCTTCAAGGGACTCAAAATTATGGCTTATGGTATCCTAGAGATACAGATCTCACTCTTCATGCTTATACAGATGCAGATTGGGCCGGAAGCGTGGATGACAGGAAAAGCACAAGTGGTGGTGCGTTCTTTATGGGTTCCAGACTGGTATCTTGGTTCAGCAAGAAACAGAGTTCAATTGCCTTGTCTACAGCTGAAGCGGAATATGTTGCTGCTGCATCTTGTTGCACCCAACTCCTTTGGATGATGCAGACTTTGCAGGATTATCAAATCACTTGTACACCTCCAATCCCTATCTTATGTGACAACACAAGTGCAATCAGCATCTCAAAGAATCCGGTTATGCATTCAAAAACCAAGCACATACCAATCAAGTACCATTTTCTCCGGGAACAAGTACTTGAACAGAAGGTCAAGTTGGAGTATGTTCCTTCTAAGGAACAAGTTGCTGATATTTTCACCAAACCATTGCCCAGGGACACGTTTGAATACCTCAGGCAAAAGCTGGGGGTTGTTGATGCATCATCTTGTTGAACCTCTTCTTATTGGTGGTACAGGCTCAGGGGGAGCACATAATGCATTGTTGGCATTATGGAGAAGGAGATCTTGGAAATAGTTGCAATATGTCTCTATCTCTTTCATGGTGGTGCGTTGCTACAATTCCGTTTCATATTCAGGGGGAGCATGCGCTTAGGGGGAGCATACCCTTTGCTCTTGATGTCAAAGGGGGAGAATGAAGCTGAAGTTTGTGAGGTTGCCATCAAGTCCAAAGGGGAAGATTGTTGGCATTATGTTTTCTGGTATGACTGTATGTTACAGATGTTGTACTTGATGGCAACTCCAGTGGTAAGGCTCTCAGTTTGATGAAAATTAAGAAGGACGCAGGCAATCGGTTCAGAAAGTGCGCCCCCGCAGGTATACCATGCAGAATCCGCGTCCAGGGACGCCGGCCAGCCGTTCAGGGGGTGCATCCACCCAGTGCACACATTTCAAGACAGAGAAAAGCACGTGGGGGTTTCTTGTGTGGTATCTAGCCGACGGTTTTGTGTTTCTATGGTGTCGGCTCGTGGTATTGTTCCATGTTTTGGGGAGGAGCTTGCCTATATAAAGCAAAGGAGTTCATTTGGATTATTCACGGTCTTGGGTTGAATATCTTTTGGTGAGATCTAGTCCAGATCTATGAGGGCGAATCTTCTAATGGACTGTGATCTCTATGGCGCATGATCAGATCTGCAGATCTGACTGTTTGGGCTAGTTCTGAAGTCTTCATATCTTTTATATCTGAAGGGACGCAGGCTCAGTGAAGGGCAAGTGCGCCGAGACGCAGTACAGTAAGGGCTCAGGTGCGTCTCTGAAGCGAAAGACGCGGCGCGATAGTATTATTGGATGCGTCTCTGAAGCAAAAGACGCAGCGCGATAGTGTTTTTGGGTGCGCCGGTACGCAGAGCAGTTTAAAGGAACAGTGCATCGGCACGCAGAGCAGCAGAAGGTAAACTGCGTCCAGCCGCAGGCCACAGAAAGAAAAATTGCATCCCTGTCTTAAGATGATCTGTTGACTGTATTTTTCTGTTCATAAGGTGTTCTGGGTTAGTTCTGTGATTGTTGATCTGATAACTGTAGTGGACTGTAACTGTTGTATACTTGTTGATCATTTGATTCTTCATGAAAAGAAGTAGGGGGTTGTAGCTCCCTTCCAGGAGAGACTGGAAAACGAGAGAGAGTTGTAGCTCTCTGCAGGTTGCAGCCTGCGTACTGGTAAAGGACTGCACCAGTACAAAATCATTGTAAAAGAATTTCTAAATTGAAAGAAGATAGAGACATATTGCAGCAGGTGGTTTTCTCCCACATTGGGTTTCCACCTTACATCTTGTGTTCTTTGGTGTGACTGTCTATTTTCTTTGTTCATGCTCATTATTTTATGGTACTGATATGCAAGAATAATTCAAAAGATCAAATAAGGAAGATTTGTTAAATTGCTAGATAATACTGATTCACCCCCCCTCTCAGTATTATTTCCAACACACAGAAGCAGATGAAGTCTACAGAAGAATGGTAACTATTAAATTACAAGATACATAGACTTGGGAAAAATTAAATGATTTACTATGAAAAGGCAAGGTAAAAGTGAATACAGAGTAGTAAAAGAAAAGCAGGAGGTTAGCTTAGTTAAAGAGTATTAGATGAAAGAGTATCAATCAAAGGGTAAAGTCAAAGAACAATTAGCGTGGAAGACAAATAACAATGGAGAAAAGGCAACAAAAGATCTGACAACCAAGCCTAATAAAGAGGGACAACTTGCAGCAGTTACATATCTTTCTCTATCTTCTTGCATGAAGATATTTCTTTTTCCTTCAATAATTCCCAAAACAGTTTGGGATATTTTGTAATAAGTTTTTGTATAAATACTTCATAATTCGAAGTATAAAGTGTGGATTGCTTGACATTTCTATAGTTGTATTGATCTAAAACCTAAGGGTTCATTGTACCATTTTTTCAAGTCAGCAGACTGGATTGAGTAATAAAGACATTGCATTACAGGATTCATGTGTTGGGCCACTTCAGTGAAGTATTTTATATTTGTCAAATTGTTATCTTCTTAAGTGTTTCACATAATTTCATGTTATCTAAATTTGAATGAAGTAACTGGAATATTATTACAGAATTTGTTTAAGTACACTCTGTCTTGAACAGTTAATCATTTTAATGTTTTCTTCTCATATCCAGAGTAGGGAATCCTTTATTGCTCCCTAGTTTCGATTGACCCCTACCATTTCACTCATTATCCGATTTGAGGAACCCTTAGTTGCTCCTTGGATCCGACTAAAAACGACTTCACCATCCATCCTAAAAGATCTATATTTACTCAGCTACCTTGCCCTGTAAACACTATCTTTAGAACTTGATTTAGTCATGTTTTCTTGACACTTGACCCCATAGCCCAATGGCAAAAGACATCCCTCTATTCATCTAAGTCAATGATTCCACCACCAAATCTAAATCATAACCCAATAAAAGCTTAAACAAGTAGCCTAAAATCAATTAACTCAGCAAAGTTAAATCATAAAGATAGAGCCCTCTCTGAGCATTTGGAAGACTAGATCATGATCTCAAAAGTAGGATTGTGGTTACCTCTATTATTTCTTTCATAATGACTCTAGGGAAATTTTAGAGTGATAACATAGTGGCGACCATACTGGGGAATGGTCCTCGGTTGAATAAAAATTTAAGTAAATCTTAAATCTCATCTTTTTCACCTTAGGGTCATTTTAGAGTTGTTAAAAAGTTTCATTAAAAATTAAAAAATTAAAATTCTGGTTTCCAGAAGAACACACTATACCAGGGCACATCTAGATCCAAACCCTGCTATAATAGTTGATGATCCTGGCAGGATTTTAAGAAGACCAAAAAAGGTAGAAACTCAAGGAAGTAGTAGTTAGTTAATTAAAGAAAATTCACTTCCTAAAGAGTTATCAAGTTTATAGGATATTCAATTTGATTTGTCATTTGAGCTTTCTTTGTTTCGAACCAAATCTGAAAATTCAATTCATGATACTATAATAAACCCCAATTTTATTCAATTTATTGAATAAAAAGGTTCCTATACATCCTGATTTAGATCAACATGTTTTGGATACTTTTGATAAACTAGAAGCTTTAACCTCAAATTTGATAAGGCATATAGACGAAGCCTATTTTCAACAGTCAGTTGAATTAGTTTCCCTAACTATTGCTACCCCTGAATTTCTACTGAGCCTTCAAAAATTTTAGATACAACTTCATTTACTACCACCTCACCTATAATATCTACCATAGTTCATTCCCCTAAACCACTCATTCCTCAACTTCCTCTCCAATTAAACATCTCAAGCTCATTTAGTTCATCTACAACCATCTCAAGTTCTTCTAAAAGCACCACTACTTTACCCCCTAGTCAAACCAAAGCCTTAGCCATGGAAGATAGGTATGCACCTTTGGTCTTACCATCTCAACTACATGCCATGACCCAAGACTACAAAAGTAAAATCTTTCTGTT
This sequence comes from Pinus tabuliformis, assembly GCA_031772625.1. Classification (NCBI taxonomy): domain Eukaryota; kingdom Viridiplantae; phylum Streptophyta; class Pinopsida; order Pinales; family Pinaceae; genus Pinus; species Pinus tabuliformis. The sequence continues at coordinate 1,667,419,907 of CM062818.1, forward strand.
TGATGCTACTGGTCAGTATACTGCCCAATAGCATGTGAATAAAATGACTGAATATTTTGAGTTACATTAGATTGATTAGTCTGATTTGCAAATGAGGTTATTTTCCAAAACACTAGTAGGGGATGTCAAGAAATGGTTTAAAGGTTTACCTGCTAATCATATTGTTGATTTAGCTGCTTTCCATAGATTGTTTACCGATAGATGGGAAGAAAGAAAAACCCTTTACAAATATTGTCTGAATATGAAAATATTAGAAGGGCTCCTAATGAATCTGTTTAGGACTATTGCACTAGGTTCAATAGTATCTATAATGCAATCCCTGCAAATATCAAACCTCCACTAGACTTAGCACTAATTAAATTTCCTGATGGTTTTGACACTAATATGTCTTACCAATTTAGAGAAAGAAACCCTGAAACATTGGAACAGATGCAAAGTAATGTTGTTACTGTAGAAGCCAATTTATTACCTAAGAAAGCTAGGATGAGAAATGAGAAAAGAGTTACCATTAAAGAGGAACCATCCACTTCAGATGGTAAGATATACAATTTAGCTAAAAGTGTAGAAAGGGTAATGGATAGATTAGAAAATATGGAAATAAAGTCTTAGCGGGAAAATCAACAAGCACCCCTAATTAGAAACCCCAACTTTAGGAAAAATACTAATACTGGAAAATCAATAGATGCTATACCTGATCAATAGGTTAGACCACCTTTCCAAGAAAATTATGTTGAAGGTTCACAAAACCATGAAGAAGAAGAGGACACCTAGATAAACTTATTAGGGATTAAAAATGAAGATGTTGTTTCTCTTACTCAGGAAGAACAAGAATTGTACATGTTACAACAATTACAATTAGAGTTTGGGGATTCCTCTGATTACAAAAAAGGCTATGAATATGCTATTTATGAAGTTCACAAACAATATAGCCTTATAAGCAAAAATAGTACTAAATTTCAGCTGAAACTCAAACTTCAACTGTTTCTCAAACCATTCCAAATAAGAGAATTCAAAACAAAACTGTTGGTACACAAAATGAATTGCCAAGTGTTGAAAAAGAAGATAAAAGTACACCAACCACAATTGCTAAGGAAGATCTCATACAATTAGGCAAGACTGAATTGCCATTTAACATTAACACTGAGATAGCCAAGTTGAAAATATTAGTTCCTTTCACAGAGCTAGTGAAAAATGAATCATACAAAGCACAAATCATTGAAACACTAAACATAGGGGAAGGTGAAGATGTTGTAAACCTTAATGATGTTCAATGTGAGTTATTATTTGGACCAGAAGTAAATGGAAAACATCAAAAAGGGGGTATCACTCCATTCTACATTAGATTAAATGTCATGATAAAATTTTACATAATGAAATGTTAGATTTAGGGGCATCCCATAACCTAATGCCTAAAGCAATCATGGAAAGATTAAACTTAGATATCACTAGAACCTACAAGGACCTCTTTGTCTTTGATTCTAGCCAAGTGAAATGCCTTGGCATGATTAAAGATTTTTGTGTGACTCTAGTCTAGTGCCCAACAAAGAGTATTGTTATGGACATAGTAGTTGTTGATATCCCACCCAAGTATGGAATGCTATTATCTCGCTCATGGGGAGAAAAATTGTAGGCATCTCTACAATTAGACATGTCATATGCCACCATCTCTGTATTTGGTCAGCAAAGAAAGCTTTACAGAGAAACATTGATGAAATACATGGTAAGTAGTTCAGAAAAACCGTAGAATAACCCTATATACTCCATGCATCCTGATATGGACTCATTTATCTTGTATAATTCAGACAATGAGAAAAATGAGATCACAACTGTAGAAGAAAAATACAAAGTACCTGATAGTGAAAGCATATTTCATGAGTCTCTATGGCATTTAGATTTTGATGGTTCTATGAATAGATTAGGAGTAGGTGTAGAAGTTCGGATTCATAACATGGAAAATAATCATTCTGAAGGTCATGCCTTTAGATTAAACTTTAAATGCACAAACAACATGGCAGAATATGAAGCTTTAATCTTACGACTAAAAATTGTGAGAAAAATGGAGCTAAGAGAGTTTCTATCATGGGAGACTCAGAATTGATCATAAAACAAATTAAAGGAGAATATTCTGTGAATAATCCTAGACTTAGCCAATATAGAGAAACCGTTCTAAATCTGACTAAGGAACTTCTTGAAATTGATTTTGCTACTATTCCTAGGAAACAGAACATGCAAGCTCACAGTTTGACTACTTTTGCTAGCACTTACAGATTACCTTTCGAGCCCAACCACCAGTACATTACAGAAGTAAGACACAGACCTGTTATACCTGATAATTTGAAATATTGGCAGATTTTTTCACAAGATTCTCAAATCTATGATTTCATGAATGTTGAGGGAGAATTCCAAAACTGTAGCATAGTTATTGACTGTATAGTAAATAACATCATAAATAGTGAGATGGATATAAATGCTTTAGATGTAGATAAACCCACTAAATTCACTAAAGTAGAAATAGATAACTTATAAAAAGTAGAAATAGAAGAAATAATCAATGATGATTATGATATTTTGAACCTTAAAAATAACTTTTTTCCTAAGGGATTAGTCCCATTAGAAGATTTGTTTGATTCAAATGATGTAGCCAGAAAACCAAAAATGGAGCCTTTAAGAGCAAACATAGAAGAATGTAACATAGGAACAGAAGAAAATGTTAGGCCCCTATACTACTAGTGTAACCCCTTATTGTTATTAGTACAACCCCCTTATTATATTGATGTACCCATGTAGTGCTCATATTGTTACTATTGTGCCCCATAGAAGCCCACTATTGTTATTATTGTGCCCTTACATTATTGTTGTTATGCCAACTCTGATTATATTATGACCCCTTAGACTCCTATATATAGAAAGGAGGTATTTTCATTTGTATCATCCAAGAATTGTTCTTTTGTGTAATGTAAAGGAGGTTGCCCCCTCGAAGAGGCTGAACTCTAAGACGTTCAACTATCTTTTCTATCTTTTTGTGAGTTGGTTTCATAACATTTGGTATCAGAGCTTTGAATTCTAGGGTTTCGCTGCTCCAAACAGGCCATCGTGGCATTTGTGCTATAAACTTTTTTCCGCGACGTTTCAGATGCTACAAAAAAAAAAAATTTGAGAAGAAATCGTGCTGAACCTTGGGTCTGAATTTCAGAGCTTTTCGTGCAATATTTGGGGAGATATGGTCTGAGGAAGTCGGTCTTTTTGTAGACTCCTGAATTACATTCCAAACAGGTGACCTGGGGAAAATAGTCATAACTTTTGTTTTGAGCATCAGATTAAAATTTCGTCAGAAGTTACAAAAATAGGATGGACTGTAGTTTCCTGTATATATTTTTTAGATCCTAAGGTCAAAACAATGACACGTGGCACTTCCTACAAGTTCAATCTTCTGAAAAGGTATATAATCAAGTCATCTTGGGAGATTATGCATAACACTTTCTTGGAGAATCTAAATTCGATCAGAATGGTGGCATTGGAAAGAGGACACAGAGGGCTACTGTAGGTCACAATTTCAGAACTGGAAGAGTCGAAATTACAAAGTTATGGTCATTTCAATATCGAGCTCCTAGAATCAAGAAAAGATGATATGAGGAAGTTTGATGGCAAGGATCTGGTAAATTGGATACTTCATATGGAGCAATATTTTGATCTACATGGTGTACCACTGTTACAAAAGGTATGTATTGCATCTTCATATTTAGAACCGGATCAATTTTTATGGTATAAAGGGCTTTGTTCTTGTAAACAACTTGTTACGTGGTTAATTTTCACGGAGGAAATGATAGCACATTATGAGGATACAAAGAGAAACACCTTCTTTAGAGTAACAACACAACAATTGGAAAGAGTAAAAGGGCTTTGTTACATAGTGGAAAGTAAAATTATGGCAATAAGGAAGTCTACCCCTCACAACTATAAAGATGGAAGTGTTGTTTTTCCTAGCCTTCCACAACTTACAAGGGTTACACCACAACAATTGGAAGAAAAAAGAGAAAAAGGGCTTTGTTACAACTGTGATAGCAAATACACTAAATGTCATAACTATGATGAGAAGAAATTATTTTACATAGAGTATGAAGAGGAGAAAGAAAAGGATCAAGAAACATCAAAAGAAGAGGATATACACCAGGACCCAACCCAAGGGAAAGAATAAATGAATCAGACCATATCTTGTAAAGCATTGGCAAGAATTACCTCTCCTCAAACTCTCGAGATAGAAGGACATATCAAGAAGAAAAAGGTGCAAGAAGTGAAAGATCACATTGATAAAGAAGAAATGAATCCAACCATATCTTGTAATTCATTAGTTGGAATTACCACTCCTCAAACTATCAATATAGAAGGACATATCAAGAAGAAAAATGTTCAAGAAGTGAAAGATCACATCAAGCATCAAGAAATGAATCCGACCATATCTTGTAAAGGATTGGAAGAAATTACCACTCCTCAAACTCTAAAGATAGAAGGACATATCAAACAGAAAAAGGTTCAAACAGTGAAAGATCACATCGAGCATCAACAAGTTTTCCAACTTTTAAAGGATAACACCACTTTGATGCAAAATCGAATGAAACAACAGGTAGATCAACATCATAGTGAAAAATATTTTGGTGTAGGTGATTGGGTATTTTTACTGCTACATCTCAAGCAAGCTATTTATGAGAAGGAAATGTTGGCAATACTACATGCACTTAAGAAATGGCAACCTTACCGAATGGGAAGACACTTCAAGGTAAAAATGGATCATGATAGTCTTAAATACTTTTTAGAACAACTATTATCTTTAGAAGAACAGAAAAAATGTGTCACAAATATGTTGGGTTATGACTTTGACATCATCTATAGAAAATGGAAGCAAAATTTTGTTGCAGATGCACTCTCAAGAAAGGATGAGGATGTGGAAGCATTGTTTTGTGCTATTTCTATTATCCAACCAAATTGGATAAACGAAGCAAGGGATGAATGGAAGAAGGATGAAGAAGTATGGCCACTTATTCAAAAGTTGCAAAAGATCCCAATTCAAACAATATTGCCAGAAATTGAAGAGGAAGGAAAAATCATATTGGAACCTGGAGCAGTCACAGAAAAAAGAACCCGACAGCTACGAAATCGATCAATTTCAGAGTATCTCATCAAGTGGAAGAACTTACCCGTTGAATATTCCACATGGGAGGACAAGAATTTTATACAGAAGCATCAAGAACTACTCAAGCATTGAGGACAACACTTTTTGAAGGAAAGGGGCATGTTAGGCCCCTATACTACTAGTGTAAACCCTTATTGTTATTAGTACAACCCCCTTATGATATTGATGTACCCATGTAGTGCCCATATTGTTACTATTGTACCCCATAGAAGCCCACTATTGTTATTATTGTGCCCTTATATTATTATTGTCATGCCAACTCTGATTATATTATGACCCCTTAGACTCCTATATATAGAAAGGAGGTATTTTCATTTGTATCATCGAAGAATTGTTCTTTTGTGTAATGTAAAGGAGGTTGCCCCCTCAAAGAGGTTGAATTATAAGGCGTTCAACTATCTTTTCTATCTTTTTGTGAGTTGGTTTCATAATAGAAAAACCCAAACTTATCAAAATATCCAAAGCATTACCTCCAGATGAAAAGTTGAAATACATAAGTTTGTTCAAAGAGTTTCAAGATGTCTTTGCTTGGAGTTATGAAGACCTTAAGTCTTATGATACCAACATTATTCAACATAAGATACCCATCAAAAAAGACCAGAAACCCTTTAAAACAAAAGCTTAGGATAATTAGTCAAGTTCTTATGCCATTAATTGAAAAAGAAGTAAAAAGGATATATGATGTAGAAATCATAGCACCAATTAGATATTTAGATTGGGTCTCTAATTTAGTCACTACTTGAAAGAAAACAGGAGAAATTAGACTCTGTGTTGATTTCATAAACTTGAACGAAGTGTCATTAAAAGATAACTACCCTCTCCATAAAATGGACCACATTCTTTAGAGGGTAGTAGGCTCATCCAGAATTTCATTGCATGATGGATTCTCTAGATACAACCAAATCTTAGTTCAACCAGAGGATCAAGAAAATACTGCATTTACCACTCCCTGGGGTGCTTTCATGTATTTAAATATGCCTTTTAGATTAATGAATGATGGAGCAACATTCCAAAGAGAAATGGAAATAGATTTTGCAAAAAGAAATCCATGAATTTCTAGTGGTTTACCAAGATGACATCATATTGTTTTCCAAATTAGATAATGAACATCTAGATCATTTGAGAAGAGATTTTATTAAATGTAGAAAATTTGGTATTTTCTTGAATCCCAAAAAGATACTCTTTGGGCTAGAAGAAGGTAAACTCTTGGGACACATAATATCAAAAGATGGAATTAGAATAGATCCAACTTGAATAGAGGCAATCCTAAACATCACTCATCCTAGAAACATCAAAGAATTACAATCATTCTTAGGTAAAATAAATTTTCTTTAAAGATTCATTTCTAACTTGGCAGAATTAATGGGAGACTTAAATAACATGTTAAAGAAAGATTCAGCACTTAAGTGGACAGTAGAGGCTAAACATTCTTTTGAGGCAATGAAAGAAGCCCTTACAAAAACACCAATCCTCATAAGTCCTGATTTCAAAAAAGATTTTATAATTTTTTCTTTTGCTTCATAACATACTATTGCAGTAGTCTTGTTACAAAAGAATGATCAAGGTTATGAGCAGCCTATTGCATTTTTCAACAAATCTTTGAGAGATGCTAGAATAAAATACAACATAATGGAAAAACAAGCACTTGCTTTAGTGAAAGCTATTAAAGATTTCAGAGTGTACATTTTATACTCACTCATCATTACATATGTTCCAAATTCAGTAGTAAAGGACATCTTAACACAAAATGGGCCTGAAGGAAAGAGAGGCAAATGGATTGCCACCATTTTGGAATATGACATAAAAATAAAGCCTACAAAACTTATCAAAGGCCAAGGTTTAGCTAAACTCATGGCTGAATCGAACTGTCAGGCCTTAGATATAAATTTCATTGGTGCCCTAGATGATCAGGAAGAGATGGCGACTCCACATATTAGTGAAGCTTTCATAAATTCACTTTGGTATGCAGATATCATATTTGTTTTGTTAAACCTACAATCTCCTTCTGGTTTATCTAGAACTAAAGGTAGATTTTTGAAAATGAAATCAATGAAATATTGTATCATAGACAATGCTTTATTTTGGAAAGATAATGGTGACATTTTATTGAATTGTTTATTAAAAGATGAAGTTGACAAAGTTATGCAAGAATTTCATGTAGGAGATTGTGGAGGACACCTATACTGGAAAACAACTGCTAATCAGATTTTAAGGGTAGGTTTTTACTGGCCCACCCTTTTTGCACATGTTAAGAAATATGTGACCTCCTGTCACAAGTGCCAAATATTTGAAGGCAAAAAGAAACTCTTACCATTACCCCTCAAACCCATCTCCACAGAAATGCCTTTTCAACAATGGGGTTTGGACTTCATTGTGGAAATTCAACCATCCTCCTCAGCTGATCCAGGTGGATTTTGGTGGCCACCCACCAAGTCCACTTGGAACCCCACCATTGTTTCGTTAAGCTTTTTCAGTTTCATTAATTGTAGCACAATTTACTATTTTTAGCAGTTTTTCGGGTCTTGAACTTTCAGAGCCGTTTTGAGGCCCTTATGACGCTTTTTTGGGAAAATTGGGAGCTACATGGGTCCATGGATCCATGTCGCTCTTCCCAAAGTTGTAGTTCTTGTATAGATATTTCTAACGAGATATTGTGCACGTCAAATGAAGATTGTATGCCAAAGTTATGACCCCGGGAAGTTGATGTACCAATTTACCCAAACGGGGCCTAGAGTTTGGCGTTTCATCTTCTAGGGTTAGGTTTTTGGATGTTTTAGGGTTTTACATTATTTCTCAACAATAAATAGGTCTTCGAGCCTCATTATAATGAGTTCAGAGGCATGTAGCCGCCACATCTCTTCTTAGAGATAAGCTACCATCGCCCTAGCTAGTTTATTTCCATTTCTGTTTGTAAGCATATTTCAGTATTTTATAGTAATTAAATGAAGTATTATTTCTATTGCATCTCCATATGTATGGTTATATCTGTAATTTTTTGCGTTCCTATTTAAATCTGGATCAGTGGTATCATAGCGGTCTTCTCTTTCTCTGTCTTTCTTTGTATGTCCCCAACAAGGTCGGGATATAAGGAGTTAGAGCTTGAACTGGTCAAACCTTTGCAAGACCAACCTCGCAAATCCCAACAGCCTCCCATGGCGGATGAAAAGAAATACGATGGGGTAGAAGATCCTATCAAAATCTTGCTTGAAGAGGCCCTCGAGTGATAAAGGAACACGATGATGGACAACTTTGCCCAGATCCTTCAGCGGATACCCAGGGGCGACACATCTACTTCTAACAGCTACTCTGGAAGCGCCACACCCTTTAAGGTACAAGTTAAATTTGAAATTTCCATATTTGAGGGTCAGATAGATGCAGAAACAGTAGATAAATGGTGAAATATGCTAGAAGGGTATTTTACTATTCATGATTTTTCAGGCCGGGAAAATATTACTTTCGCTCTTCTCAAAGCCGTCCCCCACGTCAAGGACTGGTGGGAAACCTATTGCGATCAAAAGGATGAAAGTATGGCCTCACTATTTTCAGCTGCACCCACTTGGAATTCATTCCAGACTTCCATCAAGGAGTAGTACTACCGTGTTAGAAGCTATGAGGATCAATACATTAAGTGGACCATGCTGTGGCAGGGAAGGGACCAAGACGTGCCGAAGTTTACCAATATTTTCCATACCCTTTACACAAATTTGGGTATCAAGGATTCAGAGCAACATTTGGTACTCAAATATCATGGCTTCATGCATAGGTACATCCAGGAAGAAATAGAATTCCTGAACATCTCCTTGTTTGGCACGACATACCGATATGCTGTCAAGGTTGAGAAAAATTTTAAACAGAAGAAGCGAGACTTTGGATCTGTGAATCCGAAGCAAGGGAAAGGTACCCCAAAACCACAAAACAAAGGAAAAAGCCAAGGTGGGGTGGCCCAAGACAACTCGACAAAGCTGCAAACAAAGAGCAGCACCGCAAAGCCGAAAAAGGACACGGGAAAGTAGTGTGAGTTCCATAAGAGCTCCACTCACAACATAAGTGAGTGTCAGGCCAAGCAATCATTGGTGGCTGAGCTAAAGGTTTTAGAATCAGATGCATGTTCTGACTCTAAGTTAGAACATGACAAGGGGAATGACAAAGGGAAGTAAATTATCGATGCGGATCCCAACGCCACCGTTACCACCACAAAGACCCAGAAGGAGGAATCCAAAGACCCAGAGGAGGAGGAACATCTCTTCCACACCCAGATGTGGATAAAGGGCTCCCCGCTACAGTTCATTATCGACAGCGGGAGCCAAAAGAACCTCATTTCGGTAGAGGTCGTGAAGCGGCTAGGCTTACTAACCATAACACATCCACAACCGTACACCATCGGGTGACTTCACCAAGGACAGGATCTTCACGTGAGTCAACAGTGTTTCCTTCCATACAACATCAAGCCCTTCATGGATGAGGTATTGTGTGAAGTTGCTCTCCTTGACGTTTTTGATGTATTATTAGGACAACCATACTTGTGGAAGCGACATGCTGTGTATGAATCAAGGCCCTGTGCTGTTATTGTTACTTTGGGAAATAATTTGTACAGGATATTGGAGGTAGCACCTCCCACCGCCATCTATTTGGTTACTACAAAACAATGTAGTAAGCTCATTTCCAAAACTCGGAAATTTTCTTTCCTGATAATACGCCCTCAAGGAAAGAAGAAGATGGTGGCCACAACCTCCAGACACAGCTCCTCCGCACGACAGCTACAGATGGAAAAGGTCATGGAGGAGCACGAGGACATCTTAACCTCTCCCGTAGGGGTTCCTCTGTACTGTCAGTTCAAGCACTCCATCAATCTAACCCCAGGTGCACCGCTGCCAAATGGACCAATCTATCGGTGCTCCGTTACGGCGAATGATGAAATCAAGAGGCAGATTCAAGAGCTGCTTGATGAGCCCCAAAAATGGGTAACTTATTGCTCATTTTATCTATTATTCCTGATTAATCCACCATTCTTCATAGTTTTATGCATGCTTTTGAATATATTTATGTTAATTGAATGAATGAGAATAGTCACTTGATCACAAAGTCTAATACGTGCTTATTGCATATTTTTGGACATCTTTTGGACCAAGGTCAAGCATTTATGAGCCAGTTGACAGCCAAGTACGAGGGAACAAGGCTGAGGATTGGTAGGAAGGGTGTCTCCTGCACTAAATGGCCCCTTCCTCGAGCTCTCCACCATTAGCTCGGAGTTCAACAACCCACCAAAGATGATTTCCAGGTGTAGCCAAGCAGATTTTGTGAAGTAGTTGATTAACTGCAGTTTTGAGCAGCCAAGCCCCTCAAGTTAAGGAGGGTTGTTGGGAGTCCTCGTGATGCATAAGTAGGAAGGCTTCAAGCCTTGGTAGTTTAGCTATTGAACAGTTGTTTTTCGCACTTTAGTGCCACTCTGCCTTTCAGCTCATTTTTGAGCTCTTGTTGTAAACATTTTTGTGACATGATTATTTTTTGAGTAATGGAGATAAAATTCACTTTGCACCAGCTCTGAGCTTTCCTTAGGAGGCTGTAGCTCTTGGGGTTGGGCCTAACCCAAGTTCCAGTACCTCCTTTGTGTACTTTTATGTGTTTTCCTTGCATTCATAGAATAATTTCTGCTATTTAGGTTAAGATCTTGCTTGTTACTTAGGATGTGTTTGATGATTGGAATAACTTTTCATGCTTTAGGTTGACTTGACAGTTTGGTAATAGAAAAGATATGCAAAAAGGCCATCAAGTAGTCCTTGATCTCATCTCTCCCTCCTTGGGACCATGGTCTGAGACCAAGGCATACTTGCTGCCACAAAAACACGGTTCTTGCCTTTCAATGCAATTGCTAGTGTTAGATTTTTAGTTGGAAAAGTTGATACCAGTTGTACTTGCATATTTAGATCTGTTCTTGCTTAGGTTTCCATAGTTATCTTGCATGATTTCCTATTTATAACCTTCTGTTCATCATGTTTCTGGTTTTTACATTAGATTAGGTCAAAATAGATAGATATCTGGTTTTTCTAGTCTTTCTTTGATCAGTTTTGAGAAATAGTGTGCAGAGCATCTATAATACATCCCTGCCTATCCCTCCTCCATCATACCACCTGATCCAACCCCTAATTCCAGATTCATTCCCTTCATTGGCCACACTTTTCCAATTTGACCTAATTTCTACATTTTTGTGCAGCATTTCTCCCTCCATCTTTGAACAAATCCGATCACCTTCCTCACTCCTTAGCCTCATTTACCAGGTCCTAGACCCCTTTTCATCCTCATCCAACCTCCATTTCCACGTTCCCACCATTTTTTCACCATCCACCCTCTAAAATCCTCTTTCGGATCTTCCTATAGAACCCCTGCAGACTTCCTGTAGAAGTTCACGTGAGCATTTTTTCAAGATCTGATTGCTATGAAACTCTTTGGAAGGGTGCTAGGGACCCCTTAGGCCCTCTTCTCACCTTCCCAACCTCCTGCAAGCACCCACTCCATTTCCTTTCGCCAATCAACCTCTGCACAGTAAAAAATAGTTAAAGCACATGCATAATAATTCTGCAAAATTACTCAAAAATACAAAAAGATGCTTTTTCCATATTTTCCTTCAGAAGTAGCTTAGTCACATGCATTTTACCTTTCCAAGAGTCAATGGCATCCATTTCAGCAACTTTCATCTCTTTTCTTGCACCAGTAGGGTTAGTCGGTAAAACTAGGGTTTGCTAGGGTTTGCATTTCCTTTCAGCTTTCAACTTCTTTCTGCAAGTAGATTAGCCTCTTTTGAGTTAGCTTTCATCCATCACAGTTAAAAGCTTCTTCTAAGAACTCATAGAAGTTGGCTTAAGCTCCTAGCGAACTTGTGCCAGCTGATCAAGTGACAGCCTGCAATAAGAGCTAGTACTTGTGCATATAGCACTGTCGCTTCCAAGTTTGTTACGAAATACCGGGTTGATAAAAGTAAAGAATGAGTCCCAGGAGTTGCAGCATCATTGCTGCAATACTGGAGCCCACCATATTTTTGGCGTCGTTGCCGGGGAAGCATCAGAGTATTTGTGATTGCTGCTTTTCTTCTATCTTCTACTACAACCTTCTGCTAAGTAGTTTATTTTGGCAAGAATAGAGTAGTTGTTTCATTTCCATTCTGCAATTTCATTTCTGCAAAAATAGATTAGACATTTCCTACTTTCCTAGACTAGCATTTCAATTCTGCAAGCATAGATTAGCATTTCAATTCTACAATTTCAATTCTGCAAGCGTAGCTTAGCATTTCATTTCCACAATTTCATTTCAGCAACCTAGATTACTCATTTCCTGCTTTCTTTTCAATTTTGCAATTTTCATTCCAGCAAGTTTTACTTTAGTTAGTTGCAATTTGTTGTTCATTCACTTTCAGTTTTGCAAGTACAAGCAGAGAAAAACACAAAAATCAACCAAAAATATTTCATTTCATGCTTCGTAGGAATAGAGACAATTCAAGAAAATTATTACCCAACACCCCCACCACATCACTGAGTCACCCTTCTCTCTTCTTCGGTGGCAGTGATCCAGAAGAACCTATAAGTGAACCTCCAGAGATATACGAAGATCCTATAACAGAAGAAGAGCAAGAAAACATTCCTCCTGAGACTATGGCTGAACATAGAAACGGTATAGGAGATGACGCAAGAATAGAAGGTGCCTTTCCCATCCGAGAGACCAATGGGGACACAAAGATGAAAAACATAAGTCCCTCAGCCTTACCTCACTTCCACGGATTGACCACTGAAGACCCTGATACCTTCTTGTTTGATTTTGTTGTCCTTTTTTGAACTTATGACTATGCAGAAGACGAGAAAAATTTGAAACTCTTTCCCTCTACCCTCAAGGATGCAACCCTACGCTGGTTCATGGGGTTACCTGGAAATAGTATCACAACTTGGGCTCAGATGTAACAAGCCTTTAACAAAAAATACCAGGATTACTGTAGGTCAAAGGAAATGAAGGGAGAAATCTTTCGGATGACCATCAGAAGTGATGAATCTTTAGAAGACTATGAAGAAAGGTTCCAAATCAGTTATAAAAGGGCTAGGTGCATGCTTGACCCCGAATCTCTGAAGCTGGTTCTACTTCGAGGAGTCCCTGAAGACCTTCTAGATACCCTCCATTTACTGGCTGGAGGAGACATCTACCAACTACCTTATGATGACATAAAGACTTTGTTTAGAAACCATTCTAGGGCAGCTCGGAAAAGAGGTAGGGGGAATGAACTTTCATCTAGTGCCACCTTCTCCAAACATGAGTTTACAAATTAGATGGAAGACCTTAAAAGTGAGATGAGACAGACCATTTCCATGCAACTGGATACTTTCCGAATCCAACAAAAGAAAGAGGAAGCTGAGAGGGCTTTGGCCATCTTTTGTCCCAGATGTACAAGGAAGCATCCTAGGAACGAGTGTCCATTGCACTCTGTAGAGGTGTGTTTCATTTGTGAGGAAGACCACCCTACAAACTAGTGCCCAACCTTACCCAGACTTAAAGCTATGTACCAAGGGGCTGAAGGAACCACTGAACCACTCTACTTCCTAAACCAAAGGAGGCCACATGGATCCAAAACTTACTAGGAAGGGATGCAAGGGACAACCCAGAGTTATTACAACCCCAACCAATCCACTCACATACCTTCTTTGGGTTCCCCTGCTCATCCTTATTGGTCCGCACCCCCTCCTTGGTCATATCCATCGTAATACCATAGTCAACCTGCTGCTCATTCATTTCATTCTCATGTTCAGCCACAACCTCAATGGAATGCACCTCAACAGGGGTGGAGGCCCCAATACAACTCTCCTCCCACTATTTTGCCTCCACCACCTACTCAACCACAACCATTACCTCCTGCTCCTCTGAGACAACCCCAGATGCCTGCTCAACCAAACCCGAACCCCAATAACGGACAGGCCCAACAGGTATATACTGGAGAGACAACATGCCCTACCTATGCTGTGGAGATTCAGGAGATCAACCTATGATCTGGGAAGGTCCTCCCAGATAGCCAACCTCCTCCTAAGGAGGATGAGGAAGAGAAACAGGAAAGTGAACCCAAAGCCATTCCACTCTTTCCTGAGAGACTAACTGGAACCACGCAACCAAACCCAGAAGAGATTGAACTTCTGCGAGAACCTAAACAGTTGTGTGTAAAAATACCACTTCTCTAGGCCATCAAAGATGTACCAATCTACAACAAATTGATCAAAGAGAAGTGTTTCAGGCACTTAGGCAGGCGCAAGAAAGATGCCCCAACTATCAATGTCATAGGACAACTATCCGAACTAATGTTGGGACAAGTAATATATCCAAAATATCTGGACCCTGGGAGTCCTGTAGTTGATGTCCACATCAATGGCACCATAATCCCCCACACCCTGATTGATCTAGGGGCTGTCATTAATGTAATGACTAGGGACACTATGCTCAAACTCAACCTTCAGAGTTCCTTAAGAAATACCTCGACAGTTTTGCAGTTAGGAAACCTCTCCACCGTGACCCCTGAAGGGATTGTGGAGGATGTCATGGTGTCCGTTGATTCTTGGGAGTACCCTGTGGACTTCTTGGTCCTTCAACCAAAGGAAAAACTCACTGGATATCCCCTCATTTTGGGAAGGCCTTGGTTAGCCACTGCAGATGCCTACATCAGTTGTTGAGCTGGGAGCATGACCATTAAGAACGGGCCTATGTCCAAGCAGCTAGTCCTATATCCTCCTACCCAACCTCTGCTAGAACATGACTTACCTCTCTGGTTGGAGGAGGAAGATGAGGATGAAGTCTACTCTACACCATTGTGCACAGTGGAAGCCACCAGGGGAGGTCCTCAAAACGAGGATGACCTTATTGAGAATTTGACTCAAAATCTACCTCCCAGTGTGTTGCCATTAGAAGAGTTGGTAGAAGACACCCAAGCCAGTGCTTTAGTAGATCTCTGTGTGGCTGATCTGACCTATTCCTGAGTTAAGAATGTGGAATTTGGCCCTGAAAGAACCTTGAAGATCAACTCGTCCCTATCCCCCTCTAAGGAGAAGGAGCTGTGTAGCTTATTGAACAACCATTTGGATGCTTTTGCTTGGAACTATAGGGAGATGAAAGGAGTCCACCCTTCAATCTATACCCATCACATTTACATTAAAGAGGACTGTAAACCAGTTAGGCAGCCTCAGAGGAGAATGAATCTAGCCCTTAAGTACATTGTTAAAGAAGAACTGCAAAAGTTGTTGGATGCAGGATTCATCTACCCCATCTTTGACAGCGAGTGGGTTTCTCCTCTGGTGCTGGTGCCCAAGAAAAATGGGAAGTGGAGAATCTGTGTAGGTTATCGAGAGATTAACAAAGCTACCAAGAAGGACCATTTCCCTTTTCCTTTCATAGATCAAGTGTTAGATGGCCTGGCAGGGAAAAAGTTTTTTTTCCTTCCTAGATGGGTTTAGCGGGTATAATCAGATCCAAATCAGCCTGGAAGACCAAGATAAGACCACTTTCACTTGTCCATGGGGTACCTTTGCCTACCAGGTCCTTCCCTTTGGGTTATGAAACGCTCCTGCCACTTTCCAGAGAGCAGTGATGAGCATATTTGCTGAGCTGGTTCATGATTCGGTGGAAATCTATATGGATGACTTTACTCCTTATGGGTCCAACTTCCAAGAAGCCCTGACTAGCCTGGGAAAAGTTTTAACCAAGTGTATTGAAATGAACCTGACCCTCAGTCCTGAGAAATGTGAATTCCTGATGACTAAAGGGACCGTGCTAGGTCATACAATTTCTCAGCAAGGATTACAGGTGGATCCCAACAAGATTGCTATAATCCAAAGGGTTCCACCTCCTCAAAAGGTAAGAGATGTTCGGAGTTTTCTAGGCTTAGCAAGATATTATAGAAGATTCATTAAATATTTCAGTAAGCTAGCCTCTCCATTGTTTGGTCTTTTGGGGAAAGATGTTGAGTTTATATGGACTGACAACTGTCAAGAGGCTCTGGATGTGTTGAAAGATAAGCTGGTAACTGCCCCAATCTTGAGAGGTCCAAACTGGGCCCTACCTTTCCACATCCACACAGATGCCTCGAGCAAAGCCATCGAAGTAGCCTTAGGAAAAGTTGAAGAAAAGCTATCGTATGCCATATATTTTGTCAGTAAAAACCTGTCCAAGGCAGAGTTAAACTATATTGTAATCGAGAAAGAGCTCCTAGCTATAGTCCATTCCCTAAACAAGTTCAGACACTACATCATTGGTTATCAAACATTCGTACACACTGATCATGTTGCAATTAGGTATTTGATGAATAAACCTGATGTAAATGCTCGTATCATTAGATGGTTACTTTTATTGCAGCAATTTGATTTGACCATTGTTGATAAGCCAGGTAAGGAAAATGTTGTCGCTGATTTTTTGTCTAGACTAGATTTGCCTGTAGGTGAAGAAGGGATGGTGGATGATCAAATGCCAGATGAGCACCTGTTTTCTATTTCAGTACTCTCTCCATGGTTTTCTGATATAGCAAATTACTTGGTTTCAGCAAAATTCCCACCACACCTATCCTCAAAAGAGAAGAGCAAGATTGTGAGGAAAAGTGCCCGATTCACTTGGATTTGGGGCAACCTATTTAAACTTGGCCTAGATCAGATTTTGAGGCGTTGTGTTAGGGAGGAGGAATTTTTTGACATCCTCCTAACCTGTCATGATGGGCCCTATGGAGGCCACTTTGCAGCAAAGAGGACAGCTTTCAAAATTCTACAAGTAGGCTACTATTGGCCCACTCTTCATCAAGATGTCAGGAGATACATCAGCCAATGTGACCGATGTCAAAGGATGGGGAAACCGACTCCAAGGGATGAAATGCCCCTCCAACCTCAAGTGACTTTTGAGCCATTTGAGAAGTGGGGCATGGACTTTGTGGGTCCTATCAATCCTCCTTCCAAACAAAAGTCTTACATCATTGTGTGCACGTACTACCTGACAAAGTGGGCAAAGACGAAGGAAATCAAGGCAGCAACAGAAGAAAAAGTGGCTGAGTTTTTGAGGGAACATATCTTCTACAAGTTTGGCTACCCCAGAGAACTAGTCACATATCAAGGAAGTCAGTTTACCTCTAACCTGATTGAAGATTTGCTTGCTCATTACAAGATTAAGCACAAAACTTCCACCCCTTATCATCCGTAAGCAAATGGACAGGTGGAAGTCACTAACAGAGCTTTGGAGGAGATTTTGACTAAAGTGGTGAGCAGCAGTAGAAAAGATTGGGCAGATCACTTGGTTGAGGCCACTTGGGCCTACAACACTACTTGGAAAACTACAACAGGTTTCACACCTTATGAGCTGGTCTACAGGAAGAAGGCTTTGTTGTCCATAGAATTTGAATATAACACATTGAGGTTGGCAGCTCAGCTGGACCTAGATCTCAGCCATGCACAACAGGAAATATTACTACAACTGAATGGATTAGATGAATAGAGAATGCAGGCCCTTCTCCACTCAGAGGTAGTCCAACTTCAAAGAAAGATATGGCATGACTGGCACCTCAAAGAAAAGCAATTTCAGCCAGGAGATTGGGCGTTGTTATATGATTCAAGATACAAGGATTTCAAAGGAAAGCTGAGGACAAGATGGCTAGGACCATATACAGTGGAGAAATGCAATGAAAATGGTTCAGTCCTTATTAGGACCATTGATGAAGAATCCATCCCCATGCTCGTCAATGGGCATCGATTGAAAATCTACAGGAAGCCCCTTTCTAAGCAGGAGTTCATTGAAACTCTGGATAAATCAGTGTTGGTAGTGGAGCAGGCCCCTGTCTCCACTCCACCCACACCTTGAACACAAAAAAAAAATAAAAAAAAATATCCTTGGGTGAAAACCTCTTGGAGGCACCCAGGGCAGACAGTGAGGGTGAAAACCTCCTGGAGGCACCCCAGCTGTCTCAAACTGAAAAAAAAAAAAAAGGAAAAAAGAAAAAGAAGAAATAAACCTAATTTCTGTTGAATAATTGCAGGTTGCAGGAAGGACATTACAGGTTAGGAGGATCGCACAAGACAAAGGCAGAGGGTAGCACCAGGCTACATGAATCCCTCACAATCCATTCCTCCATGACCACTACCCTTTCTTAATATTTGGTCTCATTCGGGCTAAGATTTCACCTTCTACAGGAAGCTCTGTGTCTTCTACAGGAAGTTCTGTGTCTTCTACAGGAAGATCTTGTAGAACCTACAGAGAAGCCAAAATCACTCTCAGAAGAGGACGCGAAGGTTGGGAATCTATCTATGAGGCTTGTAAACCTCCCTGTTTCCATCCATCGCCATATGTCACCTTTTTCCATCTCTGTACACCTCCATTGCACTCATTCTTTATATGCCTACACAGTCACACACCGAAATCTTGTTTTCTTCATACTACCAGCAAAAACTTCTTAATGACAAAATAAGCATCAGCTCCCCCCTCACCATACCTATTACCCTCCATCTAGACTCCTCATCAGCCGAGACCCTCATCAGTAGTATAGCCTTGCTCATTCTAGCTTGCATTCCAGGAGGAGAAGCAGCTACAGGACATCCTACAGGAATCCTGTAGTAGCTAATCCCTCTAGAAGACATACTCCAGAGACAGGGATAGCAAAGTATGGCAGAAGAGACATGCCTAGAGCTCTTCTTGAACGAAAGAATATCAGCAACAGCCGAGGCCAAGCATGCAGTGTGCATGCAACAATAGCAAATGATGGATTGGGTTCCAAAACCCGAAATCTGCATAACACAGCCGTGACCATGCAGGTAAGTGCCTAAACTCATTCGTCTATGGCATAAATCATATTTTAAAAGCTGCATGACTATGGAAATGGTTTGGGTTGAATGGAATCGGTCTCCAGTCAACTCGCCACCCTCGGCCAGTTATATATCCTCGTGGGATCCAAATGAGCCCCGTTACATTCAAAATTGCCAATTAGAGGTGTAGCCAGCACGTGTGGAGTGTCCATTCAAGGAGAAATCGTCGATACTGGTAGTGGTGGCGGCGGATAACGGCAGAGAGGAGGTGATGGCAATCAAAAACACGCAAAAACATTATGGCTGTGACGTCAGATCAACGGTCTAGTTTGGCCACCTCATCCCCTCACCACAAATCATGCCGCATTTAAAAGATGCCTAGCTGAAACATGCACCACCTTCTGTTCATTTTGCCCTCACAACGTCCTCGACTAGAATATGCATCCACCAGTTCTAAAAATAGTTAACCAGTCGTCCTCCACCAGTTTTTATGCCCGTTCTCAAAAATCTCCCACCTATCGGGCTCTATCAGAAGCATAGTTTCATTCTACAGGAACCGGGAGCCTTCTACAGGAAGGGTTCTACAGGAAAGGCGGAACAACTCTATGGGGAAGGAAAACCCAGAATTTTCATTGAATTTGAAGCTCCAAACGAGGTAGGCTCGAAAAAAACTTCTCTGTGCATGATTTGTTTGTACAAGGTGGTGAATTGAACGACATCAGTTTGAGAAACGAGAGTAAAAGTCTGCCTGTGCATTGAGAAAAAGACGTGAAAACTTGCCTGCATATTTCACCGAGTTTACCCAGTTCTTCCTCTACATTCTGAAATCTCCTCATCATTTTTAAATTCTCCTGTAAGGAAGATATATGCAGCAGTAGGGGCCAGCCTGTGTGTGTGAAAAAACTGAATTTACATATCTATCTATGTGCTGAGAAGAGAACCTGTGTCCTTGTGCTCTGTTCTGTAAAAAAAAAATTCTTCTTTTCACAAACAGACAGTCGAATTCTGGGTGACAGCAGTCTTAAAATGAGAGGAATTATTGCTAGTTGATATTGAACACATGAGAAATTCCTTCTTGGAAACCAAATTCAGCTATCCCTTGTCTTAGTAATTGACTATTGTTTTCCTGAGCATTTTCTTTTTTGGTTGAAACATAGAAGGGCACTCAACACCATGCCAGAGGGATTCATAAGGAAAGAACCCTCGGACTCTAGCAAGTTTCATGAGCACCCTGAGGTGGTGGACCTGTTCACCCATATCCTTCTTTGACAAAATTCAGGGTTATGATGAAGAAATGACTGAAGAGTTTTTAATGTCCTTGAGACCACATTCAAAGACACATGCCACAGTTAGTTTTAGGGGTCTGACCCTAGAACTCACCCCTGAGCTCATCAGTGGAGTTACTGGTCTACCATTGGGGCTCCCTTGGAGCAAAGAGGGGAGGTCATTGGGCCAAGTTGCTAAGAAAACGTTCTTTCTACCCAAGGAGCATCCTATAGAAGACAAAAACAGGGTTAGAAGAACCAGCGTGCCTCCTCTCTGAAGTGAAGTTAGTTTTCAAATTATGAAGTATATCACATGTGAAGGGAGGTTTAGCATCATCTATGGATATTATTTCAGGTTGTTGTGTGAATTAAGGCATGGGATTGACTTGCCTCCAGCCAAGAAATTGAGCATCCCATATTTCCTTCTTCAGTCACTAATTGAATGTGGTACAAAGTTAAATGAAGGGATCCCAGATCAGTTGGCCCATCATGGGCTCATCAAACTGTTGGTGGAGGATGCTTTGCACACCTACATTGTCCCCATATCTTGGGAAATCTTCAGAAACATGTCCAGGGATGATAACATTAGAACTTTGGCTGAAAACATCACCCCATCCAGCAGTGAGGAGGGGGAGCACACTGAAGAAATTGAGAAAAACAATGATGAGGGAACACAGGACATTCAAGCAAAGAGAAAAATAGAGGAAGAACGGGGAGAACAGAAAGGAATTGGCAAAAATGCTGAGCCTAAAACAGAGGAAGAAACAATAGCAAAAACAACAAGGGAAAAGAGCATGCAGAGTAGAAAGGAAAAGGCCGAGAAAGCCCAAATGAAGGCTGCCACAGCCAAAGCAGGCACCCAGAAAGAAGAGGGAAAGACACACCCCGAGATATCAGCATCATAGACAGAAACAATGGACACAAAGATTTCTATAGGAAGCAAGGAAAAAGAACAGCAAGAGGAGAAATCACCTGAGACGTTGGTAAGGGAGGTAGTAGCTGTGCTTGCTGCCTTAAGCACACCTACAAAACAAAAAGGAAAGAGAAAGAGGCAAACCTCCATGTACTTTAAAGCAAGGAGAAGCATAAGGATCAAAGTGGGCAAGCCCCAGCCATACTCAAAGGAACCAATCGTCATTGATGACACAACCACTAAACCAAAAGAAGAGTCTCCTTCAAAGATATCTGTCACCTATGAAAGAGGAAGCCCAAAAACCTCCACCTGGAGAGAGAGAATTAGGATGATCGACTAAAAGGAAGCTCTACAGGAAGCTGAGACATCTCTACAGGAAACTCTAGCTAAGCTAAAAGAGACTGAGAAATTGGAGGAGAAGGTAGCCAAACAATCACAGGGAGAGAAAAGACCGAGGAGATACTGGAACCAAGCCCTCAGCCTAGCTTGGGCTCATATTACAACCTGTTAGAAAGTGGGAAGATCATCCCACAGAAGTTTGCGGTACCACTCTTCTTTGCATTAGAACAAGAATGGGTTAGGACTCACACTTGGATGAGGATTGCCAAATCCAAGGGTGTGGCAGACATAGGCCACCTGGAAGAATAGCTCAAAGAATCAAGAAAAGAGTTGGCCATGGTAAGGCACATGGAAAGAAGTCAAAGAGCCAAATTACAGGAGGAGAATGAGTTGTTGAAACAGCAGTTGCAGCTACAGGGAGGTCATAAGGAAGATAAGTCGTCCATTTTGGGAGAATAGTAGCAGCAAGAAGGACCTCCAGTAGACAAGGAAACAACTGAGGAATAACAGAGAGAGGAAAAACTGCAAGCTAATGTTGAGATGCTAAAAAAACTGCTACAGGAAAAGGAGTCACAAGCAGCAGAAGAAATACAGTTTTTAAAACAACAGGTGCAAGAGAAAGAAGCCCAAATGGCCTGCATGGCCAGCTGGGCAGTAGAAGCCTTACAATGTAGGCAACCTGCTAAGTCATATGCCTTATATCTTAAAGATCAATGGTTGCAATTTCAAATTAACACCTTGGCCCAAAGGGGCACCATTCCATTTCAGAATTATCATCAGTTCATGGATTTGTGTGACAGTAGCTCAGCTGAAGATAAGGCCAAGTTATCAGAATTCTATTTACACAACTTGGCCCTTCCAAACATGAATCTATGGGACCCCAATGCGGCAATGGTGGATGTGAAACTCATGGCCATGGCCTCTTGGTTAAACCATGAGGAAAATAGGGCAGCAGAAATTCAGAAAGTTATGGACAGAGAGCTAAGTGAGCCACTCATGATCAGGGTAGAACCAGAACATCCCTCAGCTTTAATATATACCCATCAGAACCTGGCCAAAAACTGTCAGGTTCTCCCAGACTACATTTAAAGATAAGCCCAAGCCATTGCTCACTTTGAGGACATGGAAAGACTGTTGGGGGATAACTGCATTCATGCTTGCACAAGGAGATGGAACACACTGTCCCACAGTCTGAAAATAAGATAATACCACTCCCCAACAAGGATGAGGGAGGCCTTGGCAAGAGTACCACTCTATAAATAGTCAATGCAAAATCTACAGGCCAACTGGATCGGCCTAAAGTTCAGTCCTCCATTGCTTTTAGGACTGCTGGAAGGGGTCAAAGAAGAAGAAGAACACAGGCAATGGGAGGAAGTAGAGAGAAAAGCAGGGTTTCATGACCAAGAAGAGGACATCACCTCGGAAGCCTGGGATGTTAGAGAGGTAGTCAAAGTAATCAAAGATGATGAGCTGGATTAGTTGCTCAGAGGATGAGCAACACATTTAGCAGGGGGGTGATGATGAGCCCCAAAAATGGGTAACTTATTGGGCTCATTTTTCCTATTATTCTCGATTAATCCACCATTCTTCATAGTTTTATGCATGCTTTTGAATATATTTATGTTAATTGAATGAATGAGAATAGTCACTTGACCACAAAGTCTAATACGTGCTTATTGCAGATTTTTGGACATCTTTTGGACCAAGGTCAAGCATTTATGAGCCAGTTGACAGCCAAATACGAGGGAACAAGGCTGAGGATTGGTAGGAAGGGTGTCTCCTGCACTAAATGGCCCCTTCCTCGAGTTCTCCACCATCAGCTCGGAGTTCAACAGCCCACCAAAGATGATTTCCAGGGGCAGCCGAGCAGATTTTGTGAAGTGGTTGATTAACTGCAGTTTTGAGTAGCCAAGCCCCTCAAGTTAAGGAGGGCTGTTGGGAGTCCTCATGGTGCATAAGTAGGAAGGCTTCAAGCCTTGGTAGTTTAGCTATTGAACAGTTGTTTTTCGCACTTTAGTGCTGCTCTGCCTTTCAGCTCATTTTCGAGCTCTTGTTGTAAACATTTTTGTGACATGATTATTTTTTGAGTAATGGAGATAAATTTCACTTTGCACCAGCTCTGAGCTTTCCTTAGGAGGCTGTAGCTCTTGGGGTTGGGCCCAACCCAAGTGCCAGTACCTCCTTTGTGTACTTTTATGTGTTTTCCTTGCATTCATAGAATAATTTCTGCTATTTAGGTTAAGATCTTGCTTGTTACTTAGGATGTGTTTGATGATTGGAATAGCTTTTCATGCTTCAGGTTGACTTGATAGTTTGGTAATAGAAAAGATCCGAAAAAAGGCCATCAAGCAGTCCTTGATCTCATCTCTCCCTCCTTGGGACCATGAGTTGAGACCAAGGCATACTTGCTTCCACAAAAACACTGTTCTTGCCTTTTAATGCAATTGCTAGTGTTAGATTTTTAGTTGGAAAAGTTGATACCAGTTGTACTCGCATATTTAGATCTATTATTGCTTAGGTTTCCATATTTCTCTTGCATGATTTCCTGTTTATAACCTTTTGTTCATCATGTTTATGGTTTTTAGGTCAGATTAGGTCAAAATAGATAGAACTCTAGTTTTTCTAGTCTTTCTTTGATTAGTTTTGAGAAATAGTGTGCAGAGCATCTATAATACATCCCTGCCTATCCCTCCTCCATCATACCCCCTGCTCCAACCCCTAATTCCAGATTCCTTCCCTTCATTTGCCACACTTTTCCAATTTGACCTAATTTCTACATTTTTGTGCAACATTGCTCCCTCCATCCTTGAACAAATCCGACCACCTTCCTCACTCGTTAGACTCGTTTACCAGGTCCTAGACCCATTTTCATCCTCATCCAACCTCCATTTCCATGTTCCCACCATTTTTTCACCGTCCGCCCTCTAAAATAATCTTTCAGATCTTCTTGTAGAACATCCTGTAAAACCCCTGCAAACTTCCTGTAGAAGTTCACGTGAGCAGTTTTTCAAGAACTGATTGCTGTGAAACTCTCTGGAAGGGTGCTAGGGACCCCTTATGCCCTCTTCTCACCTTCCCAACCTCCTGCAAGCACCCACTCCATTTCCTTTCGCCAATAAACCTCTGCATAGTAAAAAATAGTTAAAGCACATGCATAATAATTCTACAAAATTACTCAAAAATATAAAAAGATGCTTTTTCCATATTTTCCTTCAGAAATATCTTAGTCACATGCATTTTACCTTTCAAAGAGTCAATGGCATCCATTTCAGAAGCTTTCATCTCTTTTCTTGCACCAGTAGGGTTTTCTAGGGTTTGCATTTCCTTTCAGCTTTCAGCTTCTTTCTGCAAGTAGATTAGCCTCTTTTGAGTTAGCTTTCATCCATCACAGTTAAAAGATTCTTCTAAGAACTCATAGAAGTTGGTTTAAGCTCCTAGCGAACTTGTGCCAGCTGATCAAGTGACAGCCTGCAGTAAGAGCTAGTACTTGTGCATATAGCACCGTCGCTTCTAAGTTTGTTACGAACTACCGGGTTGATAAAAGTAAAGAAGGGAGTCCCAGGAGTTGCAACATCATTGCTGCAATACTAGAGCCCACCAATGCTACAGAAAGGTCACATTTTCTGAGTTCATCGCCCTGTGGGAGCCCGATCGTGTTGGTACAGAAGAAGGATGGGACTTGGAGACTCTGTATTGACTATCAGGCATTGAACAAGATCACTGTCCATAATAGGTACCCGATCCCAAGGATTGATGACCTCATGGACCAACCAAAGGGGGGAAAATATTTCAGCAAGATCGATTTGAAGTCAGGATATCACCAGGTACCAATCAAACCCTCCAATGTGTGGAAGACTACCTTTAAAGCCAAGGAGGGACTTTTCGAATGGTTGGTTATGCCTTTCAGATTGACGAATGCTCCTACAACCTTCATGAGGCTAATGAATGAAATCTTGAAGCTATTCACCAACTCATTTGTAGTTGTATACTTGGATGACATCCTGATATTTAGCCAGAGTTGGGAAGAGCACCTCCACCACATCCGACAGGTTCTCCAAACATTGCAGCAACACAAGTTATGTGCCAATTTGGAGAAATGCACTTTTGGCATGACCCAAGTTTAGTATCTGGGATACATTATTGATGAACGGGGGGTGCATGTGGATCTAGCCAAGATCCAATTCATTTGGGATTGGCCATCTCCAACCACTCTGAAAAAGCTCCACAACTTTCTAGGTGTTGCCAACTTCTACCGCAGGTTCATGTTGGGATTTTCTAATATCACTTGGCCCTTGAGTCAAGTCACCAAGGGAGGAGCGAAAGAAAAATTCTTTTGGTCTGAATCTAAACAGAACGCATTCACAGAGTTGAAATATCACCTCTACTCAGCACCAGTGCTCGCATTACCAGACTTGCAACAAGCATTTTAGGTCGAGACAGATGCCTCTGACTATGTTATTGGGGCAGTCCTTACTCAACACGGGCAACCAGTGGCATATCACATTGAGACACTTTCAGACATAGTTTGGAACTATCCCACTTATGAAAAAGAGATGTATTCCACTGTGCAGGTCTGCCGACAATGGGAGCATTACATTTTGGGGAAGGAAAAGATCATCCACACAGACTACCGACCCCTGTAGTTCATACATACCCAAGGGAAATTGCAGAATGATCGCCATCTGAAGTGGTCCACATACCTACAACAGTTCCATTTCAATATCAAGTATAAGAAGGGCAGTGCCAATAATGTTGTAGATTGCCTTAGTCGACCATCGATCATGGCGTTAACCATCGTGCTCAACTCTTGTGGGCACAAGACTTCTGTATGGCCACTTCTCTACAAAAGTGACCCAGAATTTGGCCACACATACCAGACACTCTTGGAGGGTCAACATGTTCTAGATTTTCACCTCCAGGATGCCCTATTATGCCACCTGGGTCACCTTTTTGTTCCTTCAAGCGAGCGTGCCAAGATGATTTGGGAATCACACTACAGTTGGGTTGCTGGGCATTTTGGGGTCAAGAAAATGGTTGCATTACTGCAGAAGTATTTCTATTGGCCGAATATTCGACAGGATGTCAGGAGGTACATCAGATCATGCACTTCCTATGACATTTCCAAACCGACCATCAATAAGCAAGGCATCTATACCCCGCTACCTACCCCTAGTCGACCTTGGGAATCCATATCCATGGATTACATGGAAGACCTTCCTTCTACTAAGCATGGAAATGACTATGTTTTTGTGGTCATTGACAGGTTCTCGAATATGGCCATTATGGTGGCCTGTAAGAAGAATACCACAACACAAGCCACTACTAAACTCTTGTTTGAACAACTGTGGGTACACTTTGGGATCCCATAGTCTATCATCTTAGATCGGGACAACAGGTTCCTCAGTACATTTTGGTCCAGTCTCTGGTCGATGCTGGACACCAAACTCACTAGTTCCACAGCCTTCCATCCTCAAATTGATGGCCAGAGAGAGGTTTTCAACAGGATGATCGTACACATTTTGCACATGTACAACTCAAAGCATCCACACACATGGGATGCAAGCGTCCCCTATGTTTAGCACAACTACAACCAGGCTCTCCACAACTCGACTGGCCATAGTCCTTTTCAAGTGGGCTTGGGATTCCAGCCACTATGTCCCATTGATGTAGCCATGCCATTTGCAGCTACTCACGGAGATTCGGGTCATGTCCAGTCCAAAACAGATAAGGCAAACATCTTCATTGATCACGTCCAACATATTTTCGAGCAGGTCCATGACATTTTGGAGAAATCAAATGCCAAGTACAAGCAGCGACGTGATAAACATCGGGTGCCACACATGTTTCAGGTGGGCGACAAAGTCTGGTTGCATTTGCAAAAGGAATGCCTTACTGGAGCCTATCGAAAACTCAGACCACTCTGATATGGTCCCTACACCATTACCAAGGTTGTGGGAGACAATGCATTTGAGCTCAACATTCCCCCATTCCTTGGACTACACCCAGTGTTCAATGTGGACCACCATCGGCCATATTTTCACCATTACTAGACACATCCGACATTGCAGAACAAATCACACCCACAGAGTTAAATCCAGATTGCATGGAACAAGATAAAACTGATCAAATCATGGACACATAGATCAAGCACACTTGCTAGTAGAATATCCAACTATATCGAGTTGTCAAAGCAGACCAAATCCTTCACCAGGGCAAGTGGCTCAGTAGGGACCAAGTTCAACAGAAGTTTCCTCATCTCATGGAGGAACTCAATGCAATGGGGACCATTGCTTCCTAAGGGGTGAGGAATGATCTAGGTGGATATTGGTGGCCACCCACCAAGTCCACTTGGACCCCCACCATTGTTTCTTTCAGCTTTTTTAGTTTCCTTAATTGTAGCATAGTTTACTATTTTTAGCAATTTTTCGGGTCCTGAACTTCTAGAGCCGTTTTGAGTCCCTAAATGATGTTTTTTGGAAAAACTGTGAGCAACATGGATCCATGGACCCATGTTACTCTCCCCAAAGTTGTAGTTCTTGGATAGACCTTTCTAACGAGATATTGTGTGCGTCAAACGGAGATCGTATGCCAAAGTTATGACCCTGGGGAGTTGATGTGCTGATTTACCTAAACATGGCCCATAGTTTGGCGTTTCATCTTCTAGGGTTAGGTTTTTGAATTTTTAGGGTTTTTCGTTGTTTCTCAATAATAAATAGGCCTTCGATTCTCATTGTAATGGAGTTTAGAGGAATGTAGCTGCCACATATCTTCTCAGAGATAAGCTACCATCACCCTAGCTAGTTTATTTCCATTTCTGTTTGTAAGCATATTTCATATTTTATAGTAATGAAATGAAGTATTATTTATACTACATCTCTATATGTATGGTTATATCTGTAATTTGTTACGCTCTTGTTCAAATCTAGATCATTAGCCGAGCATAAATGGATTTTGAAAGCCACTGATTACTTTACTAAATGGATAGAAGCCATCCCTTTTAAATAAGCCACAGACTTTGTCATCATTTCATTCCTTGAGAACAACATCCTTTCTAGATTTGGATGCCCCCAAAAGATCATTACTGATAATGAAACTATTTTCAAATCCAAGAAAATGGTATACTTTTTTAACAGATATCACATTACCCTTGGCCATTCCACTGCTTATTACCCTCAAGGTAATGGACTTGCATAATCCTCAAACAAAAGCCTTCTTAATATCATCAAGAAACTGCTAGAAGACAATAAGAAGACTTGGAACAAAAAGTTGGTTAATGCCTTATGGGTAGACAGACTAACTACTAAAAATTCCATTGGTACATCTCCCTATCAACTAGTATACGGAATGGATGTTGTTTTCCCATCTTCTTTGGGAGTACCAGTGATGAAAAAGATTCAAGAGTTGCAGGTAGAACCAAATGATATCCAAAGGAGGATAAATCAAACAATACATTTGTAGAAAACCAAAGAAGAAATCTATGTCAAATCACAAGTGATCCATGATAAAATCAAAAATATTTTTGACCAGAAAACCAAAGCTAATGATTTTTACATAGGTGACAAAGTACTCAAACATGATTCTAGAAGAGAAGAAAAGGGTAAACATGGTAAATTTGTTTTCCTATGGCAAGGCCCTTATATCATTTATGGTTACAAAGGTAACAATGCATTTTTCTTGAGACAGTTAAATGGAACAAATCTACTAGGAGGACCAGTCAATGGTAGAATGTTGAAGCATTACTTGTCCACAGATTAACATTACTTCATTTGTTTACTTTGCTCATTGTATATAACATTGCAAAGTTTAGATTGGATTGGATGGTAATATTTTGAGGTTGAAGCCCGAAGAGAAGGCCCTGAGCTTTGAAAGGTGTACCATCATATGTATGAATAAAGTAGATCACAGAGGAGCAGTTACAAGGCAACCATAGTCAAAGTTTCAAAGGCTATTGATATTAAAGTTCTTAACATTTCACCAAGAAATGCCATCCCCATGTGGAGCCACTATTAGGGTCCTAACAGGATTCATAATTTTGAATTGGCTATGGTTAGTCTTGTAATATTGTACATACATTTTCTTTCTGAAAAATGTTTTCCCATATTAAAAATAAAAAATGTATAGAGGGTAAGTCATAAATGAATAACCAAAGGACTAAAAGAAAGAAAAATATCAAAAAAGTAAAAAATATGAACCCCAAAAAAAGAGATAAGAATAGATCATGAAAGTGTGCAAATTCAAATGCCACTCCTTTTACTTTAATTTTCAAAATAAGGTTGTGTGCAGCTTGTCAAAAATGCCAATATCCATGATGGTCAAATAGTTTAATCTTGATTCATTCATGCTTTAAATTTCATGTTGATAGATAGAGAATAAAGATCTAGCCAAATTGTTTAATCTTGGCAGATTAGTAGTTACGTAGAGAATAATAATGAGCTCATCAATTTAATTTGAGCCATTGAAAGTTATAAGGTTAGAATTAGATAGTTTTTTATCAAAGAAAAATAAATGAAGGGTCAGCAAGCTCAAATGCACCCAATAAATGAAGAAAAAATGCTAGGGTAAGTAAAGGGTAGGTAGAAGAAGTTTTGCAAGTGCACAAGGTTGCTAAGTCAAAAGCACATTCATCATGTTTGATCCTATGTTTCATGTGCAGGAGGAATTGTCAAAGACTAAGGAAATTCACTAAAGCCTATTTAATAATTTTCCCTCATTTTACTATACCCCCACATACTTAGTTTATTAATTTCCCCCCATTATCCCTTCATTACTTGTAAAGACCCTTTCCCCTCATTTTGACCTTTTCCCATTGTTTCACACATTTTCCTACACATTACCCTTTAAAAATCATCCCCCCTTCCCAAAACCCCTTTCCCTAGTGTGAAACCCATTCCCATCACAAATAATACATTCCCCCCTTATTAATTTCCCTTTTCTCCTTAAAAACCCACTAAACCCCTTTATCCTAAGTTATTTCCTAAAGTCTCGCTTTATGTATTTAAAGTCCCCCACATCATAATTCCTCGACACCCTTTTAACTCACCAAACCTTGGTGTATAGTTAAAACCTCCGCCATATAACCCATGGTCCCCACCCTTTATTAACCCATTGCTTATATTAAAATCTCGTGATTACTTTTTAATTAATCACATTTCATTATAATTAAACCTCGGGCCCTGCCAACCACATCCCAACTCCGTACATGCTACTTCGCCGCACAATATCCCTTCAATCTCCCACCTCCAAATCCAACAACATATATCCATATCACACAGTTTCATCATCCGACAGTTAAAGGTCCAAAGCACGCGAGATTCACGGTTTTGGTCGAGCACTGTTTTGCTACGTGGCGACACCAAGTTATATCGCGTGCTCACAAAAAATACCGCCCTCCACCCAAAAGCGGTGCGATATGGCATAAAACTGCCTCCCCGCCTAAAAGAAAACTACCCAATATTCATTTGCCAATTCTCATGCCAAAATGTAACCATTGTTGGTTAAAAGGCCGAAAAAGCCCCATTTTTCTCTTTTCACTCATTTTTGCTGCAAACCTTTGTTAACCAATTCTGAAACCTTGAACATTTGCGCAACCATTTTAACCACCTTCTGCAGACACCAAATTGAAGCGGCAAATAGACAATTGAAGCCTCAGAAACCTCTGTTGCTACCATAGAACCCTGTCTGCGCACCAAATCATCAATTTCCAAGTATTCTTGAAAGAACTAGAACGACCCTATAATTTAAGGTATGCACAGTGATTATTAAAGGGTTAATTAGTTAAATTAATTAAATAACCTTGCTAGACTGAAGAAAACCTCACTTTGCATCCAAAATCCCTTTTCTACAGACTATAATTAACCTCCCCATTATTCCAGACATTCTGACCATACTCTTAAAGACACAGAAAAAGTAATTCAGTTGAATAAACCAAATTATGGCTTCCCAATGCACTCTGGATGTAAGACCCTTGCAAGCCCCTCACCTGGATATTGACCACCTCCCATTGGCCGATAGAGAGTTTCAAATTAAGGACACTGTTTCCCCTACCCACCTACTAAAATTCCACTGTTGGAGTAAAGATAAGTTCTTGAACCAAAATGATGACATTCACCTATGGGACTCAAATTTTCCCAAATACTTGTTCCCATAGGTAAATCTATTCCCATAAATCATCCACTTCTACCAAGCTTGCTATGTCCCAAGTCAAAGAGCCACAGTCTCCCCTGACCAACAGGTTTTACTCACCATTACTGCAGAATCAATAAATAAAATTCTAAAGATCTCACCAGGCCCAAATGAGACCCCACTTTCAATTGAAGCTTTACTTGAACTCTACAGAAAGCTAGACCTTCCCATGAAAGCTCAAATCTTTCAGCCTTTCATCATAAAAGAATCTCACACTCCTACAGATAGTCCTCCATACGCTGCGACCATTTTCTCTAAGAGATCCAGACAAATTATAACCATGCTCTCTTGCATTATAGGATACACCACTAATGAGGATTTGGATGAGTTTATACTTGCTTTCCTATATATTTTTTGCCCACGCAAGCCTCCAGCTACAATTTACAGCTTTGCTTAGTTCTTGGCATACAGAATCAATGAAAAAGAACAGTTTATCAGATTGCCAAATGAGAGAGTATTCAAATACTCATCAGTATTGTTTTGCATGTTCCTATATTTTCATTCAAACAAATTTCCAGTTAGCATTCAAAAGTTAGACACTAAGGGCCATCCAAGATCTATCATCTTTTGGACACCATTGATCCAAAGATATTCTACTGATTTTACTTATAAATAATTCATTGATTCATTTGTTCATCCAGTTGTAAACATGATAACCAGTATCTATCAACCCAGGATTGTTGGGCGCGAGATCCCCCAAGGGAATTTTTGGGGCTTAGAGCCCAGATTTTGGTCAAATATTGTAATTCCGATGTAAAGACTCCACATTTTGTGGGTGCGGAGCACGTAGTTTGTAAAAGAGTCATAGGGTTTTCCGCCCTTAATTTTGTTAATGTAATGTCAGCTGTAGAGATCTACCCATGGTCTGTGGACCATGGGATTGTATAAATAGAGTGAGGCTCTAAGTAGTTAAGACATAAATTGATAATGGAATATGAACACATGATGTATACGAGATAGATCTGTGGAGTAAAGTCTAGTTTTGGGTTGTAGAGTAGGAGAAAGCTCTGTAGCTGAGTGCGCAAAGGCCTAGTAGTCTGCAGTTGAGTGCGCGGACCCCTGCAGCTGAGTGCGTAGGGTGAGTCGAGTCTGTAACAATTGGAAGTATTAATAAAGAGAATTTTCCTATTATTTCTACGTATATATGTCTTGTTCTATGCATCTGTTACATTGGATATAAATTGCACTTTTAATGCTTATAAGATGCGCGAATGTGTATAACTGTGTTGATTAAGTGAACACAAGTTAGAATAACTTTTTACGCAAAGATAAGTAAGATACGTGGTGTAGTTTGGGGAAATAGTGCAGGTCGCTTCCATAGAAGCACGAAAGCATCTCAGCCCCTGGTTAGGGCTACGTGAAAGATGATTATAACATATCGTGAATGTATTGAAGGTTAGAATAGTGCGCAAAATGATCTACATGAAGGCAGATCTAGTTGGACTGAATCGACATCACAGACATCTCAAGGGTGTAGAAAATTGGTTTCGACATTCCCCCATACTGCCTCGGGTGAGACTTCAGTCTGTGCTCCACAGGCTAGTGCCGAAAGGGCCAGTAGTGTAGGGATTTGTTTGGTTAAATAACTCCAAACCTGGGTCAGGCCCCCATAAGCCAACAAGTGGTTTTGTTGTCGGGACTAGAATCTACATAGAGATGTCTGATGTCGTATCATTGGAATCCAACTAAGAAATAAATTGAAGGCTGGTTGGACATAAGAATTCACGAGTTCGTGGTGCAGGAGAACAGGAACCCGCGACTGTCAAAAGAAGAGTGGTTAGACTGATACCTGTACATAGAGATCCACTAAATCTTCTTCACGTACTTCCCTACTGAGCTATACAAGTGGATCATGAAGCTAGCAAAGAGCCAAGGAAGGTGGAAGCTTGACGGTCCTATTGTGTGCACGTCAGAGTTAGTGCGAAGGTTGGAAGCATCGGATGATAAGATCATGTGCGCTGTTGATCATTGGCTCGATCGTATTATAGGAGGATTCGTTACTGAGTTCGTGGTTGATACCTCAGTTAGCTACAATGAGGTAGAGTGACGCTTTCTCAAAGGAGCATGAGGTAAGTACGTAAAGTCTTTGAATACTTGGATAAAGATGCTATTGTGCGAAAAGAGGGTTATGCAGTTACCTTGATGTTTCGGGCTATGCGAAGTGGAAAAGCTTACAAGAACGAAGGGAATAAGGGACCAGAAAATATCCCCTTGATTTCACCTCCACAAGGGGACGAGGAAGAGCTCGCGAAGGTCTCACTGCGAAGTTCCATCCATCTGATAAGGAAAAGAATTTCATGAATACCACCTCCACCCACACCGTTGCCAGCTTCACCGCCATCACCTCCATCTTCACCCATACCACCTCCACTACTGCCGTGATTCAATATGGAAAGCACAGTGAAGTTTCCTGTGTAAAAAATCTATGATAGTTTAACCCGATAATGAAATATAGATCAAAGCAAAATACTATAACCTACTTCTACTATCAAATTGTGGAAGCTTAAAGATCGAGCTGAACAATATAACCAAAAGAAGAAGAATCAATGGCATAATACACATGAAAATACTTTGGGGAAAGTCAGATAAAAAACCCACACTATTGTATTATCATACATGGTGGAAATACATAGGAATTATACAAAGCCTTAGCTCTCACAGCTAGCTAGCTCTCAGTACAATACTCACAGATGCTTACAAGCAATCTTGGCTTGTCTCCAACCTTCCTCTCTACCCTCCAAGCTCCTATTTCCTTGCGTTGTTCCTTGTGGATGATTAGCCTATTACCAAGTGGAAAACAAGCCTTCAAAACTGTGCAATCCTCAAGGATGCTCCTTGACTACATGCATGAGTTTTCTCCATGAGAAAACACATGTAACTAATAGTACACTGTCCTTGAACATTAATCTCAATTAGGTCTTTCTCAGAATAGACATGCATGAGTTTTTGATGAGGGAATCTTCAGTTAACTAGAGTAGCACTAGTTGAGTGCAGTAATGCATCAATTGACTATTAACTCACTATTAGTTCCTCAAATAGTTTGGAACTAATTTAATTGAACTTAACTCAGTAAACTGAGTTAGCTAATTACAACTCAAATATAACTCAATCTTATCTCCTTAATTTAAGGGATAACTCTTGCATGACTTCAGAAAGACTTCTAACTTGAATTTATCCAACTAATTAATTTAAAATAAATAAATTAATTATTTCTAAGTAGTTGTTAAGACTAAATTCGATTTTAATTCACAATTTAATTCAAGGAAAAATTAAATTGGAATATTCTTGTTTCCATATTTCAACAGTGTCTCTCAACAAGAAAGGGATTATCTGCCACCCCGACCCTATCTCTATGTAACTCGAATTTACACTTTGGCAATGACTTTGTCAAAATGTCAGCATCTTGCTCCTCTATCGAAATATACTACAGCAACATGATCCTCGTTGTGAAAAGCCATGGGCAACAAATCTTGTCTTATGCTTCTCCACACTACCATCAGTAGCTTGCTTTACCTTGTAAAGACAATGGGAACTCACAACTGACTTGTTCACTGGTCTCGAAACCACATCCCAAACACTGTTACGAACTATGGAGTCATACTCCTCCACCATAGCATCAACCCAAATTGGTTGCTACATGCTTCCTCAAAGGAAGATGGCTCAGTCTCAACACATTCCCCAGCAAGGGCCATGT
This sequence comes from Pinus tabuliformis, assembly GCA_031772625.1. Classification (NCBI taxonomy): domain Eukaryota; kingdom Viridiplantae; phylum Streptophyta; class Pinopsida; order Pinales; family Pinaceae; genus Pinus; species Pinus tabuliformis. Next base: position 1,667,455,275 of record CM062818.1, read on the forward strand.
ATCGAGTGTACCTCTTAGGTGACCTCCTATATCTGCGTTGAGAAAATGGTGCTCCCACATTCTCTCTCACATCCTCCAACAATCTGTTAGCTTCTCTTGTGTGCTTCTGTCCATCTCTGGAAGACTCTACTTGAGTGGATGTCTCCACCACTAGAACCTCTGCATGTGGCTCCTCCACATCAGTCTGAGGCTCCTCCTCCGTAGGAACCAACAGTTCCTCCACAGCCTGTAGTTGGAGCTCCCTCTCAAGGGAAACTCACATGGCCTTCTGCTCATTAAACTTGAGATCTCTGCGAAACACTGTCCTCAGATTGGTAGGCAAGTACACCTAATATTTGTGAGGTGTATTAGTGTACCCCACACATATCCCGAACTCTACTGTTGGCTCAAGCTTCTTCCGTGCATCCTTTGTCACATGGAAATATACTGATGAGCCAAAGATCTTGAAGTGACCCACATCTAGTCTCTTATCGGAGAAAGATTCCTCTGGTGTCTTCATCCCAAGTATGCGATGTGGGCTTCTATTCTGCAAATAGACCACTGTGTTGCATGCCTCAGCCCACAAGTGAAGTGGTAGGCCTTGGTCATGCAACATTGCCCATGTTGCTGCTACAATAGTTCTGTTATTCCTCTCGGCCACTCCATTGTACTATGGGTTATGAGGTTCTGTCAACTCTCGTTTAATTCCTTCCACTGCATAGAAGTCATTAAACTCTTGAGAGACATATTCTCCACCATTTTCGCTTCTCAAGGGTTTGATCTTTTTCCCTTACTCTTTCTTGACCAAAGCTTTGAACTCACAAAACTATATGAAAGTTTGGTTCTTCTTCTGCATGAAATAAATCCAACATTTACGAGAATAGTCATCAATGAAAATCTCATAATGCCTTTGCTTCACTGTGGATGCCATCGATAATGGTCCACACAAATCAGCATGAAATCACTCTAAGATAGCCTCTGCTTGACTGTCTCGATCATGAAAGTAAGACTTGCTGTACTTTCCCAAGGTACAACCTTTGCATGTGTCAACTTGCTCAAGTTTACCTTTGGGAAGTCCTATAGATATCTGCTACATTATCTTCAAAGACCCATGATGCAAATGGCCCAACCACCTATGCCACAACTCGCCAATGTCTTGGTTTTGCACCAATACCACTTTCTTACTCAATGTTGCACAATCATCTATCTCTAGTTTATAGATATTCTTCACTAGAATCCCTATCCTCTTGGTCTGACCCGTGGCTATGTGTCTTACGAACACCTTTCCTTTACTGAAGACAACATCGTAGCCTTTGTCCTCCAACATCATGACCGATACCAAGTTCTTCTTTAGTCCAGGCACACACATCACATTTGTCAAGGCGAGAGGAGCTCCATGCTCCATACAAAAAGCAACTGTGCCCACTCCTAAAACACTATACCTTCCGTCGTCACCCATTTCTATGCGCATCTTGAGGTCTTTATCCTCCAAGGCACTAAATAATTTTTTATCACCGGTCATGTGGAATGAGGCTCCACTGTCAAGATACCATACACAACCCATCATCGATGACACCATGCATGCGATGAGGGTAAAGTCCATTTTGAACTGAGAGGCTAATGCCTCACCTTTTGATCCCTCTAAGGATCCCTTCGTGGACTTCTTCAATGGGAAATTAGTCACATAATGTCCCATCTTGTGACAATTAAAGCATCTTACTTTAGACATGTCACTCTTCTTCCCTCCATGAGAAGAATTCGATTTGAAATGGGAAGACTTCCCCTTCCCTTTCCTTGCCTTACTTGCTAAGGCTAGGTTTTCTTCATCATCATTCTTGGATGAAGAACCACCTTGTGTGCTCCTCCTGATCTCCTCCTGCATAAGATCTAACCACAGTCATTCCCAATCCGACAGTTTCTCCCTTCCATTCATAGAGTCCTAGTAGCTATTCCAACTCTTTGGAAGGCCAAGGAGAGCGAGGCTCACCATATCATCATCGACAGTAGTTATTCCCACACTACCAAGCTCATCTCTGTAGGTGGTGAGCTTGTTCAAATATGTGGAAATAGTATCGCCCTTCTCCATCTTGATTCTTCAAAGCTTATCCTTGAGTGCCAATTTCCTCTGGTCACTACTATTCTGGTAGAGGTCCTTCAATGTCTTCCACATTGAAAATGGAATATCCTTCCCATGGATACTTGAGACAATATGGTCTCGAACTCCCTCAAGGATGATCTGTCTTGCCTTCGCCACACACTTCTTCCACTCAGCCAACTCTTGTGCATTAGTTGAAGCTGGCTTTGGGATTTCTTGATCAATGAATTCCTTCAAGCCATTGTCTTCTAATACAACCTCCATTCTATCTTTCCATGCTATGTAATTTGAGCTACCTTCCAAGGCATACTCAAGTCTCAAGCCATAGAACGCCATTGGCCAACCTTGAAGTATGATATGAATTTGATTTGCACCTGCAACCCTGAACTTCAAACTTCGAATTCTCTTCTTAGTATACTGTTCACAGCTCCGATACCATGTAGAAAATCTGTGATAGGTTAACCCAATAATGCAATATAAATCAAAGCAGAATACTATAACCTACTTCTACTATCAATTTGTGGAAGCTTAAAGATCGAGCTGAACAATATAACCAGAAGAAGAAGAATCAATGGAACAATACACATGAAAATACTTTGGGGAAAGTATCAGATAAAAACCCCACACTATTGTATTATCATACATGGTGGAAATACATAGAAATTATACAAAGCCTTAGCTCTCATAGCTAGCCAGCTCTCAGTACAATCCTCACAGATGCTCATAGGTAATCTGAGCTTCTCTCCAGCCTTCCTCTCTGCCCTCCAAGCTCCTATTTCCTTGTGCTATTCCTTGTGGATGATTATCCTATTACCAAGTGGAAAAAAGCCTTCAAAACTGCGCAATCCTCAAGGATGCTCCTTGACTTCATGCATGAGTTTACTCCATGAGAAAACACATGCAACTAATAGTACATTGTCCTTGAACATTAATCTCAACTGGGTCTTTCTTAGAATAGACATGCATGAGTTTCTGATGAGGAAATATTTAGTTAACTGGAGTAGCACTAGTTGAGTGCATTAATGCATCAACTGATAGTTAACTCACTATTAGTTCCTCAAACATTTTGGAACTAATTTAACTAGACCTAACTCAGTAAATTGAGTTAACTAATTACAACTCAAATATAACTCAATCTTATCTCCTTAATTTAAGGGATAACTCTTTCATGGCTTCAGAAAGACTTCTAACTTGAATTTCTCTAACTAATTAATTTAAAATAAATTAATTAATTATACCCAAGTAGTTGTTAAGACTAAATTTGATTTTAATTCACAATTTAATTCAAGGAAAAATTAAATTGGAATATTCATGTTGCCATATTTCAACAGCCTATGTTCAAAGGTTTGGGAAATGAGGATCCGAACCAATTCTGGTTCGTTGTAAGGGTTGTATGGGATGCGCAAGGAGTTACAGATGACAATATAAAGAAAGCGACATTGGTTAGCACCCTGCAAGATCACACATTGACCTGGTATATTAAGTACTCCAATGATAATCCAAATGTGGGAGTCACGGATATCTAAACAGTGCTAAATAAAGAATTTAGCACGCCGAAGTTTGAAGCGCAGTCGATCATTGGATTTAAAGAGATCACAATGCTACCAGGTGAGACTCCTTAGCAGGTGGATCAGAGGCTGAAATGTACAATTCGTGAAGCTAATATGAATCTAATGGATGGATAACATTGCGAGTGGTTTGTAGCTTCACTAATGCAACATTTAAGGAGTGTGCTATCCTAGCAGAAGATAACGATGCTGGAAGAAGCCCTGGAGATTGCCATGAGGCTGCATGATACCTCGATGCTGGATCCTAACTTAGGAGTTCATTAGATCCACGCATAGCTGAAGAATTTATGCCTAGAGATGCAGAGTCTGAAACAAGACACGACAACTCAACTAGAAGTGCATGAAGAGGTATGGTGCAGAAAATGAAAGGGTCAGGGTCATGACAAGGACCACTAGCCAGTTTTCACAAATTACCTTGTTGGAGGAGGATCGATGCCTTTAAGGCTGGAAGTGCAAGAAGGACCTATCGCGGTGCCTGCTTTGTGGTGCGCAATTTGCCATAGACAACTACCACTTTTTACAGAAGTACACGCAAAATTCACAATAGTTGTTCTGCAAATTTTGTAGGTCCATGGGACACAATGAGCACACTTGTAGAAGCTATGAGTTGATGATGGATAGAACTCCCACCTACAGAGTTCAGCTGAAACATGGTCCCTTGACCAGAATGTAGGAGTGGCGTGAACAAGATTTCAGGAGCGCAGACGAGGCCGAGGTGGAGGAGGACCTGGGAGAGGTCATGGACAGTTGATTTTTTACAATTGCGGAGGGCCAGGACATTATGCCTGCTATTGCATGAATCTAACGTGCCCGTTGTGTTTTTATTGCACATTGTTTGATCATGAAACAGAAGATTGTCCTACGTTGATAGCTAGTATACGTGACAAAGGAGTGCTACCGCCTCCCCCGACTCAGAACCTGCAAATGATGAGGTCTGAGTCACGTGAGGAAGATCTGAATGTGAAAATTGTGCTCAAAAGTGGAATCGCGATGGGAGATGACAAAGTAAACAACCAGAAGATAGTACTTAGGTTCACAAAGCTCCGGTGAAAGAAGTGGATTTTGATTTGGAGCATACTCAGGAAACCTTCATTGAAGCTACGAAGAGCTTCGTTGATGCCTCCACTTCAGGAAGCAAAGATAAACCAGAGCCGGAGATGGACCCATCTATGCTCACAATGTTCCTGGAAACATGTATGAAGTTACTACACGATAGTAAGGCAGTGAAAGGGTTACAGGAACTCATCAACAAATGCACTAGGACCGCACCAGGAGAACCGCACGTAGTCCGGAAGATCAGAAAGCATAAGACAAGAACGGGAAGAGAGATGAGACTAACCACGCAGATTGGAGAATATGAGATGGACCAAGTAATTCTAGATTTGGGATCAGATGCAAATGTTCTACCGAAGCAGACATGGGAACGAATGGGGCAACCTACGCTGCAGTGGTCTCCAATTTAGCTGCGAATGGCAAACCTGTAGAAAATAATACCCATGGGGCGATTGCAAGGAATAAATATGGATATTGAGGGAGAGAGCACACTGGTGGATTTTGAAGTGATAGAGATTGTTGATGATAGCAATCCCTACCCCACGCTCTTAGGAATTGACTGGGCCATTGACATGAATGGGGTAATCAATCTAAAGAAGTGCAAAATGATTTTTGAAAAGAAGTCACTGCGCGTAATTGTACCCCTGGACCCTGCTGAAGGATCGTGCTATATGGAGCCGGTGTGTGACTATGAAAGTGATGATGATTTGGACTGCATCTATAAGATAACAGCACAAGACCAAGACTGGGTGAATCCCACTACGGATGGGTGGATGTCATGGGAGCGCGAGAGCTCTTGTAATTCGGATTCTAATGAGGAAATGGAGCGATGGAAAAATTAGTTACATGAGGTAACTACACTGAATTGTAATATGATGACAAGGTCATTGTGCTGCATATTGACAAAAGTAAGAGACCTACCTACTTATGATGGTTTAAGTGAGGTAGATACCTTCTTGGATAAATTTGAAAGAGAAGTACTGGGAAAGCAATGATTCTAGACCTTGGACTAGGTAGTGCGCACTATGCCCGTGACATGGTGGGGTATGCACAAAGGGAGCTTTGAAAACTGGCTTAAATGTAGGAGAATGATGTACACATGATTTGGGAAGCATAGGGTGCGATTGACAAACAAGTACAATGGACAAGATGATTAGTGTGCGCATCTAGCCAGGAGGATGCACGCCTATGGAAAAGAGCCCCAACTTGCGTGAATGCACATGTACTCCACGCTGAAAGACCTGATCAATAAGCATGTGTTGGGGGGGGGGCGGCAGATGGATCTTAATAATGGGAAGACATTATGACAAAAGAGTAATCATGCAGAAGATTCTCCATGCAAAAGTGTTGAACAAGGTATGCAATGTACAGTGAAGTGATTCGGACCTGCACATACCTGTAGTATTATGGGCTTATAGGATGACATGCAAGAAACTAACGGGACAGACACCTTTTAGGCTTTTCTATGGAGTGGAAGCCGTAATTCCCATGGAATACATCATGCCTAGTCTACGCATAGTAGTGCTCACAAGTATGATGGATCGCAGAGCCCTGGAGGAGAGGCTCGCACAGTTGGAGGAGCTTGAAGAAGAATGATTTTTGGCTAGATTTGACTAGTAGGTACAAAAGCAGCATGAAAAGGCATGGCACGATTAACATATTAAGTTGCGCACATTAAAAGTAAATGAATTGGTGCTGTTGTATGATAGTAAGTTTGATAAATTCCTAGGGAAGCTCAGAATGCATTGGTTGGGACCATATGTTATAAGGAGATCACAGATGGTGGTGCGGTGCAGTTGGTAAAGTTAAATGGAGAACCTTTCCCACGAAGAGTAAACGATAGTCATTTGAAGCCATACACAAGGGGCTTGACCATCTGATTAACTGATGGAAGCATAGTCTTAGCACTCCAAGAAGTTGAAAGAAGGCGCGACACTATAAACTACTCTTCCCGGGGACTACATGATGTCAAGACTGTGCATAGTAGCGAAGTGTCACAGGGTCCGCGACAGCGTGAGGGTAGCTACACTGCCACGCGTGGCGGCTGGAAAGTGACCATTACAGTCACTATTCATGATGTGATGCTTGGTTTGAGACCAAATGGAGCAGGCGATAGGCATTTAAGGCGAACTTTATGGGCTAGATTCTTGAAAATTTTCCACCAATCGAGCATTAATGGACTGAATGTGGGGGGAACGATCGAATTCAAATTCAAAAGGCACTATAAATTACAAAGGGTTGTCCAGAAAACAACACTTGGAAATTTGAGAATTGAGTGGTTGCACACCCAGATATTCATGAACCGAGATTTGTTTGATCTTTTGAAAGTAGATTCATTGCTTGAGCAGTTACCAGAGACCCTGAGAGAATTGTGGAATCGCACTATGGTAGCACCCGAAGAAGCCATGGATACCGGAGCAATGACCACTGAGGAAGCCGTGCAGGCGATTACCGAAGTAGAAGCCCCAGAGAGCGTCACGATAGTCACTGAAATCCCTAAATCACCATGCACACCGAGACCCAAGAAAGACAAGCAGGCCATGGTACCGGTGCGCGTATCACCTAGAAATCCACTGAGGACTAAGCTCACCATGGAAGAAAAGGGGAAGGCTATCAATTTGGAGGCTGATGAGGAGGAAGAGTTTGAAGAAATCCTGGTAGAGGAGGAGGATGTAGAAATGGAAGAAACCCAGGGTGCGACCCTCTTACCAGGCTGCCCACATATGTTCCTCCACGGAAGGGTAAAGCAAAGGTGCCCAAAGATATAGATGAGAGAAATATTTCTCTGTAGACTCCACTACTCCCTGACAACATTATGTTTGAAGGAGCACACTTGGGATGGGTGCCCGTGCTGAAATTTAAGGATTGGGACCTCGTGGACCATGAAAGGTTCCCACATCTCGCGACCGCATAGCTCATGTTCCAGAAGAAATATGCGCTAGCCAGAATCATAGAGTTGGAGTCACGTAAATGGATAAGAGGTGTTGAGAAAGCATGGTTGCTAAACATGCTCTGGGTGCCACATTACCATCGCACCACAGTGACCATTTTTGTCATTAGGTAGCTACTCTGCTTGTTGAATGATGGGTGCTTATGTCTGGAGGAGCCCATCCCCATCACAGACCATTTGATTCATAGAATTACCCGGCTCCCTTGCGAAGGGGAGGACCCAACAAACATCTTGGAGGGAAAGAGTGATGATTTGGCCATCGCAGAGGCCATGAAGAAGAAATTTAAAGTGGAGAAGAAGAAGCGAGGGTACGCAATTTCCAGCATCAACAACCATGTCGTCAAGGTCATGACGCAAATATTGGCACGAAATGTGATGCGGAAGTGCTATGTGGATGAGGTGCTCGCGTCGGTGGTTACACTAGAAGCACAGTGTGCAGAAGGGGTCCAGTTTAGCTGGGCAAACTATTCACGCGGAGAGTTCCTTGAGAACTATCGCGAGGCATAGGAGCAAGGAAAAGCATTTTATTATGCATGGCTTCTGTTTTCAATAGTATTGGTGGCATGCGAATTGTTTGAAGACAACGAGTTCCCGACGATCACGCAGGACCTTCCAGAGGTAGCAAAGTACGCTTCACTGTGGGCAACATGGGATGCGCAGAGGACAAGGGAGAGAAAAATATTCTGGGTGCTCATGGAGATGAATATTAGAATGGGGATTAATCGCAAGCCACGATTATTTCCCATGGTCTACAATAGTCTGCAGAGCTTCACAGAATTCAAGGCAGGTTTCCACCATGTCTACATCAGGGCGTGGAAGGACCCCGCGAAGACGTGGCGCGAGTTACCCTATTTGGCAATGGATGATGTCATCTTTTTGGTCCTTGTGTCCTTACTACTAGAGTGGTGCACTCCAGCTACCTCCGCGGTGGAAGCAGAGGAGTTCACTGTGTAGCGGAAGATGAAAGAGGTGAAATTGCAGATGGCACAATTGGAAGAAAACGTAGGAAGGAAGATGCAGCGGCTAAGGCCCAAGTGGCGCGCGATGCTACAAAGTTGGCAGAAGAGTAGCAGAAGACAACAGAAGAAGAACGTGAAGGACAGAAGTCGCCTTCACCTGAGCCGAAGACCAATATAGAGTAAGGTGGCACGGACCCACAAACAACGTCCACCCAGCTAAAACGTCCACGCTGAAGAGAGCAGGTAGGGCTATGAAAGAAGTCGAAGGCTTCAAAGACTTCATTCGACCTGATCACCCTCACTGAGGGGGATCTCCATGATATTGGAGAGACGGTGAGGGACGTCACCATGGAGGCCCTCCAACAATTTGAGGAGGAACACCAGTTCATGTTGGGGGCTCTCCGAGCTCAGATACAGGAGTTTCAGGTGTGAACTTCACAGGCTGGCATAGTGTCAACCAGCCTCGCAGTAGGCACTTCTGCAGCCAAGGAAATGCTACATGCCCAGATGACCAACACCATAGTGCTACCAGATGGAGCAATCGTTATAGAAAATGAGGCCGACAAGCCTATGGTCAGCGGGTTGAAGGGAATTGGATTAAATGTGGCTGCACTCCCTCGAGAGATGCCTTATATTTTGCAGGATGGAGTCACTGCAAAACTACGAGCTAGGGAGGGTCACACACTTTAGGTAATGAACAAGCAATGCATCAACATTGAACAATTGAGCCTATAGCGTGACGAGGTAGTGGCGTAGAACATAAAACTAGTGCAGGTGGTGGAGGAAGCCTGCCAGATGGTCCCAGAGCTGGCCATCCATGTAGAGGAACCAGTGGACGTGCGCGTCCGAAAGTTAGCAGCAGGGGTATGCGACGCAAAGGAAGAAATGGCTAGGGTTCAGCTGGAGCTAAACCTTCAAATAGCAAAACTGCAGTTTAAGGCACATCCTTCAACTCCGCTAGAGGTTAAGGAACAACGCGGCAACATGATCACAACAACAATGGTGGTGATCGACAGTTCAATGACAGACTGAACAAAGCTGTTCGAGCAGTCATTCGAGGTCCTCACCACCCTACAGGAGGACCCAAACATACAGCGCCTAGAGACAGAGGCACGTGAGCTGCAACAGAGATATGGTGAAGTAAAAGGGACTGCACAGATGGTTTCCCTCACACAGAGGCTTGTGAGGATGTAGTAGCCTAAAGCACTCAAGGAGTAGGTGGACGCTGCTCGGCATAAGGAAGTAGTTTTGAAGGCATGCCTACAACCATAGATTGATGAGGTGTATACCATTACAGCCTCCATTTAAGCAAAGTTCACACAGCTGCAAGAAACATAGGAAAGGATTCAGGGCAGCAGTTCAATCACAATGGTCACTGAATAAGGCATAGAGGAAGTACAACAGGTAGCTGCTCAATACGCTACTAAACTTGCAGCAATCCAGTCATATTTGGGAGGTCTTCGTGCAAAGAGCTCCGCACCGACAAAGTGACTCGAGGGCAAGTCACGATGTTTGTGTTAGGGGCCTGCTGGGCATGGGATCCCCCAAGAGAATTTTTGGGGCTTAGAGCCTAGATTTTGGTCAAATATTGTAATTCTAATGTAAAGACTTTGCATTTTGTGGGTGCGGAGCACGTAGTTTGTAAAAGATTCATAGGGTTGTCCGCCCTTAATTTTGTTAATGTAATGTCGGCTATAGAGATATACCCATGGTCTGTGGACCATGGGATTGTATAAATAGATTGAGGCTCTAAGTAGTTAATACATTAATTAATAATGAAAGATGAACACATGATGTATACGAGGTAGATCTATGGAGTAAAATCTAGTTTTGGGTCATAGAGTAGGAGAAGGCTCTGCAGCTGAGGGCCTGAGGCCTACTAGTCTGCAACTGAGTGCGCGGACGCATGTAGATGAGTGCGCAGGGTGAGTCGAGTCTATAACAGTTGGAAGTATTAATAAAGAGAAGTTTCCTATCAATTCTGCATATTTGTTTCCTGTTTTATGCATCTGTTACATCGGATATAAATTGCACTTTTAATTCTTATATGTTATGTGAATGTGTATAATTGAGTTGATTAAGTGAACGCAAGTTAGAATAAATTTTTACATGAAGATAAGTAATATCTGTTAAGAAGATAAGTAAGATACGTGGTGTAGTTTGGGGAAATAGCACAGGTCATTGACATAGCAGCGTGAAAGCATCTCAACCCCTGCTTAGGGCTGCGCAAAAGATGATTATAATAGATTTCGAAGGTATTGAAGGTTAGAACATTGTGTGAAGGCAGATCTAGTTGGACTAAATTGACATCACATACATCTCAAGGGTGTGGAAACTTGGTTCCAGCATCCCCCCATATAGCCTCGGGTGAGACTTCAGTCCGCGCTCTGCGGGATGATGCTGAAAGGGCTAGTAGTGTAGAGATATTTTTGGCTAAATAACTCCAAACCTAGGTCAGGCCCCCATAAGCCAACAAAGATCAATGATGATATTAAGAGAGTTTTACAGTTGGCTAAAAAACGTAGAGTGGGAAACTGGTATCTATACCAGGACCACACAAAAATCAGGATATATGGATGCCAACTCACTCCCTACAAGTTGCCCAAATACCTCCCCATGAGTATATTTGCATTAGAGTATTTCAGGAAGATCATAAAATTTGATGAGGTTAATTTTCTATCATCTAGGAAGAAAACTTAGTTTAGGATCAAAAACCAATTGGGCCCTTTTATTTATAATAATAGGGAAGCTGGACAAGAGGCAGAGAAAATCTTACAGCAAATGAACTTCAAAAGAAGTTTTTTGTCGCAGTATGATCCTAATGGAGTCATAAAAAAACTAAGGCTCAAATTCAAGTTAAGTCCTTTCATACATAAGCCTAGGAAAAAGATTGAAATATATGCCAACCAGTCAGAATGGTTGGAGAATACTTTATATATGTGGAAAAGCAGATTGATACTTGTTCCTTTTTGCAGGTTCCAACCCTATAGGAACAGATGGGTATTACTCCCATTCTACATATTCTAGCCAATGAGGACATAAATGTCAAAAGAACCAAGGAAGAAGGTTCTAGCTCTGGGATGGACACTATAGATGACAGGTTTGAAATCAATTACAGGAAGAGGCCCAAGCTTAATCCTGTAACTGAGCAAGAAGACACCATTGTGACAGTTGAAATCAATGATACTGACATAATGGTTGGAAGGAGTAAAGATCCAACAGTTTTAGAGGAAACTCATCAACCTTCTACCTCAAATACTCAAATCATTAAGAAACAACTTAGTATTGAAGTCTCTTCATCCATCAAACTAGTGGATAAAGAGAAGGATATAAAAGAGAAGTACAAAGAAATCAAGTTGAGGAATGAGGCATTAATGGTCAAAACATATGTCCAGTATTTCAAACAAACACCTACCAATCAGAATAGATTAATGTCAGCCTTTAACATTAAAACAAGTAAAATGCAAATGACTTTTATGCAGCCTATATTCCAGCAACCCAGATCATCAGCAGACTATAGGAAGATATAGTTTGAAGTTTTGGCTAGGGATGTTCACCCTATTGACCAAATCGAATTCCATAAGCAGGCAGGTGAAATGATTTACTCCACAATGACTAACAAAGAAATGACTATGCAGAAACTTCAAAGCTCACTGGATAACATCACAACACAACTTAAGCTAGAAAAGGCATCCTCACAAGCCAAGGATAACAGAATCAAGTCACTGGAAGACTTGGTGATTGAGATTGGATATAATCCAAGTGACATCAAGGCAGCAAAAAAACTAATAAAGAAGAAAAATGAGGATATTGTTGCTTTGAAGAAACAACTGAAGTTGCCTCCTTTTGAACATCCACAAACCAAGGAGGTCCTAGAGAGCCAAACCCAGCAGGAGGAAATGATGGATCTCATTCTTCAACTAAATGCTCAAATGAAAGAAATGGAGAATGAATTGGACAGTTTGATATAGTTGAAACAGGCCAGCCTTGAGACAACCACTGCCATTGCTATTCCTACAGTTACTGTAGTAGTTTCTTCAACTTTGGCAGCTTCACTAGCCCCCACAACTCCACTAGCTACAACACTTCCAGCTGCAAGAGCAACTACATCAGCAACAGGTTCAGCAACAACAGCATCTCAACCAAGTGATAAGGCAAGTAAACTGGTCAAAGCCATGGAGAACTATTATAGACATATTTGGGCACTGCAACCCCAATCTTATATGTCGATAAACCAAGGGCTCTTTAGCCCCTAAAAGTGTTGTTTCATATCCTAAAAGATCATGGTAAACTGATTACATCATTCCCCAAAAGTTCCACCTGAAAAACCACTTAGAACTGGCCAAAACGGGACCATACTGACTACTCCACTATTAGGGTGCGATGCATATTGACTCCTCCACTAGCTAGGTGTGATGCATATTGAAGAGGCCTTCTGTGGGGTGCGATGAGTTAGAATGGACAAATGTCTGAGATAGTTTGATAAGTGGATGCTCATGGAATCTTCTAGAAACTTCTCCTATGACACTTTCCTCTCTGAATTCGCCTAGGGATGAGTAAGAGAACCAAGAACTACAAGTGGAATGACACTAATAAAAAACCCATAGATGACTCACACCCTTGCAGACATCTATAAATGGATCCCTCATCTGAGAGATCTAGAGGCTGGAATTTTGTAATTTGTAAGGAAGTGCTGATAGTTTGTCTTTGACAAGGAGCATTGTATTGTTGGGTGATCTTGCTTTTCATGAGGTGAAGAGGGCTTTGATGCTGGGAGGATGATGTTGGATCAGACAGTTGGGTTGTGATTCTCCCTTCTATTTTAGTAAAGTTCTTTGAGTTTTCCTCCATACAATTGTGTATTTGTGAATCTTGTTATTTGTGAATGCCAGTGTATGTTCAATGTATTTCTGATTCTGCATTGTTTATGATATAATAGATCGAGATGCTTTGATGGTGTTTTGTTACTTTGTTTATATAGATATTCTCTAAGCGGGACAAGTAGGAGAGGAGTTGCAAGCTCTATCAAGGGGGAGAGAAATCAAGCAAGGAGTCAAGCGGAAGATACAGGTTGGTCCCTTTGCTTCTCTCTTATCTATCATACATAAAGGAAATTGCAAATTGCTTTGATTGTTTGTTTCTAGGATCGCTGCCAATCCTAGTGGGACTAGCAGATCGAAAAGACACTAGTTTTACCGGAAACAAAATGGTGATTCCACTGGGGAGCGAATAATTTTTTTTTTTATTGTTGATTGTTCGTTTTATAAACTATAGATGGAGCCTAAAGTTAGCCAAATAGCCTTCGAACTACTTTTGCTCTACAATTGCAAAGTAGATGAATTCTGCTTCAGTCAATCTCCAGTTTAGTTTATGATTTGAACAAATGACTTACAAGAATTCTAGATGCCCTTTTGGTAGCTCAGTAACCTCCCAAGATCATACCCCTGTACTTTGCTCTTTACTGTCCATAATAGCTCAACTTAACTCACTGAAATCAACTGCAAATTTGAGCCAAAACCCATCTCAGTTGCTTCCCTGGCCCATCGCACTATCTATCACTAGAAGCCAGTATGCATCACACTTCCCGAGTGTAGTAGGTGTGATTCATACTCTTTTCTATGAAGCATGGGTGCGATGACTGTCTGAGCTTATTTCCCTCTTTGAAATTTGGGGTTTTGTCCTTGTTTTCAGCTCTATTTAGTTTTTTTGCTGCTTATGAACAGTATCTCATTGCTGAAGCCTGCCTGCATTACATAGTTCAGCCTCCATTGGTTAGGATTAGTAAATGTTTTTGTGTATTTGTCCATCATTTACGATCCTTTGTCAAAAATTAGCTTAAATCGATCTGTCGTTTTGGTGCAAAAAGTGTCGTAACTGTTGTTTTGTGTCAAAAAGAGGAGTGTCGTAAAGTCTTCCTTCTCTAGATAGTCGATTGAACTTTTTGCCATGTATTTGATTTGATTTTTTGATATTTGAAGTGTCGAAAGCATCTTCTATTCGAAATTGAAAAGTGTAGTCTAAGTCTTCCTTTCATTTTGAAAAAGAAATTTTCGAAATGTCGCTTTGAAGAAAATATTTCAGATCTATACTTAGTTTTCCTTTTTGGCATTTTTCACATAAACGGAACAAAAAAGAAATACATGCATTTTCATTTGCATTTAGACTGTGTGCGAAAAATGATTTAGGAAAAGTGCATTTAGTGTGTGCTCTTTGCTCTTTGTTTGAAAGAATCGTAATCTTCTTTCCTTGGTAGCTAAGATTTTCATTGCTAAAAATAAACAACGATTATTTATCATTTTAGATTGCATATTTAGGAATTTTACATCTACATCACGTGGTGAACCTTTGAAAGGAAAACTTATAAACAAGATCAACTCTAAAATAAATTTCAATGAACTTAACAACACTTTGGAACCTAACGCAACACAATTAGAGGTCTAGGCTAGGGACGTGTTCCGGTGTCGTAAAATCTAGTAACTATTGTTTTCATCGAAGGTTGGGTGATTCCTCCTCTTTGATACGACAAGTGCTAGCACGGACTTGTGCTCCCCGTACCGTTGAGTATATATTGGAAGACCACAATAGGCTTATATCCTTTATCCATAGGAAGTTGTGTCTGCTACCCTATCGATCACAATGCACTGAACACCGCGTTCGGGAAGATTGACTATCGTACATAAGTCCTTGGTAATTTCTCTTTAATTTATCACCAAGGTGTATATTGCAGTTTTGTGATCGGTTTGGTAATCCCTCTGTCTAGATTTCCAAAGTAGACACTTTCGTTCCTTTTCAACTCCTTAAAAGAAAAGGTCCATCTGAGCACTTTTCGCTTCAGGTTTATTAAAAATCGAAGGGGACTAGAATCATATTTAGCTTTTTCTCGACTTTTCAAAATTGAAAAAGCAAAGTTGTGTCAAAGCATCACTAAAATTTATTTAATTCGGAAAAACATCCCTATTCCTTCGTTGATCTTAGGTTGAGATAATGGAGTCCACCAATCATGGAATCCCTCTCGAGGGGAATCCTAGTCCATTTTCTTCTTGGGGAAATATTGGTGCTCCATATATGGCCACATTGTCCCTTCCAGGAATCACAATTGGTCTGCCGGTATGGCTATTCTCAACCTCTGTAGTTCAAGATACCATGATTCCTTAGCAATCAAATCAGCAACCAGTTGATACTGAAGTTGACCCTTCGACTTCCTCTTTGTTTGTTTCTCCCTCCCCTTCTTCCTCTTCGCTTGGTGAAAATAGCAATGCTAGTAACCAAGTGGCTTAGAATAAGAAGAAAGGGAAGGAGAAGAAGAAGAAGAAGTCAGCTAAGCAAGGGGCAACCATGAATCATATGGTGAAAATCCGCACACTAAATCTCCCAGATTTCCTTGTGTAATTTGCAGAGGAAACCATTTTCATCAAGATTGTCCTTGCCTTCCACAGATCTTGAGAGAATGGTCTCCCCGCTCACACCGTCTGGTGTCATCAACTGCTGGTGATCATGTTGATAGCACACCATCAACTAGTGAAAATGAAGTTCATGGATAGAAAGGAAAGGTCAAAATTCCATGTGGATTATGTGAAGGGAACCATCACCTTCCCCGTTGTCCTTTTTTGGATGAGGCCAAAAGAGTCTTGCATAACCGTCCTGCTTCACCGCAGCGACTTCCATCTGGATACAAGAAACTCTCCCCAAGTCCTTTACTAGTTGAAAATCTGACTGACATGACTCAATCGTCGGTCGAAGCACCTATCGTTGAAAGTGAATCTTCTGAGTCCATACCGGACCAAAGTCAATAGGTCGAAATGGCAGTCAACCCAGTTTTACCTTCAGAAGGTCCACCTTCAGATGATACCATTCCTAAAGAGAGTAAGAACAATATTATTCAAATTCTTTTTGTTACTTCAGAGTCTGGTGAACTTGGGGGCAATCTGCCCGTTCCTTTACAACAAGAGGAAAATTCCCCAGTTCCCGCTACTCAAGGGGTCAATTCAACTATTTATTCAGTACCCCCTTCAAGCAGTCTAGTTACTTCCTTCGATTGAAATCGACTAGCAAGATTCCGCCTTCCTTCTAATGTACTATTCAAGATCATAGTACAAATTTACAAAATGATCATGTTTGGCACTATCATAGATGAAGGGGCTTTAGCGAATATCCTTTCCTCAACTGCTTGGAAAGCGCTTGGTTTGCCATCGCTTATGCCTATTACACAAAATTTGTCAGGGTTTAACAAAGGAACTAGTCGACCGTTAGGGATCCTTCCTAAGTTGCCAATTACATTGAGAAGGAAAACCGTCAAACATCATCCCTAAATGGTCTCTTTACATCAAGAGTGTCTCTTTAGCCTTCATTCCATCCACCTGATTGCAGCAAGTAGTCCAGTGAATGTAACGAAGCTTAGGGGGCATGCACCGTGGTCTGCTTCGGCAGACGAACCCAGCTGAAAAGATAGGTTTCCCTATATGTTATGTGATTGGAAGTGTAATCTCACACCATTCACCTTTGTCTATTTGATGGAAAAAGCCAAGGAAGTGTTTCATCAGCTCCGCTGACAAAAACAATCCTGCTTAACCGCAGTGATTTCCATATGGTTACCTAGAGACTCTCCTTTTCTCAATGCCTTGGGGCATGCAAACCTTTTTATGCAAACTAAAAGCGACCAATTTCATTTTTATCTTTTTAGTTTTTTTTTATATTTTTAGCTTTTTAGTTTTTCAACTTCTTAGGTTAGGTGATTGGTCTGATCTACCATTCACCTTTGTCTGTGCTGCGGACGAAGCAAAGGAAGTGTTTGAACCATTCCGCGGATGAAACCTTCCTACCTAACCTTAGTAGTTTCTTAGCTTTATAGTTTTTCTAGATTTTTAGTTTGGTTGTTTCTAGCTTATATAAAAAGGAACTATGAGTAATGTTTCCACAAGGTTCAAGCTTGCCAAAAAATAAACCCGCTTATGAGCAATGTTTTCGCAAGGTTCAATCTTGTTAAAAAGTGAACCCGCTTATGAGCAATGTTATCGTATGGTTCAAGCTCATTAAAAAATAAGCCTACCACTGAGCATATGTTCCCCCAGAGTTCAAGCTCGTTAAAAAATGAACCCACCTTCAGTAAATAACCTCTGTGATCGCCATTACATTAGCCTTTTGAACCTTGGTTGTGTTCCTGCCATTACCTCCATTCTTTTGGCCGATCATACACTTCCACTTAATTGTTTACCTTTTTTGAGCAACAACTGCGATGAGTGGTCCTGTTAGCCACCCTCTTCACATCACCATGTTTTGAGAAGTTCCAAGATTACCTGGAACCAGTTGCTACCCTAAACGCCACTCGTTCCTCAAAAATGAGTCTCCTTTAAACTCTTTTCAGACTCACTAAATATGAAAAGATTGTCGAGCTATTGGCCTTTCTAGCTCGCTAAAGTGATTGGAAGTGCCATCCCTCCTGTATATTTTAAAATTTTCAGACCTGAGGGATTATCTCATGAAAAAGTTCAAGCGCTTGTCTTTTCGGCTCGCTAAAGTTATTGAAAACTCATCCCTTTTGTATTATTTTATCCTTTTTCAGACTTAAGGGATTATGCTACGAAAAATAACTACTAGAGTTTCCTTTTCATCCCTTTTCAAACTCTCTAAACATGAAAAGGACCGAGTTATCCTTGTCGTTAAACTCGTTAAAACAATAGCGAAAAAGTTGTCCACCCAGACAAGAATGAGTTTCACTATCGCTAGGCTCGCTAAAACATAGCAACAGGTTTTCCCGAAGGGAAAATTATAGAACAAGCATATGTTATCCTCCTCAAGCTTGACAAAAATAAATGAGTACTGGTAAGAAATGACTGGGGAAAAAGGGAAGAAAACTTGAAGATTTTATTGGTAGCAGGTCGCTTTTGAACATGACACTTTCACTCCATCATCATGATTGAGTCGGGTTGGGTTATTCCATTCATCGGTCATATCACCATTGGTCCTCCATACCATCAATTTTTGGGGTTAACACTACCAATCCATCTCAGTGTCACAGATATCTTCAAGAGAAGTCATTCAGAGAATTCACCATCAAGTTACTACCTCATCCATTGCAATATCTTCACCCTCCATTTTTCATGACCACCATTCCTGAACCTTGTATCATTAGATCGTTTTCATCTCTAGAAAATCATTTGCTTCGTTTCATGTCATAGATGTGGGATACATTAACGCCCTCCTACGATGGGTCACTTCATGTTGAAATCATCTCATTATCCAAGAAGTTGACTTAGAAACAACCCTTTCAGTACTTTGAAGCTTGCATGCCTCAATGGCAAGTTTCTCACTTCCGGTGACAGGTTTACGTCAATGGCCTTCGACTGAAAGATTTTGCATGGTGTTTGACATCGGATCATATATTCACACCACATGAATTGTATTGTAGTACCTTGAGGGTAATTATCATTATCGGTGATTCCTCTCACACCTGTTAACAGCTTACATTATTGGCTGCTAATCAAGCAATGTCTTTCCATGTTCGACTTCAGGACATCTTTTCACATGGATCGACTTGTACATCGGGCAAAGATTGAACAAGTTTGAAGACCCCAGATCTAGTTTCATCCATTTGAGCTGCGATATATTCAGGAATATAAAGACATCAAATGTACACAGAAGCTACACAAATGATCATCCAAGCTAAGGGATGATGACTCTACATATAAAGAATCACCAGTCTACCACTGTAGACGATTATCTGTCTTATGTACATGAAAACGAATTTATAAAGCTGAGCATGGGAATTTCCACCTCAGCTAGTTCATGAAAATAATATGATGATGATGTATTGTATTATATCATATATAGGTCACCTTCCAGTTCTCATACCTCAAATCCTCATTATAAAGCATTTCACTCAACATCAAAAGATTTACGACTTCATGCTTTAGGGGGACAGTTTTATAGACATATTTAGGAATTGCATCCCCAATCTTATATGTCGATAAACCAAGGGCTCTTTAACCCCTAAAAGTGTTGTTTCATACCCTAAAAGATCATGGTCAACTGATTACATCATTCCCCAAAAGTTCCACCCGAAAAGCCACTCAGAACTGGCCAAAATTGGACCATACTAACTACTCCACTGTCAGGGTGTGATGCATACTGACTCCTACACTAGCCAGGTGTGATGCATACTGAAGAGGCCTTTTGAGGGGTGCGATGAGTGAGAATGGACAAATGTCTGAGATAGTTTGCTAAGTGGATGCTCATGGAATCTTCTAGAAACTTCTCCTATGACACTTGCCTCTCTGAATTTGCGTAGGGATGAGTAAGAGATCCAAGAAATCTCCAAGTGGAACCAAGAACTACAAGTGGAATGACACTAATCAAAAATCCAGAGATGACTCACACCCTTACAGACATCTATAAATGGATCCCTCATCTGAGAGATCTAGAGGTTGGAATTTTGTAATTTGTAAGGAAGTGTTGATAGTTTGTCTTTGAAAAGGAGCATTGTATTGTTGGGTGATCTTGCTTTTCATGAGGTGAAGAGGGCTTTGATGCTGGGAGGATGATGCTGGATCAGATAGCTGGGTTGTGATTCTCCCTTCTATTTTAATAAAGTTCTTTGAGTTTTCCTCCATATAATCATGTATTTGTGAATGCCATTGTATGTTCAATGTATTTCTGATTATGCATTGTTTATGATATAATAGATCGAGATTCTTTGATGGTGTTTTGTTACTCTGCTTCTACAGATATTCTCTAAGAAGGACAAGTAGGAGAGGAGTTGCAAGCTCTATCAACGGGGAGAGAAATCAAGCAAGGAGTCAAGCAGAAGATCTAGGTTGGTCCCTTTGCTTCTCTCTTATCTATCATACATAAAGGAAATCACAAATTGCTTTGATTGTTTGTTTCTAGGATAGCTGCCAATCCTAGTAGGACTAGCAGATCGAAAAGACACTAGTTTTCCCGGAAACAAGGACATGTCTATTTAGACCACTGAAATAAATAGACTTAACGAACAGATAAGAAGTCTAGAGGATGAGAAGAAACTGGCTTAGATTATGCATAAAAATAAAGTATAGAAGTCAAACAGGTTGACTGAGAGGATAAAAATATTGGAAAAAGAATTAACATTAAAGGAGCCACTTGCCCAAGAAAAATAACAACTATGGCCCAATATCATTGACTCTATCAATGATATTTGGCCATCTATATAAGTCATCTTTAAACAGAATGATTTAGTCAAAGAGGCTACTGAAGCAATTCACAGAGTTAAGGCTGAAGTTGGAGATATGCCAGAAGAAGCATCAAGAATAATCCAATTCCTTAACTCAAAGAATAAATATGAATTGCAGGAGTTGGACATAGCTGACAGGACTCGCACTATACTAGAGGTGAAGAAATTCCTCACCAAGAGGAACTTAATGATGCAGCTTGAGGAAAAATGCCAAACCATGGAGCTGGCTCTAGGCAGGTTCATGGTTAAATTTGATGCTTTGAGGCAGAAAGGCCTGCCAAATCCCTTGGTAATAAATGATAGGTTAATGCCACATGAAGACTATAATAGGAAAAGCAGAGAACTGGCAAGGAAGCAAGCCAATAGTTCCTCTATGAAAGCGATGCCTACAGGACAGGTTTTATACCAGACTTTTGAGAACCTCTTTTACCTCTAGCATGAGGTAAAACACTTTTTTTTAAACAAGCCCACCTTCGCAAAATACACAGAAGCAGATGAAGTCTACAGAAGAATGGCAAATATTAAATTACCAGATACAGAGACTTGGGAAAAATTAAATGATTTACTGTGAAAAGGCAAGGTAAAAGTGAATATAGAGCAGTAAACGAAAAGAAGCAGGCCAGCTTAGTCAAAGAGTATCAAATGAAAGAGTATCAGTCAAAGGGTAAAGTAAAAGAACAGTCAGCATGGAAGACAAATAGCAAAGGAGAAATGGAAGCAAAAGATCTAGCAGGCAAGCCTAATAAACAGGGACAATTGTTGGCATTATGATTTATGTGTTGTACTTGATAGCAACCCATTTGTAGCAGAACAACTCACTTGTATATGGTAACTAGATGAATCTAGAGAAGAGATATCCGATGCGACAAAATGCATGACAGTAGTGTTTATAGATGTGATGAAATGTACGGAAGTTTCAAGGAATCAGTTCAGAAGGCAACTCACTCAGATGAAAGATCACAGTACAACATGACAACAACAAAGAAATGCAGATCAGACAATAAAGAATGAAGAAAGAGAGGTATACACAGGTTCCCCTTGACCAAGCTGCGTATACACACAAGTTAACAGAACAAAAGGAGCGTATAACATACACACACACTTTCACAGAAGGAAAAGCATGTATACCTTGGAAAACTAAGTTTTTGGTCTGAAGTATTTGGTCCATGGTATTTTGATCCATGGTATTGGTCCATGGTATTTGGTTCGAGGTATTGACCCTAGGTATTTGATCCAAGGTATTGGTCCTAAGTGGTTTTTGTTCATGGTATTGAGAAATGCCTAAAAAAATATAAGGAGGAGAAGATCATTAGGCCAAGGTAGACAAGTATTGAATATTTGATAAAGTGTGAAATCCAATATGCAGGTTATGGGTTTATGATGCTCTGCTTGATCTGAGCCAAGGAGGAACCTTAGAAGTTGATGGAGGACAAGATCTAATGATGGAGTGGGATCTTATGGCTTGGAATGAATTATCTTTAGATGGTTTGATCATGTTTATTCTAGATCTATATAATGATGCATGTGTTGTTCTGTAAATATTATGATCTGGGTATAACTGAAGTCTGGAATAGCTACAAAATTATGAATGAATATTTACAGATGTATACATTGGTTGACTTTGGTAAAAGCGCTTATACACGCAGGTTTGACACATCGAAGTAGTGTATACCTTGTGAACTATGATGTTTGAAGTTACAAATGATTCTTGTTTTTGATGCAGAGTTCTGGGTTTTGCTTTATGTTCTGGTGACTTCATTCTAGTAACATTGTTTAGATTGATTGTGATTTTCTTTAGTGATAATGGATGATGGATCAAGATCATAATGACTTATCATTATGTGATCTGATGGGCTAAATCTGGTTGCTAACACATGTGTTATCCTTTATATGTGATGATCTGGGTATGTCTGAAGTCGGGAAGTGCAGCGAAGTTATAAGTAAGTATTTGCAGATCTATACACTGGTTCGCTTTGATGAAGTTGTGTGTACATGTTGGTTCTGCTCTTACAAGTTGCGTATACACTCTGATGCATGGTTTTGAGGTTATAGCTAGTTTGGAATGATGATGTAGTGTTCTGGATATAGTTGATGGCTGTATTGCAGTGGTGATTTATTTTGAGCTTCAATGTTGTTGATGGGTCCAGTATGAAAATTGGATGAAACGTGGCCTCTAGATTGTGGTGTTGTGTTCCAGGAGTATCCAGTCTAAAAATTTATGAAACGTGGTCCCTGGGAGGAAGAGAGAAGGTTGTATCCTTCCATAGGTCGGTGCCTACGTACTAGTAAACATATTAGCTAGTAAAAGAGGTAGGGGGTTGTAGCTCCCTTCCATTAGATGCTGGAGAATGAGAGAAGGTAGTAACCTTCTGCAGGTAGAAGCCTGCGTACTGGTATGGGTTTGCACCAGTACAATGTTCTAAATAGATTTTCTTATTATTAAAAGAAGATAGAGACAATAGCAGCAGGTGGTTTTCTCCCACGATGGGTTTCCACCTTAAAAACCCACCTTAAATCATGGTGTTCATGTGTGTTGCTTATGTGTGATGGTTCATTTTGTTATTAACTTCACATCATTACTGTTTAATGTTTAATAAAGTACTGGTGCACAGATTAAAGATCAATATATGATGAATTAACTGAATCATTAGTTTGCTGGATATACGCTTGTTTCCTTAAACACAGTTGCGTGTACACATGGGTTACCTTCATTGAAGTAGCGTATATAAATTTTAGTATGAAAAGAAAAAGATTATTGACTTCAATAATACTGATTCACCGCACCTCTTAGTATTATTTCCAACAATTGGTATCAGAGCAGGTCCTTTGGTAGAAGCTTGATCACTTGAAGGAGATCCGTAGAACAATGGGAAAGAAGCTAAAGAAGAAAGTGCCTCAAAAGAAGAAGACATCTCAAAGGAACTATGACAGTGGGAGAATCGATTGGGGATTATGTGGAAGCAACTCTTCAGATTCAGAATCACCTCAGAATGAATATGAACAAGCAAAATAACTATCAGGTATGAATTTGTTATCCTCTGGTGATACATTTCTCCATCCATTTGAAGATGATGAAAGTGATAGTGAAACAACTGAATTTTCTCTTATGGGTGAGGAAGAAAGATATCAAATAGAGGCAGAATTTAAAAGGCTTACAGACAAAATTAGAGATCAACAAGATCTATTGGACAAAAGGGAATGTGCCTTCAAAGAAGAAGCTACCAATCTAAAAGCTCAACTAGAGGAAGGAAACAAGGAAAAGGAAGATCAATGTCAAAAGCTGCAGGATGAAGTGACATCATTAAGAAATGAAGTAAATAAAAGGAGCACAACAATCAAGAAACTCAAAGATAGATCCAGTTACTATGAAAGTCTTGAAGCTAAGATCCTCTCTCTAAAAGAAAATCTTGAAAAATCAAATAAGCAAAATGAAGAACTACTCCAAGCTATTGAAGAACAAGAAAACGAGGTTCTCGAATTAAGGAAAAACGTGGAAGAAGGAAGAAAAGCTGAAGAAATCATGAAGAAGCAGTATCTTGAAAAGGAAGAGAAATATCAGGTTGAGATAAATATACTAAAAGGTAAATTAGAAGAAAAGGATAAGCTTTTACTATTTCAAGATAGTACTAAGATTTTGGATGATATTCTTAGTAGTCAACGGTCTCCTGCCATCAAATCTGTTCTTGGTTTCCATGAATCTGTTGAAGGTGAATCTAGCTCACAAGCTAAGGCAAGGAACTCTAATGTAAAACCTGAAATTCTCAACAAGGAGATGAGAGGTCAACTCCATCAACAACCAAGGAAAGAAATTATTCAAAGAAAATCTTTTACTCCTAAATATGGAAGTGATAGTCGGTTATTTCCTCAAATGCATAACGTTGAATGCTTTATATGTCATAATCTTGGACATGTAGCAGCAAGATGCTGAAGTAGAATGGTTCAAGGTCATCACACAGAAAAATCATTAGCTTTCAGGTACTTCAAGGGATATTGTTTTTCTTGCAATATGTTTGGTCACAAAGCCATTGTCTGCTATAGAATAAATATGAAACATGTAAGATGTTATGCATGTAACAAGATTGGACATATAGCAAAGGAATGCAAGAGAAAATATCAAGCACCATACCAAAAGGAGAAAACATCATCACACTCGAAGATATGGAAGAAGAAGGAAGTACAATAAGAAAAATGTGGCATGGCACAGTGTACAGACATGAAAGACTCAGGAGAAGCTGAAAGTATGAAACTTCAATGTTCTAAATCTCATACGCAAGTTTCATGAAGACAAGTCATGTATATATGCGAGTTCAAAGCTGCACAGTCGTGTATATATAGTTTGAGAAAAATGTTGTGGGACAGTCATAGAAAAACTGATGTGATATGATTAAGACAATTATCAGTTATCTTTTCTATCGTAGATGACTACAGTCTGTGGATATTATTTAGAAGTGTTTTGATCCTAACAAGTTGTTGATAACTTGATGTATATCTGATTGATGATGATGCCTTGATACTTCTTATTGATATATGCAATGATCAAATTTGATAGTGAACAGGTGGAACAGATTCAGAGGGAGAACATGCTATGCTTCTAACAAAGCATTGTTGGCATTATGTTTAGAAGTATTTTCAATGATGATGATGCTTATGTGACTAAAATGTTTAAATTGATACATCTTGCTATGTGACAGTTATAATAAAATCTCAGATGATACTTGTATTGATTGGGGTTACATAGTTGTTATTCAAATCAGATTTATGGATGATTGTGGACGACTTTTTGATGATGTATACAGTACATATATGTTTCTTACATGGTGATCTTCATAAGGACAAGGAGAAGTAAAAAGCTTGAGTACAAAACTTCATTAATTAATGATCAGCCACTCATTTCTTCTATGTTGCTGTCATCATGCCTTCAAAGATGCATAAAGTTCATATGGTGCAGTAGATCTTGGCTCTCACACGGTTGAGGACTGTTGTTGTTGATGATATCAAGAAATCTTGACAAATGACCATAAGCTCATACATATTGATATCTCTTTGATGGATACATGGATGATTACTTAAGTTGCATATTGTTGGTTGGCCAAGAGAATGGTGTTATTGCAGGTCACATGAAGACATAGCTATTTGAAGACATGGATTTTCGAAGACATGGCTTACTTAACCACATAATGATGATGAGTTCTTATCTTATGATGATAGGTTGATACTCACATATGTTGATTATCATGGTTGATGCTTATCAGATGTGGGATGTTCCTTAGTGATGATACATGGTTGATATATTGAAGGTCCTTGTGGAAAGATCATGTAGTTATTGATAATGATGTGAAAGATCATAATGTGATGACTATGGTGTTTTCACATATGATATTGTGTGAATGATTTTGTGTCACTGCTTGGAGATATGACATATTCTGAGTTGATTCATGGAAGGTTATGATAAGGCTCTTTCTACTAAGGAAACGAATCAAGATGAGATCAAGAGGATGAGTTGATATATGCAGACATAATTTGTCACAAGTTGATGATATTTACACTGTCATATCTTGGGAACTAATGATGGACATATACAGGTTACAGGTTTGGATGTTGTTGATAGATGCTTACGGTGCAAATCATACATGGTGTATGATAGTTGCGGATGACTATCATGGTCTTGTTTAGATATTTGGTCTATGTCATGTATATCATTCGATGCAAAGGTCATATAAAGACCCATGATGTAATAATTTGTCTCTTGATGAGTCCTTTTGGTCATATGATGTAATTTCTATCATGTATAAACAATTGGTATATCCCCACTTGGTTGGGAGGATGAGTCAAATTTGTTATATCCCCACTCGGTTGGGAGATGGATGTATGTATGAGTCATTGGTGATAGGAAGGTCATTTGTGATGTATGTATAGAGTCATGTTCTTCTTTTAGAACATCTTTTTGCAAAGTTTTCTTATGCTTAGGCGGAGCATGGACTCGATCATGGGAGCTCAATCAGCACACTTCAGCATATCAGAGAATTCAGCATGCACTCAGGGGGAGCATGACCCTTTGCCCTTGATGTCAAAGGGGGAGAGTGACTTTGTGTGGTTGTTTCCATCAAGTCCAAAGGGGGATATTGTTGGCATTATGATGTATGTGTTGTACTTGATGGCAACCCATTTGTAGTAGAACAACTCACTTGTATATCATAATTAGATGAATCTACAAAAGAGATATCAGATGTGACAGAATGCATGATAGTAGTGTTTACAGATGTGATGAAATGTAGGGCAGTTTCAAGGAGTAAGTTCAGAAGGAAACTCGCTCAGATGAAAGATCACAGTACAACATGACAACAACAAAGAATTGCAGATCAAACTACACAGAATGAAGAAAGAGAGGTATACACAGGTTCCCCTTGACCAAGCTGTGTATACACGCAAGTTAACAGAACAAAAGGAGCATATAACGTACACATGCACTTTCATAGAAGGAAAAGCATGTATTGTTGGCATTATGAGACAAGTGTTGTCCTTGATGGCAAATCACACTGATGACAAATCATAGTGCAGAAGGATAGCAGCAAGGAACTGATGATCAGTCTACAAGTTTGAAGAAAAATATATACACGTTGGTTCACTATATACCAAGTCGTGTATACAAGCAGGTTCACTATATACCAAGTCGCGTATACGCACACTGATGACAAATCATAGTGCAGAAGGATAGCAGCAAGGAATTGATGATCAGTCTACAAGTTTGAAGAAAAATATATACACGCTGGTTCACTATATACCAAGTCGCGTATACAAGCAGGTTCACTATATACCAAGTCGCGTATACGCAGGTTCGCTATATACCAAGTCGCGTGTACACGCAGGTTGGCTTCAGTAAAAGAGCGTGTATGTGGATAACTTATCTTTGGTCCATGGCGGTTATTCCTTGGAAGTTGTGCCTATGGTTTTGGACCATGGTGTCTCGACGGATGTGTTGATACCTAGTTTTGAAGTTGATGGTATTGTGTTACTATGGTTTTGGCTCGAGGTATTGAGCAAGGCCTAAGGCTATATAAGGAGAAGAAGATCATTAGGCAAAGGCATCTGAAAAAGGCTTGAATATCTGATGAAGTATTAGATCCAGTATGCAGGTTATTGGTTGATGATGTTTTGCTTGATCTGAGCTAAGGAGAGATCTCATCGGTTGATGGAGAACAAGATCTAAGGAGAGATCGGGATCAAATGGTTTGGAAATGAACTATCTTTATATGGTTGATTATGCGTATTTCTAGATCTGCATACTGACACAATGTTATGTTTTGGGTATAACTGATATCTGGTACAGCTGCAAGTTATGAAAAAATATTTTTAGATCTGTACGCAGGTTGTCTTCGGTAAAACCGTGTGTATACGCGGGTTTCCTTCATTGAAGTAGCATATATCTTTTGGAGTTTGATTTTTGGGTTGCAGCTGGGTCTGACTGTTATTGCAGAGTTCTGTAGTCTGCTCTGTGTTCTGGTGATTGGGTTTGACAGGGTTTCAGTGGTTCAGTGATTCAAAGATTGTTGATGCGAGTATTGGTTGTTTTGTAATTTGCTATGAAAGTTGAATGAATTGTGGTCTTCAGATTGTAATGTTGTGCTTCAGGAATATCCAGTCTGAAAATGTATGAAAAGTGGTACCTGAAGGAAAGAAGATTGTAGGCCTGCACCTACGTACTAGTATCTTAGCTAGTACAAGAGCAAAGGGGGTTGGAGCTCCCTTCCAAGGAAGTTTGGAGAACGAGAGAAGGTTGAAGCCTTCTGCAGGTTGTAGCCTGCGTACTGGTATAAGGCTGCACCAGTACAAAATATTGTAAACTGAAGTTCTTATTAAAGAAAGATAGAGACGACTTGTAGCAGGTGGTTTTCACCCACATTGGGTTTCCACCTTATATCATGGTGTTCATGTGTGTGGCTTTTGTGTGGTGATCTGTTCTGTTATACTGCATATGTTTACTCTTAATATGGTGAATAATGTCCTAATGCATTTAACTGAAGATAAACTAACTGAATTATAATATTTATGGTTATACGCTGGTTTCTTTAGACACAGTGGCGTGTACACGCTGGTTCACTTAACTGAAGTAGCGTATATGTTTCTGAGCATTAAAAAGTTTTATTGATCTGATAATACTGATTCACCCCCGCCCCCCTCTCAGTATTATTTCCAACAATTGGTATCAGAGCAGGTCCTTCAGAGAAGCTTGATCGCTTGAAGGTAGATCGTTCATCATGAGCAACTACGAGAGAGAAGCATCAATCAGGCCACCGGTTTTTGATGGGACAAACTTCAATTATTGGAAGGTAAGAGTTACTACCTATCTTCAATCTCTTGGTACAGAAGTTTGGGACATCGTAGAGACAGGCTACACTTTTCCTTCAGCTACACCTACAGATGCAGCCGAGAAAAAGAAATATGAAACAAATGCGAAAGCAGTCAATACTCTATTGGGATGTATATCTCAATCAGAATTCATGAAGGTAATGCACTATAAATCTGCAAAAGAAATATGGGACAAAATTGTCACGAGCTATGAAGGAGACGAACAGGTAAAGCGTGCTAAACTTCAAACTCTCAAGATTAAGTATGAGACTCTCAGAATGTATAATGATGAAAGTGTGGCTAACTATTTCCTTAGGGTAGATGAGATTGTTAATTGCATGAAAAACTTGGGTGAAGAAATAAAAGAGGCTATTGTGGTTGAAAAGGTTCTAAGATCTTTGTCCCCCAAGTTTGAATCTAAAGTGTCTGCCATAGAAGAAAAGGAAAATCTGCAAATTCTCACTATGTCTCAGCTTCACGGAATTCTAACCGCTTATGAAATGAGAAAGGGAGGTCCATCAGACAGAAGAGAAGTTGCCTTCAAGGCTTCAGGCAAAGAAGATTATTATGAAGCAAGTCACGTGCCAGAAGATGAAGAAGAGGAATCAAATTTTGTCAGAAATCTTCAAAGGGGTTCTGGAAGGTTCAGAGGTAAGCTACCTTTTAAATGCTTTGCTTGTGGAAGAGTAGGTCATTATGCTGCCAGATGTCCTCACAAAGATAAGAATGACAAGGGAAAGGAACCTGTTAAATGGAACAAGAAACAAAATGAAAAGAAGAAAAGCTATTACACTCATGAAGATAGTGATGGTCTTTCAAATAGTGATGAAGATGAACAAGGTAATAGATATAAACTTTTAATGGATTTTGAAGATGATGACTATATGGATGCTATAGATGTAGAAGGTTTTTGTGAAGAAATGAAAGATCTCAAAGTTTGCTTAGAAGAGAAGAGTGCTATTATTGATTCTCTACAATGTCAACTAGCTGAAAAGGAAAAACATCTTGAAAAATTGGAATGTGAGATTGTTTGTCTTAGAAAGGAGATTGAGAAAACAAAAGCGATTAATCTTAAATTTGTTAAAGGATCTGAAACCTTGGATGAGATTATCAATGTGCAGTGATCTCCTCTGATCAAGACAGGTCTTGGACATAATGGAGAAACATCTCAATCATCTACCTCTAAAAGCTATCTTGATGCAGCAAGGAGAATCGATCAAAGGCCAAATAAAAGGTCATCAGGTGAATCAGGGACAGTTTACCTCAAGAACAAATAAAGACCATCAAGAAATTCGGGGACAAACTGCCTTAAGGACAAACAAAAGCTACAATCAGCCTCAGGTAAAATCTTCCCAATTTGCTCCAAGAATGAATGTGAATAGAACCTACAATCGGTTGGATGATAGATCTGATTATCGCAGAAGTTTCTTTAATGGCCAATGCTTTTCTTGCCATAACTTCGGTCACAAAGCAGCTCAATGTGTTGCCTACAAGACAATCATGACTAGAGAAGCTCAAAAGCAAGGGAGAATGACTAGAACCATGAAAAGGACTTATAACAACTTTTCGGTTCTTGAAAATGAAGTTGAATGCTCTATTTGTAATAACTTTGGTCATGAAGACTCTGAATGTAGGAGCAGGTTCCGGAAGACAACTCAAAAGGAACAAACCTCAAATGTCAGAACATGGAGAATAAAGGAACCGCAACCAAAAAGATGTGGGATAGCCTTTTATGCAGAAGGTCAAGAAAGTCTATGGTACATTGACAGTGGATGTTCGAAGCATATGACAGGGGACAAAGAAAAGCTTGAGTCATATACCGCATTAGAAAAGAGGAAGAAAGTTTCTTTTGGAAACGATATCTCTACAGCCATAAAAGGAAAAGGTGTTGCTCCATTGAAAGAGAAGGTCAAAGCTGGAAATGTTTTGTATGTTGATGGATTGAAGCATAATCTTTTGAGTGTCAGTCAGATGTGCGATCAAGTAACAGAGGTAATATTTAGATCAAATGGATGTTGTGTTCGTGACCTTGATACAGGTAAAACAGTGATCAAAGGAAGAAGGACTCCAAATAATCTATACATATTTGAAGAAGGACCACAACAATGTTATTTGAGCAAGGATGATGAACACTGGCTATGGCATCGGAGGTTGGGGCATCTAAGCTTTTCACAAATAAGGAAAGCATGCAAATATCAGGCAGTTCGTGGTCTTCCAGATATCAAAATTCCAGACAACACTATATGCAAATCTTGTCAGTTTGGAAAGCAAACCAGAACTAACTTTCCAGAGAAGGAAGGATCAGCCAGCATACCTCTTGAGCTAGTCCATATAGATGTATGCGGTCCATTTAGAAAAAGGACACCTCGAGGAGAAGAATATTTGATATTATTCATTGACGATTTCTCCAGGTTTGTCTGGTTAGGGCTTATGAAGCACAAAGATGAAGCATTCGAAAAATTCAAATCATTCAAAGCTTTGGTTGAAAATGAATCAGGACACAAAATTAAGTGCCTCAGATCTGACAGAGGTGGGGAGTTTACCTCAAACGAATTTTTCGATTTCTGTGAAGAACATGGGATAAGAAGAGAATTCTCTACAGCTAGAACTCCTCAGCAAAATGGGGTTGTGGAAAGAATGAACAGAACAATCCAACAAATGGCTCATGCTATGCTTGATGAATCAGGTACTCCCGCAACTTTCTGGGGTGAGGCTACACATGCTGCGGTTATTATTCTTAACAAAACAAATGTCCAAGTAAACAGCACTCAAACACCTCATGAGCTCTGGAGTGGTGAGACTCCTTCGGTGAAGCATTTCAAAATCTTTGGGAGAAAATGTTATATTAAGAATACTGTTGAGCAACTTGGAAAACTTGAACCAAGAGCAGATGAAGGCATTCTTCTTGGTTATTCTCCACATAGCAAAGCATACAAGTGCTACAACAAAATACTTGGCAGAATTGTTGACAACATTGATGTAGTAGTTGATGAGAAGGGATATATTCCTAGGCAAGTTCATCATGAAGACATTGAAGAAGATGAAGGCTACCCTCAAAGGCAGAATGATGAAGAAGAAGAACCTCAAGAAGAAGAAGAACCTCAAGAAGAACCAGAGGAGCAGACAAGAATAGAAGAGAAGACTCCATCCAGATATGTTCAAAAGAATCATCCAGAATCTCAGATTGTGGGGCAAAAAGAAGCAGGAATACAAACAAGAAGAAGAATTGCAGAAGCTTCAAGATATTTGGCATTACTCTCTTCCACTGAACCACAAAATGTGAAAGAGGCATGCAAAGATGAATGTTGGGTCAAAGAAATGGATGAAGAACTTGAGTAGATCGAAAAGAACAATACTTGGGAATTGGTTCCTAGACCAAAAGATAAAAATGTCATAGGGACTAAATGGGTCTTCAAAAATAAATTGAATGAAAATGGAGAAGTAATTAGAAACAAGGCCGGACTTGTTTCTAAAGGGTATGCGCAGCAAGAAGGAATAGATTTTGAAGAGACCTTTGCTCCTGTTGCAAGACTTGAGGCCATCTGAATATTCCTTGCTCTCTCAAGCTTTCAAAACTTCAAGGTATTCCAAATGGATGTGAAATCAGCCTTTCTGAATGGAGACTTAGAAGAAGAAGTATATATTGAGCAGCCAGATGGTTTCATTCTTGGGAATGATCTAAACCTTGTATGCAGATTGAAAAAGGCTCTCTATGGTCTCAAACAAGCTCCAAGGGCTTGGTACTATCGTTTGGACAAATATCTTCACAAACAAGGTTTTTCAAAAGGATCAGCAGATAGCAATCTCTATATGAAAGTTGAAAATAACAAATTGTTAATACTTGTTGTGTATGTAGATGATATTATCTTTGGTAGCAATGAAGAGGCTATGAGTCAGAACTTTGCCTTGGTTATGCAGAAAGAATTTGAAATGTCATTACTTGGAGAATTGACATACTTTCTTGGATTGCAAATCCAACAAAATGAAGGAGGTATTTTCTTGTCTCAAACCAAGTACCTCAAGCAGATCTTGAAGAAGTATGGCATGGAAGATTCAAAGCCAGTTTGTACCCCCATGGTTACAGGATGCAGCCTCAGTGCAAATGACGAATCAGCAGCAGTTAACCAACCCACTTATAGATCCATGATTGGGAGTTTGCTTTATTTGACAGGTACCCAACCAGATATTATGCATGCAGTAGGAATTGTTGGAAGATTTCAAGCCAACCCAAAGGAAACTCATCTTCAGGCAGTCAAAAGAATCTTCAAGTATCTTCAAGGGACCCAAAACTATGGCTTATGGTATCCTAGAGATACAGATCTCACTCTTCATGCTTACACAGATGCAGATTGGGCCGGAAGTGTGGATGATAGGAAAAGCACAAGTGGTGGTGCTTTCTTCATGGGTTCTGTTATCACAAAATCAGGTACTAAGGGCTGCCAATTAGCAAGATTTTGTATAACTATTTCAAACCAGGCTTTAGACTAAGGCTTAGCCTCCTTAGTCAGAGAGGGCTCTCTCACAAATTATGAATATGGGCTAATGACAAGGAAAGATGGCTAACTCTTTAAAAAACACATGAAAATAAGCTGGTTGGACAAATATCAAGTTGATTCCCATTGGGCTTATGGAGTCTCACACATCTCAGCAAACAAAAACACCATCCTTTCATAGAAATCAGGGCTCTTTACATCTAATGTTCAAACATAACTTACATAAAACACAGTTTGCCAAAGCATACAGGAAGTCAGAGCATGATACATGAGTTCTGAGTGATTATGCAATAACAAGACTGTAAAAGAACACTAAGAGAATAAACCACCATACATTTGAACAATAAGATCTATTGAGAATCCTGAGAAGAAACAACAGTCATTTTCATTACTGAAATCTGCTTTAAATAAACCAAAATAGACTTGTTCTTTATCAAAGCATCCAACCCCAATTACATCCAAGTCTGATCCATATATAGGAATACATGCTTAACCACCTCGAGCTTCCTCCCCCAGCATGAGGGGAGCTCGAAGGCTGCTATTAACTACCCCTATCTACTGTTTAACTAATTCATTAATTACATAATTGCTGAACTGTAATTACAAAGGGTCCTAATTTATTCAAAACTCAAAATCTGTCCTCCTCGTAGCATGATTCCTTCCTGACTCTTGACACATGTCTTCTTTCTGTTTTGGTCGAGATATCTTGGAGGAGAATACAATGAACAAGCTGGCTTTGGATACTGGCTGCGTAGATGGTTCATTAATCAACAAGATAAGTGCCCTGTTTTCACGGTCCTTGTCTCCCATCATTCTTCACTACTTAAAGAACATGTTCCCAGCTCTTTAATTCTTCAAAAACAACGAACATCACCATATTCCCCAATGAGCTGGAAGCCTTGTGGACTGAACAGGTGTACAAACCAAAATCTCCGGTAACCCTAACCAGAACCCTAACAATTCGGTAATAAAGTACCTTTAACAAAGCTTTAGCTAAAAACAAAATATTTCACCTTTTCCAAAATGCACACCTGTCATTCTCTGAATAGCTAGGAGAGTCTTGTATGGTCTCCCTTATGTTCTTGAGGCATTTCCTTCAAAAATTTGCTGACCCCATCATTAAACTCTTTGTTTTTCTTATAAAACAGCACCTACAGCAGTTTCGTAGCGCGCTACGAAACTGCTGTTTTTGCTAAAACAGAGTACATTTGCACTAAAGCGTCTTTTGCTTGAACTTATGACTCTTCAAACTTCTTCTACAGGTGTCAAAGACTTAGGTGACTTCAAAATAGTGGAGCTTAAACAAAATTGACCAAAACTAAGAATATCACCTTTTCCTCAAATCAGTGAGCTAGTTGACCTAGCTGTGTCTTCAAATTTGCAATCTCCTTCTTCAAAGCTTTGTTTTTAGCTCTCAGGGTCATGTTCATTTTCCTGACATGTTTAGCTTGTTTGAGGGCTGGAACCGTCCATGTATACACATCAGCCACTGAATCTACCTGACTCACTAGGCTTTTGCTACCCTTTAACACAGCTCTTCTATAGTTGGCATACCTAACTGCACGCTCCTTAGTAACATTCTTTGCTGGGGCAACTTCATCTTTTGCTGTTCCTGCTTGATTCTTTATAGCTATAACATTTCCTCCTTGGGTAATGATAACCTTTCTGTTCTTATCTTTATGCTTGACTGCCTCCACTGTTTTGGTCAACACTTCAATTACCTCTGTTCTGGGCATCTTTACGGCTTTCTCTCCTTTATGCACTTTCTCAGCTTCTTTAACTTGCCTCCTTGTAACTGGCCTTCGTGGTTTGAACATAAACTCCTCACTAGGCTCATCAAACCTTAATCTCTTCGAAGCTTTTGATTTCTTAGTGCTCTCAGGAGATGATTGAGTCAAATCAATATGCATGGGTTCAAGATGCACTGGTTCTTCCTGCTCAAATTCAATGGCCTCAAGTAAATCACTTAAGCTGGCCTTTGAAATTGGACTTTCCTCAACAGCTACTGATTTACCTTTCTCCTTGCTTAATTGACCCCTTGTTTTAACTCTTGATGCTCTTTCGGACCCAGCTGATCCATGTACATCTTTCTTATGCTTGACCTTTTCCTTTGATGATGACTGAGGTGGCTGAGGTGGCTCTTTAATAACCAAGGGCTTGACTGGTTTGTTCAACTGAGATTTAACTTTCTTTTTCTCCCTAGCCTCCTTCCTAAGCTCAGCTATTGTAGGTTCTTCCATTGATTCTTCTCTTTCTCTAACCGGCTGTGGGGTGAGGCCTGTCTTACTCTGAAAACCAGCCATATAGATGAAAGAATTCCAATCCCTGCCAATTTTTTGAAGAGCATCCAGCACTAACAGTTTGACTAGACCATGGTGAAACAATGATGTCTCACAATCATCCTTCTTCAATTGAACCTTGTCACACATCTTGCTGAGGCTACGAAACAAGTAAAATGGGAGGTCTATAGATGCTTTACCCGTAAAATGCAGCAACAACTTGAAATGATAGGAATAAACCTTGTTATATCTGCCCTCACAAGTTAAATACTTTTGAATACAAGTAAGAAGCATAGCATAGCTCTCCTTAACATAACTTCTAGGCACAGCCTTGGTTAAATCTTCATTCACATAGGCTTCCTTCAAGAATTCTTTACAGGGGCTCATATCAAATTTGAAATTTTTAAACCACTCCTGCCCCCCTCTGGGAATCTCAGTTACACTAGCAATAGCCTCTGGAGATACTGGGAATTCTAACATAGATACCTTGGAATTTAAACCTGTAAAATTCAAGGCAAACTCTTTTGTTACCTGAGTGTGGCCTCCCTTCAGCTTTTCACAGAAACTCCAGCAACCAGCGTCTTTGAAGGCCTTTTTAACACCTTCATCCCTCAATGCAAGGTCCAATCCTTCAGGCTCTGCCCTTTGACACCTTCCAGACCGATGCTCCTTCTTCTCCATTACGCTTTGAAATCTTTCGCACAGAGAAACACCGGCAGCCTCAACTCGAAAAGCAAATTCAAATTTTAGAACGCAGGCTCGCTTGCAATCAGGCTCTCTTGAAGAAGAAACTCGGGTTCATTTCAATTCAAATGTCTTAACATATAAGCTGGCCACTTCATGCAATATTAACAAACATCATGACACAACCATGCATGACAAAACCATTTGAATGAACTTAATGTGCATGACTATGAACCTATTGGTGGAATGATGGCTCATGAATGCCTGGAAGGTACACCAACTGACAACAACCGACCGGACACAATGACTCATCCCCGGACATGACATTTTAAGAATCTGCGCTGCAAAATCCCTGAATCTGCGATTTCGTAGCGCAGACAGTTATAATTTAGCGACATGCGCTGCAAAATGGCTGACGCTACGAAAAGGCTAAAACATCATTGCGCTGCAAAATCAACCAATCAAACTGCGCTGCGAAAATGCGGAAAGGACAAATGACATATACGAGATAAGACATGTCTTATTCAATCATGATGGAGGATGACTAACGGTTTTGAAAATGATTCTCATCAATATCATTGAAAAACATGACCCCTAAGTGGTAAACATAGGATAACAACCATTTGACATCCATTGTTGACAATGAAACTTTGGAAAAAACTTATATACATGTGACTACAGTTCTAGGTGATAACAGGTTCCCGATTAGTATCTTGGTTCAGCAAGAAACAGAGTTCGATTGCCTTATCTACAGCTGAAGCAGAATATGTGGCTGCGGCATCTTGTTGCACACAACTTCTTTGGATGATGCAGACCTTGCAGGATTTTCAAATCACTTGCACTCCACTAGTCTCTATCTTATGTGATAATACAAGTGCAATCAGCATTTCAAAGAATCCAGTCATGCACTCAAAGACCAAGCACATACCAATCAAGTACCATTTTCTTCGGGAACAAGTGCTTGAGCAGAAGGTCAAGCTGGAGTATGTTCCTTCTAAGGAACAAGTTGCTGATATTCTCACAAAACCACTGCCCAGGGAAACTTTTGAATATCTCAGACAAAAGCTGGGAGTAGTTGATGCTTCATCCTGCTGTTGAAGCTTGTCTGTTCTACAGAAAAGTTGGTATACGCAAGTTACGTAAGGGATATCCGCGTATATACTCAGATTTATGGTGGGAAAGTCGCGTGTATGTTGTACGCGTGTTGCAGAAAGCATATCCGCGTGCATACGCTGTTTTATGCAGGAGAAGTCGCGTATATGGAGTTCTGAACAGCAAGGGCATACTCCGGTTGGAGAAGGTCTGAGATGGGTATGCCAGAATTCTTCAGGCATAGTTTCAGGGGGTGCAGCAGGCACAGGTTCAGGGGGAGCAGCTTAAAGTCTCATAAAGCATTGTTGGCATTTAGATGCTTTTGGTTCTAGTACACAACTGTTGTTGGTTTCAGGAGAAGGAGCTCAGAAGGAAATCTTGGTTGCTGATCTAAAAGATGTGTATCAGATGCTGCTTGTGACTTTCATAAGTCTTGGTCTAGATTTGTTGTCTCTATGTCATGTATCTCTTCTATGATATCTCTTTTATGGTGTCAAGGTCATGTAACGGCCTATGTTGGTTTCCCCACTATGCCTGGGATGAATGATGTAATATAATTGGTTGGTTCTGATGTATCCCCTCTTGGTTGGGAGTATGGATGTATGTATTGAGTCTTTTGGTGATAGGAAGGTCCCTTATGGTGTATAAGTCTTGGTTCTTTTGAAGAACGTCTTTTGCAGATCTTGCCTACAGTCAGAGGGAGCATGTTTCAGCACAGCCAAGCAAAGATATCAGCATGTACTCAGGGGGAGCACAGCCCTTTGCCCTTGATGACAAAGGGGGAGAGTGATTTGATTTGGTGTTGTTGCCATCAAGTCCAAAGGGGGAGATTGTTGGCATTATGAGACAAGTGTTGTCCTTGATGGAAAATCACACTGATGACAAATCATAGTGCAGAAGGATAGCAGCAAGGAATTGATGATCAGTCTACAAGTTTGAAGAAAAATATATACACGTTGGTTCACTATATACCAAGTCGCGTATACGCACACTGATGACAAATCATAGTGTAGAAGGATAGCAGCAAGGAATTGATGATCAGTCTACAAGTTTGAAGAAAAATATATACACGCTGGTTCACTATATACCAAGTCGCGTATACAAGCAGGTTCACTATATACCAAGTCGCGTATACGCAGGTTCGCTATATACCAAGTTGCGTGTACACGCAAGTTGGCTTCAGTAAAAGAGCGTGTATGTGGATAACTTATCTTTGGTCCATGGTGGTTATTCCTTGGAAGTTGTGCCTATGGTTTTGGACCATGGTGTCTCGACGGATGTGTTGATCCCTAGTTTTGAAGTTGATGGTATTGTGTTACTATGGTTTTGGCCCGAGGTATTGAGCAAGGCCTAAGGCTATATAAGGAGAAGAAGATCATTAGGCAAAGGCATCTGAAAAAGGCTTGAATATCTGATGAAGTATTAGATCCAGTATGCAGGTTATTGGTTGATGATGTTTTGCTTGATCTGAGCTAAGGAGAGATCTCATCGGTTGATGGAGAACAAGATCTAAGGAGAGATCGGGATCAAATGGTTTGGAAATGAACTATCTTTATATGGTTGATTATGCGTATTTCTAGATCTGCATACTGACGCAATGTTATGTTCTGGGTATAACTGATATCTGGTACAGTTGCAAGTTATGAAAAATTATTTTTAGATCTGTACGCAGGTTGTCTTCGGTAAAACCGCGTGTATACGCGGGTTTCCTTCATTGAAGTAGCGTATATCTTTTGGAGTTTGATTTCTGGGTTGCAGCTGGGTCTGACTGTTATTGCAAAGTTCTGTAGTCTGCTCTGTGTTCTGGTGATTGGGTTTGACAGGGTTTCAGTGGTTCAGTGATTCAAAGATTGTTGATGCGAGTATTGGTTGTTTTGTAATCTGCTATGAAAGTTGAATGAATTGTGGTCTTCAGATTTTAATGTTGTGCTTCAGGAATATCCAGTCTAAAAATTTATGAAAAGTGGTACCTGAAGGAAAGAAGATTGTAGGCCTGCACCTACGTACTAGTATCTTAGCTAGTACAAGAGCAAAGGGGGTTGGAGCTCCCTTCCAAGGAAGTTTGGAGAACGAGAGAAGGTTGAAGCCTTCTGCAGGTTGTAGCCTGCGTACTGGTATAAGGCTGCACCAGTACAAAATATTGTAAACTGAAGTTCTTATTAAAGAAAGATAGAGACGACTTGCAGCAGGTGGTTTTCACCCACATTGGGTTTCCACCTTATATCATGGTGTTCATGTGTGTGGCTTTTGTGTGGTGATCTGTTCTGTTATACTGCATCTGTTTACTCTTAATATGGTGAATAATGTCCTAATGCATTTAACTGAAGATAAACTAACTGAATTATAAGATTTATGGTTATACGCTGGTTTGTTTAGACACAGTGGCGTGTACACGCTGGTTCACTTAACTGAAGTAGCGTATATGTTTCTGAGAATTAAAAAGTTTTATTGATTTGATAATACTGATTCACCCCCCCCCCCCTCTCAGTATTATTTCCAACATGTATACCTTGGAAAGCTAAGTTTTTTGTCCGAAGTATTTGGTCCATGGTATTTTGATCCATGGTATTGGTCCATGGTATTTGGTCTGAGGTATTGACCCTAGGTATTTGATCCAAGGTATTGGTCCTAAGTGGTTTTGGTCCATGGTATTGAGAAAGGCCTAAAACTATATAAGGAGGAGAAGATCATTAGGCCAAGGTAGACAAGTATTGAATATTTGATAAAGTGTGAGATCCAGTATGCAGGTTATGGGTTTATGATGCTCTGCTTGATCTGAGCCAAGGAGGAACCTTAGCGGTTGATGGAGGACAAGATCTAATGATGGATCGGGATCTTAAGGCTTGGAATGAATTATCTTTATATGGTTTGATCATGTTTATTCTAGATCTATATACTGACACATGTGTTGTTCTGTAAATATTATGATCTGGGTATAACTAAAGTCTGGAATAGCTGCAAAATTATGAATGAATATTTACAGATGTATACGCTGGTTGACTTTGGTAAAAGCGCGTATACATGCAGGTTTGACACATCGAAGTAGCGTATACCTTGTGAACTATGATGTTTGAAGTTATAATTGATTCTTGTTGTTGATGCAGAGTTCTAGGTTTTGCTTTATGTTCTGGTGACTACATTCTAGTAACAGTGTTCAGATTGATTGTGATTTGCTTCAGTGATGATGGATGATGGATCAGGATCATAATGACTTATCATTATGTGATCTAATGGGCTAAATCTAGTTGCTAACACGTGTATTATCCTTTATATGTGATGATCTGGGTATCTCTGAAGTCGGGAAGTGCAGCGAAGTTATAAGTATTTACAGATCTATACACTAGTTCGCTTTGATGAAGTTGCGTGTACACGCTGGTTCGGCTCTTCCAAGTTGCGTATACACTCTAATACATGTTTTTGAGGTTAAAGCTGGTTCTGAATGATGATGTAGTGTTCTGGATATAGTTGATGGTTGGATTGTAGTGGTGATTGATTTTGAGCTTCAATGTTGTTGATGGGTCCAGTATGAAAATTGGATGAAACGTGGCCTTCAAATTGTGGTGTTGTGTTCCAAGAGTATCCAGTCTGAAAATTTATGAAACATGGTCCCTGGGAGGAAGAGAGAAGGTTGTATCCTTCCGTAGGTCGGCACCTATGTACTAGTAAACATATCATCTAGTGCAAGAGCTAGGGGGTTGTGGCTCCCTTCTAGTAGAAGCAGGAGAACAAGAGAAGGTAGTAACCTTCTGCAAGTAGAAGCCTGCGTACTGGTGTTAGAGTCGGTCTGTTCAGCCCTCCGTCAGAGATCAAAACCTCTTTTGTTGCATTTCATTTTAGGTGTCCCATTCTGCTCGATCACCTGCATTCCATTTAGGAGCATCGATCCTCTGATGGAAGGGTCTTGTCCCCATACTTCACTCATGTCATTCACCTGCTGGTTGATGTCTGTTCATAAAAAAAAAAGCATATACAGTCTTCTTTTCATCAAAGTTGCAAAAGTTGTCTTTAGGGTTTTAGTGTCAAGTAGGTCTAGGGTTTCATTAGGGTTTTGTCAATAAATGCTTCAGAGTGTCTGATAATCACCAGCAGGCCATGAGGATGTTCTATCATCAGTAAATTTCATGAACAAGTGTTTGGAAATGTGTTTTCCCTCAAAACTCTGTTTTGAGGGAAAAACAAAGTATTTAGCTTTATTTGTACAAAATCATGTAAATTTTTTTTTCGTCATTGTAAATTCCTTCATCTGCACCCTGGTTCCTTTCCTTAGCCCAGAAGCTCCATCACCTGTGAAGATAAGCCAAGCTCAGGTCATTTCGCTCATTGCAAAGTGAAAAAGCAATGAAAAGGTCCAAAAACAGAGTTGATAGATAAAGCAAATCCAAAACATTATGAAAGTGGGTCTTTGGCAAAATTAATTTGAAAAGCCAATGTATAAAACATGTCTCCAAGTTTTGAAAGCTCATTTGCATGCCAAGAGCAAAGAGGAAGCAACATCAATCGATTTTTGTGAACAAGTGAGGATATTGGGCAAAATCGTTGTAAATCGCCGACGCGACGCACTGAGTAGGAGGCGTGGTGCACTGGGGAGGCACAACGCGCTGGGAGCAAACACGCAGTTCATTTTTACACGGGCACAGTGCACTGGGAAGGTGCGGCACATTGGGCATTTTGCGCGGTGCATACAGCTGAGCGGCCCGAAAAGTTCCAAAACAGTCTCCAATTGCCAAAACCGCATACATTCTCTTGGTTTCAAGTAGGTTGAGCTCCACTTTTGCTGTTCATCCATCCAAGTTTAAGGTTTATATTATGATGATTGATGTGGTGAATGCCTAAACAAATAATCAAACCCTACCATGTCAAAATCCTCAACATGAAGATTGCTGCCTAGGGTTTAACAATTTACTTGCTATCAAGTCTATCCTCTTTCCATCATTCCCCTATTTTCCCCATTCCATTTCTCCCTTATTTTCATCATTCCTAAGTTTCCCTACCCCATAAAATCACTAAACCCCTATCCCAAATTCCATTTCCCAAATTTCCAAATGTAAAACCCTAAACCCTAATCCCATACATAAAATCCCAAACCCTCCCATATTTTCCTAACAAAATCTTTCCCAATACCCCTAATCCCTCACTATTTTCCTCCCTCCTAACAGTCCCTTGTTTCACTGTTTTCCCCTTGGTGGCAGAGGTTAAGCACATCACTAAAGGGCAGTCCAACACAGTTTCATTCACCAGCATCTATTTCTCCAAGGCACAACAGTTATGTCATCCGGTCATTCATCTGATTATCAAGTGCAGACCCAAAGTGACTCACCTATGGAGGAACATGCGCCCCGGAGACCTCATAAAGGTGGAAAACATATCAGAGAAGAACCAACCACCCTTACTGAATTACAGGCCTGCCCTCTCGCCATCTCCTGTTTTTAGCATCAGTCATGTTATGAGTTTTGTGAGAATGTTGCTAATGTTCAATTTCATCATGAGTTGGCTCATCTGTTTGTACTACATTTACATGGTGATCAGGTTACTTTGGCTGGTGTCACCTTCACACTTACACCAGAATCTATCTCACTAGCAACCGGCATACCAAACATTGGAGAACCATAGAACAAGAGGCAGAAGATTGACCGGCAGCATTATGAGCCATATATTAAACCCGGTTTCTTGAGGCAACTCAAGAGAGTGTTTCCATTCCAATATCTTAAAGATGAATATGCTCCACTAATGAAATTAATCATGAAGTATTTCAGTTGTGAAGGCCAGTTCTCTCGTTTATATGCTTATCACATTAGGTTTCTCATGCATTTCACCCGGGTACGGATGATGAACATTCCTTATTTCATATGCCGAAACATAGAGAGGATGACCACCCTTGTGCAGCACAAGACCCCTCAGCAGCAACTTAACAATGTTTATCATTTTTCTCTCATCAAGATTGTGGTGGTTCATCATCTTGGATTACAGGGCATCACTTGGGATGATTTCATCTCTCGTGACTTCTTCAGAGCTTCATAGGGACCTTCAGAAGCTGGGCATGAGATAGGTGGACCTTCTCATCAGCGTGAAGGCCATGATTCACACACTGCTACTATACCGGTTTTCATTACTTATCAGAAGGGTATCAGGCAGTTGTTTGCAGCAGCAAAGCGAGTGTTATCTCCACCTGGGGTGGAAGGGGCCTTGCTTCCGACATCAGCACCACAGGTACAGGACAAAGGAAAGAGACCAATTTAGGATGAGGGGCCTTCAGGTGAATGAGAGACCGACTTCATTCTCATTCAGGATGACGATACAGACATGGGCTCACAAAGTGCCAACCTTAGAGATATCATCCAGGAGCAGCAGACAGAGATCAAAGCCTTGTCCCTCAACTTGGAGAGGGCCAAGTGGAATATAAAATACTTAGAGCAAAGGAATAAGCAGTTTGAAGATCAGCAGGTGATTATGGAATTAGAAAACATCAGGGAGAATCGTCAAGCTGCCCAAAGGAGGAGGATTGAATTCGCTTCATTGGAGCAAGAGATTAATGATGATCGGGAGTCTTGGCTCGAAAGAGTCAACATCCACTTAGAGGGACTACT
The DNA here is from genome assembly GCA_031772625.1 of Pinus tabuliformis. Lineage (NCBI taxonomy): Eukaryota > Viridiplantae > Streptophyta > Pinopsida > Pinales > Pinaceae > Pinus > Pinus tabuliformis. The sequence continues at coordinate 1,667,499,562 of CM062818.1, forward strand.
GAACAAGGCCGATAGGAACAAAGCATTGCTAAGACACATGGCTTTCCACTACATGGCACGGAACAAGGTTTGCAAGGCACGAATAAGGAATCTAAAGGCAAAATTAAAGAAGGCAATAAGGAAGCAAAAGAGGTAAAATGAGCATGATCATCTTTAGATATTGGCCGAAGCCTCTTTAGCCCAGCATGAAACTTGATAGAGAAAGTCCATCCCAAATTTCAAGAAATTTGGAGCAATTTTTGGCATTTTGAAATTTTTGCACTAAAAAACAGGTTTTGCCTCCCTATGCGTCGCGCCACCTAGCGCTCGCTTTTGCTAGAGGGCTCCAAATCCAAAAAAAATTACATTTCTAGATTTTTCATGATAAATTATGGTTTCTTGTGCATGGCCAAGAAATTTGGGCAGGTTTTGAGCCAATAAGAGGCCAAAAACACTCAAAAAATGACCTCACTGCCCTTATTTTGACACACAGGAAGTAGTCTTGGGAGATTGAATTTTTGGAGGGGCAAATGGCATCCAAATTCAGAAATTCCACTTGGGTTGGAAAGTAGATAGGCAGAGCTTTCCAACAAGCTATCTTGGGCTCAATTTGAACTTCGGAAAGGGCCTCAAATTCAGCTCCAAAGTGGCATGGCGCATAGAGAATCAGGCGCGGCGCATAGAGGATTTTTGCCTATTTTTCACTATACAGCTCAGAAATTCGCCCAGTTTTGACCAGTTTTTCTTTTTGATGTTACTCTTGATCTTTCATGATGTAATTTGATAACCATGATGTAATATTGGCACATTTTTACTTGTTCTAGAGGATTCATTCACTAAAAAGTGAAAATTAAATGAATGAATCAGTTTCCTACCATATAGAGGCAAGTTGTTTGATTGCCTAGATTTCAGTGCTTTGTTTAGAATTGGTTGAAATAGCTCCTAGAATGATGAGCTCGACCCATAGAGGCATGGGAAGGAGTTAGGGTTGTCTATATCATGTAATTTCTCAGTCATTTTCAGGGTTGGATGCTTGGGATTGCTTGGCACTCCATTGTACATTTCATTTCTGCATTTTTGGCTAAGGAAAGACCAGGGTTTTGCAGCACTTGTTGGGATCCATGTGGCTCTGTGTTTTGATGGTTTTTTTCTCTAAGTAATTGTAAGTTCACTGATGTTTATGTGTATCATTTTCCCTTCTCTTTTCTTCTGAAATTAAACAAATGAGTGATTGAGGTAGAATTCATTGGACTGCTCTGCTCTGCCTTGAAATTTTGTTTAATTTTGCATGTTTTCATCTATTTGAGGAGGACTCTTGAGACACTCTTGCCCTCCTTAGCCCCTCACCAGTCTGATCCATCCATTCATTTAATCTAAAGCATCAAAATTACTGCCTACCTTTCCCCAACCGAAACTCTGCAAAAATTTGGCCTCATCCTCGGACACAAATTTGCCTTTCCATTTTTCCAACAAAATCCCCCAAAAATCAAATCAAATCCTTGCACTTCATACCTATCCTAAAATTAGCTTTTATTTCAGTCATCTCAAGCCCCATTGATTATCTTTTGTTGAGATTGACCCGGAGAGAGCCCTCTCCTATCCTCGTAGGGCTAGCTACGAGGTTGAGCGTGGTTTGATGTGGACCTAAAACCTTGCCTTTTTAGCCTGACGCAAATCTAGGCTCTAACAATTGGTATGAGTCTACACCAGTACAATGTTGTAAAAATATTTTATTATTATTAAAAGAAGATAGAGATGGCAACAGCAGGTGGTTTTCATGCACAATGGGTTTCCACCTTAAATTTTGGTGTTCATGTGTGTTGCTTACGTGTGATGGTTCATTCTGTTATTAACTACACATGGTTACTATTTAATGTTTAATAAAGTATTTATGCACAGATTAAAGATCAACATATGATGAATTAATTGAATCATTAGTTTGTTGGATATACGCTTGTTTCCTTAAACACAGTTGCGTGTATACACAGGTTACCTTCATTGAAGTAGCGTATATAAATTTGAGTATGAAAAGAAAAATATTATTGACTTGAATAATACTGATTCATAACCCCCCCCCCAACCAATATTATTTCCAACAAAATCTTGCAGCAGTTACATATCTATCTCTATCTTCTTGCATAAAGATATTTATTTTTCCTTGAATAATTGCCAAAACAGTTTGGGATGTTTTGTAATAGGTTTTTGTATAAATACTTCATAATTCGAAGTATAAAGTGTTGATTACTTGACATTTCCATAGTTGTATTGATCTAAAACCTAAGGGCTCATTGTACCATTTTTTCAAGTCAGCAAACTGGACTGAGTAATAAATACATTGCATTATAGGATTCATGTGTTGGGCCACTTCAATTAAGTATTTTTTGTTTTTTAAATTGTTATCTTCTTAAGTGTTTCACATACTTCCATGTTATCTAAATTTGAATGAAGTAACTAGAATATTATTACAGAATCTGTTTAAGTACACTTCGTCTTGAAAAATTAATCATTTTAATGTTTTCTTCTGATATCCAGAGTAGGGAATCCTTCATTGCTCCCTAGTTTCGATTGACCCCTACCATTTCACTCATTATCCGGTTTGAGGAACCATTAATTGCTCCTTGGATCCGATTGAAAACCAATTCACCATCCAGCCTAAAATATTTGAATTTACTCAGCTACCTTGCCCTGTAAACACTATCTTTAGAACTTGATTCAGTCCTATTTTCTTGACACTTGACCCCATAGCCCAATGGTAAAAGACATCCCTCTATTCATCTAAGTCATTGATTCCACCACCAAACCTAAATCAAAACCCAATCAAAGCTTAAATAACTAGCCTAAAATCAATTAACTCAACAAAGTTAAATCATAAAGAGAGAGCCCTCTTTGAGCATTAGGAAGGCTAGAACCTGATCTCAAAGGTAGGTTTGCGGTTACCTCTATTATTTCTTTCATAACAACTCTAGGGAAATTTTAGAGTGATAACAATCCTGATGAGCTGGTACTTGGAAACGGAGCTCCGCCATGGTATAGGTGAATGGGATATCCTGCACAAAGGATTCATAATGACATTCAGCTTCGAAGATGGGTTTGAATGTATTGACGAAGCGCTACAAGAAGTTAAAGCAACAATCTTCAGGATCCCGCAGGATCCTTTGGATCTGATTCAATCTGATTGGATTACGCAGTTGAGCCACGTGCTGGAATGCTATAACATGACCACTGAAGAAGAAGACGAGGATCCACGAAAGATTAATATCCCTAAAACCGAGGGTCACCGCATGGTCGAGGGACCACAGATTGAGAATATTGGTATAACCACACCACTGAAAACGAAACAGGTAAATATTGGTACGGAGGCAGAGCCCAAATTTGCAAAGATTGGAGGCTACTAGGATGATGCGATGGTAGATAAGGTCGTTTAATTGCTTCACGAATACCAAGATTTGTTCCTTACCAAGTTTATGGAGCTAAAGGGGATAATAGGAGACTTGGGTGTTATGAAGATCACGTTAAAGCCCAACGCGAAGATGGTTAAGCAAAGACCTTACTGTCTCAATCCGAAGTATAAGGATAAGTTCCGCTTAGAGCTAGACAAGATGCTCACAGCTGGCATCATTGAGTCTGTAGAAGAATCTGAATGGGTAAGCCTAATGGTGGTACAGGAAAAGAAGTAGAAGGATGAAATAAGGATATGCGTGGATCTCAGGAATTTGAATGACGCTTGCATACATGATCTCTTCTCAAATTCGTTCATTGATGAGGTATTGGATAATGTAGGTGGCCAGGAAGCATACTCCTTCAATGGTGGGTTCTCTGGGTACCATCAGATCAAAATCGCGCCTGAGGATAGAAGCAAGATGACCTTCGCGACTGAATGGGGATGTTTTCAGTACACTGTAATGCCTTTCGGATTGAAGAATGCACCTGCAATTTTTTCGTGCATAGACATTGTTGCTTTCAAAGAATTCATTCATAAGTTTCTGGAAGTTTACTTCGATGACTACACTATGTTTGGTTTGGTAAAACACCATGTCACAAGTTTACGTCTAATGCTAGATACTTGTCAAAGGTACCAAATTGTGCTCAGTATGAAGTAGTTCCTTTTTTGTGTTCCTTTTAGGACTTTGTTGGGTCATGTGGTTTGTAGACAGGGACTAATGGTAGATCCCACAAAGATCACTATGATATTTAACTTGGAGGCACCGAGGAGTGTAAAACAGTTGCACTCAACCTTAGGAAATACTGGGTATTACAGGAAGTTTATCAAGGGTTATGCCCAGATCACCATGCCTATGGAGAAGTTCTTGAAGAAGGATGTCATGTTATGTTGGAAGGAGGATTGTAAGAAAAGCTTGGATGTATTGAAAGAAAAAATGGTCACCGCGCTGATTTTAGTCTTCCTGAATTGGAGGAAGGAGTTTCATGTACATGTAGACGCTTCATGTATAGCACTGGGAGTATTACTGACATAGGCTGATGGAGGAGAATTGGACCATCCTATAACATTTTCAAGTATGAGGTTATCCAAGGCTGAGAAGAACTATTCCACCACCAAGCGCGAAGGGTTAGCCATGGTATACGTGCTCCAAAATTTCAGACACTATTTACTAGGTGGAAATTTTAAGATGTATATGGATCATTCCACGTTGAAATACTTGGTCAATTAGCCTGTGTTGGGGGGAGAATCTGTAAGTGGTTGTTATTGTTCCAGGAATATTATTTTGAAGTTATTGTGAAGCCTGGATGACTAAACACAGGACTAGACCATCTGTCGCACATCAAAACAGGGGAAGAGCCCACTAATTTGGAGGAGGGATTTCTTGATGCATAGCTATTTACAATACGCATCACGGATGGTCATTTTGAAGACATCATACACTTCCTAATGATAGGAACTGCCCCAGAAGGTTACACCATCCAACAGAAAAAGGAGTTAGTAGTATGCACAACAGAATTTTCTGTCATTGCCGGACTTCTATATAAAATGGGGTCTGATGAAGTATTGCAACGATATGTACTAGAGTTTGAAATGAGAAGTATCCTTGCAGACACTCATGGGGGCGCCGCTGGAGGGCATTATGCAGGAAGAGCGACTGAACAGAGGATTCTATGCGCAGGGTTCTGGTGGCAAACCCTCCATCAAGATTCAAAAACTTATTGTAAGGCGTGTGATGTGTGTCAAAGAACTGGCAGGCCATCGCGGAGGGATGCGCTGCCTCTGAATCCACAGATGACGTTACAACATTTTGAGAAATGGGTGATAGATTTTGTGGGACCCATTTAGCCCCAAGGGAAGAAGACGGAGCACAGTACATTATCACCGCAACTGAGTATTTGATTCGATGGGTGGAGGCACATCCTATGAAGGATTTAATAGGCACGACTATTGCAAAGTTCCTATTTGAGTATGTAATGACACAATTTGGGTGTCCAAATATTCTAATGAGTGATCATGGTACGCACTATTTGAATGAGACGATCAGCATGCTGATCGAGGAATTTCAGGTATATCACCGGAAAAGCATGCCTTACCACCCACAGGCTAATGGGACGGTGGAAGCATTCAATAAGGTGCTGGAGAACATGCTGACCAAGGTTTGCAATGATCAATGAAGTGATTGGGACCTACACATACCCGCAACTCTATGGGCCTATCAGACGACATGCAAAATGTTGACAGGACAAACACCCTTTATTCTTGCATATGGTGTTGAAGTAGTCATGCCCATGGAATAAACAGTGCCTAGTATACGCATAACAGCACTCATGGATATGATGGATAACGGAGCCTTGGAAGAGAGGCTCGCACAGCTTACTGACTAGAGGAAGAGAGATTTCTAGCTAGATTTCACCAACAGTTTGAAAAGCAGTGGCAAAAATAATGGCATGATCGACACATTAAGCTATGCACCTTTAAGGTAAATGACCTAGTTTTGTTATATGACAACAAGTTTGATAAATTTCCAGGGAAATTTAGAATGCACTAGTTAGGGCCCTATGTCATTAAGGAGATTATCGATGGTGGAGCAGTTCAGTTGGTTAAATTGAATGGAGATCCCTTCCCAGGAAAGGTGAATGGTAGCCGATTGAAGCCATACACCAGTGATCCAGCTAGGTGACTATATGAGGGTAGCATAGTCTTAGCGCTCCAGGTAGCTAAAAGGAGGTGTGGGACTATAAAATACACTGCTCGGGTTGGGGAACTGCGTGATTGGAGGATTGTGCGGAGTAAGGAAATGTCACATGGTTCGCAACAACACGAAGGGAGCTACGCTACCCATAGAGAAATTGCACGGGTCAACCGAAAAGTGACCATTAAAGTTATTGGTCATTATTTGACGGTAGAAATGCGGCCAAATGAAGCGAGTAACCGACATTTAAGATGAACTTTATGGGTAAGATCCTTGGAAATCTGTCACCAATCCGGAATTAATGAACCAAATGTGGGGGGAACGGTCGGATTTGAATTCAAAATGCCCTATAAATTACAGGTGGCTGCCCAGTGAAAAACACTTGGCATTTTGAGAATTGAGGTGTTGAGCTGTCAGGTGCGCATGAACCATGAATTATTTGAAGCTCTAATAGCAAGTTCGGTGTTTGATCAATTACCAAAGGAGACAGAAGAACTGTTGAATAGTGTCATGTCGACACCCGCAGAAGCTATGGACATCGAAGCAGTGACAGCCGAGGGGGTTGTGCCAGAAGTTGTTAGGGAGGCAGAGGGAGCTGCTCCAGAGGTTTCGGATGTATTAGCTGAAGTTCCAAAAGCACCACAGACACCTAGAAAAAAGTTGATCCCAACTAAGGAGAGTACGGAGGAGAAAAATGGCAAGTAAGATGCAATATTGGTGCGTGCGTCGCCAAGAAGAAACCCACCGAAGGACAAGCCCACTGCATAGGAAAAGGGCAAAGCCATTAACTTGCAATCGAAGGAGGAAGAAATTGAGGACATCCTGATGGATGATGAGGACTTGGGGGTAGAAGTGGAGGAAGTTGAAGTCTAGGGTGCTAACCCTATCACTAAGTTGCCCGAGTACGTCCCTCTGCGCAAGGGCAAGACCAAGGTGCCAAAGGACATTGACGAGAGCAAGGTCCCCTTGCAAACCCCTCTGCTGCCAGATGAGATTGTCTTTGAAGGACCGTGCTTGGGGTAGGTTCCTCTGTTAAAACTGGAAGATTGGGACTTAGCTGACCATGAGAAGTTCCCGCACTTAGCGATAGAGTAGCTAATGCGCCGCATTATTGATACAACCACTAGGATGACTGCATTGGAACCACGGAAGTGGCTCAGGGGAGTAGAAAAGGTAGGTCTACTCAACCTACTATGGGTTTCACACCACAATCACAACCACATTATGATTTTGGTCATCAAGCAGTTGCTATGCTTTGTGCACGATGAATCTCTATGGCTAGAGGAGCCAATACCCATCATCGACAGATTGATCCATAGGATCACATGATTGCCCTACATAGGAGAAAATATGTCCATGATGTTTGGTGGAAAAGGTGGCGAGCAGGCCCTTGTGGATGCCATGAAGGAGAAATTCAAGCTCGTGAAGAAGCCACGAGGATATGCCATCTCAAGTATCAGTGACCCTACGGTCAAGGTGGCCACATAGATTTTGGCAGGAAAGGCTATGAAGGAGTGTCGCGCAGATGAAGTGCCGACACCAGTCGTTGCTCTTGCAACCCAATGTGCCGAAGGAGTCCAGTTCAATTGGGTGCACTATCTCTACGGTGAGTTCCTTGTGAACTACCGCAAGGCACAGGAGCTCAACAAGACCTTCCACTATGCGTGGCTCTTGCTGTCTATTGTGTTGGTAGCATGGGAGCTGTTGGAAGATAGTCAATTCCACTTAGTCGCACTGGACTTTCCAGATGCAGTGAAGTACGCTTTGCTATGGGTGACCAAGGATGCTCAGTGCATCAAAGATAGCAAGATCTTCTGGATCTTGATGGAAATGAACATCCACATGGCTATCAATCGCAAACCGTGGTTGTCACCTACTGTGTTTTCCAACTTGTAGGGGTACGTGGAGTTCAAGGCAGACTTTCACCATGTGTCGATTAGGGCATGGAAGGACCCTGCACAGACATGGTATGACTTGCCTTACTTGGCAACGGATGATGCAATTGATGCAGTACTTGATCGCTGGCCGGCAGAGTGGCACACTACCTCAGACTTGGCGGTGGGGGCGAGCAAGTCTACTGCATAGTGAAAAAAGGAGGAGGTCAAGCTCAAGATGGCACAACTGGCTGAGAAGAGGAAGAAGGAGGCCACTGACAAGGTCCAAGCGGAATGTGATTCCACCTAATAGACAGAAACGCAGATAGGTGAAACAGAGCATGGCTCTAACAAAGGCATGAGGTCGCCTTCACCCAAAATAGAGGAAGAAACGGATGAGCAAACAGAGTAGCACGGCATGGACCAACAGGAGACGTTGGCCTGCATCAAGCGTCAAAGGGAACAAGAGAAAGGGGGATCAAGGAAGAAATCCAAGGAAACTAAGATGTCACTGGACCCAATCACCCTCATAGAGGGTGATTTGCATGAAATTAGAGACACGGTGCGAGATGTCACTGCGGAGGCACCACAATAGTTCGAGTAGCAGAAGCAACTACTATTAGGGGCCATCCAGACAGGTCTGCAGGAGCTGCAGACCCACGCATCATAGGCTGGCATGCTGTCCACCGGCCTCGCTATCTACACTTCAAAAGCTACCGAGATGCTACGTGTGAAGGTGTTCAGCACGATAGTGCTGCCGGATGGAGCATTGACCTCAGAAAATGAAATTGAAATGCCCACTGTCAGCACCCTCAAGGGAGTGGGGTTGAACTTGGTAGTGCTCCCTCGCGAGGTGCTCCACCTATTGTAGGATGGAGTGATCATGAAGATGAGGGCTTGCGAACAACATGCTTTGTAGGCGATCAGTGAGTAGAGGATTAATAATGAACAGATGGCCCTACAGAACGACTCTGCCATTGCCGTTGTGACCGAGGTAACTGACCAAAATAAGTACATAGTTCAGGTTGTGGAGGAGGCATGCTGAATGGTCTGGAGTTGACCATTCCTAAGGAAGAACCGGTTGAGGTGCGTGTTCGCAGGATGGCTACAGGGGTGCGTGATGCTCATGTCAGCAATCAGAATGAACCTCGAGGCTGAGAAGAGGCAATTCTGAGGTGACCACAGACCAAGCTTTTGATATGGAATCTAGCCCTGCCAGACCAGAGAGGGCTCTCTCTTTGCCAACGAAGGGTGGCTGCAATAAATGAATCTTAGGCTAGCTATAAAGTGCGGGAATTTGTTTGAAAGTTTTGGGTCAAAAACAGTAAGAGAAAGGACCATTGGGCTATGGAGTCGATGCTGGTTTCTGCCGGAAAACTTTGGGCAAAGTAGGTGCAACGATCAACCAGATAAAAGATGTAAATGGGAGAAGAAAAGAGGAGAAAGCCTGTTGCCTTATAGGCATCAGTCAGGGGATGGATCTACAGTGGCAGCATTAGAAGAAAATGAAACACAGGGTTACTCAACAGAGCATCTAATAGAGGATGGATTCTGCAAAGATAACCACTACATTTAACAACAAAATAATTGTGAAAGGAGCATCACGCGTGGATGGATTCCTAACACTTCTCTTAGATAATGCTGTAACAAGAATTAACAAAAAAAACAAAGTATGTAAGTGAATTTACAAGAAAAACATGCTGGACATTAAACACCGTGATGGATCCCAAATCTAAAGGGTAGAAACTGCTCCATTAAAAATAATATTCAGAAAAAGCTTTACACAGTCCAAAGCAGCCTCACTCTGCTGCAAAATCGAACCCTTACATCTTCAAAAATTATCCTATATATACCCTATTACATATTAATTGTGATTTCCTAAACATAGGAATTAAAAAAAATAAAAAATAAAATAAAAAACAAACAACCACATATGTTTATGTAGTCAAATAAAATAAATTAAAATTTAAGAATTAAATTAAATCACACTAAAATAGAAGAATTGGTTTGCTGGCACTCGAATTGCTGAAGGTGTCATTGCTGGAAATATGGGATGTTGAGACAACTACTGATTTTATGGTTAAGAAATTTTTCCATCTGTGTTGTTGGGAAAAGTATCCAATACGGAATGACCCTATCCCACTCTAAGGGTGATAGTACCTCAGCAACAATCAAAGCAAAGCTATTTGAGATTACTTCTTTATGAGATGTAAGAGAGGGGAGAAAGAGATCCACTAACCGATGTCTTCCGCTAATGATTGATCCAATCTTCTCTCCTTGCTGCTTGCTCCCAGCTCCTTGCTCTTTCACTGGCCCAGCTACACCAAGATCCTGCAAAATGGCAAGAGAGGGAAACTACAAGAAACATACATTCATAATTGATTCAAGGATTAGAATAAATCAAATACATAAGTATAACAATACACCATTGAGACACATGCATATAGAAGAACCTCAAATGCTTTATTAATGGAAGAAGTAAAGTTCAGGAAGTGATACAACCATAAAAGGCCCAATCCAGCATCACCTCTCAGCAGAAAGAAATCTCCTCTTCACCTCCTTCAAAGCAAATCACCCAAAAGTTCTATACTCAAACCAACAGCACTTCCTTACATTCACAAGATTCCAGCCGCCCTAGACCTCATGAGAGAGATCTATATATAGGATTTTTGGAGAAAGGATGAGTCAGCTTGAGCTTGGTATGAAGTTGACTAGTGTCCTCTCTCACTTCAGTTATTCTTCAGTTCTTGAGTCCACTTGGAGGTTCTTTCTTCCACTTGGAGATCTAGACCCTCTTACTCATCACCAGTCAATTCCCTGATCCAAGTGTCATTTTGGAAGCTTCCTGGGCATTGACACCTTGAGGAATGACTGTGCCACTTGTCCAAACTCGCCCAGCGCAGGTAGCCTTCTTTGCAGTTGACATTCAGCGCAGGTACACAGTCGAGCAGTTGACATTCAGCGCAGATGCTCAGTGGAGCAGTTGACATGATCCAGAATTAGCTTGTTTTTTAGTGTTTTCAGGTGGAGAAATGCTATTCAGTGCTATGGTTTGCTGACCTTGTTCCTCTAGGGGTAGGAACAACATGTTTAGGGACTTTGGATCCCTTAGATTATGGACATTTCATGCTTCATGCTGTAAGGCACAAAAATGTCTATAACAGTTGCCCCCTAAAGTATGAGGTCGTTTATCGGGTGAAATGCTTTATCAAGAGGATCCGAAGTTCATTCAATCGTTGAGAGGTGACCTATAATAAAATACAATACAATACATTATTTTTCGTTCTGCTTTCATGATCTAGCTGAGGCGGGCATTCCCATGCTCAGCTTTATAAATTCATTTTGGTACATATAACAGACGATCGTCTGATGGTAGACCGATAATTCTCTGCTGAAATTATCATCCTTTGAGTAGGATGATCATCTGCTGCAATGATGTACATGTCAAATGTCTTTATATTTCCTGAATATATACCGTAGCCCGGATGGATGAAACTAGATCCGGGGTCTTCAAACTCGTTCGATCTTCACTCTAAGTACAAGTCGATCCATGTGAGAATTGCGCTGAAGTCGAACATGGAAAGACATCGCTTGATTACCAGTCAATGATGTAAACCGTTAACAAGCACGAGAGGAATCACCGATAATGATAATGACCCTCAAGGTACTGCAGTACAATTCACGTGGTGTGAATAAAGGACTTGGCGTCAAACACCACACAAAATCTTCTGGTCAAAGGTCATTGATGTATACCTGTCGCCGGAAGTGAGAAACTTGCCATTGAGGCATGCAAGCTTCAAAGTACTAAGGGGGTTGTTCCTAGATCAACTTCTTGGATAATGAGCTGAAGTCGACAAGAAGCGATCCGTCAAAGGAGGGCCTTAATGAATCCCACATCAGTGACACGGAACGGAGCTAATGATTTTAGTGGAGGTGAAAACAATTTGTGACATATGATTCAGGGTGGAGATCATGGATGGATGAAGGATAATGTATGGCAGTGGATGGGACACGGTTGACTCTTTCTGAACAACATATCTTGGACATATAATGACACTGATGCGATGGATCGGTAGCATTACCCCAAATGTGGATGGTTTGGCGAGACCATGGTGATGAGACCGGTGAATGAAACAACCCAACCCGGTGTGACACGGAGGAAAAGTGTCATGTTCAAGAGCGACTTGCTACCATTAAAGCTTTGAGGTTCTCCCAATTTTTCCCCAGTCATTTCTGACCAGTACCTCTTTATTTTTGTCAAGCTTGAGGAGGATAACATATGCTTGTTCTATAACCTTCCCTTCGGGCAAGCCCATCGCTATGTTTTAACGAGCCTAGCGATAGGGAAACTCGTTCTCGTCTAAAGACAAGTTTGTCGCTATTTAATCATTTTAACGAGTCTAACAACAAAGAAAACTCGGTCCTTTTCTTTTTTAGAGAGTCTGAAAAGGTACAGAAAGTTAACTCCAAAATTCCTTTTTCGTCATCTAATCCCTTAAGTCCGAAAAAGTATAAAACAATACAGAAGGGATGAGTTTTCGATAACTTTAACGAGCCGAATAAAACAAGCGCTCGACCTTTTTGTGCAATAATCCCTCAGGTCCAAAAAGATTAAAATCTAGAGAAGGGATAGCTCTTTCGATCGCTTTATCGAGCTGGAAGGCCAAAACTCGGCAATCTTTTCATATTTTACGAGTCAGTTGAAAAGAGCTTAAAGAAGACTCGTCTTTTGAGGAACGAGTGATAAACAGGGTTAGCAGCTGATTCCAGGTACAGGTTGGAATTTTCCAATCACGGCAGTGTCACGAGGATGGCTAGGTGAAATCACTCTTCGCAGCTGTTCCTCAAAATAGGTAAACAATCATATGGAGGTGAACGATCGGCCAAATGAGAAGTGGAGGTGACGGTGCAAACACGACCAAGGCTTTTATGGCAGATGAGGTTACATACACAATGGTTATTTACCGGGATGGGTTCATTTTTTAATGAGCTTGAATGCGCCAAAACACTGCTCAAACTTATGTTTATTTTTTAACGAGCATGAACTATGTGCTAAAACTGCTCGGATCTTGCGTTTATTTTTTAACGAGCATGAACTTTATGCTAAAACTGCTCGTTGATAAGTTTGCATGCCCCCAGCATAATAACGCAAATCGAGGTGCATGCCCCCCAAGCTTCATTGCATTCAACTCGGTGGTTGGAATGAAGGTTTACCTTTGAGACTCTGAAAGGGTATTTGTTTCATTTTTTTTTTAATGAGGTTGACACAGTAAAAGAACTATCCTCATGAATCCTTGTTTCATTTTTTAACGAGGTTGACATGAGATAAGAACCGTCCTCGGAGCCCACTGTATTTACAGTATTTCTATTAGGGCGATGATCCACGCTAACAAAATGTTTAGGAATCTTCCGAATCCATTAGATATAGAAGATTTCATATTGTAGGTTTCCACTGTGGTCACTTTCGTCAGATTACTTGCAGGCGGTAGGGCAAAAGTACCCATTAAGGCAGGGTCTTTTAGGAGACCTACTCCAATATTTTGAAGCGAATGATTGCTTCAATGGATCATTGGAATGCTTCCCGTAACTTGTGAACTGTCGGGGAGGAAAGTTTGTTGGTCGACGACTATAATTCCTCCTTGAAAGGGAAATGCAATCTTCCTGAAGTAGGTCGACAAAACTGCAGCCATGGCATATATCCAGGGCCTTCCCAGTAGGATGTTGTAATCCAGGTTTCCATCGATTACTTCAACATCAATTCCTACTGTTTTGCCCCCTAGTTCAACTTGCAAGTTACTTAAAATCCCGTATGGAGTGTATGATCGTCCATCAAATGCTTTTAACGTCGTTGACGATCTCGACAAGGGTGGTGAGCCTAAATTCTTCCAGCAACTCATCGACATAATACACGTAGATGCCCCCTCATCAATAATTGTTCGATGAACAGTTTTGTTGAGGGCTTTCACTTGAATAAGGAAAGCTAGTTGAGCTGGTAACTGAGGGTCATATCCTTTATGATCAAAGGCCACAAGATTGGAATCCATTGGGTCAATTCCACCTATTGCTGATAATAAAGCTTGCTCTTGGGAGAAGCAATTTTGCGGTACCTCAAGTGTCGACATAACGGACGGCGATTGGGCCAGGTCCTCTATCTGTGCTATTTTCACACAAGGATTAAATGTCGATTTGTGTACTGCTCCCTTTTGTGACTTTATCATTGGCTCAGGGATGATGGGTGGCACAACTTTGGTCAAAGTTGTTGTCGAACTGCTAGGTTGTTCATTAGCCTTGTTGTTCGACAGCTTTGGATTCCTGTAATCCTTATTCCTCGTCAAAGCATCATTTTGCTACTTTGATATAGACAACATAAGCACTTGGGATCGGGAAGCATTTTGATTAGCAACCAGTTCGGTCCTCGGGCTTGGAAACGGATCAGTCAACACAGCTGAGGTTTTTGAACTCTTAAAGAATCTTTTAAGCTCAGCTTTGTATGGACAATCTGCTGTCCAATGATCCTCATCGCATATATGACACCCCGTAGGGGGTTTCCTTTTTCTCCCTTTCTTTTTCTTCTTGCCCCCTGGTTGCTTCAGTTGTTTGCCCTTGTCGTCCGACACGACACTTACTTCCGAGGCAAGAAGTTCCTCATTTGCATTTTGACCGGAAATCTTACGGGCCTTTTTAGATATAGCCTTCATCGATTTCATGTCTGTTGCGCCAATCACGCCATCGCCGGCACGAGAGTCCCTATTTGATTTAGGAGGAGGAGGAATTGAAAATTCCGGTCTAGGGGCGTCAGGTACTTTATCATAGAGCGTGCCGGACTGAGTATATACTAAGTCTAGATATTGTTCACGAGCAATAACTTGCTCCTTCGTTACGACTCCCCCCTTGGCCACATCTTCCGTTATGGCAGGAAGCAACGACTTTATAAACCATTCAGCTAACAGCTGATCTGGAACGTAAGTCTTTACCATCCTGCGACGACGACGCCACTCATGTATATGATCGGATATATGTGTGGCCGTCGTCTGCTTGAAGTTGGTTAAGATTTCTGTTCCAGTTTCATACCTTATCGGTAATTGAAAATGGGTTAAGAAAGTTGTGGCTAGGGAACTGAAATTGTCGAAAGAGGCTCTAGGTAATTCAATATACCATTTAGCCGCTGGACCCGTCAATGTCCTCTGAAAAAGGCGAAGCCTTATCGAATCATCATTCAGGGTGTTCGAAGAACACCACAGATGAAAAGTCATGACGTGATTCGATGGGTCTTCACCTGGATTTCCATTGAATTTAGGAATGTCCGATGGAAGTTTATGTGGAATCGCTGGCCACCAAGGGGCATAAGAAATTGGATCATTATTCAGCCGGTTTAGATCTGGTAATTCTAGAGTTGCTACAAAGGGCAACTATTGATTCAGGTTAGGCGGAGCATACCCAGGATAAGATGGAATCGCCTGAGCATTGGGTCTTTGCATACCAGCATAATGTATTTGATGCTGGCAACTTTGACAAGTTTGATGGGCATAACCGTTATTATACGGTTGCCCATTACTTACAAAGACTTGTTGCTCGGGTCCTTGATATGATTGCTGGAATTGCGGTTGTTGAGTTTGAACCAGCTCTGGTTGTTGGACCGATTGCTGTTGTCCAATACTGGATGATTGATCAAGATGAGGAGTCATAGTACTTGTTTGAGCTTGAGTCGCTCCAGATAAGGAGGCACTAACCGGAGGTTGTGATTGAGTTGTCGAGACAAGAGGTTGTTGTACGACAACCTGAGAAACTTGGGGTTGACATACAACAGGTAGCGCTTGTACTTGTGACGCAATCAACATACCAGGTATAGTGGCAACGTTCGACACAAGGTGGACTGGTTGCATTGAATATGCAACCCTTGGTTGTTGAGGCAGTATTGGTACCCATCCGCTAGATGTAATTCCAGTTTGACCTGAACTTTGTTGTAAACTCCCATATGGTTGTTCTCCGGGGGGGAACAATGAAAAGGCATACTGCCCTCCATATGGTGGCAATCCAGTGCTTAAAGGGTAGATTGGCCTTTGAAGACACATTGGATCAAGTTGTTGAGTTTCAACATAAGAAATACCAGATGATAATCTGGATGAAGAAATAGGAACTAACCATGTCGTCGAAACAGTCTCTGATTGGACTCCAGCTTGTTGTTGACAATTTGCGGGGACAGATGGTATACCAGCGAACATCGTTGGAGTAGCAGCAGGAGGCTCTGCCGCTGCTGTGTCGGATGATACAGTCCTGGATGTCGACGGTTGTTCAGACATATTTAGTCTATCCAAAAGATTTCCTAGCGATTCTACAAGAACTTTGTGATGAAGGTGGACTAACTTCGAAGATCAACGCAGGAATAAAGGGTGATTGTTCTGTTTAAAATAAATTGTTAACGACGCTTTAGACACAACTTTCTTTTTCAGTTTTAAAGAGTCGAGAAAAAGCTAAAGATGACTCTAGTCTCCTTCGATGTTTTAACGAGCCCGAAGTGACAAATGGTCGGATGGACTTTTTCTGTTATAGAGTCTGAAAAAGGCCAAAAGAAACTGCTCTGGAGATCTAGGCAGAGGGTGTGCCAAACCTTTCGCAAAACCACAGAATACGTTTTACGGTACGGGTGGTCGATCTTCGTGAATGTTGTGTTCACTGCATTGCGATCAGTAGGGCGGTCGACACAGCTTCGTAAGGATAAAAGATATATGCCTATAGGGGTCTCCCAATATATACGCGACGGTACGTGGGAGCACAATCCGTATTAGCGCCACCGACTCTCAGGAGGAATCACCCACCTTCTTCGAGATCGACAGTCACTATGTTTAACGACACCGGAACACGTCTCTAGCCTAGACCTCTATGTTGTGTGTTATGTTGCAAAGCATTGTTAGGTTCATTCAGTTTATTTTAGGTTGATCTTTTTAAGGTTTGCCTTTCAAGGTTCACCACGAGATGTATGATACAACTCCTAAATGCAGTCTAAAGATGAGAAGCAAGCTTTTTCAATCTTTTCAACTTATGAAAATCTTAACTACTGAGGGAAAAGAAAGACATCATCTTTTCACACAGATCATAGAGCACACACTAATGCACTTTTTCCTAAATCAACATGCAAGCTGTCAAAATGCACATGCACAATGCAGGTATTTCTTTTCTCTTTCTTAATGTTGATGTAATACAAAAAGAAAGTTGTTGTATAACTTTGAATTCAATTTCAAGTGAAAGCAAACAAGCTTTTGTCCAAAATCAAAAGACACCTTAAGATTTACTTGTTTCAACACTAGAAATACATAAATTCAAACCATATGATGAAAGCAAAAGCTCAATCAGCTATGAACAGCAGACAAACTAACTCTTAAGATCAGAACGACACTTATCACAGGTCTAGATCTAAGAGGCCACAGCAAGACTAGTTCACTTTCGTTATGGGAAACTACAAATGATGTAAGAAATACACAAAGAACAAATACAGTTTCTTTATACAACTGAGGTGGAATAGTGGCAAAGAAAGGTGGTTTCAGATAGGTAACTATGCTTGGTTAAAGGCTGCAAAAACAGAGATCAAAACAGGGCAATAAAGGACAAAGAACCCCAGCTGCACAAGGCCAAACTGGTTCAGCGCAGGTAGTACACTGTCAGTTTGACATTCAGCGCAGGTAGCCCCTTCGGGACCTACGATGAAATGCAGACTGCCTTCACAGTGCCTGCAATGAAGAGATAAACTTTCGTTTTTCTCAGTTTCCGGGTCACAGATTGCTCAAAAATCAACAGTTTTTGGCCAAATCCGAAGCTATCAATCAAGTACACACTAAGGGATGAAAAGGAGGATGAAAAGCTATCACTAAGAGCTATTCAGAGTCCTTGTGGATCAGCTCTTCAAATCATAAACATGCCCAGAAACTGAGCTAGAGTAGTTTCCTTCTACTTTGCATTTGAAAGATCCAAATGCAGTTCGATTCGGTACTCCCTGTGTTTAGGAAATGAATAGCAAAAACACAAACAACCAACAAGATACGTTCCCTAGTGGAGTCGCCAATTTGTTGTTGGGAAAAGTATCCAATACGGAATGACCCTATCCCACTCTAAGGGTAATAGTACCTCAGCAACAATCAAAGCAAAGCTATTTGAGATTACTTCTTTATGAGATGTAAGAGAGGGGAGAAAGAGATCCACTAACCGATGTCTTCCGCTAATGATTGATCCAATCTTCTCTCCTTGTTGCTTGCTCCCAACTCCTTGCTCTTTCACTGGCCCAGCTACACCAAGATCCTGCAAAATGGCAAGAGAGGGAAACTACAAGAAGCATACATTCATAATTGATTCAAGGATTAGAATAAATCAAATACACAAGTATAACAATACACCATTGAGACACATGCATATAGAAGAACCTCAAATGCTTTATTAATGGAAGAAGTAAAGTTTAGGAAGTGATACAACCATAAAAGGCCCAATCCAGCATCACCTCCCAGCAGAAAGAAATCTCCTCTTCACCTCCTTCAAAGAAAATCACCCAAAAGTTCTATACTCAAACCAACAGCACTTCCTTACATTCACAAGATTCCAGCCCCCCTAGACCTCATGAGAGAGATCTATATATAGGATTTTTGGAGAAAGGATGAGTCAGCTTGAGCTTGGTATGAAGCTGACTAGTGTCCTCTCTCACTTCAGTGTATCTTCAGTTCTTGAGTCCACTTGGAGATCTAGACCCTCTTACTCATCACCAGTCGAATTCCCTGATCCAAGTGTCATTTTGGAAGCTTCCTGGGCATTGACACCTTGAGGAATGACTGTGCCACTTGTCCAAACTCGCCCAGCGCAGGTAGCCTTCTTTGCAGTTGACATTCAGCGCAGGTACACAGTGGAGCAGTTGACATTCAGCGCAGATGCTCAGTGGAGCAGTTGACATGATCCAGAATTAGCTTGTTTTTGAGTGTTTTCAGGTGGAGAACTGCTATTCAGTGCTATGGTTTGCTGAACTTGTTCCTCTAGGGGTAGGAACAACATGTTTAGGGACTTTGGATCCCTTAGATTATGGACATTTCATGCTTCATGCTGTAAGGCACAAAAATGTCTATAACAATCTGCTGTCACAACAGTCCATCCATCTGTCCACATTCTGTCACGCCATACTAATGCATTGATCATGGGCTCAGTGGTGAATGTCTGTCCAACTTTCATGATACCCATAGCTTTATTTCGGCCATAGTGAGGTATATTTGGTGCACAATGGAAGAGCTCACCAATACCATTCCCACAATAGGATTTCACCGCAGAAACCCATGACATTGAAGCATCTTGACTGATAATCTCTCCCACTTCACGAAATCTTACTCCCGGTTTCACTATAGCTGTCGCTTTCTCCAAATGCTCATATGTAGATCGAACAAGATGTTGAGAAGCATCATCAACTTTTCCAACGAAAAAAATACTCATTCAGAACACCATGGACACCATTGTAATAGATAGTTACATAAAATATCCTTTGAATACAACCAATTTACTTCAGAGAAACCCCTTTCACAATATAATGTTAAAATAAAAATTAGGGTTTTAATAAATAAAAAAAGAGATAATATGCTTAACATCCTGTCAATATGCTCGACCTATAGATGCAACTATGTGTGCCTGAGGATAGATGATTTGAAGAGGAATTCTTTCAAAGAAAATGGCAACCAAATATGATAATTTTTGACATCGCTAGGGTTGCAAACATGCACATAGTTGTCATTGTCTATGTGGCCCGATTTGGGCAAGCATTTTCAAAATGTGAAGGATCTCCAGAAACAAAGCACCTCCTTACAACCTCTTCACTAGTAGCACTTACAAAATTCCCATCTCCTTTTCCTCCCCTATCGCTTCTGCTGTTTGTTCGAATCACCCTTCTTCTTCTATTCCCCTCACCATTAGTGCCACCACGGTTTCTTCCAGCACTTGCATTAGAAGTTTGAATTGAATCCTTCCATTTGAAGAAGTTACAACTTCATGTCTAGCAATTATTGAATTGTCTTCCCCTGTTATTTTCAGTGTCGGCAGTTCGCAAAGGACAAGGCATTTGGAAGCTCTCACAAAGCACTTCCCATGTTCCAGTAGAACCCACTCTATGCCTTTGAGGCTACCGAGGCAACTCATTCGAACTATGACCAACTTGACGCCCTTGAGGTCGGGGAGCTTGCTGCAGACATTAATTGGAACTATGACATGGTTGTCTACAATGCAGACATAGACTCTGCCTAGAATTTCTCATCCTATTGTTCCTAGGAGCTTGAGTTCTATTGTTCCATGGAGCTTTTGCACGCTGTTGTCCTCTTGCCGAACCAGTGAAAGAATTGCGAGAACCTATCCCACATATGTTGATCAACTCTCTGAGGATCCTGTCACAACCCCCAATGCAGCCCAAGTGTTATGTGCAATACTGAACAGGTATTTCCATTCGCTGAAACTTGAACTGGATTTTGAAAACAGGACCTGGTCCACAGGTATTGCATAATTGATTGGTTACAGATGCCTTAGATATTGATCCAGGAAACCACACAACATTTCTGCAGTGTGGAAAATTTTGACAGCCAACCATGAACTTTTCATATGGCTTCTTCTTGAGCGCCATATCAGACTCTTGGAAAAATTGACAGTGTGAAACAATCTCGCCAATAGTTCAGTGATCATCCCCTCCGGATATCTGGGACCTTTCAAAGAAAAGTTCCATGGCCTCAAAAAGCTTCTCCTTGTTTGACTTTGTATCTAGAAAATAAACTTTCATTTGCTGCAAGCAAGTCTCCAAGACCTTTTCTTTACTCTTTGAACCTATACTCATGTCACATTCCATCATGGAACAAAGGTATGGCTTACAAAGTTCATAGCCCATAACAATTTCCTTGCCCATGTTTGTTTGACAAAACCGTGTATTTGCATCTTTAGTAGCATAGCACTGATCTAATAGCTTTTTAATATGATCATGCATAGTTGCATCAGTGCCAATTCCTGTCTTATCTGTTAGGGCCTAAATCTATCTCAGGCTGAGAAAGGTAGGATCTAGGATAACATGAAACCACGCTTAACCTAGTGGCTAGCCCTACTAGGTCAGGAGAGGGCTCTCTCCTTGTCAATCTCAGCAAAAAATGATCAATGAGGCTTGAGATGACTTGATATGAAGACTGATTTTAGGCTAGGTATGTGTTCAGAAGAGTTTAAGTGAATTTGGTGAAGTTTTGTTGGCTCAAATGAAAAGGAAAATTTGGGTCTGGGGAATGAGGCTCAGTTTTGCAGAGATCTCTATGGGGAAAGGTAGGCAAATGATTTGGTACTTCAAATTGAATGAAATGGAGAGCTTTTATATAGGTGAGGAGTTGAAGAGGGCAAGAAAACCTCACGGATCCTCTTCAAACAGTTGAAAACATAAATAACTAAACAAACCCTAGGTAGAGCACTACAATTTCAATGGATTCTACCTTTATCCTTGTTTGATTTAGTTAAGATGAAGCAAAGAGAGATGATGGCATACATAAAACACATGTAAACTTACAATTACAGAAGGAAACACAATACCAAAGCAAGATGCAACATGAATCTCATAAAGTGCTGCAAACCCTGGTCTATTCCTTAGCCAAAATGTTGAAATGTGTGTACAATGAAGCTCCAAGCTTTCCAAAAAGTCAAACCTTTTCTAATGACTGAAAAATCACAAGATATAGGCAAACAAAAACTCATCCTAGCCTCTAGGGGTCAAGCTCATAAGTTTAGGAGCTGCTCCAACAAATTCTAAACTAAGAACTAAAAAGTAGGCAGTGGAACAGCTTGCCTCTAAAAACTAGGGCACTGATTCATTCAGTTGCAAACTACCTTTACATGGATGAATCTACCTCTATGAGTGAAAATTTAGCATAATTACATCAAGATCCATCATATTATATTAAATTACATCATGGTTTTGATATTTAGAAGAAGAAAAGTCAAACTGTCAAGAGACTAGGCAAAAAACAGAGTATTTTGGGACAAACTGAGCAAAATTCCTCCAATGCGCCATGCTGATTTCCCTATGCGTAGCACCTTTTTGCATCTACTTTTGGAGGCCTTCCTGGTGTCCAAATTTTCTCCAAGTGTACTTGTTGGAAATTTATACCTTTCTACTTTCTAGAAAAAGTGGAATGTTTGAATTTGGCCTCCATTTTCCCCTCCAAAACTGAGTTCTCCCAACACTGCTTCTGTGTGTCCAAAAAGGGGCAGAAAAGTGATTTTTGAGGTGTTTTTGACCTTTTTGGGGGCTCAAAACTTGTCAAAATTTCTTGGCCATTTGTGAGCATGCATATTTTTTCATGAAAAAATCCAAAAATTCTGAGTTTTCATCAAAAGGAGACCCCCATCAAAAGCGAGTGCCAGGTGATGCGGCGCATTGGGCAGAAAAACTTGTTTTTTGGCCCAAAAATTCCAAAATTGCAACAAGTGTCCCAAATTTTTTGAAATTTGGGCTGATTGTTTTCCATTAAGTGCTATGTTGGGCCAAGGAAGTCGCAGCCAAGATCTGAAGTCTATCTTGTTCTTTTCGCTTCCTTGATGCCTTCTTCAACTTGGCCTTCAATTTCCTGATTCTTGCCTTGCAACTTTTGTTTTTCACCAAGTAATGGTAGGCCATGTGCCTCAACATAGTTTTCTCCCCGATGGCCTTCTCTAGCAACCTTTCTAAGTGGATATTTGTTTTCTCAAGCCAAGACTCACGATCAGCATTGATTTCTTGTTCAAGTGGGGTGAGCTTCACTTTCCTCCTTTTAGCAGCTTGCGGTTTTCTCGTATGTTTTGTAGCTCCATAATCGTTTGCTGATCCTCTAGCTACTTGTTTCTTTGCTCCAAGTATTTGAATATCCACTTAGCTCTTTCTAGGTTGAGGGACAAATCATTAATGTCTGCCTATTGCTCCTGAATGATCTCTTTGAGCTTTGTGGGCCCAAATCAGTGTCACCATCCCAAATGAGAATGAAATTTGTCTCCTACTCTCTTGCTGATGTGAAGGTCCACCTGTCTCATTAAAAGTTGTTGGAGGCACTTGAGGACCTATGAAGACCTCATGAGAAATGAAATCCTCCCATGGGATGTTTTGAAAGCCAAGCTGATGCAAGACCACAATTTTGATTAGTGCAAAATGGTATATGTTGTTATACTGTTGCTGAGGAGTCTTCCTTTGCACTAGGGTGGTCATCTTCTCAATGTTCTGGAAAATGTAGGGGAGATTCATCATTCTCACCCTAGTAAAGTGCATCAACAATCTGATATGATAGGCATACAGGTGAGAAAACTGGCCCTCACGGCTGAAATACTTGATTATGAGTTTCATCAAGGGAGCATATGAGTCTTTCAGGTACTGGAAGGGAAAAACTCTATTGAGATGTCTCTGATAACCAGCCTTGATGTAAGGCTCGTAATGTTCTCTGTCAATTTGCTACCCTTTATTCCATTGCTCACTGACATTTGGGATGCTAGTTGCTAGAGAAATAGACTCTGGTGTCAAGGTGAATGTCACACCTGCTAGAGTGACTTGGCCATTATGAAGATGGAGCACAAACAACTTGGCCAACTCATGATGGTACTGGACTCTCTCTACCATCTCATAAAATTGATAACAGGATTGGTGTTGAAAGCATGTGACAGCCAGAGGGTGGGCCTACAGCTCAGGAAGTGAAATAGGCTCCTATCGTATATGTTTACCCCCCTTGTGAGGTCTCCTTGGTGCATGCATTTCTATAGGAGAATCACTGTGTGTCTCCTCATCTCAGTCATAGGAAGGATCAGATTCCATGTTTGCCAAATGTTTGAGTTCTCTTAGATGAGTATGAAGAGATTTAATGTGTCTTAAAACTTTGCTGCCAAATGTATGAAAATGTATGAAGGACTGTGAAGGGAGAGGGTAAGATGGGTTTTGGGAATGTTGTTGATAGGATTTTGGGTAATAGGAGGGTTTTAGGGACAGTAATTAGACTTTGAGATAGAAATTAGGGTTTAGGAATTTGTAGCTAGGGTTTGGGATAGTGAGAATTAGGGATAGGGGGTTAGTGAATTTAGGGATATGGGGACTAGGGAATGAGTTGATGAAACTGGAAAATAAATCAGGGAATCAAAGGGTGAGGGAGTGATGGAGTGGATCTTGGCAGCAAAAACACAAACTGTAAACCCTAAGCAATTGTTTTTTGAACAAAAATTGCAAGGAGGTAGGGTTTGAATATTTTCTCACTAAATCACCATAAACATCTAGAGACACACATTCATTAACATGGGAAGAATGTTTGACTTACTTGGATAGGTGGCAATCGAGTAAATTTAGCAATTGGATGAGTTTTGTGGGTGAAATTAGGCTTTCAGCTCTATGTGCCGCACCACAAACCCAACGCACCGCCCCTGCTCTATGCGTCGCGCCAGCGTATTTTTTGCACTATGGAGGGCAGCCCAATGTGCCGCGCCAGCTCTATGCGCCATGCTTATGACCCAATGCGCCGCGCCCCTGAAACTTGCACTGTTTGCTGCGATTTTCCCTCTTTTCTCCAACATGACCTTGCTCTTATTTCCTTTTTCTCCTTTGGATGCAAATGAGCTCTTTAAACACAAGAAATGGTTTATATACAAAAGATTTTAATTTTTCACTCATAAAACCCACTTTTGTAATGTTTGCATTTTGACATTGCTTTTCAAACTCTGTTTTTAGGCAGTTTGTCTTATTTTTGCATTTGATGAACTGAATGATTTGACTTTTTGTTTGCCTTGTAGGTGATGGAGATGTTAAAGCTTAGCAAGGTGACCAGTGTTGCCATTGAAGCTATTACAATATGAAAAACTGAAATTACATCAAATTTATACATGAAAACATAGAATACTTTGTTTTCCTCAAAATAGGGTTTTGAGGAAAAATAAGTCTCTGAGCATGTGATTATAGAATTTATTGGTACTGGAACTTTATTCAACCTCCTCATGTGCCTGATGACTGTTATTGAAAATTTTGAAGACCTTTTTGACAAAACCCTAGACCTAATGAAACTGAAACCCTAAAAATGACTCTTGCAGATTTAAAAACAAAAAGTGATTGCATATGATCTAGATGACTGGAAATGGACCAGCAGGTAAAGGGCATGAGGGAAAATGTACCACAAGCCACTACTATCAGATGATCCATGATCATAATGGGATGAAGATACCGACACTAACATTGGCTCCAATAGGGATGGTAGCTCCTTGGAGGTTCCAAGAACTACAAATCTCTGGGAAAGTAGGCAGTGCCTTCGTCCATTGGGCTATGGAGTCAGTAACTTTGACAAACCAAAACCAAACTCTCGACTCAATTTCAGGACTGAAATCTGACTCAAAACTGACTCAATTTCAAGACTAAAATCGACTGAAAGACCTAACTCAAACAAACTAAACCCAAAACTGAAATCAAACCTCAGTTTTATAACCTTCACCTCGGGCCCCAAACTAAAAGAATGATACAGTACACACTTGTAATGGAAGTTAAACAAACCAATATGTACAATGATACAGGTGACAATAGAAAACATTTCAAAAATAGTACCGTTTCAGCAGCCGACCGTTGAACGGCCCACTTGGATAGTCTTCTCCATTCATTTCTTTCAAAAGGAAAGAATTTTGGCCCCGATATGTAGCAATCTAGAAAGGTCCTTTCCAAAGATTCTCAAACTTTCCATGCTTACCTTTATCTTTGTTTCTGGCGTCCCATTTCAGCACTATGTCTTCTATTTGAAACTTGTCTGCCTTTGCCTTTCAATCATATATCTTCTTAATTTTCTCTTACAGCTTGAAAGTGTTCTGAAAAACCTCCTCCCTAGTTTGCTGCAAATGAATCATTTGATTGATTCTTCGCTGCAAATGATCATCTTCACTACCCACTTCTTGTAGGATTTTAACCACCGGGACTGCGAGAGAGGTCGGGAAGACTGTGTCCACACCATACACGAGCTCGAAAGGAGACATGCCTATAGATTTCTTTTGACTTACTCTATCTGCCCAAAGTGCATTAACAAGCTTTTTGTGCCAACTTTTCTTGTTCGTTTCCAGCAGCTTTTTGATAATATTGACCAAGGATTTATTTGAGGATTCCACCAATCCATTACCTTGTGGGTAATATGCAGTTGAGTGCCCCAAAGTGATTTGATATTTATTACAAAATTCAATCATTCTTTTAGATTTAAAAGCTGCTGCATTATCAGTGATCAACTTATTTGGATAACCAAAACGAGACAAAATATTGTTTTCAAGAAATGAAATGATTACTGAATCAGTGGCCTGCCTTGTGGGAATCGCCTCAATCCATTTGGTGAAATAGTCTGTCGCTGTGAGGATCCATTTGTGTTGTGTTGAAGAAGTAGGATGGATCTTGCCAATGAAGTCCAAACCCCACTGCTGAAATGGAGCACTTACTTCAATGGGCTTGAGTGGTAAAGGCTGCAATTTCCTCCTACCTTGAAAAATCTGACATTCATGGTAGCTTGCAACAGTTTTGTACACATCAGCAAAAAGAGTTGGCCAATAATATCCTGCTCTCAAAATTTTATTGGCTATTGTCTTCCAGAAAACATGACCTCCGCAATCTCCCTTGTGAAAGTCTTCCATAACTTGTTTTGCCTCTTCTTCAACCAAACAATTGAGCAAGACACCACCGAGATATTTCCAATAGAGTGCATTATTAAAGATACAAAACTTGGAAGCCTTGAATTTCAGAGTCCTACTTTTATTCTTAGCCATTCCAAGTGGTGGTTACAAATTTTAAAGTACATAAACAATGTCCAAATACCAAGGAGAAAGAAGAAAAATTTCTGATACCTGAGCGGGCGAACTTTCTTCATCTTTCTCAGACATAGCAGCAATGAGATTAATTTCCAAGGCATGTAAATTTGACTCAGTCATTAGTTTGTCTAACCCCTGTCCTTTGATGAGCTTTGTTGGTTTGATCTCCACGTCATATTCCAACAAGGCAGCAATCCATTTGCCTCTTCTTCCCTCTGGATCTGTTTGCACTAAGACATCTTTGACAGTAGCATTAGGGACATAAGCAAGGATGTGAGAATGCAGAATATAGACTCAAAAATCTTTCAATGCCTTTACCAAAGAAAGAGCTTTCTTTTCAATAATATTATACTTTAAAGCTACATCCCTTATGGTTCTGCTGAAAAATGCAATTGGTTTCTCAAGCTGGTCTCTTTTCTGCATCAAGACCGCTGCCATAGTATGATCAGAGGCAAATGAAAACAAAATGAAATCTTGAGTATAATAAGGGCTGATCAAAACTGGAGCTGAAGATAGGGCCAATTTCACCAAATTGAAAGACTTAATTGCTTCCTCGGTCAACCTCACTACACTATCTTTCTTCAGCATGTTTGTGATTTCCTTTAAATGTTCTGTAAGATTAGGCACAAAGCGACGTAAGAAATTCATCTTACCATTGAATGACTGCATCTCCTTCTTACTTCGTGGAAAATCAATCTTTTGAATGGCTTCCACCTGAGCTGGATCAATGTGGATGCCTTCCTTTGATATAATATGACCAATAAGCTTGCCTTCATCCATGGCAAACAGACTCTTCTTTGGATTGAGAGATATACCATACTTTCTACAGCGCTGAAATACAATCTTCAAATGATAAAGGTGCTCTTCATTTGAATTAGAGAAAACTATCAAATCATCAAGATAAACAACTAAAAATACACATTTTTTATTAGCAAACGCAATAATGATTGCCCGCTGAAAGGTTGCACCAGCATTCTTCAATCCGAAAGGCATCTTTGCATAATGAAAAGTTCCCCATGGAGTGGTGAACGTTGTTTTGTCTCTATCATCCTCATGGACCAGAATTTGGTTATAACCCGAATAACCATCAAGTAGTGACATGCAGGATGCTCCAACTACTCTTTGAAGTATGTGATCCATCTTGGGCAATGGATAGTTATCTTTCAAAGATACTTTATTCATATTTCTAAAATCAATACATAACAGAATCTCACCTGTTTTCTTACGCACGGACACCAAATTAGAAATCCAATATGAAAATCTTATGGAGACGATTATACCAGCTTTATACAACTGATTCACTTCTCTATTGAGGGCAACAACTTTGGATTTATTCTTCTTAGCTTCTGACGAAAAGGCTTTTGATTTGGCTTGATCGGGATGATATGCTAAATTATGCTTGTGTCATATGCCTTCAAATCTGAATAATCCCATGCAAATACATCAGTAAAGGAAGATAGTAAACTGATATACTTTGCTTTTACCTGTGGAGGCAACACCTTTGATAACTTCACCATTCTAGGATTTTCTGTTGATCCAATGTTCACATCCTCAACTCCTTTCTCAGTTGGCAGCAAGCTTGGTTTTCAGGCTACATCATCTTGATCGAACAACTCCTCTAAAGGTATTAGAACTTTAGGAATGACATTGTCCTTTAGCTGCAAAACTTACATCTGATTGACTTCCATATCCGCCTCACCATCATCATACTCCACATCAATAGAAGTGTCTTTGAATTTACCTTCATTTTGCATAAATTCATCGATATTTTCATCATCTTGAAACACTTGCCAATATCTTTGATTGTCAGGGACAGTCGGACGATTTTTCACATGAATTTCAAACTTATTGTTTGAATTCATCGGAATTTTCAAATTACTTGCTGCTGTTGCAAGTGAATCTGCAATGACATTCTGAACACGGGGGACACATGTCAAAGTGTAATATGAAAACAATCTCAAGATATCTAATACCGCATTGCGGCAAGCCCGCATTCAAGGATGCTTAGCTTGGTATTCCCCTTTCACTTGCTTGATAACTAACTCAGAGTTGCCATATACTGAAATCCTTTTAGCATTTAACTTTCTAAGAATTTTCAAACCAGCAATTAAAGCCTCATATTCAGCCTCATTATTTGAATAGTCAAAAGCCAATTTATAAGAACAGACCCTTACATTACTTGGCACTTTGTTTGGGGCAAAAATAGGGTTGCGTATCCAAATGCCAATTCCAACACCTTCCCTTCCTACCACGCCATCAAAATCCAAGATCCACAGGCCGGCTTCGTCCTCTTCCAAATGCTGAAATTTTGTTTGCTCTATTACTTTTCCTTAATGTCCATTAGTATGTTGCTGCTCTCAGAAGGCTGATTGCTTAGCGGTACTATCGAGTCTTTGTCTTTCTTACTTTAAGACTTCTCTGAAATTTTCAGTGATCTCTAGAATGTCTTCTACTTCAACTACTTGGCTATTTACATCATTAAAGCTATCTGAATATAAAACAAATGATTCCAAATCAGTACGTACATAGTTGATTGGATGATTTACCAGTTTCTCCTTGCTAGTTATCATGTACTTCATCTTTTGCTCCTAGTATAATTTCCTCATTTGACCGAACACGGGAGTAGTAGCATAGTAGAAATCAAGCTGCAATGTCCCTTTAATTTTTGCTCCCCAAGATCTGGAAAGAAGCATGCCAAATCTAGGAGGAATATCCACCACAACCACATCCATCAAAACATTTTTAGCCAGAATCTGATCCAAACTAACCACCAAATCTTTGATAAGACCAATGCATTTTACTCTACTAGAATCGAAGGAGTAAAGGTCATGATACTTTCTGGTGATATCCAATCCCAATTTCTCCATGATTTCCTTAGGCATGAGATTATGAGAGGCTCCGGAATCAAACATAGCATTGTGTAACACATAGTCATGCACCCTAAGGCTGATGTAAAAAGGAGCTACATCACTATCTTGAGACTGACCTTCCAATGCTGGACCAAAGATCAACTCAGGCTGATCATCCTCCACGTTTAGCATATCAGATAGTGGATCTAAATGCAAAATCTTACATACCTGACCTTTATAATTGTTGTTCTTCATCAACTCAGTCAAAGGAATAGATACTTTTAACTTAGCAATTTCATTTTCTAAGTTAAAAACTGAAGTTTTCTCTACCTCTTTAGCTGAAACGTCCTTCTTTTTAGTTTTCTCTTTTGATACACTTGGCTGATTGGATCTTTCATTTGCTGATGGCGTTTTGCTGGTGGTAGGATCAGTTGTCTCTTTTCCCTTTTTTTGCACAATGTGAGGATCATTCTTTGGCGGTGCCGTCTCCTTCCTTTTCTGAATTAGATTTATGGGTACATCTCTACTTCTGAGTGAATATTGTCACTTTTGGGCTAACAGAGCATTCATGTACCCTCTCTGATATTCATCAGACTCTTCTTCAAGAACTATTTCATTTGCCAAGATGAAATTTTCGTCCCTTTGTACAGATGAGTTCTTGGAATACTCCTTGTCTTTAGTGATAAAAATTGGCATATCATCAGGTGTAAAGAAATGATTCTCTTCTCCAATTACATTCTCCTCATCATCTGATTCCAGACCATGTACAAAATTCTGCTGTAAGGGTGTCTTCACCTGCTGCTGTGCTACTTGGTCTTGTGCTCGTTGTTCTCTTTGCTTGATTCTAAATTGTGGTTTCTGCTGGCCACGGAAGTTGGGATTTCTGACTTGTGGTTCGGGCTTGTCAATTGTCAATCTGTCAAACATCTTCTCCATCTTACGGAGCACCTGATCTGAAGTGGAAACCTCTTCCTTTATTGTTACCTTCTTTTTAGCCTTTGCTCTAGCTCTCTTGGCAAGCAGATTTGCTTCAACGCTGACTGCAATTTTCTGCATGTCTTCCAAAGTGGCAGGATCTTTTTCTATTAATTGATAGGCCATATCAGGATTGAAACCATCTGAGAACTTAATCAAAGCTAGCCCAATAGGTGGCTTTATATCAATAGGAATTTCATTATAAACTAAATTGAATCTAATACAATAATCTTGAACAGACTCACCAACATTCCGCTTGATGTTCTCATATTCGGAAAGAATTTGAAGAGGATTTTTCTTCACTTCCCAGCGATCCAAGAATTGTCTCTAAAGATTAGGCAATTTAGTGATACTTGCAGCCGGCAAAGCTCTAAACCACTTCCTAACTTCACCTCCAAAAGTTTGTACAAACAGTCCCATTGTCACATTTTCCGCATCAATTTCATGAAGGTCAAAGAAATATGTCATCCTATCCATGTGTTGTTGTGCTGTAATACCTTGAGGAGTGCCATCAAACAATGGAATTTTGCTTTGATAATCGGCAGGCATGTCATCCAAAATTTGAGGCAACACAAGGGGTGAAAATCAGATAGCCATTGCTCTAGGTGGATTTACAACTGGTCTTGGGGATGTAGGAGGAGTTGGTGCTGTTGACACCTAATCCTTGTGATTGGGTGAATTTATGTAAATAGATAAATAGGAAATATGAACAGTCATCGGGAGATGAACTAAACAGTCTCTCCCTCATGTATATAATGAAGACCTACCTGATGGAATGAACAGTCGAATCATTTTTGCCTTATGGAGTTACTGCCTGGCCTGACATGGTATCAGAGCCAGCTCCTTTTTTTAGCTTTTATGCCCTTTGTAACTCCCTATTCTGCTCCTCTGCTCCTCTGCTCTCCATTCAAAAATGCTGCCTATTCATAAATGTGGTAGCCTGCTCCACACTGTCACCTGAACGCTGCTGCCTGACACTGCCTGCGCCCTCTGTCTGCCATATTCCATATTTACAGTCCTGACCCCTGCATTACCTGCGCTCTCTGGACTGTCAACATAATGTTTTTTTCCATAACGTGAAACATCTCTGCGAGCATGCCATGAACCACTTGTCATTCTTTATAGTCTTAATCAGCTGAGTCTGTCGAGCAAACTTTTCCACTGTTTGTTGGATTTCTCAAATTCCAGGCCTGGTTCACTGTAATACATTGTCACAGCAGCGTAATTAATCTGCACCACGCAGAAGGACCGCCTTAAATTCTGTCATTGTCCCCAAAGTTTCTACTGTTCTCTGTGTCATGTCAAAGTCTGGACGGCATTCATTGTAAGATCCAGCGCCATCTCTAAGCATTGACGGGTGGATACGGGAATCCATATCATCGATACCAATGACCAACATAAAGAAAACTTCGCAAGGAAGCTGACTGACGGACTGGAAACTTCTTTGCTCAATGCTCACCCTTCAATGGCGATATTGATATTTGATTGTATTAAGCGAAGAGTCGCAGTCACGTGAAGGCCTTTGAATAGTGTGTAAACAGTGAGGCAAGTTAAATAGGTATTCTCCTTTTGCATCTTAAAGTCCAACATAGCTTTGTCGTGTTGTACTTAATCTCTTCACATAAATGGCCGCTCATTAATTGGCAACGTGATTTTCATGGTAACGCTTGGTGATCTGAGATCAGTCTCAGTCTTGTACTTCTCAATTCCTATAGCTGGGAGATGAGCATACTTGTCAAGCTTTTAGTTCTAAGAGGCTGGTATTGTGGTATATTAAAGCTGCTGTCTTTGTATGCGTTGAAGTTCCTGGCATTATATTAACAATAGTCTTATTGAACGCTGAAATTTTTTGGCCATATGTTGAAGTTTTTTTTTTTTGGCCAAGTGTGGTATACAAGTTGACTTTGCTGTCCCATCATATCAGATGTATATTGTTTCCCATTAAGAGTAAAATTTTGCAGCAGAATTTTTTTGTTACAGAATGCATTCAATCATATCCATGGTGGGAATAGTTCTCACTGGCAAGGAGAACTATCCTGAATGGTCCCAGATGATAAAACACACCCTCATTTTCAATGAGTTGTGGAAAGGAGTGTGTGTCGAAGACAAAGACAATGAACCAGTATAGCCTACCTCAGACAAAGAGCTCGTCATTTGGGAAAGAAAGAACAACAAATCTTATGCATTAATCGTAGCATCTGTAAATGAAGAGGTGAGTCGCCATATTTCATCATATTCAACTGCCTTTGAAGCCTTACAAAAGCTAAAAGAACTCTATGACTCACATTTTGCACTTGAAGTTGTTCAACTCATGATTAAACTCTTCACTCTTGAACTGCAAAATAATGATCCTCTTGCTCTTGCATCTGAAGTAAAGTCTATAATGCATGATATCAAATCCACTAAAGTTGAATTGGATATTCCTCTTATTGCTTTTCTCAAATCACTTTATCCTACTTACTCCAATTATCTTGAGTCATTGCAAGCAAATGGAAATCTCAAAGATATAACCTTTGACTATCTTGTGAAAAAGTTTGCTAAAAGAGAGAAAGCTTTTGGAAAGAAGACAGCCCCTGAATCTTCTGAAGAGGTTGTGTGCCTTGCTCATAAAGAAAAGCATCCTGCTCAAGATTCTACAAGAGGAAGAGGTGGTCGAAGAGGAAGAGGAAGATATTTCAGAGGCAGGGGGGGCAGACATTCTCAAGGAGAAAAGGTAGATTTGCACTGCATTCACTGCAAAAGAAATGGATCACATGATGCCTCTACATGCAAGCTACCATGGGACAAAATTGAGCAGAAAAGAAACCAACAGAAAGGTAAAACTGATGATACAGACAAAGGTAAAGCACCTAAATCCGCTCACTATGTTGTGGCACAATGTAACATTGGAGTAAATGAAGATTTATTTAATGCTTCACTTGCTTCTTGGAAAAATGATTGGTTGCTTGATTCAGGAGCAACCTGCCACATGACTCATAGAAAAGATTTTTTTGAAGATTTCACTGACAATGTTGATGGAGAAGTATACTTTGCAGATCAATCAAAAATCAAGCCATCAGGGCTTGGCACAATCAGGCTTAAACTGCCTGGACTTCCAGACTTTCTTCTGCATCATGTTCTATATCTCCCACAACTCAAGAGAAACTTTTTGTCCTTGGTCCACATCCGCTAGCAAGGTCACTCCATTCATATGCTTGATGGCAAGCTTGAGGTAAGAAAAGCATCTAATCACTCACTTGTCATGAGGGGAATATAAGAAGAAAGGCTTCTCAAGCTGCAAGGAACCTCTGCTCATGCACAACATTTCTCATACAATTCTCATCATGAAGAAGGTACACTTGCATCAAGTTTATTATGGCATGCTAGATTTGGACATTTGAACTATGACAGTCTCCGCTTGTTGAAGAAAAATGTTGTTGCTGGTTTGCCTACAATTTCTAGGAAACTTAAGCAATGTGATGCTTGCATTCTAGGAAAGCATAGCAAGAAGTCTTTTCATGATTCACATTCAAGAGCACATAGAAAACTTGAACTCATTCATTCATATTTATGTGGTCAAATGCTTGTTCCTTCTTCAAATGGAAATAAATATATCATGACATTTATTGATGACTACACCAGAATGTGTTGGGTTTATTTATTGAAGAACAAATCTGATGCTTTTTAAACATTCAAGAATTTTCATAAATGGATTGAAAATGATGCACAATCTCATATTGGGTCTATTCGCACTGATAATGGAAAAGAATACACATCAAATGAATTTGAAAACTATCTTCGCCAACATGGGATCAAACATCAAACAACTGTGCCTTATAATCCCCAATAGAATGGTGTAGCTAAAAGAATGAATAGGACAATCTTAAATATGGTACGATCCATGCTCTTCTTCAAAAATGTAAAGATAATGTTTTGGGCTGATGTTGTTCTATGTGCTGCATATATAAAGAATAGATGTCCATCTAATGCTATAAGAAACAAGACTCCATATGAAATGTGGTACGGACATGTTCCTTCAGTAAAGCATCTCAGGGTCTTTGGTTCCACTTGTTATGCCTTGATACCAAAGGTACATAGAAACAAACTTGGTGCTAGAAGTCGTAAGTGTATCTTCCTGGGGTACTCAAACACCTCCAAAGTATACCGCCTCTATGATGAAGTAAATGAGAAATTTTTTGTATCTAGAGATGTAATTTTCCTTGAATCATCCAAAACTGACAATGTTGTTGAGCGGCAATTTGATCGCTTGGATAAATTCACAAAAGCAAAATCATTTCATGAATTTGATAATCAGATTCCACATCTTGAAGGGGGGATTCCTATACTAGATCAACATGTGGAATCTTCTTCTGAAGAACACTTTCCTCACATGAAACTCCAACAATGAATGATGCTTTAAGTGATGTAATTGATAGAATTGGGAGACTCAATCTTGATTCAGTCCCAACTCAGTCAACGGATCAGCCTGGACCATTTGAGAAAGGTCCCCCAAAGTGGCTGACAAAGACACTTGAAAGTTTTCATCCTGATGAGGTTGGAAAGACAGGAACTAGAAATTCAAACCGGCAAAATGGAGGTGATGTAGATGACTCTAATTCACCTGTTGATATGGATGTTTCTTATGATTGTGAATTGAACTTGTCTACAGATTTTGAACCAACTTCCTTGAAAGAAGCTGCTTCTCATGATGAATGCAAAGAAGCGATGTAAAAGGAGTATGATGCCCTCATAAAGAACGACACTTGGAAGCTGGTTGATCATCCATTAGTAACCAAACCAATTGGCTGCAAGTGGGTCTACAAGAACAAGTATAAAGCTGATGGCTCACTTGACAAGCACAAAGCTAGGCTTGTGGAAAAAGGTTTTGCACAGAAGGAAGGGGTCGATTATGAGGAGACTTTTTCCCCCACAGCAAAATGGGCTACCATCCGGACTCTCTTTGCACTAGCAGCTCAGAACGGTTGGAAAGTCCATCAAATGGATGTAAAAACGGCTTTCTTGAATGGAGATCTAAAAGAGAATTTTTTTTATGTCCCAGCCTGAAGGATTTGCTGTGAAAGGACATGAACATAAAGTATGTAAACTTTTGAAGTCCTTTTATGGCCTTAAACAAGCACCACGAGCCTGGTATGAAAAACTAATTGAGCATCTTCTGAAACTCAATTTCAAACATTTTGATCTTGATGATGCAACTTTATTTGTCAATAAAGTTGGCAAAACAGTTGTATATCTTGTGGTATATGTAGATGATCTTTTGATGACAAGGAACAATGAAAGCTACATTGCATCCATAAAGAAGGAATTGGGGAAAAGTTTTGAAATGACTTATATGGGCTATGTTCATTACTATCTTGGCATTGAAGTAACCCAACATCCAAAGTCCATGTTTCTTTCTCAAAAGAAATACATTGGAGATCTGTTGAATAGGTTTGGCATGACAGAGTGCAATCCTCTTACTACTCCAATGGAACAAAACTTAAAGCTCACATCTATTGAAGGAAAATAATTTGAGGATGCAACAAAGTATAGACATCTTGTAGGAAGTCTCAACTACCTAACTACTACCAGACCAGACATTTCGTTTGTTGTTGGAATCCTCTCCAGGTTTATGGAAAAGCCTTGTGAGGGACATTGGTCTGCTACAAAAAGAGTTTTAAGGTACTTGAAGGGAACTCAAGACTTTGGAATCAAGTACACAAAGGTGGACGACTTCAGCTTGATTGGATACTCTGATTCAAACTTCGATGGAGACAAAGAAACCGGGGTATCAACTTCAGGATATGCTATGAGTCTTGGATCAGGAGCTGTCTCCTGGAGATCACGCAAATAATCAGTTCCAGCATATTCCACAACAGAAGCAGAATACGTGGCAGCAGCTGAAGCAACAAAAGAAATTGTGTGGCTCAGGAAAATTCTTAAAGATTTGCAGGGAAAACAAGTACAATCAACTCCACTCATGATTGACAATATCTCTGCAATAAAGTTGGCCAAGAACCAAAAGTTCCATGATCGAACAAAGCACATAAATACTAAATATCATCTGATTCAACATCATGTTGAGGCCAAAACAATCCATCTCCATCATTGTTCCACAAATGAGCAAATTGCAGACATCTTCACCAAAGCACTTGGAAGAGAAA
This sequence comes from Pinus tabuliformis, assembly GCA_031772625.1. Taxonomy (NCBI): domain Eukaryota; kingdom Viridiplantae; phylum Streptophyta; class Pinopsida; order Pinales; family Pinaceae; genus Pinus; species Pinus tabuliformis. Next base: position 1,667,536,314 of record CM062818.1, read on the forward strand.
AGCTTGAACGATTCAGAATGATGCTTGGACTCACCAACATCCCTTCAGATTAAGGGGGGGAATGTTGACACCTAATCCTTGTGATTGGGTGAGTTTATGTAAATAGATAAATAGGAAATATGAACAGTCATCAGGAGACGAACTGAACAGTCTCTCCCTCATGTATATAATGAAGACCTACCTGATGGAATGAACAGTCGAATCATTTTTGCCTTATGGAGTTACTGCCTGGCCTGACAGGTGCATCTGATGTATGAGGTGTAGAAATTTTTTATGTTTGAGGGGTGGAAGGAGTGGATGGAGGTGACACCACTACAGATTTTTTATCAGAGATAGAACGCTGCACGAGAATGGTGGGAATGAAGGGAGTTTCAGTGGGAATTTCAGAACTAGACGCAATAGCAGATGACCCAAGAGTTGCAGATGCAGACTCTAAGAATTCAGGAATGCTTGTAGCCACAATGGAAGTTTGAAGTTTCAAGATATAATCGTCAATTGATTTATTGGCCCCTTCAGTTTCGATATCTTTGACAAACTTTGGATTTAGGACAGTAGAACCAACAACACTATCTGATTTAATCTCAACAATGACAGATCAAAATGTTCGTCAAACTCAAGATCTTCAAGATACTCAAAAACCACAGGACATGAACGTGATTTGAACACAGGAATCACAGAACTTTCTTGACGAAGGATTCTCATAATGAGATTGGGATTTTCGTACACAGGGGGTGGATCAAGATCTGGATTTGCTTTGGTGTGTCTTCTGGAAGCCAGTGTTATTACTTCCAAGAAATCAAATGGACATTACCAACTTGTTCAGCCTATAAAATTCTAAACTAATCATCCAAAGTCTAGAATTATCAGATGTACTAGGGCAATCTGTGAGCGAGATGTTTTCGTTTATAAGGCTAGACCAGAGATTGACTGAAGCAGCTTTTATCTACTTTCGCTGATGCAAAGCAAAAGCGTTTTGAAGGCTACCTGGCTAATCTTCAGGCTCCGTTTGTAGTTTATAAAACAAAGAACACTAAAAAGCAAACAATTTCTTCTCCAGTGGAGTCACCACTATGTTAGGGCCTAAATCTACCTCAGGCTGACAAAGGTAGGATCTAGGATAACATTAAACCACGCTTAACCTAGTAGCTAGCTGTACCAGGTTGGGAGAGGGATCTCTCCTTGTTAATCTCAGCGAAAAATGATCAATGAGGCTTGAGATTACCTGATATGAATATTGATTTTAGGCTAGTTATGTGTTCAAAAGAGTTTGAGTGAATTTGGTGAAGTTTTGTTGGCTCAAATGGAAAGGCAGATTTGGGTCTGGGGAATGAGGCTCAGTTTTGCAAAGATCTCTATGGGGCAAGGTAGGAAAATCATTTAGTACTTCAAATTGAATGAAATGGAGAGCTTTTAGACAGGTGAGGAGTTGAAGAGGGCAAGAAAACCTCACAGATCCTCTTCAAACAACTGAAAGCATAAATAACTAAACAAACCCTAGGTAGAGCACTGCAATTTCAATGGATTCTACCTTTATCCTTGTTTGATTTAGTTAAGATGAAGCAAAGAGAGATGATGGCAGACATAAAACACATGTAAACTTAAAATTATAGAAGGAAACATAATACCAAAGCAAGATTCCACAAGAATCTCATAAAGTGCTACAAACCCTGGTCTATTCCTTAGCCAAACTGCTGAAATGTGTGTACAATGAAGCTCCAAGCTTTCCCAAAAGTCAAACCTTTTCTAATGACTGAAAAATCACAAGATATAGGAAAAAAACAACTCATCCTAGCCTCTAGGGGACAAGCTCATAAGTTTAAGAGCTGCTCCAACAAATTCTAAACTGAGAACTAAAATGCAGGCAGTGGAACAACTTGCCTCTAAAAACAAGGGAACTGATTCATTCAGTTGCAAACTACCTTTACATGGATGAATCTACCTCAATGAGTGAAAATTTAGCATAATTACATCAAGATCCATCAAATTACATTAAATTATATCATGAGTTTGACATTTAGAAGAAGAAAAGTTAAACTATCAAGAGACCAGGCGAAAAACAGAGTATTTTGGGTCAAACGGAGCAAAATTCCTCCAATGCGTCATGCTGATTTCCCTATGTGTGGCACTTTTTTGCAGCTACTTTTGGAGGCCTTCCCAGTGTCCAAATTTACTCCAAGTGTGCTTGTTGGAAAGGCATGCCTATCTACTTTCCAGAACAAGTGGAATTTATGAATTTGGCCTCCATTTTCCCCTCCAAAACTGAGTTCTCCCAACATTACTTCCAGTGTATCCAAAAAGGGGCAAAAATGTCATTTTCGAGGTGTTTTTGACCTTTTTGGGGCCTCAAAACCTGTCAAAATTTCTTGGCCATTTGTGAGCATGCATATTGTTTCATGAAAAATCCAAAAATTTTGATTTTTCAACAAAATGAGACCCCCATCAAAAGCGAGCGCCAGGTGGCGTGGTGCATTGGGCAGAAAAACCTGTTTTTTGGCCCAAAAATTCCAAAATTGCAAAAAGTGTTCCAAATTTTTTGAAATTTGGGCTGAGTGTTTTCCATTAAGTGCTATGTTGGGCCAAGGAAGCCTCAGCCAAGAACTAAATTCTGTCTTTTTCTTTTCGCTTCCTTGATGCCTTCTTCAACTTGGCCTTCAATTTCCTGATTCTTGCCTTGCAACTTTTGTTTTTTGCCAAGTAATGGTAGGCCATGTGCCTCAACATAGTTTTCTCCCTGTTGGCCTTCTCTAGCAACCTTTCTAAGTGGATATTTATTCACTCAAGCCAAGACTCACAATCAGCATTGGTTTCTTGTTCAAGTGGGGTGAGCTTCACTTTCCTCCTTTTCGCAGCTTGCCGATTTTCTCGTATGTTTTGTAGCTCCATAATCATTTGCTGATCCTCTAGCTACTTGTTTCTTTGCTCCAGGTATTTGATTATCAACTTAGCTCTTTCTAGGTTGAGGGACAAATCATTAATGTCTGCCTGTTGCTCCTGAATGATCTCTTTGATCTTTGAGCTTTATGGGCCCAAATCAGTGTCATCATCCTAAATGAGAATGAAATCTGTCTCCTGCTCTCCTGCTGATGTGAAGGTCCACCTGTCTCATGAAACACTGCTGGAGGCACTTGAGGACCTGTGAAGTCCTCATGAGAAATGAAATCCTCCTATGAGATGTTCCGTAAGCCAAGCTGATGCAAGACCACAATTTTGATTAGTGAAAAATGGTGTATGCTGTTATACTACTGCTGAGAAGTCTTCCTTTGCACTAGGGTGGTCATTTTCTCAATGTTCCAGCAAATGAAGTAGTGGAGATTCATCATTCTCACCCTAGTAAAGTGCATCAACAATCTGATATGATAGGCATACAGGCGAGAAAACCGGCCCTCACAGCTGAAATACTTGATTATGAGTTTCATCAAGGGAGCATATGAGTCTTTCAGGTACCGGAAGGGAAAAAATCTGCAGAGATGTCTCTGATAACCAACCTTGATGTAAGGCTCGTAATGTTCTCTATCAATTTTCTACCCTTTATTCCACTGCTCACCGACATTTGGGATGTCAGTTGCTAGAGAAATAGACTTCGGTGTCAAGGTGAATGTCACACCTGCTAGAGTGACTTGGCCATTATGAAGATGGAGCACAAACAACTTGGCCAACTCATGATGGTACTGGACTCTCTCTACCATCTCACAGAACTGATAACATGATTGGTGTTGAAAGCATGTGATAGCCAGAGGGCATGCCTGTAGCTCAGCAAGTGAAATAGGCTCCTCTCGTATATGTTTAGCCCCCTTGTGAGGTCTCCTTGGTGCATGCATTTCTGTAGGAGAATCATTGTGTGTCTCCTCATCTCGGTCATAAGAAGGATCAGATTCCATGTTTGCCAAATGTTTGAGTTCTCTTAGATGAGTGTGAAGAGATTTAAGGTGTCTTAAAACTTTGCTGCCAAATGTATGAAAATGTATGAAGGACTGATAAGGGAGAGGGTAAGAGGGGTTTTGGAAATATTGCTGATAGGATTTTGAGTAATAGGAGGGTTTTAGGGACAGTAATTAGACTTTGGGATAGCAATTAGGGTTTAGGAATTTGTAGCTAGGGTTTGGGATAGTGAGAATTAGGGATAGGGGGTTAGTGAATTTAGGGATATGGGGACTTGGGAATGAGTTGATGAAACTGGAAAATAAATCAAGGAATCAAAGGGTAAGGGAGTGATGGAGTGGATCTTGGCAGCAAAAACGCAAACTGTAAACCCTAAGCAATTGTTTTTTGAGAAAAAATTGCAAGGAGGTAGGGTTTGAAGATTTTATCACTAAATCACCATAAACATCTAGAGACACACATTCATTGGCATGGGAAGAATGTTTGACTTACTTGGAAAGGTGGCAATCGAGTAAATTTAGCAATTGGATGAGTTTCGTGGGTGAAATTAGGCTTGCATCTCTATGCGTTGTGCCACAAACCCAACGTGCCACACCTGCTCTATGCGATGCGCCAGTGTATTTTTTGCACTATGGAGGGCGGCCCAATGCGCCGCACCAGCTCTATTCGCCGCGCCTACGACCTAATGCACCGCGCCCCTGAAACTTGAACTGTTTGCTGTGATTTTCCCTCTTTTCTCCAACACGACCTTGCTCTTATTTCCTTCTTATCCTTTGGATGCAAATGAGCTCTTTAAACACAAGAAATGGTTTATATACAAAATATTTTAATTTTTCACTCATAAAACCCACTTTTGTAATGTTTGCATTTTGACATTACTTTTCAAACTCTGTTTTTAGGCAGTTTGTCTTATTTTTGCCTTTGATGAACTGAATGATTTGACTTTTTGTTTGCCTTGCAGGTGATGGAGATGCTAAAGCTTGGCAAGGTGACTAGGGTTTCCACTGAAGCTATTACAATATGAAAAACTGAAATTACATCAAAGTTATACATGAAAACATAGAATAAAATAAGTCTCTGAGCATGTGATTATAGAATTTATTGGTACTGGAACTTTATTCAACCTCCTCATGCACCTGCTGACCATTATTGAACATTTTGAAGACCTTTTTGACAAAACCCTAGACCTAATGAGACTGAAACCCTAAAAATGACTCTTGCAGATTTAAAAAGAAAAAATGACTGCAGATGATCTAGATGACTGGAAATGGGTCAGCAGGTAAAGGGCATGAGGGAAAATGTACAACAAGCCACTACCGTCGGATGATCCATGATCCTAATGGAATGCAGCTAACCGAGCAAGACACCTAACATGAAATGCAACAAGAGAATTTGATCACTGATGGAGGGATGAAGATACCGACACTAACATTATCCATGCAACTTAGCAAGTCAGCTTCACTCACAAGAGGGAGTGGTCTTGTGATACTTGCATCAAGTGTCAATCTTGTTGGAACAAACTGTTGTCAAGTCATAAACTTTAGAATAGTTGAACATCCCCAAGATTCATACCTATAAATCTCCAAGTAATTCCTCTCTAGAACCATGAGACCAGAAGCTATAAAATTTTCACCAGCAATATTAATGTCAACTATTGTTCCAGCCCCAAGGGCAGGTTGCGAGACACAAGCCAGGAAATGACAAACAACCAACTCATAAATTCTCTTGTGATCTTGACTCCAACCAGATTCCCCAACTGAGAATTTTTTTGGATGTATAGGTGGATGTGCTTTGTCATTCTGACCACCATTACTAGGATTTCGCCAAAGATTTTCTTTAGGGTCAAGAAGCCATTGTGCATAAGAACCACACAAAGGATGCTCTGTGTTGCTCCCGCACAATATCCTGTAAATTTGTATTTTCTGAGAAGCTATCAGTTTCAGTACATGGGTAACTTATAAAACCTTACTGGTATAGCTCCTCTGCTACCTTCATAATATGTTCCAAACTCATGCGGAAATAATGGGAGGCACGTTTCTGTAATTAAATTGTACTTAATGGATGAGGAGGATACTTACGCCACTCTTGTTGAGTAACTTTTGTAAATGTTGCAGTGGGTTTGTTCACACACATTTCATAGATTATCATTGTTGATGTGCAATTAAACAAATGCCCCCACACCCAATTGAATGTTGTTGTACCATCCTCAAAAGTATGGGAGCAGTTTATGGTCCAGTATTCTTCTGGCTCATGTGCTTGTATTTCCTAGTACCTCTCAACAACAAAACCAAGAGTTGGAAACCGGCAAGGTCCGTAGCTTAAGATAATCTTTCTCTCATCATCAGAAAAAGAAAGCAAGAAGGCATCTCTCAATAGCATAGTTTGAAACCAAGTGAAGGAGGCACCAATTCTAAGATCAATTTCCTATCTGGCATCAACTACATCTACAAAAAACTGTTTTGGATAGACCAACCTCTGCACAGATTCATGGATATGTCTTTCAACCAAAGTAGATAAACAAGCTCGCCATATGTTGAGATAAGGATTAGCAGCATGGTAGACATCTATGACCTCAAATGCTATGTTCTCTTCTTATCTATCACAATCCAGCCACAAAACCAGCCACTGGAATCTCCTAGCTTCCTCTTCCAAAGTCTTTTTTTTATGTCTTGTTTGTCCTTTAGTTCTATTTTTCTTGCAAACCCACTTCCCAAGAACTAGAGTAAGTGGAGGGCTTGTGCTTCTATGGTTTGATGGCCCCAACAGTCTCTTTAAATCCTGTTGCATATGGATAGGTAGTGCTAATAATAGCATGATCAAGAACAATTGAACCATTTGGTGGACACTTCAACAGACTATGTAGAGCTTGATGATGCGTCTACATAGCCATTGATGGTCTAGCCACCTTAGCAAACTGAAGATCTTTGTCATTCAAAATAATGTCACTGTCAGCAATGTACATTGCCCTATGCCACAAATTGGAAGTAGGTTCTCAATTACCAGGAACTGCATCTCCTTTTCCTCAGGATCATTAAATACATGGAATACTACACTAGTTTATCTTTGAGTCAATTATTCATTTGGTCATATCTTCTGATCCAGAAGCCAGTTTCGAGGGTGTGATATACCTTTGGAAAGCTCTTTCTGAGGCACTTCTGATGAACACACTTATGAAATGTTTTGAATTGAAGCTCATGTGAAAAAACATATCTAGAAACCAGACATAGTAAAAGCCCATTTTGATCATTGGTGACAGGATGCGAAGAGTGGAACTAACAGCTTGCACAGAGTTGGCTCAGGTTTAGCTAGAGCTGAGCCTATAGATTGCAGATCTACATTTGAAGGCCCAAGCTTCCACTCTGCTAGAATTAAGGGAGAAGTGAGCAACCACTGTCACAGAGGCGATAACGACGATAGACAGTGTAGCATCAGACTGCACACAACTTTTTGAATAGTCGTTCGAGGTCCTGATGAGCCTGCAGGAGGACCCTAATGTACAGTGGCTGGAGACAGAAGTGTGAGACTGCAGTAGTGCTATGACGAAGTAAGAGGTACGACGTGAATCATCGCTCTCACGTAGAGACTTGCGAAGTTGCAAGAGGCCAAGCAGTTGAAAGAATAGGTAGATGCAATGCAGCACAAGGAGGCAATGCTGAAGGCACGATTGAAGCCCTGTCTGGATGAGGATTATGTGGTCATAGCCTCTATTGAAGGCAATATTTCTACTCTACAAGAAATTCAGCAGAACCTTCAAGCTGACAGTTCAATACCAATGACGAAGCTGTTGGTTAAAGAAGAGAAGCAGGCGACCGCACAGTGCACTGTTGAGGTTGTGGTCATACAGGTCGAGCTAGGAGGTCTTCGTGCCAAAATCTCCGCACCCACAGAGTGACTCAAGGGCGAGCCACCATGTTTGTGTTGGGGGACTGTTGGGAACGAGTTCCCCCAAGGACAATTTTGGGGCTAAAAGCCCATGTTTTGGGTCAATTTTGTAATAAAGTTGTAAAGTCTCTACATTTTCTAGTCAATGAGCATGAAGGTGTCAAGAGTCATAAAGGGTTGTCTGCCCTTATTTTGTAAAGTGTAAATTCAACTATAAAGATCCACCCATGGTCCGCGGACCATGGGATTGTGTAAAAAGGAGCTAAACAAGTAAGCTCTAAGTAGTTTTGAGAAGACAGAAGAAGAATGAAGTGAAGAGTCTTGGTAGAAAAGTCTAAGTGTTTCGAGTCTTAGAGTAGGTAGAGGCTCTGTAGTTGAGTGTGCAGAAGCCTAGGGTAGAAGTCTGCAACTGAGTGCGTGGACCCGTGCAGCTGTGTGCGTAGGGTGGACAGAGTCTGTATCAAACTGAAGATATCAATAAAGAGAAGTGTTCTGCAAATTCTGTGTATTTATTTCTTGTTAATGCATCTGTTTATATTGTGTTTTGGGTTTAATTTATAACGTTTATGTGATGCGCGAATATGCATGATTATATTGGTTAATTGAACGCAAGTAAGAATATTAGTTTACGTGGCGCTAACTATGGTTGTTTAGTAAGATAAGTAAAACACTTAAGATAACTTGGGAACCTATTCAATACTTTGTCATAGCAGCGCAAAAGTACCTAGATCATGGGTTAAGGCTACGCGAAGGTCAATTGTACACCTTCATGGAGGTGCTGAAGGGTGGAATAAAGGGCTAGACTGACAGAGCCTTAAAGATTAGTGACTTGCACAAAACTAGGAACGAAGGGTATAAACTGACATAATGACCATCTTAGGGGGCGGAAACTTGGTTCCAACATCCCCCCATACTGCTTCGGGTGAGATTTCGGTCCATGCTCCGTGGCCTAATGTTGAAAGGGCCAGTAGTGTAGGGATTTATTTGGCTAACTAACGTTGAACCTGGGTTAGGCCCCACACAACCAACAGACTTGAATATGTGGCCACTAAAGACTAAATTGTAGATATCTTTACTAATCCATTGGAAAGAGAACCCTTTGAATATCTTAGGCAGCAGATAGGAGTTGTGACTCCTCCTTTCAAATGACTCCATTTTGGTAGGTGTTGGTAGCTACTCAACATGTGGGACCAATGAAAGAGTAGGATGCAGTGGTTTAGGGGGAGTATTCAAGAAGTATTATTTTCCATTAATGCCAAGGGAGGAGAATATTAATGGGGCTTCAAAGAAGGCCATCCCTAGATTTAAGGGGAGCTTATGGTGTTTCCATCAATGCCAAAGGGGGATATTTTTTACAGTTGGCAGTGCCTGCATGGCTAGTAGTGGTGATTGTGTTGGCATTGATGTCAACCGGATTAGCATAGCGATGATTGGTAGTCTAGAATCAGGTGTAATCCTATGGTAGTTGCAAGATTTTGGTAGAGAATCATAAAAGTAACAGGATTACTAGAGAATCCATAAAATGAGGACTATGGTGACAGGGAGTCCAAAAGGAATCCCATGGTTGTTGCAGTGCCCTGTAGAGAATCATCGTAGTAGAAGGCTTATTGGAGAAGCCATAAAATGGTGAATATGGTGATTGGGAGTCGAGGAGGAATCCCACAGTTGTTACAATGCTTTGCAGAGAATCGTCATAGTAGCAGGCTTACTGGAGAAGCCATAAAATGATGACTATAGTGGTTGGGCATTCAATATTCTAGGCACAAGAAGAAGAGTCGAGGATAAAATAGTAGAAGAGATTTATACACCATTTTATAGGTAGAATATGGGATCAAAGTCAACATTTGACCCTATCCATTGGAAATTTCTCTAAAAGATCTTTCCAAGAGTGTGTGGAAGTCTAAAAATGGCCTCCCAGATCAAAAGTTATGGTTTGCCGAAGTCAGGGTCTTGAAGTACTAAGCAAGCCAAAATATCGGAGGTCAACAAAGAGAAAGGATGATATCATAGCATCAGAGTAGGCAATATGGAGGTCGGAGAATATTAAGACCTTAGAGATCGAGACATCAAAACAACGGAGCAGATGGATATTGCAATATCGAAGGGTTGAATCCATTGAAACCTCATAACTTATTGACATTTGAATTTTTAGAAGTTATGATATATGGAGATGTCGATATTGTTAAAATCACTGAGCTATATTAACAAAGGTTTTCTATACAAAAGTAAGGCTTGATGGGATCCATTCTCTCTCCCCTTGTAGGATACATGGTGACATGTGATTGGCTCTAATAAGCCTAAGTGGAAACTAACCTCATCATGATGTGGTAGTACGATGGACTCATGACAGCTTGTTTTGGCATTTTCAGTGGCCCAATGGGGAAAATTAGGGTGACATGTGTCACCACTCAGGAGGCACCACGTCGATAAATGATGAAAGAATAACGTCATCTCAGAGGTCAATATATCGTATGTTAAGGACCTCATAACTCCTATGAAAATGGAATTTGAAAAGGTTACGATAAAATGGGCTCTGATATTATCTGACACATTTTTTTGTGGAGCAAAAAGGCACTAAGGGCTAAACAGAGGGAGCGAAAATGCAATCAGGACTCTGCAAAAGTTATGATATGAAGGGTATATGATATAATGCTATAGTGGTAAGCTAAGATAATAGTCACAAGCCCAATATTATGAGAAAGAAAAATCTCAGGGAGCTAAGTGCCAAGGGGCTAAAGGTATCGAAGGTGTGTGATATTGTAACATTTATTTTATAATGAGATACGATATGTTGGGACTGCAATGTAACAATACAATGAGTTAATGGATGAATGGGTCAACAACTAGAGATTAAATGCATATCAATGAAGTTGGTTCATGGAGTCAGTGGGAACTGCAGAAAGCATTGAGACAAGGCAACGAGGACAACTGTCCATAGAGAAGAACCGATGAGATGAATAAAGTCAACATCTACTTCCCATGCACATCTTGTTTATTTAAATAAGGAATAGAGTGGTCATTCCCGAGTACTTTCAAGCTCTATAGAGTAATGGATAAGCATGGGAAGCCATGGTAGAGCATGCATGCTGACTAGATATTAAATTCTCAGTATGGAGGTTTACACAGGGAGTCAGTGAAGAAATGGGAAGCCCATTCTTATGTTTAATGCAATAAAAAATTTCATCCATTAGACACAACAATAGTAGCAGGACACTTACATAGTTACACTTGGGTGGTGTGGAAACTGTCAGTAGAGACAACATTGTGCAGTGTACAACAGATGATCAAAACCATTGATCGCCATTGAGAAAAGTGAGGAAGTGCATATTGCTGATGTGTTGAGAAGCGAGAGCAGAGAGCACGCTACGAAAAAAGCGTAAGAGGAGAGCTGAAGGATGCGAAGAAAAGAGCCAGTGTGAGAGAATGAAGAGGGTTGGGGATATGCTATTTCAAGAAGAGGTTAGAGTGTTTATGTATGATACCAAGGGAATCAGTGGAACAATAGAGGATCGAGGGAAAAAGTTGTGTCTGTAACCAACCAGATTGGTATTTTTCTATAATTGTACATGCCTAAGTTTTTAGTTTGAAAATTGTATGAAATAGTAGAACACTGGAAAGAGCAGGTTATAGCCTGCATTCAGAAGAGTTTGGTGCCTCTTGGAAAGTTGGTTCTTGCTAACCTAAGGGGGTCAGTGCCTCCTGTGAGTGGGTGCTAAAAACAAAACTGATGTAATTAAGTATGTGCTTAATTTACATCATAAACAAGCAACAATTTGGTGGTTTTTTCCCCTCTACACTTCCACGTGAAAACACAGTGTCAAAATGTATGTGTTGTTCATGTGATTAGTTGTATGAACATATAAATGCTTAAAATTTCTACTCACTTTTTTTTTATGAATGAATTATCTCATAAGTAACAAAAAATAGGAAGGAATAAAAACATATTTTTGAAAAATATTTAAGAATCTCACTATTACTGATTCACCCCCCCAGTAATTCCATATTCCAATAGTCTGAAGGTTGAATGGTAAAGATTCATGCCTTAGGAATGCGCTCATGCACTCAAATGGTTAGGAGGGTGCATGGTACATTAGACAAGGCTGAAGGGTGAATCATACAACCTTTAGGGTGTGCTTATGTGCTCAAGGAGGGCGCACTTCTTCGAGTCGAAGGAATGCTCTCAAGGAAGACTTTGTCTTTTTGAAGGGAATAACTTGAAATAAGGAAGGTGAAAGAGGCTTGAGGAGTGTGCTTTGTGCTCCTAGAAGGCACATGGCCTAGTTCCTAACAATTAAGGGTTACCCATCAAGGCTTTGAAGTTCGCTCATCCACTCTTGGCCTTAATGAGGTTGCTTTGAAACAAAAATTTGTCTAAGGAAGGAAAATGAGGCAAGGGGCGAGCAGGATGAGTTTACCATAGAATCACGTGCAACACATACCAAATCATCAAGAAAAATTATACCAACTTGAACAATAGTTAATACATCAAAAATCCATTTTATATACATTCCTAGAGTGAAACGAGTGTAGTGTGTGAGACTGCGACGAAAAAATTGTCATTTTACAACAACAAATAGGTTACACCATGGAATGCACCAAAATATGTTCTGATCAATGTGACGATACTTGAGATCATTCAAATACACTTGAAACACATATAGTAGCATGAAATGGCATTTGATGATCAAAGTGACTCTAAGTAGGACAGTGATAACATGCCCCAAAATTTGAATGTAGTGAAATTTTGGAGGGTGTTATAGGAGGGATAACATTGGCGACAAACTTGACAGACTTCAGCTTCTCTACCAGGGAATAGCTTTCAGTTAAGAATCAGACCTTCAAGAAGTATTGATTACCTTTATTTCCCCCTTTCAACCCAATTTTATACATAACATCTTCACTTTTCTCTACTTGGTTGAACACATACAAAAGATACACCATATCATAATTGTTTCAATACAAGAAAGGGTGATGTGCGTGACGAGTTTAATGATATTCAGAGTATGATTTTTCATCTATGGTGTTTCTCTATTGCTATAAGGCCTTAAAAACACCCTATTGGATTCACTTTAGGAGAACAAATATTTCTTCGATGCTAGTGAGCCTTGATAGTACCCCGACGAAGTCGCTTACTTCACCTCCCTGCGCAGGAAGCCTTTATTTTCTTTCACCCTTTATTTATTTATTTTTAATAGAATTTTACATTATAACTTATTATTTTAAATGGGAGGAAGAGGGATCATAAATTATTGAGAGCAGAGAAGGTTTCCCCTTCAGAGAAGTACTTGTAGACCTGTGATATTGGTTTTCTCGCTCTAGATTTTCCCCTGATCCCTTCTCTACTAGATTGGACAAGTGTTAACACACAAGTATATTTACACCAAGTTGATAAGTTTAGATACCAGAATAAGAATGAATTTAATAGGTTCCATCAAGGTTCTCCTATTGGAAAAATCATATTTCCCACCTGGCCTTAGCTGAACCTATTGCATTTTCCCAAACAAGGAAGGAGAACATTAGAAATACAAGCATTATGGTTATCACACTTCTCTTTGGATGCACCACAAAGGCTTTTGAGTCATGAAATTTACATAAGGGTATTATTTATGTACAATTATTGACAATAATACATGACAAAACATGACTACATAAAAGGGAAAAAAAATGATGCAAACAAAAGAAAAGAAACAAAGCAACTGTACATTAAGTGCAAATCGTAGCTGCTATTGAAAATAATTCTTTAAATCCTAGCCATTTACGGGAAGGGGGTCAATCCTCCCGTATAATGACTTCAAATTTAAATTATTTTGGCCAATTTCTTCATCAATGGTAAATGGTCCAATCCACAAAGGCTAGAAATTTGTGTGTTTCCCATTTTCTTCATGGGGTTTATCCCACTTTAGTACTAGGTCACCCACATCGAAGATCTTTCCCCCTGTGGACTTCTTGTCAAAGCAATGATTTACATGAATATTTTTATAACAAATCATTATTTAGTCTTGAGTCTTTATACCTTGAGTTTAAGTAATGCATCTATCCTACTCTTAACCAAAAGGCAGGGCCTACCTTGTGACCCTTGAGAGAGTTGCAAGGCCGAAAGATACAAGTTTAAAGGCAAGATAGCTTCTTTACCATAAAATAGGAAGTATGGTGAGGTTCTCAGGGAAGGATTTGGAGTTACATGATAATCCCAAAGTGCATTGGTCAAATATTTATGCTATTTCCTTTATTAAGAGAAGATGGATTTCTTAATTATGTAGATAAGATTCTTATTTGTTGCTTCACCCAAATCATTTCCTTGCAGATAATAATTAGATGCATGTTTCAATACAATTCCATTTTATAATGCGAATTCATAAAGTTTTAATGATGAAAAGTAAGTTGCATTATCAAAAGTAGATGTCGTAGGAACACCAAACTTGGTTATGATATTCTTTTGCAAAAATTGAATGACTTCCTGGTCATTTAATTTTCTAAGGGGAACTGCTTCTGACCACCGAATGAAGTAATTTTTCACTATGAAAATGTTGGCTTAAGGGGCTTGGACCTAGGTTCAATGTGTACTGAGCACCAACAAAACCCTCAACCACTGACCCTTTTGGCAACGACCTGCCAGCAAATCACAGTGTCACCCATAGTGGTTATGGGAGGTTGCAAAACTAGGTTTCTACAACCAAAGGGATATGTGCGCTGTGACATCCATGTGTTTTCTTATGTTTTATACCTACCTACGAATTCACATACATAAATAAATCCGTGCTAATGATTTACTTCACAGATTTGTACTTATCACATAAACATATTAGAGAATAGTATAACATGTATTCTTTCGCATTATTCAGTAAAAGGCATGCATAACCGTAAGTATAAACACATATAATGAACACAGATACAGAAGTCTTCCCAAATCATCTTCTTCTTTATTAAGATTGATCTTCAATACATGAAACCTCATCGACGTGCACACCTAGCTACAGATCGTCTGCACACTGAGCTGCAAACTCTTCCAAGTCCTCTGTGCACTCAGTTACAGATCCTTCCCAAAATACAGACTAAAGACAGAATATATGATCAATGATTCGTCTATGAATTCTCTATTACTACTCGACAAAGTATTAAATCTCCTTATATATGTTTCATTACTACAATACCATGGTCCACATGCCATGGATCTGACAAAACAATGAACTAACACCCAATACCCATTACAAAATGTGGGGTTTTGACCCACCCCAAAGCCCCTAAACATTGCATGGTAAATATAATTTCACACACTCCACGCGCTTCACTCCTCAAAATGTGGAGTATTTGACCAAAACTGGACCAAGTTGGGTTATGCCCAACATGCCCCTAACACACATGTGACTCGTCCTGAGTCACTCAGCTACAATGCCATTGATCTTTGTTGCAATACCATTGTAGAATGCATTGTACTACTGGATTATTTCTGCTACTTGTTTCTCCTCTCGGCGTACCTCCTCCACCAATGCCTTTGTCGTTAGACCTACAGCCTTTTGCAGTACTTCTTTCTCCCTTTCCTTTAACTTCTTGAGCCTTCCATCCACTGCCTGCAAAAGTTAGAGGGCCTCATCCTATGATAACTGAGTCCTCACTTGCAAGGCATAATCCTTCCTTTGAAGCTCTTATATATGTTTCTGGAGGTTCTTTCCTTCAGTAATGTTGGAAAGCCTCTGCGAGACTAGTAGAGTCTTCATTGTTTCTAGTGTCTCTTTCCACCACTTCTGCTTCACCTATAACTCCTCCTTAATCTTCTATATGTTTGGATCCTCCAATAGTGAGGTTCAAATTTGCATAGTGTTGTTAAGCCTCCATTTTGTCCAAATTTTCATGATTTAACTGAATAATTTTATGCCTGTACTAAGTGTCTATAATTATTATTATTCGTTTTACGCATTATCAAGTTATTATTTAGAGGCATTTAGAACTAACAGTTATTAGTTTATGAATTCTCCTTCTTTTGTTAAATTGAAAAGTATTTAATGTGAAAATTTCATTAATGTTAGGCTGTTTTGTGGTAGGTGTTGACATTCCTATACTAGCAGTTCTTGCACCAGCAGTTCCTATACCAACTAATGTTGTTGGCTTTGATAACTAGGCATGGACCTTTACTCATAAAGCTGAGTTGATCATGTTTTTATGCATACACCAACAAGCCTTGGTCCTACATTCACCTTCCCATATCATATAACGTGCCTGCACCAACATTCCTGCACAACCTGTGCCTGCACCAATTTGGGGCTTTCATACATTGATACATTTCTAGGCAAATATGAAAGAGATTTTTGTTCAAGATGTTGTTTTAACACTTCCACATAAGCTAAGATACACCCAGGTCGTATGGATTTATGTTTAGCAAATAATGAATGCCTCGGCCCCGAAGTCGCAACAATTTCCAGACTGCTAACTTCCATCTTGATTTCTGTGAAGGGGAAGGAGAATAGAGAAATTCTGGAACATGGGTTTTGGTCCCATTATAACAAATTGACTGCACCTCAAATAGATTTCTAAACTACATAATTCTCTAAATTTCTGAGGCAGTGGATCTCAAAAAAAAAATTTGAGAGGGGTTATTGTTGTAAATATAATAAACTAGGTTTCCTCCAAACAACTTTCCCGAATTCGTAATGGTTAAGGAGATACAAGGATTTCTTTGGAGGTAGTTTGCTAAAAATATCAGTTTTTCTAGAATTGCAGAAAACGGCCAGATTTGAGAAATTAGTGTCAGACTTGATTCCTTCAATAGGTAAATGGTTGTACTGATATTATATTGATGAAGATCAATTGGGATTCAATCCCCATGTTATTTATTAAGGAAATGATCATGGAAAAATAATATAAGAGAAGTTACGTAGGTGTGCCTGATGGGAGATTGGAGATTGTAAATCGCACTTCATTGCATAAGGAGGATTGGTTCTGATTGTGCAGGGAAGGAGGAGTTACATGCCCAGTGATATGATCCCTAGAGGGGACCGTTGGAGCCAAGCGCAACTTCTTCAGTCATGATGTAACAAGACTTCAAGATTAATAAACATTTTGGCATTCTATTACATTTATGTTTCTTATGAATTTTCTTGCATTGTGATTTAATTGTTGCCCTAAACCAGAGAGTCTGTTTCCCTAAACCTCTTAGAATTATTTTGATGCAATTTAACTTCTGCATAGCATATGAGTGCAATTTCACATAACTTTGCAATTTCATTTCACAATTCTGCTTCATGATTTTTGTTTTATGCTTTGATCATTCAATTGGTGATTTTATCTACAGCTCCTTCTCATAGCTTTGATCATTTTAGTTCAATTAATAATTTTGTTATGTATTTTTATAAGGAATTGAATGCTTTATTGCATCTCTTATTTCCATTACAAGATAAGTGTGACACTTACCCAGATCTCATTGTTGCATAACGAGGTTTTATTTTAGGATATAATGGTGAAGGAAACAATTGTTGAGTAAGAGTTCTAGTTAATTTAACTTAACATGTATCATTGAGCATTCATGATTGCCTTAAAATCATTATTTTAAATGTGAAACTGATTCCTGCACTTTGAAAGAAAAACATGTATTCCCGCACTTTTGCAAGCAAATGTTAGGATCAACATAAGGAAAGATTGTGAATCTTGTTGACAAAATTCTCACATAATTCTTCATTATAATTAAATGATGCATATATTATAAGGAAGTATTTAATAAGATTAGGGTAAACAACATGAATTATATATTAGTTCTTATTGCATGTTTCTCTTACCACTAAATTACTCAATTGTCTTTAAGAGAAGAAATGCATTATTATCTTGATTCTTTTTAAAGCATTCGATTATTTCCTTAGATTAGTTGGAATGAAGTTGCCTGTGATTTCTAGTTTCATGCCTGAAACATAGCAGTAATTTTTAAGAGGTTTTGCATTCCTTAGTTCTTGAATCACTTTCTTTTGAATGGGGCCTACATTCCTTTGTCCCTTGGACAAATGAGGAAGACTTACTGCAGGAGTCAAATCAACCCAAAAAAGGAGGCAGAAGTAGATTCCCGTAGTGTGTTTATTTTGCTTTGAAGCGTCTTGTTTATTTTTCCTAAATTATGCTCCTTTTGAATTTCTTGCAAAAGCTTGGTTTTTATTTGACAGATCTGTGAGGTCGTATTCTGGCATATATTATGCTACCCCTCTAAGTTTATTTATCCGGATTGACAAATTAAATGTTGGTGTAAATCTTGCATTTATACCACCCAACATTTTGGCGTCGTTGTCGGGGAGGTGTTGTAGGATAAGGCCTCAATGATTTGTCATGCTTTTCCCTTTCCTTCACAATTGAATTTATAGATTAACAAGATTCCCCTTGCTTGCTGAAGCATACTGGATGGTATTGCCAGAGAGCTCACAGGCTAGGTTTTCTTTACTGCAAATGAGTGATTTCCTTTACTGCAAAGTGTGATGCCTGATTTGTTTCTTTCGTTGTAATTTAGTAATTTCTTTTTCTGCAATGTGTGATGCTTGATTTACTGCAATTAAGTTTTCTATGAGCAATTTCTTTTACTGCAAAGTGTGTTACCTTTTTTCCTGTAAGAGAGGTTATTTAATTTCCGCAAGTGTGATTTCCTTAGTTTACAATCTTGGTTTGTTCTTTTTACTGCAATTGATCTTTTGAGTTTTTTAGGTGCTAAAAGAACCCCCCGGTCTCAATCCAGGTGCTAAAAAGACTTTCTAGCTAGCAAGAAAATGCCAGGAAATGTGATGCTATTCAAAGAACTATCTCCAATTCTGGCAGAAGTCGGGGTCTCTACTTCACAGAAAGAACACATCTTGGCATCAATTAGAAATCGGTATACTCCTCTAGAAGAAGAGAATCATGAAGAATCATAATATCTTCCTAAGGAGATCGAGAAGATATGGATCATGCTTAATGAGGAGAAGCCATCAGAAGCAAAGATTGAAGAACACCAACCTGATCCAGCCTGCACTTTAGAGGATGAACAAAGAAAATTGGAGGATTTGCATGATGCACCAGATGTTTCCCATGAATCAAATGACCAAGAGTATATGGATCCCATAAAATCTTGGTTTCAGATGACTGTTAGTATTCATCCCTCCCTTATCATTCAACAATTTGTAGCATCACATCAATTAATGCAGCTGGTACCTCATGTTCTGGTATTTTCTCGCATATACTTTCTAAATTTGAACATGAATATGATTATCCTCTTGTTGCGCACTTGGTTGCACTGGAAGTCCTCCTATACTTAAAAGGGATTCTTCTACTTCTTAAGGTAGAGTAGGGTAGAAGAATAAAGAAATGCCATGAATAAATCTATTACAACAATGCAATTGGGGTTTTGACTTTCAAAGCATAGCCACTGAAACTGCTTTTGATCTGCATCGGTTGTTAACACACACATCTATGACAAATCTTGTTGAGTATGATTCACTCTAATACCTCATGATTTTCCAAAAGTAAACATGACTAACCACTCTAATGAAGATGTCATCTGAGATATATATTTTCAGTTTCCCTTAGAAGGTACTATTGGAGAGCCCCCTATGGTGGACAACTCTTGTAGAGATAATAATAAGCTATTCATGAGAACACTATCATTGTTAACTTAAAGAATCTTTCAGTCATTATTTGGGATGTTTTTAATAAGTCTTTAGAGTAGAGGAACTAGGCAGTAAATATTAGTCATTAAAAAAATTTCACGCCATCTCGTACTCTTACGGAGTAGATCTACCTCCACACTTGTTAAGTAACCTTCAAGGTTAAATACAATCATAATTTTCAAAATATTTACGGAAGCATAGGAGGCCTCATGATGATCTGACCTACCATGATCATGAAACCTAACATGCATGACATTATTGTTGCTAGTCACCAAGCCAAAGTAATGGCTTTCAGCTAGAAATCTAGAAGACAGGAGGTCTTATCACGAGCCGACCTGTTCATCCATGTTACTTTTGTGAGTGGAACTTCCATCCGCTGGTTACCAAGCCAGGGCAATGGCCTTCATATAATTTTTAAAATTAAATAAGATAACTCTGAATCTATATCTATTATGTGGGACACAGGTAGTTCGTTGGGTTAAAATACATCCTTGTCGAGGCTATAGATGCTTGCAGGCAATAGGGCCATGTCTATGGTATTAAAGTTAATTTCATACTAAGAATTACTCAGTGATGCTTCGAGTTCTATCTTTCAAAAATTAGGAATCTTTAATGATGTGGTACCCTTAGTGAAGGTAATTCTTTATACTGGATAAAAAGAAACTTACTTTTGCATCTTGATGACAACAAAATTTGGAGTGTTTGTTGATTAGTCTAGGAAGGTGTCATCTTGTTCTATTTTTATTTCTACTTTCTGGTATCATAGCTCACCTTAATTCTTTATGGTATTTAGAGTGATGAATTCTTCAATGATGATTACTCACCAATTTTCGATGGACAACAATGTGTGTTGACTGTGGTTGCCTCTAAATAAGCACTATGTGACCTAGGTACATGATTTTTGTATTAGGTGCATGAATCTTATGGTAATTTTCTTGAAATTGCACCTTTTCAACAAAGATTTGATTTTTTATCATGATTGTTAATAAGACTTTGGACAGAAATAAGAGTTCTCAAATATATGACAAGAAGGGAATTCATCTGAAACAGGACAATAGGTATGTGATGTCTATCATAAAGGTGCAGTACACTTTTTCCATAATGTTTGGTACAAAGCATTTCTTTCTTGTACCTGATCCGTTACATTGCAATTTTACCATTTCTGCACTTAATATCTTCATTAGGACTATAACATGGTTTTAGTTGACACAGTGATAATAATGTTGCAGACTTGATGAATGCTTTAAATGATGACATAACATGATATCTTAATATTTCCTTGTTGAGATTTTTGTTGACATTTTTATCGGGAAAGC
The DNA here is from genome assembly GCA_031772625.1 of Pinus tabuliformis. Taxonomy (NCBI): domain Eukaryota; kingdom Viridiplantae; phylum Streptophyta; class Pinopsida; order Pinales; family Pinaceae; genus Pinus; species Pinus tabuliformis. The sequence continues at coordinate 1,667,557,000 of CM062818.1, forward strand.
ATAGTATGATCTCTAAACATTCCCCCTGCCCTCTTCCATGGTTTATAACCTTATGGTTTTGCTTGCATGAGGACATGCAATAAGGTCGGCGTGGGGGAGTGTTGAGCCTCCATTTTTTCCAAATTTTCATGATTTAACTGAATAATTTTATTCCTGTACTAAGTGTCTATAATCATTATTATTCATTTTATGCATTATTAAGTTATTATTTAGACGCATTTAGAGCTAACAATAGTTGATTTATGAATTCCCCTTCTTTTTTTAAATTGAAAAGTATTTAATGTGAGAATTTCATTAATGTTAGGCTCTTTTGTGGCAGGTGCTAACATTCCTATACTAGCAGTTCTTGCACCAGCAGTTCCTGTAACAACTATAGTAATGTTGTTGGCTTTGATAGCTTGGCATGGACCTTACTAATAAAACTGATTTGATCATTTTTTATGCATATTCCAATAAGCCTCGGTATTTCATTCACCTTCCTCTATCATACAGCGTGCCTGCACCAAAATTCTTGCACAACCTGTGCCTTCACCAACATGCCTGCACCAACATTCCTACACAACATGTGCCTGCACCAACATGCATGCACCAATTTGGGGCTTTCATACATTGATACATTTATAGACAAATATGAAAGAGGTTTTTGTTAAAAATGGTGTTTGAACACTTCTACATAATCAAAGATACCCCATGGTCATATGGATTTATGTTTAGGAAATAATTAATGCCTCAGCCCCGAATTCGCAGTAGTTTCTAGATTGCCAACTTCCGCCTCGATTTCCGTGCACATGAAGGCGAATAGAGAAATTTGGGAACATGGGTTTTGGTCCTAGTATAGAAAATTGACTAAGCCTCAAATTGATTTATAAAATCTATAATTTTATAGAAGTTACATAACGGTCTTTGAGGCAGTTGTATAAAAGTAAACTGTTTTTCTAGAATTTTAGGATCTCAGATTTCGAACAGTCAGTTTTGGGCATGATTTCCAAGGCAATGGAATTGAACCAGAAAATTATGAGAGAGGTTATTGTTGTAAATATAACAAACTAGGTTTCCTCTAGATAAATTTCCCAAATTCATAATCGTTAAGGAGATATGAAGAGTTCTTTGGAGGTAGTTTGTTAAAAATATCAGTTTTTCTAGAATTGCATAAAATGGCCAGATCTAGGAAATTCGTGTCACATATTCATTCCTTCAATATGTAAATGGTTGTAGTGATATTCTATTGATTAATATTAGTTGGGATTCAATCCCCATGTTATTTTCTAAGGAAATGATCATGTAAAAATAATATAAAAGGAGGAGTTACATAGGTGTGCATGATGGCAGATTGCAGATTGTAAAGCACACTTCATTGTAGAAGGAGGATTGGTTCTGATTGTGCAAGGAAGGAGGAGCTGCATGCCCAGTGGGATGATCCCTAGAGGGGGCCACTGGAGCCAAGTGCAGCTTTTTCAGTCATGATGTAACAAGACTTCAAGATTAATAGACATTTTGGCATTCTACTTACATTTATGTTTCTTATGAATCTGCTTGCACTGTGATTTAATTGTTGCAAGGGAAATGAGCTAGGTGTTTGTGCCCACCAACGTGTCCATTGCCCCAAACCTCTTAGAATTATTTTTCTGCAATTTATTTTATGCATAGTATGTGAGTTCGATTTCATATAACTTTGCAATTTCATTTCACAGTTTTAGTTCATGATTTATGTTGTATGCTTTGATCATTCGGTTGATGAATTTATCTACATCTCCTTCTCATAGCTTTGATAATTTTAGTTTAATTAATAATATTTTTATGTATTTTTATAAATACCAAGGCAGAGGATAAGCATCGAATTTTTTATTGCATCTCTTATTTCCATTACAAGTTAAGTGTGATACTTGCCCTTATCTCATTGTTGCATAACGAGGTTTTCTTTCAGGATATAATGGTGAAGGAAATGATTGTTGAGTAAGAGTTCTGGTTAATTCAACTTAACATGTATCATTGAGCATTCATGACTTAAAATCATTATTTTAAATGTGAAACTGATTCCTGCACTTTGAAAGAAAAACATTTATTCCTACACTTTTGCAAGCAAATGCCAGGATCAACATAAGGAAAGATTGTGAATCTTGTTGACAAAATGCTCACAAAATTCTTCATTATAATTAAATGCTACATATATTATAAGGAAGTATTTTATAAGATCAGGGTAAACAACATGAATTATATATTGGCTCTTATTGCACATTTTTCTTACAACTAAAGTATTGAATTGTCTTTAAGAGAAGCAGTGCATTGTTATCTTGATTCTTTTTAAAGCATTCAATTATTTCCTTAGGTTAGTTGGAATGAATTTTCTGTGTGATTTCTAGTTTCATGCTTGCAACATAGCAGTAATTTTTAAGAGGTTTTTCATTCCTTATTTCTTGAATCACTTCCTTTTGAATGGGGCCTACATTCCTTTGTCCCTTGGACAACTGAGGAAGACTTACTGTAGGAGTCAACTCAACCCAAAAGAGGAGCTCAAGTATATTCCCAGAGTGAACAATGTAAACTTTGAAACGAGAACTATAAACTCAAAACGGGAACTCTGGCCCAAAAACCCCAAAAAAACCACAAAAACAGTGCTCAAAACGAAAAGTGTGTATACTGGAACGACGTTTTTTTTTTAGGTGTCAATTTTGCGGCTGTTTTAAAAATGGCAGTGACTACGAAATTTTCTATGAAATTTTCCTGCAAAATATAGCTTCAGAACGGAAGTGTTGATACTGGAATAATGAATTTTTTTTTTAGGGTCAATTTTCATACTTTTTAAAAAATGCTAATAAAACCAATTTTTTATGTCTCAAACAAAGTTAAATTGTAAGGAAAAAACACATTAATGTTTCTGGTAGAATATCATTTTTCTTTCCTAAGTATAAATTTAACATGTTTTCAACCACAACATGCTAGATACAAAAGAAATTGAAATTTTTTCAACTATAAAACTAAAAAAACATGACATTATGAACAAATTATATCACTGAATGAATTCAAAAGTCTTTATTTGTACATTGAATAAAACAGACATTATATCTCTAATTTGATATTGCATTGTAGATATTTAAACAATAAAATTTATCATACTTAAGACATAATCCAACAACATAAAAATGCTTCATAACTTCTCATTTAACAAAATATGGAAAACATTAATTTTACTTGAAGATACGATGCATACATCAGTTATATAAACTGTCTTAAACAATTATTCAAAATCACTCATATTTTCTTGCACACCATCAGAATTCACATCTTCAGATGAGTGACTGGATGCTGACGAAGATGTTCCATATTCTTCTCTTTCATCAACTAGTGCCCCATCTGAGTCCACATGCATGCCCAAGATTCCAGGTTTCAAAAGTCTTCTAGATCTACGACTGGTTTCAGCAGACTCCCATGTCAACATTGTTCCTTCTGGTAACAACCTTTTCAGAATCTCTGTCGTCTTAAGGCCTGAGATTCTATCCCCATAATATTTCTTGGGAAATGAGACTCTTTTTTTCTCTATACTAGACCTTAATTACATGCATGTATCCTACTCCCATGGTAGAGGTTCCATATAGATGCCTTGTCTCATGGTATATGTCCCCATTCATGGATCATTCTTTCACAACAACTCCTTTCCAATCCAAAACACATTTTGGAAGAGGGGGTCATGACATAGTTCCAATAGAGGTAGTTTAGTAATGGAACTAACCAATAGTGTTTGTCTATAAAACATGTTTCGAGAAATAATACCCTTTCACTAAGGTGTCAAGCCTCATAATAAAGCTTGTATTATATTAAATCCAATTAGAGAACCTATTTTTATGGTCTAGGGCCCCATGTATAGCCTATGAACTATAAAAGTTTTACCTTTAGGCTTAAGCCCTATAATTTGGTCTCAAATCAAGTTCTCGATGAGGAGCCCATTTCCCAATATACTAAACTTTAGAATGAAAACCATATCATAGTCTTAGAGTAAGTAGCCATTAGAAGATATTATTTCATAGTGTAGGTCCTCATCCATGCTCTATGTTCTTAGGAAGAAATTCCTTTAATACCCAAGCCCTTGGATTTCGTGCTCAATAAACGTTATGTGAGAGAAAACCATTTCCCTAGTGCCACATATCCCACAGTTCCATGATAGGTTTTGTTATGACATAAAAAAAGTGATGGCCTTGCCACAATTAATTAGGTCCACTCAAATACATCATGAGTATGAGTTTTACACACTAAAACCCACTTTACGTATTAGGAACTAGTTTTCCTAAGTTATTTCCATGTGTTAATTTACCCACATGAGAATAACTCATAAATTCATTAATTTGATATGTTAAACATCATCCTTAATATGTTAAACAAGTCTTTGTAGTTGAAAAGTCATCCTTAATATGTTAAACATTGAAATTATGGCTCTATATTCATATTCATGATGCTTGTACCTTATTTTTCTTTTAATATATTTCCAAAATTTCTACACTATTAAATTCAAGGTTCTTATTATATAACAATTTGATATATCTTCTCCAAAATACCACATACTCAATTTAAATATAATAATTAAAAAAATATTTAATATACAAACAAAAATCAATATCACTCTTCTCTCACAAGTTTGAAAATTATATATATAATACATTTTTCTCTCCATACAAAATTATATATACCTCCTCTAATCACTCTTAGATTTGTTTATGATTACCCTTTTGTAAAAAATAAATGAAAATTATAAGTACTTAGTTTAATCACTCTTAAATTGGCTTATGAATATCCTTTTGTAAAATGTAAATTATAAACTTGTTTTTTAATCAAAATTTTGAGTTATGCTATAATTTAATTTGAGTAACAACATTGCCGTAATTTCATTTACATCTCCCAATTAATAAAAAAATATGCCTTTTTTAATAACCCTACTAAAAATGAGAAGTGGTTGGCTTGCTCTTTTGGTAAGAGAGAAGTGATTTTTAAAAATTATTGGTTTTTATTCACTTGAGTGTCTATCAAGTGATAGCTTGTGCTAGCCGACTCCTCGAGAACAGGCCACACAACAACATTGTACAACGTCGTATATAAGTGAAAGTCAAAAGTAAAATACACCCGGCAAAGATTTCGCATTCGATTAATAGAATGGATACTGCGAACTTCGTAATGGATTCTAAAAGTGATAGCGAATTTCCAGAAGAGTATGTTGATGCATTGTTTGGAGAATTTGCTTATGATCCAATTCGTTTACCGCTTCCTGAAGACCGTGCTCAGAATGTTTACAACCGTAGGACATTGGAGAATATTTGGGATGCGAAGCACGATGAAGCCGGCGACCCATTCACCCGCCAGCCCTTCGATATTAGACATGCAATTCCCCAGTCTGAACTGAGGCAACAGATGCAACAATACATACTCCACAACACAAGCTCAACACTAAGGCTACAGAGACTAGAGGTCATTCCCGACTATACTAGAATCCTTAGCGAAAGAGAGATGAAAAATCTGTTGAATCAATTGATTACAGATTGTCAACGTCTAGTTAACGAGCATTATATCAACGGAAACGGAACTCTCGAGCGATATTGGAAGGTGTTGAGAATATTAATTTGATAAGAGTATCTCTTGGTCGATTCTGGGAATCGACCCGCCGCCGGTCGGGCGGGGCGGGGTGGCCCGGGGGTGGCGCTACGGGCCCGCAGCGCCACCCTCGGGCCGCCCCGCCCCGCCCGACCGGCGGCGGGTCGATTCCCAGAATCGACCCGCTCACACCAATTCATCGATTTTCCAATGAGGATGTGTAACACTTGGGGTAAAGATTTGCAGATCTTCATTTCGAATCAGATTTGCAGATCTTCATTTCGAATCCTTCTAAGAAACATTATATATATAATATGCTTTTGTGCCATACGAAAATGGTCGGCCTGGCTGAAATCGATTGCAGGGTCCCTCGGGACTGGAGACATTAACATTTTAAATGCCATTATCCCTGGCAGCCTACCACCTCACGTCAGGTGTCGTGGTTATTCAGATCTGTCTAGCAGCGAGTAGGGTAATTATTAAGTTGATTACTGATTAGTTTAATAATTGAATAATGACTTACTACTTTTCTTTCAATGTGTAAGTTGAGTTATTCACTTAAAAAAATACTAAAATATTTATATGGGTTAAAAACTGTCATTTTATCTGCTTGGTAACATACATTTTTTATCTCACCATCATAGAAGACGGTTAAAATGTCATAATATGTCGTTCCTTCTCAACCTAATCTGATAGCTTTGGATTATTCGAATACTCAATAAAGTCGAATTGGATTATCTGAAGATGTTTCAACCTAAGTTGATTGATTATATAGATTTGCATTATTTGAAGACCTAAGGAAGTCTATTTGGAGTATTTCGAACCTCTCAATCTGATCTGATTTGATTATGGTTATGGATTATTTGAATAACTAAGAGAGACAATAATAATTAAATATTGTGGTTAAGCCATTCAATGACTCAAATTTACACATCATTAAACTTTTTGGTTAAGCCCATACAATCACTAACATTTACAATTAAATTGAAAATAACATTTATCAAAGCGGAATAAACTTTTCTATTTTGACGCAGGGTACGGACGAGTAAGAATTAATAATCGCAATATGAAAATCTAATGCAATAATGTAATATTTTGATAGTTTAATATTCAAAAGCTTACAATGTATTGGGTTCTTGGTAAAATCAGTTTGGATTGACAAAAAAAATTAAAATAATTTAATTTATCCCTGTTCAATTTGATTAGTTATGAAATTGAAAATGTTATTCTCAATATTTTAGAAGTTGTATTATGTATTTAAAGTAGTGATACTTGCCTCTCAGTACGCACACCGGTCAAAAGTTACCAGCATGTGATTTAAATCACATGCTATTCCAATATTACAATTCTTTTTGGTGCTTGAAAATTTAATTTAGCCGGTGATGTGGGTTTTAAATGATAGCAGTCATCTGGATTTCCTGCAAATTGATATATTTAATGGGCTCACATTTCTGCACAGATTTATTAATATTAATGTTCATTTATTTATTTAATATTAGTGTTGGTTTTTTTTTTTTTAATAAGTTAACAACTATTAAAGTGCAAAAGAGTAGCTCTATGGAAAAATTTGCAGAGTTTAAGTATCATAAATTACAAATTCATCGATTTTGCAAGTTTCGATTTTCCAATGAGGATGTTACAAATTTGGTAGTATTATTATGATTTTCATGATTTAAACAAAGATGGTAATAATTACCCGCTCACACCAATTCATCGATTTTCCAATGAGGATGTGTAACACTTGGGGTTATCACCACAATTACTAATATTATATAGATATGTTTTCTTTCGCTTCTCTTCTTTACCATCAAAATTGAAGCTAAAGTCCTAACAATGAGGATTACTATTATGTGAAACTATACCGGTTAATATTTGTAAGGGTGATGCTACACTTTGGTTGGTTGATGACGTGATCCTTTGCGTTCATGCCATGATATAAATATATATATGGAATTCGTTTGTCATCTCTATACACATTTTTTCTAAAGTCTTTGCTTTCCCTTTACCAGCTAAACGTCTTTCTAATGTTACAAGACTTTCCCTTTTCATGCTAAATGTCTTTGTAATGTTACTCAACAAGGATTATATTTAGTCGACAAGAGTAAAGTTGGAAGTTATTTTAGTAATGTTACTCAACAAGGATTATATTTAGTCGACAAGAGTAACGTTGGAAGTTATTTTAATCATCAAAATTTTCATAGATGCTTTACTCTTCCAATCATATCAATATTTTGAATACTTTAGATCTTCATCCTTGATGCTTTCCAAGTTACGGTAGTGTACCTTTGATTATGTTGTCAGGGTCATACCACTCCGAATTAATGTCCTTATCTATAACAATGTGCAGTTCGAGTCATACCTGTGGCTAAAAAAAATTATGGTGACTAGAATAATTTAAAGAACCATCAAATTTTGTGAACCCAGCTGTGTACTTGGTAGTATAGTAATAGGCCACGTCAAGGTGTCCATGTGAAATTCATATAGACTTTGTGGTAGCCTATCTTCTACGACTATGAGTAAACTAGGTGATCCAATGGTCAGCATATTATCTAGGGTTGTACATTGCTTAACCTTCCCTACAATTTCTTTTTTTTTGTTGGGAGAAATTATTCCTTTACCCTCTACCGCGTCGCACCCCTAGTATTGCTGCACGGACAAAGGAGGGGGAGTGTGGGGGGACGGTAGGGTGTAGGGTGAGGGAAGGGGAGGGGGGCCGGGGAGGGGGGGAAGCTTAGGAAGCTTCGTTCAAACAGAAAATTCAGCTGAAAACAAACATCTAGCGTGGCATGCAAAGGATGGACCACGAAGAAATACAGAGTTGGCGAGTGAAACAAAGAGAAAACACAGATTTGATGGATGCAGGGAGTACAATAACTTGGTAATCATATCGAGGGATTTGTCATCATCATCATTTTCGGAGATTGGATCAGGTGTGTTACTTTAATTATTAATGTGTAGTGAATCCAGACAAGAGATTTCTCGTGAGAGGAATAAGTTAATGGGGTCGGGGCTTCAATGTAGTCGTCAGGGGGTTGTGGGGGGCGCATGGGTAGGGGCTCGCCCATACTTTTCTAATTGTCCACTTAGCCTCATTATCCCTCACCTGACCTCCCGCTCGCCGATCGACCCGCCTGCCCGTTAGAGGTGGCTGGGCAATTCTGATTATACAAATAAAAAATTTATGGTATATTTTTGTTGCTAATTTAAGTTAACATGTTTTTTTATTTACTAATTTATGTGTTTTTTTTAGGAAAATGGCATCAAGGAAAATTTCTGTGAATCTTTTTGGACCAAAGAGTCTTAAAGGTGTATCTTCAAAAAAAATTGGTGAACGAACTCCACCTGAGATCATGCCTACAAATATTTCAAGTGCTTTAAGTGATAAAAAGCTAATCTCAGATTGGAAAAGTTCAAAAGAGGTGAAATTTCCATCAAGAGTCTAGTATGTGAAAGAAAGAGAGAGCACAACTGTGATTTTCGCATTGATTTTTAAGTTAATTATTATTTTTTGAAAAAAAAAATTGTTATTATTATTTTTTTGACATGAAATTCATAAAAAAAACTATTATTTGACCATTTTTAGTTAATATTTTTGTATAAAAATTGTGATTTTGACATGTTAATTCTAGCAAAAAATTATCAAAACGTTTAGTTTTTTTTGTTATATTTATGTTAAAAATGGTTATTTTTTATGTCCATTGTTAAAAAATGTTGTTTTTTAGAAACAATTATTTCATGTGGATTGAAAAATTAATTAAGGATGTCTAAATATGTAGATTATCTAAAATTCAAACTATCGACTTTCTAATTTAAAAACGCAAAACAATAAAAACCCCACTAAAAAAAAAAAAATTAAGATAGAGAACAAGAAAATATGAATACAATGACGACTTCAAAAACTATCAAATTTAGAAAATAATTTTTTACATTTTTCACACTAGAAAATTTAAAGTCAAAAAATAGGTCTTTTAAAAAAAGGGTGTGATGCAGAATACTCACTTTTTTAAATCAGGATGAAAATCACTACCATTCACTACCATTCTAAAACTTAATGCACATGAAAAAAATTAAAGTTCCAAAAACCATGTTCTAAAAAAAACATGTGTATTCTGCATCACCACTTTTGAAAATCGGGTCATTTTTTTGCCACCTCTACAAAACGGGTAACAGTATCAGTTCCCGTTTCAAAGTTTACATTGTTAGTGTTATTACCTTTTTTGGAAGAGTCTTGTTTATTTTTCCTAAATGATTCTCCTTTCGAATTTCTGGAAAAAGCTTGGTTTCTATTTGAAAGATCCCTGAGGTCGTATTCTGGCATATATTTTTCTACGCCTCTAAGTTTACTTACACGGATTGACAAATTAAATGTTGGTGTAAATATTGCATTTATACTTCCTGACAAGTCTCATCTAGTAATTTTCCACAACCTGCCACTGTGTCGGAGATGCCTTGCAATGAAGACTTTAAATCCTTGTCCCTCTGCTCTCGTACTTCTGGTGGGATGGATGGATGCAACCTTATTTGTAGCTTAGAGATCTGCACTTCATTGTCAAATTTCATCTTCACAAACATATTCCTTGATTCTTTTATCGTGAGGGTGAGCTTCGCGACTCTCTTTACTAGTGGCTCATCTTCATGGACCTTCATGTCCGGAACTGTGCTACAAGTGTCTATAATGGCTCTTTCATGTTGTTGTTTTTGCTTCCAAAACTCATCTCTTTTCTTAGCCAGCTACTCCAACTCCTTTTTCAGTGAAGCTTTCTCCTTTTCCACCTGACTGGTCAACAACAAAGTTCATTGTTCCCACTTCCGCAACTCAGTTGTTATGCTCTAGTGAAATTCATGCAGTACTTGAATCGGGAGCATGACAATGTTCATGTTGACACTGCTCTAGGGTTTAGCTCATCCCTGTCCTCTGATGACTTGAACTGTAGTGGTCCAGCTGGCACCCTTAAAATCATAACGTTGAATGTTGTCTCTATTTGTCACTCTGCCTACAGTGGTTGAATCGTCTTCTCTGGTTGTCTCGCTGTCTATGGTAGTGCCTTCAAATCTATGATTCCCTACTAAAACTCGATCAAGATCACTTTATAGTGATCATCAATTCTTTCCTAGGTCTTTGTTGTTACCTCTTGGAACTTATTCATGATCTTTTCGATGTCCCCATTAGTGAGTGCAAGTATTACATCACCCCTAGATTTCTATGCCTTCTACTTTTTCCTCATGATCGGTGTGGTTGTTGTAGGTAACCTATTTTTAATGATGAATGGTGACTCCTCTAATACTCCTTCATCACTGAGGGATTCATATTCTGGCTCTGTCTCTTCCTGTTGGAAATAATACTGAGAGGGGGGGTGAATCAGAATTATCAAATCAATTATTTTCCATTTCACAATTAGATTTGTATACGCTACTTCAGTTATGGGAAACTGCGTATATACGCTACTATGTCTAAAGCAACCAACGTATATCAGTAAACTTATGATTCATTAAATGTTGATCTTTAATCAGTGCATCAGAACTTCATTAACCATAAGAACAGTAAACAAGTGCAGTAAAAAAGAACAGATCATCACACACATGGACACAAGATATAAGGTGGAAACCCTATGTGGGTGAAAACCACCTACTGCAATTCGTCTCTATCTTCTTTTAATAAGAAACTTCTTTTTACAATATTTCAGTAATGGTGCAGTCTTATACCAGTACACAGGCTTCTACCTGTAGAAGGCTACTACCTTCTCTCGTTCTCCAGCTTCTCCTGGAAGGGAGCTACAACCCCCTTAGCTCTTGTACTAGCTAATGTACTAGTACGTAGGTGCTGACCTACAGAAGGCTACAACCTTCTCTTTCTTCCAGGGACCATGTTTCATAAATTTTCAGACTGGATCCATCAATGACAATAATCAAACATCAAATACATCTGCATCAACCAATCTCCTTTGCTTCAATCAAAACTGAATCAAACAATTACTTCTCTGAATGTTGTAACCAGAATACATTAACAGTAACCAGAAACCAATCCTGAACCCAGAACACTGCAACAATAAATAGAAGTAGCTAAAACATATTTCATGAGATGTACACTACTTCAATATGTAGAACCTGCATGCATATGCTTCTGTATTAAGGCCAACCAGCGTATACGCTGTTTTGACTTACTGAACCAGCGTGTATACACACCTCTGCTATGCCGAACCTACATACAGATCTATAAAAGATAATTTACCCTTTTCACTTATTCAGGCATCAGTTATACGCATATTATTAGATTTATAGATCAAGTCATGCGCCAAATATAACAGAACAAAATCACACAAAGATACTACCATTCAAGCCTTAAGATCTTGACCCAACAATAGAACTTATCCTTCTTCTAGCACTTAGGTTCCTCCTTCGTTCAGATCCAGCTATGCACCATAACCCAATTCTAGATCTTGCTCTTCATAAGATATTCAATGCTTGAGTGAATACTTTTGCCTAGTGATCTCTTCCCCCTTTTATAGTCTTAGGTCTTACTCAATACCATGGTCCAAAACCATAGAGAATCAATACCATGGACCCAATACCTGGGTTCAACACTTCGGACGAGATACCATGGTCCAAAACCATAGGTTCAAATACCAAGGACTAAATACCATGGACCAAAAATAAGTTTTCCCACATGTACGCGCTTTTCCTTGCATGAAAGTGCATGCATACGTATACACGCCTTTTGATCATTGAACCCGCATGTATATGCGACTTGGTTAAGAGGAACCTGCGTATATCTCTTTTTCTTTCATTCTAAGAGCCTAAACTGTGATCTGTCATTTGAGTGAGTTTCCATCAAGGACAACACCTATCATAGTGCCAAACCTGTGTCATAATGCAAACAATCTCCCCCTTTGGACTTGATGGCAACCCCAAGTCACTCAAAGTCATTCTCCCCCTTTGTCATCAAATGCGAAGGGTTATGCTCCCCCTGAGTACATGCTGAAATCTCCACTCTACTGTGTTGTCCATGCTCCCCCTGACTTTAGGCAAGGTCTGCAAGAAATGTTCTACAAGAAGAAACATGACTTTATACATCATAAATGACCTTCCTATCACCAAAGACTCATACATACATCCATCTCCCAACCAAGTGGGGATATACCAATATTGACACATCCACCCAACCAAGTGGGGATACACCTAAAGTTTACACATGATAAAACAAGAACACTACATCATCCATCCCAGGCATAGTGGGGAAACCAATGTAGGCCGTCACATGACCTTGATAAGAAAAGAAATACATGACATAGATATGAAATATCTACAACAAGACTATGATAGTCATCAACAACTATCATCAGTAGCATCTGTCAATCATCATTCAGACCAGCAACCATGTTCTCCCTCTGCACCTGTTCCACCTGAAACCAAAAACAACTGTGAACTTGAACCAAGATCTTCTAAGATAGTGCCAACAATGCATTATTAGAAGTATATATGCTCCCCCTGAACCTGTGCCACATGGTCTCTATCAGACCCATATCAGACTTTTTTCATCTAAGCCCGGCCCATTGTTTGTCTTCAAACCAACATATACGCGACTATATCCATAGAAACCAGCGTATGTACGCGGATGCTCCACATGAAACTTGCGTACAACCACTTTTCTCTTAAACAGACAAGTTTCAACAGCAATATGATGCATCAACTACTCCTAGCTTCTGTCTGAGGTATTCAAATGTCTCCCTGGGCAGTGTTTTGGTGTATATTAGCAACCTGTTCCTTGGAGGGAACATACTCCAATTTGACCTTTTGTTCAAGCACTTGTTCTTGAAGAAAATGATATTTGATAGGTATGTGCTTGGTCTTTGAATGCGTGATAGGATTCTTTGAAATACTGATTGCACTTGTATTATCACATAAAATGGAGATAGGTGGAGTATAAGTGATTTGAAAATCTTGCAAAGTTTGCATCATCCAAAGGAGTTGTGTGCAGCAAGATGCAACAGCCACATATTCCACTTTAGCTGTAGATAAAGCAATTGAACTTTTTTTCTTGCTAAACCAAGATACTAATCTGGAACCCATAAAGAATTCACCACCACTAGTGCTTTTTCTGCCGTCCACGCTTCCTGCACAATCTGCATCTATATATGCAGTGATATCTGTATCTCTAGGATACCATAAGCCATATTTTTGTGTTCCTTGAAGATATTTGAAAATCATTTTAACCACCTGAATATGTGCTTCTTTTGGATTTTCCTGGAATCTTCCAACTATTCCCACTACATGCATGATGTCTGGTCAGGTACCTGTCAAATAGAGTAGACTACCAATCATGGATCTATAGATTGGTTGATGTATTGCTGCTGAATCATCATTTACGCTGAGGCTGCATCCTGTTACCATAGGGGTACATACTGGTTTTGACTCTTCCATGCCATATTTCTTCAAGATCTGCTTGAGGTACTTGGTTTGTGATAGAAAGATACCATCTTTATTTTGTTGGACTTGTAAACCAAGAAAATATGTCAGCTCACCAAGCAGGGACATTTCAAATTCTTTCTGCATCACCAAAGCAAAGTTTTGACTCATGGCTTCTTCATTGCTACCAAAGATGATATCATCAACATACACAACAAGTATTAGAAATTTATCATTATCAATTTTTATATATAGATTGCTATCTGCTGATCCTTTTGAAAAACCTTGTTGATGGAGGTATTTGTCTAGATGATAATACCAAGCCCTTAGAGCTTGTTTAAGACCATAGAGTGCCTTCTTAAGTCTACATACAAGTTTTGGATCATTTCCAAGAATGAATCCATCTGGTTGCTCAATATACACTTCTTCTTCTAAATCTCCATTTAAAAAGGTAGATTTCACATCCATTTGATATACTTTGAACTTCTAAAAGCTAGAAAGAGCAAGGAACATTCTTATGGCTTCAAGTCTGGCAATCGGTGCAAAAGTTTCTTCAAAGTCTATACCTTCTTGTTGAGCATACCCTTTACAAACAAGTCTGGCCTTGTTTCTAATAACATCTCCATTTTTATTCAGCTTGTTTTTTAATATCCATTTTGTACCTATGACATTCCTATCATTTAGTCTAGGAACCAACTCCCAAGTGTTATTCTTTTCAATCTGCTCAAGTTCTTCATTCATGGCCTTGACCTAGCATTCATATTTGCATGCTTCACTTACATTTCGTGGTTCAGTGGAGGAGAGAAATGCTAGATAGCTTGAAGCTTCTGAAATAGTTCTTCTTGTTTGTACACTTGCCTCTTTCTGCCCTAAAATTTGAGTCTCTGGATGATACTTCTAGACATACCTGTATGGAGTCTTTTCTTCTACCCTTATCTGTTCTTCTGGTGCATCATAGGTTTCTTCTTCATAATAAGTCTGATTTGATGTTGAAGGATAGTCTTCATCATCTTCGAAATCTTTTGATTTTACCTGCCTTGGATTTGCTTCTTCATCAACCACTACATCAATACTTTTAACAATTTTTCCAAGTCTTTTATTGTAACACTTATATCCTTTGCTTTGGGAAGAGTAACCAAGGAGAATGCCTTCATCTTCTCTAGGTTCAAACTTGCCAAGGTTTTCATCAATTCCTTTGATGTAACATTTGCTTCCAAAAATTTTGAAGTATTTTACCATAGGAGTCTTACCATACCAAAGTTCATGAGGAGTTTGAGTGTTGTTCACCTGGACATTTGTCTTGTTGAGAATAGTAACTGCAACAAATGTAGCTTCACCCTAGAAGGTTGTGGGAGTTCGAGACTCATCAAGCATAGCACGAGCCATTTGTTGAATCGTTTTGTTCATCCTTTCCACTACTCCATTTTGCTGAGGAGTCCTTGCAGTAGAGAATTCCCTTCTTATTCCATGTTCTTCCCAAAAATCAAAAAATTCATCCGAGGTAAATTCCCCTCCTCGATCAGACCTGAGGCATTTGATTCTGCGATTTGGTTCATTTTCAAACAAGGCTTTGAATGCTTTGAACTTATTGAAAGCTTCGTCTTTATGCTTCAGAAGTCCTATCCAACACATCCTGGAAAGGTCGTCAATGAACAATATGAAGTATTCTTCTCCTCAAGGTGACCTTTTCCTCGATGTACCATATACATTAGTATGGACAAGTTCAAGTGGCTTACTAGTTGATCATTCCTTCTCAGGGAAATTAGTTCTGGTTTTCTTGCCAAACTGACATGATTTTCATATTGTATTGTTTGGAATTCTGATGTCAGGAAGATCACGAACTGCTTGATATTTGCATGCTTTCCTTATCTGAGAGAAGCTTAGATGCCCCAATCTTCTGTGCCATAGCCAATTTTCATCATTCTTGCTTAGATAACATTGTTTTTGTCCTCCCTTGAGTATGTATAAATTATTTGGAGTTCTTATGCCTTTGATCACTGTTTCTCCTGTATCAAGCTCACGAACAATACATCGATTTGATCGAAATATTACCTCATTTCCTTGATCACACATTTGACTGACACTCAATAGATTATGCTTTAAGCCATCAACATACATAACATTTCCAGCTTTGACCTTTTCTTTCAAAAGAACAGAACCTTTACCTTTTATGAGTGCACGGGTGTCATTTCCAAATGAGACCTTCCTTTCCTTTTCTAAGGCACTATACGACTGAAGTTTTTCTTTATCACCTGTCATATGTTTCGAGCATCCACTGTTGATGTACCATGGTTTTCTTGTCCTTCCACATATAAGGCTATACCACATCTTTCTGGTTGCGGTTCTTTCTTTATCCATGTTTTGGGACTCAATGAAGCTTACTGCTTCTGAGTTGTTTGCCGAAACCTACTCCTGCATTCAGAATCTTCATGACCGAAGTTGTTACAAATAGAACATTCTATTTCATTTTCAAGAGCAAAAAAGTTATTGTAGGTCCTTTTCATGATCCCAGTCACACTCCTTTGATTTCGTGCTTCTCTAGTCATGATGGTCTTGTAGGAAACACATTGAGTAGCTTTGTGTCCAAAGTTATGACAAGAGAAACATTGGCCATTGAAGAAATTCCTGCGATTGTCAAACCTACCATCTAGGTGATTGTAGTTTCCATAGACAAATTGAGAATGATTTACCTGTGGTTGGTTGTAACTTCTGTTCATCCTTGAAGTAGATTGCCCTCAATTTACTTGGTGATCTCTATTCATCCTTGAAGTAGATTGACCCTGATTTACCTGGTGATCTGCTTTATGCCTTTGTTGTCGATTGTCAACCTGTTCACTTCTCCTTGCTGCATCTAGATAACTTTTGGAGGTGGATGGCTTCTGTGCTTGAGATGCTTCTTCAGAATATCTAAGACCTGTCTTGATTAGAGGAGAATGTTTCACTTTGATAATCTCATCTAAAGTTTCATATCCTTTAGCAAATCTAAGATTAAGAGCTTTTGTTTTCTCAATATCTTTTCTAAGTCCCACAATTTCACATTCTAACTTTTCATTGTGTTTTTCCCTTTCAGCAAGTTGGAATGTCAGAGTATCTATGATCATACTCTTTTCTTCTAAACAGATTTTAAGTTTAGAAATTTATTCATAGAGATCATCTTCATTTATAGCATCCAGGAAATCATCATCTTCAAAAGCCATCAAAATTCTATAATCATTACATTGTTCATCTTCATCACTAATTGAAAATCCATCACTGTCTTCATGTGTATAATAGCTCTTCTTACATTCTGTTTTCTGCTCCATCTAACTGGTTCCTTACCCTTGTCAAGCTTATCTTTATGAGGAAACTTGGCTACATAGTGACCGACTCTTCCACAAGCAAAACATTTGAAAGGCAGCTTATCTTTCAATCTTCCAGAACCCCGTTGAAGGTTCTTGACAAAGTTTGATTCTTCCTCTCCTTTTGACAAATGTCCTGACTCATTGTAATCTCCTTTTCCTGAAGCCTTGAATGTGGCTTCTCTCCTATTTGATGGTCCCCGTTTTCTCATTTCGAAAGCAGTTAGGATTCCGTGCAGCTGTGACATGGTAATGCTCTATAGATTCTTCTTTTCTTCTATGGCAAAAACTTTTGATTCAAACTTAGAAGACAAAGATCTTAGAACATTTTCAACCAAAGTAACTTCTTTTATCTCTTCACCCAAGTTTTTCATACGATTAACAATCTCATCTATACGTAAGAAATAATTAGCCACACTTTCATCATTGTGCATTCTAAGATTTGCATATTGAATTATGAGAGATTGTAGTTTTGCATGTTTTACCTGATCATCTCCTTCATAGCTTAGAACGATCTTGTCCCATATTTATTTTGCGGTTTTGCGCTGCATAACCTTGACGAATTCTGATTGAGATAAACTCCCTAATAGAGTATTGACAACCTTTGCATTTGTTTCATACTGCTTCTTACCAGCCGTATCTGTAGGAGTTGCTGATGGAAATGTGTATCCCACTTCCACGATATCCCAAACTTTTGTACCAAGAGATTGAAGATAGGCTGTGATTATTACCTTCCAATAGACGAAGTTGCTCCCATCAAAGATTGGTGGCCTGATAGATGCTTCTTTTTCGTAGTTGCTCATGATGATAGATCTTCCTTCAAGCGATCAAGCTTCTTCTAAAGGAGCTGCTCTGATTCCAATTGTTAGAAATAATACTGAGAGGGTGGGTGAATCAGTATTATCAAATCAATTATTTTCCATTTCACAATCAGATTTGTATAAGCTACTTTAGTTATGGTAAACTGTGTATATACGCTACTGTGCCTAAAGCAACGATCGCATATCAGTCAACTTATGATTCATTAAATGTTGATCTTTAATCAATGCATCAAAATTTCATTAACCATAAGAACAGTAAATAGGTGCAGTAAAACAAAACAGATCATCACACACATGGACACAAGATATAAGGTGGAAACCCAATGTGGGTGAAAACCACCTGCTGCAATTCGTCTCTATCTTCTTTTAATAAGAAACTTCTTTTTACAATATTTCAGTACTAATGCAACCTTATACCAGTACACAGGATTCTACCTGTAGAAGGCTACTACCTTCTCTCGTTCTCCAGCTTCTCTTGGAAGGGAGCTACAACCCCCTTAGCTCTTGTACTAGCTGATGCACTAGTATGTAGGTGCTAACCTATAGAAGGCTACAACCTTCTCTTTCTTCCAGGGACCATGTTTCATAAATTTTCAGACTGGATCCATCAATGAAAATAATCAAACATCAAATACATTTGCATCAACCAATCTCCTTTGCCTCAATCAAAATTGAATCAAACAATTACTTCTCTGAATGTTGTAACTAGAATACATTAGCAGTAACCAAAAACCAATCCTGAACCCAGAACACTGCAGCAATAAATAGAAGTAGCTAAAACATATTTCATGAGACATACGCTACTTCAATATGTAGAACCTGCATGCATACGCTTCTGTATTAAGGCCAACCAGCGTATATGCTATTTTGACTTACTGAACCAGCGTGTATACGTGCCTCTGCTGTGCCAAACCTGCGTACAGATCTATAAAAGATAATTTACCCTTTTCACTTATTCAAACATCAATTATACCCATATTATCATATTTATAGATCAAGTCATGCGCCAAATATAACAGATCAAAATCACACAAAGATACTACTATTCAAGCCTTAAGATCTTGACCCAACAATAGAACTTATCCTTCTTCTAGTGCTCAGGTTCCTCCTTGGTTCAGATCTAGCTATGCACCATAACCCAATTCTAGATCTTGCTCTTCATAAGATATTCAATGCTTGAGTGAATACTTTTGCCTAATGATCTCTTCCCCCTTTTATAGTCTTAGTCCTTACTCAATACCATGGTCCAAAACCATAGAAAATCAATACCACGGACCCAATACCTGGTCCAAAACCATAGGTCCAAATACCAAGGACTAAATACCATGGACCAAAAATAAGTTCTCCCACATGTACGTGCTTTTCCTTGCATGAAAGTGCGTGCATACGTATACGCACCTTTTGATCGTCGAACCTGCGTGTATGCGCGACTTGGTTAAGAGGAACCTACGTATGTCTCTTTTTCTTTCATTCTGAGAGCTTGAACTGTGATCTGTCATTTAAGTGAGTTGCCATCAAGGACAACACCTATCATAGTGCCAAACCTATGTCATAATGCCAACACTTCCGTGCCTTGTTCTTTTTCTGTATCATTACCAGTCGGACTTGCATCCTATGAAGTACCCTTCTCTGTTCCAACATCTTCACTAAGTGGAGTCATCCACTCTACTAACCAGTATTGTACTACTACGAGTAATTCATCCTCAGTCACTAAATATGGAAATAGATGCCATATCCTCATCAGGTCCTTCCTTGACTTCACATAGACTCGATGGAAGTCTTCTTTAAAGTCTGTGATGTTGTAGTATTTCCTATACAGACCAGGTGATAGCCTTGGGTGCTGATTCATCACCATGTGTAAATCCATCAATAGTATTAGGAATAAAATCTAAAGGGAAGCATACTTCGCTGCTTCACAAACATCTGCTTCGATAGGAGGAAACTGCGAGTCCTCCAGCTCCTTCCATGAAATTAGCACGATGATGATGCTTAAACATGAGAAATGAAATTTCTTCCCCTCATCCCATGCTTCCCTGCAATCTTCCAAAAATTATTTACATAAATAGGTGGCCCAATTAAACTAGACCCCAGCGCTACACTATGCAACCAAAGAAAACATGGTTGCAGGGACCTTATTTTCTCTGCACTACTTTATGGTCTTTCCTGCTAAGATGTGTGCAATGAAGCACATCCCTTGGTTGTCGATGGAATTAATGTCATAACCACATGATTTATTCACTATGCCAAATCTCTCCTTCAACATCTGCGCCATCGCCTTGTCTTGATTCTTTCCCACAAACTCTTCTGCGGGGTCTTTTCCTTGGTGAGGCAGTCCTTTAATCCTTTTGATCAACATTTTTTTGATCAAGATCCTTGTCCCCGACCAAAGGCATTCATCACGTGCTAATGTGAGAATTTTTCGCACACAAGTTGTATTGGATGTGCTTCTACTAAAGTGTGGGACAAGTAGCATATTTAACACGCAAGATCTCTGCAATCCTGCAACCCACCAGTGTGGCTCTAACCTTGTAACTTCACTTTCTGGGTAATATACTTGCTACAGGTATCTGCTCGGCTCAAAATTTTGGTATTTTCTTCGATCATTGAAATCCAAGTCCTCCATCTTTAGTTGTGGGATCTTCCCCAACATTTCACCGTCAAACTAAACTTCCTATGGTATCATTGGAGTAAATGTGAAAAACTTCTTATCTTTAGGGTCCTTAACCAGCTTGATGCTCGGTTTTCTTGGTGGCATGTAAGGTGTGAGCACAGAGGGAATTTATGTGCCCTTTGTCTCCATCTAGTGCACCTCAGTATCTTCCTCACTGTCATGAATCTCCTGTGGTTTCTTCTACTAGATTCTTTTCTTCCCCTTCTTCGCAGGTTTCTCCCCCTTTTCCTCCTTATTCTTTGTTCGCACTTCCTTCCGTGTCTTCTTCCTTAGAGATGTTGTTTGGTCTAAAATGTGGATGCAAATTAGAGTTTCATTTAATATCAATCCGGGTAAGTAAACTTCAAGGATCATCCAATATATATGGACTTAGATACAAACTAAACTAAGCTAGGTGAAGAAATGCCAAAGCTCCCTTACAGGAGGTATTTCATTGGGAACTCCAACACCTATTTAGTCATCTAACAAAATGAAATCTAAGGACATTGTGACAGGTGTAATAAATATTAAATCTCCCTTATGGGAGACTGTTCATTAATATTTCTAACATCTTAATCAACAAAATATTTAGACTGATGAAATTAAAGCACTCAAACCTAATTTTGATTGATTGCATGAAATATTAAAGATCTCTTACAAGAGACTATTCATTTATATCTCAAGCATATAAATCAGAAACTTAAACTAATGAAATCAAACATTAAATAACAAATCAAATTCGTTGAAGGAAACATTAATTCTTTCTTACGAAAGGTCATTTGTTAATATTCCAAACATCTGAACCTAATAATTTAATCTAATGAAATTCACAAACAAACATAAAATAAAAGCCTACTAAAATAAAAGTGCACTTTCTAGGCAATGGGGATCCTTCCAAGGATTCACAAGCACACCAAAAGAGAAGTCAAATGTAGAGGATCAAAGAAGCTCCGTTTTATTCATCATCAATTGAAAATTTCAATTACAACCATTATAATGATTCTCCAATCTAACTTCTCATTACCAACCTATAAGATACTAAGATTACAAAATGAAGATTACAAATGAAGGAGATAAAACTCCTATTTATACAAAAGCTATGATAACAAACTCATAAATGTAAATCCACTATTCCCTCCTTTGACCCACATATTTCTCAACCAATGGTGACACATAACTATATCCTCCATGATCTCCTCCATGAGGTCCATGATCTTCTCCATGAGGTCCATGATCTCCTCAAATTCGAATTTGAACATAGAGTGCCACATAAAGATGCCTTGGAAGCTTCCTTTGTACCTACACATGTCAACATACTCATTCTAATTGTTAGGTATAAGTATATGAAGATTATTTTCTAAAGTTTAACCATAAATTCTCTTAAAAATACTAAGAATTAATAATGTTTTGTAAAACACAAAGGTAACCCATATAATGATGAAAGTGAAGCTAATGTGGTGACATGGTGGTGGAATAGAGGTGAGAAAATGTGTGAATGGAATGAAATTTGATGTTTTTTAAGTATAATTCCTAGGCCCAACATACCCCCAAACTGAAGGTATTGCATGTCCTCATGCAATCTATTACATTACTTTTGATACTTGAGCTTTGGCTTAGACTTTGCATGATATCATTTCCTTAACTTTTGCAAAGTGTGTCTGTTGAATTGCAACTTGGTTGATTCTTGTGTTTCAATCGTATTTTGTTTGTTGCATTCAAATTCAATGTATGATCTTTGCATAATAATAATGTGATTTTTATTGCAAAGTATTTTTGTTGGAATGCATCATGGTTGGTTCTTGTGTAACAACCATGATTGTGTTGCATCCAATTAGCTTTTAAGTACTTTTGACAAAGCAATTTATATTATCATGTAATAGTGAATATATTTTGAAGGTATGTGGGTTTTAGAATGTGATATATGAATATGGAAAAATATGAAGGTGACAAAGAATGTATGTAAATGTATCCCCCCAAACTGATGGTTTTGGCAATTTTATGAAATGAGGAAAGGAGGTTTTTTTTCCAAAAATTATCATTCTAGCTTTCAAGGAATTAAATGGTTAAAAGTTAGAAAATATCATACCTCAACTTACCCTTTCAAAAATGGATGAGAGTTGTGCATGCATGGCTGCAAAATTCTTATCATAGTCTTCTTCACTTGGCGGTGAAAATGGTGGATGAAGTCAAAAAGTGAATCTTTTATTATTGCTGCATCTGCTGCTGGATCTTCTGCTGAATGTTTGGAATATGCTGCTGAATGCGGATGAAAATGTATAAGGATTGGAAGGTATACAAAATTTATAATTTGCACTTCCCCCAACCTTATTGATTGACTTGTCCTCAAGTCATTTATATCAAAAACTGTAAAGTAATGAAAGTAAATCTGCTTCCTCTGCTACAAAATGATTGGTCTTCAAGTCTTCAACTTTTTGGCACAATTCTTGTCATGTGATTAAATGTTTCGGTGTCAAACATAACAAGAAATTGTTAACTTAGTGGCCATTGATGGATGCCACTAGTCAACACGAGAGCTCCCATCTTTGATGTGGATGAGAGTCAAGATGCCCCGAACACATCTTTCTAAGTATGAATGAATTTGTTGTTGTCAAATACTCAAAAGATCCAACGAACAAGGGACATTGATGTATTCCCTTGTTTATCAGCATGATAGCTTGCCCTTAAGGCATGCAAGCTTCAAGGTGTTTTTAGAAAAATATTTAGACTCAAGGACTATGGATTCAATGGTATATGGAAGCAAGGTTTTATTTTCAAGGGTAGTGAAATGGAAACTGACAATGATTATGTAATGTGGAACAAAAAGCTTGTAAATGAAGTGTGTGTGGATAATGAGAAGTGGGTTAGGATTGATGAAAATGTAATGAAGTGTATGTGGATAATGGGAAATGGATAATGACTCTTGCTAGGGAAAAAAATGAATTATGGCATGCAAACTCTCAAATATTGCAAATCTTCACATCGAATTCAAGTGTGGATAGGTATTTCACCATCCTTGTACCTTTATGAACAAACCCCAGGTCTTTGAATTTGCTTTTCTGTCATGCAACATTTCAAACCATTAAACTATTACTGGAAGTTCAAGAACTCATAAAATTTTGTTTATGTTCATGGACTTGTTCTTTAGGATTTCTCATGGAATTAGTCTTTTGAAGACCAATTGTGCACACAATTAGTTTCCTTATTGATCATTTCATCTTCTGAAATCTGCAAAAAAACTTGGCATAAAAAACATTAGTGTGGTCAACAAGGAATGGCCAATTCCTTGATGATTCTTAATTCCTGATGTTGATAACAGTCCATTTTTTATAAAAATAACCATGAAAGTTAACTCATCTCCATCTTTGTGTCAGATGTCTCCTCGAATGTGCATGAAAAAGAGAATATGTTGCTGATTAGTTTGTCTCATAAACACATACAATCACGATGAGAGCATAGATTTTAATGCCTATTCTAGGCATATTCCTTCAAATGTTCAATAAATTAATCCTCCTTTGTGAGATTTGCTTCCAAGTGTTCAACAATTTTTAAAAGGTGCATGGCGCATTTTTTAATTAATGAAATCTCAGAAAGGCCAATTCATAACTTTAGTGATCAATCTTACAAAATTTTTAATGGATTAAATTTCCTTCAAATTGCTAACTTTCTCATGGTATCTTGAAAGTGACAAGTAAAACAAAGTTTGAAATTCCATGATAAAACATGTAAAACTTGATTTGATACTCATGTGCCTCAATTTTGTAGTTGGTTTTTTTTTAATTAATTGTTTTGATTTTTTTTTAAACTGAAATAATCATTTATTTCTACTCTATCACATATAAATGAATTTTACCGATTGAAAATAAAAATATAAATAAAAGAATAAAATGTTCAACCTAAATTAAATTAATATTAACAATATAATAAAATAAAACCTCAATTTCTTTTCAGATCCTGATAATGTTGGCTCCAAACTTCAATAGCTCACTCCAATTCTTCAGTCATCCATCCTTTTTTTTGTGCACTTGGTGTCGACAATGGATCAATTGTTTTTAGTGTGCGCTTGTAATGTGCAGGGTGACTGAAGCCGGTTTCAAAACCAAATCCCCCAACAATCAAAACCTGCGCAGTCCTCCTGGAGGAGAACACGTGCCACAACTGTCTTCCTTTGACTAGTCCCTTGTAGGAATGGATTTGGTCACTGTCGAAGTTGGCTTCGCTCCTGTATACAAATAGAATAACCCAGGTGAGTGTAGCTATACTCCAATTTTATATGCTTGAACACCAATTTTCTCTTCTCGTCATATCTGAAATCTCCATCATATTGGTGCTTTACGATTCTATGCGGCCATAAGCAAACATATTCTTCAAAAAAAAAAATTCAGTTTCAAAGATGTGAAATTTGAGGTGTGGCAAACTGCAAAAAATTCAGAATTCCTGGCTTCCAAAAGACGGTCGTTTCCCAGTGATTGTGCTGGTTTTGAATCATTTTGTTGTTCTTGGAAATGCCCTAAATCTTTCTCAGACTGACACTTTTGTTCTGATTTCCCAGTAT
Organism: Pinus tabuliformis; assembly: GCA_031772625.1. Classification (NCBI taxonomy): domain Eukaryota; kingdom Viridiplantae; phylum Streptophyta; class Pinopsida; order Pinales; family Pinaceae; genus Pinus; species Pinus tabuliformis. The sequence goes on from CM062818.1 coordinate 1,667,582,338, forward strand.
CCACACATGGACCTAGACTTTAGGATTGTATCTTTCCCGAATAAGTTGGTTTCCCTTGAGGACATGCAGGATCATGTTCTGAGATGAAATTTTCTTTTGATTTTGGAGCTTCTTGGAATGTAGCACTTGAAACTGGAAAAGAATTGAGGATCAAACTTTCCAAGTTATCTTGATAAGAAGCTAAAGCATGTACAACCTGTGGTTTGAATTTACATAACCTGGAATATAACGCAATATTACTAGTCCTATTGAAAGAGAGCCAATTTCTGCTTATGAGGGTAGAAAGATCTTTCTCGCTATTCTCTTTTTCAACCTGACCTAGAGGTGCTACGCACGAGCTTTTCTCGGTTGTGTTGGTTCCTACAACAAACACAGGAGTTTCTTCCTTGTCATTAGACTTGATCATAAGGCTAAGTGCTAGTGTGACTACTCCATGCTTTTTTGTATCACTAGATTCTATCAGTCCAAAATCTCTTGTTTCACTTTCATCATTATTATTTAACCTCAATGTCCCTTCATTTGAGAGAGAGGACATACTATTGCAGGAAACAGGGGTCTCTCTACATGAAGCTGCATCATTAACCACTAGAGAGTTTGGATCATTCTGACCATAGTTACATTCTTGTTGATTAAGCTCCCAAATTCCACCTCTACCACCAACTAATGAGTTAACTATGCCTTCTTTCGAAATGGGTGATGAGGGACTAATCAGCAACCTTAAATTACTACTGAAATAATTACTTTCCTCGGATTGTAACAATGGAGGATCACTTCTATGCAATGGCGATACTATGCATATCCTATCAACTCCACCGAAGCTCTTCTTGCTGATTGCAATTGCATCAATCTCAGCTGGATAGGCATTTAGCGGATCTTCAACTACCAAAGGTTCACAAGTTTGAGCTACTTTACTCAGCAGCAACTCTGAGTTCAAACCTTCTATTTCTGCAGAAACACATTGAAGACATGATGATAGGTCTTTTACAGGCAATGTTTTACTCTCCCAAAAATGAGCAGGCTCCTCTCCTTGTGATACCAAACTAGTATCAACTATAGTGAATGCATATGAATCAATATTTCTTCGGCAATATCTTGGTCGAAGATAGCAAGGGGGTCTTGCAAGCGATCATTTTGTTCCTTTAGAATCTCACCAGTCCAGTGGCATTCTGGCTACACTTAGCTTCCAGTCATGTCACCCATTTCTAGCTATGGAGGATCAAGCAACCTTGGCTCTAACATTATCCTATTCAAAACCTCACTCACAGAATCAAAGTAATGAACCCCTTTCACTAAAATTCTGGAAAACTTTTGCATACCAGGGATGAGGAAAACTAGCGAGTGTCTAGATCCCGATGTTGCCTAATCTTCAGGTTGCTGAGAATGCCATCCTCTAGCTAGAAGTCGAGGCCACACTGCTTCCCAGAACAATTCATTTGCCCATGCCTTGCTAAGTCGGTAATGTCAACTCAAGAATTTGACAATCTCATGAGTAGAAAGGGAAGAGCATGCTCTACCCATAGGAATTTCATGAGCAGACACCACTTGGTTAGTCTTCGTGGGGTCCATAAAAGCTGTTGTCAGATCATGATTTCCTTTACCAATTCCAACTGCTTGAACCAGCATGTTTAGCCCTGCTAATGTTTTTAGCTCCGTTACAAACTCTTCAAAAGATATTCTGAAGCAGGAAGTTCACCATGAAATTCAAAGGTAGGGAATTCTGTTGTGATGAATAAACTAAGGGATGGAATGTAATAGTGGAACAATGTTTGAAACACATTAAATTTTTTACCATTGATGTCGGGATTTTACACCTTATTTTTGGAGTGATTTTCACTAGGGTCTATCACTTTTATATCTCCATAATCAAATGAATCCTGAGCTCATAGACTTGGGTTTGTTTGAATTTGAGCATGATCCCTAACGTTCAGGTGGTTTGAATGCAGTCGACAAGAATTATACAGCCTCAGCCAAACAATCAAATCTTACCAAAAATAGATCAAATCCCATGCATTCACATGAGGAAATGGTTCATCGAATGGGGTAAATGGTTTGCCAAAATGTGAAGGGGTCAACATGCTATCTATTAATGACACGTAGAAAGCAGTCAACATGCTGCATGACAAATTTGTATTGAGTTTGAGTGTGGCATTTTTTATTTTTAAAATGGTGGCTCGGCTTCTATAGCAAAATTTGTCCCAATGCAAATTCATGCAAATGAAAAATGCGGTCCCTAATTTCCAAATAATCTGTCACAGTGAAATTCTGAAACTAAGAAGCCACCAACAAACTCTACCCTTCAATAAAACATTTGGATGGAACACGAAGTTGTGGAATTGATTAGCAGCTATGTTGTTCTGGATAAGCAAAGAGGGTAAAGGAAAAGAAATGAGGGGGCATCCATGAGTAAATAAACAAAATGATCAATCTAAATGGTAGAAGTAGAGGAAATTTGCTTGGAAATTCAGATCTCAGTTATTCTGAGGATTAGGAATTTATTGCGCGTGGAGGCATTGTGAAACCTTTTACCACTTGTTTTTTTTTTTGTCAAATCAATTATGAGAGTATTTTCCACTTGGAAATAATTGCAGGACTTTCAATGAGGACGAGTTGAGGGCTAACGTTCTCCAGGTCATATAAGTGTTGTTGTAAGAAGTTTTTAAAATTTTTTACAAACAAGATTTATTTGCTGCTTGTCTACTTCAATTTCTTTATAATTGCTTTTAGTTTTAACTTGAAATTGTGAGACAGAGAATAGTGTAATCGTGTCATGGATTTTTATTGCAAATTTTTTTCTTAAACACTGATTTTAAATGGTTTATATGCAGATTTGGCTGGCTTGAAGAAATGATTCTAGCACATTCCCAACAAGAAATTTTTTATTTAATTTTGAAAATAAATCAATATATTTTCTGATCTTCCTGATCGCTCGAAGCGTGGGAAGAGAGCATACTAACATATTGATTTTTTTATGTTATTTTATTTTTTCAGGTTAGCGTGGATGTAAATTTATTTATGAAAAATGATGATGATTTTTTATTATTTTTATTTTTTATATACTCTACCAGATCTGGTTTTATTTTGCTAATCTATTCTATTTTAACTTGAAAGTTTTTTTATTTCTTAGGTAAAAGAATGCTTCCAGTGAAGCCATCTACGAACTAAAAATTCAAAAATGTTCACATCTAAATTTAAAATTCTTACCTGATTGTTTGCAAGGATGTGAGTAACCTGTTTGATCCTTGGATTTGGCGCAAGGTTCTTTTGAAACCAGTCTTTTATATTATCCTTTCTCTTAAATAAGTACCTGTTTAACATCTTCAAATTTCTCATTCGTAGTTGAGTTAATAAGAAATGGGGGGTTTAATAAAACTGAATTTGAAACTAACTAAGTATGGAAAAAAATCAAAAATCTCAAACTTGAACTCCTTTATGAAGATCCTGTTGTCACCAGGTTTCACAAGTTAGTCCATTAAAAATAAATTGCAATAAAAATAACTTCCTAAGCCTATCTCCAAATCATCCTCCCCAGCAACGGCGCCAAAATTTTTGGTCTAAAATGCGGATGCAAATTAGAGTTTCATTTACTATCAATCCAGGTAAGTAAACTTCAAGGATCATCCAATATATATGGACTTAGAGACAAACTAAACTAAGCTAGGTGAAGAAATGCCAAATCTCCCTTACAGGAGGTCTTTCATTGGGATATCCAACACCTATTTAGTCATCTAACAAAATGAAATCTAAAGACATTGTGATAGGTGTAATAAATATTAAAGCTCCTTTACGGGAGACTGTTTATTAATATTTCTAACATCTTAATCAACAAACTATTTAGACTGATGAAATTAAATCACTTAAACCTAATTACGATTGATTGCATGAAATATTAAAGCTCTCTTACAAGAGACTATTCATTTATATCTCAAGCATATAAATCAGAAACTTAAACTAATGAAATCAAACATTAAATAACAAATCAGATTCATTGAAGGAAACATTAATACTTTATTACGAAACATCATCCGTTAATATTCCAAACATATGAACCTAATAATTTAATCTAATGAAATTCACAAACAAACATAAAATAAAAGCCTACTAAAATAAAAGTGTACTTTCTAGGCAATGGGCATCCTTCCAAGGATTCACAAGCACACCAAAAGAGAATTCAAATGTAGAGGATCAAAGAAGCTCCATTTTATTCATCATCAACTGCAAATTCGAATTACAAGCATTACAATGGTTCTCCAATCGAACTTCTCATTACCAACCTATAAGATACTAAGCTTACAAAATGAAGATTACAAATGAAGGAGATAACACTCCTATTTATACAAAAGCTATGATAACAAACTCATAAATGTAAATCCAATATTCCCTCCTTTGACCCACATATTTCTCAACCAATGGTGACACATAACCCTATCCTCCATGATCTCCTCCATCAGGTCCATGGTCTTCTCCATGAGGTCCATGATCTCCTCAAATTCGAATTTGAACATAGAGTGCCACATAAAGATGCCTTGGAAGCTTCCTTTGTACCTACACATGTCAACAAACTCATTCTAATTATTAGGTATAAGTATATGGAGATTATTTTCTAAAGTTTAACCATAAATTCTCTTAATTATACTAAGAATTAATAATGTTTTGGAAAACACAAAGGTAACCCATATAATGATGAAAGTGAAGCTAATGTGGTGACATGGTGGTGGAATAGAGGTGAGAAAATGTGTGAATGGAGTGAAAGTGGATGTTTTTTAAGGATAATTCCTAGGCCCAACAGATTTCCTCAGTTCTATCCCTGAGAGCTCAGCTCGCCTCTTTTCATGTTCCTTCTACGACTGTGCTTTTGTTGGTACTTGCTTTCTTACCGACCTCGCACGCCTTGGGGACATGAGTACACTCGTTGTTGTTGTTTGACCATCCTAGGCTTCCATGAATCCTTCTACCCCTTTCTTTGCAAATGCTCTAACAATTTCCTCAAAGCTTCTCTCAGACATGTAGTAGCTCACTTTTCTCACACTTAGTTGAAACTTCTCAAATTTTCTAGACATAAAAGTGTAAAATGTGGTGCAGGATATGGTTTTTATAATGAATTTGAATTTCCATCCCCATGATTGGCCAAGATCTTGCTCATTTAATGTAGGTATGGTGCTAGATTTGGCCACTTTTGCTTCAGAAATGCATTTCTCTTGCACCCTTTAACAACAAATTCCTTTTGACAATATATTTTTCCTTCCAACAGTCATATTTATGGCCAAATTTGACGAACCTTACCTTGTGGTGTAGCCATTCTTTCTTCACCACGGTTCCTTCAAACTTCGTCATACTCCTGAGTATCGTGTAGTAGTCTCCCTTCAACGAAGTCCCTTCCTGTAGAGTAGTTTGCAGTCCCATGCCTACTTTCAACTGCAGGTGGCACTAGGAATTTCTTCCCTTCGTTTTTCAATGTGAATTTCTAGGGACATAGTTGTCCCTGTATACTTTCAATCTGTTACCATTCACTTGTCCTAGAATCAACTAACCATTTAACTTCATGAGTTGAACTATACCACCATCAAAGATTTCCTTGATGATATATGTCCCTAACTAATGTGTTTTAAATTTTCTTGGGAACTTTGTGAATTTGTTGTCATATAATAGTACAAGATTTCCCTCTCTAAATGTCTTCTTCTTGATGTGTCTGTCATGGCAGGCTTTCTCCCTTGCTTTCTTCACTTTTTGATGGAACCCTGTTATGAACCTGTCTTCTTATAGAATGAGTAACCGCGGCATCCTTTCCTTCATAATGTTTGGTTCTTCCATATCTATGAACACTGCAATCGTAAAAATTGGCACAATGTAATCCATAGGCATAATTTCCTCTTGTCCATATACCAACCTAAAAGGTGTCTTCCCAGTCAATTTCTTTCATGTTGTCCTATATGCCCACAACAATGCTAGAATCCTTAGATCCCAGTCATCCCTGTTCACATTGCATACCTTGGTCAATGCATTCTCTAGAATATTACTGAAAGCTTCTACTATTCCATTTTCTTGAGGATGATAAGGACTGCTCTTCTAGTGGTAAACCTGAAATTCCTCAGTTAATGCTTGAATGGTCTTATTCAAAAAGTGTGTCCCTTGGTCACTCATCATGATCCTTGGGCAACCAAATCTAGACAGTATATGTTCAAAGATGAACTTCCCAGCAGTTTCTACGCTGCAATCCTTCACTGGCTGAGCTTGGACCCATCTTGTCAAAAAATCATTTGCATTTATTATATGCCTCACACCAGTCCTTTTCTCTAGTGGACTAATAGGTCCAACAAAGTCAATAGCCCATTTTTCAAAAACCTACAAAGTTACCTGTGGTACTAGTGGCATCTCATCTCTCCTAGATGGCTTCCTTGTTCTTTGACATACATCATATGCTTGGAATAATTATTTTTCATCCTTATGTAATGTGGGCCACCATAACCCAACTCTCAAGATTTTCTGTATGGTGGCCTTTCCTGCATAATGTCAACCCACGATTCCTCCATGAACTTCTATTAGAATACTTTGACTTTCGTGTTCAGGGGCATATCTTCATAGTATTTCATTGGCACCATTTTGTACAAGTGTCTAGAAATCAACGAGAAATCGATTGTTCAGACTACCAACTCCTTCTTTTGCTTCATAGTGTACTCTATGGGTACCATTCATGTAGTTAGGGACTGAATAATATATGTAAAGTGATTATCTACGACTCTAATTGTGAATAACTGTGCATCAAGTAGGCTATCTTCAATACTTGTGGGTTCTTCTCCTGTCTCTATCCTTGATAAATGATCAGGCCTAGCATTCAATCTTCCTGGCTTCACTACAACCTTGAAGTCATACTCTTGGAACAATAACAACCATCAACAGATTTTTCCTCCTAAAACAAGCTTATTCACCAAATATTTCAATGCAGAGTGATTGGTGAACATCTTGAAATGTGCTCCCAATAAATAGTGCCTGAAATTCATAATGCATATACCATAGCTAACCCCTCTCTTTATGTTGTGCTATAGTTCTTATCTACCTTGGACAATTTTCTTCTTGCAAATGCTATGGGGTGATCAATTTCTCCTGCTCCTTGTTGCACTAGTACTATACCCAATGCTATGCAATATGCATCGACATGTACATGAAACTCCTTATTCCAATCTGGGAAAACTAGGATAGGCACAGTCACCATCTTTTCTTTCAATAAATCCAAACTTTTTTGTTACTCTTCGCTCCACTAAAAGGTCATGTTTTTCTTTATCAATTTCCCCATCGACACAATTATCTTCATACACCCCTTTATAAACTTTTTGTAATAGCTAGTGTGTCCCAAAGTCACGCACAGTTGTCTCACTGTTTTCGGTGTTGGAAAGTTCACAATAACTGTGATCTTTGTGGGATCCACCTTTAATCCCTGCTTACAAAGTACATGTCCCAACAATATACCAAATGATGCTCAAAAGATACACTTTTTCAAGTTAAATGATATCTGGTATTATCAACATGTATCCAACATCAGCCTCAAGCTCGCCACATGCTTCTTCAGCATCCCAAATACTGCCCAATCGTCAAAGTAAACTTCCAAAATTTTGTGTATATATTCTTTAAAGGCTGCAACTACGACTCTGGAAAAGATGGTAGGAGCATTATTTAAACCAAAAGGCATCACTGCATACTGGTAAGAGCCCCATTCTATAGCAAAGGTTGTCTTATGTCTATCATTTGCAGTAGTTCATATTTGATGGTAACCAGAAAATTCGTCTGTGAAAGAGTAGACCTCTTGTCCTCATACATTTTTCAATACTTCGTCTATAAATGGTGTAGGGGAGGGGTCATGTAGACATGCATCATTCAATTTTCTCAAGTCCACACAAATATTGATTTCCCCTTTTTCCTTGTTTTCCTGAACCACCGTGGGACTCACCCATTCAGACTCTTCGATAGGTTCGATGATCTCAACTGCTAACATTTTATCTAATTCTTCCTTCACTTTTTCCTTATATTTTCGATTCATTCTAAAAGTCCTTTACTTGACAGGCTTCGCATCATGCTTCAAAGGAATCTTCATAACTCTCAAGTCTCCTACTATGCCCTCCATATCTGAGAATTTAGTGGGAAACAACTCCTCGTACTCATGCAAAAGATTTGTTATCTTGTTGACTGTGTCTTCATCCCAGCAATCTCCTATTGTTGCAAACTTCAGCTGATATTCTCACCCTAAATTCACCTTATTCTTTTTTAATGGATTTTTTATATCAAGCATCTTTATTTCAAGCCCATTTACTTCACTGTGACATTCATATTCTATGATGTCGATATTATGAGGATCTTCCTCCTCTTCTGCAGTGATATTGTATCATTCCATTACATTTTGTAACAAAACTACCCAATCAGGTTTCCATGTACATGGAACTTCATTTTCAAAAATCTTCTTCTTAACTATTTGAAGGGATGCATCTATATGTGGACAATCATCTTCAAAACTAAATGTCATTATAAATCCATCAACCATCTCTGCCCATCTTGCAATACCATGTCACAGTTCTATTTCCAAATACCAATTCTGATGAATTGTCTCTAAGGTATGGATGAAGCTATGCACCAATTCTTCTCGTGAAATTTATTCCCATGATATCATATTGAGTTGTATGTGTTCTCTAGGATTAGTTTGACCATCATACTTATCTTCCAGTTTTGTTTCTACTTGACCAAACCTTACCCACATCAATATTCGACATTGTTGCCAATATCCTATATTCTTCTTATGTGTACCCCACCATCTAGCTGGAGTACCTCTTAGGGCTAGATCTAGAGCTAAAAACCTCTAACATTCTGGCACTTGTATTTCATAATATCTAAAGAAAGTATCGACATTACCCAAACCATCATAAAAAGGTAAATCACACACCTTTGTTGTCATACGGCCCAACACTTTAGTGATCCTTGCACATTGCCTTGTAGACACTTCATGTAACCTATTTTGCCAGTTTTAAAATTCTTCTTTTGAATCTGCAGTGCAGGAACTATCCTTCTACCAACCCAATATTCCATCTATAGTAGGGTTGATCCATTCTTCTCCTTTTTATGTTATCTGGTAAATTTTGTTGATGTCATCTGCGTTTTACTCCTTTTTAATAGGCTCGGTATACCTCACTCTTTTTGATGGATCAAATGGAGCAATGAATCTCACATTGTTGCTTTCAAATATCATTTGTATTTACTTCAAGTTAATTGTAGGCATGTTATAAAATTCCCAATCCAATCTAAGCAATGTAGGATAAGGATTACTATCATCCATAATTTTGATCACTTCAAAGTCAGTAGCAGCGCGCAGTCCTTCAATGTCCACCATGATACCTGAAAACCTTCCTAGAGGATCAATATTTTGTTTCTTCACCATCTTCAGCTGGATCAGTGACCATTGAAACTTTGGCTTACCCATCAATTTCCATGTTTGCTTCGACAAGACGTTGGCATCATATCCTAGATCTAGGATAACCTAATCTATGTCATATTCTCCAATCTGTGTAGTAAGCCTCATTTCTTTTCAAGTCCTCTTATTATGTCAATGTAGGTTGTTTACTGTGTGCATATTTCTCTATGGTACTTCCTTAGAAGCACAAGAGTCTATCAATTCCTACAATCCCTCCACAGCTTTTTGGTTTCTTAACAACTTCATGCATGTCTATATAAAAGACTTCCAAATATATGGAACCACATCTTGTTTCGTCGCTGCTACTATCTCACAGTTATTCTTCTGTGTCAGTTGTAAAGTAGAGATTGAAGCCCCATCATCCCTAAATATTTGCCTCACTTCCTAGCTTTTCATTCTAAATATCAAATTTTCCTTTTGAATATCAAATGTAGGGGATTTTTGAGTATTTTTTCTTACCCATGTATTTTCAACTTCCTTTCTCCCATCCGCGAGTAATTTTTTCTTACCCATGTAGCTTCAACTTCCTTTCTCCCATCCGCTTTATCATTTCCAGTCGCAGCTCCGCTTCTTGTTACAATGTCTATGCGCAGTTGATCCTCCCTTGGCTCAGTGGTCATCATTTGAAGATTTTCTGCAGGCTACTGGTTCCTCTTCTCTTGCATCTTTGTGATAAACATCAGAAATTATTCTATCACGTGACCAAAATACTTATAGTAGATGCAGGTTGTCATAGGGTTCTGACCATCCCTTGTGAAGTATCCTGCATGTCCATAGTCATAACCGATAATTTGGTTATGTCCTCGACTCGCTCATCCTCCTCATCCTCGTTCTTGGAAACCTCCTCAACCATCATGATGGCCTGGCTCTTCATGTGTTTGTTGTTATGAAACCTAACTCACAAAAAATAGAAAAGATAGATCAATGACTTAAAAATCAGCCTCTTCGAGGGGGAAACCTCCTTTACATTACAAAAATGAAAAATTCTTGGATGATACAAATGACAAGATCTCCTTTCTATATATAGGAGTCTAAGGCATCCCAATACAATCAGCCTACATAAAAATCATATTGTAGGGGCACAAAAATAAAAATAATGGGCTTCTATGGGGTATAATAATAACAACATGGGGACTATATGGGCACAATAAAACAATAAGGGGGTTGCACTAATAACAATAAGGGGTTACAATAGTAGTATAGGGACCTAACATGCCCCTCTCCTTCAAAAATTGTTGTCCTCAATGCTTGAGTAGTTGTAGATGCTTCTATATAAAAATATCATCCTCCCATGTGGCATCTTCAACGGGTAAGTTTTTCCACTTGATGAGATACTCTAAAATTGATCGATTCCGTAGTTTTCGATTTCTTGTTTTTGTGACTACTTTCGATTCCAATATGATTTTTAATTCCTCTTCAATTTCTGGCAATATTATTTGAACTGGGAAATCCTCATCTATAACCTTCCTTAATCATGAAACATGGAAAACTAGGTGCACTCGGGAAGATGTAGGAAGCTCCAATTTGCATGCCATAGTACCAATCTTTTGTAACACCTTGTACGAATCATAATACTTTGGTGATAATTTATTATCCTTCTTATTCTTCTTGAGGGATATTTGTTTTTATGGTTGTAGTCGTAGAAATTTCCAGTCACCTATATCAAAACTTCTTTCACTGCGATGTTGATATGCCTGTTGTTTCATTCTATTCTGCGCCAAAGTGAGTTTACCCTTTAAGAGTTTGAGAACTTGTTGTTGATGCTCGATGTGATCTTCCACTGCTTGAAACTTAGAATTTACTCTTAAATATGATGTGATGGATGGTGGATGATATCCATAAAGTGCCATAAATGGGGTCTCCATTCCATGTGGAATCACTCAAAAATACCTCAGTTAACCCATGCTAAAAAATAGCAAAAAATTACTAGTATAAAATCTAGAATTTCGAGAACTAATGAGCTAGTAAATCTATCAAATGCCTAACCTAATTATGTGAAAATTAAATGGGGCAATTTTTGTTATTAACTAGAATGTTTTTTTTATATAATTAAAGTGGCATCAACTTGATTGAAGCTTGTTAGCATGCTCTAAAATATAGCATAAATTTATTGTTATTTGCCATAAAGGACTTCCAGAAATCTAGATTTAGGAATAAGCAAACGAATCCAAGTAACCTAATAATTACTATGACCTTCCAAAGTTGTCCTAAGGATGAAATGATACTTGTGATCATGAAAAAGAACTTAATTCAATCATTTAACCCAATCCTACAACAAGAAATCATCAATACTAAACACAGAAATAGAAAAAAACAAGAACAAGAGATGCATGTGAATAAGAAGTGAAAGGAAGAAAAGTAAATGATACAAAAAGGCTCTGAGGTTCCTGGGATGTCCAAGCCCAAGGAAACTTAGAGTCCTATGGAGGAGACCAAGGTTTAGAAGCTGAGCATGGCACCAATCTTCATTATTTCCATCAATACAATTATATCCTTGCAAGAAATGACAATGGAGCTACAAAAATATGAGTTCTCTCCACAAGAAAACTAAGCAAATTCCACCCCTAGAAGAAAATTCGACTTGGTACTTATAAAAAATTATTAGAAAGTATTCCCCATGAAAGGAGGAAGCTTTCACCACCAAAATTCATTAATTATTGGATCTTGTTCCCAATACTAGGAATATGCATTAAATGACAGGGAACACATTCCTAGATTTTCTCAATCATTGGCGCTCTAGAATCTGTGCAATTAGTTTAGAATATCTTCTTGGTTTATTATTTAATATTGATCCTCCCTTAGTAGAGATAAATTCCCTAAATTATCTCCTCTTCCAAATTCACATAATTTGCCCAATATTCTCACAATATTCCATAAAAATAAATATTATTAGGCACAAATATGCAATTATCCATAAACCTTCTTAATGAACATATTAAAGTTAAAATTACATTATTTAATGCGAAAATAGAAGTTTAATGTGCTGAAGGATGATCAGATGAGCCTTAATTTATGTCTAATTTAGAGGCCCATCATACCGCCCTGCTGAAAGTGTTGCTCATCCTCTGAGAAACTTAGTAACCTCATTGTGCCTCATTCATGGCCCAGGTGGCCTCTCTCTTGTGCATTCGTCAACCTTTCTCTTAAGAATCTTGGTTGTAAGTTCTGCAAGGACAAGCACAAAATTGTAGTTGTTCTTTTAATGATTGTTTAACAGTTTTTCAAGCAAAAAACCTAAATTTCCTCTTTGCAAGTGAACTTTGTTGGCTTTTAGATCTATTTCATTCATATCCTCTCCCTTGAAACATTCATTCCATTTTCACTCATTTTTCCAAAACTGTTTGAGCATAGAAAAATCACAATGTTTCTTGAGACCATTAGCCTGCCTTCTTCCCCTTATTCAAGATGGGTTCTTGAATATTTTTCAGTTTAGCAAGATCTTCCACATCCTTTTCCAACCTACTGCTACCTTTTCCCACCATTTGAACACCTCTGAAACCTTAAAAATCCCTTTAGATGAGAACTAGGATATCCTATAGTAATTCATGTAGTAATTATAGGAAACCATGTAGCAATTCATCTAGTAACTATAGAAAACCCTATAGCAGCTTGTTTAAACCTGTTTTGAACAGAAATGATCATAGTCTAAGCCTAGGGTAGGCCCCCAACTTGACTTCCATGCCTTTCTACCCTTTCTATAACATCTTTCAGGCCTTGGACAAAAGCTAGAAAGAGATTAGAGACCTATTGGAAGTCATATTTTCATCACTGCAATTTGAGTTCTATTTTGATGGTTAATTCCTTCTTACCTTTTGTTGCCTTATTTTTCTCTTTTTTGGCCTAGATGATTGCCTAATGGCCTTGGAGTTCTCATCTTTGATTAAGTCTCTCTTAGGCACTGCAATTTTGGGTTTTATCACAATTTGTTCCTTTCTTCTTTCTTGTAACATCATTCTACCTTCCTATAGCAGTCATTCTTTCTATTTTAGGGTCTTCTAACTGTATGGGAGTGATGAGAAATGATGTATAGGATTGTGAGGATGACGCTAGGGATCAGAGGGAGTAGTGTAGGTTTGTGAAAATGGAGAGATGTTCTTTGCGTTTTTTTTCAAGAAATTTTCAGGTTGAGACAGTGTAGGGTTTATTCTTGAAAAATATTAATTTTTTTCTTATGAAATGGGATGGACAAATGATGGATAGATAGTGGATATGAAGTGGATGCAGGGCTTGAAGTGTTGTGGTGACTAGGCCTTTGCACAAATTTCCTCTTTTAACTGTTGTCCCCATTCCTCAAAATCATCATCCTTCCTAATTTGGTTTTTCCACATTGCATGAGTGAAGGAGTTCGTTGTATTAAGTAGTTGAAGGTGGCCGAGACTGCTGACCCATCCTTATCTTATAAAACATAAGAGATCAAGAATATTGCATACCCGTACCTACCTAATGGTTGTTGGAAAGACATGCATGTTGCTCCAGAGTTGATGATCGATCTGTGGTCCTTTGGAAGTGATAATTTCCTTTGTTTTATTTTGCACACGTCTTCATAGCTTGGTGATTCCAAGCCTCTGTCTTCCACTTACCATGAGCAAGCTATCTTAGTCAAATCCGACCTTCTTGGAGTGTTGGGATGGGCCATGGGTGATGTTCACCATCCCCACACTTTTCACAATTGGCTTACCTCTTACCATCACTTCATTTCACCTTCCCTACCTTCCTATAGTCTTCAACCAGTTTCCTATAGAAAATTGGGACATCCTATCGTAACTATAAGAAACATTGTAGCAACCTTTTTAAACCGATATCTCCCTAGTGGTATACTAGATTGACTTGAAATTTTCTAAGCATCTTGCCATCATTCTTAAGCACCTCCCCATGAAAAAATTTTGGCCAATGGATGGACGAATCTTGAGAAAACATTAAAATGGTTGTAGGTGATGGAGATCGATTTCTCAAACACTATGCACTAGAATTTGCTGAAATTTCTTGGGCATGTTACCATCATCCATATGCATCTCCCCATGAAACAAATTTGTAAATAGATGTACGAATATCGAGAAAATTCAAAAATGGTTGTAGGTGATGGAGGTCACTTTCTCGAAAATTGTGCACTAGAATTTGCTGAAATTGCTTGGGAATGTTACTATCATCCATATGCATCCCCCCTAAAACATCTTGGCAAACAGAGGCATGGTTTTCAAGATATGACAAAAATAATTTTCTCCTCTATTTATTTTTCTTTCCTGTTTACAAGATCTTCCTGTAGTATTTGAGAACAACAAGGAAAATGAGTGGTAAAAGCTTGGGAATGATCAGTGGATGGTGGAAATAGATGAGAGTGATGGATTGACATGGCCTTGGTCCTATTGGAGCATTTGAGCAAAGGAGGAGAAAGTAAAAATTTGACTTCTTTTGACTAGGCTTGTGATCAACTTTTCTTCTGGTGGCTAACTTTTGTTTGTTGCTTACAGAGGTTGGAGAGAATCTGCATTCATGAGAGAGAGATACATGGAGCAAATATTTTTATTTTTTCTTCTTCTTTTTTTCTTCTAGGCATACTAGCTGCCTCAATGAGGTTTTCAACTAGTAGGTATGCCTAGGCACCTTGTTGGCTCACTAAGATGTCGTTTTATAGGCAATCTCAATACCTACATTAGTTTTCAACCCAAGGTAAGTCTTTTTATCTCAAAAGTGTCAGCACATTATATGCAGTGAATGTAGAGGTTATCTAATGATGAATCATTGCAATCACTAATGGATAATTCTTCAATTCAATTCACACAATTCTCGAAAGAACTATATATGGAAGAAATACTCTTAACACACTATGCAATTCTATGCAACTTGTTCTGAAACCAATTGAAACTAAATGCAAATAAGAATCACACTTAGAATTTCTAACTTACTCAATAAAGGAAAGAAACTATAACTATTGAACAACATTGTTAATATATAGCAACCCAAGTTAACTTGCAATTCCCAATTGAACAACAACAGTAATTGAACAACAATCAGTAATTGAATAGCAATCGATACTTGAACAACAAACAACAATTGAATGACAAATAATGATAAAGGATTTCTAAATGGCAAACGATCTATGTTGCAATCTGTAGAAGTTAATCAATCTTATCTCCAAGATCTATGATAACATCAATTCGAAATGAACAACAATCTGCTATTAACACTAATTCACTCATTCAATCAAAGCGCTACTTAAGTACATCACACAGCTTCACTCTGAATCTAATTGAACAACAATATGAATCAATATCACAAACCTTTACGATAAATGAAGTAACCAATGATTGAACATTAAATCAATAGCAAAGACTAAATATAAAAACTATAACACAAGGGAGCAGTAGAACTTCTTGTGACTGGGCCCAGAGTCGCCAGAAGCCTCTGCTTAATAAGAACTCAGAATATGAAGATGTATCAAATGCAACCTTCTTTCATTAATTGCAAGTAACAACTTACAGAGTCATTGATATAACAACGTATATGTTTTCAAAAAGAATAATTACAGATTATCAAAGTCTGACTGTATCTAATTGCCTTTTGGCCATATATATAACATAAAAGAGTAATTGGATAAAAGCGAATCCTCAGGATCAGGGGATCCTAAGGATTTCGCTATACATAATATGATCATGTTATAAAATAGCATTGTTCAAGCTGATCTCCCACTTCCTTATCTGCCAAAGATGTTGCAGTTTTTCCCTTTTATGGCCTCGTACTTTTCTGTCAACTGAATGGCTTTTGCCCAGTCTGCATCTCTGCACAAAAAGATAGCAAAAAATCAGTTTTGTGTACTAGATTTGCCTACTTTATCACCAAATGTTTTCATCCAACTTTAGCTGATATTTTCCTCATTTTAATCTATAAACGGAGATACTCGTATAAGGATGAATGGTAAATGAAGCATTTTACGAAGATAAATCATACCTTTTTCCTGTCCCAACTTACTCCCCAGCTTACCTTGTTGCACATCCTTGTGCAAGCGAATATTTTAGATGCAACGGCGTTAGGGAATAAGCAGGATACACTTCCTCCTTGTAATTCCTAAAACCATTTTTGTGCTTAAGCACACTGAAAGCCTGGGTTACCTCATGATCCTTCAAGTTATAGTCACTGCGGTATTGATCAGGAGGATACCATATGATTGGGGTTTTGTAATGACATCCTATCTAATATGGGCCCATTGTTAAAATCATATTACTATATTTATAAAAACGAGAAGAGGCAGCTTAGAAGTTTCAATTTCCAAATGGCTCTTAGCTCCTCACAGTGTTACTGGAGACTTCCCACCTCTGCCTTGATGCAAACAAGGCTTCTTCCTTAATGTCCTGGAAATATTCCTTTTCGGCCTGAATAATATCAATATAGAGTGGTCCTAATTTGCCTACAACACCATCTCGCTGCATAAACTATTTATTCCTAACAGATAGGAGTAATGGCTATGTAGGCTCCCCTCTGACCCATAGGTCAATGCCATACTCATGCCTTCTGAAAGTGTTGTGAGCCTTGGCCCATTTGAGTTGGTTGGCAGCGAATGAGAGGAATATCTGAAATTGGATGTCTCCTATAAAAGGTCCAGGGTGGCTGTCCTTGTCATCTTCTAAAACAAAATTATGCATATAGAGTTCACAAAGGAGGTGTTGAACCTTCTCATCGTGCTCTATGAAGCATTTGATAAAGTCGAGAGTGGTTTTGATCTCCACCGGTTTGCCAGCCTTAGCGACCTTAACTTTTAAGAGGAGGTATCTTTCCATGAGAAATAAATCATAATTTGTGGTGGGGGCTCGGCAAGATAGGGTGTCTAAATAAAGGGAGCAAACAGTCTCCATTTTCTCTCTATATTTTTTCAATTGACAATTAAATCTTTCGAACTTCTTTTTCTCAGCCTTATACTGAGCAAAGGTCTCATCTTCAATCTTGGTAAGTTCTTCAAACTTATTCCTTAACCCTTGATGTTCGTGCAGAGGGACCACCTTTTCCTTGTGCTGAGACAGTGCTTGTTGAATTGTTAGTAGTTCATTCTACAATTTTTTGATGATGGCCTCTCTTACCAAGGGGGTGTAAAGGGGTGTTTCATCTGTTTGGGCCTCTCCATCCTGGGGCTTCGTAGGGTTTGTCTACACAACAGTTTTAGCTTCTTCTTGAATTATACAATCAACTTGAACATATTCTTCAACATCTATTTGGATAGCAGTATCCACAGTGGGGTGGTCCATTTGAGTTCCCTGTGAAAATATACAGGGGTGCTCAATTTGCATGGCAGTGTCTTCTATCATAGCTAGCTCAATCTGGGTTTCTTTTGGACAAACCACAAGAAACTCTGTTTGAGTCTCAACATCCTTCCCAGAACATTGTTCTGTTTTCATTCCTGCAGTTTCCATTTCCACTTTCAATTTCCTGGTTCTGGTTGCCTCTTTTAACCAATGTTTCAGATGCCTCATTACTTGCTTCTGTTTTCTGTACTTTTTGAGCATCTTTCCAAGCCTATCTCTGTAGGACTTCTCTACTCTAGGGCCTTCATCTGACGGTGGGTTAGCTGTGTTATCCTCTATTTCCTATACAAGTTGTACTATGTCAGCATCAGGGATGTTCCCAATTGGAACTGTCTCTTCTGGTGGAATTTCTCCTTCTAACTCGTTATTATGTATTTTGTTTTCAAGAGATCCCAATGCAATGGTATCTCCTGCATAATTATCATTCTTTGGTTGTTCTCTTTAGTAGGCCTCATCTGCAAGGGACTTCGAAAAGGGAGTATCACTTGGTTGATTGACATCTCTCAAGTTTTCATCTTCAGGGTTTCCTTCTGCTGGGGGGTCCATTGGACTGATGCCTACTATCTGAGTTTCTTTTCTTCTGGCTTCTCCTTCATGTACCTCGGCTTCAAGGGGTGTTTTCATAGAAGAAATTGACTCCCTCTGTTCCTCCATGGAATTAGTGAATGGCTGGGTTTTCTCATGACCAGGGCTGTCAGCAGGGACTGACCAGTCAGGGGTACAATTTTGTTTTTCGATGCTCCCTGGTTGTTCTCTACCTTCAACAAACATTCCCATGCTTCCCAATACCTTGGTCACTTCCTCCTCATAGTCTTGCAAAGGAGGGTCTTGCAGACTAGGAGGGGGTGTACGGGATGGTCTGGCTTCCTCTGCTTGAATTGGGATGTGCCATTGGGATTTCACTCGCACAGAGCACCTATGCTTTGCTGGTTCTATGGGTGTAGAGGAATTCTTCCTCTTTAGTATTCTTTTCGGGCCTAGGGTTCTTGGCCCTTGTTGCTCTGTTTCAACATTTTTAGGTGGTGGAGCCAAGGTAGGATTTATGATACTATCCCATGTCAATTGTTGCTGGCCCAATCTATTTGTGATAATTAATTTCATTAACCCATGATGGCTGACTACACTATGTGGATCTTTAGCTGTCCTTACTGTCGGGCGACATCATGTAACAGGGAATTCAGATAAAATGGTAAATTAACTGAAATTATTTGCTTTAAAATGGGTATAAGTTTTAGTTGTCAAGGCTTTACCACATTGTGTTGGCCGTCACAAGTAATGTATATTTGGATGATGACTGCCAGTTCTTGCCATGGTTGTTGTAACTCCGAAGGATGAATTCCTTTTCCTATTCGTACCAGCCGCTCGCCTAGGTCCTGGAATACTTCAATTGCGTTGTATAAAAGGAAACGTTTATCTGTCCATTTCACTCCCTCTACCGGAAGTTCGGTGAGTTCAACTAGGACTTATTCAGAAACCATCATCCTTATAACTTTTACCACTGTGCTACCATTCTGCAGATTTTGCAGAAATTCAAGCGTTAGGTCCTCATGAAATCCTTGCAATCTATTTAAATATTGCAGCCAACCAGCGCATTCTAGGATTTCGCGAGCTTGATTCAACACCATCAACACTGGAGGTTCACTCCGGATAGCTCTATCGCCCATGGCTGTTGCACCTGAGGCTAGTTCACCTGTATGCAATTGTGTTTTACCTCTGTAGTTCAGAACAACAACAATGTATGTTACAACAATTAATAGGGAAATGACACTGTTTGGAAAATTACTATCATTTTTATTTAATTCATTCATCATGTCAGCCATACTTAACGCAATATCGTAAGTTCACATGCCTGCCATAATGGTTTCCATTCTTCGTCCAATCGGAATTTCCTGCTTATTATTCAACATTCATGCTCATCATGTTGTTCATACTCTGGAGGTGATCTGAATGATTGTCACACAGTTATCCATAACTGTGATATGTGTCGTGCATATGCAGGCCATCCCCCCTCTGACGAGAAAAGGGCGTCCACATCCTTTCAGCACACGAAAAGAAAGTAAATATACTAATGTGAAATAAATGTCAGAAACCAATCTAAAAAACATAGCACACAAATCAGTAAAGCATTTAAGCAATATTCTTCATGGGATGTGAAGTGGCCAAATAAAAAAAAAACATCAACTTTTAATTCATTATGTCAAAGATATTCACCATGAGAAGTATTAATCAAATCAGCATAATCGGCGGTATGTGTTTAATGACTGTCATTAAATGATTGGACATATGGAACATAATGAATATAAATTAAATTCACCATGCTATTTGGCTTGTAAAAGTGATACTCAAATGGAAATTCTCTTTAGAAACAAATCCATAGGTGATAAGAGCTAAATGGCATATGGCAATATGAGGTGATACTCCAATACCACAAGCAGAGCCACTGCTGCCAGTAGGCATTCATAGCCTCTGTAAGGTTTCTTTTAACCCCCCCAAATGAGCCAGAGTCCTTATTACAGTTAATTCTTCTTTTCTTTGTCATAAAGATACCACTTATGCTAGCATCGTGACCAGGTAACAATACTGCCACTCACCAGGGTGTAACAAAGTGATCCAACTAGCTCGTGATGAAACCCCCTGTTCTTCTGACATATTTAATTATCAAGAAGGTCATTGCCTTGGTTTGGTAGCAAAATTGGAATGTCACCTATTACATCCTTATGATCATGGTAGGATAGCTTGTAATGAGACCCCCTATCCTCTTTAGACAATGTTTTAAGCATTTTCATATTTTATTTTTCTTTTGGAATTCTTATTGTGTAAAAAGGGAGGCTCATTTGCTCCTTAAGAGTCAGGGATGGTGTAAGAAGTAAAAATATGCCAATGGAAGTGTTATACTCTTATCCCCTTATCATTATATCAATGAGTTTTATCCATTTGGGAGTATAAACATAAGCTAGCATGGATTAAGAATAATGAATTATTTCATGATGTGTCCAAAAGAAAATATGTTCAGGTATTCATTGTAAAGATACACTATATTAGCTTATAGATAAATATAACCATCAAAAGACTTTTAGAAGTCATAATGATATTATTATTATCATTTTTCTTTAAAAGAGGCACAAATCGATTCAAATGGTGCTTATTTGCAATATAAAAGAAGAAGAGATAATGGCATAATGATTGTTGGGATAGGAAAAAAGTATGATTTCTCTTCATAAAATGCTTCATTTATCATTCATCCTTATACGATTATCTCCATTTATAGATTAAAATGAGGAAAATATCGGCTAAAGTTGGATGAAACTATTTGGTGATAGAATAGGCAAATCTAGTATGAAAAACTGATTCTTTGCTATCTTTGTATGCAGAGATGTGAATTGGGCAAAAGTTGTTCAGTTGGCAGAACATCACAAGGCCATAAAAGGGAAAAGCCATGGTGTCTTGGGCAGACAAGGAAGCGGAAGATCAGTTCGAACATTCCTATTTTATCACATGATCATATTTTATATTGTGAAATCCTCAGGATCCCCTGATCCTGAGGATTCGCTTTTATCCAGTTTCTCTTTTATGTTATATATAGGGGAAAAAGGCAATTAGATATAGTTTGGAATTTTGATAATTTGTAATTATTCTTTTTGAAACATATACGTTGTTATATCAGTGACTTTGTTAGTTGTTACTTGAAATTAATGAAAGAAGGTTGCGTTTGATACATCTTCGTATTCTGAGTTTTATTAAGCAGAGGCTTCTGGTGACTTTGGGCCCAGTCACAAGAAGTTACACTACTCCTTTGTGCTATAGTTTTATATTCAATCTCTGTAATTGATTTAATGTTCATTTATGTAATTTATCGTGAAGATTTGTGATATTTATTTATACTGTTGTTCAATTAGATGTAGAGTGAAGTCGTGAGATATACTTAAGTAGCACTTTGATTAGAATGAGTGAATTCGTTTTAATAGAAGATTGTTGTTCATTTGAATAGATGTTATCATATATATTGAGAGATAATACTAATTAACTTCTACAGATTGCAATATAGAATGCTTTCCATTTAGGAATCCCTTATCGCTATTTGTTGTTCAATTACCGATTGTTGATTGCTGTTCACTTACTGTTGTTGTTCAATTGAGTAATGCAGATTGATTTGGGTTGTTAGAGATTAACAGTGTTGTTCGATGGTTATAGTTTCGTTACTTAAGCTTATTTGAATGATTCTAAGTGTAATTCTTATTTGCATTTAGTTTCAATTGATTTTGGAACAAGTTGCATAGAATTGCAGAGTGTGTTGAGAGTATTTCTTCCATAGATAATTCTTTTTAGAATTGTGTGAATTAAATTGAAGAATAAGCCTTTAGTGATTGCAGCGATTCATCATTAGATAACCTCTAGATTCACTGCACATATTGTGTTGGTACTCTTGAGATAAAATGACTTACCTCAGGTTGACAACTAATGTAGGAATTAAGAATGCATGTAAAAAGGCATCTTAGTGAGCCAACATTTAGGCGCCACTGCCGAGGAGAGTGTTTCAAGTGATTGCTTTTATTTCTTTGATGTAGGAGAACTGGGTTTTAAAAACGAAAGGTAAGAACCTGTGTACCTAGTAAGTAAAGTGCTTGCTTACCTGTCCGCTTTAGAGAAAAACCTTAGAGGTTAAATAGGAATTTGTTTTTATGAATGACTAGAAATATAAAGGTAGAAAAAGAGTATAACCCTCCACCAAAACCCACAAAACCCAAAGGATCGGTGAACATTGGGAGAACGACCTTTATAGATTAAATCATAAGAAGAGTAGAGGCTCAAGCATGAGTGTTGGGTAACGGATCCCCCCACAACATGTTTTTGGGGCTTAAAGCCCGAGTTTTGGTCAATGTAATGTAAAGACTCCGCGAAGTACGGGCACGAAGTGTGAAAGTCTAGGATGAGTCATAGGGTTGTCTGCCCTAAGAATTGCAAAATAATGTAAAGTTGTGCCAGCCTACCCATGGTTTGCGGACCATGGGATTGTATAAATAGAGTGAGCCTCTAAGTGTAAAGATAGTTTTTGGTAAGCAAGTAATAAATAGATGCGAAGGCATGGTCAAAGGATAGAGTGAAAGGTGAAGTGTATTGGGTCATAGTAGTAGGAAGAGGCTCTGCAACTGAGTGCGTAGAGGCCTAGTAGAGTCCGTAGCTGAGTGCGCGGACCCTTGCAGTTGAGTGTGTAGGGTGGAGTCGAGTATGTAAGTGGATTGTACTTGGATTTGAAAGCTAATAAAGAGAAGTTATTTCTGTTCAACTATTCTCGAATTTGTATGTTGATGTTATGCGTTACTTTACTCTGTTATTTACTGCGTGCAATTGATAATTACATGTATGATTGCTTATAAGTGAATTTAATCTAAGTAATCAGCTAATGGAGACTAAATAAGGAAGATTTGAGTATATAACATGGGTCGCGCTGCGACTAGAACTGCATGAAGACAGTATCACAGGGCATAGGGTGCCCGCAGGTGCGCGTAGCATAGTAAGTGCGAAGGTTGGACTACATACCACTCACCACATATTAGACATCCCCAGGGTGTGGAAACCTAGTTCCAGCACCCTCCCATACTACTTCGGGTGAGACCTCAGTCTGCGCTCCACGGACTATTGCCGAAAGGGCCAGTAGTACCAGGATTTGCTTGGCTAAATCACTTCCGAACCTGGGTCAGGCCCCACTAAGCCAACAAATGGTTCTATTGCCGGGACCGGGATCTGCATAAGGGATGTCTAATGTCGTGCCATTGGAACCCAACAAAGAAGGAAATTGAAGAGTGGTTGGATAAGAATATTCACGAGTTTGCAACACAGGAAAACAGAACTCCACAAGTATCCCAGAAAGGGTGGCTGGATCGCTACGTGTATACAGAAATCCATGAGATTTTCTTTGCATCCTTTCCATCTGCGCTGTATGAGTGGATCGCGAGGTTAGCCGACAGCCAGGGAAGGTGTAGGCTCGACCAATCGATAGTGTTGACTCTGTAGCTAGTGCACATACTAGAAGCCTCAGAGGATAAGATAGCGCAAACTGTGGAACACTGGCTCAACCGAATAATAGGAGGATTTATCACTAAATTCACAGTGGACACGACCACCAGTTATAGCGAGGTAGAACGACATTTTCTCACGGGACCGTGAGGTAAGTATATTAAATCTTTGAATACCTGGATTAAGATGCTCTTATGTGAAAAGCGGGTTATGTGAATAAATTAATGTTTGGGACTATGCAAAGTGGAAGAATCTATAAAATCGGAAGTAGTGAAGAATTAGAAAACAGTCCTTTAATTTCACCCTCACGGGAGAGCGAGGACGAGCTCGCGAAAGTCTCTCCGAGAAGCGCGGTCAATTTGATAAGACAGTGGATTTTGTGGTTACTTCCACCCACCCCACCACCCACTTCACCACCCTCACCTCCATCCTCTCCACCTCCACAGTTCGATATGGTGAGCGTGATCAAACTACTAGTATTCAGAGGAGTAGGAAATGAGGATCCGGACCAATTCTGGTTCATGGTAAGAGCAGTATGGGAAGCACAAGGTGTCACGGATGACAATATTAAGAAGGCTACATTGGTGAGTGCACTGCAAGATCATGCATTGATGTGGTACATCAAGCACTCTAATGACCACCCAAGCGCACGAATAGCAGAGATCCAGAATGTGTTGAACAGAGAATTTAGCAGGCCTAAATCAGAGACGTGGTTAATCATTGGGTTTAAAGAGATTGTGATGCTTCCAGGTAAGACCCCCTGGGATCTGGACCAAAGGCTAAAGAGTATGATCTGCGAGGCAAATATAACGCTAACGAATGCACAACATCGTGCATGGTTTGTAGCATCTCTGACACCACACTTGAGGATAGCGCTGTCACAGCAGAAACTTTCTACCTAGGTCGAAGCATTGGAGATGGTGATGAGATTACATAAGACCCCGATATAGGACCCTGGGTTGGGAGTTCAACAAATCCACGTGCAACTACAAAATCTATGCCTCGAAATAAAAAGTTTCAAGCAAGATAGGGCACTGCGGCCAGAGGCACGCGAGGAAATATGGTGCATAAAATGCAAAGGCCAGGGCCATGATAAGGATCACTGTCCAATGTTCGAAAACTACTTGACAGGAGGGGGGCCAATGCTGTTGAGACCAGAGGCAGAGGCAGGGCCGAGTGCGACACCCGCATTATGGTGCACGATCTCTCAGATAGGGGGAAAACTCTTGATGGATAATTGTCATTTGTTGCAGAAGTATACACAGACTCTCCAGCAGTTGTTTTGTAATTTCTGAAGGTCAATAGGCCACGACAAGTGCAGTTGTCGCAACTACGTGTTAATGATGGGTTGGACCCCAGCTTATAGAATGCAAACAGAAATGTGAGCCCTCAACCTAGCTGCGGGGATGGTGCGTGCTAGATTTCAGGGGCAAGGTCGAGGACAAGGAGGAATTGGACCAAGAAGGGGCCATAGATAGTTAATTTGTTACAATTGCAGAGGATCAGGGCACTATGCCCGTGAGTGTACCAACCTGGCGAGGATATCATGTTTGTATTGTGCTTAGTTTGATCATGAAACAATATATTTCCCTATGTTGATCACACAGATACGCGAAAAAGGGGTATTCTAGCCTCCTCTGACTCAGAATATATAAATGATGAGGTCTAAACTGCGCAAAGAAGACCTGAATGTGAACATGATGCTCAGAAGCGGTGCGACCACGGGGGAGGATAAAGGGAAGCAACCCGAGGAAGATACTTGGGTTTGCAACGCTCCTGCAAAGGAACCTGAGTTTACTTAGAACGCGCAAAGGAGATGTTCATGGAAGCTATGAAGAGCTTTGCAGAGGCTTCCACTTCAGGTAGTAAGGATCAACTAGAGCCAGTAATGGATCCTTCAATGCTTACTACCTTCCTGGAGACATGCATGAAACTGTTGCATGACAACAAGGTGGTTAAAGGACTACGGGAACTGATCACCAGGTGCGCGGGGTCAGGGGAACTACACGTAGTCCGAAAATTGGGGAAGCATGCATTGTGCACTGGAAGGGAGATGAGGTTGACTGCATAGATTGGTGAGTATGAAATGGATCAGATAATCCTAGATCTGGGTTCGGACGTGAATGTATTACTGAAGCAAACATGGGAACGTATGGGTAGGCCCACATTACAATGGCCCCATATTCAATTATGAATGGCGAACCAACAGAAGATTTTTCCCATGGGAAGGTTGCAAGGGGTAACAGTTGATACTGAAGGCGCGAGCACACAGACAGATTTTGAAATAATAGAGATTATCGATGACAGTAATCCCTATCCTGCGTTGTTAGGAATAGACTAGGCCATCGATATGAATAGAGTCATCAACCTGAAAAAGCAGAAGATGATATTCGAGAAAAAGTCACTACGTGTAGTAGTCCTGCTAGACCCAGCCGAAGGAGCATTCTACATTGAACCAGTGTGCGAGGATGAAAGCAACGATGAGATGGATTGTATTTACAAGATAACTGCACGAGACTAGGATCAGGTGAATCCAACTGCAAATGGGAGAATCTCGTGGGAGCAAGAAATCTCCTGCACTTCAGATTCAAACGAAGAAGTAGAGCGCTGGCAGAATCAGTTGCACGAAGTGACAACGCTAAATTGCAACATGATGGTTAGATCACTGTGTTGCGTGACAACATAGGCACAAGAGCTACTGACGTATGATGGAATGACAGTCATGGATGAATTCCTAAGTAAATTTGAAAGCGCAGTACGAGAACAACAACGGTTCAATGCGTTGAAGTGGGCACTGCACGCAACACCCGTACAATGGTGGGGTACACATAAAGAAAATTTTGAGGACTGGTGTCATGCGGAAAGAGTCAATTTTGCAGACAAAACCGACCTCCCTAGAAGCTAAGGCTTTCTAGTGACAAACAAGACAATTAAACACTACCTTTCCCTAAATATGCATTTAGAATACAAGCAATCAGGTGTTTATAACATACCTTTAATCCAACGCTTTGTAGTAGTCCAGCCTCGCCGATCCGGATGAGCTCCTCCTTCTCTTCGAAACCTGCATTCACTAACAAGAAAACGATTACATAGCACCTGAATAACTCATAAAATAAAACATATTCATCATACAGACCAAGGAGTATATGAAACAAATCATGTATAACAATCTGTTGAGAAAAATGAGCTTAATTGTATTAAGTGGAAACAAAAGAAACAATTACAACCTGAGCCTTGGTGTTGTGCAGGTCCCTCCCAGGGTCCAGCAAGAGTTTTCCTTTACTTTGATCAGCTCACCCACTTCCAAATGAAGCTAAGAAAGGATGGGAATCTCTCCTCTCAAGCTCTATAAGGGAGTCCTAATTTCAGCAGCATCTACCCTTAGGAATGTTCAGCTTTCAACCCCCCCTCCCTCTGGCCCAATGTCTGTATTTATAATGCTTTGGAGGAAGTTAATCAGGTCCACCATCAATGGGATAAGCCCCTCTTTGAATGGGATAGCTCCCCTCTTGATGGGATAAGTTCCTCTTTCATAGGGATACATGAACCATCTGGAGGCGCTCAATACACGTCAAACCAACTTCTAGAATGCTCTAGAATCGACCACAAGTAACTTTTTTGAAGTAAAACCCATGCCTTTTGACCTTTACAGGAGTACGCACCCCTCCCTTTACAGACAGAGCGTAAAAGTACGCAGGTAATGTGAACTTGGGGTGCATACACGCAGGTAAGGTTAAGAGAAACTGCGTAACCAGAGTTAATTGACTTTTTAAGGACTTTCTCTCTTTCTTGGAGTTTTGACATGAGGAGCAGAGGTATAAGACTTGCCAAGGAGGATAGTATGACAATTGATGGAGCCATACTAACTGTAGATAGTCATGGTGAAAAATTTTAGTGTAACAGATTGCCCCCTAAAGTGCGAAGCCTGTAGTAGATTAGGGTTTCATATCATCTAGGAAGGGTGAAGTAATTTATCGTTTCAAGGATTATCTTGTGGAGAGCCCAGTCGGAACTTGCAAATATTCAACAAAAAATACATATATGAGATCATATCATCGCTGAGGTAGGCATTCCCATACTCATATCAAAAGCTTTAACTAACAAACTAACTACTGCTCTGATATAGGAATGATTTCGCAGTACATCATAATCATAGACTCATGTAGACGCAGTATGGATGCAGCCATCTGTTTATAATTAGTCTACTATATAATGAATACAAAACTCCTCGCAGCCTGGATGGCGGAAACTAGATCCAGGGTCTTCATTTCTACTTCCTGAAATAGTACGATTCTATCCATGCGAATAAATGAGTTGATGTTGAACATGGTGTTAACAAGTGTGAGAGAGACCACCAGTGATGTCAATGGTTCTCAAAGTACCCAGTACAATCCATGAGATGTGAATGAATGTGTTGATGTCGAACATGTCAGAGAATCCCTTGATCGAAGGTCATTGATGTAACCTGTCGTCAAAGGCGAGAAACCTACCATTGAGGCATGCAGATTTCAAGGTACTGATGATTCCTAAATCATCTTTCTAGATAATGTGCTGATGTCGATAGAAAGCGATCCGTCGTAGGCAAGCCCACAACACGAAATCATAGATCAAGTTGAAGAAATGTAGCTGTAAGGACTGACTCAGGGATGGTCGAGATGGATGACGGGTATTTTGCAGATGAATGGTATATTTGCAGTGACCTCTTGAACACATAACGACACGACAGATGGCTTGATGACAATTGACCCAAAGTTAATACCCGGCTGAAGACTTTGAATGTGGCTTGATCAACTATGAGGCAAAAGATTTCCCAACCCAGGTGAATGAAAAGTGTCGTGTTCAAGAGTGGTGATAAGGTTTCTTCTGAGACAAAGGATAACAAATAGGCTCATTTTTCTCTCTTTTCCCCCACCATTTCTGGCAAGTACCTCTTTATTTTTTACAAGCTTGAGGAGGATAACATATGCTTGATTATAAGCTCATCCTTCGGATGAGTCCAACTTAGTTTAGATTCGAACCCTAAGAAGGAGTGGTCCGTTCCTGTTTGTAATCGAACAGGTCCTTTACTGTGAAATTTTAACGAGTCCAGTATAGGAGAAACTAGGCGTTTTTCAATTTTAGAGAGTCTGAAAAAACTTAAGAAGACTCCAGGGTTGAACTTTTTCGTAAATTTGTGTCTCCCAAGCTCGAAAAAGTATAAAATAATACTTGAGAGAACCGCTTGATCTTTACGACCAAGGAGTACTTTCATGATTAGTGTCTTTGACCTGAAAAGTAAAAAGCAATCAAGGACACATCGTTTTATTTCCAATATCGAATTTGAAACGACAAAAATCTAGCAATCTTTTCGTGTTTTGTCTCGAGATTTTCATGAGTTTAACGAGTCTTGAAAATAACTAAAATTGACTCGAGATAGGTTTCATTTTTACAAAAGCTTCAAACAGAGAAAAACTATGCTTCAAAGTAGTTTCATTTTTACACAAGCTTGAAATAGAGAGAAAACTGTGCTTGATGCCCCCTAAGCATAACTGCTAGAATGCATGCCCCCCAGCTTCATTTCATTCAACCAGTTGGATGAAATGAAGGTTCAGTTACGAGATCATTTGAAAGACGCGACCTAAAACAATAAGAAAATTATACAAAAAACTGAAATAACTAACCTAAATATACAATTTAACATTTATGAGATCAAGTCAAACTCTCGACTGAATTAGAGGAGGATTTGTTTCATTTTTTAACGAGCTTGACATAGGAAAAGAACTATGCTCGGATTCGGTTTCATGTTTACGCAAGCTTGAAACGAAAAACTATGCTTGTTATAAGTTCACATGCCCCCGGCATAATGACGCAAAACGAGGTGCATGCCCCCCAAGATTCATTGCATTCAATGAGGTGGATGGAATGAAGCTTTACTTTCAAGATCTTGGAAAGACTTGTGGGAGTTGTTTCATTTTTTAGTGAGGTTGACACAGGAAAAGAACTATCCTCAAAACCCTTGTTTCATTTTTTAAACGAGCTTGAGACAAGATAAGGAACTATGCTCATAACTACTCTCTACAATCTACCTAACAAAAAACTCTACTCTAAAAACCTTGATTCATTTTTTAACGAGCTTGACACAAGACAAGGAACTATGCTCTAAAGTCCTTGATTCATTTTTTAACAAGCTTGACACAAGACAAGGAACTATGCTCATGACTACTCTCTACAATCTACCTATATAACCTACCCTTGTTTCATTTTTTAAAGAGATTGACACAAGACAAGGAACTATGCTCAAAACTCCTTGTTTCATTTTTTAACGAGCTTGACACAAGACAAGGAACTATGCTCCAGAAGTTCGCATGCCCCCAGCATAATGATGCAAAGCGAGGTACATGCCCCCCAGGCTTCATTGCATTCAACCAGATGGATGGAATGAAGGTTTACTTTCAATATTTAACTTGAAAAGGGAGTTGTTTCATTTTTAAGGAGGTTGACACAAGAAAAGAACTATCCTCATAGCTGATTCATTTTTTAACGAGGTTGACTCAGTAACAGGAACTATCCTCATTTCTACTCTCTACAATCTACCTATATAACCTACAATCTACCTGATTCATTTTTTAATGAGGTTGACTCAGTAACAGGAACTATCCTCTTACCTGATTCATTTTTTAACGAGGTTGACTCAGTAACAGGAACTATCCTCGCTTCTTTGATCATGGCTTCCAACTGGAAGAAAGACATGTCAATGGACACACCTTGATCATGGCTTCCAAGAGGTCTTCATCAGAAGGAAGAATACTTCTCTAGAAGGAACACATGTCAAGGGACTCAAAAGGGATAAGAACATCGTGTTCAATTAATCCCATAAAGTTTTCCATGTCAATTACCAGATCTAAATCAAAGGAAGATGAGAAAACAGTGAGAGGCTCACTTACATCGGTAACTGAAAACATGGGACCAGTTGCCACATAATTAACTCGTGGCAGGGTAGATACCACTTTAGAATCAGGAACATTTAGGGGTGTCATATTATTGGTAGTTGAAACAAGACTAGGGAACGAAAGCTGGTCTACAGTCACAATACTGCCATTGTGAGGGAAAGACATCACGCGAAAGAGTGTCAATACGACAGCTTTCATTGCATAAACATGGTCTCGCCCAAGGAGTAAATTGAAATCCAAGGGACCTCGAACTACCATAAGATCAATACAGACAGTTTTACCTTCCAAGGTAATGGAAAAATTAGGAAGGATCCATAAAGGTTCACTAATGGTTCTGTTAAAAGCTTTCAGATTCTGCGTAATAGGCGCAAGCTGAGGGGAACCCAAAGCTTTCCAAGCAGTTGAGGATAAAATACTAACAGAAGCACCTTCATCTACTTGTGTGCGATGCATGTCCCTACCACCAGCCTTGACAATGATTTGGAAAGGGATGGAGGAAGGAAGACGAGGTTCTGTCAGTCTATTCCAATCAAAGGAAAAGACCTCAGTACTTGGAGGGTGTTCTTTAGAAACAGGTGAAATGCCCCCCGGCATAAAAGAATCTGATGTAACACAAAGAACCTGAGCGGTATAAAGTTCAGTCTTTAAAGGGAAAGTGCGATCGACCGAATGTGAAATTGAATCGACCACTTGATCAACTAATGGATCATCAACCTGAGTGACATGAGTTTCACTCTCCAATGGAAGAGTGTGATTGACTGTACTTGAAATTAGATCAATCACTCCGTCAGTTGACGGTAGGTTGGGAGAAATTTTACGGTAACCAGTTGGAAATTCTTGCTGTGGAACAGTAAGGTTTTCCAACAATTTTGAGGCTTCATCCATGTGAGGGAAAATGTGAGTTTGATGACTCCCTTTGCATAACTTACAAGGAAACCTAACTTTACCCTTTTTCCCAGGAACCTGACTATCACTGGTTGATGGATCAATGGAAAGTTGATGAGATTTTTGTGACCATACTTCCCAGACCTTTGGAATACCAGGACAATTGACAAGGAAGTGGTCACCCTTACAAAGCCTGCAAGGGTATTTTGGTTTACGATGCATGTTGGAGTTTTCCTCAACACAACTAACACTTACAGCCATGGTTGGTTGGTTGACTTCTTTCTTATCTTGCTTCTTCTTCTTCTTCTTCTTCTTCTTCCCTTTCTTCTTCTTCTTAGACACCTGGTTACTAGCATTAAGGCTTTTACCAAGCGAAGAGGAAGAAATGGAGGAAGAAAAATTAGGTGAAGAAGGTAAAGGGTCAACAAAAGGTTGGTGGTGTTGAGATGGTGAACTCTGTTGAGGTGAAGCATTCGGTTGAGGTGGAACAATTGGAGTGTTTGGGGCCAACGAAGTTGAAAATAACCATATCGGTAAACCTATTGTAAATCCAGGTAATGACAAAGTAGCCATATAAGGAGGACCAACATTTCCAAAGTAAGGAAAAGTACTAGGATTCTCGTTAGGAGGGGTTCCTAGGTTGGTAAATTCCGGAACATTTGCCATTATATTCAACTTCAGTGAATTTTATTAACAATTTAAAACTAAAATTAACAATTCACAATTCACACCTAACAATTAAAATTCACAATTCACACCTATGGTCTCTAAAAGTAAAAACAAACAAATTAACACGCGCTATCAAATCTAGGAGTCAAACCACACACAAACAGTAACCTTTCGGACAGAAAACACTAGTTGGTGATGAAATCCAACATCGCAGAATTCAGTACAAAAGTGGCGGGTGGAACAGTTACCCCGGCAACCTGCTTAATGAATAGACTTGCACAAGTTCCTCCACTTTAACCGTCTCGAGTGAAGTGAACCCCCCAGAAAATCCAAGTGAGTCTAGCCGACGTCTGCTCCAGGTACACTGGGATCTTCCCTCCACCGTCACCTTGGGTAGAACCCTAAAGATAATGATCACTAAGGTTACCAACAGCAACAAATATACCTGGGGGAATAGTCTACGACCCGATAGCACGCAAGGGTAGAGTAACAAGCTCAATCCCCTTGCCGGCTCCTTGACAATAATCCAAGGTTTACCGACAAGTGACCCCAGGCTCCTCGACAATGGTTAATCCAAGGTTTACCATTTGTAGTACGTGCGTATCTGGCGTCTTTCCCAGTGAAGGAGGATTGATTCCCTCACTGGTTTGGACACGGTCTCGTGCTTCTCCTTTAAGAGGAGCTTTCCCAGAGCATAAATGTAACAATTGGATTTATCCTACCACAAGATGAGCTACTTGTTTGGTTTTTCTGTCTTGGAGAGTTAATTACTCTCCTACTCCAAGACACTAGCCTAAGCTATGTTGGTGTTTCAGAGCCCTAGAAATGTAAAAATTACTAGATGAATTTTAATTAAGCGTTGTGTTATTAAGGCTGTTATTACTCAAATGGGTAAATGGATACGAAACCAATGGTGTTATGACCTGACTCAACGGAATGAAATCGAATATGATAATGTAATCTTTTCAATTCGATGAATCCTAACTAAAGTAAGGAGAGAGTTTCCATTCACTTCCAACAATGCAAAAAATTGATCACTAAGAGAAAATATAACAAATTCTCTAATGCACTAATTTCATTAAGAAAAACTAATGCAAATCAATTCCAAAATAGTTTATTTTTATTTTTATTTTTGTGTAAATTCAAATCAAAGAAAACTGATCTAAATCTACGATTGCTTTTTCAGAATGTAAACTATGCAATTGTAATCTATGCACAATTCACATGAATAGTATGCAAATGTAATCTATGCACATTTTTCATTCATATTCTGAAAATGAGAATTCTAATTATGCAAATGTGATCTATGCAAGAGAATTCTCAAACACAAGACGATTCTAATGTAATCTAAGAACCAATCAAGTGCAAGTCGAGAAAATTGGGTGAGAGTTCCAAAGATCAAAAATAATAACACTCAAAGGCGATTAACACTCATACACAATTTAGCCCCCGCCAGCGAATGAGGGGGAATTTTTTTTGCAAAAACAAAAGCAAAAAGATGCAAAACTGTGAAAAGACTGAGACAAACCTCCAAGTAATGACCAAAGGAAATCAAATTTAGAATTTCTCAAAAAAGAGACTCAAAACACCCAATTGATAAAAGCTTAAAGCAGGAATGCCAATGAAATTAGCCAAGATGAAAGCTTCTGACAGGTGAACAGTGGATCTGGGCAGCAAAAACAAGCTATAAACAAAATCTAATAGGAGAAAAAGGAAAAAATGGAAATTTTCTAAGCTTTTGACAGGGGTACGCAGGCAGTCTGTTTTCACAGGTGCGGCCACGCTCTGTGTACACATCAAAAGTGCGTACAGGTACGCACTGTGCTTAACGCAGAGGGTGCGTACTGCTGGCAAAACCAAGAAAAATAAAATCTAACTTAACCCTAAGCTATTCCACCCAAATTCATAGTCAATCAACCAAAAACCAGAAAGAAATCGACTTTTCTCAAATCAAAGTATCAATCAAAAGAGAAATCAATCAAATCCATGGATTCCCCAGTGGAGTCGCCATTTTGTCATGCGGAAAGAGTCAATTTTGCGGAAAAAACTGACCTCCCTAGAAGATAAGGCTTTCTAGTGACAAACAAGACAATTAAACACTGCCTTTCCCTAAATATGCATTTAGAATACAAGCAATCAGGTGTTTATAACATACCTTTAATCCAACGCTTTGTAGTAGTCCAGCCTCGCCGATCCGGATGAGCTCCTCCTTCTCTTCGAAACCTGCATTCACTAACAAGCAAACGATTACATAGCACCTGAATAACTCATAAAATAAAACATATTCATCATACAGACCAAGGAGTATATGAAACAAATCATGTATAACAATCTGTTGAGAAAAATGAGCTTAATTGTATTAAGTGGAAACAAAAGAAACCATTACAACCTGAGCCTTGGTGTTGTGCAGGTCCCTCCCAGGGTCCAGCAAGAGTTTTCCTTTACTTTGATCAGCTCACCCACTTCCAAATGAAGCTAAGAAAGGATGGGAATCTCTCCTCTCAAGCTCTATAAGGGAGTCCTAATTTCAGCAGCATCTACCCTTAGGAATGTTCAGCTTTCAACCCCCCCTCCCTCTGGCCCAATGTCTGTATTTATAATGCTTTGGAGGAAGTTAATCAGGTCCACCATCAATGGGATAAGCCCCTCTTTGAATGGGATAGCTCCCCTCTTGATGGGATAAGTTCCTCTTTCATAGGGATACATGAACCATCTGGAGGCGCTCAATACACGTCAAACCAACTTCTAGAATGCTCTAGAATCGACCACAAGTAACTTTTTTGAAGTAAAACCCGCGCCTTTTGACCTTTACAGGAGTACGCACCCCTCCCTTTACAGACAGAGCGTACAAGTACGCAGGTAATGTGAACTTGGGGTGCGTACACACAGGTAAGGTTAAGAGAAACTGCGTAACCAGAGTTAATTGACTTTTTAAGGACTTTCTCTCTTTCTTGGAGTTTTGACATGAGGAGCAGAGGTATAAGACTTGCCAAGGAGGATAGTATGACAATTGATGGAGCCATACTAACTGTAGATAGTCATGGTGACAAATTTTAGTGTAACAACTGGTGTGGATGTAGAAGGATGATGCGCCTACGGTTTGGAAGCCCCCAGTTTTGAATGAGAGTCGGGTAGCCAAGATGGAACAGCTTGCACTCCCACCTATGTTAATGGGTATAGACGTGTGCTGTGCAGTCCACACAAACACACCCCAAAACTAAGGATCGAAAATTGGAACAGGACACAACAGCAGGAAAAGCGACGCACACGACAAAAGTTCCACGTAAAAGCATTCAAGAAGGTATGCGGAGTCCTGAACAGGGTTCACTAGGTGAAATGAATTGATTGGGACCTGCGCGTACCAGCAGTTTGATGGGTCTATAGGGCCATGTGCAAAAACCTGAGCGTGGAGATGATTCTGAAGCTGAAGAGCAGAGTTGAGACCATAATTTTGGAAGAAATGAATCCTCCCGCAATAGCTCTCACAAGTGGGACAATACGCGAGGACCCAGACGAAGGAATTATGTAGTTATAGGAAGCCATTCGGTGAGGGAACCTCAAACTTCATGATCTCAAAGAAGATCGGGTACGACTGAGGAAGAAAAGCATGTTAATGGATGCGGAAATCAAGAAACTAGAAAATGAAATCATGCAAGAATTTCATGTTGATAGAATGATAGGACAATATATGGGCCACCATAACATTGCATTCAAATATTGTCGTCAAGAATTTCTGGCTCTGCTACCATGGATGCGATCGCACCATACTAAAGAGAGTAACCAGGGGAGCACACCGTGTAAGGAGGAATGCACGGCGACGACTATTGCAAGGGAAATTGAGGGGTACCCGCAGACTGGGCTGGAAGGTGAATTGAAGCCCTGCATAGGTGGTGCGACCACCTGACTATCCGTAGGGAGCACATTCTCAGGGCTCTAAGTAGTTGAAAGAGAGCGTGGGACTATAAAAGAGTTTATATGGAAGCTACGCGATAAGGAGGTTGTGCATAGGATCAGTATGTCACACAGGTCACGTCCGCGCATAGGGGGTTGCACTGCCGTGTGGGTAGGTTGGGAGGTGACTGTCGGTGTCACTATTCATGACAAGAGGTCCAATTTAAGGAAAAAAGGAGCGGGCAGCAGGCAATTAAGACATGAATTAAGAGTTAGATTTGGGATGATCTGTCGCCAAGAAAGCATTAATGACTCAGAAGTGGGGGGAATGGTCAAATTCAAATTCAAAAGATGTTATAAAACCCCTGGGGCTAGCCCTGAGACAACACTTGGTTGTTTGAGATTTGAGTATTTACAGAGTAATGAGCATCGCGTACTCTTACCACCTTTGACTATAGACACGATGACTGCTACCAGAACAAGAGTGCAATTCGCTGAAGATACTGCAGAACCCCATATGGCCCAGGAGGAGCCCGTAGAGGTGGTAGTTGCACCAAAAGTTTCAAAATCACCACGAAAATCGTGGCCGAAGAAAGATAAGCAAACTATGGGTCCAATCCGTGTATCCCCAAGAAATCCACGATTTGGCAAATTGTCAATGGCAGAAAAAGGAAAAATCGGCATTGTTGAATCAGACGAAGAGGAGGAAGACTTGCAAGCTCTCATCACTCAAATTGAGGTGCAAGATGATGTGGCAGAGGATGTCTCACCAATGCCTTCTGCAACAAAGTTACCTGCGTACATCCCCCTTGGAAAGGGAAAGCTAAGATATCGAAATACTTGGAGGCCATGAAGAGTGTGCTCCAGACCCCGCTCCTCCCCGACGGGATAAGGTTCGAAGGACCGCCTTTGGGACGAATACCTACCATGAAGTTCAAGGACTGGGACCTCGTGGACAGTGAGAAGTTTCCACACCTAGCCACGAAGAGTTTAATGAAGTAGAAATGGTTGCGCAGTGTGGAGAAGGTTGGGTTACTCCATCTGCGATGGATACTTCAATAACACCGTGAGCCCATCACCATTTTTGTCATCAAGCAACTGTTGTGCATGGTGCATGATGGGTACCTCTGGATGGAGGAGTCGATTCCCATCACGGCTGACCTAATTCACAGAATTTCTTGACTACCATTTAAAGGACACGACCCATGGCCATGGCGGGAAAAAGCAGTGACTTGGCCCTCACAGAAGCCATGAAGGCCAAACATAAGCTAGAAAAGAAAAAGCGGGGGTACGCAATAGAAAGAATTAAGGACAAGGGGGTGCACGTAGCCACCCAGCTGTTGCCCAGCAAGCTGATGAGGAAATGTCGTGCTGACGAAGCACCAGCGTCTGTGATTGCGCTGGCAAAGTAGTGCACAGAGGGGGTACAGTTCAACTGGGTGCAGTTCCTCCGCGAGGAGTTTCTGGTGAACTGCAAGGAGGCCCAGGAGGAGGGTAAGACCTTCCACTACGCGTGGTTGCTCTTATCTATCTTGTTGGTTGTAGGGGAACTACTAGAGGATAGCCAGTTTCCTAGTATTGAGGATGATCTGCCCGAAGCTGCAAGGTACACCTCGCTCTAGGCTACAAAATATGTGAAGAGGATTCACGAGATGAAGGTTTTCTGGCTGTTCATGGAGGAAAGCATATGAATGTGGATCAATAGAAGGTCGCACCTGTCTCCCATGGTTTATAACAGCTTGCAGAGCTCGACAGAGTTCAAGGCAAATATGCATAACCTATATATTCGGGTGCACCAGGATCCAGGACAAAAATGGGTAAAGCTTCCATTCATTGCAACGAATGATGTAGTCATGGCCTCTAGAGTGGCACACCCCAGACTTGGCATCAATGGAGAGGGTCGTAGCCCAGTAAAGGAAGAAAGAAACCAAGCTGCACATCACGCAGCTGGCTAAAAATAGGCACCAGGAACAAGAAGCAGCCACACAGCAGAAGACGGTCGATGCAAAAGCAACAATGTAGATGGCAGCAACCACAACAGCACCAACAAAAGAGCTCGAGGAGGGTCAGGAGATGTCCACAGGGAAGCAGATAGGGGATGTGGACAGAACAGAAGAGCGTGCGAATCCCGGTCCAGCATCAACCCAACTCAAGCAGCTGCGCGCCCCTAAGGAAACAGATACCAGGAAGAGGATGAAGATGACAAAGATGTCCATTGACCTAATCAAACTCACAGAAGGTGATCTGTTTGACATCGGCAAAATGATTCGCTAGGTCACAAAGGACGTGCTCTAGGAAACAGGTAGAACCCTCCTAAACAGGTACAATGGCGCCATATGTCGTAGTAGGAACCACAAAGGCTGAACAAGCGCTGCACGCCTGTAAGGATAACCCTTTCATGTTGCCTGAAGGCGCCCTAGTAGCAGCAAGCGAGGTTGACTGGCTTACGATGAGTAGCATTAAAGGTGTCAGTTTAAACTTGGCAGCCCTGCCACGTGAAATTCTGTGCTAACTGAGGATGGGGTCATTGCAGAGCTCCGCGGCCTAGAAGATTGCGTGATCTAGGTCCTGAACGAGCAGAAAATCAATATGGACTAGCTCAGCCTCCAGTGTGAAGAGTTGGTTGCGTAGGCTCGTGGACTGGAGTAGGAAGTAAAGGATGCATGTAGGAGCGTCCTAGAGTTGGTCATGCCGACAGAACTACCAGTAGCAGAGCGAGTCCATAGATTGGCAGCCAGAGTCCGCGAGGTCAGAGAGGAAATGACGAAGGTTTAGTTGGAGCTGAACCTGCAGATCGCTGAGCTACGATTGAAGGCGCAGCCCTCCACGCCCCTAGAAGTAAGAGAGCAGCGCACCTACACTATCCAGAAGGGGTTGGAGCAAATTGGCTAGGTGACATAGGATTGTACCGAGATGTTGGAGCAAGCACTAACCATGCTTACGCACCTATAGGAAGACTTGAACCTATAGCGCCTAGAGACAGAGGCGCGCGAGTTGCAGCAGGAGTACGACAGTGTCCGGGGCACCATGCAGACAGTTGTCCTTACTCAACAACTCGCCATACTACAGCAGGCGAGGGCACTTAAGGACCAATTAGATGCCGCACGCCAAAAAGAGACAGTACTTAAAGCACGCGTCCATTCTTGGATTGATGAGGCCTTCCTCATCATAGTCGACATCGAAGGAAAATTTGCACAGATGAAAGCAATGCATGCTTTAAGACAGGGATTTAACTCTGACAGTGAGCATTCAGCCGAGCGAGTAGAGAAGATCTAGCAGACGGCAGAGCAATGCGCTGTGGACCTTCACGCAACCCAGACACAGTTGGAAGGGTTCCATGCAAGGATCGCCTTACAGTGACTCGGGACAAGTCACAATGATTATGTTGGGGTCCTGTTGGGAAGCAGATCCCCCCATAGCATGTTTTTTGGGCTTAAAGCCTGAGTTTTGGTCAATGTAATGTAAAGACTCCGCAAAGTACCAATGTGGAGCGCGAAAGTCTAGGATGAGTCATAGGGTTGTCTGCCCTAAGAATTGTAAAATAATGTAAAGTTGTGTCGGCCTACCCATGGTCCGCAGACCATGGGATTGTATAAATAGAGTGAGGCTCTAAGTGTAAAGATAGTTTTTGGTAAGCAAGTAATAAATAGATGCGAAGGCATGGTTAGAGGATAGAGTGAAAGGTGAAGTGTATTGGGTCGTAGTAGTAGGAAAAGGCTCTGCAGCTAAGTGTACAAAGGCCTAGTAGATTCTGAAGCTGAGTGTACGGACCCTTGTATCTCAGTGTGTAGGGCAGAGTCGGGTTGTAAGTGGATTGTGGAAACCTAGTTATAGCACCCTCCCATACTACTTCGGGTGAGACCTCAATCCACGCTCTGCGGACTGTTGCCGAAAGGGCCAGTAGTACCGGGATTTGCTTGGCTAAATCACTTTTGAACTTGGGTCAAGCCCCACTAAGCCAATAATCAGTAGGATTCCAGGCTATACCAAGAAAAACTCTACTATTATACCTCAAGCAGCAGGCTCACCATATGTAGCTCATGCTGAGATTCAAAGCAAAGTAGGAGGATCAGAATAGAGTTTTCAAGCTACAATAAGTTTACACTTTGATCCTCTACAAGAGGGAAAATCCTGTAACTTAAGAGAAGGAAAAGGAGAAACTAGTGGGGCTACTAAAGTAGAACCACAGTTGTCTGAACAAGGATCTCCTGAGATTCTAGACCTAGGAAGTGTTGTAAAGCCAGCTTGGGTTGCTAACTCTCCGCTTACTCCAGAAGCACCCCTTGAAATCCTCGAAGATTATTGGCATATATTTGATGAAATGGCAGATTAGCCACCCCAAGGTCAAACCTTGACATTAGAGTACCCCATAGTCTACCAGGTGGCTAATGCCCCTATGAAGGCTATTCCTCTGCAGAGCATCCCAACCTTCCATGGGATGATCACAGAGGATCCTGATGCTTTCCTGTTTGAGTTTGATGTCCTCTATAGAGGGTATGACTATACCACTGACCCCAAAAAGCTGAAACTATTCCCTTCCACTCTCAAAGGGGAAGCTTTGAGATGGTTTATGGGTCTAGGTGGGCGAACCATCAATTCTTAGGATGAAATGAAAACCACCTTCCTTAAAAGATACCAGGACTTTTGTAAAACTAGGGAACTGAAAGATGAGATTCTTAAGATGACTGCAAAAGATAATGAAACACTAGAAGAATATGTAGAATGATTTAATTATAATTTGCAAAGGTCTCCACACACTGCTCTTCCAAAAGAAGTCCTAAGAGCTATCTTGATTAAAGGAATGAAAAAGGAATGGGTAGAAACTCTAAACTTAATGGGAAAAGGAGATATTTCTCAGGAAGACTATGATGAAATTATTTGTTTGTGTATCATGTGTTCGCGGGGAAAAACACATACAAGAGTAGATAGCTGAGATCCAATGAGCAAAGGTAGCAAACCACATAGTGGAGGTGTAACACGGATGGAGATCGGCAACCTCCTGGAATATTTTAAGACAGACATCCTAGGCACTCTTACAACACAGCTGGATGTCCTACAGGCCAAACAAAAATAGGCTTTAGCAGAACAAAATTTGGCCATCTTCTACCCACGTTGTCGAAAGAAGCATAGCCAACGGGAATGCTCATTAGACATGGTTCAGACGTGTGCCATCTGTACTAAATATCACGACACTGAACAATGTCCATCATTACCAGGGCTGAAAGCAGTATTCAAAGAAGCAAAGGAAGAAACAAAACCGGTATATCTGATGAACCAGCGTCGACAATGGCAAGCTAAACCTACATGTATGTCACAAGACGCATCCCAATTCTTTCCTTCCTCATAGTTTAATCAACAACAAAACCTTGGGGTAGCCTAGCAAGGCCAATCACCCTACCCAAACTGGAAAAGCCCGCCATTCCCTATGAAATCTTAGCCAGCACAATCTTTTCCAGGAAATTGCTGGCTGAATTCTCCTTTCTCTCTTGTTTGGCAAGGCAATCCCTATCAATGCCAGTGGCTTGCCTCCACCTCTCAAAATCAGAATTAGTTTACAAACTGGCAGCAACCTCTGGGGATATCTAATGTACCTATGGGGACAAGCCCTCAGCCTCAACCCACACTATCAACTCCTTATACATTACAATAGAATTCTCAACCTCTTCTGCAGCCACAGTTACCAGCTCAGCTGAACTCGAATCCTAATAACAGACCAGTCCAGTTGGTACAGATTATTGAAAACCCAGAGTATGAGATTGAGTAGAAAGAATGTAATGAGCTCAAATTGAGGTCAGGACGTGTCATTACCCCTGAGGAAAATAGGGACCAGCCTTCAATTGAAAATGTAACTCCACCTGTACATATTCCATCACATGTACATGTTCCACCACTTGTAAATAATATTGAATCAAAGCAAGGGGAAGAAACAGATCAGCATGATGACCCTGAAAAACTTATAGTCACTTCTCCTTCGTTCCCCGAAAGGCTAACGATACCTAAACCGATCGCCTACCTTGATTTCGATCTTGTAGGGGAACTAAAAAATTTGTGTATTAAGATTCCTCTCCTCCAGGCCATTCAAGACATTCCCATATATGCCAAAACAATCAAAGAATTGTGTATAAGGAAGCCTGTTAGGAAGGTAAAAACCTCACCCACTATCCATGTTGTAGGAGACTTATCCGATCTAATCTTGGGAGAGGAAACTCCAATAAATTACGAAGATCCTGCAAACCCCATAGTAACAGTTTAGATGTA
The DNA here is from genome assembly GCA_031772625.1 of Pinus tabuliformis. NCBI lineage: Eukaryota > Viridiplantae > Streptophyta > Pinopsida > Pinales > Pinaceae > Pinus > Pinus tabuliformis. The sequence goes on from CM062818.1 coordinate 1,667,624,724, forward strand.
TGGCTGCTCTTTTCCAAATACTCTAGTTGACCTAGGAGCTGCCATTAACATATTAACAATAGAAGCTTGTCAAGCACTTGGTATCATAGCCTTAGAACCAACCAACACTTTATTAGAACTTGCTGACTGATTGGTGGTAAGACCATAAGGGACCTTACAATATATCACAGTTTATGTTGACTCATGGGAATATCCAATAGATTTCCTGGCTATAAGGAGTAGGCTGGATGGGCTTCCTTTGATTTTGGGTCGACCTTGGCTGGCAATAGTTGATACATATATTGGCTACCGAGAAGGCAACATGACTATTACAAAGGGAGATGCTGTAAAAAATCTAGTGTTATATCCTCCTACCAGGCCAAGTTTTCCCATTGTAAAAATATGTAAGCAGCCACCAGCGTACCTGGAAGAGAGAATTTGTTCACCACTCACAATAGCGGAAGCATTGGAATTTAAAGATCAGGCTGAAGATGATGTTGTCAAAAATTTTATAAATTAGCCAGCTAATGTGAGTAATGTACAATGTCAGATGTTGAAAGCAATCCTTGATAACGAAGCCATGGAAGATCCCCTGAAGGATATAGACGACCAGCATATTCATATGACTGTTGTTCATAACAGTAAACCAATTGAGATCAAACCAGAAAAAGTTATAAATATCAATGTTGATCTAGATAGTGAACAACAGAAAAAGCTTATCGCCGTATTGCAGAAAAATAAAGGGGAGTTTTCCTAGGATTATCCTAACATGAAAGGGATAGACCCATAACTATGTAAACACCACATTTATACAAAGAAGGATGTGCGACCCATTCGATAGCCTCAACAGAGGTTGAACACACACCTCAAGGACATCATGAAAGAGGAATTGCAGAATCTACTGGATGTAAACTTTATTTATTCTATATCGGACAATAAATGGGTCTCCCCATTGGTGGTCATCCCTAAGAAAAATGGGAATTGGCGTATTTGTGTAGAATATCAAGAGCTAAACAAGGCAATGCAGAAAGATCATTTCCCCCTCCCATTCATTGATCAGGTCCTCGATATGTTGGCAAGGAAGCAGTTCTTCTCCTTTTTAGACGTCTTCAGTGGTTATAATCAAATTCAGATTTCCCCTGAAGACCAGGACAAAACAATATTCATCTGTCCCTGCGGAAAATTCACATACAAGGTATTAACATTTGGCTTGTGTTACACTAAAAAATGTCACCATGACTATTTACAATTAGTATGGCTCAATCAACAGTCATGCTACCCTCTTAGGCAAGTCTTATGCCTCTGCTATCCATGTCAAACTCAAAAAAGAGAGAAAGTCTTGTATAAATGTATTTATCTCTGGGGACGCAGGTTCTCTCAAGCCTTACCTGTGGGGACGCTCTCCATGTTCACAAAAGCTGCGTCCTTGGACGCTCTGTATGTTAAGGGACTGGTGCGTCCCTCTGTAAAAGGCAAAATGCGCAAGTTTTCATCTTAAAAAAGTTACTTGTGGTTACTTCTAGAACATTCTAGAGGTCGGTTTGATGAATTGGATGCGCCTCCAGTTGGTTCATGTATCCCTATTAAGGAGGAACTTATCCCATCAATAAGGGAGCTATCCCATCCAAAGAGGGGGTTATCCCATTGATGGTGGACCTGTATAACTTCCTCTACAGCACTATAAATAAAGGCATTGGGCCAGAAGGAGGAGAGGTTGAAAGCTATACATTTCTTTGGGTAAATGCTGCAGGAATTAGGACTCCCATTTAGAACCTTGTGAGGAGAGATTGTCTTTGCTTGATTCTACTTGGAAGTGGGTGAGCTTTGTCAAAGTAAAGGAAAACCCTTGATGGACCCTGGGAGGAACTTGCACGACACCAAGGCCAGGTTGTAAGAGTTTCTTTGTTTCGTTTTTAATACAAACTGGTTCATTTTTCTCAATAGCTTATGTTAATGAGTTATTTCATGTGTTCCTTGGTCTGCATGTTGAATATATGTTTTATTATATGAAATGCAAGTGCTTTGTAATTGTTTGACTGTTGGTGGTTGCAGGAATTGATGTGAAGGAGGAGCTCATCCGGATCGGCAAGGACGAACTACAACAACAGCGTTTGGAATAAGGTAAGCCTAATCACTTGTATTTTTCATGTTTTAAGAGAAAGATCGTTCCTTTTTGTCTTGTTTGTCACTAGAGAGTCTAGGCTCCTAGGGAGGTTGCTTGTGTCCGCACAAATGACTCTTTCCGCCATGACAAATTGGTGACTCCGCTGGGGAACCATTGATGTCAAAGTCTTTTCCTTTGAATGAACTTTGCTCTGAGAAAATTGGTTTATTTTTCTGGTTTTTGACTGTGTGAACTTGTATTTGGGTGGATTAGCTTAAGATTAGATTTAGTTTTTCTTGAATTTTTCCGAAGGACGCACCCTCTGAGTATTTCACAGTGCGTCCCTGGACGCACTGTCGCTGTGTGCACAGAGCGGGCCCGCACCTGTCTTAACAGGTTGCCTGCGTCCCCTGCTAAAATTTGAGAAAACTCCATTTTTTGCATTTTTTCTCTTAGATTTTGCTTTTTCTTAGTTTTTACTGCCCAGATCCATTTGTCTCTTGTCAAAGATCTTCATCTAAGCTTGTTTCATTGGCATTCCTGCTCTAAGCTTTCATCAATTGGGTGTTTTGAGTCTCTTTTTTGAGAAATTCTTGATTTATTTTCCTTTGGTCATTACTTGGAGGTTTCTCTCAGTCCTTTCACAATTTTGCATCCTTTTGCTTGTTAATCGCCTTTGAGTGTTAATCGCCTTTGAGTGTTTTTACTTTTTGATCTTTGGAACTCTCACCCAATTTTCTCGACTTGCACTTGATTGGTTCTTAGATTACATTAGAATCATCTTGTGTTTGAGGATTCTCTTGCATAGATCACATTTGCATAACTAGAATTCTCATTTTCAGAATATGAATGAATTGTGCATAGATTACAATTGCATAGTTTACATTCTGAAAAATCAATTGTAGATTTAGATCAGTTCTCTTTGATTTGAATTTACACAAAAATAAAAAAATAAAAATGGTTTGGAATTGATTTGCATTAGTTTTTCTTGATGAAATTAGTGCATTAGAGAATTTGTTATATTTTCTCTTAGTGATCAATTTCTTGCATTTTTGGAAGTGAATGGAAACTCTCTCCTTACTTTAGTTAGGATTCATCGAATTGAAAAGATTCCATTATCATATTCGATTGCATTCAGTTGAGTCGGGTCATAACACCATTGGTTTCATCTCCATTTACCCATTTGAGTAATAACAGCCTTAATAACACAGCTCTTAATTAAAATTCATCTAGTAATTTTTACATTTCTAGGGCTCTGAAACACCAACATAGCTTAGGCTAGTGTCTTGGAGTAGGAGAGTAATTAACTCTCCAAGACAGCAAAACCAAACAAGTAGCATATCTTGTGGTAGGATAAATCCAACTGTTGCATTTATACTCTGGGAAAGCTCCTCTTAAAGGAGAATCACGAGCTCGTGTCCGAACCAGTGAGGGGATCAATCCTCCCTCGTTGGGAACGACGCCAGATACGCACGTACTACAAATGGTAAACCTCGGATTAACCATTGTCGAGGAGCCTGGGGTCACTTATCGGTAAACCTTGGATTATTGTCAAGGAGCTAGTAAGGGGATTGAGCTTGATACTCTGCCCTTGCGTGCTGTCGGAGCGTAGACTGTTCCCCCAGGTGTATTTGTTGCTGTTGGTAACCTTAGTGACCATTATCTTTAGGGTTCTACCCAAGGTGACGGTGGAGGGAAGATCCCACTGTACCTGGAGCAGACGTCGGCTATACTCACTTGGATTTTCTGGGGGGTTCACTTCACTCGAGACGGTTAAAGTGGAGGAACTTGGTCCAGTCTATTCATTAAGCAGGTTGCCGGGGTAACTGTTCCACCCGCCATTTCTGTACTGAATTCTGCGAGGTTGGGCTTCATCACCAACTAGTGTTTTCGGTCTGGAGAGCTTACTGTTTGTGTGTGGTTTGACTCCTAGATTTGATAGCGCGTGTTAATTTGCTTGTTTTTACTTTTAGAGACCATAGGTGTGATTTGTGAATTTTAATTGTTAGGTTTGAATTGTGAATTGTTAATCTTAGTTTTAAATTGTTAATAAAATTCACTGAAGTTGAATATAATGGAAAATGTTCCGGAATTTATCAACCTAGGAACCCCTCCTAACGAGAATCCTAGTACTTTTCCTTACTTTGGAAATGTTGGTCCTCCTTATATGGCTACTTTGTCATTACCTGGCTTTACAATAGGTTTACCGATATGGTTATTTTCAACTTCGTTGGCCCAAAATACTCCAATTGTTCCACCTCAACCGGATGCTTCACCTCAACAGAGTTCACCATCTCAACATCACCAACCTTCTGTTGACCCTTTACCTTCTTCGCCTAATTTTTCCTCCTCCATTTCTTCCTCTTCGCCTGGTAAAAGCCTTGTTGCTAGTAACCAGGAGGCTAAGAAGAAAAAGAAAGGGAAGAAGAAGAAGCAAGATAAGAAAGAAGTCAACCAGCCAACCACGACTGTAAGTGTTAGTTGTGTTGAGGAAAATTCCGACATGCATCGTAAACCCAAATACCCTTGCAGGCTTTGTAAGGGTGACCACTTCCTTGTCAATTGTCCTGGTATTCCAAAGGTCTTGGAAGTATGGTCAGAAAAATCTCATCAACTTTCCGTTGATCCATCAACCAGTGATAGTCAGGTTCCTGGGAAAAAGGGTAAAGTTAGGTTTCCTTGTAAGTTATGCAAAGGGAGTCATCAAACTCACATTTGCCCTCACATGGATGAAGCCTCAAAATTCTTGGAAAACCTTCCTGTTCCACAGCAAGAATTTCCTACTGGTTACTGTAAACTTTCTCCCAACCTACCGTCAACTGACGGAGTGATTGATCAAATTTCAAGTACAGTCAATCACACTATTCCATTGAAGAGTGAAACTCATGTCACTCAGGTTGATGATCCATTACTTGATCAAGTGGTCGATTCAATTTCACATTCGGTCGATCCCACTTTCCCTTTAGAGAGTGAACTTCATACCGCTCAGGTTCTTCTTGTTACATCAGATTCTTCTATGCCGGGGGGCATTTCACCTGTTTCTACAGAACCCCCTCCAAGTACTGAGGTCTTTTCCTTTGATTGGAATAGACTGACAGAACCTCGTCTTCCTTCCTCCATCCCTTTCCAAATCATTGTCAAGGCTGGTGGTAGGGACATACATCGTACACAGGTAGATGAAGGTGCTTATGTTAGTATTTTATCCTCAACTGTTTGGAAAGCTTTGGGTTCCCCTCAGCTTGCGCCTATTACGCAGAATCTGAAAGCTTTTAACAGAACCATTAGTGAACCTTTAGGGATCCTTCCTAAGTTTTCCATCACCTTGGAAGGTAAAACTGTCTGTATTGATCTTATTGTAGTTCGAGGTCCCTTGGATTTCAATTTACTCCTTGGGCAAGACTATGTTTATGCAATGAAAGTTGTCGTATCGACACTCTTTCGCGTGATGTCTTTCCCTCACAATGGCAGTATTGTGACTGTAGACCAACTTTCATTCCCTAGTCTTGTTTCAACTACCAGTAATATGACACCCCTAAATGTTCCTGATTCTAAAGTGGTATCTACCCTGCCACGGGTTAATTATGTGGCAACTGGTCCCATGTTTTCAGTTACCGATGTAAGTGAGCCTCCCACTGTTTGCTCATCTTCCTTTGATTTAGATCCGGTAATTGACATGGAAAACTCTATGGGATTACTTGAACGTGATGTTCTTATCCCTTTTGAGTACCTTGACATGTGTTCCTTCCAGAGAACTATTCTTCCTTCTGATGAAGACCTCTTGGAAGCCATGATCAAGGTGTGTCCATTGACATGTCTTTCTTCTAGTTGGAAGCCATGATCAGTGTGTCCGAGGAAAGTTCCTGTTACTGAGTCAACCTCGTTAAAAAATGAATCAGGTATGAGGATAGTTCTTTTACTGAGTCAACCTCATTAAAAAATGAATCAGCTAGATTTTAGGATATGTAGGTAGATTGTAGAAAGTAGGATTCTGAGGAAAGTTCCTTTTACTGTGTCAACCTCGTTAAAAAATGAATCAGTGTGCGAGGATAGTTTTTTCCTGTATCAACCTCGTTAAAAAATGAAACAGGCTAGTATGAGGATAGTTCCTATTACTGAGTCAACCTCGTTAAAAAATGAATCAGGTATGAGGATAGTTCTTTTACTGAGTCAACCTCATTAAAAAATGAATCAGCTAGATTTTAGGATATGTAGGTAGATTGTAGAAAGTAGGATTTTGAGGATAGTTCCTGTTACTGAGTCAACCTCTTTAAAAAATGAATCAGGTATGAGGATAGTCCCTGTTACTAAGTCAACCTCGTTAAAAAATGAATCAGGTATGAGGATAGTTCTTTTCTTGTGTCAACCTCTTTAAAAATGAAACAACTCCCTTTTCAAGATAAATATTGAAAGTAAACCTTCATTCCATCCATCTGGTTGAATGCAATGAAGCCTGGGGGGCATGTACCTCGCTTTGCATCATTAAGCTGGGGGCATGCGAACTTTTTGAGCATAGTTCCTTATCTTGTGTCAAGCTCGTTAAAAAATGAAACAAGGAGTCTTGAGCATAGTTCCTTGTCTTTGTCAAGCTCTTTAAAAAATGAAATAAGGGTAGGTTAAGTAGGTAGATTGTAGTGAGTAGTCATGAGCATAGTTCCTTGTCTTGTGTCAAGCTCATTAAAAAATGAATCAAGTATTTTAGAGCATAGTTCTTTGTCTTGTGTCAAGCTCGTTAAAAAATGAATCAAGGTTTTTAGAGTAGAGTTTTTGTTAGGTAGATTGTAGCGAGTAGTTATGAGCATAGTTCCTTGTCTTGTTTCAAGCTCGTTAAAAAATGAAACAACTCCCTTTTCAAGTCGAATCTTTTCAAGATCTTGAAAGTAAAGCTTCATTCCATCCACCTCATTGAATGCAATGAAGCTTGGGGGGCATGTACCTTGATTTGCATCATTATGCTGGGGGCATGTGAACTTATAACAAGCATAGTTTTTGTTTCAAGCTTGCGTAAACATGAAACCGAATCCGAGCATAGTTCTTTTCCTGTGTCAAGCTCGTTAAAAAATGAAACAAATCCTCCTCTACTTGAGTCGAGAGATTGACTAGATCTCATAGATGTTAAGTATTTAGGTTAGTCATTTCAGTTTTTTGCATAATTTTCTTACAGTTTTAGGTCGAGTCTTTCAAATGATCTCGTAACTCAACTTTCATTTCATCCAACTGGTTGAATGAAATGAAGTTGGGGGGCATGCACTCTAGCAGTTACGCTTAGGGGGCATCAAGCACAGTGTTCTCTCTGTTTCAAGCTTGTGTAAAAATGAAACTACTTTGAAGCATAGTTTTTCTTTGTTTCAAGCTTTTGTAAAAATGAAACCTATCTCGAGTCAATTTCAGTTATTTTCAAGACTCGTTAAACTCATGAAAATCCCGAGATTATTTTGCCATCTTTCATTCTTGTAAAACAAATGAAAATGCCGAGTCCTTTCTGTCTTTTCCTGCTCGTAAATTAAATTGAAAGTCGGCCATATGAGTACATTTTTATCATTTTTTCGAACTCGTTAAAACTTACAAAAAAGTGAAACATCAGAGTCATCTTTTAAGCCCTTTTCTCACTCCTAAAACATGAAAAGATTGCCGAGCGTTTCTTTTACACTCGTTAAAATGGAATTAAAAGATGGTCCCCTTATAGCCCTTTTCTGACCATAAAAACAGGAAAAGGTTGCCGGGTTTTTGTCGTTTCAAACTCGATACTGGAAATAAATCGACGTGTCCTTGATCGCTTTTTACTTTTCAGGTCAGTGGCACTAATTATGAAAGTACTCCTTGGTCGCAAGATCAAGCGGTTCCCCCAGGTATTATTTTATACTTTTTCGAGCTTGAGGGACACAAATCTACGAAAAAGTTCAACTTGGAGTTTTCTTAAGTTTTTCAGACTCTCTAAAATTGAAAAACGCCGAGTTATCCCTATACTGGGCTCGTTAAACATTTCACAGTAAAGGACCTGTTCAATTACAAACAGGAACAAACCACTCCTTCCTAGGGTTCGAATCAAAACTAGGTTGGACTCATCCGAAGGATGAGCTTATAATCAAGCATATGTTATCCTCCTCAAGCTTGTTAAAAATAAAGAGGTACTTGCCAGAAATGGTGGGGGAAAAGAGAGAAGAATGAGCCTATTTGTTATCTTTTGTCTCAGAAGAAACTTTATTACCACTCTTGAACACGACACTTTTCATTCACCTGGGTTGGGAAATCTTTTACCTCGCAGTTGATCAAACCACTTTGAAAGTCTTTAGCCGGGTTCCGGGGATTAACTTTGAGTTATTCGTCACCAAGCCATCTGCCGTGTCGTTATGTGTTCAAGAGGTCTGCAAACAAAACTTTCATCTGCAAAATACTTGTCATCCATTTGACCATCCCTGGAGTCGGTCCTTACAGCAAACATTTCTTCAACTTGAACAATGATTTCATGTTGTGGGCTTGCCTGCAACGAGTCGCTTTCTATCGACATCAACACATTATCTAGAAAGATGACTTAGGAATCGTCAGTACCTTGAAGTCTGCATGCATCAATGGCAGGGTTCTCGCCTTTGACGTCAGTTTACATCATTGACTTTCGATCAAAGGATTCCGTGAAGTGTTCGACATCAGAACATCTATTCACATTTCACGGGTTGTGCTGGGTACTTTGAGAACCATTGACATCACTGGTGGTCTCTCTCACGCTTGTTAACAGTTTACATCATCGACTGGTAATCAAGTGGTTTCTACCATGTTCGACATCAAATCATTTAATCACATGGATAGAATCGTACCAATTCGAGAAGTAGAAGTGAAGACCCTGGATCTAGTTTCCACCATCCAAGCTGCGAGGAGTTTTGTATTCATTATCTATGTAGACTAATCATAAACAGATGGCTGCGTCCATACTGTGTATACAAAAGTCTATAAATATGATGTACTGCAAGATCATTCCTGTATCAGAGTAGTTAGTCTGTTAGTTAAAGTTTTAATCTGAGTATGGGAATGCCTACCTCAGTGATGATATAATCTTATACATGTATTTTGTGTTGAAAATTGCAGGTTTTGACCAGGCTCTCCACATGACAATCCTTGAAATGATAAAGCGCTTCACCCTTCCTAGATATTACAAAACCCTAATCTATTCCAGGCTTCGCACTTTAGGGGGCAATCTGTTACACTAAAAAATGTCACCATGACTATTTACAGTTAGTATGGCTCAATCAACAGTCATGCTACCCTCTTAGGCAAGTCTTATGCCTCTGCTATCCATGTCAAACTCAAAAAAGAGAGAAAGTCTTGTATAAATGTATTTATCTCTGGGGACGCAGGTTCTCTCAAGCCTTACCTGCGGGGACGCTCTCCATGTTCACAAAAGCTGCGTCCTTGGACGCTCTGTATGTTAAGGGACTGGTGCGTCCCTCTGTAAAAGGCAAAATGCGCAAGTTTTCATCTTAAAAAAGTTACTTGTGGTTACTTCTAGAACATTCTAGAGGTCGGTTTGATGAATTGGATGCGCCTCCAGTTGGTTCATGTATCCCTATTAAGGAGGAACTTATCCCATCAATAAGGGAGCTATCCCATCCAAAGAGGGGGTTATCCCATTGATGGTGGACCTGTATAACTTCCTCTACAGCACTATAAATAAAGGCATTGGGCCAGAAGGAGGAGAGGTTGAAAGCTATACATTTCTTTGGGTAAATGCTGCAGGAATTAGGACTCCCATTTAGAACCTTGTGAGGAGAGATTGTCTTTGCTTGATTCTACTTGGAAGTGGGTGAGCTTTGTCAAAGTAAAGGAAAACCCTTGATGGACCCTGGGAGGAACTTGCACGACACCAAGGCCAGGTTGTAAGAGTTTCTTTGTTTCGTTTTTAATACAAACTGGTTCATTTTTCTCAATAGCTTATGTTAATGAGTTATTTCATGTGTTCCTTGGTCTGCATGTTGAATATATGTTTTATTATATGAAATGCAAGTGCTTTGTAATTGTTTGACTGTTGGTGGTTGCAGGAATTGATGTGAAGGAGGAGCTCATCCGGATCGGCAAGGACGAACTACAACAACAGCGTTTGGAATAAGGTAAGCCTAATCACTTGTATTTTTCATGTTTTAAAAGGTGTATTTAGAGAAAGATCGTTCCTTTTTGTCTTGTTTGTCACTAGAGAGTCTAGGCTCCTAGGGAGGTTGCTTGTGTCCGCACAAACGACTCTTTCCGCCATGACAGCTTGTGCAATGCCCTACCCACGTTTTAGAGAGCTATATTAAGCATCTTTTCCGATCTAATAAATGAAGGACTGGAGGCATATATGGATGACTTTACTCCATATGGGGATGATTTTGATCAAGCATTGCAAATGCTAGAAAAGGTCTTAGAATGATGCATCACTACCAAGTTATGTTTAAGCAATGTCAAGTGTCACATGATGATGACCGAGGGCGTGATCCTGGGACATTACATATTTTTAGCAGGAATACAGGTAGATCCAACAAAAATACAAGTAATTCTTTTACTTCCTACCCCCTGCACCCAAACTGAGGTACGTAGTTTCCTAGGATCTGCAGGTTATTATCTCAGGTTTATGAAGATTTTTTCGCAGATTGTAGCACCTTTATACGCTCTAACTGGAAATGTTGATTTCAGTTGGTCTGACAAGTGTGACATAGCTTTTGCAAGTTTAAAGAAACTAGTCTCAAAAGCACCAGTATTATGTGGACCAAACTGGGAGCTGTTGTTATAGCTCCAAATATCACCCTTGGTATTTGTGATGCTTGGTTTATGGCCTAGGGCAACCCCTCCTTCCAGACTTGGTCCAAATATTTAAAAAAAAATTGTTTTATTCCCTGTATGCTACTTTTCCCTGAGATAAAAGCATGTACACGCAGGTTAGTCAATACCCAACCCGCGTATATGTGTTAAAACACTTTAAAAAATTAAATTTCCTTAATTATGGGTGGAGTTCACAGGTTTTACCTGTTGTTTACCTCCTAGTGCCCATGGCCCAACTATTTCCCAACTAAAAAACTAATTGGGAGAAGTATAAATAGACTTTTATGGGAAGGCCTAAGGAAAGAAGAGGAGATAGGATGACTATACTGAGATTATCCCTGACTGAGTCTGAAGTATCCCTGTGCTTCAAGCACTTCCCCAAGTTTCAAGAAACCCTTGTTTCCTTGATTGTTGATATTCTCCCACTTGTTTGAGATATCATGGTATTGGTTATGGAAGGAGGCTGTTGAAGACTGGGACTAGATGGATCTGGAGGACGGTTCCACTTGGAGCTGGAAGAAGAAGACTCAGGTGAACTCTTTCCGTGTTTGTTATAGCTTTCTACAATAAAAAGAAACGTTGTCTTGTTCCTGAGATTGACTTTGTTTATGCATTAGATGTTGTTGTAATTCATGTATGAATGTTATTTTGATGTATAACTAACCATTTTCTTATATGATATAAAGTTGATTTCATTAAAATGCTTTATCTATATGCTGCTATGTATGTTCGAATTGGTTGATTTGCAGATTCGAAGATCATTAGGAGTTGCAGAGGGTCTAAACCCTACTGGAACTACCCAAATGAAGGACATCCAGGTATGATCGTTATCGCATAGTTTGTTTATATAAGCATGTTGCCTAAGTTGTATGCGTGTTTCTTACTATAGATTTCTCTTGCTCTGTTGGGGTTCCAACCCAAAACCCTAGGGTACTTATTCCCATAACAGAAGTGGCAAATCCATTGGGGATAATAATCTTGTTATTCCTAGTTTGGGTTGTTCAATATCAATTAGGGCTCAGTTCTTGGTTTTCTTGCTATGAAAGTATTGTTTGGTCCTGTAGGAACTCAGACCTTAAGTCTGATCTTTTTTATCTGGCCTTGTTTTTTATTTTTCTTGCAAAACTCAGTATACACACTTTTGCCTATTTATAGTAGTGTACAGACACTTGTTTCTGTGAAGTGAACCCACGTATATGCGAGTTTCCTTTGTCAAAAGCGCGTGTACACACCTCTGTGCTTGAACACAGTTGCGTATACCATTTTTTGCATGCTTTTTTCAAATCTTTTTGTCCAGAAAGATTTTTTTCTTGGTCTGTTTGGTTTCTAAGTGGTCAGTTTCTGTCTTTAGAATTTAATTATTCAGTGAGCTTACTATTTTGAATTCTCTTCTGCTTTGAAAAGTTTTTGGCCTAGGTTTGCTTTTGAGTGAGTTTGTGATTTTTGTTTTGACACACAAGACTTCTTATAGAGGTTCTGGATTGTTTTGGTCCTCTGGAACAACAGATTTTTTTCGATCTTTGTGTCAAGCTTGATTATTGGTCTACTTGCTTTTCTTTCCATCATTTTGTGGCCTTACACCTTTTCTTGCTTTTTGAAAGTTTCTTTTTGATGAATTTGAAAGTGTTTCTTTCCTGACTTCTTGGTCAGTTTCTCAAAGCTCTTTGCTGCTGTTTGGGTCGATTAGTACAAGTTGAAGCCCTTTTTGTTCAAGTTTTCATTCATTGTCGAATTGGTAACTTGCAAAGTTTCCTTGTGCTCTTCTTTTGGTCTTTGAGTCTTTGGTGGCATATAGAGTGCTTTCGAAAGGTTGTTTTCATTGTTTCTTGAAAAAGAAAAGTCCTTAAAAAACATTGTTTTTGTCTTCTTTTTCCAAGTTTGATTTTGGTTTCTTTTGATTTTTTGAAAGTGATTTGTGATCTTTTTTTATTAGTCCTTCTTGTTTGGAGAAGATTTTGTATTCGAAATTTGTATTCTTTTCAAACACTTAAGTTGGCTTATTAAAGTTATAAACAATTGCTTTCATTTCTTTTTAGAGTAATCTAGGATCTTGCATTATCATGTACACCTTGCATTAGGGTAGTTTTGCATTATTAAAGCATCAATAGTATTTTTAGTTTTTGTGAGTGAAAAGTGTGCTATAAGAAAAGAAAAGAAAATGTTTTTTCTTTATAGAAGTTTCTTAGAACCCAGGTGGAAATTTCTTTTCATCAAATAACAAACGATTGCATTTCATATAAGTTAGTTTTTCATTAATTTATTTTGCATCATACAAACACCATCGGTTTCATTTCCATTTATCCCTTTGACTTAAAAGAATAGCCATTTAAAATAAAGCGCTTAATAAAATAAACTAGAACTTTTTGTACTGTCATCAGAATAAACCAACAAGTTTTAGGTTTATTAGGGCCTTGGATTAGGCGAGAGGAGAGTAAACTCTCCAAGGCCACTCTAAATTGTAAAACATAGAAGTCTGATTAAAGAGTGAAATCCAATAACGTTAGGGAGATCGGGAAAGCTCCGTGATTGGGAGTTAAGCACAAGGGTTCGTGAAGATAAGGACGAGAGATACCCCCTCTCTTACTTGTCGGATCCTAGCTCATGACTATTCCACCCAGCTTCTGATACGAGTTGGTGCCTTTAGTTGTCTATCCTAGTGATCCACATAGGTGGCTGCAAAGGGGAATCCCGTGGCACCTGAGGTTGACATTACATTACGTTCAACAGTACTTCTGGAGGGCACCCTTGCGAAGCTTGGGGGCTTGCACCGGCAAAGGCCGTTGTCTGGAAGTCAGCGTAACTACCTTTGATACCTTCACTAGTAGACCTAGGGCGTGATTACCCCAGTCTATTTTTGAAAGGCCCTTGTTATTAACTTTCTTGTATTTTGGTGTCCAGTCCTAATCACCCAGAGTGGAAATACTTAGAAGTTGTTTGATTGTTGATCTCTTTAGGGACATGTTTAGTGCATGTTTTGTGCTCCTAGTCGGCCTAGCTTTTAATTTTCTTGATCTTTAAGTAGATCTTATAAAAATAATTCAAAGTTGTTGACCAACCATCTCAATGGTCCCAGAGACTTTGTGGGCTTTCACCTACTAGTCCAGAGCCTTCTCCTAGAGGGCATGGGAACAATTCTGCTAGTGGTTTTCAACAAGTGGTAGCAGGTGCATTAGAGATTGATCCTCCACTTGGGGGCATTAGTTCACAAGATAGATCTGGTCCTAGCATAGAGTTAGAGAGGAACACACTAGTTCTTTCTCGAGTACTCTTCCAGTTAGAAGATAGTATTGAAGTAGAAGAGCTTTCAGAGTCGGTTACGGCTCCGAATTATCCTCTCCCTCTTGATAATCCAGATGTATTGTTATACGTTGGAACTTTGACTCACAGGCCTTCAAGCCCAGGTCCACACACATCTATCCCGCCGATGACCACTACTGGAAGCATGGCATCCACCACGAGTGTTGCAAGCATGCAAACTCCCATATCTATGTAAGGGGGAGGAAATATTTGCATCCCTTCTAACACTCCCAGCACTTCCTTATTTGGGTCTACTTCCATTCTGTCGATGAGTGGAAATTCTCAAGTTAATGCATCCAGTTTTGGATTTTTCCCTTTTGGAATGCCCTCTCAAGGTATTCCTTCAGTTCTGTTGAATATACCATCAACCGGCTCCACATCCATGATGAGCGGATCAGCTTCTTTTTAGGGTTTCCCATTTGGAAGTGGTCATATACCACATTCCAATTCGACGGTAGGGTCTATGCCTTTTCCTCTCACAAGTCAAGGTGGTAACCCCTTTCAGAGTTGGACTAACCCTACGGTTAGTGGGATAGGAGTTGGGAATCAGTTTTTCGGACAACAAGGGAATGTACCATATTCCTTGGTTACTTCATTTTAAAGTTTTTCACCCTTTGCTAATGCTTGGAACCCTTATCAGGGGCTTTCAACTCCTTTCAATACTTCGTTAGGGGGTAACTTCACTGGTTATGGAGGATTTTCAGCAGGAATTGGTCAAACTCTGAGTTTTATTGGACCCCAAGGATCACCCTTTGGTTCAATAGGTTCTACAAGTTACTTCAGGCAACCTGGTGCCTTTCCAAATCCAGGTCATTCTTTTCAGGCCTATGGGAACCCCTCCCAGTCTGGATGGAATTCCCAAGGTCCTCCATGAGTTCCTTTTCTGGCCACACTTATTTTGCTAGACTTGACTAAATTGATGAATGATCCAATTAGATACAATCTGGCTTGGCCTTCGGTCCCAACGAAACTTCCATTGGATATTCCAAAATTCAAAGGGAAGAACGGTGAAGACCAGGGCGACCATGTAACCACGTTCCATTTATGGTGCTCATCCAACTCGTTGATCGATGATTCAATCAGGTTGAGGTTATTTCAGCGCACCTTAACCAGGAATGCGACCAAATGGTATATAGAGTTGTCAGGGGGCACCTTTACTCCTTTCGCTGATTTGGCTAATATTTTCTTGAACCATTTTCAGTTGCCTATTCGTTATGAAGCCGGAACAGAGCTTCTAACCAATTTTCAACAAGACACGGCAACTCACATTTCTGACCATATTCAGGAATGGAGAAGGAGAAAGAGGCTTATCAAAGCTAAAATTCCACCAGAATTTCATCTCGAGTGGTTTCTAAAACCATTACAACCCAATATCTCCAAGGATGTTTCTCTTTCCGGTGTTTATTCGGAAAGGCAGGCTATTTTTTTATCCCAATAGTTAGAACTGATATATTCTCAGTCTGGGACTCTCCAGAAAATCTTACCTGACAGTCCTAGATCCAAGGTTGATTTAGCTAAACTGAAGCCAAGCCCTCACACTAATGGTATAGTTGGATCAATTGATGCAAATACGGTGAACCTTTTGAACCATTTGCAGCAGTTGTCTCTACAAACTACTTCTTCTAACCAAGCTGCACCATCTACTCCTACGCCTTCCCAACCTTCTTCCATAAACATCGTCTAGGCCTCTAACCCCAAAGGAAATCAACAATCTGATGGGAAGAAGAAGGGATGAGGTAAAAAGTAGAATCTGGAAGGGAAGGGTAATGTGAACAAGCCCAACAACGGTGCCGATGAGGTTAGAAAAGAGTCTAAAAAGAAGGTTAAATTTCCATGCAAGTTATGCAATGGAGATCATTTGACTCATCTCTACCTGAAGATTCAGGATGCTTAGTGCTTGTTAGTGCAGCAAGGGTCCTCTAGCTCCCAAGTTGTCCTGACTAACCCTTTTCCCCAAGGGCAGCAATTACTTGCTAGCACAAGCTCAAACCCTGGTACCTCCACAGGGGGCAACCAGGAAGGGGAAAATTCCTCAAATGTCTATATGATGGGTTCTCATGTCGATGTTGCTACACGAGCACACGATTATGGTGAAACAGAAACATCTAAGGGTAAATCTACTCCCGATACCATGGACCCACTTCATATTGAGCGACCCTCTGCTGAGCCTATACCTCGGATACCGAAAGGTTCCGCTAAGCATGCGACTATTAACCCTAATGCTAGGGCAGCCCAAAACTACTCAATTGTAGAATATCTGGCTCAAAGTCCTTGCATTATGTCTACATTGGAGGTACTCCAGTCGTGTCCTGCTCAGAGAAGTGCTTTTCTTTCGGCAATCGGGGTAGTGGATCCAAAAAATTATTTAGTGCTCACTTTTGATATGCTCAATGTCAAAAATAGACTTCCTCACCATATGGCTTTCCAGATAAAGTCTACTTACCGGAAAACCAATATTTTTTGGATAGTTATATATGAGGGAGCTTCCCCATGCGTAATGTCTATGTCATGTTGGAAGGCCATTGGATCACCTTCATTTTTTCATTCACCTACTCTCTTAATGGAATTTGATGGTCATTCTCATAGGCCACATGGGATTATCCCGGCTTTTCCTATATGTGTTGAAGGAAAGGTTGTTAATATTGAAGTAGAAATCATTGATGCCAACCTGGATTACAACCTCCTCTTAGGAAGCAATTGGATTTATGAGATGGATGTCATAGTTTCATCTCTATTCCGCATCCTCTGTTTCCCTCATGAGGGGAGTATTTTTAAAATTGATCAGTTAGATTATTCTCGGGTGACTCTTGAGCAACTTTGGATTCTACTCTTCCATTGGTGGATAATCCTCATTAACCTATAGATAATTTAGGAGTTGGGATGTACTCTTCCTTGATGGGTATATCTGACCTTCCCCCTCCTCCAGCTAGAATCAATGCAATTTCATCCGCCAAAGGGCCTTCATGGAAAGAGTTCTTTCGAACTCATTATTTTTCAGACCCTTGGACCCTACCTTCATTTACGACCACATTAGATGGAGAGTAGGTTGGTGGAATGGCATTGCCCATGTTTCCAACAGAACTTAGCTATCAATCTATCATTAACTCTACAGACAACCATCCCACTCCTTTTTCAGAGGAGGAGTTAGATGGTGATGTGGCCCCATCTTGGACCCTTGACTCTACTTCTACTCTGGATTGCTTAGATACAATTTTACCATCAGACGAAACAATTTTAGAAGCAATGATGGGTGTAGATTGACCTTGGAAAGATTTACATCATCAATCATATTTTCTTCCACCATTGCAAGAAGTCGAATCTAGGTTCTCCAATATACTTACTATCGATGTTTGTACGGTTTCAAACCCTTTGGCTCCAACACATTTATTTTCCAAAGGTAATATGTCGATTATCTCAAAAACTGTACCATTAAACATCTCTACAAATCCTGACGTTATAGAAAATGTCTTCATCGGAGCTGATTGTTCCCCTGAAGAGATTCAAATTTACACCGAGCTCTTTAAGGAGTTTCAAGATGTGTTCACTTGGTCTTATGAGGAAATGCCTGGTATTGACCCATCTATAGTCCAACATGAGATCAATACGTACAAAAACGCTAAGCCTATTCGTCAAAAGCTTTGGCCGGTCAATCCTAGGAAAGTAGCAGCTATTAAAGCTGAAGTAGAAAAGATGCTAAAGGTAGGTTTCATATACCCCATTCCTCTAACAGAGTGGGTTTCTAATCCAGTCCCCGTTGATAAAAAACAAGGAACGATCTGAGTGTGCATTGACTTCAGGGATTTGAACAAAGCTTGCCCGAAAGACAATTACCCCACACCATTTATTGATCAGATAGTTGATGAATGTGTGGGTAATGAAATTTTCTCATTCATGGATGGATTCTTTGGTTATAATCAAATATCTATCCGTCCAGAAGACCAGCATAATACAACTTCCATTTGTCCTTGGGGTACCTTTTCATAAAAAAAGATGCCTTTTGGTCTTGAAAATGCTGGAGCTACGTTTCAGTGGGCCATATCTTATACTTTCCACGACATCAAGCATGTCATCGAAGCATACTTGTATGATTTAGCTACTCATTCTCAAAACAGAATCGATCATCCCAGCCACCTTCAATTAGTTTTTGAGAGATGTCATTTTTAAAAGATTCGATTGAATCCAAATAAGTGTGTTTTCGCGGTTACATCTGGTCTGTTGTTAGGGTTCATCGTATCAACTGAAGGGATTCGATTTTGTAGAAATTTTGAATAATAAACACTTATTCACAGAGATTATCCCGATTATACACTATTGCGGAATACATGCACAATACATAACCTCCTCTACGTTGATCATCAATTTAGTAGCATTAAAAACAATGAAACATAAATCGCAGGCGCACATTAACACAGTATGTAACCCGGGGAAAGCTTACAGCTGAAAACCCCACATTATCTGTATATTAATGATTGAGAACATGTAACATTACATATTACAATACTCCTCACAAGTATCCAGCACTATCTCCACCTGTTACACACAAACTAGCTCAGATCTGATGCCTCAAATCTCCTCCACTGTTTGCCTGCCTCCACTGCACAACCCTGCAAGAGAATGAATGAGAATGGCTGATCTAAACTCGTATTTACCTTGGGAAATCACTCACACTGGAAATAATGTGAGAACAGGCTATTTTACTGGGCATATGTTGTGCAATCCTCATGGGCATACTCAATACATTGCTTGTGCAAGATCTCATGCACAACTATAGTCACAACTGATAGCAATCTCAACCTCTAACACCTGCCTCCACTGAACTGTACATGCACTGAGTTAACTGATGTATTCTTCAGTTGCATTATGAGTTAATAATTAGTGAATTAATTTAATCAATTAATTCACATCACTCATCACTAGTCTATTTGCAATTAGACTAATTACAACTAGTTTAACAAAGTCAAACTGAACACAACTCCATCAACTCCACATCCAACTCCACAGAACTCACATGCATGAGTTCTAACTGAAGTGCTCCATGCAATAGCTCAACTAACACATAAGAAAAGCATATTTCCTTCCGTCAGCTGCATGTGCCAAATCCGTAGCTCGAACTGAAGTGCTCCAAGAGGATAAGATAATGTTTATAGTCTAAATATTATTATGAGACAATAATATTTGAATTTTCTATTTTTGACTAGCAATCTAAAAATAGAATCTGATCACTCCTGTTGTGATCCAAAAATAGAATTCCATCTATTTTTTCCCAACATGACCAATCATCCATAAACAGCACCCTGCAACTCATAGACCATGATCCATATGTCTAAAAATAGACTTTGCGCCATAATTTGCCTGCGGGCCCACTTAGTGAAGGCGACTCCTTTCCACTAAGCTCCATCATCTTGTTGCATTTTCAACACTCCCTCTCAACAAGATATGGATTATCTGCAACCCTTATCCTACAACTTTGGGATGTTCTGCATGCAACATGATTCTCCGCTCCACTTTCTCCAACAACACTTGGAACAAAAACACTCCCAACTGACCACTCTGTTGGGCTAGGAACATACTCTAATGCTGAAGCTCTACCTACTGCTGACAAGTGCTCCCTCTCTGACATCTGTGATATTGCAACATCTCCATGCATCGCGCACCATTTCACACTTCTCTGTGCCACCTAGCACTGTGCAAAACACTTGTGCCTCTCGCATTGCTGCAGCCTACTAGCCATGCACTGTCCTAGGATTCCCTACACTGTCGCTCTCTCTGCTGCTCCATCCGCATCTGTCTCTACCCAATCAGTCAGTTCCTGCTACTCCACATCGAGGCTCCCGTAGCAAGGTCTCATCCAAGAGGTTGGGTACCTCAAGGATCCTGCCCCTCCTCCTTGGGATGATCAATCCACATCACCCCACCTCCTACCTGGAGGTATGGTTGCATGTGATCCCTCAGCCCACCTGGCTCGAAGTTTCCCCCTACTGGAGGTCTCTGCATGAGTAGATGTCTCTACTCGATCTCCTCTCAGCTTCCCTTGTTGTGGCTGCTCCACAACCTCCTGAAGTTGCTGCACCAATCGTGGCTCCTCCACAATTGTCTGGGACTTCTTCTGGATCTGCATGTTGAGAGGTAATATACGCTCCCTCTCAACCACCAAGTCTCCATCAGTTGCCTCGCTACTCAAGGCTTTGCATGCATCTTGAACCTCAAGAGCATACAGGTTCTTAACCCGTGAACTAATCTGCTTCACCTGTCTAGTGATGATGTGTCTAAGGAAAACCTTTCCCTTACTGAAGACTACATCATAGCCTCTGTCTTCCAGCATCGTGATCGACACCAAGTTTCTCTTTAGTCCTGGTACATACTTGACATCGGTCAAGGTAAGGCGAGCTCCATGCTCCCTCTGAAAAATAACCATGCCTACACCTGAGACACTATACTTCTCATCATTACCCATCTCTATGAGTATCTGGAGATCTTTCTCCTCCAAAGTACTGAACAAACTTTTGTCACCGGTCATGTGGAAAGAAGCTCCACTGTCAAGAAACCAACCACTTCCCACCATGGATGAAACCATGCATGCGAAGAGTGTGAAGTCCAACTCAAACTGTGAAGCAAGTGAGGCTGCCTCACCTTCAGATCCTTCCCCGGATCCCTTATTGGACTTCTTCTTTGGGCAATTAGTAGCATAATGGCCCAACTCATGACAATGAAAGCATCTTACCTTCAACTTGTCAACCTTCTTCCATCATTGGAAGAACTGGATTTGGAAAGAGAAACCTTCTCCTTCCCCTTCTTCACCTTACTCGCTAAGGCACAATTCTCCTCATCATGCATGGATGAAGAACTGTCTCTGGTGCTCCGTCTGATCTCCTCTTGCACAAGATCTGACCAAAGTCTCTCCCATCCTGGAAATTTCTCCCGACCATTGACAAAGTCCTGATAGGAATGCCAACTCTTCGGAAGATCAAGGAGAGCCAAGCTCACCAAGTCCTCATCATCAATAGTTACCCCCACACTTCCCAGCTCATCCCGGCATTGGGTGAACTTTGTGAGATACCTGGGCATATTGTCTCCATTCTCACACTTAATGTTTCTGAGTTTATCCTTGAGCGACAACTTCCTCTGGTCGCTCTTGCTTTGGAATAGATCTGTCAATGCTTTCCACATCAAGTATGGAGAAGCCTTTCCATGCAGGCTAGATACAATGTCATCCTTCACGCCCTCCGACAGAATCCTTCGACACTTTGCTGTCTTCTTTTTCCAAGCATCAACTTGCGCAGTATCAGTAGGCTTTGGGACCTCAGCATCTATGAAATCCTTCAGCCCATTGTCATCTAACACTGCCTCCATCCTGTATTTCCATGCAATATTATTCGAGCTGCCCTCAAGAGCATACTCCAATCGCGATCCGTTGAAAGACATTGCCACATTGATACCAAGAAAACACTGCGGAAAATTTGAATTCCACCAGCTCCAAACTCAACCGCCTCGGATCTGGAATTCGTGAGAACAAAGTATTTCTCGTACAGAGATTGACTGTATGGGCTTTTACCAGATATCTCACCTTCCAAAGGAAGGATGAATCCAGAGGCTACCTGGCCCGATTACAGACTCTGCCTGAAGAAATAAGATGTAAACACTTTCTGAATAATAGATCTGATGATCAACAGCTCTGATACCATGTAGAAATTTTGAATAATAAACACTTATTCATAGAGATTATCTCGATTATACACTATTGCAGAATACATGCACAATACATAACCTCCTCTACGTTGATCATCAATTTAGTAGCATTAAAAACAATGAAACATCAATTGCATGCGCACATTAACACAGTATGTAACCCGGGGAAAGCTTACAGCTGAAAACCCCACACTATCTGTATATTAATGATTGAGAACATGTAATATTACATAGTACAATACTCCTCACAAGTATCCAGCACTATCTCCACCTGTTACACACAAACTAGCTCAGATCTGATGCCTCAAATCTCCTCCACTGTTTGCCTACCTCCACTGCACAAACCTACAAGAGAATGAATGAGAATGGCTGATCCAAACTCGTATTTACCTTGGGAAAATCACTCACACTGGAAATCATGTGAGCACAGGCTATTCTACTGGGCATATGTTGTGCAATCCTCATGGGCATACTCAATACATTGCTTGTGCAAGATCTCATGCACAATTATAGTCACAACTGATAGAAATCTCAACCTCTAACACCTGTCTCCACTGAATTGTACATGCATTGAGTTAACTGATGTATTATTTAGTTGCATTATGAGTTAATAATTAGTGAATTAATTTAATCAATTAATTCACATCACTCATCACTAGTCTATTTGCAGTTAGACTAATTACAACTAGTTTAACAAAGTCAAACTGAACACAACTCCATCAACTCCACATCCAACTCCACAGAACTCACATGCATGAGTTCTAATTGAAGTCCTCCATGCAATAGCTCAACTAACACATAAGAAAAGCGTATTTCCTTCTTTCAAATGCATGTGCCACATCCATAGCTCAAACTGAAGTGCTCCAAGAGGATAAGATAATGTTTATAGTCTAAATATTATTATGAGACAATAATATTTGACTTTTCTATTTTTGACTGGCAGTCTAAAAATAGACTCTGATCACTCCTTCTGTGATCCAAAAATAGAAGTCCATCTATTTTTTCCCAACATGACCAATCATCCATAAACAGCATCCTGCAACTCATAGACCATGATCCACATGTCTAAAAATAGACATAGTCTAAAAATAGACTTTGCGCCATAATTTGCCTGCGAGCCCACTTAGTGAAGGCGACTTTCCACTAAGCTCCATCATCTTGTTGCATTTTCAACAGATTTGATCCCTTCAAGGTTGAAGCAATAATTGAGTTGCCTCCCCTGTCTTCCATCCAACAAATTCAAAGTCTCCAAGGAAAGGCAAATTTCTTGAGACGATTTATAGCAAACTATGTTGAGATAACCAAAGGATTTATGCATTTATTGAAGAAAGGAGTTCCACTTTTATGGGACGACTTTGCGCAACGATCTTTTGATGCCTTGAAGTAGGCATTAATCTCTACCCCATTGTTGAGTCCACCAGATTATGGCAGAGATTTCCTTTTGTATCTTGCAACAGCGGAATCAACCATAGGTATGGTTCTGGTTTAGGAGGATGATGCTCTCATAGAGCATGTGATTTACTACTTGAGTCAAGGCTTGGTAGGTCCTAAACTATGCTATTCTTCTGTTGAGAAATTGGTCTTGGTAGCTGTTCATGCTATCCAACGGCTTCGTCACTATATTCTGCTACGCAAAACATTCGTCTTAGCGGATGTCAATCCTTTTCAGTTTATCCTCAGTAGGCGAATGATTGGGAGAAAATAAAATTGATGGATTGCTATTTTACAAGAATTCAATCTCGAGTTCTTGTCAGCTAAGTCTAAGAAGTCATTAGTTTTTGTGGAATTAATTTCCGAGCTGCCTTGTGAAGAAGATAGTGTTTATGAGGAAAATTTCCCCGACGAGCATTTATTCCTCATTTCTTCGCAAGATCTCTGGTATGGAGATATCATCATATATCTCCAGATTTCAAAGTTCCCACCTTCTACCTCCAAAGATGAGCGTCTAAAGTTACGTCACCTTGCAAAAAACTATGTTATCATTGGTGATACATTATATCATCGAGGGGTTGATTCAATCCTTAGGTGGTGCTTAACTTTGGAGGAAGCAGAGTTTGTACTCAATGATTGCCATAGTGGAGCTTGTGGTGGTCATCTATCAAAGCTTGCGACATCCCATAAAATTTTGTGTGCTGGCTACTTTTGGCCTTCAACTTTCAAAGATTGTATTGAAGTAGTCAAACATTACCACCCTTGTGAAGTCTATACTCGAAAGATGCGCGCTCATCTAGCTTCTCTATTTCATGTTATCATTGTCGGTCCTTTTACGAAGTGGGGCATTGACTTTACCACTTGTAATCCGCCTTTAGCAGCAAATCACAACTATATCATAGTGGTCGTAGACTACTTTACGAAGTGGGATGAGGCCATGCCTACTTACAAAAATGATAGTGAAACAACAACATTGTTTCTCTTCAATCAGATTATTTCACATTTTGGTATCCCGAGAGAGATTGTCATCGACCATGGAAGTCACTTCCAGAACCAACTGATGACTGAATTAGCTCTTAAGTTGGGCTTCTGGTAGGATCATTCGTCTCTGTATTATCCTCAGGACAATGGGCAAGTCTAAGGTGTGAATAAGTCCCTCAAGACAATCCTGCAAAGGACAATTGATAAAAATCGTTCCAGTTGGCGCATCATGTTCTACTTGGCTCTCTGGGCATACCGAACCTCGGTGAAGATTGCCACTGGTTTTACACCTTTTCAATTAGTTTATGGGCTGGAATCTATTTTTCCCATTGAATTTGAAATTCCATCCCTTAAGCTAGCTATCAAGCTCCTTCCAAAGATGTCTAGTCTCGAAGAGCACCTCGTTTATTTGGAACATCTCGATGAGCAACGTTGAGATGTCGCCATAATAAACAAGGCCCATAAGAAAAGGGTTAAAACTCAGTATGACAAAGTTGTCCGTCCTTGAGTCTTTTCTAAAGGCGACCTTTTCTTAGTCTATGACCAAGATAAACATGCCTTGGGGGTGCTAGGCCGCTAGTTTGTCATTATTATTATCACTCTTTAATGCCTATTTAATCCATTTCTACCATTCTTTATCATGTCATTTATCAAGATTTATCATATAATTCCATTTTATAATTATTTATGCTCTTATGGATAAACATTATTTCTCCTTTATTTTTTAAAAATTGATGATTACTATGCATGATTTTACCAGTGATGGTTTATTAATAAATTTGTTGTAACATAAGTCACCATTTTAGCCTCCAAGATATTTTCCAGATTGCAGATTTGATCTTCAGCTCATCATTAAATATTCCAACTCAGAAATTCATTGGAATAAGAAGTGACAGTTTTTCATTGGACGTTTCGGGTAAATGGAGAAGAATCTGGAAAATCGAAAACATGGGTTTTGTTCAGAACAGACCAAATTTCGTATTGAGAAGTTTTCCCAAATTCAGTCTGTATTGAGAGAAATGAAAGGTTCTTTGAAGACGTTTTTCTCAGATTCACTGTTGTGGCTGGTTTCCAAATTATCTCAGTTGCAATACCAAATTCGACTTGTTCCTGTTGAATGCTGATGGAAAGATATTTCAGATATGATCTTGTTGATCAATTTGTTGTGAAAAATCCAATTTTTTTATGGGAATCATTTTGTAATCATATCTATTGTAACTTCTCTTTGTTCTCTATGTATTTAAATGAGAACAGAGATCAAAGAAGGGGATTAATATGGATCATTAGAGATAGGATAGGATAGGAGGAGAGGGGATAATGGAGAGATTTTGATATATACATGTAATCACTGTTGAATTACAGGCAGACTATGTTATATTATTTTCATTCAATGAAAGAGTCTGTTGATTTCCCTTGACGCATGCAGATCGAATCGAATGAGACGTGTTGATTAAGCCTGAGTGGTTTTTAATTCTCCGGTTACTGTAAGTTCTTTCCTCCCAGAAGTGGCAAGGGCCTGCCACAACTGGGAGATCTAGCTAGATTAGCACCAACACTATAGATTTCCATTACCGGTTGCATTTCAATTCTGTCAATTCTGTAGGTTGTGAGTGTTAATTTCATTGCAGAGCGTGTGTTAATTTCATTACAAAGTGTTTAATTTCTAGCATAAGCATGAGTTATTTTTACACAAGCAAGTGTGGATTAGAGCATTGATTTCATTTTCTTTCATTTACAACATTGCAGAATAGGGCATACGTGAGAGTGTGGTTATTATAGAATCAGCTGAAAGAGATTGGTTAATGCTACTGAACTCTCAGTTGACATCATTTCCATTTGAATTGCTTAATTGAGATTGAGTGTGATTTAGATAGAATCAGCTAGAAGATATTGGTTAATGCTA
Organism: Pinus tabuliformis; assembly: GCA_031772625.1. Classification (NCBI taxonomy): domain Eukaryota; kingdom Viridiplantae; phylum Streptophyta; class Pinopsida; order Pinales; family Pinaceae; genus Pinus; species Pinus tabuliformis. Next base: position 1,667,650,889 of record CM062818.1, read on the forward strand.
CTATGCTCTCAGTTGATGCTATTTTCAATTGAATTTCTTGCTTCAGATTTGATTATGATTTTGCTTGAGATTAAGTCTTGATGCTTAGATGTATTATTTCCTTTAAAAGTTATAGCTTGAGATTTATGATTGCATCCAGTTACTCTTGTATCAAGTTTTATAGTTCAACTTAAAAATCATTACTCTCTAGATTTATAGCTTGCACATATTGTGTACATTGTTGAAACAAAAAGACTTACCCGGGTTGATAATTAATGTGAGGCAATTAGGAGTTTTAAAAGACACCTATTAGCACCCAAAATTTTGGCGCTGCTATCGAGGAGAGTGTTGCCATTTCACAGAGATTGATGTATGTTTGATATTTGTTGTTGGGAAAGAATTGGGTATTAAAAACGGAAGGTAAGAACCAATGTAACGAGCAAGTAAAGTGCTTGCCCCTCCTTCCGCTTTTCAGCACAATTGCATAGAAGTTGAAGTAGGTGTTTGATGTTTGTCTACTGTGAAAGAATTGGGTATTAAAAACGGAAGGTAAAAACCTGCGTAATGAGCAAGTAAAGTGCTTTCTCCTCCACCCGCTTTTCAGCAAAATTTCGTAGGATTTGAAGTAGGAAATTTAGAGGTAGAATTTTTGAAAAAAAAAATCTCATAATTCCACTCAAGTGGTGATGTAAGAAACACCCATTTCACTAACCAATTGATAGGAACATTTGAAGGAGGAGCCTCAAAGAAACACATGAAAAACATCTTCTATTATGGTAAGAAATGGCTCACATTGCAACTTTTTAATTCCCTATCAAAGATCTAGGAGTTGTGACACAAATGCACATGATTCCCCCATCTTCTCTACCAAATTTTTATGGTTTAGCAAACGAAGACCCAGATACATTTTTATTTGAGTTCAAAATACTTTGTAGAGGATATGATTATTGTACTAATGATCAAAGGTTGAAAATGTTTCCTCTTACTCTAAAAGGAGCAGCTCTCCAATGGTTCATGAGCCTAGGTGGGAACTGCATCCAAACATGGGAGGACATGAAGAACACATTCTTGAAGAAGTACCAAGACTACCGCAAATCCAATGAAGATATTTTCGATATGATACAAGGGGAAGATGAAAGCTTGGAGGACTATGTGGAGCGATTTCGATACAACCTTCAAAAATCAAAGCATAAGTATTTGGAAAAAGAGATCTTAAAAACACTCCTACTTAAAGGAATCAAAGATGAATTTTTAGAACTCTTAAATCTGATAGGAAAAGGCGATGTTTTTCAGTTATCATATGATGATGTTTGTGAATTGTGCATAAGGTATTCCAGAGGAATCTCCAAGGCTGGTAAGAATTCTAGAGAATTTTCTTCTTTCCAAATCTGCTACAAGAACAAGAGACATAAGCGCTGAAATCAATGTTTTATTTGAAAATTAAAAATTTGATTTTATTAGCTCTCTAAATTCAAAATTGGATGTTTTCCAGGTTCAGAAAAATCAAGAAATTGAAGAAGTGTTTTTCCCTCATTACCGAAAGGAGCATCCCATAGATAGTTGTTCTTCCTTATCTAGGATGGAAGTAGCATATCAAAGAGATGAGGAAGCTGCAACAAGGTCAAAACCATGGAAATTGTGGCCTACATGTATGGTACAAAACACTTCCTCTCCATTCTCTTACTTGCATAATCCATTATGGAATACTCATGTGTTAGGGCAGCCATGTCCATCTCAATATAACCCCCACAAATCTTGTCTACAAGTTTGGCATGGTTCATCTTATGATTGCATGACTACTCTCCCTCATCTTGTAGCACAAACACATCCTCCATATTCTTCACCAGCTCTTCCACAACATCTTGCTTGCCTATCAAAATCATCCACTCAACCCAATCAACTACATCATCAAAATGCTCCATTCCCTACACAATTTCCTGCTCAACTCATTCCACACCCTCACCATAATAAACCAGTACAACATGCTTACAGTGTTGAACTGCAAAATTTACCCACCCTTCCCACCCATTCTATCTCACATGCACCATTGGAGAAAACTTATACTGAGATTCAGAATGTTTCAAATCCAAAAATTGTAGAGGTTATGGAAAAAAATGAGGTTTCTTCTAGTTTGCATCAACAAGCCATTTTAAAAGCTCAAGAAATTCATGATATGATGGCTATGGGAAATCAAAAAAGTAAAGGATATATTGAAGATTGGTTTCACTCCATCATTTGTTTGCAGCATCACTCCATACTTCAACAATTTTTGACACCATCTTTTCAAGGGAAGTTGGCTTCTCATACCCTAATATTTATTAACATGCATTTTTCAAATTTGGGTATGTACATACTTGAAGCCTTATTTCAAAAATGGTTCCACTAGAATTATTCTTACACGTAATCATATTCATTTTTCAAATCAGAATAGGTTAGTGTAGAAAATAAAATAAACACATTTTTTTAATGTAAAAATAGGTTTTTTGTTACAACACGTTGTGGAAATCAACATCGGTAATAAATATTTTAATTCATTTGTGTATGTAGATGAATTATAATTGAAATAACAGTTCTACAAACACTCGTATTCATTTTTATCACCGATTTGGAAAAAATGCTTGAATATCATATTTTTTGGCTTGTGGGCTTGATAAAATTTCTAAAAACATAGCCGGGAGAGTCATGTTTTGAGGGACCAAAAGGGAATATTTTTAAAACCTGTTTCTATATTCATTATCCCTTGATGTCTACTTTCTATCCCAAATTGAATCACTCAATTTGGATTTGAAACAAAAAAATTATAACCAAAACATTGATAAGGTGTCTAGCAAGCAGCTTAGGAACAAAGTTGGGACAGTCAGTTTCTGGAGGCCTAAATGACTATATCTTGAAAGATTGTTTCTATAGTATATTCCCCTATAAACATAGTTTACAAGGCAATCTGAATCACTCATTTTTGATATCGTGTGAGAAAATTATGACCAAAATACTGACTGTCTATTGTAAATCAGCACTCTTAAAATTCTGCTTTTCTAGCTGATCACTTGTGTATTTGACCCATCAATTCTTCTTGTATTCAAAACATGTTTTTATTGGAGATAAATAAATTAATATACTTTCATTTCCAATTTGAATCATTCGAATCTGTCATCAAACGAAAAATATATGCTTAAATATCCACTGATATTCTATATGGGGAAATTGAAAATGACTTTGTTATGCAGGTTGTTCTGAGTAAAATTGACATATCATATCATGAAATTTTCAAAACATGTTTTTATTGGTGATACAACTTTGAATTAGCTCCCATTGGCTTTTATATCACTCGAATCGGACCAAAAACAAAGGAGTTGTGATTAAAACACTGCTAGTTAGTATGGTTGACCACTGCTCTCTCGCAGGTGATAGATAAATTTTACTTTGTTATTTTTTTTTCCATGGATTTGTTTTACAGAGTAACTACTTGTTATTTTTTTGCATAATTCTTGGATTAGGGGAGCCTGACCACCTCTCTTTCTCCATGATTTAATTTTTTTATTGTAGGTAGACACTTGGTTTTTGCAGGTCTTAGGAGAATAAAAAAGGTCAATTTATGGACGAGCGATTCTTGAAAGAAATTTTAATGAAACAAGGGCATTTCATCCAATTCATTGCCTAAAGGATTCATAATAGAAGAAATGAAGAATTTATTTCCATTTGAAGATTCATGTCACTGCTGCCAAAACATTTTTCCAAGAGATCATTTTTTTTCCATTTTGATATTCCTTTGGGTAATAACATCATAGATGTTGTAACTTAATTTATTTATTTATATATTGTTTTTTTAAATAAATTGTTGTTCTTTTTTTATTTTTCTTATGTTTTTGTGTTTCAGGTGTTGTTTCCTTCAAATTGTAGTTTCTGCTCCATTGGCGATTGAACAATAAGGACCCCACCATGCAAGTTCTAGTTGCAGAAGGCAATCCTTCTACAGCTTCATTTCTGTAAAAATTTATTTCCTTTTAAATTGTAAATATGATTGTTTTATGTGTTTTTCTCTGTTTGTTTGTTGCTGTAAATATGATTACTTTTCTCTATTTTTCTATAAATACAATTGCTTTTTCCCGTTTTTTCTATTAATTTTCTTTCTTCTGTATCATTGCCCTTCTGTTTTTTAGAGCAGTTGGGATGATTTCTTGTATATGTTTTTTTTTTTCTCTCACTGTTTTCTTTGTTGTTCTCTACAGGGAACAGTTGTTGTTCCCTATAGGGAACAACACTTTTTTGCGTGTGTTTTTCTTTGTTGTTCCCTACAGGGAACAACACTTTTTTGAGTGTGTTTTTCTTTGCTATTCCCTACAGGGAACAACTGTTGTTCCCTATAGGGAACAACACTTTTTGTGTGTGTTTTTATTTTTTGTTTCCTACAGGGAACATCACCTTTCGCGTGTATTTTTCTTTGTTGTTCCCTACAGGGAACAACGGCTATTCCCTCTAGGGAACAACACTTTTTCATGTGTTGATTTGTTGTTCCCTACAGGGAACAACACTTTTCCGTGTGTTGATTTGTTCTTCCCTATAGGGAATAGCTGTTATTCCTTAAAGGAAAAAACACTTTTTCCATGTGTTTTTACTATTCCATACAGGGAACAACTGTTGTTCCCTCCAAGGAAACAACACTTTCTGCGAGTATTTTTTGTTGTTCCCTAAAGGGAACAACACTTTTTCCTAGTGTTTTTTTTTATTGTTCCCTCTAGAAAACAACTGTTGTTCCCTAAAGGGAACATCACTTTTTTCGAGTGTTTTTTTTTTGTTCCCTCCAGGGAACATCACTTTTGGAGTTTGATATTCCCTTAAGGGAACAACACTTTTTTTCGAGTGTTTTTTGTTGTTCCCTCAAGGGAACAACACTTTTAGAGTTTTTGTTGTTCCCTCTAGGGAACAACTCTTTTTTGAGTGTTTTTTGAGTTTTTGTTGTTCCCTCTAGGGAACAACACTTTTAGAGCATTTTTGTTGTTCCCTCTTCGAAACAACATTTTTTCTTCTTGTGAAGTTTTGTGTGTTGTGAATAACACCTCCTTCCTCTTATGGAATTATTCCTAGTTCATCTCGACCACATTTTACTGATTCCCTTTCATGGCATGAAGTACACTACTTTTATGAGGACACAAATTATGGATTCTATTGAAGTGAGTTAATATCATTCATGTTATGATATTTAACAGGACAGATTCTGGATGAGAGATTCTTTTTAAGAAAATGGACACAATTATTGATATACTACTTTACTGCATCATTCTCTGTTGTACATGATATTGATTGATCATCTTAATACCATGTTGGTTCTACCCTTCCTGGCTATAATATTATCTTTCTGTAATAAATGAGGTTATGGGTATATTTTTTTTCTATTGACTTCTTCAACTTCTTCCACCATCCATGCTCTTAAGGAGTACTGAGCCTCCCTTTATTTATCATAAAAATGTGTAATAATAGAAAAATTTTGTTTGCAGGTGGAGGGCAGGGGGTCTCATTAAGAGTCAGCCTACCATGTTCATAAGGTTGTAATAAAGTGACATTCCCATTATGGCCACTACACCAGGGTTATGATCCATTGGATGGCCAAAATATCCTTGGAACAGGAGGTCTCATCACGAGCCAGCCTGATCACTTTTGCTACATCCCAGTGAATGGCAGTGTGGTTATTTGGTTACCACGCCAGCACACTGATCTCTTCTGTAGAACAACACTGGAACTCTCCATTTATAAATTGAGGATCCTGGCTCATATGGGTTAAAAAACAACCCTGTCGAGGCTATGGACACCTGCTAGCAGCAGAGGCTCTGCTTATGGTATTGAAGTTATATCTTATCGTAAAGTATTACTATAATACCCTTTTCTTATTCTCTCTTTTTATCGGAGAAGTTATTTTCTTAATTTTTCCCTATTTTGAACCTTTACGCATAAGAAATTGTTTTCCGATCAATCGCATCATTTTCGGCTAGAATACCGTCAGCAAAGCATATTTTTGGCATATTGTTGCTCTTTTCTTTTTCGCATAACTTATCATCAATCCAGAGTGTCCTATCTCTTATTCATAACTATCTTTACACACTTTGCTCTCATTATAACCATACCTCTTGCCGTCCTATCATTAATATGTGTACTCTGTTTTATTTACTGTCGTACTGTTCATTCCCTTGCCTTGCCATCAAAACAACACTTTTCCTATGCTTTATGGTCATGAACACCCTTTTTCAATTAGAGGGGGAAGGTATGCATTATGGGATAGCATGCGATATAATTACTACACTCTTCCATAACTTGTTGATTTGACAAAATATTAGTATTGCATTTATACAAAAGTTTTTTCTTATTGGTATTTTTGCATAAGGCTTATCTATTGTTCTTCAAAACTAAAACTCTGGATTCAAGAAATTTGCATTCAAAATAGTGATTTGTTTACAAGAGAAGAACAAGTATGGGGGGAAACTCTATTTGCAGCAAGGCCACACTATTGCAACTAACAAAAGAGACTTGAGAAACTCGCGAACGCGAACAATTGTTCAGACATGATGTGCTTGCCTGGATTCTATCTTTTGCATCACTTTCAGCATCAACTCAGCCTACATCAGCTTCTGCAAATGCCAATCCATACATGTCATTCCACATTTTTTTTCGGAGGTAAAACTTGAGGTAAAATAGCATAATTTTCTAATTTATTACAAATTGAGGAGAATTTCATGAAAATCCATTGAGCATTATTTATCATAATTCATTCTACATCTTTACCACTTCCCATTTTTCAAAGACATAGATTCTTTCAGTTTGGGGAGTGTTCCTTTCATTTATTTATTTATTATGACCATGCCATTAATATTCTTTATCATCCATTGATCTTCTTATTCATTCTCAACACCTCCCTTATTCCATGTTGTTTTACACCAAGCATAGATTTCAACAGATGGTAGCAACCACTTCAATTTGTTTTCTAGCATTGCATGAGGGCATGCTAATTCTCCAGTTTGGGGGAGGAATTGCTACACACGATGGATGTTTTCTAATTTCTTTCTCATTTAAGGCATACAATTTCATTTTTATACAGTGCAGACATTGATTTGCGTATATCTTGTGATTTCTGGAAAACAAAGAGGTATCATTAAAACACACAAACCCAGAAAATTTCAAGTTAAGTTAGTTTTTCAAATTTTAGAAATCATGAACTGTCACCTACAACCATTTTGTTTATATCTCATTATCTGTGCACCACGACAATCTGATTTTTGGATCATAGAAGCATTAATATAGTAGAAATTTACTTGCAAAATTTCAACAAAATCTGGTTTGTAGTTTTTTGAGAAAATGGTTAATGAAGTTGGTTGTTGCTTATATCATATTTTGCTACAAGTTCATATACATATATTTAAATGTCAATGTAAAAATTGTTACATCTTCATCAACATTGCTAAAATTGAATATTCATTATTTGAGGAGAATTCATTTGTTCCATCCATTTCATGAGTTGGGATGAACAATTTTTGTAATATTGCTTGGCTAATACAGAGTCTTTGGGTTGCATGAGGACATGCAATATATTTAGTTTGGGGGTATGTTGGGCCGCTAGTTTTTCATTATTATTATCACTCTTTAACGCCTATTTCATCCATTTCTACCATTCTTTATCACATCATTTATCATGATTTATCATATAATTCCATTTTATAATTATTTATGCTCTTATGGATAAATATTATTTCTTCTCCTTTATTTTTAATAAATTGATTATTATTATGCATGATTTTACCAATGATGGTTTATTAATAAATTTGTTGTAACATCACTCACCATTTTAGCCTCCAAGATATTTTCCAGATTGCAGATTTGATCTCCAACTCATCATTAAATATTCCAACTCAGAAATTCGTTGGAATAAGAAGTGACAGTTTTACATTGGACGTTTTGGGCAAATGGAGAAGAATCTGGAAAATCCGAAACATGGGTTTTGTTCAGAACGGACCAAATTAGTTTCGTGATGCACATTTTCCCAAATTCAGTTTGTATTGAAAGAAATGGAAGGTTCTCTGAAGACGTTTTTCTCAGATTCGCTGTTGCAGCTGGTTTCCAAATTATCTCAGTTGCAATACCAAATTCAACCTGTTCCTGTTGCATGCTGATGGAAAGATATTTCAGATATGATCTTTCTGATCAATTTGTTGTGAACAATCCAATTTTGTTATGGGAATCATTTTGTAATCATATCTTTTGTAACTTCTCTCTGCTCTCTGTGTATTTAAATGAGAACAAAGATCAAAGAAGGGGATTAAGACGGATCATTAGAGATAGGATAGGATAGGATAGGAGGAGAGGGGATAATGGAGAGATTTTGATATATACATGTAATCACTGTTGAATTACAGGTAGACTATGTTATATTATTTTCATTCAATGAAAGAGTTTGTTGATTTCCCTTGACGCGTGCAGATCGAATCGAATGAGATGTGTTGATTAAGCCTAAGTGGTTTTTAATTCTTCGGTTACTATAAGTTCTTTCCTCCTAGAAGTGGCAAGGGCCCACCATAACTGGGAGATCTATCTAGATTAACACCAGTGTTGTGGATTTCCATTACCGGTTGCATTTCAATTCTGTCAATTATGTAGGTTGTGAGTGTTAATTTCATTGCAGAGCGTGTGTTAATTTCATTACAGAGTGTTTAATTTCTAGCATAAGCGTGAGTTATTTTTACACAGGCAGGCGTGGATTAGAGCATTGATTTCATTTTCTTTCGTTTACAGCATTGTAGAATAGGGCATACATGAGAGTGTGGTTATTATAGAATCAGCTGAAAGAGATTGGTTAATGCTACTGAACTCTCGGTTGACATCATTTCCATTTGAATTGCTTAATTGAGATTGAGTGTGATTTAGATAGAATCAGCTAGAAGAGATTGGTTAATGCTACTATGCTCTTGGTTGATGCTATTTTCAATTGAATTGCTTGCTTCAGATTTGATTATGGTTTTGCTTGAGATTAAGTCCTGATGCTTAGATGTATTATTTCCTTTAAAAGTTATAGCTTGAGATTTATGATTACATCCAGTTACACTTGTATCAAGTTTTATAGTTCAACTTAAAAAGCATTACTCTCTGGATTTATGGCTTGCCAATATTGTGTACACTCTCGAAACAAAAAGACTTACCTAGGTTGATAATTAATGTGAGGAAATTAGGAGTTTTAAAAGACACCTATTAGCACCCAACAGGGGGTGGGTAAATTCAAGTCTATGTGGTATGGTCCCTTTGTAGTAAAACGAGTTTTGGGAAAATGGGCTTATGAATTAGTTGATTTTGAAGGGAACAAGTTGGCGAAGCCCTGAAATGGGCTCCACCTCAAGAATTATTTTGCTTAGTTCTTGGGTGAGAAATTGTTTTTTTGTATATTTAATATTTTTGTACATATTTTGTCGGGCATTTTGTGATATCGACATTTGTTTGATCTTCTTTGGTAAGTGTTGATGGATGACTTGGTATATTTCGGATTCGCCGATGGTGCTAGTCGGCACACTTAGAATATTTCTTCCACGGCTTGGGTGATTTATTATCGATCTGATCAGTTGATGGTGTCAAGGGTAGTATGTATTGGTCCTACTTCAAATAACATTGCCAAATATACTACTGTTATTAATTTACTATCCGAAGTTATTTCTTATGGAATTGATTCGTTGGTAGTGTATCTTGACTCACAACTGGTAGTGTCACAATTAAATAACATTTATCGGGTTCGGGATCCTTATTTATATTGCCAATTTTTTAGAGTGAGGGTGTTGCAACGATCATTTGTTTATATTACATATGTGCACATTCCACGATCTGAAAATTCATTAGCGAATTCTATTGCTAATCAAGCATTAGATTGGCATATCAATCATTCATCAAATTAAACAAACATAAAAAATTTGGAACTGTATATATATATATATATATATATATATATATATATATATATATAGATATATATATATATATATATATATATATATATATATATATATATATATATATATATATATATATATATATCATAAAACTGCCTGTGTGTACATAAAGTGTTCAAAAAATAATATACAAAATCGGGACTAAATGCCCATAATCATGTCCAGTCTATCTATCAACCCAGCTCAGGATGAGTGGCTAAGAAGTTAACTACTGCATTGGCCATGCGTCGAAGTATGCGAACCCAGTCCCGTGGTACTCCTACCATGCAGCGCTGCATGTCCTCAAGTAGGTCCTTTATGGCTATCATCGGTACCTGGTGAGTCAATCTCACCAAGCTTCTTTGGACTACATATAGGACCCTCTCTGTCTTAGCAGCTGCCTCTTTGGCCCCTCTTCCGCAACACCTCTGCTGCGGGAATCCATCTGGTCTCACTCAACCCACATCTGGAACATGATCATTTTATCAGTATTTTGTCCCATCACAAAAATTTTCTAAGTTCATTTCATATTTAAAAAAGAAAAAAAAAATCTTAAAAATTGACAAAACTTAAAAATTTGACGAAATCTTAAAAATTGACAAAATTTTTAAGTGTGGGATCAGTGGAAATGATGTGAATAGTGATAGAAATTGACTATGATCACACACTTGAACACTTTGTGACACAACATAGATCATCCATAACATATAAAAATGTACTTCGCTTGATGAAGCAACCTTTGTGACAAGAGTGCATGAAGTGAGTGTGAGACATGTCTATGTGATGAGAACAATTCATTTCACAGAGATTCCCCTTTGAAGAAAAACACACTTCCCTTTGCATGAAAAACGATAATCCCATGCCCAAAGATGACACATACAGTCTATGATAAAGTGTGAAAGACTCTTAAGATCAAGGAGGGGAGCTTGAGATCATCATCTTACCAAATAAGTGACTAAGGAACGATTGATCACAAGATCCACAGTAGGCTCCGAAATTTGAGTACAGGCCAAAATTTTGGAGGGTGTTGGAGCCACTACAACATGTTCATAATGGTTCAAGTATATAATGGTGACTCTAATGTCATTAAATGTCTGCTAGGTGAATTAAAAGTGAGGTTTTTAACCATGCATTAGTAAGAGTCTCTCTATGTTGTCAAAAGTGTTGTACTATCTTGTTTATCAGTTGAAAATTGATGGTGTCACACATAAGAAAGATTGTTCTTGTTGCTAAAGGTTAGGTGTATGTGTTTAGGTAGGCAAGATTATGAATGTAATTCAATTGAGACTCAGACCAGCAAGAACTATTTCTCATTTCTCAGTTGCACAAGTATGTATTGTTTTAGAAAAAGATCCCACTTTCCTACTTGAGGAAGGGATTGGGAGTAATTACTCCTTTCCTTTTAACTCAATATTCATCATAGGATAGAGAGGAAGCTTCTTAGATCAGATCAAAGGTATATGAGGGTTTCATCATAAGAAGAAGTAGTTGACAGGTCCACGGGATCAGAAGACAGAGGGAGATTGTTTGGCAGGTGAGCATGATAGTATATTTTCCATTGATGTAAAAGGGAGGGAAGTATTATTGATAAAAAAAGATATGCTAAATAAACTCATACAAAGAAATAGAAATACCTTGAAAAAACACGGGGAGAGTATCAAAGATAAAGAAAGAGAAGTACGCTTATCTTTGCTTGAACATTGGTGAATCACTAGATGATGTTTTGTTTGATCTTGGTATTTATATTAATTGTAAAGGGGGGGATTGTTGTAAATATGTTTTCATTGATGGTAATGAAAAAGGTGGAAAAGAAGCATGGAAAAGGAGCATGGCATATGAGGTCAAGGATCGGCACAGACACATGGTGAAGGTGCAGGGAAGAAAAGAGACTTTAAAGTCAATATGTTGTCATTGATGGTTCTCCATTGAGCAGATTATTGTGGAAATAAGGTGCTCATTAAGAAGATTGTTGGAACTATGTTGTCGATAGATGGAAACAGGTGGCATAGGTGTCAAATGTATTTCTCATGGAGTAAGTTCTAGGCACAAAAGAAGGTTCAAGGTGAAAATAATAACAGAGAGTTTGAAGCCATTTTTGAGGTAGTAGATGAGCTGAAAGACTATATTGGACCCACTCAGCGAGAAAGTAATCTGAAAGAGATTTCCAAAAATATATATAGGTATACAAATGGCCTCTTGGTGTGATAGATAGAGTTAGTCAAAGTTGGGCCTACAAAAGTCAAAATCCCGGAAGCTCAGAAGGCTAGAAGCTCGAAACAACAATAAGCCAAGGTAGTAGGCCCATAACCCCAGAAACCTGTAACCCCAAAACCATAGACCCTTGTAAGGTTCTGTTAATTGTAATTTCTTAAAAAATCTAGGCAACATGGCATTTGGGCTCCAGATTAGCACAGTGAAAGTGATAGGCAGACCATACCCATAGGATAAATCAGGTGAATAGGCACATAGGAGGAGTAGTGGACCATACACTGGAGGTTCAGAACCTTGTAAGAGTTTATAAATTAAATTAAAATAGAGAATTCCGTCAATTGACAATATCCCGAAACAAATATTTTTCCAACATATAGCGGAGGAGTATAGCACACTGAGCCAGGCTAGAACCCAGAAATCCTATAATGTTTTTATAATTAAAATGTTGGAAATCATCAGGATTGAGGGCTTTAAGCATTAGAAAAGGTAGTAGGTCACATTGCACATAGAACCATTTACAAATGAAATTTCCTGCAAAACCAAGGATCGAGGGGCCCTTTCTTTCTCCTCTGAAAAGAGAGGTGACAACATATTACTGGTCACATGTGACATCAGTAACCACCCATTGTGAGGTGGACATGTGGCAAGCAATTTTGGTGTTTGGGGTACCCAAAAGGCCCATTTTTTAGTACATTTGGACCTATCAAAGGTTGACATGTAGCATGGATGACATCAACATGATGTCACCCTCGTGGGAAAACCTGGAGGTCGGAACCCCATAACTATTTATTAATTTAAAAAGAGCATCAGGGTCGCACGGAGTGTAGAAAGTACTAAAGAAAACCTAGAAGGTATGAAGCCCGTAACTCTTTAGAAAATGAATTCCCAAAAAGCTATGGGTACTAGGGCATCCAAGATGCAACTCAACAGAGGTATTAATGGTGCAGAGGAAGACAAAGAATGTGGGACATAACTAGAAGGTGAAGAGCCTGAAATAATTTCATATAAGTAACAGGTATCAAAGGTCACGAGCACCTATGTATAGGAGCAGGGTATTTCCAAGTGGGTCGATCTGTGGAGTATTAGTGGGCCAATGGAGAGTAAAAGTGGAAAAGTGTGTTGTAGTGGTTCAGGTAGGTCATGCCTCTTGCGATCCCGTAACCATTTAGGTAATAGAATTTACTAAAATCTTCGGGTAGAGGGGCTCAAGGTATTAGAGCTGGTGTTTTTGTGCGAATATGAAAAACCAAGGGCGCAACAAATAACAAAGGAAATAAGCCCCCTAACAAACCTTAAATGGGCTTAGCACCCAAAAGGTCCAACCAATGGTCATGGCACCCAATCCTGTGCTAGGAAAGTAGGGAGGTGTCAATGAAAGGGACTTAAGGTGAATTCGATGAATTTGGTAGCATTATCTGTTATAAAAAGAAAAGACTCAGGGAAGCTAAATTTGGCAATGTGATTGTTTTTTAGTGGCAACAACATGTTGAAGGGACTTGAGGCTTGGCATTGAAGGATGAGTTGTGTTGGAAATTGACAGCTCAAGGATGAATTTATCAAAATAGAATTTCTAAAAATAGAAAGTATCAAGTATGATTTTCCAAAAATAGTAAATCACCTTGCATCAATTGATAATCAAGCATTGTTGATGAAAAATCCCTTTTGATCATCAATCAATCCTAATAGTTCAATTTTGACTTAATCATCATCATTATTATTATTATTATTATTATTATTATTATTATTATTATATTATATTATATTATATTATATTATATTATATTATTATTATTATTAAAAAGAAATTCAAGTCTCTCAATCATGTCATATGTAACTCCCCTCAATTAATGCATATCTTACTCTCTATCTCGCTCTTAATGGATTCAATCCTCTCTCTCTCTAATACTCTTACACACCTCTTACGCTCTCTTACACACTTTAATGATTCATCATAAAAAGGTTCCTCTTACACCATAAGTTACACTTCTCTCTTAAATTCATAATTTACACTCCTTTCCTTAATGGCATAAACCACAATCCTATTTTGGCATATGTAACTCCTCCTCAAGGCATGTGTATTTCTCCTCCTTTATGTCAATAATTCATTGCCACTCATAGATATATGTGCCTCATATCATTTCACCTCATTTAATTTTGCATTTTGAATTTGAACTTGACAGAGAGTTGGAGAGACTTGAAGGAGATTGAGAGAGAGAGAGAGACTTGGAGAGTAAGAGAAGATCTTGGAGAGGTAAAGTGATTCATTTTTTGCATCGATTACTTCTATCATAGATATTCTTCAAGTTTGGGTGAACTTTTTCATTCTCTCATTGTAGTTTGTATCTTTGTTGTATAATTGATTTCTAATAGAAGAAGAATCTAAGTTGGGTTTTCCCCTTATGGGTTTCGCCCTGGTCATTGAACTAATTTCTTTGTGCCTCATTGAGTTCTTAGTTATCTTTCATTGTGCATATGGTTTATGTTCTATTTACAATTACTTAACTTATTTTGCAACATAAATAAGTTCTAGATTTAAGTGACTGTAACAACATAGAACATCAAAATTTCAACAAGTTGGCAACTATTTTAGCAGGATTAAGCCTGATAGTTGCATGGATGGGTCGACAGCCAATTTAGTGATAGTTTTGGTGGAACTTCCTATCAAGAGGAATTTTTCGAAAGTTAAGCCAAATATAGAGTCTACTAACTTTAGCAAACCATAGTTAAACCTGTAAAAGACCAAGATTAATTAAAATAAGCAGAAAAAATAACAGAACAAGTTCAGAACAGAAATATCAAATGTCTAGGACTTGGAGAGGATCTCAAGAAGAAATTATGAGTAGAGTTAGAAAACTAGAGTGAAAAACACATAAGAAAAGACTTAAAAAATCATGCAGCAGATCAAAGAACAAATTAACCAAATACTAAATCCAAAGATATCAGTATGGATTTCTTTAAAAGCATAATTCGAGTGGCAGAGTGTAGAGGGGTATTGTTCGTATGTGGATGAGAGCTATTTATGTAACGTGATGCATAATTTGGTATGCCATAAAGGTGTTTCAGAGACCAATCTTCGTATATGAAAGGGTATTTTTTAAGTAATGAAATATTGATGAAGGTAGTGTGGATTTGTTTAGTAATCCAAGATTATTGAAGGTGATGGTGTTGATGTTACTAGTGCATATAGTTTGGTGACGTGTCCATTAATCATAGATTTTTGAAGGTGTTTTGCATCAATAATAAAATATTTTTGAGGGTGTTTGCATCAACAATCCAATATTTTTTAAGGTGTTTGAAGGCTTTGATGAGAATTTGCAAGTGAAAAACATTATTTGTTTATGAGATAAGAGGTCTCCTGGTTCTAGTTTGAAAATGGATGAAAAAGGAATCAATAAGACCAACAAGTGGTAGCTTGCATATTAGGGGTTGGAGCTCCTTCGAGTGGGTACTGGTAAATGATTGGGGGCAAGAGTCGCTTTCAATAGAGACTAATAAACGAGCAGGGGAAAGATTCACTTCTAGTGAGTATTAGTTAATGAGTAGGGGCTAGATTCCCTTTCAGCAGAGACTGACAAACGAGTAGGGGTAAGACTCCCTTCTAGTGAGTACTAGTAAATAAGCAGTTGTACTAATCCCTTTCAATGGTAGGTGATAAATCATCAAGGATAGAAGTTTCTTTTAGTAGCAGCTGATAAACCTACAAGTGGTAGCTTGTGGGGAATTAATGTAATAAATTTACAACTTGTAATAAAAGGAAGATTGATGTCTTGTGTTTATGTTTCTCATGTTCTTATAATATTATGTTTATCATGATTGAGTTATGTTGTTGATCCATGAAATATTGCTAAAGTGATTGAAAATATAATTTGTGAAAACTTGTATAATTTGATCACACTATCGATTCACCCCCCCCTTTAGTAGTGTCTTGATTTCCATTGTTTATAATAGAAATACTACATCTCACTTGCATGGGTTTTTATATAGGCCTTGTACGTTGATTTGGGGAATCAATGTGCAATATAAAGATGATTATAATATGGTGGGTCAATAAGGTATGATAATGAAAGTTGATAGTATGAATGGATACGGGCAATTTCCTGAGCTTGGAGTTGTAATACAAGTGGCGGCAGTCGAAATAATTCTTCTGGGGAGAATTTCCCTGGGGTCGATAGGACATGCAAGGTAGGTGTAGGCATGTTCTGACTAGAGTGGTGAATGATAAATGGATGGCGTGGTGATCGACGAGCTCCAACCAGGGGCGAATAGGGATTGTCGTCGAGTTCAAGACATGAAAACATGGGTGGGAACCCTTTTCCTAAACAATCTTTGTACACTTTCCAAAATAATGTAAATGTGGTGTGTGATGTATGTTAGCCTCCTGCTGCAGCAAGTTAATCATCTTTCATGATCCACATTTTTCATGCCAAATATGTCGTGCTATGCATGCTGCAATGCTCCATATTTGCTACAGATGGCCAAAAGAAAATCTTTATAGGACTGTGCTTCTCCAAAGGCCAATGCTGTGTTCCAATTTTGATAAGCAGTCCATTTTTCGGTCCGAGGCAGTTTTTTCAGTTGGAGGTACTCAGGCTGGAGTTTACTAACATATCTCTTGTTCTCATCACCTTTATTATATAACTCCCTATTAGTTTTTCCCCTTCCCCTATTTAATCATATATATAAATCCCCCTATGTAAATACCCCTCCCTGGCATTATAGCCATAATTCTACCAAGTCCGGGAAATCTCAGTCCATCTGGGACTGTTTTTAGCCCATCCGCGTCATTGAGGAACTGGTTTGACATCTGGTCAGCTAGTAACCTCTCCCTTAACCCTAAAATCCCCAAAAAACCCACATTCTGCCCCTAACCCAAAGTTCCTGCGCATAAATATTAACCCGCGCCTTTATTTAACCCCGTAAACCCATTCTCCTAAGTTTATAACCCATCTGCCGCGCATATTAAATTCGGAATATTCCTGCGAATATTCCCGCCCGTTAACCCCCTATCCCGTCGCATCCGCCGCCAGCCGTCCGATCCACAGCCCCGCAGATCTACGGCTGGCGGGCATCCTCATCCCCGACGCGCCCAGCCTTTAACACGCGTCAGGCGTCGGGCTGTGGCAGAGCCCCTCGCTCCAAAACCACCATTCCCCATAAGCGGTGCGCCACATACCGCTTACCGCCCCGCCTGGTGATGTCATGCCCATGTCACCCCCTGCACAGTCATGCCCACGTCACCCCTTGTCCAGTCACCTGATGAGTCACCCACCTGCGTGGCCTCCTGCCATGTCACTGCCACATGTCCCCGCCACCGTACCTGCCACGTCACCGACCGTACGAGATGACGTCATGCTGACGTCATCCTGCCACGTCGCCATGATGACGTCACCCGCCGTACAATGCTGACGTCATCAGCACTTTTTGGGCGCAGAGGCGCAAAAATCGCACTTCGGAGCCCCAGAATCGAATTCTGAGGCAGTTTTTGATGAGCGATATCGCTCATCGCAGGATTTTTTGGGCCAAAATGGAGAATCTTCAGGGAATCTTTAAGGAATCTTCGCTCCATGCAGCCCCAGGAAGCCCGAAAAGGCGCAAAAATGATCCGTTTTCTTCACAGAGCATATCAAAAGGATCAGAAGACAATTCCAGATGATACAGAGGCCGAACAGCGGCCATTTACTGGTGATTAGACCCACAGCACATCAGATCAGCAGCCCAGATTTTGTCAAAGAGTATCAGTGGAAGAAAAGATGCCAGAGAGAGTCAGTCATGATTTTTTAGGGGCTCAAGGCACCTGAACATTGATGAAGCCCCCAGAGAGTCAAATCGATAAACATCAGCCCATCCTTGCCTTCAAATCACCGTCAAGGCATTCAAAGCACCAGGATAGCAAGGACGCAGAGACCCATACCCGTTTATTGCAGAAAACACCGCAGCAAGCCACCGAGGACAGCATCATTCATTCAGTTTTGACACATCGGCCCTGAGCACGGCCCGAGATATTCTTTGTATTTATTTTAGGATAGGATTAGGTCAAGTAGTCATTTTTTATGACCTAATTAGGTCAAGATGTAATAAATGAACTCTGCAGAGAGTTTTTCTCTATATATACCACCCTCTGTATAGTTTTAAGGGTTGGTTAATTGATAATTTTCACCAGAGACTCGATGTGTATACCTGAATTTCTCTGTAATGAAAGATTGCTTTAAGCTTGGAGAGCGAACTGTCTGTTGTTGAAGAATGTGTTGAAGAGTTGAAGATGGAATTCCTGCGCTGCGTCCTGAAGCAATAAGTGCCTCTTATCTCTGTTTATGCGTTTGCCATTATCTAAATAGCAGGTAGAAAGAATAGCCTAGAATTAGTTTAAATACTCTCTATGCTCAATTCCTGTTGTTTTTTTATGTTTTCTTCTTAATGAACTGGCTATGAACATTGAATTCCTTCTGGCTCATGTTTTCCCCAGTTCACCTGTGCTGGCCAATTACCTAGGGATTCTTAACTGCCCCTAGGTAGCGCCTTGTTACTTTCTCGGCTAATCTGTTGGAGAGATTCTTAACTGCCTCTCTTTCTTTAGCATTCAGTTCATCCATTAAACCTGAAAATTGCTTCAACCTCAGTTATCTTGCTCCATGTTCCCTCACTGTTATTAAGGAAACACACCAGCAGTTCCCCTCCTCGACTCCACGCCCAATGGTTTGAAACATTCAGACTATACTCAGCCTCTCTACCTGAAAGTGTCAGTTTTCCCACCAAAACTCAATCAAAACCCCTGTGCATCATATCTAGCCTAAAATCACCCCCTTCAACAAAGCTAAATCATAAAGAGAGAGCCCTCTCTGACTACAGGCAGGCTAGGGCCTGCAATCCAAAGTTGGTTTGTGGTTACCTCGGCCGTATCCCTTTAGGAGTCAAAAGGGACAACCTGAGTGATAACATAATGGTGACTCGACTGAGGAGATGAATCATGTGTTTATTAGTGTAAATCCTCAATTTTGACCAGTTCGCCTCGTTTTCTGGAGAAAGTGTTCCTTTCTTCAGGGTTTTTCATGTTCAGCTCTGATCTGTGACGATGGACAGAGATCAGGCACTTCAAGGTTACATCATCCACCTGGCGACTCCACATCATCCTCATAATAAAGACTCCTCTGGAGAAATGAACCCGAAGGAATTGTATATGCAGATCAGGCTCTCGACTTGGACTATCATCCAAGAAATCATGTTCTTTCTCTTGCACCAGATTTTGCTGTGCATATTGTACTTTAAAAGCGATTTTATGTCAGATTTTTGTGTTTTTCCTTTGGAAAAGATTGTTGAAAAGCCTCCTTGCACATCAGAGCAGCAGCTTTCAAATGCTGTGGAAGATCATCATACAGTCAAGGAGGAACCAAAAATAGAGTCCAGTCTTCTAGTCCCTGTACATACTCCCGTGCCTCGTAAAGTTCCTGAAAGATATAAGCCGCTCATTTTGCCTCCTGCGCTTGGTCCCCTGCCGGCAAATCATCTTGAATATCTCCCTAGATTTGATGGAGAGAATGGCACTACTGCCCAGAAACATATCCAGGCTTTTGAAGATTATCTTAATACATTTGAAGTGGAAAATGAAGATGTCAGTCTTAGACTGTTTGCCCTTTCTTTGCAAAGCGAAGCTAGGACTTGGTTTAAAGCGTTGCCTGAGGCGAGCATCTCTAAGTTTCAGTAGTGTGCCAAGCTTTTCCTTGACAAATGGATGATCAGAAGTAATCTCTTCTTGCTCGTCGAAGAATACAATCATTTAGAAAGGCATCCAGATGAATCTGTCCAGCAGTTTTCAGACAGATCCAATCAATTTTATCAAGCCATGCCTCTAAATGTAAGACCTCCCCTTGATTTAGCTCTATTGCAATATCCTAGAGCATTTGACGCAGAAATGGAATTCTGTTTAAGAGAAAGATGCCTGTCCACTTTGAAACAGATGCAGGACATAGCTGTGGACGTAGAGGCAAATTTAAAAAGGAGGGAAGAACAGCGCAAAGCAGAGCAAGAAGAGAGATTTCATAGTGTGCTACAAAAGACAGAGGAAATGATGCAGCTGATCACAATGAAAGTGGAAAGTTCAGAGCACCAGAACAGATCTGTTTCACAACAGGAAAGTAGTGACATTCACGAACAAACCTGCCACAAAACAGATGACATATTCATCCAGCCATACATGATGGAGCAGTCTCCTGATATACTGTGTGAATATAATAGCTTCTCTTCTTTCAACTCTCTGCCCAAGTACGATCTGCATGATGATGACTATGAGCCTAACGACCAAATCAGCCTTGCAGAGGAATCAGATCCTATTTTGGCAGGAAGCAGTGTTCAGGTTCAGCAACCTGAACCCAATGATCAGCGTGCCCGTCTCAGCTATGAAGAAAAGGAGGAAAACGCAGAGTGTGTTCATTTCGGTGAAGGAACTTTACCCTTTTGTTTTGAATCTTTTCAATTTATCAAGGATAACTATCATGCTGTATATGATCAAGTGTCGCCACGTGTTGCTATTGACCGTCTAGAGGTAAATCAAGATATTGTTCCAAAGGTATCGCCTCTAGTTTTGCAGCCCCAAAGAGCCATTGAATATCAGATTGAGGAGGACCCAGAAGCAGAAGCATATGACCAGATGATCCAAGTGGATCCCCTGCCTCTTTTTTTTCAGCCATCTGAGTTATTCAAAGAAGAAGAAGACCAGCAGCCTGCTCAGATCAGTCAAGTCATATTCGAGCCAGATTGTAATAAATTGCAGACACCTCTGCCAGTGTTGAATGACTTATCCGCTGGTAGGCAGAATGATGAAAGAGATCAATGCACAACGCCATCAATAGGCTGCAAGGCTCAGTATCGAGTTGTCGATGATCTCCCGACTCCAAGGCATGATAGTAATCCTGAACCTTTGTACAGTTCTTTAATTCAGCCAAAAAATTGTATATATATGTTGCAAGACAGTTTTGTACAGTATTTAAACATCGTAAAGGAGTTCAGTAGCTTCCTGATCTTCCCAAAGATGGACAAAGCCATAACAAATTGCAAAATCTCAGTTGGTGTCACTAGAAAGCACAAGCAGCAAAGCCCACTCATGTTATTATTACTTAAGTGGTTGCATTGGCTATTTCACTTCACCTAGCAACTAAGTGAGTGCTGGTTAGGGTGGGTAGGTAGGTAGGATCAATAAGGCAGCCAGCCAAGAGAAATTTGCAGAACACAACAACAATTGAATACAAGGCATTCTGACCTGCTGTTCTTGACTTTTCACAAGGAAAAGCCATCCCCAAGTGGAGCCACTGTTAGCCTCCTGCTGCAGCAAGTTAATCATCTTTCATGATCTACATTTTTCATGCCAAATATGTCGTGCTATGCATGCTGCAATGCTCCATATTTGCTACAGATGGCCAAAAGAAAATCTTTATAGGACTGTGCTTCTCCAAAGGCCAATGCTGTGTTCCAATTTTGATAAGCAGTCCATTTTTCGGTCCGAGGCAGTTTTTTCAGTTGGAGGTACTCAGGTTGGAGTTCACTAACATATCTCTTGTTCTCATCACCTTTATTATATAACTCCCTATTAGTTTTTCCCCTTCCCCTATTTAATCATATATATAAATCCCCCTATGTAAATACCCCTCCCTGGCATTATAGCCATAATTCTACCAAGTCCGGGAAACCTCAGTCCATCTGGGACTGTTTTTAGCCCATCCGCGTCATTGAGGAACTGGTTTGACATCTGGTCAGCTAGTAACCTCTCCCTTAACCCTAAAACCTCCAAAAAACCCACATTCTGCCCCTAACCCAAAGTTCCTGCGCATAAATATTAACCCGCGCCTTTATTTAACCCCGTAAACCCATTCTCCTAAGTTTATAACCCATCCGCCGCGCATATTAAATTCGGAATATTCCTGCGAATATTCCCGCTCGTTAACCCCCTATCCCGTCGCATCCGCCGCCAGCCGTCCGATCCACAGCCCCGCAGATCTACGGCTGGCGGGCATCCTCATCCCCGGCGGGCACTCCGAAACCACCATTCCCCATAAGCGGTGCACCACATACCGCTTACCGCCCCGCCAGGTGACGTCATGCCCACGTCACCCCCTGCAGAGTCATGCCCACGTCACCCCTTGTCCAGTCACCTGATGAGTCACCCGGCTGCGTGGCCTCCTGCCACATCACTGCCACGTGTCCCCGCCACCGTACCTGCCACATCACCGATCTTACGAGATGACATCATACTGACATCATCCCGCCACGTCGCCATGCTGACGTCACCTGCCGTACAATGTTGACGTCATCAGCACTTTTTGGGCGCAGAGGCGAAAAAATCGCACTTCGAAGCCCCGGAATCGAATTCTGAGGCAGTTTTTGATGAGCGATATCGCTCATCGCAGGATTTTTTGGGCCAAAATGGAGAATCTTCAGGGAATCTTTAAGGAATCTTCACGCCATGCAGCCCTAGGAAGCCCGAAAAGGCGCAAAAATGATCTGTTTTCTTCACAGAGCATATCAAAAGGATCAGAAGACAATTCCAGATGATACAGAGGCCGAACAGCGGCCATTTACTGGTGATTAGACCCGCAGCACATCAGATCAGCAGCCCAGATTTTGTCAGAGAGTATCAGTGGAAGAAAAGACGCCAGAGAGAGTCAGTCATGATTTTTTAGGGGCTCAAGGCACCTGAACATTGATGAAGCCCCCAGAGAGTCAAATCGATAAGCATCAGCCCATCCTTGCCTTCAAATCACCGTCAAGACATTCAAAGCACCAGGACAGCAAGGACGCAGAGACCCATACCCATTTATTGCAGAAAACACTGCAGCAAGCCACCGAGGACAGCATCATTCATTCAGTTTTGACACATCGGCCCTGAGCACGGCCCGAGATATTCTTTGTATTTATTTTAGGATAGGATTAGGTCAAGTAGTCATTTTTTATGACCTAATTAGGTCAAGATGTAATAAATTAACTCTGCAGAGAGTTTTGCCCTATATATACCACCCTCTGTATAGTTTTAAGGGTTGGTTAATTGATAATTTTCACTAGAGACTCGCTGTGTATACCTGAATTTCTCTGTAATCAAAGATTGCTTAAAGCTTGGAGAGCGAACTGTCTGTTGTTGAAGAATGTGTTGAAGAGTTGAAGATGGAATTCCTGCGTTGCGACCTGAAGTAATAAGTGCCTCTTATCTCTATTTATGCGTTTGCCATTATCTAAATAGCAGGAAGAAAGAATAGCCTAGAATTAGTTTAAATACTCTCTATGCTCAATTCCTGTTGTTTTTTGATGTTTTCTTCTTAATGAACTGGCTATGAACATTGAATTCCTTCTGGCTCATGTTTGCCCCAGTTCACCTGTGCTGGCCAATTACCTATGGATTCTTAACTGCCCCTAGGTAGCGCCTTGTTACTTTCTCGGCTAATCTGTTGGAGAGATTCTTAACTGCCTCTTTTTCTTTAGCATTCAGTTCATCCATTAAACTTGAAAATTGCTTCAACCTCAGTTATCTTGCTCCATGTTCCCTCACTGTTATTAAGAAACACACCAGCAGTTCCCCTCCTCGACTCCACGCCCAATGGTTTGAAACATTCAGACTATACTCAGCCTCTCTACCTGAAAGTGTCAATTTTCCCACCAAAACTCAATCAAAACCCCTGTGCATCATATCTAGCCTAAAATCACCCCCTTCAACAAAGCTAAATCATAAAGCGAGAGCCCTCTCTGACTGCAGGCAGGCTAGGGCCTGCAGTCCAAAGTTGGTTTGTGGTTACCTTGGCCGTATCCCTTTAGGAGTCAAAAGGGACAACCTGAGTGATAACAATGTACATACATGGAGATGAGTGCCCCATGAAAAATGGTGACCTACATGATGATGGATGTAAGGTTTTTCTAAGGGAGGGGGCCCCATTGGTGGGTCTCGATGTGAGGTTGATGAGAGGGATGAAGTGACACAAATGAGCTATGCCATATAGAGGGATGATAGTCTTAATGTAAAACACAAGGGTGCATTCAACTTAATCCGACAGAAATAAAAGAGATGACCCAAGAGTAGGTTTGATATGGAGTAAGTATAGAGGAGGAGAATTAGGTTGATCTTCAATACGTAAGAATGAAATGGCTCCCGCGCCTGAGTGTATCGTCATGGATCCCAATCGTGTGAGGGGAGCTATAAAATGGGCTGATCCATGAATGGGGAGGTACTATCAACCAGCATGACCTTTTACCATGTTCAAGGGGGGTGGTAAACATGGCTGAGATGATGGACGCTATGGTGCATTTCTGAGAAATGATGTTAGGATATGCACAGCTTTGTAGGGAGCCTATCATGCTATGTGGAGAATGATACCTTCACTGTTGACGGCCACCAGGGCATTGATTATGTTGGAAAACTATCAATATACCTGCAACTTTGGCAACCAATAACCCAAGTGAAAGCATCTTGATAAAAACATATATAAGCTAAAATCTACTAAACAAGATGCAATGAATGAACATGGGAAGGTGCAGAGCTAGGTCTAGGAGCTATTTTATGTTGTAGAAGTCAGCGTGTGCATCAAGGAAGCGCGCAGCGGAAAACAAGAGGTATCGAGTCAAACTTTGTGATTTTGGTAGATTAGGGTAGGTAGGTCGTACAGGGTGGCATGTACAGACCTATTTTTAGGGAGATAACTTTACCCACATAGGCGATTGTTAAATAGTCACACTGTCCCCACATATCAAGAAAATGCAATCATGCAGTGTGTGCAGTTGTGGAGAAAATAGTCGCAAGGTCATCTATGGAACAACCCCGCAACGTGTGCATTAACAAACATGCAACTATTCAAGAAACAATTGTGCGGCTTGTGCATCTATGAGAAAAACAGACGTGTGAAAGTCAGGTCGGCATCCTCGCGACTTAAGTCTTAGCAGATGTGATGGTTGTGCATCTGTATGGTTGAATTGCACGGGGTACCACATGTTTATCAAAGGAACAAATGTGTGGTTGCGTGTTTGTTATTAAAAAAGG
The DNA here is from genome assembly GCA_031772625.1 of Pinus tabuliformis. Taxonomy (NCBI): domain Eukaryota; kingdom Viridiplantae; phylum Streptophyta; class Pinopsida; order Pinales; family Pinaceae; genus Pinus; species Pinus tabuliformis. Next base: position 1,667,676,035 of record CM062818.1, read on the forward strand.
CATGTAGGCTTAGAGATAGACATTTTTTTAGACTATGAGGATAATTTTTTCTTTTCTACATCCTTTTTGGCAGGATGGGGATGATGTGGAGGGAGCGTGATTGGAAGCCTATCTAGATAATGATTGTTGGTGATGCTCAGGAAAATTCTATGCTAGCTATATGGGGGTTGTTGAAGTTCATTCAGAACGCCTTGCTTAGGTGGCAGGATGAGTTCCTTCATTTTGTGATACAGAGGTGGGACCTCGATCGAGAGGTGTTTAGGATCCGGGGTAGATATTTGGCATTCACTGTTGCTATGGACATTTATTCTTTTATAGGGTTGGTGCCTTGTGGAGAGGTACTATTGATATCACTTCCTCATGGGAGGGAGGATCTGCAGGTGTGAATGAGGGTTCATTGTCAGCCCAATGATAATGATCAAGGATGTGTCCAGATTGAGAGTATTTTGTATTTAGCTGAGTGAGCCACTTTAACGATTATTTTGCACCTTATTGGTTCAACCTTCCCTCACCGCATTTCTGGACCACATATTGTTGTCCTTCAAAGCCTTCATGAGGGTCATTTATATGACTAGGTTGGCTTTGTTTACAAGGGGGATGATAGTGCAGCTTATGCAAGTGTGTAGAGGACAGTCAGAGAGTTTTTTCTATGCCAATATTCTATACAACATCCTCTATGAGAGGATTGTGATGCTACTTCCTATTGTAATAGTGCCACCGGGACCTCAGAGGGATCCATAGATATGGTGGTGGGCCCCTGTGATGCCTCATGTAGGCGGAGGTGAGGTGGGGTGATACTAGAAGCCCACGGTAGAGGGTTGGTTTATGTCCAACCCTCAGATGATTCTGGAGTACCCATATTGGGGTGTGGGTTTCAACGGAGATCTAGAGATGGGATTACCCCCTTGTGATGTTTGGGGTCCAACAAGTATGTGATTTGTGTGTTCTACATTTGTGCTTATTTTCATGTATTTATGATGTATATTTATGATGATACTAATACCATATATGTTTGGTTGTAGATGTGGGTCCTCATAGATGACTTTTGGCCTACTTGGTGGGAAACGAACCTCGGTGACTAGCCATAGCTGGTGTGGCAGATGTGCCATGGTGGTTGAGAGATGACAGGGTTCAAGAGGACCCTGAGAGACCATCTCATTGTTGGTGCTTTGAAATAGGTGGTCCCTCTAAAGAAGGAGGTAGCTCCTTCACCCAATCTGAGATGGCGAGACTTCGGGAAACTATAGAGGCTACAAAGGCTTGGTTAGATGCTTCAAAGGTGAAGTAGAGGGAGGTCGAGGATGTGTATGGTCGTGCAGTCACCCTATTGTGGGGGATGCCTAAGGAAGGTTGGGTGGTGTTGGGGAAGTACATGGTGGAGATGGTTATGGCTTGTGATAAAGTGCAGTGGTCGGTCCTTCATCGTCTTGTGATGGTAGTGATGACTCCTCATCCTATCTTGGCTCCAACACCATATGAGGCTCAGGGGGTCTCAGGTGGTGGGTGTCAAGGGTGATGACCTTAGCCCTAGATGTATTTAGGATGTATGTACCAAGGAAGTCACCCATTATGAGGATGCTCCCCTGTTGATGACTTATTTTTCTGGCTCGTGTCAGCGGATGTATATATTTTTTGTACACATATATTTTTTGTAAATATTTATATATATCTACAAGATGGTGATTTTTGCGGCTCTCATGATGTGTTTTTATGTGCATGCTTCTATACATGTGATGTATCTCTGCATTTATTTGATGGATATGGTGCTCATGATTTATGTGTCTTGATGATGATATATATGTGATACATGCCAGTCTAGGATTTGATTAGCTATGTGACTGACTATATGATTTTGATCTCTTGGTATATGTGAAAATGTGATATGATCAAAATTACGAGCTAACCTTTGCGTATGCAGGGATTTCCGAAAAAGGCATGGATCATGTAATTTGAAGGTTTTGTTCAATTGTGATACAATAAGCTAGGAATCAAGGAACACATGCAGGTGATTGATACCTAGACGGGAGGCATCAGCCAAGAGGTCTATGATGACATCGTATTCCTCTTGATTATTTGTGGTTGATCTGATACATAGCCCATTGTGGTGAGAGGGTGTTAGGTCAGGAGAGTATATGGCTCAGGTTGTTACAGCGAGGTTTTGCAACCATCGAGAAGCACCATCAGCGAACCCAAGATGATAGGCTGGCGGATGATCCATCTGCAACACATGATGAGAGAGTGATTTTAGTGTACATTCATAATGAGGTGGTCATCATAAAAAAAAAAAAAATAAATAAATAAATAAATAAATAAAAAAATCCATGGTGCATACATTTATATTCTAGGACTAATTTATTGTTGGGTTGTGTTATATGCTTTCCACGACTAGCCCACGTAGTTAACTGGGGGGTTAGGAGGGGGGCGGAGCCCCCCTTTCGTTGTGATGATTGTGTAGCGGGGGGAGTCATAGGGGGTTTGAGGGGTGCAGGTAACCCCACTCTATGGGGTCTAGGACAGCGCCCCAAAAAATTTTGGTTTTGGATCCTATGTTAGGTTAGGTAGACCTACGTATGGTTTTGTGAATGATTTTCACACATGGTTTTGGACGCGATGTTTTTCGGTCCATGGTATTGGATGCTTCCACATGTATAAATATGTATTGTAACATTGAAAGGAAAATAATGAAAAAATCAAGCTGGTAGTCCCGGTTTTGGGATCCAGGGGAAAATCTCTGTGTATATGTGTTTTATCTGTTATGCTCTCGCATTGTTTATTTTCTGTGTTTTAGAATTCGTATGCAGGTAATTTCTATACAGGGTTAAAACCTACATTTGGTATCAGAGTTTTTTTGGCTTCAAGGGGATGCCTTTGTTGCTGAGGGGTTTCGCTCAGGCCTGTGGTAGACCCTGTTCAGAGGGAGATCTGCGAGATCGATTCTGGTGGTGAAAGAAGATGGCGAGCAGTGGAAAGATAGAGATCAAGGAATTTAATGGTCAAAGTTTTGAGTTGTGGAAACTCAAGATGGAGGATCTGTTAGTGAATAAAGATCAGTGGATTGTAGTATATCCTGGTACTAAACCAACGAGAGTGTTCGATGAAGAATGGAAGAAGTTAGATCAGAAGGAAAAGAACACAATACGATTGTGTGTCTCAGATTCAGTATTGTTGAATGTATCAGGGGAAGCTACGGCTAAGACTTTGTGGGACAAGTTAAGGACTTTGTACCAATCTAAGTCTCTAGTGAATAAACTATTCCTACAAAAAAAGTCGTATAACCTAAGGATGAAAGATGGAGACTTAGTGACAAAGCATCTGAATGCATTTAATACTGTGGTAATCTGTGGATCGTTGGATTAGAAGTGAAATCGGTTCATTAGCCCTTACCTTGTTCATACAACCCACCTACCATCAATACATAGTTACTTAACCTATACCATTAGGGCTTTGGAGGGAATCTAGAAGACCTTTATAAGTGCCGGATCGGAGGGGTTCGTGAATGGATGGAAGGAGTTCGGAATTAGTAAATCGAAGGCGTATTTCAGCTTGTTAACGTTGGGTCGCGTCAAGCAAGGGGTATTATTTCGCTTGTCCATATATAATCTTCCTTCGGGCTTCGCAATAGGCCCAGACAGAGGCGCTCGACGGGAAGAGGGAGGAAAGAGTCTAACTCATCCGGGTATAATTCTCTACGAAAATGAATGGCATTTCAATGTTCAATATCCTCTCTCATACCATGTCTCTCGAGAACTCACTCCCGAGAACTCACTATGGCGGGGGCGGGCGGTCGTCTCTTCTCGTTGCTAAGCGGGAATCTCAACTAAAGAAAGAAGAATTCTATTCCTCAGCATGTTGATATCAAAATTTCAGATGAAGATAAGTGCATTAGTTTGTTGTGTTCTCTACCAGATTCATGGGATAGTCTGGTTATTGCAATAGGTAGCAATGCAATTGCCTTACAGTTTGATGAAATAGTCTCATCCTTGCTGACGAAAGAGATGAGATGGAAAAATATGGAGAGCCAGAATGGTGATGCCTTGTTTGTATGAGGACGGTCCCAGAACAGAAACAAAAATAAGTCATCGAGTGGGAGATCTAAATCTAGAGGGAGATATAAATCTCCAGGAAAACCTGTAAAGGTGGTGTGCTGGAAATGCGGAAAGGAAGGGCACTACAAAAGGGACTGTAAATCTAAAGCTCCTGATAAAGGAAAGGGATCTGATGATGCTCCTTCTGCAGAGGCGAAAACCACCTCAGATGAAGGTGGGGATGTGTACTTGGCTTATTCAAGTACACATGTAGATCATGAGGCATGGTTGATTGACTCAGGTGCATCCTTTCACTTCACTCCCCATAGAGAGTGGTTATGTGAGTATGATAAATATGATGGTGGTGATGTCTTCTTGGGGGATGATAGGAAGGCTAGAATTGTTGGTCACAAAAAAGTAAAGTTGAAGTTGCAAGGCAGAAGGGTTAGAACACTTTCGGGTGTTCTACATATTCCTGCATTGGCCAGAAATCTAATTTTTGTAAGAAAGTTGGATGATGCAGGTGTAAAAACAGTGTTTGAGAAGGATACCTACAAGATGGTTCAGGGAGAACTAGTATTGATGCGGGGAGTTTTGATTGGAACTCTGTACAATCTGCAAGGTAGCATTGTTGTTGATGGGTGCAACAATTCTGTGGTTCCTGAAAGTGGAGCAGAAAATCTAGTGGTCTCTGGAGAGAAGACCATGTTGTGGCATCAAAGGCTTGGACATATTGAAGAGAAGGGCCTTTGAATACTTCATGGTAAAGGTATGGTAGAAGGTATGAGTAATATCTCTTTGGATTTTTATTTCTGTGAAAATTGTGTATATGGGAAGTAGAATCGGATGAGATTCCCCACTGGTGGTAAGAGGGTGAAACATATATTAGAGCTTGTGCACAGTGATGTGTTTGGACCTGTGAAGGTTCCATCACTGGGTAAGTCTGTGTACTATGTATCATTTATAGATGACTTCTCAAGGAATACATGGATATATTTCCTTAAGAAGAAATCTGAAGTCTTTGACAAGTTTAAAAAATTCAAGCCTCTAGTGGAAAACCAGACAGAGAAGAAGATAAAGGTGCTGAGGACAGATCACGGTGGAGAATTTTGCAATAAGGAATTTGAAGAATTCTGTAAGAAGTGTGGTATAGCACAGTGGAAGACTACTCCATATACACCTCAGCAAAATGGAGTTGCAGAAAGAATGAACAAGACGTTGATGGAAAGGGCAAGAAGCATGCTCAATGGTGTCAGGGTAGGACAGGAATTCTGGGCAGAGGCGGTGGAGACAGCATGTTACCTGGTCAACAGATCACCTTCATCAACGTTGGAGGATAAAACTCCACAAGAGGTATGGACTGGTAAGAAACCCTCTCCTTCACATCTGAGGGTATTTGGATGTGATGCATATGTACATGTTCCAAAGGAGAAATGAACCAAGTTGGATAGTAAATCTGAAAAGTGCAGCTTTATCAAGTATAAGGATGGTTTAAAGTGTTATAAGCTTTGGAACCCAATAACAAGGAAGGTTGTGTACAGCCAAGATGTGGTGTTCAGAGAGGTGAAAGATGTTATTAAACATGAAGTCCAACCAAAGGAACCTGAGAAGATAGAATTTGAGCTGAAGGAGGAAGAATCAAACTCTACAGCAGAGGAGGAATCAGAAGATGAAGAGCCACAAACTCCAGGAGTGAGAAGATCAGTTCGAGAAAGAAGGTAGCTAGAAAGGTATAGTCCATCTGCTTTCTGTTCAAATTTTTCTTTATCTATTATTGATGATGATCCCAAAACTGTGAAGGAAGCAGTAGATTCATAGGATGGAAAACTCTGGAAAGAGGCCATGGTTGATGAAATGGCATCTTTTCACAAAATGAGGCTTGGGATCTAGTGGAGTTTCCAGCTGGAAGAAAACCCATTGGCAGCAAATGGGTGTTCAAGAAGAAGACAAATGCAGAAGGAAAGGTGGAGAAATACAAAGCTCGGTTGGTAGCAAAAGGTTATTCCCAGGTGCCGGGAATTGATTTTGGTGATATTTTTTCTTATGTTGCCAAGGTAACTTCTATTAGATTACTTTTATCTGTTGCTGCTGCTTTTGATTTTGAGGTAGAACAGATGGATGTGAAGACAGCATTTCTTAACGGGTATCTGGAAGGGGAAATATACATGAAGCAACCTGAAGGCTTTGCAGTGAAGGATAAGAAAGAATTGGTATGCAAGTTAAAGAAGTCTTTGTATGGGTTAAAACAGTCACCAAGGATGTGGTATCAGAAATTTGATACATTTATATGGGGACTTGGCTTCACCAGAAGCAAATCAAATCATTATGTGTATTTTAAATTAATTGGTGACAGTGTTATTTATCTGGTCTTGTATGTGGATGATATGTTGCTGGTTGGAAATGACAAAGAAATTATCCAGGATTTGAAGACCCAAGTGTCCTCCAAATTCGACATGAAAGATCTTGGTGCTGCAAACTATATTTTGGGCATGGAAATTAAAAGAGATCTGGCAAAGAGGAAGCTCTGGTTAAACCAAAGGAAGTATGTCGAGACAATATTACAGAGGTTTAATATGCAGGATAGTAAACTGGTGAAGGTTCCTATTCTTGTAGGTGTAAATTTATTTGCTGAACACTGTCCCAAGACACAAGAAGAGGAAGAGGATATGTCCCGTGCTCCATATGCAAGTGCAGTCAGTATACTGATGTATGCAATGGTCTATACTAGACCAGACATTGCACATGTAGTGGGAGTATTGAGCAGGTTTATGTCAAAACCAGGGAAGGAGCATTGGATAGCAGTGAAGCGGGTTTTCAAGTATTTGCGTGGCACTAGTGATTATGGTTTGTGCTAACAAGGAAGACCAAGACTAGATAGAGTTTTGGATATCCATGGCTTTGTTGATGTGGATTGGGCTGGAGATCTGGATCAAAGAAGATCTACAAGTGGGTATGTGTTTAACCTATTTGGAGGTGCATTCAGTTGGATGAGTAAGAAACAATCTGTAGTGGCAGTATCAACTACAGAGGCAGAATACATGGCAGCCACTCATGCAAGCAAGGAAGCAGTTTGGTTGCAGAGATTGTGTTCAAGTATGGAGTTATTACAGGGAGCTATAAGGATATACTGTGACAGCCAAAGTGCAATTTTCTTGGAAAAGAACCCTGCTTACCATTCAAAGACAAAGCACATTTATGTTCAATATCACTTTCTGAGGGATATGATAGAAGACAAAAAGGTGTTGCTGGTAAAGGTGGACAGTTTAAAGAATACTGTAGATGCATTGACAAAATATATGAGCTCTGAGAAGTTCTCTTGGTGTAGAGAAAAAATGGGCATTGCAGGGTTGGATAAATGACTAAGCTCTCTTGTGGCCCCTTGTGGAAAGAAAACAACAAGTGGGAGAATGTTGGGTTGTGTTATATTCTTTCCATGCCTAGCCCACGTAGTTAACCAGGGGGTTAGGAGGGGGGTGGAGCCCCCACTTCGTTGCGACGACTACGTAGCGGGGGGAGTCACAGGGGGTTTGAGGGGTGCAGGTAACCCCACTCTATGGGGTCTGGGCTAGTGCCCCGGAAAATTTTGGTTTTGGACCCTATGTTAGGTTGGGCGGACCTACCTATGGTTTTGTGCATGATTTTCGCACATGGTTTTGGATGCGATGGTTTTCAGTCCATGGTATTGGATGCTTCGGCATGTATAAATATGTATTGTAACATTGAAAGGAAAATAATGAAAAATCCAAGCTATTAGTCCCAGTTTTGGGATCCAAGGGAAAATCTCTGTGTATATGTGTTTTATGTGTTATGCTCTCGCATTGTTTATTTTCTGTGTTTTAGAATTCATATGCAGGTAATTTCTATATGGGGTTAAAACCTACATTTAAATGTTATGGATGGAATTTTTTGACATAGAGTCCATTGACGGGATCTTTGAGGCAAGTCCCATTTGGCTCTGCTAAGATGTATGCCCCCTTGAGGAGGCAATGTTTAATAATGTATGGGCCCTTCCATAAATCTCGAACCTCCTTTGTCCTAACTATTCTTTGACAACATCATAGTGGAGGACTAACTCCCCTTTGGTGAATGGTCGAGGGGTGACATTGTGGTCAAAAGAGACTTTAGTCTACTTTTTGTGTGCTTCATTATGCTGGAGAGACTATCATCGCCTTTCGTTGATGTATTCCAACTGCACCAAACTTTTCTCTAAAGATGTGGTGCGAGAGAGAAGTTGCATGGTCGATTGTAAGGTAGGGATCTCACACTCAATGGGGAGAACAAATTTGACCCCATAGACTAATTGGAAGGGTGTGAATCTAGTAGATGCTTTGACTGTGGTGTGATACACCCATAAGGCTGAAAACACCATGTGGTGCCAATTAGTTTTATGGTTATTCACCACATGCTGCAACATTGTTATGAGAACTTTATAGACAACTTATACCTAGTCGTTGGAATGAGGGTAGTAAGGAGAAGCAAACTCATGAGAGAAACCAAGATGTTGGGATAGATCCTAAAATATCACGTTCTCGAAATGTTTGCCATAATCCGAGACCAACTCCTTGGGAACACTGAACCATGTTATGACATGGTTAAAGAAAAATTGTGCAACCATGTCAGCGGTGTTATTATATGTGGGCATGGCTTCTATCCATTTTTTGAATTAATCAATGGTGACCACAATGTGCATATGGTTGACTGAAGATGGAGGATTACAAGACATTAAGTCAATTCCCCATTTACAAAAGGGGTCAATAGCGATGACCGAGTGTAGGGGAGCTGGTGGAGCTAGCACCTTATGAGCGTATCTTTGGAATAGCTCATATCTCTTGGCTACTTGAATATATTCATGGAATAGGGTGGGCCATAAATAATCAGAACATAATATTTTTAGAATAGTAGCCATCCCGGAGAGGTGGTTTTCACAACTTCCATTGGGGTAATCATTTAAGACCTGCTTAGCTTGTTTGAGAGTAAGGCATCGATGAAGGATGGTGTCGATGCCTCGATGATAAAGGACATCCCCCATAAGGAGGTAATGGGGGGCTTGGTGGAAGATGTGCCTCCGGTCGTCTCGAGTGAGTTGAGGTTTGAAATTTTGAGTTCATAAAAAGAGGAGGATGTCATCGTACCAGGGGTCATCTGTTGATACAAAGAACATATGTTTGTCATGGAAAGCATCATTAACGGGGGACCCTTGGGTCTCTGTAGGGATATTTGTGATGAACTCAACAAGGATAAGTGCCTTCTTTCTCTTGGGGGAGGAAAACTATAGATCGAATTCCTGCAGAATAACTACCCATAAAGCGTATTTGTGGTTCATCATACAATGAGTGAGAAAATATCTCATGGGGTTGATATTTTCTATTATGGTGGTGGTCCGTAAGATGATATAATGTCAAAGCTTCTGTACAAAGTGTACTAAGGCTAAGGTTGTCTTTTCAGCTGGCTCATACTTCAAGGTAGGCCCGGTGAGGTTCTTTTTGATGTAATAAATTACATGTTCTTTATTATAAGGTCCTTCTTGGACTAATACCCTAGTGATGGCTACATCAGAAGTTGACAGTTAAAGGGTGTAGTCCTGATTGTGGTCGAGAGGGCTAATCAATGAATCCTGAGATAATGCATCTTTTAGGGCTTCAAATTATTTTTGTGCCTGCTCATCCCAGTGGAAGGGAATATCTTGATGAAGAAGGTGTAAGAATCCATGCACACAAGTATCATAGTTGGGGATAAAGCGTCGTAAGAAGTTGGCCTTACCTTGCAATCTTTGTAACTGCTTTAAAGTTTTCGGAGGTGGTATTTCTTGGATGGCCTAAACCTTCAGAGGCTCAACTCTAATGCCTTGTTTGGAAATGATGAATCCTAGTAGTCTTCCTGCATTGACGTAAAAGACACTTTTGAGAGGGTACAAGCGTAGGTTTTATTGTTGACATATTTCGAATACTAGGCAGAGATCTTCCAAATGGACCTAGTGCTTTTTAGATCATATTATAAGGTCATCCAAATAGGCTAGTATGAGATGAGCCAGATCATGGAAGATATAATTCATGGTCCATTGGAATGTGGCACCGCATTTTGAAGACCAGAGGGCATGACTCAATGTACGAATGTGCCCCATGGGGTTGTGAAGGTTGTCTTATACGAGTCCATGTGGTGAATTTGGATTTGATTATACCCGGAGAACCTTTCCATGAAGGATAGGGCTTCGTGACCAGCGCAAGCATCAATAAATTGGTCGATGAAGGGTGTATGGTAGTTGTCCTTGGGACATGCCTTGTTCAAATCTTGAAAATTAGTACAGACACATATGGTGCCCTTTTTTTCATGATGGGTATAGGGTTAGAAACCCAAGAAGTGTAAGAGATAATATAGATGAAACCATCTTTGTGGAGTTTATTAATTTCCTTCTTGATCACTTTTGTTTTAGAGAGATAGATCTGACGTTTTTTTTTCCTAACGGGGTGGGAATCGGGCCAGGTGTCAATATGGTGCTCCACGATGGTGGTACTGATGCCTGACATTTTAGAGTAAACCCATGCAAAGATATCCTGGTATTCTTGGAACATGGTTGTATATGAGGCCATGTCCTCTTGGGAGCATGTCACCCCAAGCGAGATCTCTTCGACTATGCCAGGTTTGTTTGAAATATCAACCTTAACGGTAGGTGAGATATTTGACATGCTCCCTTCCTCGAATGCATCCAGTTCTGGGATGAGATATTTAAACCAATCTACCTGTCCTGGTAGCAAGAAATACTTTGATTCTATAGGTCAAATATTGTGGCTTGGTGCGTTAGTAGGCACAAATTATTTTTTAGGTAGAAAGAATGAACAATGGTGCATGGCATCCCATGGAAATTTGGGTTCCATCATGGCCTCTACAATATCTTCGTCTGAGTGAAAAACATTAATGTTGAATTGGGTTGTGTGACACCGTGAGGGTGGAGTTCGAGCCTAGTTGTGCTAGTAAGCAAGAAAGAATATGATTTGGTGGTTGATGTCGTAGAACCTATTGAAGTTGACAATGTGCAGATAGGATGGGTCTACACTGTTGGTGATGGTACCACTATTGTGGTGGGCTTATCAGTATCGACACTAAAAAATGATGAGTAGATAGCATGAATCAAGGTTCCTACATAAGAGGAAATGAATCGTATGTGATTTTTCATGTTGTCAACATTAGGTGGTGGTAGAATCTTTGTAATGGAGGATTAGTAATGGGTGGGAGGAAGTTCATGTGACCTTGTTGGAATCCGAGGAGCCAAATCATCTTGCTCCATGTGAGGTTGGTGTCGAATCCTAAGTTGTCTAAATATTTGTAACATAGGACATACCTCAGAACTATGAGAGTTGCTAGCGCAAATATTGCACACAAAATTGGTGCTAACATAATAAATGGTGTGGGTGTCAGCATCGCCCATAGAGCGAGAGGATGATGTGTGGTTGGTGTCATGAGATGGGGCATTTCTAGTTGTTGGCCACCTCTCATTCTTAGTATCTTCATCCTTTGTTTCCCCAATTTTAGTTTGTCTCAATGTTGCTCTTACTGCTTGAAAACGTGGAAGGTATTGGCAATTTCGTGTATGATGTGCTTGGGAGTAGATGTGACAATGATTACATGAGCATCTAGCTTGATTTGAGCAAGTAGGTTGAGGAATATGGACCAACAAGCAAAATACATCTCCAATCTTCCCCAATTTCCTTCATTGATTAGCCAGATGGATGAGCTTGTCACAAAGGGCGCATGTGTGGGGCAGTTTTGACAAGATTGCCTGAGACCGTTTTTCCATCCTTCTAGACCTTGACCGAGGGTAGTAGGTAACATGGTTATGGGTGCATGGTTGAACTACAGGCATTGATTTTTCCTCAAACACACATAAGATGGTCCTGGATCTGTCGTCCCTCACTTGTGTAGTGTTGTCTGTGGATTGGGTATCTGTTTGGACAAATTTTGAGTTCTCAGTAATGAATTGGCATATAAAATTCAATGTTTCATGGAATCAGGGAAGGGTTGGGCAAAACCAAGTATGATGGTTTCGTGTACAAATGTGGAAACTATGACATTTTCACATGGGTTTGTTGCTAGGGACAACCGGGGGGTTCAGGTACCATTTTTTAAGTACCCGAAACTTAGGAAACTGGTTAACCAAATGTTGTGGTTCACTGCATAAGGCACAAGTGGAGGTAGGTTGAGGTGTCACTAATTATGGTTGCCTCCTCGTATGGTGGGAGGTTGCATGACCATGGGTGTGAGAGGAATATGAGCATGAAGTAAAACACAAAATATGGTTTTGGATCCATCATCTACCACTGGCATGGAAGGTAGTGATGGAGCCACAGTATTGGCTTGAGCAAGTGCACTCAATGCATCTCGATATCGAGGGATTTCAGGGCAATGATGAGTGTAATGCTCATACTCTGCGCATATAGTGCATGCATGGTTAGTGCGTAATGCCTTATTACGTGCTAGTGTGGCCTTCTCTCCAGTAGGTGGAGGTGGGGTCACTGGAATTTTTGGGGCATGCAGAAGAGATTTTAACTCTTCTAACTCAAGGAACATATTGGTAGGGTGCCCAACTACTTCATACAAAGCACAGGGTGGAGGTACTTTAGGCAAGGATGAGTTTGAGACTTCCACCTTCTTTCTTTTTTGCTTATCCCTCTTCCTAGAACTGACTGGTCTTGATGTCGGTGTTGCATTTTTTGGGTTGGTTTCCTAAAGAGGGGATACAAGAATGATGCCTATCAAGGTGATACCTGAATTTGCCGACATGGCCTGAGGGGCCAAATACCATACTAGTATCACAAGAGCCATATTTGGTAGTGTGAGTGTTTTCATGACTTGGTGTGAGACAAAACTAGGTGGAGGGTATAAGAAGGGTGTTTGGGTGATAATATATGGTAGGAACATAGAATCAGTAGTTGCAACACTAGTGGTATCTGGAACTGGTTCCTAACTATCGAGGTGTTTGATGAACTCATCATGCACACCGGAGCTCTTATGGCTGCAGGATTGTCCTCCAACAAAGAGGGGCCTCCAAGGTATGTGGCGAGGAGTGTTGATGGTTTAAATTGTCCAAGTATGAATTCAGTGAAGGTTGAGATCAACTCACGGGAAGATCCTACGAAAGGTAGCATACCATTAGGGGTGGTGGATATCCTTTTCTCATAGTATGTGAGATAGTCAATTGTAACATTTTTTCCATCATGAAGGAACATCATTATCATGAAGACGAAAGATGCCACTACAGTAATTGCATACATGTAACTTCGGCCAATAAGTATAGTGTAATCCAACTATGCGTCAAGGAATTCTATGTTAATGAGCATGGTTTTATTAGCGAGTTGCACATGTATATCTTGGAATAGGCCTACGGGGGCTGAAGGGTGCCCGTCATATGCTCTACAAGTGATGTCAAATGGTTTGACTTTGGGATATCCAAGTTTTTTCTCATCAATATGAAACAGTGGATGTTGATATTCTGGATTATGACCGAAATTTAGAAGGCAACTATCGATGGGAGACATGGGGCAGCATTATCCAAGTCGAAAGCCATTAAATGAGAATTCGAAGGCTCAATTGTACCTAATGCGGAAAGTAAGGCTTTCTGTTAGGTTGGTAATGTTTGTAGGACTTTCAATACCGATATAGCTGATGGAGATTGGGCTAATTCATTGACTATGTTGTAGCTATGAGTAACCTTTGAGTTGTGTCATGTTCACTGTAAAGGCCCTTTAACCATTGTCAGGAAGGGTTCTATAGTATTTCGAGGGATTTTCAAATGTGTTATAGGTATTGCAGTGGTCGTGGTGGATGGCTTGGTTTCTAGTGGAGTTCTACAATCTCGATTCCACATCTAAAATTGAATGTCTTCCCTTGCCATTTAAATGTCGCGGCTTGAGGTATTCTAGGAACTTACTCCTGGAGGATTCTGATATTGTTGTTGGGAGGGTTCCTGTTGAGTATTTACCACTCCCTGATGAGGGAAGGGATTATGCATTATTGTAGGTTTTTTTTTTTCACCCTTTCCCCCTAGTATCTTTCATCCTTTTCAACTCTGGGGGTTGAGAGAAATGATGGGTGTAATGACCATATTCCTCGCAAATGGCACAAACTGGGTGTAATGATGGGTGTAATGACCATAAACCGGGGTTCTTGTTTTTCTTCTGTGGGCTATTATTAGTTTGTCCCTGGTTTGTATTCCAGTTTTGGTTTCCCCCATCTGGTGCTCGCAAAGGTTGTTGATTTTTGTCCCCTTGGCTAGGCTACCTTTTTGGCTTATTCTTTCCTTTTTTCTTGGAAACGTTAGGTGGGTTAGCCGTGTTTAGTTGTTCAAACGATTGTTGTTGTTGAGGAAGAGAAGATTGCACTGAATTAACCCCTGTATTCACTTGTGTCGATGGGTTATTCTGTTGGGGTGGTGGGAAAGGGAAATATAGATTCCCTTGTCCTTCACTGGAATATGTGTTATGGGAAGAGGAAATTGTTTCTGCATTCCTAGGGGTTACTAATTTCGATGTGTATGAGGATATGTGCACCCTGCGTGGGAGGGTATTGGCAACCCTGCATGGGATGGTATTGGTGGACTTGTATAGTAGGATTCTACATAGGTGTAGGTTGACAAGGGTAATAGCCTGTGTTTTTTGGTGATGTTGTTGCAGGCATGGTGTTGAATAGCTAGCCACTGTACATATTCCTAGGGTACTAGAAGGTGCTGCCAAGTTGATTTTGGGCTATGGTCCCAATTAATCTGTCGAAAACATTGGATGTTCCTTGTAACTCTAGTTTAAAAGTTTGCAGGTGAGGTGCATCTGGAAGGACATGGTAGAGGTATCTAGATTGTGTATATATGAGGTCTAATTGTTGAGCTTTGTTGATATCCTCTTCATTCTTTTGTGGGGAGGAATTTGCCACATTGTTTTATATTTCAGATGTGAGTGATCTCAAAAAAAAATCAAGGAGGATTTTTTCTTCTAGATGGGCCTTGCACAAGCTATGACATTTTCTCCATTCGTGGATGTGATCTGAAATGTGCATGGAAAATGTTTGCTTGAAATGAGTAAAATGTTTCAATCCTAAGTCTTGGCAGGTGGGGAGCTGAAAAAAGGCTAGGAATGTTGTGGCCAACAAACTGAAGTCCCCATGAGACCCATAGGGTTGACCTATGTACCATTTTGTCACAGGCCCTATGAGGGTGCATTGAAAGAGTCATGGATGAATAATATCTTTTGTGATACTATTAGATGAACACCAAAAGGAGAAATTTCGTAACATGGTTCCTTGGATCTTGTCCTTATTTCCCTTCAAATTTTGGCACATCTTAAGGTAGCTTGGTTGGCATAGTTGGCCAATTATGGCCATGAGCGATGAGGTCATTGGTTAATTGGCTTAAATTAGGTATATTTTAGGAAGCTAAAAATGGGCCTTGGAAGTTGTTTGTCATTGAAAAATGATTTTGGACAGTTATATGTAAAGGGGTTCCCCTTAGGGAAGTGTGAAAGGGGTTACCCTAGTGGGTGCCTCATAGAATTTCTAGAGGGGTGGTGTGTGGGATTCCCAAAGTGGTAGTTTCTGGGGACCCTTGAAGGGTAGTGAAAGGATTTTTTTGGCGAGGATGGGTCATGAGCAAAGTTGCATTGATAAAGGAGGATCCTATAATGATGGTTGTGTGTTGTCTTCTATGCCTAAATGGCAAGAGACCCTGTACACCTACTAATAATGGGGGGAGGTTTTGGAAGCATCTAGAGAAATGGGGAGACATGGGGTCCCCTATGGTGTTGAGTAGAGTGTGTGCCACTTCGTGTTATGAGGGAAGGAGATAAGTATCAAAGAAAGTAAATCACATACATAAAATAAAGCAAAAAATAAAATGATTACTTGCCATTTAACTTATGTTATGTGATCAATCAAACAAAAAATGGTTTTAATTTGTTTTTAGGTATGGTAACAAACCTTATGAAGACTTATTCATCCTTACCACTCTCAAAGTAACTAGGCCTTGCAAATATTTGTTTTGACGGGTATTAGGACAACATCCTGAGAGAACATGTGACGCTTTCTAGCAACCAAAGAATCAACCAAGATAACGGATGAGGCTTTAGTGCTTCCCATACCTCCACCTATAGGGAAAGGATGCCCTAAATTTTCCCACTAAGATACCTTCGTCCCATGTGAGAAGTTGAGTCTTTAGCTTCTTGGTAGTTAGTTACCAATACCAAGCACTAGACAGGTTGGGTATCCCCAAATAGTACCGCACACACTGGACCTAAGCTGAACCCCCCCTAAATCGGATCTCTAGCATGCTCAGGTAGTCTTTTTCATGGGATGATGGAGGATTTTAAGAACCCTAAAATTCAACTTCTATGTTTCAAAGATGTAGCGTGACCATAGCAGATTATGGTATGCCTACCCCCAATGGTCCTAACCTGAACTATAAATTCTTTTGTGGCTCTTGTGGGGAAATTTAGTTGGTTCAAGTTATGGTTTCTTTTAGGAGTCTTGCTTCACTTATGGTGTGAGAATGTAAGAAAAAATAAACTAAGTACAAAAATCTATGGAAACTGGATGCCCTTTTGTACAAAGCTTATAGAAGCTTAGTGTGTGACGTGTAATGTGTGTGCAAGTGGCAAAGTGAACATACAAAGTGTGATAAGATGTGGATATGCGATGATCCTTTACAATACTCACTAATTACACTAAGTTTTGATTGTTCCTTGCATGAAAAAGAAATAATGTGTGGATAATGGGCCACTTACTATTTTCCTATTACACTATGTGTGCCTAAAGGGAGATGGAAAAATCAAGTGCTTTAAGAAAGCTTTCATATGCAAGCCCAGGATCATCTAAAATACACAAGGGAAGCAGAGATTACTTACTTTCTTTAGTAACGCTCGGTCCTAGTCCTAAAAACTAATGAAATAAAAATGCTTTGGTTAGTAACAAGATGATGGATAATGGGCCACTTACTCCTTTACTAATTAAGCTATTTGAGTTGTGAAAAATAACAAAATGAATTGAAAAATATATGTGGAATGTGGCCACTTACTTTTCCCCCTAATTAAGCTATGTGTGGAATGAGAATAAAAAACAAAAATAATCTAATTACTCTAGTAATAGTGATTAGTAGAGAAACTAGTCAATCTGAACTAACTAGAAAAAAAAAATTACAAAGGTGAAGGCAATTCGCTAAAGGCTGCCAATCACCTAGGAAAGAAAAATTACAATGTTTTTTATGCTCTCTGTCAATTGAGTGGGTTTTCCTATGCACAAACATACATGTGCGTCTGTCTCGAACAAAGTTGCGCGACCACCAGAAAAAATTAAACAGTGGGGCTTTCCGGCTGAAAACAGGTCCTGAAGTTCCTGCAAAAATTCCAGAGCTGTGATGAACAAACCAAGTAGTGATAATGTAGAGAGAAGGTCCTACAAAAATAACTATTATCTTAAAGAAAATAAATGACTGGAGTTGCTAAATATGTGGTAGTGTTTTTGTAGATATGGGGTACCAAAAGACACCTTCTTAGTAGTTGGTTTCTTTTAGGAATCTTGCTTCACTTATGGTGTGAGAATGTAAGAAAAAATAAACCAACTACAAAAATCTATGGAAACTGGATGCCCTTTTGTACAAAGCTTATAGAAGCTTAGTATGTGATGTGTAATGTGTGTGCAAGTGACAAAGTGAAGATACAAAGCGTGATAAGATGTGGATATGCGATGATCCTTTAGAATACTCACTAATTACACTAAGTTTTGATTTTTCCTTGCAAGAAAAAGAAATAAAGTGTGGATAATCGGCCACTTATTGTTTTCCTATTACACTATGTGTGCCTAAAGGGAGATGGAAAAATCAAGTGCTTTAAGAGATCTTTCATATGCAAGCCTAGGATCATCTAAAATACGCAAGGGAAGCAGAGATTACTTACTTTCTTTAGTAACACTCGGTCCTAGTCCTAAAAACTAATGAAATAAAAATGCTTTGGTTAGTAACAAGATGTGTGGATAATGGGCCACTTACTCCTTTACCAATTAAGCTATGTGAGTTGTGAAAAATAACAAAATGAATTGAAAAATATATGTGGAATGTGGCCACTTACTTTTCCCCCTAATTAAGCTATGTGTGGAATGAGAATAAAAAAACAAAAATAATCTAATTACTCTAGTAATAGTTATTAGTAGAGAAACTAGTCAATCTGTACTAACTAGAAAAAAAAATTACAGAGGTGAAGGAAATTCACTAAAGGCTGCCAATCACCTAGGAGAGAAAAATTACAATGTTTTTTATGCTCTTTGTCAATCGAGTGGGTTTTCCTATGCACAAATGTGCATGCGCGTCTGTCTCGAACAAATTTGCGCAACCACCAGAAAGAATTAAACAGTGGGGATTTCTGGCCGAAAACAGGTCCTGAAGGTCCTGCGAAAATTCCAGAGATGTGATGAACGAACCAAGTAGTGATAACGTAGAGAGAAGGTCCTACAAAAATAACTATTATCTTAAAGAGAAGAAACGACTGGAGTCGCTAAATATGTGGTAGTGTTTTTGTAGATATGGGGTACCAAAAGACACCTTCTTAGTAGTTGGTTTCTTTTAGGAATCTTGCTTCACTTATGGTGTGAGAATGTAAGAAAAAATAAACCAACTACAAAAATCTATAGAAACTAGATGCCCTTTTGTACAAAGCTTATAGAAGCTTAGTGTGTGACGTGTAATGTGTGTGCAAGTGACAAAGTGAAGATAAAAAGTGTGATAATATGTGGATATGCGATGATCCTTTAGAATACTCACTAATTACACTAAGTTTTGATTGTTCCTTGCAAGAAAAAGAAATAATGTGTGGATAATGGGCCACTTACAGTTTTCCTATTACACTATGTGTGCCTAAAGGGAGATGGAAAAATCAAGTGCTTTAAGAAAGCTTTCATATGCAAGCCCAGGTTCATCTAAAATACGCAAGGGAAGCAGAGATTACTTACTTTCTGTAGTAACACTTGGTCCTAGTCCCAAAAACTAATGAAATAAAAATGCTTTGGTTAGTAACAAGATGTGTGGATAATGGGCCACTTACTCCTTTACTAATTAAGCTATGTGAGTTGTGAAAAATAACAAAATGAATTGAAAAATATATGTGGAATGTGGCCACTTACTTTTACCCCTAATTAAGCTATGTGTAGAATGAAAATAAAAAACAAAGATAATCTAATTACTCTAGTAATAGTGATTAGTAAAGAAACTAGTCAATCTAAACTAACTAGAAAAAAAATTACAGAGGTGAAGACAATTCACTAAAGGCTGCCAATCACCTAGGAAAGAAAAATTACAATGTTTTTTATGCTCTCTGTCAATCGAGTGGGTTTTCCTACGCACAAACGTGCATGCGCGTCTATCTCGAACAAAGTTGTGCGACCACCAAAAAAAATTAAACAGTGGGGCTTTTCGGCCGAAAACAGGTCCTGAAGGTTCTGCGAAAATTCCAGAGATGTGATGAATGAACCAAGTAGTGATAATGTAGAGAGAAGGTCCTACAAAAATAACTATTATCTTAAAGAAAAGAAACGACTAGAGTCACTAAATATGTGGTAGTGTTTTTGTAGATATGGGGTACCAAAAGACACCTTCTTAGTAGTTGGTTGTTCCATGCAAATAAAACACAAATAATTGGTTGTTGTAGTGGACAAGCATGAGTAAGCAAAGCATTGTAAATGATGAAAGCAATGCATACACAAACATAAAATAAAAACTAAAATATAAAAACATAAACAATGCTTAATGAAGCAAACAAGTCAACAAAGTAATGAAATAGGGCTCCCTTTATTGATTGTTGAATGTAGAAGAGATACAATTGGTTAATGTTAAACACTTAGAGAGAATTATTTGAGCAATAGTGTTAAAAAATTCCCAACAAGGAGGTTATTTTCATCAATATCTTTGTTAGCTTCTCCTCTCTCTCAAAGAAGTATGAAGACTCTCTCAATGATGAAATCCTCTTCCACTAGAATGTTGGATTGTTAAGGAAAAATTTGCCAGCAAAACAATGCTCTACTTATTCTTGTTTTTTGTTCTAAAATGGCATGTTTATATAGAATTTTGAATTCCTCTTCCCTCTCTTGGTCCATTCATGAAAAAATTACTTATGAGTAGGACAAGAGGATCCCTTGGGGGCTACATATCTTCGGGAAGCCTCGAAATCGATTGTCCTTGACTGGTACATGTCAGGGAATCCCCACTTCCAAGTGTGTGAAGTGGTCTTGAACTACTGAGTCAGACTTTTGTTCAACCACACAGCTATCAAAATAAAAGTTGCACAGTCGCTAATTCTGCCTTTGGATAGGCCACACATGTAAATTTTATAATTGAAACCTTTGGAGAAGTTTTTATTTTTTTCTTTCATGATGTTTCCAACTGGAAAGTCTTCACATGTATGGTGTGCAGGATGACTTTGGGCCTCATCTGGATTGTACATATGTGTGTACGATTTTTTCATGTTAAAAACATTGTGGCATACACATAAATGGGTCATTTATATACAATCTCATGTGAATGAAATGTTATATGGAGAAAGTTTCATACAAATAAATGAGTCATCATTGCTTCTCCACATAATCGACAATTAGAAATAGAAAAAAAAAGTGTATTGTTAAAAACTGTATGGTGTGGTAGAAAATGATGTGTGCTACAAAACAATATAAAGGCAACTCCTGTGAGGTATTTTATATACTTCCACATTGCTACAATCATATAGGATGTAGAATGTGAACAACTATAAGGCTATGACATTTTTTTCATTTGGATCTGCATAAGTGAGTTATTTTATCTAGCCCCTAGGGTTAGCTCAAGTGGTCTAGAGCTAGATGTGAAGTTCTTTGATATTTTTGTTTATCACGGGTTCGACTCTCTTTGATTCCCTTAGGGTAAGGCCTCATAATCAAGTTCGATGGTTTACCATCCACGAAATGTGGGGAAGTATTGTAGGGTTTCTCCCGCTTTAACTCCAGGTAAAAAAATGAATTATTTTATCAAGACACAAAATAAAAGAGCCATGAAAAGGTGTGAACAAATGCTTACATACACCCAATTTTTTTAAGTATAAATAAATAGAAAATGGAATGAGAGGACCATCTTACGGTGTTACAACTTCTTGCGCAAACAATTGTTTGAAGCTTGATACTAATTTTCTAATTTTACTTTTTATATGTACATGTTGACGGTGCTAGACCCACCAACATGTCAAGGGGATCTCCCTGGTAAGAAGTCCTAATTAGACCTCAGACCGTTTAGTGTAGGAGTCCCAGCAGTGGGTCGTAAAGTAATGCCTTGACCACAGTGTCGCACAGAGGCAAGCAAGATAACTCTGTCAGTAGCAAGGGTGTGACCGTTGCAGTGATTCAAGGAAGGTGCACGAGAGGTTCTAACACAGGTGGGTTGAGATGAGTGCGACCCTTGGAAACCTGTAACAGTAGTCAGTTGGGAAGGGAACACACGAGCGAAGATGCATCACAAGCTGGAAAGCATGTCAGCCAGTGTTTCAGGAAAAACAAATGTCTTTTCGATCTGCTAGTCCCACTGGGATTGGCAGTTATCCTAGAAACAAACAATCAAAGCAATTTGCGATTTCCTTTATGTATGATAGATAAGAGAGAAGAAAAGAGACCAACCTGGATCTTCCACTTGATTTCTCTCACCCTTAATAGAGCTTGCAACTCCTCTCCTATTTGTCCCGCTTAGAGAATACCTGTAGAAACAAAGTAGCAAAACACCATCAAAGCATCTCGATCTATTATATCATAAACAATGCAGAATCATAAATACATTGACCATACAATGGCATTCACAAATAACAAAATTCACAAGTACACAATTGTATGGAGGAAAACTCAAAGAACTTTATTAAAATAGAAGGGAGAATTACAACCCAGCTGTTTGATCCAGCATCATCCTCCCAGCATCAAAGCCCTCTTCACCTCATGAAAAGCAAGATCACCCAACAATACAATGCTCCTTCTCAAAGACAAACTATCACAACTTCCTTACAAATTACAAAATTCCAGCCTCTAGATCTCTCAGATGAGGGATCCATATATAGATGTATACAAGGGTGTAAGTCATCTCTAGGTTTTTGATTAGTGTCATTCCACTTGTAGGCCTTGGTTCCACTTGGAGATTTCATTGATCTCTTACTCATTCCTAGGCGAATTCATAGATACAAGTGTCATAGGAGAAGTTTCTAGAAGATTCCATGAGCATCCACTTAGCAAACTGTCTCAGACATTTGTCCATTCTCGCTCATCGCACCCCACAGAAGGCCTCTTTAGTATGCATCACACCTGGCTAGTGTAGGAGTCAGTATGCATTGCACCCTAACAATGGAGCAATCAGTATGGTCCAGTTCTGAGTGGTTTTTCAGGTGGAACTTTTGGGGAATTATGTAATCACTTGACTATGATCCTTTATGGTATGAAACAACACTTTTAGGGGTTAAAGAGCCCTTGGTTTATTGACATATAATATTGGGGTTGCAGTGACCAAATATGTCTATAACAATTGCCCCCTAAAGCATGAAGTCGTAAATCTTCTGATGTCGGGTGAAATGATTTATCATGAGGATCCGAGGTATTCAAACTGGAAGGTGACCTATATAACATACAACATAATACATCATCATCATATTATTTTCATGATCTAGCTGAGGTGGGCATTCCCATGCTCAGCTTTATAAATTCATTTTCATGTACATAGGACAGATAATCGTCTGCAGTTGCAGACTGGTGATTCTTTATATGTAGAGTCATCATCCCTTAGCTTGGATGATCATCTGTGTATCTTCTGTGTACATTTGATGTCTTTATATTCCTAAATATATCGCAGCCCGGATGGATGAAACTAGATCTGGGATCTTCAAACTCGTTCAATCTTCACCCAATGTACAAGTCGATCCATGTGAAAATATGTCCTAAAGTCGAACATGGAAAGACATCACCTGATTACCAGCCAATAATGTAAGCTGTTAACAGGCACGAGAGGAAACACCGATAATGATAATGATAATGAACCTCAAGGTACTACAGTACAATTCACGTGGTGTGAATATATGATCTGATGTCGAACACCACGCAAAATCTTTCAGTCGAAGCCCATTGATGTAAACTTGTCGTTGAAAGTGAGAAACTTTCCATTGAGGCATGCAAGCTTCAAAGTACTGAAAGGGTTGTTTCTAAGTCAACTTGTTGGATAATGAGATGATGCCGACAAGAAGTGACCCGTCGTAGGAGGGCCTTAATGTATCCCACATCTACGACATGAAACAGAGCAAATGATTTTCTGGAGGTGAAAACGATCCGATGATACAAGGTTTAGGAATGGCAATCATGAAAAATGGAGGGTGAAGGTATTGCAGTGCATGAGGCATTAACTGGATGGTGAATTCTCTAAATGAATTCTTTTGAACATATCGGTGACACTGAGATGGATTGGTAACGTTAACCCCAAAAGATGGATGGTATGGAGGACCAATGGTGATATGACCGGTGAACGGAATAACCCAACCTGACTCAATCATGGTGATGGAGTGAAAGTGTCATGTTCAAGAGCGACCTATTACCAATAAAATTCTTCTAGTTTTCTTCCCTTTTTCCCCAGTCATTGCTGACTAGTACCTCTTTATTTTTGTCAAGCTTGAGGAGCATAACATATGCTTGTTCTATAATTTTCCCTTCAGGCAAACCTATCGCTATGTTTTAGCGAGCCTAGGGACAGTGAAACTCATTCTTGTTTGGGTGGACAATTTTTTCGCTATTGTTTTAACGAGTTTAACGACAAAGATAACTCGATCTTTTTCATGTTTAAAGAGTTTGAAAAAGGACGAAAAGGAAACTCTGTCTCGTCTTGGGCGGACGAGTTTGTCGCTATTGTTTTAACGAGTTTAACGACAAGGATAACTTGGTCCTTTTCATGTTTAGAGAGTTTGAAAAGGGACGAAAAGGAAACTCCAACAGTTCTTTTTCGTAGCATAATCCCTTAAGTCCGAAAAAGGATAAAATGATACAAAATGGATGACTTTTTCGATAACTTTAGTGAGCCGAAAAGACAAGCGCTCGAACTTTTTCATGAGATAATCCCTCAGGTCTGAAAAAGATTAAAATATATAGGAGGGATGACACTTTCAATTACTTTAACAAGCTAGAAAGGCCAATAGCTCAATAATCTTTTCATATTTAACGAGTCTGAAAAGAGTTTAAAGGGGACTCGTTTTTTAGGAACGAGTGGCGTTTAGGGTAGCAACTAGTTCTGGGTAAGCTTGGAACTTCTCAAAACATGGTGATGTGAAGAGGCTGGCTAACAAGACGACTCGTCGTAATTATTCCTCAAAAAGGTAAACAATCAAGTGGAAGCATATGATCGGCCAAAAGAATGGAGGTGATGGTAGGAACACAACCAAGGCTCAAAAGGCTGATAGCAGTGCAATCACAAAGGTTATTTACCGAGGGTGGATTCATTTTTTAACGATCTTGAACCGGGAGAAACTATGCTCAGTGGTAGGTTTATTTTTTAACGAGCTTGAACCATGCGATAACATTGCTCATTGGCAGGTTTATTTTTTAACGAGCTTGAACCTTGCGGAAACATTGCTCATGGGCGGGTTTATTTTTTAACGAGCTTGAACCTTGCGGAAGCATTGCTCATAGGTAGTAGTCAAAAGATGTCCCTCATTGGTAGCTTCATTTTTTAACGAGCTTGCATCATGCGAAACATTGCTCATTTTTCCTTTTTATGTAAGCTAGGAACGACCAAACTAAAAGGCTAGAAAAACTATAAAGCTAAGGAACTACTGAGGTTAGGTAGGAAGGTTTCGTCCATGGAATGGTTCAAACGCTTCCTTTGCTTCGTCCATAGTGCAGAAAAAGGTGAATGGTGGATCAGACCAATCACCTAACCTAAGAAGTTAAAACTAAAAAGCTAAAAAATGAAATTGGTCGTTTTTTTCTTGCATAAAAAGGTTTGTATGCCCCCAGGCATCAAGAAAAAGAGAGTCTCTAGTAACCATATGGGAATCATTGTGGTTAAGCAAGATTGTTTTTGTCAGCGGCTAGAAAAACACTTCCTTGGCTTTGTCCATAGCACAGACAAAGGTGAATGGTGTGTTAGACCAATCACTTAACTTACAGGGAAATTCATATGGTAGGATGGTTTCATCCACAGAGTAGATAAAACACTTCCTGGGCTTCGTTCGTAGCGCAGACAAAAGTGAATGTTGTTGCAGACCAATCACATAACCTACAGGGAAACCTATCTTTTCAGCTGGGTTCATCCGCCAAAGCAGACAAGGGTGCATGCCCCCTAAGCTTTGTTACATTCACCAAACTACTCGTTGTAATTAGGTGGATGGAATGAAGGTTGAAGAGACACTCTTGATACAAAGAGACCATTTAGGGATGATGTTTGACTTTGAGTTGTGTTTGAACCGGGAAATGAAAGCTGGTTGATCTGCTGGACAATTTTTCCTTCATGCGGGAAACACATCACTCGAAAGAGTGTGGAAACAATAGCTTCCATGCTATAAACATAGTCACACCCAAGGAGTAGATTGTAATCTAACGATCCTTGGACTACCATCACGTTCAAGTGAACGGTTTTCTTTCTCGAAGTGATCGGTAACTTAGGAAGGATCCCTAACAGTCGACTAGTTCCTTTGTTAAAGCCTGACAAATTCTGTGTAACAGGCATAAGCGATGGTGAACCAAGTGCTTTCCAAGCAGTTGAGGAAAGGATACTCACTTAAGCCCCTTCATCTATGATGGTGCCAGACATGATCATTTTGTAAACTTGTACTATGATCCGGAATGGCACATTAGATGGAAGGCGGGATCTTGCTAGTCGATTCCAATCAAAGGAAGTGACTAAATTGCTTGGAGGGGGTACTGGATAAACAGTTGAATGAACCCCTTGAGTAGCAGGAATTGGGGTATTTTCTTCCTGTTGTGAAGGAATGGGCGGATTGCCCCCAAATTCATCGAACTCTGAAGTAACAAAAAGAATTTGAACATCATCATTCTCACTCTCTTTAGGAATGGTATCATCTAAAGGTGGACCTTCTGAAGGTAAAATTGGGTCGACCACCATCTCGACCTACTGACTTTTGGCCGGTATGGACTCAGAAGATTCGTTTTCAGCGATAGGTGTTTCAACTGACGGATGAGTGATATCAGTCGGATTTTCAACTAGTAAAGGACTTGAGGTGAGTTTCTTGTATCCATATGGAAGTCGCTACAGTGAAGTAGGACGGTTATGCAAGACTCTTTTGGCCTCATCCAAAAAAGGACAATGGGGAAGGTGATGGTCCCCTTCACATAGTCTACATGGAGTTTTGACCTTTCCTTTCTATCCGTGAACTTCACTATTACTAGCTGACGGTGTGCTATCAACATGATCACCAGAGGTTGATGAAACTGGATGGTGCGAATGGGGGGACCATTCTCTCAAGATCTGAGGGATGCATGGATAATCTCGATGAAAATGGTCTCCTCTGCAAACTAGAGAAGGATATTTAGGCGATTTAGTGTGTGGATTTTCACCAGATGATTCATGGTTGCCCCCTTGCTTAACTGACTTCTTCTTCTTCTCCTTCCCTTTCTTCTTCTTCTCAGTCACCCAGTTACTAGCATCGCTACTTTCACCAAGCGAAGAGGAAGAAGGGGATGGAGAAACAAATGCAGTAGAAGGCGAAGGGTCAACTTTAGTATCAATTGGTTGCTGATTCGATTGTTGAGGAATTACAGTATTTTGAACGACAGAGGTTGAGAAAAGCCATACCGGTAGACCAATTGTGATTCCTGGAAGGGACAATGTGGCCATATATAGAGCACCAATATTTCCCCAAGAAGAGAATGGACTAGGATTCCCCTCAAGATGGATTCCTTGATTGGTGGACTCCATTATCTCAACCTAAGATCAACGAAGGAATAGGGATGTTATTCCGAATTAATAAATTTTAATGACGCTTTGACACAACTTTTCTTTTTCAATTTTTAAGAGTTGAGAAAAAGCTAAAGATGACTCTAGTCCCCTTCGATTTTTAATGAGCCTGAAGTGACAAGTGCTCAAATGGAACTTTTCTTTTAAGGAGTCGAAAAGGAACTAAAATGACTACTCTGGAAATCTAGATAGAGGGATTACCAAACCAATCGCAAAACTGCAATATACACCTTGGTGATAAATTAAAGAGAAATTACCAAGGACTTATGTACGATAGTCAATCTTCCCAAATGTTGTGTTCAGTGCATTGCGATCAATAGGGCGGTAGACACGGCTTCCTATGGATAAAGGATATAAGCCTATTGTGGTCTCCCAATATATACTCGACGGTATAGGGAGTACAAGTCCGTGCTATCACTTGTCGTATCAAAGAGGAGGAATCACCCAACCTTCGATGAAAATGATAGTTACTAGGTTTTACGACGCCGGAACACGTCTCTAGCCTAGACCTCTAGATGTGTTGCGTTAGGTTCCAAAGCATTGTTAAGTTCATTGAAATTTATTTTAGAGTTGATCTTGTTTAGAAGTTTGCCTTTCAAGGTTCACCACATGATGTAAATGTAAAATTTCTAAATATGCAATCTAAAATGATAAATAATCGTTGTTTATTTTTAGCAATGAAAATCCTAGCTACTAAGGAAAGAAGATTACGATTCTTTCAAACAAAGAGCAAAGAGCACACACTAAATGCACTTTTCCTAAATCATTTTTTGCACACAGTCTAAATGCAAATGCAAATGCATGTATTTGTTTTTCGTTCCCCTTAATGTGAAGAATGCCAAAAAGGAAAACTAAGTATAGATCTGAAATATTTTCTTCAAAGCGACATTTCGACAATTTCTTTTCAAAATGAAAGGAAGACTTAAACGACACTTTTCAATTTCGAATAGAAGATGCTTTCGACACTTTAAATATCAACAAATCAAATCAAATACATGACAAAAAGTTCAATCGACTATCTAGAGAAGGAAGACTTTACGACACTCTTCTTTTTGTCACAAAACGACAGTTACGACACTTTTTTTCATCAAAACGACAGTTCGATTTAAGCTACTTTTTGACAAAGGATTGTAAATTATGGAAAAATACGCAAAAACATTTACTAATCCTAACCAATGGAGGTTGAACTATGTAAAGCAAGGAGGCTTCAGCAATGAGATATTGTTCATAAGCAACAAAACAACTTAAACAGAGCTGAAAACAAAGACAAAAACCCAAATTTCAAGGAGAGAAATAGGATTACTCAGTCATCACACCTATGCTTCACAGAAACAGGGATGCATCTCACCTGCTACACTTGAGAAGTGTGATGCATACTGGCTTCCAGTGACAGACAATGCGATGGGCCAGGGAGCACAATTGAGGTGGGTTTTGGCTCAAATTTGCAGCTAATTTCAGTGAGTTAAGCTAAGCTATTATCGACAATAAAGAAAAAAGTACAGGGGTATGATCTTGGGGGGTTATTGAGCTACCTACAGGGCATCTAAAATGCTTGCGAGTCATATTTTCAAATCATAAACTAAACCGGAGATTGACTGAAGCAGCATTCATCTACTTTGCAATTGCAGAGCAAGAGCAGTTCGAAGGCTATCTGGCTAACTTCAGGCTCTGTCTATAGTTTATAAAACAAACAGTCAACAACAAACAAACAAACTATTCGATCCCCAGCGGAGTCGCCATTTTGTTTCAGGGAAAACTAATGTCTTTTCAATCTGCTAGTCCCACTAGGATTGGCAGCTATCCTAGAAACAAACAATCAAATCAATTTGTGATTTCCTTTATGTATGATAGATAAGGTAGAAGCAAAGAGACCAACCTGGATCTTCCGCTTGATTCCTTGCTTGATTTCTCTCCCCCTTGATAGAGCTTGCAACTCCTCTCCTACTTGTCCCACTTAGAGAATACCTGTAGAAAGAAAGTAGCAAAACACCATCAAAGCATCTCGATCTATTCTATCATAAACAATGCAAAATCAGAAATACATTGACCATACAATGGCATTCACAAATAAAAAGATTCACAGGTACACAATTGTATGGAGGAAAATCAAAGAAACTTATTAAAATAGAAGGGAGAATTACAACCCAACTGTCTAATCCAGCATCATCCTCCCAGCATCAAAGCCCTCTTCACCTCATGAAAAGCAAGATCACCCAACAATACAATGCTCCTTCTCAAAGACAAACTATCAGCACTTCCTTACAAATTACAAAATTCCAGCCTCTATATCTCTAAGATGAGGGATCCATATATAGATGTCTGCAAGGGTGTGAGTCATCTCTAGGTTTTTTATTAGTGTCATTCCACTTGTAGGTCTTGGTTCTACTTGGAGATTTCATTGATCTCTTACTCATTCCTGGGCGAATTCAGAGAGGAAAGTGTCATAGGAGAAGTTTCTAGAAGATTCCATGAGAATCCACTTAGCAAATTGTCTCAGGCATTTGTCCATTCTCACTCATCGCACCCCACAAAAGGCCTCTTCAGTATGCATCACACTTGGCTAGTGTAGGAGTCAGTATGCATCGCACCCTGACAGTGGAGCAGTCAGTATGGTCCAGTTTTGGCTAGTTCTGAGTGGTTTTTCAGGTAGAACTTTTGGGGAATGATGTAATCAGTTGACTATAATCCTTTAGGGTATGAAACAACACTTTTAGGGGTTAAAGAGCCCTTGGTTTATCGACATATAAGATTGGGTTTGCAGTGCCCAAATATGTCTATAGCAGCTGGTAATCCAAAGTGATGGTTAAACTAATAGCACATCTGCAACAAGATTCATATAATTGCATACAAAACAATTCATACACAACTACATCAGTTAAACAACATACATTGCTAAGAAAATGGAACAGTCCAACTATAATAACAACATATGCATGAAAACATGTTAGCTCTTATTATACAAATACGTGTAAGTTCCAATCATATAATACATCCATGTAAACCTGCTAGCCCCATCAGTGGAATGCTACAGCCACATTTGCCTACTCCTTTAAAGAGATAAACTAGGTCCATGCAGTGGAGTAGCCAAGGCGCATCACAATATTGTCCAAGCTCTCTCCAAGATAGTCTTATCAGAAGCTTTGCTGACCAAAAGCCTCTACAATGAGTTATGAGGGACTATTTATAGAAAAGGGTGGGGTGACCCTTGACATTCCCCTTTTTGACAGTTCATCTACCCTCATGACTCTTCGTCTACTCCATGACTGTTACATCCAACTATTTACACTTGACTTACACTTGACATGACGTTACATTATAATGCACATGTACTCATGTGAGACAACATGGCTTGAGAAAGCCATGAAAGACATCACTGACACTTGGTCCATTTTGATGAGACCAACTCTTTGGCATGCTTGTGATGGTGAAGGTGGTGAGTTGATGCCAAGCTTGGTCATCCATGATGGTGTGCATGCACCTCATGGTGACATCTTGCTGAAGCGAACTCTTACCTCTGTTTCAACTAGTGCATTGGTTCAGCTCCTTCATCCAACTCGTCTGCTAACATGTGCATGGTCTTCTTGCGTGTGGTTTGTTGGGTCCCTATAATACTAGTTATTACCCCATTACTATTGTAGTTGTACCCCTTATTAATATTGTTGTGCCCATATTATCCCCATATTGTTATTACTGTGCCCCATAGAATCCCTCTATTGTTATTTTTGTGGCTTTATATTATTATTGTTAGGTCGGCTGGGTTATATTGTGACTCCTTAGACTCCTATATATAGAAAGGAGGTTTTGTCACTTGAATCATCCAAGAATTGTTCATTTACGTAATGTAAAGGAGGTTGCCCCCTCAAAGAGGCTGAATTCTAAGGCGTTGATCTATCTTTTCTATCTTTTTCTTAAGCTGGTTTCATAACATTTGGTTTCAGAGCTTTGGATTCTAGGGTTTCGCTGCTCCAAACAGGTCATCGTGGCATTTTCGCTATAACTATTTTTCTGCGACGTTTCAGAAGTTGCAAAAAAACCCCATTTGAGAAGAAATCGTGCTGAACCTCGGATCCAAACTTCAGAGCTGTTCACGATATATTTGCGGAGATATGATCTGAGGAATTTGGTCTTTTTGCAGACTCCTGAATTACATTCCAAACAGGTGACCTGGGGAAAAGAATCATAACTTTCTCTCTCGGGATCGGATTGAAATTTCATAAGAAGGTATAGAAAGAGGACAGACTGTAGTTTCTTGTATGCATTTTTCAGATCCAAAGGTCGAAACAGTGACTCGTGGCAAGTCGTACAAGTTCACTCTACTAAACTAGTCTATAATCAAGTCACTGTGGGAGATTTCGCATAACTCATCCTTGGAGAATCCAATTTGGGTCAGACTTGTGGCATTGGAAAGAGGACACAGAGGGCTACTGTAGGTCACAAATTTAGATCTAGATCTAGATGATAAAAAGGTGTGTAGATTTTCTTAAATTTTTGCGTAAGCTTGGTTTGAAAATTTATTTTGAAGGAATTCAAAGGGCATAGTAGAGCATTATTATCGATAACTGATGCCCCAAGGAAAGAAAATGCAAACACCTAGTAAGGAACCTGAAATCTCTAGCATGACTCATGAAGAAGAGGAAGAAATGCAACATGATATATCAAAATTACAAGACCAAGTGCAACAATTGTCCCTTGCACAAAAAGGAACAGAATCTAAGATGGATGGTTTAAAGAAAGGCGTAGAAGCTAAGATGGATTGTTTAAAGAAAGGTGTAGAAGCTAAGATGAATGACGTGGAAGCTAAGATGGATGATTTGAAGATAGATTTGAAGACAGACATGGAAGAATTGAAGATAAATATGAATAAGTTGCTACAAGAAAGGGTCGCTAATGGTGAAAGGGTAGTAAAGGAAACTGATGATGAGAAAAAAAAGAAATGTTAATCATGATTCCATAGACTCTAATGTTGGATCAAAGACCCACCATATTCCAAAAATCGATATGAGGAAGTTTGATGGCAAGGATCCCGCAACATGGATATTACAGATGGAGCAATTTTTCGATCTCAATAATGTGCAAAACACTCAAAAGGTACGTATTGCAACTTTATATTTGGAACCAAATCAGTTTGTATGGTATCAATGGCTTTGCTCTCGTAAACAATTTATCACTTGGGCAATTTTTACGAAAGAATTGATAGCACATTATGAGGATACAAAAAGCAACACTTTTTTTAGCCAATTGATAAGTCTCAAACAAAAGGGTTCAATAATGGAGCACATTGAGGAGTTCCAAAAATTGAACATAAGGGTAAAAGATATTCTAGAGGAGCATAGGATTGATGTGTTCATAGGGTCTTTAAAGGATAATATCCAACATGATGTTCGCCTTTGGGAACCTGATTCATTAGAGAAGGCATTCAGGTTAGCAAGAAAAATGGAAAGAAAAATTATGGCAACCAGGAAGCATACCACTCACAACTATAAAGACAGAAGTGTTGTTGCCACTAGTCTTCCACAACCTATAAGGTTGACACCACAACAATTGGAAGAAAAAAGAGCAAAAGGGCTTTGTTACAGTTGTGATAGCAAATGCACTAAAGGTCATAAGTGTGCTGAGAATAAATTATTCTACATAGATTGTGAAGAGGAAGAAGAAAAGGAGCAAGAAAGGTCAAAAGAAGAGGATATACTCCAGGAACAAAGCCTAGATAAAGAAGAAATGAATCCGACCATATCTTGTAATGCATTGGCGGGAATTACCACTCCTTAAACCATAAAGATAGAAGGACAAATCAAGAAGAAAAAGGTAATAGTGTTGATTGATTCAGGAAGTACCCACAATTTTATTCATTGTAAGGTAGCAAGAGAATTGAATTGCTTCTTATATCCAGCACCAGAGTGTAAAGTGATGGTTGCAAATGGAGGAACAATAAATTTCTCGGAAAGTGCCATAATATCAAGCTATCCATGGGAGAATATGTATTGACTAGCCCAATGCTTTCCATTCCAATGGGAGGTGTTGATGTTGTACTAGGAGTCCAATGGCTACAATCCTTGGGTACAATAGCTTTTAATTTTCAAGAACTTTTCATGAAATTTTCTGTGGAAGGAAAGGAATTTGAATTAAGGGCTATTGCAGGGAAACCAAGAAAGATAATCAGCTCTAACGGTATGACAAAGCTTCTAAAAAAGGAACAAAGAGGTGTAATTGCACAATTATGTTCACTAGATGTGTCCACAGTGGAATCATCTATTTCTCCAGATCTCCAAAAAGTCTTGGACAATCATTCCAAGGTATTTGAGACTCCCAAAGGTCTCCCACCTATTCATGATCATGATCATGCTATTCATCTGATTCCAGGAAGTGTTCCTCCAAACATCAGGCCGTACAGATATCCCTATGCCCAAAAGAGTGAAATTGAACGTATGGTTGCAGAAATGCTAGAGGTTGGTATAATTCAACCAAGTCAAAGTTCTTTCTCTGCTCCAGTCGTATTGGTGCACAAGAAGGATGGATCATGGTGCATGTGTCCGGATTATAGGGAGCTCAACAAGCTCACTATTAAAGATAATTTTCCCATTCTTGTCATTGATGAATTATTGGATGAATTGCATGGATCAATTTACTTCACCAAGTTGGATCTTCATTCAGGATATCATCAAATCAGAATGAAGAATGAAGACATTCCGAAAACAGCATTTAGAACTCATGAGGGTCATTATGAATTTTTGGTCATGCCTTTTGGCCTTACAAATGCACCTTCACATTTCAAGGTTTGATTAATTCAATTTTCAAACCATTCCTTAGAAAATTTGTGTTAGTATTTTTTGATGATATACTAATCTACAGCAAGTCTTGGAAGGATCATGTTGAACATGTTGACAGGGTGCTACAACTATTGGAGGAGAAAATATTATATGCAAAAAGATCCAAATGTTTCTTTGGAGTACAAGAGGTGGAATATATGGGTCATATTGTATCTCATGAAGGAGTTAAGGTAGGCCCTAGCAAAATTAAAGCCATTAAGGAATGGAAAATTCCCACATCCATAAAGCATCTACGAGGATTTCTCAGGTTGACAAGGTATTATCGCAATTTTGTTAATAATTATGGGAGAATAGCAGCACCTCTAACAACATTATTGAAGAAAGATGCATTTTCATGGACTCCAGAAGCAACAAAGGCATTTGAACATCTTAAAGAGGCAATGTGCCAAGCACCGGTCTTAGCTACACCGGACTTCAAAAAAACCTTTATTGTGGAATGTGATGCTTCAGGAAATGGAATTAATGTTGTTTTAATGCAAGATGAAAGACCCATTGCTTTTGAGAGTCGTCCAATCAAGGGAAAGTTGTTACACAAAGCTATTTATGAGAAGGAAATGTTGGCAATACTCCATGCACTTAAGAAATGGCGACCCTACCTAATGGGAAGACACTTCAAGGTAAAAACGGATCATGATAGCCTTAAATACTTTTTAGAACAAAGATTATCCTCTGAAGAGAAACAAAAGTGGGTCACAAAGATGTTGGGTTATGACTTTGAAATCATCTACAAAAAAGGGAAGCAAACTGTGGTGGCAGATGCACTCTCAAGAAAGGATGAGGATGTGGAAGCATTGTTGTGCACCATTTCTATTATCCAACCAGATTGGAAAAACGAAGCAAGGGAGGAATGGAAGAATGACGAAGAAGTGTGGTCACTTATTTGAAAGTTACAACAAGATTCCAGTATGTCTGATACATTTAGCTGGCAAAATGATTCATTATGGTACAAAGATCGCTTATACCTCTGTAAGAATTCCCAGCTAAAACAAAAGATTCTTATGGAATTGCACACTTCTCCCTTAGGAGGGCACTCAGGATTTTTAAAAACTTACCACAGGGTTAACAAGGAATTTTTTTTGGATGGCCTTAAAGCAGATATTCAAAAGTTTGTGGCGAAATGTTTGGTTTGCCAACAAAATAAAGTTGAAACAATTAAGACACCGGGCCTATTACAACCTTTATCCATTCCAAGCCAACGTTGGGAGGAGGTTTCAATGGATTTTATCACAGGTTTACCCAAGTCTGAGGGAAAGAGTGTCATCATGGTGGTAGTTGACAGACTTACCAAGTATGCACACTTTTGTGCATTATCACATCCATTTAAAGCCAGTACAGTTTCTATTGCATTTATGGAAACAATTCAAAAGCTACATGGAAACCCAAAGATTATTGTAAGTGACAGAGATCCCATTTTCACTGGAAATTTTTGGACAGAATTATTTTCTTGTCTTGGTACTCAGTTAGCTCATAGCTCATCTTATCATCCTCAATCTGATGGGCAAACTGAGATAGTAAACAAATGTTTGGAAGGATATGTTCGTTGCTTTGTATCTGATAAACAGACACAATGGATCAAATGGTTGCCTCTGGCTGAATGGTGGTATAACACTTCCTTCCATACAACAACAAAAATGACCCCATTTATGGCACTTTATGGGTATTAGCCACCATCCATCACATCATAATTAAGAGAAAATTATAAGGTTTAAGCAGTGGAACATCACATTGAACGTCAACAACAAGTCCTCCAACTCTTAAAGGATAACCTGGTGTTGGCACAGAATAGAATGAAACAACAGGCAGATCGACATCGTAGCGAAAGAAGTTTTGATGTAGGTGATTGGGTATTCC
Organism: Pinus tabuliformis; assembly: GCA_031772625.1. NCBI lineage: Eukaryota > Viridiplantae > Streptophyta > Pinopsida > Pinales > Pinaceae > Pinus > Pinus tabuliformis. The sequence goes on from CM062818.1 coordinate 1,667,711,704, forward strand.
TACGGCTACAACCATATAAGAAAATATCCCTCAAGCAAGCTAAGAAGGATAATAAATTATCACCAAAGTATTATGGTCCATACAAGGTGCTGCAAAAGATTGGTACTATGGCATACAAATTGGAGCTTCCTGCAGCTTCTCGATTGCACCCAGTTTTCCATGTTTCATGTTTAAAGAAGGTTATAGGCGACAAGCTCCCAGTTCAAACCATATTGCCAGAACTTGACGAGGAAGGAAAAATTATATTGGAACTGGAAGCAGTCACAGAAACAAGAACTCAACAGCTACGAAATCGATCAATTTCGGAGTATCTTATCAAGTGGAAGAACTTATCCGCTGAAGATTCCACATGGGAGGATGAGAATTTTATACAGAAGCATCCAGAACTTCTCAAGCGTTGAGGACAATGCTTTTTTGAAGGAGAGGGGCATGTTGGGTCCCTATAATACTAGTGATTACCCCATTACTATTGTAGTTGTACCCCTTATTAATATTGTTGTGCCCCTATTATCCCCATATTGTTATTACTGTGCCCCATAGAATCCCTCTACTGTTATTTTTGTGGCTTTATATTATTATTGTTAGGTCAGATGGGTTATATTGTGACTCCTTAGACTCCTATATATAGAAAGGAGGTTTTGTCACTTGAATCATCCAAGAATTGTTCATTTACGTAATGTAAAGGAGGTTGCCCCCTCGAAGAGGCTAAATTCTAAGGTGTTGATCTATCTTTTCTATCTTTTTCTTGAGCTGGTTTCATAACAAGGTTGGATCGACAACACACTGATGCATAGTGTTCGTGTTGATATTCAAGTGTGTGATGGTGGTCATGCGCATCAACTTGCCGAAGTACATGTTCAGCTCCAGTTGGACTTGCTTCTTGTCTTCGCCTTGGTGAGTGTGTTGAATGGGTTGGATTGCATGCATGCACATAATGACATGCATGTTGTTGAATCCCTTGCATGTGATCAACAACACTACTCACCATGTATGTTGCGTGCCAGCTGCTAGGATGGATATTTAACTTGTATAGGTGCAGTTTCATCCATGAGTGCATGTTGCGCCCAATGTTGTTCCTATTCCTACTGCAACTCATTCGTCTGTCTGTGCAGCTTCATGTTCTTCCTTGAGTTGCTACTTCAGCACATGCAACTCCTTCTTTGTTCCATTCTCTGTCTTCGTGCGATCTTCATGTCGTGTCGTCACCTCATAGCCTGAGTCTCCAAAGTTGCTTTCATCATCAGTGGATCTGCTTGATCTTGCAACTTTGTTCCACCTCTATGTTGTCAACAACCTTCCTCTTGCATTCATTGTATTCACTGCATTCGTTGTATTCATTGCATTCGTTACGTTCGTTGCATTCAGTATGTTCGTTCTGTTCATTGCATTCGTTGTGTTCGGTATGCTTCCTTCAGCTAATGTTAATGATGTTTCTCGTTGTGATATCTTGGTGTTCTTGTCTACCAACAACTTGATGTCTTCGTGAGTAGGCAAGCTCATAGACATTTGATCAACTACATCTCCAAGTGTGCTCTGAACGTTGTCTTCGACTCTTCTTTCTTGGAAACCATTGTACCTACACTATTGAGAGGCAGATAAACACCTGCAATACCTAGAGACATGGCAACACTCATGGCAAGTAATCTATCAGTCGAAAACCAAAATTAACTTAGGAACTCACTTGCAAGATACCTATGTGACTAATCATGAAGGTTGCACAAGTTCAACCAGGAGTTCAGTAGACTAAATGCCAAGGCAGCGCAAGGCATAGTCTGGGATGCTAGGAGACTGATTGATTGTTGGAACTGCATAATGCACAGTCTAGTCTGGCTGCTGACTGCTGGAATTGGGCAATGTGCAATCTCAACTGGCAATGGTTGCAGGTTCAGTGACTGCATTGAGCAATTTTTTGGGCCAGTAGTCACTTTCCCTCATAAATGCACAAAACAATCCTACAGGATAGTCACTGGGTAGAAATGTGCATTTCTTGAGAGGAAGATAGAGCCTTCCCTCTCATGATTGCTCAATGTTTCCTTGGTGAAAGCAGAGTCCGGGCCAAGGTTACCCAAACTCGCCGCAAGAAACTGAAAGAAAATATGATAGTGAATGCATGGAAACACTTAGTGAAATCAGAAGTGATTGACAGTGCATGCAAACATGAATGAAATATTTAGTAAACAAATCAACATGTGTGTGGGTGAAGTGAGTCACCGAATCGGCAACCATTTGTGCAAAACAGTTTCATGCATGCGACAGTAGTGAGATAGAAACGAAAAATGAAACAGTGCTAGGACAAGCTAGTATACATGTAAACAACAACAATCATTCATAGAAATCAAGCAAATAGTACTCATACAAGTGAAAACACAAAAAGAGACAGAAATTCAACACAAGTCATGGAAAGCGGGCATACCCCAAAAAAGCTGAGTTGATGTGCCGACAGCTCCTAGATGTGGTGTGGGATGTCATAGTTGCAAGGTTGATGTGAGGAATGAGCTCTACAGCATCTGGTTAATGAGTTTTGATAACATTGAGGTTGTGGCACGCATGTCAAAAATCTAGGGAAAGCGACACTTGGTGGGAGGTTTCTAAATTGATCCTTGCATGTAACCTCTAACTACTAAAAATAGATCCCTGAAATAAGGGATGCCTTTGCATGATGCCTTGGGATAAGTAGCCCATGCATGCAAGTCAATTTTTCTTGGTCCCGGAGGGAACTGGTCAACTCAGCTACACATGCAAGAGGTTGTTCAACTATTGGGAGAAAATGCGCATTTCTGGTTGGGAGATGGGTTGCCTACCCAAGAGATTTGCACAATTTATGGGCAGAGAAGCTGACTACTACCCAAATTTGTGAAAATTTTGGGCTTAGAAGCCTTGCTAGGTGTTAGGGCCTAAATCTACCTCAAGCTGAGAAAGGTAGGTCTAGGGTAACATCAAATCATGCTTAACCTGGTAGCTAGCCCTACCAAGTCGGGAGAGGGCTCTCTCCTTGTCAATCTCAAGAAAATATAGCAAATGAGGCTTGAGATGACTGATGTAAATACTAATTTTAGGATAGGTATATGCTCAGAGGATTTTGACTGAGTTTTATGTTGGTTTGTTGGATCAAAAGTGAAAGGCAGTTTTGGGTCTGGGGAATGGACTCAATCTTGCAGAGGTTTATGTGGGGCGAGGTAGGAAAATGCTTTAGTACTTTGAATTAAGTGAAATGGGGAGTCTTGAGACTAGTGAGGAGCTGGAGAGGGCATGAAAGTTTCATGAGTCCTCTTCAAATAGTAGAAAACATGTAAAGCTAAACAAACCTAAGGTAGAGCACTTCAACATCAATGATTTCCACCTTTATACTTGATTCATTTAGTTAAACTGAAAAGAGAGAGATAATGACACACATAAACACGTGATAAATTGAATTACAGAAGGAGAAACAATACTAAATCACCTTGCCACAAGAATCCCACAAAATGTTGCAAACCCTAGTCTATTTCCTTGCCAAACTACAGAAATGAATGTACAATAATGCTCAAAGCATTCACAAGAGTCCAACCTTCGAAAATGACTGAAAAAACACATGATATAGACCTCCAAACCACCTATGCTATCCATCAGGGGTCGAATCCATAAGAAGAGGGATGGTTTCAACCATATCTAAACTAGGAACACAAAAATAGGCAGTGGAACAGCTTGCCTCTAAAACCTAGGAAACTGATTCATTCAACTCCAAACCACCTACAACTGATGTATCTACCTTATCAGGTCAATTTTTATCATTTTTACATCATAGTATATCAATTTACATCATGTCGGCTCATGAATTTTACCATAAGAGAGAAAAAGTCAAAGTATAAGAAAAATAGGCGAAAAACAGAGTTTTTGAGCAAAATTGGCACTTTTTCCTCCTATGTGTAGCGCCACTTTTTCTGTGCATAGTGCTTTTTCCCAACTGAATTTGGAGGCATTCCCCTTCACCAAATTTTCTCCAAGTTTGCTTGTTGGAAATTTCTGTCTTTCTACTTTCTAGAACAAGTTGAATTTTTGAATTTGGTGCCCATTTGCCCCTCCACAAATTAGTTCTCCCAACACTGCTTCCTGTGTGGCCAAAAAGTGGCAGAGATGGCATTTTTGAGGTGTTTTTGGCCCTTTAGGTGACCCAAAACTTGTCAAAATTTCCTAGTAATTTCTGGGCATGCATAATTTTTCATGAGGAATCCAAAAATGCAAATTTTTTCTCCAGAGGAGGTCCCTATCAAAAGCGAGTGCCAGGTGGCGCTATGCACCTGCTAGAAAAACCTGTTTTTTCCTTGAAAAATTCAAAATTGCCAAAAAGTTTGCCAAATTTCTTGAAATTTGGCATGAGTGATCTACATCAAGTACTATGTTGGGCCAATGAAGCTTCAGCCAAGATCTTGAGCTTATCTTGCTCTTTCTTGCTCCTCAAAGTCTTCTTCAACTTGGCTTTTAGGCACCTTATCCTAGTTTTGCAAATTTTGTTTCGTGCCAAATAGTGATAAGCCATGTGCCGCAACATCTTTTTCTCCTTATTGGATTTCTCAAGCAGCTTCTCCAAGTGCATATTTTCCCTCTCTAGCCAATATTCCCAGTCAGCATCAATCTCTTGCTCAAGGGGTGTCAATTTGACTTTCTTTCTTTTTGCTGCTTGCTTGTTTTCCCTTATGGTTTGCAGCTCCATGATTGTCTGTTTATCCTCCAACTTCTTGTTCTGTTGCTCAAGGTAATTAATGATCCACTTATCCCTTTCAAGGTTAAGAGATAATTCATGGATGTCAGCTTCTTGTTCTTTTATGATCTCCTTTAGTTTTGAGCTTTAGGAGCCCAAATCAATGTCCTCCTCCTGAATCAAAATGAAATCTCTCTCCTGACCTTCAGAAGGCCCTTCCTCATGCAATGGTTGCTTCCCTTTATCCTATACCTACTCTACTGAAGAAGAAGGCAAAGCCCCTTTCACCCTGGGTGAAGATAGCATTTGCCTGTGATCTGATGAAGGAAACGAGACCCCTTCCACCCCTGGTGGAGATAGTACTTGTTTTGCAGCTGCAAATAGCCTCCTTGTCCCCTTTTCATAAGTGACAAATACTGGCACACCTGTAGTTTGAGTCTCATGAACCTCTAGTTGATTTGAAGGACCTCCTTCCTCTTGAAACATTGATGGTGTCACTTGAGGGCTTTTGAAAACCTCATGTGAAATGAAACTATCCCATGAAACATTCAACAAACTCAATTGATGCAAAACAATAATCTTGATCAATGAAAAATGATAAATGTTGTTGAATTGTTGATGAAGAGGTTTTCTTTGCACCAATGTAGCCATTTTCTCAATGTTTCTGCATATGAAATAGGGGAGGTTCATCATCCTCACTCTAGTGAAATGCATCAATAATCTAACATGATAAGTGTACAAGCGAGAAAATCTCCCTTCACAGGTGAAATAGTTGATAATAAGCTTCATGAGTGGAGCATAAGTTTCATGTAGGTATCTGAAAGGAAAGACCCTACTGATTTGCTTTTGATAACTAGCCTTGATATAAGGCTCATAATGCTCTTTGCCCACAAGCTATCCTTTGTTCCACTGTTCACCTACATTTGGAATACCTGTTGCTTCAGCTATAGTTTTAGGTGTTAAAGTGAAGGAAACACCTGCTAAGTTCACCTGGCCATTGTGAAGATGAAGGACAAATAGTCTAGCAAGTTCATGGTGGTATTTCACCCTCTCCACCATCTCACAAAACTGGTAGCAAGACTGATGTTTGAAACATGTTACTGCAAGGGGACAAGCCAATAACTCTGTGAGTGTGGTGGGCTCCTCCCGGATGTGTTTTCCTCCCTTATGTGGTTTTCTTGGTGCATGAATCTCTTGAGAGGAATCACTCATAGTTTCCTCATCCCTTTCATAAGCTGAATCTGTTTCCATATTTGCCACTGTATGGTGCAAAATGATGAGTATGAAGAGATTTTATTTCAAGAATAGGTGATTGTTGTTTTCTTCTTTGGGATTTGATGAATGGGACTGATGAGTGGAAGGTTTTGATGCTTGTTGTAGGGTTATTAGGGAGTGATAGGGTTTTGGGAATGAAGATTAGGGTTTGGGAAATAGTGGGAATTAGGTGTTAGGGTTTTAGGGTTTGGGAAAAAGGGAGTAAGATGAGTGTAAATGAGAGAGGGAAAGGGGAATAAAATTAGGGAAATTTAGTGGAGAGGGATGGGATATGGGAGAATTATGTAGGGGAGTAAAAACAACAAGTATGACAAAATTACAAAACCCTAGACAGTTTTGCAATGCAACTGTGAAGCAAATTAGGGTTTGATTTTTCACCTATCAAAACACCATCAATGATGATAAAATGTCTTGCTATGGCAAATAGGAGGCTTTACTTACTTGGAGGAATGATGTTGCAAAATTTTGGAGCTTTTAGAAGGTCGTTTGAATGAATTTGTGGCTTGGCAGACTGGTGCGCCGCGCCAGTTCAAAATTATTTGTAATTTCTGCGCCCGGTGGGCCGCGTAGCGCCAGGCAGGTGCACCGCACCAAGAGGAATTTCAAAACTTTGCTGCGATTTCCCTCTTTTCACCTCAAATCACGATTTTCTCCTTGTTCTCTCACTTTAGCACAAAAAATGATGTCTTCAACACAAAGAGCACTTTATATACTTTTGATTTTAATTTTTCATTTAGAAAACCCACTTTCTAAAGTTTTCTTTTTCATTTTGTTCTTTTAAAACTCTGTTTTGCAATTTGGCTCTCCTTTTGTCATTTGATGGAATAATGCTTGCATTTTCTTGCCTCTTTTGTAGGAGCTGGAGTGTAGGAGTTTGGCAAGGTAACCCAGGGCTGCATTTCTGAACTTGTTACATATAGGAAAATTAAAAATTACATGAAATTTTTATACATAGGACATAAAAACTCTGTTTTTCCTCAAAATAGGGTTTTGAGGAAAAATCAATTACTGAGTATATCATTATTGAAATTCTGATGCTGAGACCTTATTAGACATCTTCATTTGCCTACTGACCATTATTGAGCTTTTACATGACTATGGTGGCAAACCCTAGACCAAATGAGACCTAAAACCCTAAAAATGGCTTTTGCAACTGAAATGAAACAAAAATGACAGCGAATGATCTGTACATGTGAAAATAGCCCATCAAATAAAAAGCATGAGGGAAATTGATAAAGAACCACTACCGTCAGATGATCCATGACCTAATGGAATGCAGCTGATCGGATGAGACACCTAAAATGCATGCAAAAAGAGAATTTTGATCACTGATGGAGGGATGAAGATACTGACGCTAACACTAGGGAAAATAGAGCAATTTTCTCTATGAGGGTTTACTGGCAGAATTAGTAATTATGGAGCCCAGTAGGTTGCCAGACAGGATTGTGCAATTTCTAGAGGGATGGCTGGTTTCCCTCAAGAATTGCGCAATTTCTTTTGGGAGTTGCTCAGCCTGTAGTTGGACCAACTCTAGGTGAACAGCCTGTGAGGGGAATGCATCGAGTTGTGAGCGACAGGCTGCCTTTGTGCAAGCAAAACACTAAAGCTTTTGAACTTGACAAAGCAAGGCAAGCTGCTGTGAAAATTTGGTAGGGAGGCTCCAAAAGGAAGGTAAGGCAAAATTTTGGAGGGGTTTGTAGCCGCTACAACACTTGGCAACACACTGGTAGAACTCTAGCTATCTGAATGGACCTTGTTCATGAAAAGAAAGTCTAAAATCTTTGGAAGTATTGTTCAGTTCTCAGCTTGTCTAGGTTTCACACTAGCTTGATTGTAAGATGTAGCATCTGCCAAGCTCTTAGTTGATTGAAACACATTCTAATCCAAGGAAACATAGTTGTTTCGATTGGGGTTGACGGGTATATTGGTGAACAAGTAGTATGGTCGTCAGAGTCTTAGTTTCATCTATGGTGTTGCTCCGTTGATAGCATGCCTTGACAGTACCTCGGCAAAGTCACATAGGAACACAAGCATGGATTTGTTGCCAGCGAGCCTAGTTAGTACCTCAGTGGAGTTACTTGCATCACCTCCTTGTGCAGGAAGCCTTTCCCTTCTTTCGCCTTATTCATTTTTTATTTTGAATTTTTTCACTTTTCATTTTTTTCATTTTTCATTTTTCAACTGTGCATAACACTTATTCATTTCAGAGGCGGAAGAGGGATCCCAACTTATTGAGAGAAGAAAAGGTTGTTCCAGCAGAGAAGTAGTTTATTGTATCTCTAATGTGTCGTTAAGGTTTTCCCCCTCACCTTAGTCTACTTGACTGAGCTGACAAGGGTTAACCCAAAAACAACCAACTAGAGAAGGTGACACTAGTTAGTGCACAAGCGTTGTCTTTTCACCAAGGTTCACTTCGAGAAATATGTATTTTCCTTCGATGTATCATGGACTAAAAGTAACAAGCTCTTCATACAGAGGCAAGTTGACAAATAACCAAGTAGTGATAGTTGTGCAAGCCCTCTTATACTTCACCCAGCTCGTTTCAAGAGTCATACATGGTTTCATGCGAAACTATCCTACGAATGAAACAAGCGAACTAACAAATAACAACGCAAAGCAAGCGCAGAAGCCAAAATGAAACCAAAGCAAGTAAGTAAACAAGCAAGCAAAAAAACCAGTAAACAAACCAGGTAAGAAAATAAGCATGCAAGCAAACAACTGAAAGAAAACACTACTCCTACTCCTACACTGACGGTGCATGGGCCTAATCACATGAAGTGATATTTCCAATGCAACCACCAGCTCATTGGTTGATCCATGTTGGTGAAGGCTTGGTCCGTGAGCAACCCAGTTGTGTGAACTAGCAAGAAAGAAAGATATAACAATCAAGACAACCACACTTCATGTTTCAAAGTGCCCATAGGACATAACTGAGTACAAGTGCATGACAAGTAGTCCATGGACTTATCATGGTGTTGTGTGACACTGCATGCAACTTTGAAGCATAAGCCCACTCTAGACTATGACATGCAAGAAAAAGTGTTATCTGTGTGTGAGATGGATCTTCAATGCATACAGATGAGTGATGAGGAGCCTTGGGTTATTGAATAGTTTCATGATTGGAAGTGAGACTAACCCCAAGAGAGCGAGGACCTAACATAACCATCAGCTTGGGCTAAAGTGCCTCGACAGTCTTGGGTGTTTCAACTTCATCATTAGGTAGATCATCATAAACTGGTGGCTTCGAAAGATCAATTGTGATAGAGTCATGATCGTGATCAAATATGGAAACAAATGGATCATGACTGCCACGATCAGAAAAGTCAATGACTTCATCGGCATGCTCATGCTCAAATGAATCAAATGGAGGGCTTGATGAAAAGCGAACAAACTCATCCTCTGTGTTTCCAGAAAAGACAATTGAAAGATAAAGTGGATTTTAAACGAATAACTTATCCTCTCCGTTGTCGAATGATGGACCAACATCCGGTGAGTCCTGCGAGTGATCAAAAATGGGTGCATCCGTGGATGAAGACAGACATGTGAAATCATGGATGGGAGGTTCACTAAAGATGTTAGGAATGAACGGAGGGGGCTCAGATGGAAGGGAGTCATCCTTCACTGAGTGTTGATGCTCAAGCTCCCACTCATACTCTTCATGAATGGTAGCACATGTTGGTTGTGCAACACCAACTCCGTCAATGGGTTGTTCCCTATTCACAACAAGTGAAGAGTCTAGAAGGAAGAACACAAGACAATATTATCTGGAGGAACACAAGAGTGTGAAGACAGAGGTTGTAGAACAGAATGCATATGATAACTTGAAGGACTCACTTACTAGTGGTGGAGATGTTGAATGAGAGGAAGGCAAACAGTCAGTCGAGACAGTGACCGCATCCACATGAGATTGCGTAGCTCCATTAGTGAAGAATGTTGAGCGAGGCTTGATTACAAACTTCTTCTTGGGATGGGTAGACTTATTAAGACAATACTCGAACCAGTCCCAAATATAGGAAAAATTCATCTGGCTCCTCATAGCTTGAAACTGCAAGTCACGGAAGCATTGCCAAAAATAAATAACTGATTCATGTGGAGCCTTTCATTGTTGTAACAGTTTTTGGTCAAGATAGTCTGGATCAAAATGATAGAATTTTATCTTCAATGAGATCACATAAGTGCTCAAGTGAGTGCACACTGTCATCCAGTGGGCTAAGCAGCCATCGACATGGAGATTCGTGAAGTGTGTGTGCAAGCAGCAAGATGGCATGTTCACCAAAACACCCATCTTCCTCAAGAAGCGTGGAAATAAATTCATGTAAGCACTTAGGCCAAGCCACTTCATCTTCACCATCATACGTGTAAGTGGACAAGAGATCGAAAAACTCCCCCATGATAGAGACATCTTCACAATTCGAAAAACATTGCAGAGGGAGAAGAGTGCAAGAATCCATGAAAGGTATGCAAAGGTTCAAAACTAGATGAGAGGAAACAACTTGTCATCGGGTCCTTCTTCTAGTGCCAGAAATGTTGACGGTGTTGGACCCGCCAACATGTCAAGGGGATATTCCCAGTAAGAATTCCCAATTAGACCTTAGACCGTTTGGTGTAGGAGTCCCAGCAGTGGGTCGTAAAGCAATGCCTTGACCGTGATGTCACATAGAGGCAAGTAAGATAAATCTGTCAGTAGCAAGGGTGTGACCATTGCAGTGAGTCAAGGAAGGTCCATGAGAGGTTCTAACAAAGGTGGGTTGAGATGAGTGCGCCCCTTGGCAACTTGTAACAGTACTCAGTTGGGAAGGGAACACACGAGCAAAGGTGCATCACAAGCTAGAAAGCAGGTCAGCCGACAATCCAAAGTGATGGTTAAACCAACAGCACATCTACAACAAGATTCATATAATTGCATAGAAAATAGTTCATATACAAATACGTAAGTTAAAAAACATACATTGCCAAGCAACTAGAACAGTCCAACTACAATAACAACATATGCATGAAAATGTGTTGGCTCTTATTATATAAATAAGTGTAAGTTCCAATCATACAATACATCCATGTAAACCCGCTAGCCCCAACAATGGAATGTTACAGCCACATCTGTTTGCTCCTCCAAAGAGATGAACTAGCTCCGTGCAGTGGAGAATCCAAGGCACGTTACAATATTTTCCAAGCTCTCTCCAAGATAGTATTATCAGAATATTGGCTGACCAAAAGCCTCTACAATGAGTTATGAGGGACTATTTATAGCAAAGGTTGGGGTGACCCTTGACATTCCCCTTTGTGACAGTTCATCTACCCTCATGACTCTTCATATATGCTATGACTATTACATCCAACTATTGACACTTGAATTACACTTGACATGACGTTACATTACAATGCACATGTACTCATGTGAGACAACATGGCTTGAGCAAGCCATGCAAGACATCACTAACACTTGGTCCATTGTGATGAGACCAACTCTTTGGCATGCTTGTGATGGTGAAGGTGGTGAGCTCATGCCAAGGTTGGTCATCTGTGATGGTGTGCATGCACCTCATGGTGACATCTCACTGAAGTGAACTCATGCCTCCATTGCAACTGGTGCATTGGTTCGACTCCTTCATCCAACTCATCTGCTAACATGTGCATGGTCTTCTTGGGTGCGGATGAATCAGGAACACGCTAATGCATAGTGTTTGTGCTGATCTTCAAGTGTGTGTTGGTGGTCATGTGCATCAACTTGCCGAAGTACATGTTCAACTCCAATTGGACTTGCTTCTTGTCTTCGCCTTGGTGAGTGTGTTGAATGGGTTTGATTGCATGTGTGCACACAATGACATGGATGTTGTTGAATCCCTTGCATGTGATCAACAACACTACTCACCATGTCTACTCCATGCCAGCTATTGGGATGGATCTTTAACTTGTAAGGGTGCAGTTTCATCCACAAGTGCACGTTGCGCCCACTGTTGTTCCTATTCCTACTGCAACTCATTCGTCTGCCTGTGTAGCTTCATGTTCTTCCTTGAGTTGTGTTGTGCTATACAACAACCCCCCCCCCCCCCATTTCAATTTTTAATACTAGTCTTAAAATGCTAAATAAGAAATGGGTCCCCTTTATGATATAAAAAAGCAATAAAACTTTTGAATAAAATATATTTTCCATATTGTTCATATAAAAGTTGCTTTATGAGTATTTGGAACCACTCATCGTAAATCAGGATTCTTTAAGACCAATGAACATCCATTTGAAAAGTTGCGATGCAATCAGAGTCATCACAAATCCCTCATCGCAAAGTTTTAATCGAAATGATCCATTTATGAAATTACGATGTGATATAAGTATCGCATCTCGCATATCATTAATCCCAAGGAATGACTTACAGCATTTCATTGAAACCTTGCGGTGCGATAAGGCTATCGCACTCGCATATCACCAATCCATAAGAAAACGCTTAAACCATTCCATTAAAACTTTGCGATGCGATATAACTATCGCATATCATGCTCTCAATAAAAGCAAGTAACATAAACTATGAACACGCGCGATATAGGGATAAATCAATTATAAAGAAAAAGTGTGATTATCCAAGTTTGAAAAGGAACCCGCCATCTCCACATGCCAGCTCAGCACTCATTGCAATCGCAACAATACAAAGAATTCTTTTAAGCATGGCGCTTGTAACTCCCGATTTGCGATATGCCATGGTTCCACAAATATTAAAATAATACAATCGCTAATCACAAATCGCATAGTCATGACACCTGTTCCAAAAGGACCGTTAGAAAACTTGCGATGCGATATATATTACTTCAGCATTAAAGTTTCACATTATGAATTTACGGTAAAGCATTAAGGGGCAGTTATGGTTACAATCCTTTAAGGATTTCATCCGTGGTGGCTATGTACAATGTGAGATATTTTGCATCTAATGCGCATAACTACTTTTAGTCTGCAATTTGTTGTATTACCTCCTCTCAAAGTTTTTCGCCTATCATGCTCCTCTTTCTCATTTTGTAGTGTTAATCCAAAATCACACAGTTGGTCAAGATTTCTAAGAAATCTCGAAAGACAAAGGCTCCCATTACATTGGAAGAAGGACAAGGAAAATTGGTGTTAATTTTAAATACTACCTGTCAAGGCCTCGGTAATATCTCATGGGAAGGCATATAGGCTTGTTTGAAGGAGAAAATCCAAAGGAGATAGAAGAAGAAGCAACAATTGATGTAACTAATGAAATAGAAAACAAGCTCAGTGATTTGGCCACATCTTTCCTCCATAGAATAGTAGCCCGTGCAAAATTTTTACCATATAATGATCTAGTGAGATGGGTAATTGAGAGCATTAATATAACAGACAGAGCTTTCTTCGCAGCTAATGGAAGGATGTTCGGGTCATTCAAACTTGAAGATGTCAAAATAATGTATCACTTTTCGGATCCCCAACGACAGTACAACAAATCATTCCTAGAATCTTTCGCCAAGGATAATCAGATAAAGTCAAACCCTATCAAGCAGTGGACACACTTTCCTAACAAGCATAAGCATGAATCTTCTGGTATGTACTTTGTGGACTCCTTAGCATCTCCATATTGTTATGCTACTGTTATGGTATGTAGACCCTTTAGAAGCCCCGATTCTGCTAGATTTTATATAGAAATGGTTCCATTGATAGAAGAAGCGATAAACTCCTTTGTTATGGATTAGGCAACTAATGGCTAGTCAAATACTGGATTATAGAAAGAATATATTTGTCACTACCCGAGTTGTGCCCCCATTTTATATGAGTGCTTACATAATGGACACATTTTTTTTAATTCTGGCTTTCCCATCCTAGGTTGGAAATGGACTGTTCAAGATCCAACCCCCATTCATGTTTATCATAAGTACTTATGGAAGTCTTAATATAAGAATCATTTATACAGGATTTGCCATGGTTTCATTTTACCCGTCCATCAAGCTATCTTTAATAAACCTGCTCCTCAGCTGTCTGACGAGGCTAGCATTGATTTAACCTTAATCGGCAGTTGGTTCGGGGAGGAGAAGTTCACCTATATAAGAGTTTTTGGCAGTATTATAGATCCTCATGTCCTTCCAATCTACATTCCAGATAATTTATTAGCCAGGGAAGTAGCCTACCAGACAGTGGAAAAAGGGATGTCTAGAAACCTTAAAGAGTCTAAAAAACAAGTGTGGCCTCCCTTTCCCCTCCGCTGTGGCACCTGCACATTGCATAATTTTAAACATGCCAAGAAAGAAGCAGAGAAAACAAAGGATCTAGTTTAGCGGTTATTCCTAAAAGACGATATGATCCAAACAAGGTTACTTTCAATTTCACCACTCAGGTGAACGTTAGTATATTCATACATGAGAATGATGAATTTGATGACTTATTTGCTTCAGCAGAGTTATTCTCAACAGTAATTCATCTGGAACGATTCAAATTGGGAGCCAAGAAAATGGACAAATTCATGGAATACAGGACACAGAGGTTACTAACAATACCTCAGGATTTATTAAATACTACACCAATCATTCAACAAGTAGAGCACAGCGGGGAGCAGATTATTGAAAAGATTTCTGGAGAAGGTGAAACAAGTGAAAAGGCCAGTGAGCCTCTAAGCACTGATGTTCACATTGACCCCATATTGATTAAAGAATGGGAGCAATTTGATCAATAGATCAAAAGCCAGAATGATCCCCAAAACATTATCACATCAACATCTCCCACAACACAACAGCCCATTGTTCTTGATATTGTGATTGAAGGGACACCCTACAAAGACACAGCTAAAAAAGATATAGAAATAATCCCTGAAAATCCTTCAGGAGAAATTACATTGAATATTGAGGAAATACCACCCTTGGATGTATTTTACAGCACAAAACACAGGGTTGTAGTCAAGAGGTAGAGGAAAAAGAGGAAAATAGACTAGATATCATCCACAGCTCCTCAATCTGAATTTATGAATGTTATATGGAAGGATTTAGAGGTCAATCCTTCTAAGGATTTAACTAAGTTATCTCAATTTGCAGGGGCATACACAGCTACAATTGATAAGGCAACTGAAGTTAACCAATTGATCAAAGAAAAGGATCAAAAGATTAATCAGCTTGAAGAACAATCAACAGTAGAGCAACAGAAGATTAATCGGCTTGAGGAACAGTTGGCAGTAGAGAAACAGAAGAATGAGCAGCTTGAAGTACAATTAAACCTAGAAAAACAGAAAATTGACCAACAGGCCATTCAAAAACAACAACAGTTGTCTCAAGAGCTCGAACAGCTTCGATTGACACATCAACAAGAAATTAAAGCTAAAGAGGAGCAAATCACACAGCTACAACTCTCTATAGAACAGTTCAAAGATTATCCCAAGGTTGAGGAGTTTAAGAAGGAAGCCATAGAAGCAAATAAGGCTTTATCTCAACAGCTGAATCTACTTTGCCATAAAATATCTCTTATTGATCCATTATGCATCACAACGACATCACTGATCGACCAAGCAGTTAATACCAGGTTAGAATTTGAGGATGCAGATGATAAATTTACAAATTACCTCTCTTGGAAAAGCATAGAAGAAGGAAGAGCTGCTAAACTACCGAAAATTCAAGAGTCGCATAAAGAGATATTGTTTTCAGAATGGGAAACACAGCTGATAAAGGCAAAAAGAGCTACCTCCAAGGCCAAGGCTATAATGAATAATGTGATTGAGCTGGTGAATGATAATTTATATGGAGCCAATTTAATTTCTGATTGTTCCCTAAGAAATCTTCCAAAGGCAAAAGAGTTAGAGAATCAATGAAAGCAAGATTTGGCCACCAAAGATGAACAACTCAACAGAGTACAAAGCCTTAACTGGGATGCGTATTGGTCCTTTTTGGTCAAGCCAAACAACCAACACATGACTATCAAGTGCCTTATTGATGTTGTTTATTGCATGGAGCGCAAGCTTTTAGATGCCACATACATAGGACAATTACACTCCAGGATGAGTCATCCTCCAAAAATTCAAAACATGCTCTCAATTTGTCAGTTGTGGATACAAGAGAAGAAATAGATGCGATGAATCTCTTCAAAGACTATCGCAATACTATTTTTGAAATTCAAATCCCAAATTTTAATGTAGATAGTTCCAACAACTCTCAACGATTTTTTGTGGACAGATTGTTTTTAATTTTATTATAAGAACCCTTTCCTATTATTTTAGAAAGGGTCCTCAATTTGTATAAAACTAGACTTGAGAAGTTTGCACTTCTGCACTTCTTAATTTATTTTTTAGAAGTCGTGGATCAAGGTTTCATATTTTTGTGAAAGAGCTTCATGAAGACCTGCATTTTTTGTATCTCCTTGGATTTTCTGGAATAAGAAGGTGGAACCAGAGTGTTACTTACATAACGAGACTCAAATGCATTTGGTACTTCTATCACTATTCTTTTTGTCTTGTTTTTATGTAATTAACATTCCATTGATTTGCTATTATTGATGTACTCACATGCTTGAAACAACTCTATATTATTTCACTTTTGAATGATTTAGAATTGTTATATTAAAGATATATGTCAGCAATAAATATTGGTATGTTATGCGATATGTTTTCACAATTACTTTGTTTAATTTCTTAAACAAAGTAATCATTATTTAAATGCATCTTTCTGTGGATAAGTAAATAATCTATATTATTATTTGTCTGCTAGGAATCATAAAGAATCGCATTATTATGAGATCACCCGGCTTATATAGATACATCTGTATATTTTAGAATTTGTAGATTAAATCATCTATCATCTTTTTTATACATTTAAAACACCCATTCATCAAACCATACTTTATTGGGAAACTGGTCCCATGATATCCAATCGGAGCCACCATACCAAATGGAGAAGGAGTTGTACTAAGGTCCAAACCAGGTGGTTATCCCCAATGTTGGTGCTACGATTTTAGAGGCATTAACATTTTTGGCGCTAGAAGGAGGGCCTAGCTGTGAATTGTGAGTAAATATAAATCTACAGGCCATTCTAAGAGTAAAACTCCCTCACCATCTCCTCCAACTTCTCCTTCGCATTCTAAATCTCCTATTCCTAAGCGAGAAG
This sequence comes from Pinus tabuliformis, assembly GCA_031772625.1. Lineage (NCBI taxonomy): Eukaryota > Viridiplantae > Streptophyta > Pinopsida > Pinales > Pinaceae > Pinus > Pinus tabuliformis. The sequence continues at coordinate 1,667,728,733 of CM062818.1, forward strand.
TTGAAAAGAAAAATACAACACCCACTGCTAAAACCCTAAACACGCTAGACAATTCTTCTCTTGAACCCCCTGAAATACAGTCTTTGATTCATAAACTCCAGGGGTTTTCAATATCCCAAAAATAGTCTGAGTTATCCCAAGGCAGTGTGACTTCGCAATATATCCCATCACAACCGCTTACTAGGGCAAAGAGTGAAAAAAATGGTATTCCACCAGTTGAATTCCCTCTACCAAGTTGAAAAAGGGCTAGGAAGACACCATCAGAATCCAACAGTGAAACTTTTTCCTCATCATCGTCCATTCCATCCATACCATTGCGAGGTCATCCATCTATTTCCCAACTTCAGATCATATCCAAACAGGAACAGGAACTTCAACGTCCTCTACCCAATCACTTTCAACTGCTTCGTCACCCTCTTCTACTATTAGCTCTACAATGGCGCATAATCAACCTCAACCAAGGCCATGGACCAACCCAGGAGTTGTCAGAATGCCTGCACCTTTGACGCAATTGCGAGCACATCCTGAAAAAAGGTTACCTAAATTTAATCTTGACAATGGCCTATTAGCAGAAGAACATATAAACAATTTCATGTTATCAATCAACTTGAATGGAGTAACGGAAGAAGATGTTGTTGTTAGACTATTTCCATACACTCTACATGGAGCAGCAGGATCATGGTACTTTTCGTTACCACCAGGGTTTATCAATAGTTGGGATGATTTTCAGGAGTAATTTCTAACTAAGTCTGGAGACGATAGGTCTACAACAACTTTGATTACTGATCTCTCCAACCTGAAATACGAATCAAAAGATCCCATCAAAGACTTCAACTCACGCTTTAATAAGTTGTTGAATAAAATTTCTGCGACATCCAAGCCTAGTGAGGAAGTCCCAAATGAATGGTGTATTTTTGCTTTGCCTTCAAACATAGCCATATTCGTTGATAGGGATGCTAAACCAACATTAGCAGAAAATATGAAGGAAGCAATAGCTGTTGAAAAACGTATCCTTGCTTTGGAAAAGAAAAACGCTCTAGAAGAAAGGAAATCCAAAAAGGTTACCTTTAGAGATGATTCAAAGAAAAAAGAAACCAAGGATCCATATGACATGAAAGGTTTACAAAAATTTCTTAAAACTATGTCTAATGGAATGGTTGAAATAAAAAAGCAAGTAGTTGAAACTTCTACAAAAAGACCATTTAGGAACTTTAAAACAAAACAGCGAACTGATCCTAAACCACCTAATGCTATACCTAATGCAGAATTTGATTTGGATGATGATGAATATGAAGATACAGTTTTATCAGCTAAAGAAATGGAAGAAGGTGAAACAGTTGAATGTCATGGAATGTGGGACTTTATCTTACCCAACTCTGATAATGAAAGTGAACAGGAAGCTCTCCCAGTAAATACCAGAAGCAAAAGTATAGTAGAGCCTAATCAAGCAAATTCAAAGAAGAAAAACTCAAGTCCTGTTACTAAAGACAAAGCTCCCACAAAGAAAGCTCCAGTTGTGTCTCCCAACAATCAACCATCATCCTCCAACCCTCTCTCATCATCGAAAACACTACTAGTTTCAGATTCCATGGATTATAACATTGGTGGGCTCCAGTATTGCAGCAATAATGCTGCAACTCCTAGGGCTCCCTTCTTTACTTTTATCAACCCGGTAGTTCGTAACAAACTTGGAAGTGACGGTGCTATATGCACAAGTACTAGCTCTTGCCGCAGTTGTCACTGGATCAGTTGGCACAAGTTCGCTAGGATCTTAAGCCAACTTCTATGAGCTCTCAGAAGAAGCTTTTAATGGTGATGGATGAAAGCTAACTCAAAGGAAGCTATTCTACTTGCAGAAAGAAGCAGAAAGTGAAAAAGGAAAGTAAACCCTAGCAAACCCTAGTTCTACAGACTAACCCTACAGGTGCAAGTAAAAGGATGAAAGCTATAGAAATGGATGCCATTGACTTCTAGAAAGGTAAAATGCATGTGACTAGGCTACTTCTGAAGAGAGATATGAAGGAAACATCCTTTTGCATTTTTGAGTAATTTGTCAGAATTATTTTGCATGTGCTTTAACTGTTTTTGACTGTGCAGAGGTTGACTGGCGAAAGGGAATGGAGTAGGCGCTTGCAGGAGGTTGGGAAGGTTAGAAGAGGGCCTAATGGGTCCCTAGCACCCTTCCAGAGAGTTTCAAAGTGCTCGGATCTCAAGAAACCGCTTTTGTGAGCTTCTACAGGAAGTCTGCAGGGGTTCTACAGGATGTTCCGAAAGGGGATTTTGAAGGGATGATGGTGGAAAAAAGGTGAAGAAGTGGGTATGGAGGTGAGGTAAGAGTGTGAGGAGGTCTAGGACTTGGCGAACGAAGCGGGTGAGCGATAAGGATGGCTGGATTTGTTTAAGGAGGGGTAGAGCAATGTTGCACAAAATATGGAAATTAGGTCAACGTGAGGGAACATAGCAAATGTGAGGCAAGAATCAGAATTGGAGGATGGAGCAGGCAGTATTGATGGAGTAGGGGTAGGCAAAGAAGTATCACAGGCGTTCTGCAAGTTATTTTCCAAACTATTCAAACAAAGACTCGAAAAACCAAAGACCTAGCTACTTTAACCTCATCTGACCTAAATATCAGCAAAGGAAATGAACAAAAGTTTATTTGCAACGAAATCATGTGAAATAGCTATACAAACTAAGAAATCATGAACTTGAGCATGTAACCACAACTGGTATCAACTTCTACAAATGAGAATCTAACACTAACAATTGCATGATAAAGCAAAGACAATGTTTTTGGTGGCGGCAAGGACACCTTGGTCTCAGCTCATGGTCCCACAGAGGAAAAGGTGAGATTAGGGGTGCTTGATGGCCTTTTTCTGAAGATCTTCTCTGTTATTAACCTATCAAATCAATTTGAACATGAAAATCCTTTTTAATCATCAACAATGACCTAGGTAACCAAGCAAAACTGTAATCTACTTAACATAAATTATTTGATAAAGACATTCAAAACATATAACAGTACATGAAGGAAGCCTTGGCACTTGGGTTGGGCCCAACCCCAAGAGCTGCAGGCTCCTAAGAAAAAGCTCAGAACTGATGCCAACTAAAACTACTTTCCATTATTCAAAAATAACCATGTCACAAAGAAAGTTGTACAGCAAAAACTACAAAATGAGCTGAGAAACTAACAGCACTATAGTGCAAGATACAACTACTCAAAAAGTAACCTACGAAGGCTAGAAGCCTTCCTATTTATGCACTATGAGGGTCTCCAACATCCCTCCTTAACTCGAGGGGCTCAGCTGCTCTAACTGCCAGTGATCAATCACTTTACACAAAACTGCTCGACTGCCCTTTTGAATCCCTTTCGGTGGCCTGTTGAACTTCGAGCTGAGGATGGAGAATTCGAGGAAGGGGCCATTTAGTGCAGGAGACAACCTTCCTACGAATCCTCACCCTTGTTCCTTCATGCTTGGCTGTCATCTGGCTCATAAATGCTTGGCCTTGGTCCAAAATTTGTCCAAAAATCTGCAATAACCACGTGTTAGCCTTCTTGGTCAAGTGACTATTCTCATTCATTCAACTAACATAAATATACTAAAAAAACATGCATAAACTATGAAAATGGTGGATTGATGAAGAACAATAGGCAAAATGAGCCCAATAAGTTACCCATTTTTGGGGCTCATCATCACCCCCCTGCTAAATGGGTTGCTCATCCTCTGAGCAACTAGTCTAGCTCATCATCCTTAATAGCTTTGACTGCCTCTCTCACGTCCCAGGCCTCCGAGGTGATGTCTTCTTTCCGGTCATGAAATCCTGCTTTTCTTTCCACTTCCTACCACTACCTATTTTCCTCTTCTTCCTTAACTCCTTCCAGCAATCCCAAAAGTAAGGGAGGACTGAATTTTAGGCCGATCCAATTGGCCTGCAGATTTTGCATTAACTGTTTATAGAGGGGTACCCTTGCCAAGGCCTCCCTCATCCTAGTTGGAGAGTGGTATTCTCTTATCTTCAAACTGTGGGGCAGTGCGTTCCACCTCCTTGTGCAAGCATGAAGGCAGTTATCCCTCAACAGTCTCTCCATGTCCTCAAAGTGGGCAATAGCTTGAGCTTGTCGTTCAATGTAATCCGGTAACTCCTGAGGGTTGTTGGCCAAGTGCTGGTGGGCGCTTATCAATGCCGAGGGATCCTCCAGCTCTCCTCTGATCATTAGTGGTTCACTGAGTTCCCTGTTCATAACATCTCAGACCTCTGCTGCCCTTTTTTCCTCATGATTCAACCAAGAGGCCATGGCCATAAGTTGCACATCTCCTACCACAGTGTTGGGATCCCACGAATTCATGTTTGGGAGGGCTAAGTTGTGTAAATAAAACTCTGATAATTTAGCCTTGTCCTCCGATGAGCTACTGTCACATAAATCCATGAATTGATGGTAGTTTTGAAATGGAGTAGTGCCCCTTTGGGCCAAGGTGTTAATCTGGAACTGGAACCATTGATCTTTAAGGTACAAAGTGTATGACTTAGCAGGCTGCCTACACTGTACGGCCTCTATTGCCCAGCTGGCCATGCAGGCCAGTTGGACTTCCTTCTCATGTACCTGTTGCCTTAGAGACTATATCTCCTCTGCTGCTTGTAACTCCTTCTCCTATAGCTGTTTTGTTAGTGCCTCGATCTCAGCCTGCAGCCCATCCTTTCTTTGTTGTTCATCCAAGGTTTCTTTGTCTGTTGGAGGCTTTTCTCGTTGTTGTTGTTCTCTTAGAATGGAGGACCTATCTTCTTTATGGATTCCTTGTAGCTGTAGTTGTTGTCTCAGTAGCTCGTTCTCTTCCTGTAGTTTGGCCCTCTGAACGCTTTCCACATGCTTCACCATGGCCAATTCTTTCCTTGAATCCCTGAGTTGTTCTTCTAGGGGACCTATGTCTGCCACACCCTTGGACTTGGCAATCCTCATCCAGGTATGAGTCCTAATTCTTTCTTCCTCCAGTGCAAAGAGTAGTGGCACCGCAAATTTCTGGGGAATTATTTTCCCAGCTTCTAACAGGTTATAGTATGTGCCCAAATTGGGCTGAGGGCTTGGTTCCAATATTTCCTCTGTCCTTTCTTCTTCCTATGGTTGTTTGGCCGCCTTTTCCTCCAATTTCTCGGGGTCTTTTAGCTTAGCCCAAGTTTCCTGTAGAGCTTTCTCAGCTTCCTGTAGAACTGTCTTTGATTCCATTGTCTTCAATCTTTCTCTCCAGGTGGAAGTTTTTGGTCTTCCTCGTTCATAGGTGACACAAAAATTTGAAGGAGACCCTTCCTTTGGTTTAGAGGTTGTGTCCTCAATGATAATTGGCTCCTTTGACTCCGACTGGGGTCTGTCTACTTTGATTCGTGGGCTCCTTCTTGCTTTAAAGTACATGGAGGTTTGCCTCTTTCGCTTCCCTTTTTGTTTTGGAGGTGTTTTTAAGGCGGCCAGCACAGCTGCTGCCTCTCTTGCCAATATTTTCGGTGATTTCCCTCTTTGTTGTTCTGTTTCCATGCTTCCTGTAGAAGCCTCTATGTCAACTGTTTCTGCCTGTATTGCGGCCATTTCAGGATCTGTCTTTGCCTTTTGTTTTGGTGTGACTGTTGTGGCTATGCCAGCCTTTACTTGGGATGTTTCTGCCTTCTCTGCTCTCCTCTGCAGTCTCTTTTCCCTTGGTGTTTGTGCTGTTGTTCCTTGCTCTGTTTTAGGCTCAGCAATTTGGCCCTTTCCCTCTTTCTCTTTTTGTCCTGCTTGTGCTTGTTTGTCCTGTGTTTCTTTACCACTGGTTTTCTCTCCTACTTCAGTGTGTTCCCCTTCTTCACTGCTGGATGAGGTGATCTCCTCAGCCAGAATTCTAATATCATCATCTTTGGACATGTTTCGGAAAATTTCCCAAGAGAGGGGGACAGTGTAGGTGTGGAGGGCATCTTCCACTAAAAGTTTGATGAGCCCATGATGGGCTAACTGATCCGGTGTCCCTTCTTTCAATTTTGTGCCACATTCACTTAATGACTGCAGAAGAAAATAGGGGATGCTCAACTTCTCTTCTGGAGGTAAATCCATTCCATGTCTTAGTTCATTCAGCAACCTGAAATGATAGCTGTAGACAATGCTGAACCTCCCTTCACAGGTAATGTATTTCATGATTTGGAAACTGACTTCGCTCCAGAGAGGAGGTAAGCTGGTTCTCCGGACCCCGTTCTTGTCTTCTACAGGATGTTCCTCAGGCAGGAAGAATGCTTTCTTGGCTGCCTGGCCCAATGACCTTTCTTCTTTGCTCCAAGGGAGCCCTAATGGGAGACCAGTAACATGACTGATGAGCTCAGGGGTAACTTCTAGGGTCAAACCCCTAAAATTCACTGTGGCATGTGTCTTTGATTCAGGTTTTAGTGATATTAAGAATTCCTCTGTTATCTCATCGTCATGACCCTGAATTTTGTCACAAAAGGACATCCAATTGGCGGGGGTGAAGAGGTCTACCACCTCTGGATGTTCACGCAGCTTGCTGGGATCCGAAGGTTCTTTCCTGATAAACCCTCCTGGCATGGTGAAATTAGCACCAATTCCCTGGCTTTAAGGTTATTGCTACCTAGAACTCGGATGTCCATTTATGAAGGAAGAAATTGGGTTTCCACAGACAGAATACAGAGCTCAATGTTTATTCTCAACATACATTCAAACATGCAAATTCAAATTCTTCATACACAGGCTAGCCCTCACGGTTGTGTATCTTTCCTACAGGAGAATTTTCTTTTTTCTTTTTTAACAGGAACTGTGGAGGAGAATTTTGACGCAAAAATGACTGAGGAATATCATGCAACACACAGGCAAACTGCTATTTCCAAATCACAGGTGGATTTTTCTCGGACTCCCCAATTTGAGACAGTTCAATTCACTACCTTTTTAAAACATACCATGCATGGGAGAGTGTTTTCGAGCCTACCTCTCTCGGAACTCCAAATTCAACGAAGAAAGATCCAGGCTTCTCTGCTCCGGAAAGCTGTGCCAGACTTCCTGCAGAGCTGCTTTCTATAGAACTCTTGTCGGCTTCTGTAGGATGTCATTGCGCCTCTGAACGAGCCTAGTATGCGGGAGATTTTTTAAACAGGCCGAAAAACTCGGTGGAGGACAATGGGTTAACAGATTTCAGAAGAAGAGGACGCATACTTCGGCCGAGGACGTTGCAAGTGCAAATGAACAGCGGGTGGTGAGAGTCTTCAGTCGAGTATCTTTTAACTGCAGTGCAATTCATGGCGAGGGGATGAGGTGGCCGGACTGAACCGTTGATCCAATGTCATGGACATCATTTTTCTGCGTGTCTCTAACCCCCATCACCTCCCCTCTACCATTAACCACCGCCACCACTACCAGTCCCGACGATTTTCCCCGACTAGACACTCCACACGTGTCGGCTGCACGTCTCAGTGGAAAATTTGAACATAACTGAGCTTGTTCGGATCCCACGAAGCTATGTAACTGGCTGAGGGTGGCCAGTTGACTGGCCACCGATCCTGTTCAATCCGAACCATTTTCACTGTCATGCAATTTTCAAAATATAGTTTATGCAATTGACAAATGAGTTTAGACACTTACCTGCGTGGCCGCGGACGCATTATGCAGACTTCGGGTCTTGGAACCACTGCTTCGCTTGCTGCTGCCTCGTGCACGGGTGTTAGAACCCATTCTTTCATTTGTTGATGTTGTATGCACGGGTTTTGGAACCTGATCCTTCGGTTATCAACGCTGCATGCACAGGTTCTGCTGGGTTTTGGTTGTCGAGGATGTTTTCACATCCAAGAGGAGTCTTTTTCATGTTCCCTTTGTTGATCTCGGCTGTCCCTGCCTCCAGAATATGTCTTCCAGAGGGATCAGCTGCTACAAGATTCCTGTAGGATGTCCTGTAGCTGCTTCTCCTCTTGGGATGCAGGCTAAACGAGCAGGGCTATATTGTGGATGAGGGATCTAGATGGAGTTTGGACAGGTAGGGTGAGTGAGACTTTGTTACTTGACTTGTCACTAAAAATTCTTGCTGTCAATCTGAGGAAAACAGGGTTTCTTGTATGACTGTGTAGGAACACATAACCAGGTGGGTGACGGAGGTGTAAAGAGATGGAACAGGGTGCCATATGGTGATGGGTGGAAACAGGGGTGGCTACAGGCCTAACAAACAGATTCCAACCTTCAGATTCCCCTCCAAGATCGATTTTGGCTTGCCTGAAGGTTCTACAGGATGTTTCCTGTAGAAGACATAAACTGCCTGTAGAATAGGCAGAACTTCCTGTAGAAGGTGAAATCTACCCCCGAATATGATCAAATCCTAGGAGAGGCGAGTGGTCATGGAGGAAGTGTCTGTGAGGGTGTCCTGTAGCCTGGTGTGGACCCTTGTCCTTGTTTTGCGCGACCTTCCTAACCTGCAATATATTCCTTGCAACCTGCAATTATTCCACAGAGATTAGGCCTATTTATTTATTTATTTATTTATTTATTTTAGAGATAGTTGGGGCGCCTCCATGAGGTTTTCACCCTCACTGTCTGCCCCGGGCGCCTCTAAGAAGTTTTCACCCAAGAACCTTTTTATTTCACTTCTCTGTTTTTTTTTTTTTTTGATGCTCAAGGTGTGGGTGGAGTAGAGACAAGGCCCTGCTCCACTACCAGCACTGTTATAGACATTTTTGTGCCTTACAGCATGAAGCATGAAATGTCCATAATCTAAGGGATCCAAAGTCCCTAAACATGTTGTTCCTACCCCTAGAGGAACAAGGTCAGCAAACCACAGCACTGAATATCAGTTGTCCACCTGAAAACACTCAAAAACAAGCTAATTCTGGATCATGTCAACTGCTCCACTGAGCATCTGCGCTGAACTTCAACTGCTCCACTGTGTACCTACGCTGAATGTCAACTGCAAAGAAGGCTACCTGCGCTGGGCGAGTTTGGCCAAGTGGCACAGTCATTCCTCAAGGTGTCAATGCCCAGGAAGCTTCCAAAATGACACTTGGATCAGGGAATTTGACTGGTGATGAGTAAGAGGGTCTAGATCTCCAAGTGGAAGCAAGAACCTCCAAGTGGACTCAAGAACTGAAGAATAACTGAAGTGGGAGAGGACACTAGTCAGCTTCATGCCAGCCTCAAGCTGACTCATCCTTTCTCCAAAACTCCTATATATAGAGCTCTCTCATGAGGTCTAAGGAGGCTGGAATCTTGTGAATGTAAGGAAGTGCTGTTGGTTTGAGTATAGAACTATTGGGTGATTTGCTTGAAGGAGGTGAAGAGGAGATTTCTTTCTGCTGGGAGGTGATGCTGGATTGGGCCTTTTATGGTTGTATCACTTCCTGAACTTTACTTCTTCCATTAATAAAGTATTTGAGGTTCTTCTATATGCATGTGTCTCAATGGTGTATTGTTATGCTTGTATATTTGATTTATTCTAATCCTTGAATCAATTATGAATGTATGCTTCTTGTAGTTTCCCTTTCTTGTGATTTTGCAGGATCTTGGTGTAGCTGGGCCAGTAAAAGAGCAAGGAGCTGGGAGCAAGAAGCAAAGAGAGAAGATTGGATCAATCATTAGCGGAAGACATCGGTTAGTGGATCTCTTCCTCCTCTCTCTTACATCTCATAAAGAAGTAATCTCAAATAGCTTTGCTTTTATTGTTGCTGAGGTACTATCACCCTTAGAGTGGGATAGGGTCATTCCGTATTGGATACTTTTCCCAACAACAAGCACTGATTTGTCCAAAGTTTCAATGAACTCCTACCTCGAAAGGGGTTTCCTGTAGATTTTCAATCGATGCCCATTGACGAGCATGGGGATGGCTTCTTCATCAATGGTCCTGATAAGGACTAAACCATTGTCGTTTCATTTCTCCACTGTATATGGTCCTAACCACCTTGTCCTCAGTTTCCCTTTGAAATCCTTGTATCTTGAGTCATACAGCAGCACCCAATCTCCTGGCTGGAATTTCTTTTCATTAAGGTGTCAGTCATGCCATATCTTCCTCTGGAGTTGAACTACTTCTGAGTGGAGGAGGGCCTGCATTCTCTGTTCATCTAATCCATTCAGCTGCAGTAATCTTTCCCATTGTGCATGGCTGAGATCTAGGTCCAGCTGAGCTGCCACCCTCAATGTGTTGTACTCGAATTCTATGGACAACAGAGCCTTCTTCCCGTATACCAAGCGATCTACCCAATCCTTCCTACTACTGCTCACCACTTTAGTCAAAATCTCTTCCAACGATCTATTAGTAACTTCCACCTGCCCATTAGCTTGCAGATGATAAGGGGTGGAAGTTCTATGCTTGATCTTGTGATGAGCGAGAAGATCTTCAATCAAGTTAGAGGTGAACTGACTTCCTTGATCGGTGACTAGCTCTCTTGGGCAGCCAAATTTGTAGAAGACATTTTCCCTTTTTCCTTCTGTCGCTACCTTGATTGCCTTGGTTTCTGCCCACTTTGTCAGGTAGTATGTGCACATAATGATGTAAGACCTTTGCTTTGAAGGAGGGTTGATAGGACCCACAAAATCCATGCCCCACTTCTCAAATGGCTCGAAGGTCACTTGAGGTTGGAGGGGCATTTCATCCCTTGGAGTCGGTTTCCCCATCCTTTGACATCGGTCACATTGGCTGATGTATCTTCTAACATCTTGATGAAGAGTGGGCCAATAGTAGCCTGCCTGTAGAATTTTGAAGGCAGTCCTTTTCGCTGCAAAGTGACCTCCACAGGGCCCATCGTGACAGGTCAGGAGGATGTTGAAAACTTCCTCTTCCCTAACATAACGCCTCAAGATCTGATCTAGGCCAAGTTTAAACAGGTTGCCCCCGATCCAAGTGAATGGGGCACTTTTCCTCACAATTTTTCTCTTCTCTCTTGAGGATAGGTGTGGAGGGAACTGTGCTGAGACCAAGTAATTTGCTATATCAGAAAACCATGGAGAGAGTACTGAAATAGCAAACAGGTGTTCATCTGGCATTTGGTCATCCACTGTCCCTTCTTCACCTGCAGGCAAATCCAATCTAGACAGAAAGTCAGCAACAACATTTTCCTTACCTGGCTTGTCCACAATGGTCAAATCAAATTGCTGCAACAAGAGTAACCATCTAATGATACGAGCATTTACATCAGGCTTATTCATTAAATATCTAATCGCAGCATGATCAGTGTGTACGAATGTTTGATAACCAGTGATGTAGTGTCTGAACTTGTTTAGGGAATGGACTACAGCCAGGAACTCTTTTTCGGTTACAGTATAGTTCATCTCTGCCTTGGACAGGTTTTTGCTGACAAAGTATATGGCATATGGTAGTTTCTCCTCAACTTGTCCTAAGGTTGCCCCTATGGCTCTGTTCAAGGCATCGGTGTGGATGTGGAAAGGTAGGGCCCAGTTTGGACCTCTCAAGATCAGGGCGGACACCAGCTTATCTTTCAACTCATCCAGAGCCCCTTGACAGTCGTTAGTCCATTTAAACTCAACATCTTTCCCTAAGAGGCCAAACAATGGCGAGGCTAGCTTACTGAAATCTTTAATGAATCTTCTATAATATCTTGCTAAGCCTAGAAAACATCGAACATCCCTTACCATTTGAGGAGGTGGAACCTTTTGGATGATAGCAATTTTGTTAGGATCCACGTGTAATCCTTGTTGAGAAATGGTATGACCTAACACGGTCCCTTCAGTCATCAGGAATTCACATTTTTCAGGACTAAGGGATAGGTTCATTTCAATGCACTTGGTTAGAACTTTTCCCAAGTTAGACAATGCTTCTTGGAAGTTAGACCCATAAGGAGTAAAGTCATCCATATAGATTTCCACCGAATCATGAACCAGCTCAGCAAATATGCTCAATACTACTCTCTAGAAAGTGGCAAGAGTGTTGCATAGCCCAAAGGGAAGGACCCGGTAGGCAAAGGTTCCCCAAGGAAAAGTGAAGGTGGTCTTATCTTGGTCTTCCGGGCTGATTTGGATTTGATTATACCCACTGAACCCATCTAGGAAAGAAAAGAACTTCTTCCCTGCCAGCCCATCTAGCACTTGATCTATGAACGGTAAAGGGAAATGGTCCTTCTTGGTGGCTTTGTTAAGTTCTCGATAATCTACACAGATTCTCCACTTCCCATTTTTCTTGGGTACAAGCACCAGAGGAGAAACCCATTCATTGTCCGAGATGGGGTAGATGAATCCTGCATCCAACAACTTTTGCAATTCTTCTTTAACGATGTCCTTAAGGGCTGGATTCATTCTCCTCTGAGGTTGCCTGACTGGTTTACAATCCTCTTTAATGTAAATGTGATGGGTATAGACCGACGGATGGACTCCTTTCATTTCCTTATAGCTCCAGGAAAAAGCATCCAAATGGTGGCTCAATAAGCTACAGAGCTCCTTCTCCTGAGAGGAAGATAGGGATGAGCTGATCTTTAAGGTTCTTTCAGGGCCAAATTCCACATTTTTAACTCTGGGTGAGGTCGGATCGGCCACACAGAGGTCCACTAAAGTGCTGGCTTGGGTACCTTCCACTAACTCCTCTAATGATAGTGCACTAGGAGGTGGATTTTGAATCAAATTCTCGATCAAGTCATCCTTGGTCAGAGGACCTCCCCTGGTGGCTTCTACTGTGCACAATGGTGCAGAGTAGACTTCACCCTCATCTTCCTCCTCCAACCAGAGCGGTAAGTCATGTTCTAACAGAGGTTGGGCAGGAGGGTATAGGACTAGCTGTTTGGACATAGGCCCATTCTTGATGGTCATGCTTCCAGCTCGACAACTGATGTAAGCATCCGTAGTAGCTAACCAAGGCCTTCCCAAAATGAGGGGGTATCCAGTGAGTTTTGCCTTTGGTTGAAGGACCAAGAAGTCCGCAGGGTACTCCCAAGAATCAACAGAGACCAAGACATCCTCCACAATCCCTTCGGGAGTCACGGTGGAGCGGTCTGCCAACTGCAGTACTATCGAGGTCTTTCTTAAGGAATTCTGAAGGTTAAGTTTAAGCATGGTGTCCCTGGTCATCACATTAATGGCAGCCCCTAGATCAATCAAGGTGTGGGGGATTATGGTGCCATTGATGTGGACATCAACTACAGGACTCCCAGGGTCCAAATATTTTGGACAGATTACTTGTCCCAACATTAGATCGGACAGTTGTCCTATGACATTGATAGTCGGGGCATCTCTCTTGCACCTGCCTGGGTGCCTGAAACACTTCTCCTTGATCAATTTGTTGTAGATTGGTACATCTTTTATGGCCTGGAGAAGTGGGATTTTCACACACAACTGTTTAAGTTCTCCCAGAAGTTCAGTCTCCTCTAGGTTTGGTTGCGTGGCTACTGTTAGTCTCTCAGGAAAGGGTGGAATGGCTTTGGGTTCACTTTCTTGTTTCTCTTCCTCTTCCTCCGGGGGAGGAGGCTGGCGATCTGGAAGGACCTTTCTAGATTGTTGTTGGGAAAAGTATCCAATACGGAATGACCCTATCCCACTCTAAGGGTGATAGTTCCTTAGCAACAATCAAAGCAAAGCTATCTGAGATTACTTCTTTATGAGATGTAAAAGAGGGGAGAAAGAGATCCACTAACCGATGTCTTTCGCTAATGGTTGATCCAATCTTCTCTCTTTGCTGCTTGCCCCCAGCTCCTTGCTCTTTCACTGACCCAGCTACACCAAGATCCTGCAAAATGGCAAGAGAGGGAAACTACAAGAAGCATACATTCATAATTGATTCAAGGATTAGAATAAATCAAATACACAAGTATAACAATACACCATTGAGACACATGCATATAGAAGAACCTCAAATGCTTTATTAATGGAAGAAGTAAGGTTCAGGAAGTGATACAACCATAAGAGGCCCAATCCAGCATCACCTTCCCAGCAGAAAGAAATCTCCTCTTCACCTCCTTCAAAGCAAATCACCCAATAGTTCTAAACTCAAACCAACAGCAATTCTTTACATTCACAAGATTCCAGCCTCTGGATCTCATGGGAGAGAGATCCATATATAGGAGTTTGGAGAGAGGATGAGTCAGCCTGAGATGTGACTAGTGTCCTTTCCCACTCCAGTTCTTCTTCAGTTCTTGAGTCCACTTGGAGGTTCTTGCTTCCACTTGGAGATATAGAACCTCTTACTCATCACCAGTCGAATTCCTTGATCCAAGTGTCATTTTGGAAGCTTCTTGGGCATTGACTCATTGAGGAATGAGACTTCCACATGTCAAAACTCGCTCAGCGCAGGTAGCCTTTGTTGGAGTTGACATTCAACGCAGGTGGTCCATGGAGTAGTTGACATTCAACGCAGGTGGTCCATGGAGTAGTTGACATTCAGCGCAGATGCTCAGTGGAGCAGTTGACATGATCCAGAATTGCCTTGTTTTTGAGTAATTTTCAGTGGAGAACTTCTTTGGATTGCTGTGGTTTGCTGACCTTGTTCCCCTAGGGGTAGGAACAACATGTTTAGGGACTTTGGATCCCTTAGATTATGGACATTTCATGCTTCATGCTGTAAGGCACAAAAATGTCTATAACAGTTTCCCCCTAAAGTATGAGGTCGTTTATCGGGTGAAATGCTTTATCAGGAGGATCCGAAGTTCATTCAATCGTTGAGAGGTGACCTGTAATAAGATACAATACAATACATTATTTTTCATACTGCTTTCATGATCTAGCTGAGGCAGGCATTCCCATGCTCAACTTTATAAATACATTTTTCTGTACATAGAACAGACAATCATCTGATGGTAGACTGATAATTCTCTGTTGAAATTATCATCCTTTGGGTAGGATGATCATCTGCTGCACATGTCAATGTCTTTATTTCCTGAATATGTATCGCAGCCCGGATGGATGAAACTAGATCCGGGGTCTTCAAACTCGTCCGATCTTCACTCTAAGTACAAGTCGATCCATGTGAGAATTTCTTGGAGTCGAACATGGAAAGACATCGCTTGATTACCAGTCAGTGATGTAAACTGTTAACAAGCGCGAGAGGAATCACCGATAATGATGATGACCCTCAAGGTACGGCAGTACAATCCACGTGGTGTGAATAAAGGACTTGGCGTCGAACACCACGCAAAATCTTTCGGTCGAAGTTCATTGATGTATACCTGTCGCCGGAAGTGAGAAACTTGCCATTGAGGCATGCAAGCTTCAAAGTACTGAGGGGGGTGTTCCTAGATCAACTCCTTGGATAATGAGCTGAAGTCGACAAGAAGCGATCCATCAAAGGAGGGCCTTAATGAATCCCACATCAGTGACACGGAACGGAGCTAATGATTGTGATGAAGGTGAAAACGATCTGTGAAATATGATTCAGGGTGGCGGTCATGAAAGGATGAAAGATGATGTATGGTAGTGGATGGGACACGGTTGACTCCTTCTGAAGAACATCTCTTGAACATATAAGGACACTGATGCGATGGATCGGTAGCATTACCCCAAATGTGGATGGTTTGGCGAGACCATGGTGATGAGACCGGTGAATGAAACAACCCATCCCGATGTGGTACGGAGGAAAAGTGTCATGTTCAAGAGCGACTTGCTACCATTAAAGCTTTGAGGTTCTCCCAATTTTTCCCCAGTCATTTCTGACCAGTACCTCTTTATTTTTTTCAAGCTTGAGGAGGATAACATATGCTTGTTCTATAATCTGCCCTTCGGGCAAGCCCATCGCTTTGTTTTAACGAGCCTAGCGATAGGGAAACTCGTTCTCGTCTAAAGACAAGTTTGTCGCTATTTAATGCATTTTAACGAGTCTAACGATAAAGACAACTCGGTCCTTTTCATTTTTAGAGAGTCTGAAAAGGTACGTAAAGTTAACTCCAAAGGTCCTTTTTTGTCATCTAATCCCTTAAGTCCGAAAAAGTATAAAATAATACAGAAGGGATGAATGTTCGATAGTTTTATCGAGCCGAACCAGACAAGCGCTCGATATTTTTGTGCAATAATCCCTCAGGTCCAAAAAGATTAAAATCTAGAGGAGGGATAGCTCTTCCGGTCATTTTAACGAGCTGGAAGGCCAAAACTCGGCAAACTTTTCATCTTTTATGAGTCAGAAGAAAAGAGCTCAAAGAAGACTCGTATTTTGAGGAACGAGTGATAAACAGGGATAGCAGCAGATTCCAGGTACAGGTTGGAATTTTCCAATCGCGGCAGTGTCACAAGGATGGCTAGGTGAAATCACTCTTCGCAGCTGTTCCTCAAAATAGGTAAACAATCAAGTGGAGGTGAATGATCGGCCAAATGAAAAGTGGAGGTGACGGTGCAAACACGACCAAGGCTTTTGTGGCTGATGAATTTACGGTCTCAAATGGTTATTTACCGGTTCATTTTTTCTGGATGAGCTTGAACTCTGGGGGGAAGCTTGCTCACAGGTGCATTTATTTTTTAACGAGCATGAACTCTTGCTAAAACTGCTCAATTGTGCGTTTATTTTTTAACGAGCATGAACCTTGCTAAAACTGCTCGTTTATACCAGTCATAAGATAAGAATGTCTCCTATAAATAACGGCAACTTTTAGATTTTTGCCCCACATCCTTTCTTTATGCAAGTTCGGCTGCGACTAATCCTACGAGTTTAAAGGGTTAGACCTACAGGTTTAAAGGGAGGACCTAAAAATTTAAAAAACAAATAGCCGCCCTTGCTTGCACTCCAAAAGGTTTGCATGCCCCCAGGTATAAAATACGATTTCAAGGTTACCCCTACTTCACCTCCGCCAAAACATTTGTTTTGCCGAGAGAGGCCTACCTCTTTCTGGTTACCCAAAGATTGTCTCGTTCGCGGCTACGAATAAAACATTTCTTCGGCGATGTCTACCTAAATAGACAACGGTGAATGACCCTGTTCCGTCAAACACATAACTTTGACAAAAGAATCTTGTTCCAGAACAACCCCTCTTCCTCTACGGACGGGGTACGGACTAGTCATATTCTCCCGCGGAAACCTATCTTATACCCAAGGTTTTCTCTGCCCAACGCAGACCAGGATGCATGCCCCCTGGGTTCCAGTCCCATCTTTCCGAATCACTCGCACTCATCGGGAAGAAGGACTAGGGGTGGAGACATTTCTTGATTGAATAGACCACTCAGGGTTGGTATGTGACTATTTGCGATGCGTGATCCCGGAAATGAAAGTTGGTCTACGAGCTTGACCATTCTTCCTTCGTGTGGAAAACACATTACTCTAAAGAGTGAGGAGACTATTACTCCCATGCAATATATATAGTCTCGTCCAAGGAGTAGGTTATAATCCAAGGGTCCTTGCACGACCATCACGTTCATTTGAACGGCCTTCCCTTTCAATGTAATGGGCACATTGGGGAGGATCCCTAATGGTCAACTGGTTCCTTTATCGAAACCCGAGAGATTTCTTATCTCAGGCAAAAGCGTCGGGGAACCCAGTGCTTTCCAAGCAACAGAGGAAAGGATACTCATAGATGCCCCTTCATCAATGATAGTGCCAGCCATTACCATTCTGTATATTTGGACTATGATTCTGAATGGTATACTGGCTGGAAACCGGGGTCTGCCTAGTTGGTTCCAATCAAAGGACACAACCAGGTTGCTTGGTGGTGGGACCGAATACATGGCCGGATATGACCCTGACAATGTTCCTTCCTGCGATAAAGGAATGGGCGCATTGCCCTGACGCTCGTCAGAGTCTGTGTTGATGAAAAGAATCTGGATGGTGTCATCCTTATTCTCTTCAGTGAGGGTGTCATTTGAAGATGAATCTTCAGTGACGGTGTCATTTGAAGATGAAACTTCTGAAGGGAGAACCGGGTCAACTGCCGTTTCGACCTTTGGACTTTCGTCTGGTCTGGATTGAGTAGGTTCATTTTCAATGACTAACGCTTCAGCTGACCACTTGAGCGGGCCAGCTGTATTCTAAACCAACGAAGGACTTGGCACGAGTTTTTTGTATCCAGGAGGAAGTCTCAACGGTGAAACCGGACGATCTTCCAAAACTCTCTTCGCTTCGTCTAAGAAGGGACAACGGTGGATGGCGTGATCGCCTTCACACAGTCTGCAGGGGGATCTTGCTCCCCCTCTTTGTCTTGAACCTTCACTTTCGCTGGTTGACGATAAGCATTCAACATGGCTATCAGAGGTTGATGCTCCCGAACTGTGCAAACAAGGGGACCAGTCCCTTAGTATCCGGGGAATACAGGGACAATCTCTATGGAAGTGGTCTCCTCTACATATGACACATGGCGATTTAGGCCCGGTCTGTGTTGTGTGTGGATTTTTGTCAGATGTCTTTTGCTTGCCCCCAGTCGCCTTAGGCTCCTTCTTCTTCTTCTCTCTCTTCTTCTTCTCCTTCTTCTCCATGGGAGCTTGGATTTTTCCGGCTCTACCTTGCGAAGATGAAGGATTGGAGGAAGAGTTATAGGAAGTAGAAGGCTGGTGGGCAGCTCTAGAATGATCTAACTGTTGACTCGACTGTTCAGGAACCATGGTGTTCTGAACTACATTGGTTGAGAATAGCCAGATTGGCAGGCCAATCGTCAGTCCTGGAAGTGACAATGTGGCCATGTGGGGCGCACCAACTTCTCCCCAAGAGGAGAAAGGACTAGGATTTCCATCATGGGGAATTCCTTGGTTGGTGCGTTCCATGTTCTCAACCTACAGATCAACGCAGGAATAGGAGGTGATTATGTTCCGTTTTAAAATAAATTTTATAACGACGCTTTAGACACAACTTGCTTTTTCACTTTTTAAGAGTCGAGAAAAAGCTAAAGATGACTCTAGTCTCCTTCGATGTTTTAACGAACCCGAAGTGACAAATGCTCGGATGGACTTTTTCAGTTATAGAGTTTGAAAAAGGCCAAAAGAAACTACTCTAGAGTTCTAGGCAGAGGGTGTGCCAAACTTTTCGCAAAACCACAGAATACGTTTTACGGTACGGGTGGTCGATCTTCGTGAATGTTGTGTTCACTGCATTGCGATCAGTAGGGCGGCCGACACGGCTTCCTATGGATAAAGGCTTTGTTCCTATAGGGGTCTCCCAATATATACGCGACGGTACGTGGGAGCACAAGTCCGTATTGATACTTATCGCTTCACCGTGGAGGAATCACCCAACCACTCAACGCTAAGATATCACGTTTAACGACGCTGGAACACGTCTCTAGCTTAGACCTCTATGTGTTTGCGTTATGTTTCAAAGCGTTGTTATGTAAATTCAATTTATTTTAGGTTGATCTTGTTTAGCAGTTTGCCTTTATGGATCACCACGAGATGTATGGTACAACTCCTAAATGCAGTCTAAAGATGAGAAGCAAGCTTTTTCAATCTTTTCAACTTATGAAAATCTTAACTACTGAGGGAAAAGAAAGACATCATCTTTTCACACAGATCATAGAGCACACACTAATGCACTTTTTCCTAAATCAACATGCAAGCTGTCAAAATGCACATGCACAATGCAGGTATTTCTTTTCTCTTTCTTAATGTTGATGTACTACAAAAAGAAAGCTGTTGTATAACTTTGAATTCAATTTCAAGTGAAAGCAAACAAGCTTTTATCCAAAATCAAAAGACACCTTAAGATTTACTTGTTTCAACACTAGAAATACATAAATTCAAACCATATGACGAAAGAAAAAGCTCAATCAGCTATGAACAGCAAACAAACTAACTCTTAAGATCAGAACGACACTTATCACAGGTCTAGATCTAAGAGGCCACAGCAAGACTAGTTCACTTTCGTTATGGGAAACTGCAAATGATGTAAGAAATACACAAAGAACAAATACAGTTTCTTTATACAACTGAGGCGGAATAGTGGCAAAGAAAGGTGGTTTCAGATAGGTACATTGACTGATAACAGGTTGCAAAAACAGGGATGAAAACAGGGCAACAGAAAGCAGAGAACCCCAGTTGCACAAGGCCACACTGGTTCAGCGCAGGTAGAACACTGTCAGTTTGACATTCAGCGCAGGTAGCCCCTTCGGGACCTGCGTTGAAATGCAGACTGCCTTCACAGTGCCTGCAATGAAGAGAGAAACTCTCGTTTCTCTTGGGTTCTGGGTCACAGATTGCTCAAAAATCAACAGTTTTTGGCCAAATCAAAGCTACCAATCAAGTACACACTAAAGGATGATTCAAAGGAGGATGAAAAGCTATCACTAAGAGTTGTTCAGAGTCCTTGTGGATTAGCTCTTCAAATCATAAACATGCCCAGAAACTGAGCTAGAGTAGCTGCCCTCTACTTTGCATTTGAAAGACCCAAATGCAGTTCGATTCGGTACTCCTTGTGTTTAGGAAATGAATAGCAAAACACAAACAACCAACAAGATACGATCCCCAGTGGAGTCGCCAATTTGTTGTTGGGAAAAGTATCCAATACAGAATGACCCTATCCCACTCTAAGGGTGATAGTTCCTTAGCAACAATCAAAGCAAAGCTATCTGAGATTACTTCTTTATGAGATGTAAAAGAGGGGAGAAAGAGATCCACTAACCGATGTCTTTCGCTAATGGTTGGTCCAATCTTCTCTCTTTGCTGCTTGCCCCCCAGCTCCTTGCTCTTTCACTGACCCAGCTACACCAAGATCCAGCAAAATGGCAAGAGAGGGAAACTACAAGAAGCATACATTCATAATTGATTCAAGGATTAGAATAAATCAAATACACAAGTATAACAATACACCATTGAGACACATGCATATAGAAGAACCTCAAATGCTTTATTAATGGAAGAAGTAAGGTTCAGGAAGTGATACAACCATAAGAGGCCCAATCCAGCATCACCTTCCCAGCAGAAAGAAATCTCCTCTTCACCTCCTTCAAAGCAAATCACCCAATAGTTCTAAACTCAAACCAACAGCAATTCTTTACATTCACAAGATTCCAGCCTCTAGATCTTATGGGAGAGAGATCCATATATAGGAGTTTGGAGAGAGGATGAGTCAGCCTGAGATGTGACTAGTGTCCTCTCCCACTCCAGTTCTTCTTCAGTTCTTGAGTCCACTTGGAGGTTCTTGCTTCCACTTGGAGATCTAGAACCTCTTACTCATCACCAGTCGAATTCCTTGATCCAAGTGTCATTTTGGAAGCTTCCTGGGCATTGACTCATTGAGGAATGAGACTTCCACATGTCAAAACTCGCTCAGCGCAGGTAGCCTTTTGTTGGAGTTGACATTCAACGCAGGTGGTCCATGGAGCAGTTGACATTCAGCGCAGATGCTCAGTGGAGCAGTTGACATGATCCAGAATTGCCTTGTTTTTGAGTAATTTTCAGTGGAGAACTTGTTTGGATTGCTGTGGTTTGCTGACCTTGTTCCCCTAGGGGTAGGAACAACATGTTTAGGGACTTTGGATCCCTTAGATTATGGACATTTCATGCTTCATTCTGTAAGGCACAAAAATGTCTATAACATAGATCGTAGGTTGATCTCCTGAATCTCCACAGCATAGGTAGGGCATGTTGTCTCTCCAGTGTATACCTGCTGGGCCTGTCTATTGTTGGGGTTCGGGTTCGGTTGAGCAGGCATCTGGGGTTGTCTTGGAGGAGCAGGAGGTAATGGTTGTGGTTGAGTAGGAGGTGGAGGCAAAATAGCGAGAGGAGAGTTGTATTAGGGCCTCCACCCCAGTTGAGGTGCATTCCACTGAGGTTGTGGCTGGACATGAGAGTGAAACGAATGAGCAGCAGGTTGAGTATGGTATTGAGATGGATAAGACCAAGGAGGAGGTGTGGACCAGGAAGGATGAGCAGGGGGCCCCCAAGAAGGCATGTGAGCAGATTGGTTGGGGTTGTAATAAGTTTGGGATGTTCCTTGCATCCCCTGCTGGTAAGGTCTGGACCCATGCAGCCTCCTTTGGTTAAGGAAGTAGAGTGGCTCAGTGGCCCCTTCAGCCCCTTGGTACATGGCTTTAAGTCCAGGTAAGGTTGGGCACTAGTTCATGGGGTGGTCTTCCTCACAAACGAAACATACCTCCACTGAGTGCAATGGACACTCGTTCTTAGGATGCTTCCTTGTACATCTGGGACAAAAAATGGCCAAATCCCTCTCAACTTCCTCTTTCTTCTGTTGGATTCGGAAAGTATCCAGTTGCATGGCAATGGTCTGTCTCATCTCACTTTTGAGGTCTTCCATCTGATTAGCAAACTCATGCTTGGAGAAGGTGGTACTAGCTGAGAGTGGATTCCCCCTACCTCATTTCCGGGCTGCCCTAGAGTGGTTTCTAAACACAGTCTTTATGTCCTCATAAGGTAGTTGGTAGATGTCTCCCCCAGCTAGTAGATGGAGGGTATCTAGAAGGTCTTCGGGGACTCCTCGGAGCAGAACCAGCTTCAGAGATTCAAGGTCAAGCGTGCACCTGGCCCATTTATAGCTAAGTTGGAACCTTTCCTCATAGTCTTCTAAAGACTCATCACTTCCCATGGTCATCCGAAAGATCTCTCCCTTTGTTTCCTTTGACCTACAGTAGTCCCGGTATTTGTTGTTAAAGGCTTGCTGCATCTAAGCCCAAGTTGTGATATTGTTTCCAGGTAACCCTATGAACCAGCGTAGTGCTGCATCCTTGAGGGTAGAGGGAAAGAGTTTCAACTTTTGCTAGTCTTCTGCATAGTCATAAGTTCGACAAAGGACAGCAAACTCAAACAGGAAGGTATCAGGGTCTTCAGTGGTCAATCCATGGAAATGAGGTAAGGTTGAGGGACTTATGTTTTTCATCTTCATGTCCCCGTTGGTCTCTCAGATGGGAAAGGCACCTTCTATTCTCTCCTCATATTCTCTATGGTTTCTTTTTTCAGCCATGGTCTCACAAGGAATGTTTTCTTGCTCTTCTTCTGTTATAGGATCTTCGTATATCTCAGGAGGTTCACCTATAGGTTCTTATGGATCACTGCCACCAAAGAAGAGAGAAGGGTGACTCAGTGATGTGGTGGGGGTGTTGGGTAGGAATTTTCCGGTATTGTCTCTGTTCCTACGAGGCATGAAATGAAATATTTTTGTTTGCTTTTGTTTTTTTCTTCTGCTTGTACCTGCAAAACTGAAATAGATTGAATTGCAACTAACTAAAATCTATCTTGCTGAAATGAAAATGCGGAATTGAAATGAAAGCAGGAAAGGACTAATCTATTTTGCTGAAATGAAATTGCAGGAATGAAATGCTAGGCTACACTTGCAGAATTGAAATTGCGGAATTGAAATGCTAATTTATGCTTGCAGAATTGAAATTGCGGAATTGAAATGCTAATCTATGAAAGCAAGAAAGGTCTAATCTACTTTTGCAGAAATGAAATTGCAGAATGGAAATGAAATAAACTACTTAGCAGAAGGTTGTAGTAGAAAATAGAAGAAAAGCAGCAATCACAAATACTCTGACGCTTCCCCGGCAACAGCGCCAAAAAGAATGGTGGGCTCCAGTATTGCGGCAATAATGCTGCAACTCCTAGGGCTCCCTTCTTTACTTTTATCAACCCGGTAGTTCGTAACAAACTTGGAAGCTGTTAGAGTCAGTCTGGTCAGCCCTCAGTCAGAGATCAAAACTCTTTGTGCATTTCAATTTTAGGTGTCCCGCTCCATTCACTCAGCTGCATTTCGCTAGGGACATGCCATGATCTGACGGAGAAAGTCGTGCTAGTCATTTTCCCTCATGTCTGGCCCCTGCTGGCCCAGGTCTTGGTCCATAATCACCGAAGCTCATGACAGTCCAAGTCTGGTCCTTTACAGGACAAAGTCATTTTTTATGATTGGGTCTAGGAATTCATCAATTTGGTCTTTGAAAACATGTCCAGAACAAGCCATGCAGGCCAGAGGGAGGCCTTACACAGCTATGGTTCAGAAAGCTTCATCATCACCTAAAGAGACTTCGACTCTTCTTCAAAACTCTGTTTTGAAGAAAAGTCAAACAAGCTCAATTATGACAAATTTTTTTCAAAAAATCACTAGTTGACTTTTCAGATGTAGTTATGATTTACATGGCCCAATGCTCTGTCGTACAGTCCCTGCAAAGAGGTGCATTTCATCATTTGAGGCAAAATGTCAAAGGGAAAGTGAAAATCAGTGTGTCTAAAGGTCAATGAAAAAGTGCAAAACTCAACATTAGAAAAGGGGTTTTCAAAGAGACAAAAATCAAACCCATCTCCTCCAAGGCTATAAATACATGTTTTGACCC
The DNA here is from genome assembly GCA_031772625.1 of Pinus tabuliformis. Taxonomy (NCBI): domain Eukaryota; kingdom Viridiplantae; phylum Streptophyta; class Pinopsida; order Pinales; family Pinaceae; genus Pinus; species Pinus tabuliformis. The sequence goes on from CM062818.1 coordinate 1,667,752,850, forward strand.
AAACCAAAAGCATTGTGCTCTTGCAAGCTTTGGAGAGACATTGCAAAAGTGAGAAAGCGAAATTGTGAGCGTTTGAGTGAGTGAGAGTTGGATTTCGAGGGCGCGGCGCATACACCAAGGAGCGCGGCGCACACGCAGCCAGCCCACAGTGGGAAATTTACAAGGGCGCGACGCACACCCAGCACGAAGCGCACTTGGCTTGGAGTGCGACCCACACAGCCAGGGGCATAAAAAATTGCCAAACCGCTTCAAGTCTTGGTGAAGGCTGGCAAAACAAGAGATTTTCAGAGCATCTACCAGTTCCATTGGATTCAGAGGGCACCATAAAACTCAGGGTACAAACAACAGTAATGGCATCAGAAGTTTCATCAGTGTATGAGGAGGGGACCCACAGTGACACATCTTCAGGAGAGAGGGCCCATAGGAGACATCACCGGAGTGGAAAACATCTTAGGGATGAGCCAAACACCCTCACTGAGCTGCAGGCATGCCCTCTTGCCATGTATTGTTTCCAGCACTTGGCATGTTATGAATTTTGTCAAAGGGTGGCAAATGTCAGAGTCCATCATGAGTTGGCCCGTCTTTTTGCACTTCATCTACAGGGAGGTCAATTTGTCCTGGCTGGGGTCACTTTCACATTGACACCGGAAACCATATCAGTGGCAACAGGAATACCGAACATTGGGGAACAGTGGCATAAGAAAAAGAAGGTGGAGAGGCATCATTATGAGCCTTACATCAAGGACAGTTGTTTGAGCCAGCTCACCAGAGTTTTTCCATTCAGATTTTTGAGGGATGAGTATGCCCCACTCATGAGATTGATCATGAAGTATTTCAGTTGCGAGGGGAGGTTTTCTCGCCTTTATGCCTATCACATCAAGTTGCTCATGCACTTCACCAGGGTGCGGATGATGAACCTCCCATTTTTCGTTTGCAACAACATAGAGAAGATGAAAAACTTCATGCAGCACAAGACCCCTCGACAGCAGCTAAACAGTGTCTATCATTTTGCTCTCATCCGGATTTTGGTGGACCATCAGTTGGGATTGCAGGGTATTGCCTGGGAGGACTTCATCTCCCGTGATTTCTTCAGCACTCCACCGGTGGTATTAGAGACAGAGCATGAGGTAGGGGGTCCTTCACATCAGTATGAGCGCCAGGAGACTGCTACCAAGCCAGTGTACATCACATACTAGAAGGGCAGTAGACCTTTGTTTGCAGCAGCAAAGCGAGTGTTATCTCCACCCAGGGTGGAAGGGGCCTCGCTTCCGACATCAGCATCACAGGAGTAGGGCAGAGGTAAGGAGCCAGTGCATGATGAGGGGCCTTCAGGAGAGCCATCAGGTGAAAAAGAGACTGAATTCATTCTCCTTCAGGATGATGAGACAGATGCAGAACCAATAAATGAGGAGCTTACAGAGATCATCCAGGAGAAGCAGTCAGTGATTGAGTCCTTATCCCTTAACTCGGACAGGGCCAAGTGGAACATGAACTACCTGGAGTGGAGGAACAAACAGCTTGAGGACCAACAGACGATCATGGAGCTGCAGAACATCCGTGAGCATCGCCAAGCTGCTCAAAGGAGAAGAGTTCAGCCCACATCACTGGAGCAGGCGATCAATGAAGACCGGGAGGCCTATCTTGAGACCAGGAACATGCAGTTGGAGAGGCTGCTAGACAAAGCCAACCAGGACCTTGCTCTATTGAGACATATGGCTTTCCATTACAGGGTGTGAAACATGAGTGCACAGGCCCGGATAAGGAGTTTAAAAGCAAAACTGAGGAAAGCCACAAGAAGGGAAAAATGGGCAAAAGAGCAAGATAGACTTAGAATCTTGGCTGAGGCTTGATTTTCTTAGCATGGCACCCCATAGAGAAATTCCAGCCCAAATTTCAAAAAATTTGGGCAAATTTTGGTCACATGGTGATTTTTTGGACAAAAAACAGGAAATTCCTCCCTCTTCACTGCGCCACTGGCGCGACGCTAAAATTCTAGGGCTCCAATCGAGGAATGATTTACATTTTTGGATTCGGCATGGAAAATCACGACTACTAGTGTCCGAGCAAGAAATTTTGACAAGATCTGGGTCTCCTAAAGGTCAAAAAACACCCAAAAATGACCTCTCTGCAACTTTTTTGACACACAGAAAGCAGTCTTGGGAGAATGAAGATTTGGAGGGGCAAATGAGCACCAAATTTAGAAATTCTAGTGGGGTTAGAAAGTAGATAGGATAGGCTTTCCAACAAGCCTACTTGGGAAAATTTTGGACACCTGAAAGTGCCCCAAAACAGGCCCCAAAGTAGTGCGACGCACAGAGAAAATGGCGCGGCGCACAAAGGAAAAATTGCCAATTTTCTTCCGTTTCGCGAAATTTCGGTTCGCGACTTCTCCAAGTGGGCCTGGTCATCTACACTTCAGTTTTTTGGCACCAAAGGCAGCATTTAAAGAGTTTTTTCTCCAGATTGGCTTCTATCCAAGTGGCGAAGGAAGGCAAACGGTCACCCAATGCCAAATGTCATGTTTGCAGCGCTGCACCTGTAGCTGATGGTTGGCTCTCCATCTCCATTTTGTAATGATTCGAGTAACTTCCCAACCCCTGGGCGTTCTATCTCTTCCTCACACATTCTATATATTGTATGCAAGTTATTTGAAAAGGGTTGGTTGGCTTGTAACTTCTGGGAGACTGTGGGAAAGAAACTTTGTTTCTTCACTGTGTATTTTTGACAAAGAATTAATGAAAGGCAGCGGCTCTGTTTCATGAGATTCTTGTGGTTGTGAGTGTAGCAAATGTGTCTCTTATGTTTTCATATGTATTTCGTTATGTTTCATTATTCATTTCATGTTCATTTCCAGTGAAATTTTCTTAGTGAGATTAGGTAGAATTCAATTTTATTGCTTTGCCTGTGGGAAAATTTCATGCTCAGTGTTATTCTTCTGTTGAAAAGGATTCATGTCACTATGCCCTTTTCACTTTCTTCAGCAATCTATTCATGTTGCGGTACCTCAAACTAGCTTTGTTACATTTTCCGCCTACCTTGCCTCACGGAATAATCTGTGCCTTTGTATTAAATTCTCTGTTCTTTGCTGAGCGCCGGTCCCATAACATCCCAGAAGCTCGGTCATTCATGAAAATTGTTTCTTGTATCCATATTCACTTACTAGCCTAAGATCAATATTTCACTGTAAGTCATCTCAGACCATTTTTGCTTATATATTCACTGAGCATGACTCGGAGAGAGCCCTCTCCTGTTCTGGTAGGGGTAGCTACCAGACTGAGCGTGGTTTGTGGTTACCCTAATTTTTTTCCTTCCTTCAGCCTAAGGCAGATTTAGGTGCTAACATAGTGGCGACCATACTAGGGAACTAAGTTGAAATCAAATCCCCTTGTTTCATAATAATTCTAGGCTTCCGGATGATGAGCTTAGGATTGGAAAGGCTGAGTAAGTTGGTCGTGTCCTGTGATTTTTCTCAATAGCACGTTGGCTTCAAGGAGATATACCAGAGCCAATCCAGACCCGGATCCTCCTCATATTTACGAAAACCCCAATTTGATCCCAAGACTCCTTCGTCAAGAAAGCACCATAACTCCCGTGTTCAAATCCCATTCATGTCCTGACATTTTCGAGTATCTTGAAGAGCTTGAGTTTGACGAACGATTTGAGATATCACTGTTTGAGTCTAAATCCGAAAGGGCTATTGATTATACTGTCCCCAATCCACAATTTCTTGTAGACCTCGAAACCGAAAGAGCTAATAGATTAATTGATAACTACATTGCAACACAACCCCAAACTCCAATTGCAAGCCCCTTGCAAACTATGCACACTCCTCCAACACCTCCAAGGCCAAATCCACCGAGAATGATGGCTGCCCGTTTCGCACCCCTTGTTCTGCCCCAAGTCCTAGATGACATGCCAAATGATTATCAAAGTAAAATCCCATTTTTTGATGGCACTCCTAACAGCATTACTGCTCAGCAACATGTAGACAAAATGGTAGACTTTTATGAACTTCATGAGATTGATGCAGAGAATGTGGCAATGAGGCTCTTTGTACAGACATTTGCAGGTGATGTGAGGAAATGGTTCAGAGGTTTGACGGTTGCAAGTATCACTACCTTGGCTGAACTACAAAGACAATTTTTGAACCGGTGGGAAGTGAAAAAGAATCCCCTTCAAATTCTGGCCGAGTATGAACAAATCAAACAGAATGCTGGTGAGTCGGTCCAAGATTATTGTGTTAGATTTAATGCAGTCTACAACGAAATTCCAGACCATCTAAAGCCACCTGTGGGACTAGCGATGATGAATTTTCCAGATGGTTTTGATGCTGACATGGTGTACCAATTAAGAGAGAGAGAACCGGCTACAATGGAAGACATGCAGAAAATTGCGGTCAGCGTTGAGGCAAATCTGCTGTCCAAAAGAGCTAGAGTGAAAGCAGAGAAGAAAACCACTGTGAAAGAAGAATCTTCTTCAATGGATCAGCTTCTCAAAAAGGTAGAGCAGATGCTTGAAAGGGTAAAACTTGACAAGCCAGAGCCACAAGTTAGGAATCCTAACTTTCGTGGTCAGCAGCAGCCACAATATAGAATAAGACAAAGAGATCAGTGAACTCAAGAGCAGACAGCACAACAGCCGGTACAAACACCCTTGCAGCAGAATTTTGTGCATGGACTGGAGTCAGATGAGGACGGGAATGTAATAGGCGAGGAAAACCACCTCTTTACTCCAGATGAGCTGCCTACTTACATTACCGAAGAGGAAGAATGTGCAGTGAATTCAGCTGCACACCAAGACACTGATTTTATTCTAGCTAGCGACACCGTGTTGGAAGAAGAATCAGAAGAATATCAAAGGGGGTATATGAATGCTCTGTCTGCACAACAACAGCGATATTCACTTAGAAACAGAGATGTGCCGGCCAAACCAATTCAGAAAAAGAAGGAGGTTGAAACAACAAAAAATGATTCATCAGCTACACAAAGAAAAGGAAAGGAGGCAGTTGGTCCGGAGAGCAGCAAATCAAAATCAGCAGAACAATCACAGCAACCAGCCACATCAAAAGAAAAGGAAAGGAAAGAGACCCCAGTCAAAGAGGTAGAAAAAACTCCCGCTTTTAGCCTAGAGAACGAGATTTCTAAGTTAAAGGTATCCATCCCCTTGACTGAAATAATGAAGAACAACAGTTATAGAGGACAGATTTCTAAAATGTTGAATTTGGACCCAATGTCCGACATGGTAAATGTAGAAGATGATCAACCTGAAATGATTTTTGGACCAGCAACGAATGGTGAGTCTCCCGATAGCGATGTGCCACCCTTCTATATCAGTTTGCGATTGCATGATTTTGTGTTACACAATGCCATGTTCGACTCCGGAGCTTCTCACAATCTCATGCCCAAGGCTATCATGGATAAGCTTGGTCTGGACATCACCCGACAATATCATGATCTCTATTCATTCGATTCCAGCAGAGTAAGGTGTATAGGACTCATCAAAGACTTAGTTGTGAGTTTGGATCAGCTTCCTATGAAAAATGTTCTGATGGATGTGGTGGTAGCAGATATTCCTCCAAGGTTTGGCATGCTTCTTTCCAGGTCTTGGGTAGCGAAATTGAAAGGGACACTACAACTGGATTTCTCCTATGCAACAATCCCGGTGTTTGGACAAATGAGGAAGTTATATCGGGAACAAAAAATGAAATATATGATCACAAGCAAGGAGAAACCTATAAATCATCCTATTAATTATGTACATACAGATTTAGAGTCTTTTGTTTTGTTTTCAGATAGTTTAAATGAGATAGATAGTCAGATAGTAGAAGCAAATGACATTCCGGAAATAACAGAAAATTTCAGAGAAATTTTGAAGAAAGAAAGATAAGAAAAGCAGGAAAACATTGGGCAATCAGCTGAAAGTGATGGACAGCAAGAAGACAAGGCACGGCAAACAGATTTCCAGCACTTACAAGAGGAGGAAGAAGGTTTGTGGACCATGGATTTCGATGGAGCAGTAGGGAATGATGGCGCTGGAATTGGAATTTGGGTACGCAGTCCTTTCTCCGTCCCAAACAAAGTGCCTAGCAGCGTGAGAGTTTGCTCTTACAAGCTAGCCTTTGAATGTTCAAATAATGAAGCTGAGTATGAAGCTCTGATTGCCGGCCTGAAGATTCTTAGAAAGCTTAATGCAAAGAGGATTTCGGTATATGGTGACTCCGAGTTGGTAATAAAACAGGTCAGAGGTGAGTATCAAGCAAAACATCCTAGGGTGCGGGCCTATCGTAATGCAGTTTTAGACATCTTGAAGTTATTTTTAAAATACACCTTGACATGTGTGCCTCGTATACAAAATAGTATTGTTGATGCTCTTGCCAAGGCAGCGAGCAACCTAAAGATCCCCATGAACTCCAGCAATAAATTTGAAATCCATGTCAAGCATCATCCAACCATTGCAAACAATCAGTGATATTGGCAAGTGTTTCAAGATGATGAGGAGATTAAGGATTTTCTGCTCAACAAAGGCAAGTTCAAAGAAACCTCAATTGATGTAGAAAACGATGAAGGCAAAGGGAATGGTACAGATGAAGTGCAGATCAATCAAATGGACGTATTGCAGCTGAAGAATAACATCATTCCTAAAGGCTTGATACCTCTAGAGGAACTTTTTGATCAGGATGATGTAGCCCGCAAGCCAACATTGCAGCCAACAGAGAAGGGTGTAGAAGAAGTCAACATTGGTACAGCTGCCAATCCAAAGTTGGTAAAATTTTCCAAAGCATTACCGCCAAAGATCAAGGACAAATACATTAGTTTGATGGCTTCATTTGCAGATGTGTTTGCTTGGGATTATTCTGATTTAAAGACCTATGATACAAATATTATTCAGCACACAATACCCATCAAGCCCAACCAAAAACCATTTAGACAAAAGCTGAGAAGGATAAATCCAAAGTTGCTGCCATCTATCGAAAAGGAGGTAAATAGGTTGTATAAGTCAGGTATCATTGTGCCCATCAGATTTTCAGATTGGATATCTAACTTAGTGCCTGTACGCAAGAAGACTGGTGAGATCCGCCTATGCATTGATTTCAGAAATCTGAATAAGGTCTCATTGAAGGACAACTATCCGCTGCCCAAGATGGACCATATACTTCAACGAGTAGTGGGGGCATCTCGTATGTCACTGCTTGATGGTTATTCTGGATATAACCAAATTTCTGTCCATGAAGATGATAGAGACAAGACAACATTCACCACTCCATGGGGAACCTTTCACTATGCCAAAATGCCCTTCGGTTTAAAGAATGCAGGTGCCACATTTCAGCGGGCAATGGACTTGGCGTTTGCAAATGAGAAGGATGTGTTTTTGGTGGTGTACTTGGATGATTTGACGGTATTTTCCAAATCTGATGAAGAGCACATGCATCACCTAAAAATTGTCTTTCAAAAATGCAGGAAATATGGTCTATCGCTGAATCCTAAGAAGAGCTTGTTTGCCATGGAGGAAGGCAAATTACTTGGGCACATCATTTCAAAGGATGGCATTTGTATAGACCCAGCACGTGTGCAAGCAATTCAGCAAATCAATCTGCCCAGGAACAAAAAGGAAATACAATCATTCAATGGTAAAATGAATTTTCTGCGTCGTTTTGTGCCTAATCTTGCAGAACACTTAAGAGAAATGACCAACATGCTTAAGAAGGACAGCCAGGTGAAATGGATAGAGGAGGCTGTAAAATCTTTCAACTTGGTCAAATTGGCCCTTTCTTCAACTCCAGTTCTAGTCAGCCCGGACTACACTCAGGATTTCATATTGTTTTCATTTGCTTCTGAGCACACTATGGCAATGGTATTATTGCAGAAGAGAGATGATCATGAAAGACCCATTGCATTCTTTAGCAGGGCTATAAGGGATGCAGCTTTAAAGTACAACATCATTGAGAAGCAAGCCCTGGCATTGGTGAAGGCATTGAAGGATTTCCGGGTATATATCCTACATTCTCACATTCTGGCCTATGTTCCTAATACTGCTGTAAAGGATGTTTTAGTGTAGACCGATCCGGAAGGGAGAAGAGGCAAATGGATTGCAGCCTTGCTGGAATATGATGTGGAGATAAAGCCTACAAAGCTGGTCAAAGGACAGGGGTTGGCGAAGCTAATGGCCGAATCAAACTTGCATGCCTTGGACATAAATCTGATCGCTGCCATGTCCGATGAGAATGAGGAAGGAACGTCAATTCAGGTATCCGAAATGTTTGCTTTGTCCCCATGGTATTCAGATATAATATATGTGCTGAAAAATCTATCACCACCGCTCGGCATGACTAGAAACAAAGCGAGAACACTCAAATTGAAGGCTGCCAAGTTTTGTATTTTGAATTCTGCACTGTATTGGAAAGATCCCGGTGGAATTTTGTTAAATTGTCTGGTGGAAGAGGAGGCAAAGAAAGCCATGGAGGATTTCCATGGAGGAGAGTGTGGTGGTCATCTTTTTTGGAAATCAACAGCGAACAAAATTTTGAGAGCAGGGTACTACTGGCCTACTTTGTTTGCTGATGTGCATAAGATGGTCAAGCGTTGTCATAAATGTCAAATTTTCGAAGGAAAACAGAAATTGCAGCCTTTGCCACTTAAGCCTATTGAAGTGAGCGCTCCCTTCCAGCAGTGGGGGTTGGATTTCATTGGGGAAATTCATCCCGCCTCTTCCGGACAGCATAGATGGATCCTTACAACGACAACTATTTCACAAAATGGATTGAGGAAGCCCCTACCAGACAAGCCACGGACACGGTAATCATTTCATTTCTCGAAAATAACATCTTGTCTCGCTTTGGCTGTCCAAACAAATTAATCACCGATAATGCAACAGCTTTCAAATCAAAAAGGATGGTAGAATTTTGTCATAATTATCACATAATTTTGGGTCATTCAACTACCTATCATCCGCAAGGCAATGGATTGGCGGAATCTTCGAATAAATCTTTGGTCAACATCATCAAGAAGCTGCTGGAAATAAATAATAAGAGCTAGAACAAGAGGTTGGTCCATGCGTTTTGGGCAGATCGGATCAATCAGAAAAAGTCTATTGGTATGTCACAGTTTGAGCTTGTTTATGGAGTTGACACAGTATTCCCCGCCTCTCTTGCTGCCCCGGTGGTTAGACTTCTTCAGGAGGCCAGCAGTGAAGAAGATCCCATGCAGAGAAGGCTGAATCAAATGATCCACTTGTAGCAAACAAGAGAAGAAGTTTTCAAGAACACATCCAAGTTGCAGGAGAAGATAAAGAAAATCTATGACAGAAAAGCAAAAGCAGAGAAATTTTAGTTGGATGATGTGGTGCTAAAGTGGAATGCAAGGAATGAAGAGAAAGGCAAGCACGGAAAGTTCGAAAATTTGTGGAAAGGTCCTTTCAAGATTGCAGCATATAGAGGTCAGAATGCCTTTCTTTTGAAGGAAATGAACGGGGAAGATTGTCCTGGAGGGCCGATCAATGGTCGGCTGCTCAAGCGGTATCACTGTTGATCTATTAACGCTGCTTCCACTGTCATGTTAAATACCATTTTTATTTCAGTTTGGTTTCAGTCTGTAAAGTTAGTTTTTGAGTCATTTCAATGTCAAGTAGAGCCAATTTCCTGGTCATTTTAGTTTTATAAATAAGTCAGAGTCCTGTGTTGTTTATCGAAATGATGACTCCATAGCCCAATGGAAAAAAGGCACTGTCTAGCTCCTCCAGGGATCTACTGTTCTTGGCACCTCCAAGGAACTACCATCCCCCATTGGAGCTAATGTTAGAGTCGGTCTGGTCAGCCCTCCGTCAGAGATCAAAACTCTTTGTGCATTTCAATTTTAGGTGTCCCGCTCCATTCACTCAGCTGCATTTCACTAGGGACATGCCATGATCTGACGGAGAAAGTCATGCTAGTCATTTTCCCTCATGTCTGGCCCCTGCTGGCTCAGGTCTTGGTCCATAATCACCGAAGCTCATGACAGTCCAGGTCTGGTCCTTTACAGGACAAAGTCATTTTTTATGATTGGGTCTAGGAATTCATCAATTTGGTCTTTGAAAACATGTCCAGAACAAGCCATGTAGGCCAGAGGGAGGCCTTACACAGCTATGGTTCAGAAAGCTTCATCATCACCTAAAGAGACTTCGACTCTTCTTCAAAACTCTGTTTTGAAGAAAAGTCAAACAAGCTCAATTATGACAAATTTTTTTCAAAAAATCACTAGTTGACTTTTCAGATGTAGTTATGATTTACATGGCCCAATGCTCTGTCGTACAGTCCCTACAAAGAGGTGCTGAAAATTTCATCATTTGATCCAAAATGTCAAAGGGAAAGTGAAAATCAATGTGTCTAAAGGTCAATGAAAAAGTGCAAAACTCAACATTAGAAAAGGGGTTTTCAAAGAGACAAAAATCAAACCCATCTCCTCCAAGGCTATAAATACATGTTTTGACCCAAACCAAAAGCATTGTGCTCTTGCAAGCTTTGGAGAGACATTGCAAAAGTAATAAAGCGAAATTGTGAGCATTTGAGTGAGTGAGAGTTGGATTTCGAGGGCGCGGCGCATACACCAAGGAGCGCGGCGCACACAGAGGGCGCGGCGCACACGCAGCCAGCCCGCAGTGGGAAATTTACAAGGGCGTGATGCACACCCAGCGCGCAGCGCACTGGGCTTGGCGCGACGCACACAACTGGGGGCATAAAAAATTGCCAAACCGCTTCAAGTCTTGGTGAAGGCTAGCAAAACAAGAGATTTTCAGAGCATCTACCAATTCCATTGGATTCAGAGGGCAGCATAAAACTCAGGATACAAACAGCAGTAATGGCATTAGAAGTTTCATCAGAGTATGAGGAGGCGACCCACAGTGACACATCTTCAGGAGAGAGGGCCCATAGGAGACATCACCGGAGTGGCAGACATCTTAGAGATGAGCCAAACACCCTCACTGAGTTGCAGGCATGCCCTCTTGCCATGTCTTGTTTCCAGCACTTGGCATGTTATGAATTTTGTCAAAGGGTGGCAAATGTCAGAGTCCATCATGAGTTGGCCCATCTTTTTGCACATCATCTACAGGGAGGTCAATATGTCCTGGCTGGGGTCACTTTCACATTGACACCAGAAACCATATCAGTGGCAACAGGAATACCGAACATTGGGGAACAGTGGCATAAGAAAAAGAAGTTGGAGAGGCATCATTATGAGCCTTACATCAAGGACAGCTATTTGAGCCAGCTCACCAGAGTTTTTCCATTCAGATTTTTGAGGGATGAGTATGCCCCACTCATGAGATTGATCATGAAGTATTTCAGTTGCGAGGGGAGGTTTTCTCGCCTTTATGCCTATCACATCAGGTTGCTCATGCACTTCACCAGGGTGCGGATGATGAACCTCCCATTTTTCGTTTGCAACAACATAGAGAAGATGAAAAACTTCATGCAGCACAAGACCCCTCGCCAGCAGCTAAACAGTGTCTATCATTTTGCTCTCATCCGGATTTTGGTGGACCATTAGTTGGGATTGCAGGGTATTGCCTGGGAGGACTTCATCTCCCGTGATTTCTTCAGCGCTCCATCGGTGGTATTAGAGACAGAGCATGAGGTAGGGGGTCCTTCACATCAGTATGAGCGCTAGGAGACTGCTACCAAGCCAGTGTACATCACATACCAGAAGGGCAGTAGACCTTTGTTTGCAGCAGCAAAGCGAGTGTTATCTCCACCCAGGGTGGAAGGGGCCTCGCTTCCGACATCAGCACCACTGGAGCAGGGCAAAGGTAAGGAGCCAGTGCATGATGAGGGGCCTTAAGGAGAGCCATCAGGTGAAAAAGAGACTGAATTCATTCTCCTTCATGATGATGAGACAGATGCAGAACCAACAAATGAGGAGCTTACAGAGATCATCCAGGAGCAGCAGTCAGTAATTGAGTCCTTATCCCTTAACTCGGACAGGGCCAAGTGGAACATGAACTACCTGGAGTAGAGGAACAAACAGCTTGAGGACCAACAGATGATCATGGAGCTGCAGAACATCCGTGAGCATCGCCAAGCTGCTCAAAGGAGAAGAGTTCAGCCCACATCACTGGAGCAGGCGATCAATGAAGACCGGGAGGCCTATCTCGAGATCAGGAACATGCAGTTGGAGAGGTTGCTGGACAAAGCCGACCAGGACCTTGCTCTATTGAGACATATGGCTTTCCGTTACAGGGTGCGAAACATGAGTGCACAGGCCCGGATAAGGAGTTTAAAAGCAAAACTGAGGAAAGCCACAAGAAGGGCAAAACGGGCAAAAGAGCAAGATAGGCTTAGAATCTTGGCTGAGGCTTCCTTTGCTTAGCATGGCACCCCATAGAGAACTTCCAGCCCAAATTTCAAAAAATTTGGGCAAATTTTGGTCACATGGTGATTTTTTGGACAAAAAATAGGAAATTCCTCCCTGTGCGCCGCGCCACTGGCGCGACGCTAAAATTCTAGGGCTCCAATCGAGGAATGGTTTGCATTTTTGGATTCAGCATGGAAAATCACGACTACTGGTGTCCGGGAAAGAAATTTTGACAAGATCTGGGTCTCCTAAAGGTCAAAAAACACCCAAAAATGGCCTCTCTGCCACTTTTTTGACACACAGAAAGTAGTCTTGGGAGAATGAAGATTTGGAGGGCCAAATGAGCACCAAATTTGGAAATTCTAGTGGTTAGAACGTAGACAGGATAGGCTTTCCAACAAGCCCACATGGGCACATTTTGGACACCTGCAAGTGCCCCAAAACAGGCCCCAAAGTAGCACGACGCACAGAGAAAATGGCGCGGCGCACAGAGGAAAAATTGCCAATTTTCTTCTGTTTCGCGAAATTTCGATTCGTGACTTCTCCAAGTGGGCCCGGTCATCTACACTTCGGTTTTTTCGCACCAAAGGCGGCATTTAAGGAGATTTTTCTCCATATTGGCTTCTATCCAAGTGGCGAAGGAAGGCAAATAGTCACCCAATGCCAAATGTCATGTTTGCAGCGCTGCACCTGTAGCTGATGGTTGGCTCTCCATCTCCATTTTGCAATGATTCAAGTAACTTCCCAACCCCTGGGCGTTCTATCTCTTCCTCACACATTCTATATATTGTATGCAAGTTATTTGAAAAGGGTTGGTTGGCTTGTAACTTCTGGGAGACTATGGGAAAGAAACTTTGTTTCTTCACTGTGTATTTTTGGCAGAGAATTAATGAAAGGCAGTGACTCTGTTTCATGAGATTCTTGTGGTTGTGAGTGTAGCAAATGTGTCTCTTATGTTTTCATATGTATTTCGTTATGTTTCATTATTCATTTCGTGTTCATTTCCAGTGAAATTTTCTGAGTGATATTAGGTAGAATTCAATTTTATTGCTCTGCCTGTGGGAAAATTTCATGCTCAGTGTTATTCTTCTGTTGAAAAGGATTCATGTCACTATGCCCTTTTCACTTTCTTCAGCAATCTATTCATGCCGCGGTACCTCAAACTAGCTTTGTTACATTTTCCGCCTATCTTGCCTCACAGAATAATCTGTGCCTTTGTATTAAATCCTCTGTTCTTTGCTGAGCGTCGGTCCCATAACATCCCAGAAGCTCGGTCATTCATGAAAATTGTTTCTTGTATCCATATTCACTTACTAGCCTAAGATCAATATTTCACTGTAAGTCATCTCAGACTGTTTTTGCTTATATATTCACTGAGCGTGACTCGGAGAGAGCCCTCTCCTATTCTGGTAGGGCTAGCTACCAGACTGAACGTGGTTTGTGGTTACCCTAATTTTTTGCCTTCCTTCAGCCTAAGGCAGATTTAGGTGCTAACAGAAGCGACGGTGCTATATGCACAAGTACTAGCAGCTGTCACTGGATCAGCTGGCACAAGTCCGCTAGGAGCTTAAGCCAACTTCTATGAGCTCTTAGAAGAAGCTTTTAATGGTGATGGATGAAAGATAACTCAAAGGAAGCTAGTCTACTTGCAAAAAGAAGCTGAAAGTGAAAAAGGAACGCAAACCCTAGTTCTACAGACTAACCCTACAGGTGCAAGTAAAAGGATGAAAGCTACAAAAATGGATGCCATTGACTTCTAGAAAGGTAAAATGCATGTGACTAAGCTACTTCTGAAGAGAGATATGAAGGAAACATTCTTTTGCATTTTTGAGTAATTTGTCAGAATTATTTTGCATGTGCTTTAACTGTTTTTTACTGTGCAGAGGTTGACTGGCGAAAGGGAATAGAGTAGGCACTTGCAGGAGGTTGGGAAGGTTAGAAGAGGGCCTAAGGGGTCCCTAGCACCCTTCCAAAGAGTTTCACAGTGCTCGGATCTCAAGAAACCGCTTTCGTGAGCTTCTACAGGAAGTCTGCAGGGGTTCTACAGGATGTTCTGTGGCTTCTACAAGATGTTTCTACAGGATGTTTCTATAGGATGTTCCGAAAGGGGATTTTGAAGGGCTGATGGTGGAGAAAAGGTGAAGAAGTGGGTATGGAGGTGAGGTAAGAGTGTGAGGAGGTCTAGGACTTGGCGAACGAAGCGGGTGAGTGATAAGGATGGCTGGATTTGTTCAAGGAGGGGTAGATCAATGTTGCACAAAAATATGGAAATTAGGTCAACGTGAGGGAAGGTAGCAATTGTGAGGCAAGAATCAGAGTTGGAGGACAGAGCAGGCAATATTAATGGAGTAGGGGTAGGCAAAGAAGTATCACAGGCGCTCTGCAAGTTATTTTCCAAACTATTCAAACAAAGACTCGGAAAACCAAATACCTAGCTACTTTAACCTCATCTGACCTAAATATCAGCAAAGGAAATGAACAAAAGTTTATTTGCAACAAAATCATGTGAAATATCTATGCAAACTAAGCAATCATGAACCTGAGCATGTAACCACAACTGGTATCAACTTCTGCAAATGTGAATCTAACACTAACAATTGCATGATAAAGCAAAGACAGTGTTTTTGGTGGCGGCAAGGACACCTTGGTCTCAGCTCATAGTCCCACAGAGGGAGAGGTGAGATCAGGGATGCTTGATGGCCTTTTTCTAAAGATCTTCTCTGTTATTAACCTATCAAATCAATCTGAACATGAAAAGCCTTTTTAATCATCAACAATGACCTAGGTAACCAAGCAAAACTGTAATCTACTTAACAGAAATTATTTGATAAAGACATTCAAAACATATAACAGTACACGAAGGAAGCCTTGGCACTTGGGTTGGGCCCAACCCCAAGAGCTGCAGGCTCCTAAGAAAAAGCTCAGAACTGATGCCAACTGAAACTGCTTTCCATTATTCAAAAATAACCATGTCACAAAGAAAGTTGTACAGCAGAAACTACAAAATGAGCTGAGAAACTAGCAGCACTATAGTGCAAGATACAACTGCTCAAAAAGTAACCTACGAAGGCTGGAAGCCTTCCTATTTATGCACTATGAGGGTCTCCAACATCCCTCCTTAACTCGAGGGGCTCGGCTACTCTAACTGCCAGCGATCAGTCACTTTACACAAAACTGCTCGGCTGCCCTTGGGAATCCCTTTCGGTGGCCTACTGAACTCCGAGCTGAGGGTGGAAAATTCAAGGAAGGGGCCATTTAGTGCAAGAGACACCCTTCCTACAAATCCTCACCCTTGTTCCTTCATGCTTGGCTATCATCTGGCTCATAAATGCTTGGCCTTGGTCCAAAATTTGTCCAAAAATCTGCAATAACCACGTGTTAGCCTTCTTGGTCAAGTGACTATTCTCATTCGTTCAACTAACATAAATATACTAAAAAAACATGCATAAACTATGAAAAATGGTGGATTGATGAAGAACAATAGGCAAGATGAGCCCAATAAGTTACCCATTTTTGGGGCTGATCAAACATTGTGGAAGATATGAAGAAGACTCGAGCAAATATTTATCTGCATGGACTTGGCAAGCTCAAACACCAACAAAAGTTTTTTCTTAAAGAATTAAATGTAGTACCTTCTTCTCCTCTTCCAACTAGTGTATCACCCAAGGTTGCTAGAGGATCAAGTAAGCCACCATCTGATAAGGTAGATGCTACTGATGTTGTGTTAATTGGGGATAGGTCAAATTCTCATACTCCTCCTTTTCTCTTGACTTATGAGATCTACAATAGAAATTTGCATAACTTCTTGATAGATTTAGGGGCTTCATCAAATATATTGCCAGCCTCAAATTGCTCCAAGTTAAATATTGAGCCCCAGAAGTCTGCAGTTCATATTGTTCAATTAGATCGAACTAAGGTTCAAGTTTTAGGAGAAATAAATTCAGTTACTATCAGATTATCTGTGATCCCAGGGTTTTCCAAAGAATTGATATATTAATTGCTAACATCCCTAAGTTTTATGGTTTGATCCTTAGTAGAGATTGGTCCGAAAAACTTCACGGTTATATTTCAACTGATTGGTCTCACATGTGGCTTCCCTATAATGGGAAACCAAATCAAATCAGAATAGATCGCAAAAAACATTTGACTCATACAGTAACTAAGTTTGAAGAAGAAAATCAACCTGTAGCCTTCAATAATAACATTCTTGGAAACTATTCAGCTGAATCATTTTTTGGGAATTTTAATGC
Source organism: Pinus tabuliformis (assembly GCA_031772625.1). Taxonomy (NCBI): domain Eukaryota; kingdom Viridiplantae; phylum Streptophyta; class Pinopsida; order Pinales; family Pinaceae; genus Pinus; species Pinus tabuliformis. Next base: position 1,667,769,423 of record CM062818.1, read on the forward strand.
TCAACAATCTCCTTTTCCTGTTAATAGTGTCATGTCACAAATCGAAAATTTCTCCCATACTGATACCTCAAAGTGTGTTAGTGTTGCAGATGAACTTGTAAATAAACCTGTAAATAAGCCTTTATTTTGGTCTTTGTATTTTGATGGATCAAAATCTAATGACAGTGCAGGAGCAGGATGTATTTTAGTTAGTCTAGAAGGAGAAAAAACGATGTTATCATGTAGATTAGAATTTGAGTATACCAATAATACTACAGAATATGAGGCATTGATTCAAGGGCTCTATAAAGCAATAGGCCTGAATATCCAATATTTGAAAGTATTTGGTGATTCCTAAATTGTCATTAAACAAGTGAGAAATACTATTCATTGTCTTTCGGGGCATCTCAAACATTATCAATCACTTTTTCAAGATCTCATAACTCATTTTTTGGCATTTGACATTTCTCCTATTCCTAGATCACAGAATGTAGCAGCAAATATTTTAGCTAATGTTGCTTCTAAACTCCTTCCATCCAAGGATTATAGTCCAGATAGATTTTCTATTGAATTAATTTTTCAGCCATCTGTCCCAGATAATGTCACCAATTGGCGTGTGTTCAATCATGAAAAGGATATCTTAAATTTCTTGACTTCTGAAGGATCTTATGAAGATCAGATTATCGATGAAAGCAATCATGATCTTCAATTAAAGCAAAGACTCACTGAAAATCCTATTTCTAAATTTGTTGTCAAGCTATAAGATCTTTACGATATTAAGGATAGATTCAAAAAGGTCACTAATGCAAAACTTCAAAGTTCTACTTTAAGGTTTTAATTAGTAAATCTCGGCACTAAGACCAAACCACAAAATGTCAATCTAGGACTTGGAATTTCATCAAATGAAAGATTTGCTTTCATCGGATTATTAAAGAAATACAAAAATGTTTTCACTTGGAATTATGAAGATCTAAAAACTTATGATACCTTTGTCATTCAACACACAATTCCAATGATTTCTAATGAGAAACTTGTACAACATAAGCTAAGGAAAATTCACCCAAATCTTGAAAGTCAAATCAAAGCAGAGTTGAATAAACTCCTTAAAGCCAAAATAATCTTTCACGTCAGACATTCTAAATGGGTCTCAAATCTAGTACCTATAAGGAAAAAGAATGGTGATATTAGGATTTGCATAGATTTTAGAAATCTCAACAAAGCATGTCAGAAAGATAATTTCCCATTACCAGCAATGGAGAAGGTACTTCAATCAGTAGTTGGCTCAGATTTAATGTCTTTTCTTGATGGCTTTTCAGGATACAATCTAATACTGGTACATCCAGACGATAGATTAAAGACTACATTCATAACTAAATGGGGTACATATGCTTATCAGAAAATGCCTTTCGGTTTGATAAATGCTGGAGCTACTTTCCAACGAGCCATGGATATATCCTTCAAAGGTTTGATCAATAGGATTTTCATTGTTTACATAGATGACATAACTATCTATTCTAAGAAAAAGAGCAATCATCTGCATGATTTAAAACAGATCTTTGAACGTTGCAAAAAATATGGGATTTCTTTAAATCCCAAGAAATCATTCTTTGCTCTTAATGAAGGTAAACTCTTAGGGTTTATTGTATCCAAAGATGGCATATACATTGATCCTGACAGGATAAAAGAGATTTCTGATATCCCTTTGCCACATAATAAGAAATCTATGCAATCATTTTTGGGATAGATAAATTTTGTGAAGAGATTTGTTCCTAATTTTTCTCATATAGTTTTGCCCTTGCAATCCATGATTAAGAAAAATTTAGTCTTCAAATGGGGACATAACGAAAAAGAGGCTTTTGACTCGATCAAACAAGCAATCATTAATGCTCCTGCATTAAATACTCTGAATTTTTCTAGTCATTTTATTTTGTATACTTTGGCCACTAAAACATCTTATGTTATTGTTTTAACACGGATCAATGACCAGCAAGTAGAAGGACCCATATCTTTCCTTAGTTCTAATTTGGAGGGTGCTGAGCTCAACTATTCCGAAGTTGAAAAACAAGCTTTTGTTGTATTTAAGTCTATCAAACAATTTAGACCATTCCTCCTAAAAATACACACTAAAGTAATAGTCCCATTCTCTACAATGAGACAATTTCTAGTTCAAAGAGAAGTAGGAGAGTAAAGAGCTAACTGGGTAACAACTTTACAAGAGTATAATATTGATATTAAACCAGCAAAAATTGTTAGAGGGAAACGTTTTTGCAGGTTATTGGCAGGAGCTTCCAATATTCCAGACCATGAAGATTCAAATAGTACTGCACAAATAAATGAGATAAGTATAATTGACTGTGAATCTCAATATGCTGATATGATCTTTTACTTAAAAAATGGATATGCTCCCCTTGAATTCAACTACAAAAACAAACGTTCCTTCAGATTAAAAGCCCAACACTTTGAAATCATTGATAATGTGTTATTTAGGAGAAACTATGATTCAATTTTATTAAGATGCCTTGAAAAAACTGAAGCACAAACCGCTTTGCAGGAATTGCATGATGGCCCAGCAGGTGGACATTTTGGAGGAGATACTACAGCTCACAAAATACTACATGTTGGATATTATTGGCTGACTTTGTTCAAAGATGCCCATGACTACGTAAGGAAATGTAAAATATGCCAAACTGCTAGCGGAAGACAAACGAAACCAGCCTTTCCTTTACAACCAGATAACATTGAGCAACTATTTGAACAGTGGGGACTTGATATTATAGGAGAGATCGTTCCATTCTTCCAAGCAACACAGATACATCCTCACGGCCACAGACTACTTTACAAAGTGGGTAGAAGCAATTCCACTAAAGGTAGCCAATTCAGATGTGATTATTGAATTTATTGATCAATTCATTATTACAAGGTTTGGTTTACCTAACGCGCTTATCTTTGATAATGCATCTTATTTTTCTGGGAATAGTATAGTTGAATTTGCTCTTAAGAGAGGTTTTAAGTTAAAATACTCTACAAATTACTATCCTCAAGGAAATGGCTTAGCAGAGTCAACTAACAAAAATCTCATCGAGATTATTAAAATAACTGTTGATCAAAACCAAAAGAATTGGCATAAATATTTAATATTTGCATTATGGTCAAATCGTATAACTCAGAAGGCCTCAATAGGTACTCCTTTTAACTTGGTGTATGGGAAAGAAGCTATAATACCACCAAATTTAGCACTCCCATCTCTAGCCATAGTACAATTCATTGAAGAAACTCCTTCTTCCTCTATTCAATTAAGGTTTGATCAAATCCTTAAATTGGATGAGGAAAGAGAAAAGGCCAAAATTACTCATGCTAAACATCAGCAAATCATTAAATCGTCTTTTGATGCAAGTTCTACTGACTCAAAAGCATTACAGATTGGTGATCTTGTTTTGAAATGGGACAAAGCACATGAAGACAAAGATAAGCATACCAAATTTCAGAAGATGTGGCTTGGACAATTTCAGATCGTTGAAAAGATAGGCTCATCAATGTTTCTACTACAAGACTTATCAGGAAAGAGAGATTCTCTTCCTGTGAATGGTCTTATCTTATATAAATTCTTTTCCTAAGGAGGTAACCCCTTCTTACCTGTACATATTCTTTATGCAAATTAGTTTCTTTTAGAAAATAATGTTGTAAATAGTCTACCATTGGGTTTTTACTATTGAAAAGCTCTTTGAAAGAATATTTTGAATACTTGCTTTTAAAAAGTAGAAACTTTCAAGGAAATGATTACAGTTTTGGAAAATAGATAAAACATGAAACTCTCAGATCCTCTTTAAATTTGTGAAATATTCCAAACCTTGAAAATACAGTAAATCATTTTGAGTTTTATCAGTTGAGAAGGGTTATTTATAAAAAGGTAAATACTTTCTCTAGCTAAGCATCTACAACTCTATAACTTTCATCCATAAACTCTTAAGGAGTAATTCATTCACCCCATCCACTAGGTTTATGATTTTTTAGAGTGTAATTCTAAAATATATCTGATTTAAAAGATAAGAGGTCTCATGACGAGCCTGCTTACCATGATCATAGGGAACTAATTAAACTGACATTACCAATACTGCATACCAAAACAGGGTAATGGCTTATAATCATAAGACAAGGGGTCTCATTACGAGCCAGCTTGTTCAGTTCAATTACAACCGGTGAATGGCATTGTCATCTTCTGGCTCCCAAACTAGGACAATGGCTTTTATCCAAAAATAAAAAAGTAAAAAATAAAAAATGAAAATACATGTAGATATATCTTTCTGGATTTATCTTTAAAAAGTTATACTCTTAGATGGATGGGACAATGAATGATTGATGGTTAAAAGGTAACCCTGTCGAGACTATAGATGTTTGCTGGCAATAGAGGCACTACCTGTGACAAAAGAGTAAATTTAAAAGCTAAGTTGGAAGAGCCCCCTACTTTATCTTTAACAACCAATCAAAGCTTGAAGAAACCAAAAAATGTTTTTATTTTATCATAAGGGTTTGTAAAATAAATTGCAAAGTTGATATTTTTGTTTATTCAGAGTAAAAATTTTATCTAGCCAATCCTTATATAGTTTTCTTTTCCTCAATTGATTCTACTTAAGAAAGTCTTAGAAATTTCATTATTTTATTCAGAGATAACTAGTTCTACCAGTGAATCACCAATTGTTGTGCTATACAACAACTCCCCCCCCCCATTTCAATTTTTAATCTTAGTCTTAAAATGCTAAATAAGAAATGGGTCCCCTTTAGGATATAAAAAAGCAATAAAACCTTTGAATAAAATAGATTTTCCATATTGTTCATATAAAAGTTGCTTTATGAGTATTTGGAACCGCTCATCGCAAATCGGGATTCTTTAATACCAATGAACATCCATTTGAAAATTTTCGATGCGATTAGAGTCATTGCAAATCCCTCATTGTGAAGTTTTAATCGAAATGATCCATTTATAAAATTACGATGTGATATAACTATCGCATCTCGCATATCATTAATCCCAAGGAATGACTTATAGCATTTCCTTGAAACCTTGTGATGTGATAAGGCTATCGCAATCACATATTGTTGATCCATAAGAAAACATTTAAACCCCTCCATTGAAACTTTGCGATGCGATATAACTATCGCATATCGTGCTCTCAATAAAAGCAAGTAATATAAACTATAAACACGCGCAATATAGGGATAAATCAATTATAAAGAAAAAGTGTGATTAGCCAAGTTTGAAAAGGAACCTGCCATCTCCACATGCCAACTCAGCGCTCATCGCAATCGCAACAATACAAAGAATTCTTTTGAGCATGGCGCTTGTAACTCTTGATTTGCGATATGCGATGGTTCCACAAATATTAAAATAATACAATCGCTAATTGCATATCACAGAGTCACGACACCTGTTCTAAAAGGACCGTTGGAAAACTTGCGATGCAACATATATTACTTCAGCATTAAAGTTTCACGTTATGAAGTTACGGTAAAGCATTAAGGGGAAATTATGGTTACATTCCTTTAAGGATTTCATCTATGGTGGCTATGTACAATGTGAGATCTTTTGCATCTAATGCGCATAACTGCTTTTAGTCTGCAATTTGTTATATTACCTCCTCTCAAAGTTTTTCGCCTATCATGCTCCTCTTTCTCATTTTGCAGTGTTAATCCAGAATCACACAGTTGGTCAAGATGTCTAAGAAATCTCGAAAGACAAAGGCTCCCATTACAGTGGAAGAAGGACAAGGAAAATTGGTGTTAATTTCAGATACTACCTGTCAAGGCCTTAGTAAGATCTTGTGGGAAGGCATATATGCTTTGCTTCAAGGAGAAAATCCAAAGGAGATAGAAGAAGAAGCAACAACTGATGGAACTGATGAAACAGAAAACACGCTCAGTGATTTGGCCAGCTCTTTCCTCCATAAAATAGCAGCCCATGCAAAAGTTTTACCATATAATGATCTAGTGAGATGGGTAATCGAGAGCATTAATATAACAGACAGAGATTTCTTCACAGCTGATGGAAGGATGTTCGGGTCATTCAAACCTGAAGATTTCAAAAGAATGTATCACTTGCCGGATCCCAGGCGACACTACAACAAATCATTCCTGGAAGCTTTCGTCAAGGAGAATCAGATAGAGTCAGACCCTATCAAGCAGTGGAGACACTTTCCTAACAAGCATAAACATGAATCTTCTGGTATGTACTCTGTGTACTCCTTAGCATCTCCATATTGTTATGCTACTGCTATGGTATGTCGACTCTTTGGAAGCCCCGATTCTGCTAGATTTTATATAGAAATGGTTCCATTGATAGAAGCAGCGATAAACTCCTTTGTTATGGTTTGGGAAACTATTCTATCGGATAAAATGGCTAGTCAAATACTGGATTATAGAAAGAATAGATTTGTCACTACCCGAGTTGTGCCCTCATTCTATATGAGCATTTACATAATGGACACAATTTTTTTTAATTCTGACTTTCCCATCCTAGGTTGGAAACAGACTGTTCAGGATCCAACCCCCATTCATATTTATCATAAGTACTTATGGAAGTCTGAATATAAAAATCATTTATACAGGTTTTGCCATGGTTTCATTTTACCTGTCCATCAAGCTATCTTTAGTAAACCTGCTCCTCAGTTGTTTGACGAAGCTAGCATTGATTTAACCTTAATCGGCAGTTGGTTCGGGGAGGAGAAGTTCACCTATATTAGGGTTTTTGGCAGTATTACAGATCCTCATGTCCTTCCACTCTACATTCCAGATAAGCTATTAGCCAAGGAAGTAGCCTACCAGATAGTGGAAAAAGGGATGTCTAGAAACCTTAAAGAGTCTAAAAAACAAGTGTGGCCTCCCTTTCCCTTCTGCTGTGGCACCTACACATTGCATGATTTTAAACATGCTGAGAAAGAATTAGAGAAAACAAAGGATCTAAGTCTAGTGGTTATTCCTAAAAGACAATATGATCCAAACAAGGTTGCTTTCAATTTCACCACTCAGGTGAAATTTAGTAGATTCATACATGAGAATGACGAATTTGATGACTTATTTGCTTCAGCAGAGTTATTCTCAACAGCAAGTCATCTGGTATGATTCAAATTGGGAGCCGAGAAAATGGAAAAATTCATGGAATACAAGACACAGAGGTTACTGAGAGAACCTCTGGATTTATTAAATACTACACCAATCATTCGGCAAGCAGAGCACAGCGAGGAGTAGATTATTGAAAAGATTTCCGGAGAAGGTGAAACAAGTGAAAAGGCCAGAGAGCCTCTAAGCATTGATGTTCACATTAACCCATATTGATTAAAGAATGGGAGCAATTTGATCAATAGATCGAAAGTCAGAATGATCCTCAAAACATTATCACATCAGCATCTCCCACAACATAACGGCCCATTGTTCCTAATATTGTGATTGAAGGGACACCCAGCAAAGACATAGCTAAAAAAGATATAGAAATAATCCCTGAAAATCCTTCAGGAGAAATTACATTGAATATTGAGGAAATACCACCCTTGGATGTATTTTACAGCCCAAAACACAGGGTTGTAGTCAAGAGGTAGAGGAAAAAGAGGAAAATAGACCAGACATCATCCACAACTCCTCAATTTGAATTTATGAATGTTATATGGAAGGATTCAGAGGTCAATCCTTCTAAGGATTTGAATAAGTTATCTCAATTTGCAGGGGCATACACAGCTGCTACAATTGACAAGGCAATTGAAGATAACCAATTGATCAAAGAAAAGGATCAAAAGATTAATCAGCTTGGAGAAAAGTCAACAGTAGAGCAACATAAGATTAATCGGCTTGAGGAACAGTTGGCATTAGAGAAACGGAAGAATGAGCATCTTGAAGTATAATTAAACCTGGAAAAACATAAAATTGACCAACATGCCATTCAAAAACAACAACAATTGTCTCAAGAGCTCGAACAGCTTCGATTGACACATCAACAAGAAATTAAGGCTAAAGAGGAGAAAATCACACAGCTACAACTCTCTATAGAACAATTCAAAGATTATCCCAAGGTTGAGGAGTTTAAGAAGGAAGCCATAGAAGCAAATAAGGCTTTATCTCAACAACTGAATCTACTTTGCCATAAAATATCTCTTATTGATCCATTATTGTTATCGGGAAATCTAGTGTCTATGTAGAGCTGTTAGTCCCACTAAGATGGGTAGCTATCTTAGAAACAAACAGATTAAAGTTACTTTCGTTTTCCTTTATGAGAAGTAGATAAGAGAGGATCAAAGAATACCAACCTCAGTCTTTCACTCGGTTCTTTGCTTGTTCCTTCTCCTCACTGACAGGTATTTGCCGCTTCTCCCTTGACCACTCCGCTTCAAAGAGTACCTGCAAAGTCAAAGCAGCATAATACCTTCAAAGTGCAGAGATCTACAATCATAAGCAATATAGGACCAGATATATATTGACCACACAAATGCATATACTATCAAACATACAAGAATGTGGAGGAAAACTTGAATAGCTTTATTGATATAAAGATTAGAAGAGAGGATTACAACCCATTGATCTGACCCAGCATCATCCTCCCAGCATGAAAGCCCTTCTTCACCTCATGAAAATCTTATATCACCCAACACTATGATATTCCGCCAAGAAACCAACAGCACTTCCTTACAAGATACAAAATTCCAACCCCTGGATCTCTGGGATGAGGGATCCATATGTAGATGATTGCAGGGAGGTGAGTCAGCTTCTAGGATTTTGATTAGTGTCTTCTCTCTGATAGTTCTTGATTCCACTTGGAGATTGATGATCTCTTACTCATCCCTAGGCGAATTCAGAGAGGCAAGTGTCACAGGAGAAGCTTCTGGAAGATTTCATGATCATCCACCTTGCAAACTGTCTATGCCATTTGCCCATTCTCACCCATCGCACCCTACAGAAGGGCTTTCTAGTATGCATCGCACCTTTTACACTGGGCAGGTGAGATGCATTGCACCCTTAGCATTGAGCAACCTGTATGGTCCAGTTTTGACCAATTCTGAGTAGTTTTCTGTGGAGAACTTCTGGGAGATGATGTAATCAGCTGACCTTGTTCCTTTAGGGCATGAAACAAAAATTTTAGGGATTCAGAAGCCCTTGGTTTATGGACATATATGATTGGGGTTGCAGTGCCCAAAAATGTCTATAACAGTTTCCCCCTAAAGCATGAGTTCGTTAATCTTTTGATGTCGGGTGAAATGCTTTATCATGAGGATCCGAGGTTTTTTCGAGCTGGAAGGCGACCTGTAATAAGATACAATACAATACATTATCTTCATAATATTTTCATGATCTAGCTGAGGTGGGAATTCCCATGCTCAACTTTATAAATTCATTTTCATGTACATAGGACAGACAATCGTCTGTGTGGCAGACTGACGATTCTGATAGAACCATCATCCTTTGATTCGGATGATCATCTGTGCAGCAATGATGTACATTTGATGTCTTTATTTTCCTGAATATATCACAGCCCGGATGGATGAAACTAGATCCGGGGTCTTCAAACGTGTCCAATCTTCGCCTGAAGTACAATTCGATCCATGTGAAAAATGTTTTGGAGTCGAACATGGAAAGACATCACCTGATTAACAGCCAATGATGTAAGCTGTTAACAGGCGCGAGAGGAATCACCGATAATGATGATGACCCTCAAGGTATGACAGTACAATTCGTGTAGTGTGAAAATGGGACTTGGCGTCGAACACCACGCAAAATCTCTCGGTCGAAGGCCATTCATGTAAACCTGTCGCCGAAAGTGAGAAACTTGCCATTGAGGCATGCAAGCTTCAAAGTACTGAAAGGGTTGTTCCTAGGTTGACTTCTTGGATAATGAGCTAATGTCGACAAGAAGTGACCCATCGTAGGAGGGCCTTAATGAATCCCATATCTATGACACAGAATGAAGCAAATGACTTTTGGAGGTGAAAACGATCTGATGATACAGGGTTCGGGGTGGCGGTCATGAAAGAATGAAGCGTAAAGGTATTGCAGCGGATGAGACACAAGATGGGTTGGTGAATTCTCTGATCGACTTCTCTTGAACATATCAATGACATTGAAATGGATTGGTAGCGTTAACCCCAAAGATGGATGGTACGGTGGACCAGTGGTAATATGACCGGTGAACAGAATAACCCAACCCGACTCAGACATGGAGTGAAAGTGTCATGTTCAAGAGCGACTTTGCTACCAATAAAGTTTCTTCAAGTTCTCTTCCCAATTTTTCCCCAGTCATTGATGACCAGTACCTCTTTATTTTTATCAAGCTTGAGGAGGATAACATATGCTTGTTCTCTAATTTTCCCTTCAGGCAAACCCGTCGCTATGTTTTAACGAGCCTAGCGACAGTGAAACTTGTTCTTGTCTATATGGACAAGTTTGTCGCTATTGGTTTTAACAAGTTTAACGACAAAGATAACTCGGTCCTTTTTCAATTTTAGAGAGTCTGAAAAGGGACGTAAATGAAACTCCAATAATCCTTTTTCATCATATAATCCCTTAAGTCCGAAAAAGTATAAACTAATACGAAAGGGATGAATTTTCGATAATTTTAACGAGCCGAAAAAGACAAGCGCTCGATCTTTTTTTGTAATAATCCCTCGGGTCCAAAAAGATTAAAATCTAGAGGAGGGATAGCACTCCCAGTAGCTTTAACGAGCTGGAGAGGCCAACTTCTCAGCAATCTTTTCATATTTTACGAGTCAAACGAAAAGAGCTTAAAGGAGACTCGTTTTTTGAGGAACAAGTGATAATTTCGGGTAGCAGCTGATTCCAGGTAAGGTTTGGAATTTTCCAATCACGGCAATGTCACAAGGATGGCTAACATAATCACTCTTCACAACTGTTCCTCAAAAAGGGGTAAACAATCAAATGGAGGTGAATGATCGGCTAAAACATAGTGGAGGTGATGATGAGAACACGACCAAGGCTCAGGAGCTAATGATAATGCATTCACAATGGTTATTTACCAGAAATTGGTTCATTTTTTAATGAGCTTAAACTTTGGGGAAAACATTTGCTCATTACTTAGGTTTACTTTTTAACGAGCTTGAACTTCACATAAAAACTGCTCGTGCCAGTTGTATAATAAGGATGTCTCATCGATAGATTCCATTTTTATGGAGCTTGCACCTTTCAAAGCTTTGCTCTGTATCCTTTCTTTATGTAAGCTAGGAACGACCAATCCTACGAGTTTAAAGGGTTTGAGAATCTACAAACTAAGAAAATAAATGGTTGCTCTTCACTTGCATGCAAAAAGGTTTGCATGCCCCCAGGTATAGTGAAGTAGAGTTTCGAGGTTACCCCTCAATTTGCAAACAAAACATTTGCTTTGTCAGGAAAGGCCTACCTTTTATAGGTTACCCCTCAATTTGCAAACAAAACATTTGTTCTATCAAGAAAGGCATACCTTCTAACGGAGGTATCTTATCCGGTCTAATCCCATTTTCCTATACGGACGGGTGTCAGACTAGTCATATATCCTTCGCAGAAACCTACCCTATACCCAGAGTTTTCCTGCTGAAGCAGACCAGGGTGCATGCCCCCTGGGTTTCAGTCATGACTCCCGAATTACTCGCGTTCTTCAGGTGGACGGACTGGAGATTGATGAGACATTCCTTGCATGAAAAGACCATTTAGGGATGGTATTTGACTATTTGCCATGTGTGAGCCGGGGAACGAAAGCTGGTCTACGAGCTGGACCACTCTGCCTTCATGCGAAAAACACATTACTTGAAAGAGTGAGGAGACAATGGCTCCCATGCAATAAATATAGTCACGCCCAAGGAGTAGATTGTAATCTAAAGGCCCTTGGACTACCATTACGTTCATATACACGGTTTTCCTTCTCAAAGTTATAGGCACATTTGGAAGGATCCCTAATGGTCGACTGGTTCCTTTGTCGAAGCCTGTCAGATTTCTCATCTCAGGCATAAGCGATGGCGAACCAAGCACTTTCCAAGCAGTCGAGGAAAGGATACTCACAGAAGCCCCTTCATCTATGATAGTACCGACCATGACCATTCTGTAAGCTTGTACAATGATTTGGAATGGTACATTAGATGGTAGACGGGGTCTGCCTAGTAGATTCCAATCGAAGGAAACCACTAGGTTGCTTGGAGGTGGGACCGAATAGACAACCGGATATGACTCTGGTGAACTTCCTTCCTACGGTAAAGGAATGGGTAGATTTCCCCCATGTTCATCGGAGTCTGTGTTTACGAAAAGAATTTGAACGGTGTCGTTCTCATTCTCTTCGGTGATTGTATCATCTGAAGATGGACCTTCCGAAGACAAGACCAGGTCGACTGCCGCCTCAACCTTTTGACTTTTGTCTGGTATGGATTCAATGGGTTTATCTTCAATGATAGATGCTTCGATCGACCACAAAGTTGTGTCGGTCAGATTTTCAACTAGCGATGGACTCGACAAGAGTTTCTTGTATCCAGGAGGAAGCCGCAGCGGTGAAGCGGGACGGTTATCCAAGACTCTTTTAGCTTCGTCCAGGAAAGGACAACAGTGGACGGCATGATTGCCTTCGCACAGTTTTCAAGGAAATTTACATCTTCCTTTATGTCCAGAGACTTTGTTCTCACTAGTTGATGGTGTGCTTTCAACATGATCGTCAGAGGTTGATGACACTGGATTGTGCAAACGAGGGGACCAGTCCCTTAAAATCCGAGGGATACAAGGACAATCTCGATGATAGTGGTCCCCTTTACAAATGACACATGTAGATTTAGGTCTGGATGGTGCCATGTGTGGATTTTCGCTAGATGATGCATGGTTACCCCTTTTTGCTTTTGGCTCCTTCTTCTTCTTTTCCTTCTCCTCCTTCCCCTTCTTCTCCTTCTTAGTCACTTGATTTTTTGCTTTACCAGCTCCATCAAGCGAAGAGGAAGGAGGAGAGGGAGAAGCGGACGAAGTAGAAGGTTAAGGGGTAACTCTAGTATCGTCTAGCTGCTGACTTGATTGTTCAAGAATCATAGTATTCTGAACGACGGAGGTCGAGAAGAGCCATATTGGCAAGCCAATCGTCAATCCTGGAAGTGATAATGTGGCCATATGAGGTGCACCAACATCTCCCCAAGAGGAGAAAGGACCATGATTTCCTCCAAGGGGAAATCCTTGGTTGGTGGACTCCATTTTCTCAACCTAAGACCAACGAGGGAACAGTGACGTTATTCTGATTAAAATAAATTTTAGACGCTTTGACACAACTTGCTTTTTCAATTTTTAAGAGTCAAGAAAAAACAAAATATGACTCTAGTCGCCTTCGATTTTTAATGAGCTTGAAGTGACAAGTACTCAGATTGACCTTTTCCTTTAAGGAGTCTGAAAAGGAACGAAAGAGACTACTCTAGAAATCTAGACAGAGGGATTACCAAACCAATTGCAAAACTGCAGAATACATTTTATGGTATGGTAGTCAATCTTCCCGAATGTTGTGTTCAGTGCATTGCAATCGATAAGGCTGCAGACACGGCTTCCTATGGATAAAGGATATAGCCTATTGTGGTCTCCCAATATATACTCGACGGTACGTGGGAGCACAAGTCCGTACTAGCACTTATCGTCTCAAAGAGGAGGAATCACCCAACCAACAATGAAAGCAATAGTTACTAGGCTTTACGACGTCGGAATACGTCTCTAGCCTAGACTTCTAAATGTTGTGCGTTAGGTTCCAAAGAATTTTTATTTTCATTGAATTTATTTTACAGTTGATCTTTCTTAAGAAATTTGCCTTTCAGGTTCACCGTGTGATGTAGATATACAATTCCTAAAATGCAATCTAAGATGATAAACAATCGTTTAATCTTCTTTTTGCAATGAAAATCCTAGCTACTAAAGAAAGAGAGATGATATTCTTTCAACATAGAGCAGAGAGCACACACTAGATGCACTGTCCTAAATCAAACCGACAAGCAGTCTAAATGCAAATGCACATGCATGTATTTGTTTTCAGCCTTCTTAATGTGTGAATGACATAAAGAATGCTGAGTACAAATCTGAATTATCTTTTCAAAGCGACAGTACTAACAAATTTCTCTTCAAAAACGAAAGGAAGATAATGACGACACTTTGCGATTTTGAATTGAAAACTGCTTTCGACACTTGAAAAACTACTAATTCAAATCAAATACAAGAGTAACTGTATAATCGACCATCAAGAACAATAGAATTCTTTTCTTTGACTAAAAACGACACTTGCGACACTTCCAAATCAAAAGACGACAATTTGATTACGCTACTTTTTGTAAAAGAGAACTGTAAATGGCGCACAATACATAAAAACATTCACAATTCTTTGTAATATGGAGGCATAATCATGCAAAGGAAGGGAGTTTCCACAGTGGTATATTGATCACAGATAGCAAAACTCCTAAATAAAGCTGAAGAGAGTGAACAAAGAAACCAAAATCTGGAAGCAAAAGAGGTCTTATCTGATTAGCGCACCTGCAACACAGGGAAAGTGCGATGCAGCGCACCTACTGCACATGGGAGGTGCGATGCATCCAGATTCCCAAGAGAAGAAAGTGCGATGGTCCAAGGACGAGACTTCAACTTGGTTCTTGGTCACAGTTTACAGCTTAGTTCAGGGATTTAGGCCGAGCTAATGATAGTCAGTAAATAGAAATCACAGGGGCTGATCTAATGAGGTTACTAGAGCCACCACTAGGGCAATTAGGATGTTTTCAAATCGATCGTTCAGTTTATAAACAAAACCCGGAGATAGACTGAAGCAACATTGATCTACTTTGCACTTGCATAGCAAATGCAGTTCGAAGGCTAGCTGGCTTAACTTCAGGCTTCGTCTGTAAGTTTATAAAGCAAACAAGTATAAATAAGCAAACAAACTATTCGCTCCCCAGTGGAGTCGCCATTTTGTTATCGGGAAATCTAGTGTCTATGCAGAGCTGCTAGTCCCACTAAGATGGGTAGCTATCTTAGAAACAAACAGATTAAAGTTACTTTCGTTTTCCTTTATGAGAAGTAGATAAGAGAGGATCAAAGAATACCAACCTCAGTCTTTCGCTCGGTTCTTTGCTTGTTCCTTCTCCTCACCGATAGGTCTTTGCCGCTTCTCCCTTGACCACTCCGCTTCAAAGAGTACCTGTAAAGTCAAAGCAGCATAATACCTTCAAAGTGCAGAGATCTACAATCATAAGCAATATAGGACCAGATATATATTGACCACACAAATGCATATACTATCAAACATACAAGAATGTGGAGGAAAAATTGAATAGCTTTATTGATATAAAGATTAGAAGAGAGGATTACAACCCATTGATCTGACCCAGTGTCATCCTCCCAGCATGAAAGCCCTTCTTCACCTCATGAAAAGCTTAGATCACCCAACACTATGATATTCCACTAGGAAACCAACAGCACTTCCTTACAAGATACAAAATTCCAGCCCCTGGATCTCTGGGATGAGGGATCCATATATAGATGATTGCAGGGAGGTGAGTCAGCTTCTGGGATTTTGATTAGTGTCTTCTCTCTGATATTTCTTGATTCCACTTGGATATTGATGATATCTTACTCATCCCTGGGCGAATTCAGAGAGGCAAGTGTCACAGGAGAAGCTTCTGGAAGATTTCATGATCATCCACCTCGCAAATTGTCTATGCCATTTGTCCATTCTCGCCCATCGCACCCTACAGAAGGGCTTTCCAGTATGCATCGCACCTTTTACACTGGGCAGGTGAGATGCATCGCACCCTTAGCATTGAGCAACCTGTATGGTCCAGTTTTTACCAGTTCTGAGCAGTTTTCTGTGGAGAACTTCTGGGAGACGATGTAATCAGCTGACCTTGTTCCTTTAGGGCATGAAACAACACTTTTAGGGATTCAGAATCCCTTGGTTTATGGACATACATGATTGGGGTTGCAGTGCCCAAAAATGTCTATAACAATTATGCATCACAACGACATCACTGATTGACCAAGCAGTTAATACCAAGTTAGAATTTGAGGATATAGATGACAAAGTCACAAATTACCTCTCCTGGCAAAGCACAAAAGAAGGAAGAGCTGCTAAACTACCGAAAATTCAAGAGTCGCGTAAAGAGATATTGTTTTTAGAATGGGAAACATAGCTGATAAATGCAAAAAGAGCTAGCTCCAAGGCCAGGGCTATAATGAATAATGTGATTGAGTTGGTGAATGATAATTTATATGGAGCTAATTTAATTTTCGATTGTTCCCCAGGAAATCTTCCATAGGTGAAAGTGTTATAGAATCAATGGAAGCAAGATTTGGCCACCAACGATGAACCGCTCAACAGAGTACAAAGCCTTAACTGGGATGCGTATTGGTCCTTTCTGGTCAAGCCACACAGCTAACAGATGACTATCAAGTGCCTTGTCAATTTTTTTGATCGCATGATGCCTGAGCTTTCAAATGCCACATACACAGGACAATTACACTCTAGGATAAGTCATCCTCCAGAAATTCAAAACATGCTCTCAATTTGTCAGTTGCGGATACAAGAGAAGAAATAGATGTGATGAATCTCTTCAAAGACTATCGCAATACTATTTTTGAAATTCAAATCCCAGATTTTAATGTAGCCAGTTCCAACAACTCTCAGCGATTTTTTGTGGACAGTTTGTTTTTAATTTTATTATAAAACCCCTTTCATGTTATTTTAGAAAGGGTCCTCAATTTGTATAAAACTAGACTTGAGAAGTTTGCACTTCTGCACTTCTTAATTTATTTTTTATAAGTCGTGGATCAAGGTTTCAGATTTTTGTGAAAGAGCTTCATGAAGACCTGCATTTTTTGTATCTCCTTGGAGTTTCTGGAATAAGAATGTGGAACCAGAGTGTTACATACATAACGAGACTTAAATGCATTTTACACTTCTATCATTGTTCTTTTTGTCTTGTTTTTATGTAATTAGAATTCCATTGATTTGCTATTATTGATGTACTCACAAGCTTGAAAAAAATCTATATTATTTCACTTCTGAATGATTTAGAATTTTTATATTAAAGATATATGTCAGCAATAAATATTAGTATGTTATGTGATATGTTTTCACAATTACTTTGTTTAATTTCTTAAACAAAGTAATCATTATTTAAATGCATCTTTCTATGGATAAGTAAATAATCTATATTATTATTTGTCTGCTAGGAATCATCAAGAATCATATTATTATGAGATCACTCGGGTTATATAGATATATCTGTATATTTTAGAGTTTATAGATTAAATCACCTATCATCTTTTTTATACATTTAAAACACCCATTCATCAAACCATACTTTACTGGGAAACTAGTCCCATGATATCCAGTTGGAGCCACCATACCAAATGGAGAAGGAGTTGTACTAAGGTCCGGACCGGGTGGTTATCCCCAATGTCGGTGCTACGATTTTAGAGTCATCAACAAGTTTCTACTTCAGCACATGCAAGTCCTTCTTTGTTCCATTCTCTGTCTTCACTTGATCTTCATGTCGTGTCATCACCTCATAGCCTGAGTCTCCAAAGTTGCTTTCATCCTCAGTGGATCTGTTTGATCTTGCAATTTTTTTCCACCTCTGTGTTGTTAACAACATTCCTCTTGCATTCATTGCATTCATTGTGTTCATTGTATTCGTTTCATTTGTTGCATTCGCTGCATTCACTACGTTAGTTGCATTCGTTGCGTTCGTTGCATTTTCTACGTTTGTTGCATTCACTGCATTCGTTGCATTCACTGCACTCGTTGATTTCACTGCATTTGTTGCATTTCGTATGCTTCCTTCAGCTGTTGTTCATGATGCTGCTTGCTATGATATCTTGATTTTCTTGTCTACGAATAACTTGATGTCTTCGTGAGTAGGCAAGCTCATATACAAAACCATTGTCCCTGCACTTCTGAGAGGAAAATAAACACCTGCAATACCTGGAGAAATGGCAACACTCATGGCAAGCAATCTTTCAGTCGAAAACCAAAATGAACTTAGGAACTCACTTGCAACATACCTATGTGACTGATCATGAAGGATGCGTAATTTCGGTCAGGAGGTCGGGAGACTAATTGCCAAAACTGCGCAAGGCACAGTTTGGGCTACTGGGAGAATAACTGACTGTTGGAACTGCGCAACGCACAGTCCAGTCTGGCTGTTGACTGCTAGAATTACACAATGTGCAATCTCAGCTGGCAATGGTTGCAGGCTCAGTGACTGCATTTCACAATTTTCTAGGCCAGCAGTCATTATCCCTCAGAAATGTGCAAAACAATCCTGAAGGATAGTCACTGGGCATAAATGTGCATTTTCTGAGAGGAAGACAGAGCCTTCCCTCTCAATATTGTGCAATGTTGTCTTGGTGAAGGTAGAGTTCAGGCCAAAGTTGCCCAGACTCGCCGAGAGGCAACTGAAAGAAAATATGACATTGAATGCATCGCGACATTTAGTGAAAGAAGAAATGATTGACAGTGCATGGAAACATGAATGAAAGATTCATTAAACAGATCAACATGCGTGTGGGTGAAGTGAGTCATTGAATCATCGATCGTTCATGAAAAACAATTTCATGCATGCGACAGTAGTGAGATAGCAATGAAAACTAAAATAGTGATAGGACAAGCTAATATACATGTAAACGACAACAAGCGTTCATATAAATCAAGCAAACAATACTCATACAAGCAAAAACACAAAAAGTGACAGAAATGCAAAACAAGTCATGGAAAGCGAGCTTACCCCAAAACAGCTAAGCTGAATGTGCTGACAACTCCTAGATGTGATGTGGGATGTCAGAGCTGCAAGGTTGATGTGAGGAATGAGCTCTGTAATGTCCGGTCATTAGGGGATCATTGAGGTGTAAAATGGGCCTCTTAACGAAATTATAAAATAATAGTGGAAATAATGAAATAAGATTAGTTTACATCATCAAATTTTAGATGTAAAAAAAGAAAAAATTATATTTTCAACTCATATTATTGACTTAATTCCCTATGGGTTTACTCAAATTTCGAGCAGAAACACTCATTGGATGCAAAATTTGATTCCTCGTCCAAAGAATACCCATGTTGCATACTTTCGATGGACCCTGCTACACAAACAATGAGAAATACATGAAAAGCATGATTGGAATCACATTTTTTCATGTATTTCTCATTTTTCTTTTAGCAGGGTTAATCAAAAGTATGTTATATGGGTACTCCTTTGATGAGGAATTAAATTTTGCATCCAACGAGTACTCCTGCTCGAAATTTGAGTAAAACCTTAGGGAGATAAGTTGAAAATACGAGTTGAAAATGTAGTTTTATTATTTTATTATTTTTTAATCTTTTTACATTTTTACTCCAAAAATGGTGAATCATCTCCCATGGTTGACATCATCATCTTGAATCGTATTGGTTCTTATAAAGTTTATTTTAGCCGTACATTTTTCTTATGAGGCGCATTTTAGACCTCAAAAACTCCCCTAATGTGATGAGTTTTGATAACATTGAGGTTGTGACACGCATGCCACAAATCTAGGGAAAGCTACACTTGGTGGGAAGTTTCTGAACTGATCCTTGCATGTAACCTCCAACGGCTAAAAATAGATCCCTGAAACAAGGGATGCCTTTGCATGCTACATTGGGAGAAGCAACCCATGCATGCAAGTCAGTTTTGCTTGGTCCCGGAGGGAACTGATCAACTTGGCTGCACATGCAAGAGGTTGTTCAACTGCTGAGAGAAAATGCACATTTCTGGCTAGGAGTTTGATCCAAATGGAAAATGGCATCAACCCATGGTATTCATCCATCCATGTTATTCATCCACCCATGGAATTTACCCATGGTATTGTAAGTGGCATCCACTCATGGTATATATCCACCCATGGTATTGTAAGTGACATCCACCCATGGTATTCATTCACCCATGGTATTTTCCCATGGTATTTATTCACCCATGGAATTGACCCATGGTATTGTGACATCCACCCATGGTATTCATTCACCCATGGAATTAACCCGTGGTATTGTGACATCCACCCATGGTATTCATTCACCCATGGAATTGACCCATGGTATTGTGACATCCACCCATGGTATTCATTCACCCATGGAATTGACTCGTGGTATTGTAACTAAAAAATACTATAAGTAACAAGGCTACATTGTGGCGGACTATCTGTCCTTTTACAAAATGCATTCAGTTACAATACCACAGGTCAATTCCATGGGTGAATGAATACCATGGGTGGATGTCACAATACCACGGGTCAATTCCATGGGTGAATGAATACCATGGGTGGATTTCACAATACCATGGGTCAATTCCATGGGTGAATGAATACCATGGGTGGATGTCACAATACCATGGGAAAATACCATGGGTGAATGAATACCATGGGTGGATGTCACTTACAATACCATGGGTGGATAAATACCATGAGTGGATGCCACTTACAATACCATGGGTAAATTCCATGGGTGGATGAATACCATGGATTGATGCCATTTTCCATTTGAATCAAAGTTGGGTTGGCTGCCCAAGAGATTTGTGCAATTTCTGGGCAGAACAGTTGACTATTGCCCATATTTGTGCAAATTCTGGGTTGAGCAGCCTTGTTGGGGAAAATTGTGCAATTTTCTCTGTGAGGGTTGACTGGCAGAATTGCAGCAATTCTGGAGCCCAGCAGGCTGCCAGATAGGATTGCGCAATTTCTAGAGGGAAGGCTGGTTGCCCTCCAGAATTGCGCAATTTCTTGGGGGAGTTTCTCAGCCTGCAGCTGGACCAAGTCCGGGTGAACAATCTATGAGGGGAATGAATCGAGTTGTGATCGACAGGCTGCCTTTGTGCAAGCAAAACACTGAAGCTTGTGAACTTGAAAAATCAAGGCAAGTTGCTGTGAAAAGTTGGTAGGGAGGCTCCAAAACAAAGCTAAGGCAAGCTTTTGGAGGGTGGTTGTAGCTTCTACAATATTACAATGTTATAATTTGTTATTTTCTACTTTTCTTGTATTTCTTGTTGATACCTTCTTCGCACAAATTCTGGATTTAGTAAAAAAAAGATCTCAATTTCTAAGGTAATTATGAGATTAGATTGTCGTAAAACTTTGTTCTAGACAAAACCTTTTCATTCCTTGGCTTATTTCATGTAGATTTAATTCAAATATGTAGAAGAATGGATACAACTTCCTACTTTGGCTAAATTTTCTCTAATAGCATTACCCACCAACTATTAGACACAATGGCACCCCTAAATTCTTATTCTTTGCTCAAAAGGGCAGCTTGTTGTAAATTGAATCGATGCTTGGATTGGATAGTTTAGATGTGATCATGTTCAATTGTTTAAAAATGTGTTGAGAATTTGACTAGTATAGTATACTTTGAGAATTATGAAATTTAAATCTTGTAAAAAATTGTTTTGAGACAAAACCTTTGCATTTGTCAACTTATCTCATGTAGAATGAATTCAAATCTTCAACGAAATGGACACAACTTCCAATTGTGGCCAAATTATCTCTATTAGCATTGCTCACTAACTATTAGGTATAACGAAGCCCTTAAAATCTTGGTCATTGTTCAGAAGGGAAACAAACTGTAAATTAAATCAATCCTTGGATTGAACAGTTTATAAGCAATCATGTTCAATTGTCTAGAAATGTGTTGAGAATTTGACTAGTATAATAATGGAGATTTTACTATTATTCTAGATATGCATCTACTCAATATAGCAAGCGGCACTTGACCCGACTCACTTCAAGTGCTACTCATAGACTTATCTCCGGAATGGTTAAGATCCTTCTCCACAAAAATTGATTTGTTCACGAGTGTAATTAATTAGGTTGTTGTGGTAATAATACATTTATTCATGGATTATATACTTATTAAAGTAAGGAATTTCATGTTGGTATCAAATTATTATTACTAATGAGGCCTATTACACAAAACCCCTTTTTTATGAAGAATTCCTTAAATTTTTCCTCCAAAATATTTTTAGCCTTTCCACCAAACCTTTACCATTTACTAATTTATCCACATCAAATCATTGGTCCAATTCATAAAATAAACGTTATTTTGCTATTTTTTTTTTGGGTCCCATCCATTTTACTATCTTTATTTTATTCATGTTCAACCTTTTATACTCCAAATCAACTTAAACCTTTGCATTGGTTTACTTCCTGGTAGATTCAATCATCCCCATTACTTTACTTCCACACACACTTAATCCTCCATATTGTTTTACTAGCACATAGACCTACTCTTCCAAATTCTGCATAGACTCAATCATATGCATAGACTAATCTTACACATTGTTTTATTTTCACATAGATATTGTTCTCTATAATTCTATATGGACTAAATTCTCAACATTGTTTTACTTTCACATAGAACTAGTCCTCGCATTCCACATGAACTCAAACGTCTATATGGAATTAGTCTTCCACATTATTTTACTTCCCCATAGACTTAGTCCTCCTCATTGGGCATGGGCTCAATCCTCTCATCGACTAGTTCACTTAAAGTGCTCAAGGGTAAAAGTCAACTTGATAGCATATTCTCATAGGAAATGAGATATACTCCATGTTTCTATAGAGTTGTTGCTACTCTTTTTCTCAGGCATGTGACAACTTATAATATATTTCTAGAAAATAGAATTTTCATTCATAAAACACTAGTGGGGGAGTGCACAAGGCAACAAGATGTATATAGATAACATAATTACATAATAATTTAACAATATGAAAGGAACAATTATATTCATTCTAGTGTGACAATTTCTTTTACTATTACAAGTAAAAAATACACAAAGAAATTGAGCAACACTGATCATTTCTGTATATGCTCAAGTATACTCAATATAAATCATTGCTACAAATATTCTTGACACTTGAACTAGAAAGTATAAAAAAAAAATTGTCCTTTCATACTATTAGAAGGCTCCCGAGGAACATATAAGAAACATATGCAACCTTGGAACAATGAAAGATAACAAACATAAATTGTTGCAATGTATAATGTTTGCATCATAAAACTTGATGATTACAACATAATAAAAAAGAAAGCCTCGACAAATTGCTTCAAAGACCCTACACTTGCAAAAAGTGGAACTAACAAAAGGTAGATGGAAGATACTTGTTCACTTGTCAAAAATCGTTACCTTAGCAACTTATACAATAATCTAAACCAATGTAATTTACATCACAATCACTAGTAATTGCTTCTAGCGACGACTTCTACCATTGTTCAATATATTTTCACAACAATTATGTGGTTGTGTCTTGTTTAGCCCTTCATCTAAATAGTTCGTTCTCAATTTCTTTTAGCTCGAGTGTTGTTGTTGTATCATGGATATTTGATCTTCATTTTCATTTCAAATCTAAGCGACCAATGTCTTATTTCATTCTTTGAAAAGTTGTGAGGTCATCAAACTTGTTTCCCCATGCAACTTTGAGTATTTTTAGTTCCATTTCCATTTTTTCTTTAGTTAATAGTTTTGAATCCTTTATTAGGATTGGTCTCTCAAGTTATTTATCATGCCAAAAACTTTTAGAAACAAATAATTCCTCCTTTCTTCAATAATTTCACAAATGGTTATCACTTCTCAAAGGATATCTATCTATCAGAGCCAACAAACTAGTATTTGCTTTAATATATTGTTTGAAGGAAAGTCTTGTTTTTGTCTCATATACTCATCTAGATTATACATTTTTATAACAAGTTGCTTATTACGTTATTGTAAATACTTTGATCCTTTTCCAAATTCTTTCCCAAATATTCCCTAAAGAAACCAATCCTCTTTTTCATGGTACACGAATCCATTATAATTTCCCAAGTTCCCAAAAATTACTTTGATACTTCAGCAACATACATTCCAGTACCTATCAATAGCATAGAAATTTTTTTGACATTGGAATTCCACAAAGATTCTTCCTCAAGGAATTCATTTGAGGCCATTATGGATACTCATTCATGAAACAAGGGGCTCAAACTTAAAGTAGCTTCAAGTTCCTTTATTATTTTCCTTAATTTAACATTTTCCAATTCTTATTCAGTTATTGAGTGAGCTAATGCATCATACATGGTTTGTTGAAAATTAAGAACACCTGAAGATTTTAAAACTTTAATCTCAATTTCAAAATTCCATTTCATAGTAAGCTTCATATCTTTTAAACTAAATCTTGTGATTTGCATTTTATTGGACTCTTTATCATACTTGGTATGGTGTAGTGACAAATTCTTCCTCACAAGTCATTAGCACATTACAAGCCAATTTCTCTACAATCAATTTACTTGCCCAATTTGTAATGCCACCCAAGTAGGCATTTAATCAAGGCCATAGGCTTCCATATTTGTTATACACATTTCCAACTGCTTAGAGTTTTGAGTGTCCTTCTTACCTATGTTCCTTTTCCTATTGAAAACGATTGTGATAGTATGTGGCTTTTCCGTTGACCATCTTCATCACCAAAACATCCCTCATTATTTTTACATAGTTTCTTAGAAAGTTCATGATTTTTATGACCATAAGAGGAGCTTTTTTTTAGGAATATGAACAAATCCACCCTCAGTGCTACTCATAGACTTATCTCTTTATTTTTGTTGAGTCTGATTGGCTTCCTCTTGGAGAGGGAATATGTTTGTAAAAGTATAAAGTATTTTGTCTTCATTTAATTTTGGACAACATGATCCTTGTTCTTACAAAAAAATCTGTTAGTCATAGTGACAATGCTAACATCCATGGATTTCTTCTCATTATCACTTGCTCCTTTTGTTACTTCATTTCATCTATAAAATGTTTCCTTCCTACTTTTGTTCACATATTTTTCATTTTTAATGTGGTTATTCAAATGTGACGTTTAACCGTATAAATTAGATTTTCCATCCGTCATATAGCTAGATAGTCGTTATTAGTCTTAAATCAAGCATGAATCCCTTTTGTGTGCACTTGGATCAATATACATTATGTGAAAGTCAATAATTTAATGCAAACTTTGCTTTATTTATGAAATGTGTGAATGAATGTGTGAGAGTCAAGGGCCATTAATTATCAACAACCATCTTGATTGTATGATATACGCAATAGTTATGTGCAATAATTATCTTGAAAATAGAGATGTGCCACATG
Organism: Pinus tabuliformis; assembly: GCA_031772625.1. NCBI lineage: Eukaryota > Viridiplantae > Streptophyta > Pinopsida > Pinales > Pinaceae > Pinus > Pinus tabuliformis. The sequence continues at coordinate 1,667,794,508 of CM062818.1, forward strand.
ATGAATGCCAAATGTGGGAGATCATGTGGATGATATAGGATTTCCTAGTGTTATTATCATCTACATGAGATCAATAGATATTGACAAATAACTCAATATGCAAATATGATGTGTGATGAACAATATTTACTTAAATTAAATTCTCAATATTTTGAATATTTAATTTTTAACTATAAATTTAAGTATTTGAATATGCATTAACATTATATCACCTAATCTAACTATCATTTATTTTCATTATTCATTGATGTATTTACATTTACCCATAACACAGAGTTTTAAGACAGGGACCAACTCCCTTTAAGTATTGATCTTTTTATTATTAAAAATAAAATAGTAATATGTTGTTGTTTATGTTGTAAGGTGTTTCCCTCTTGGACTAACTCCCTTCCCACTGTCACTTTCTGTCATCTAATCCCTATTAGACGATTGAAATGTCTTCCACAATTGGATCCCATTACCTGATCTGTCAATTGACTTATTTATTTACATTGCCTTAACTGACTCATTAATTGTTGTCTTCCACCATTAGATCCCGCCCCTAAACTGAATTGTCAATTAAATCCTTGATTTTAACTACAACTATTTGTGGTGGTGAGCCTCCTCAAAATCTAGGCACTCGGCAGAGCTCAACGATAGAGGCCAATGACTCCATGGTCACATGATTGGAAAGCAAGAGTTCCATGTGCCCATGGAAGGGTTGTCTTTTGTAGCAAGTATCTTTTGGCATGTATAACCATCAGATATGGACAATGGATGACCCTCAAGCAAAGGTGCATTCCACATTCATTATTTTGGCTACAATGTTTCCATTCCTGGCACCGGGCCATTACGAAAGCATACGTAACTTCCCACCCTCGCCCGATTTCTAGAACTGAATATTACAATTGACTTGGAATCTATGTTTCTTCTTGTCTTTTCCTCTATTTGGCCTTCCAATAGTGGCCTTCAACTGCAATTTTTGAGCTTAATATTGACATCTTTTGAATATGGTTGGGATGTGTTGTCGTCCCTAGGCTCTTGAGTGGGTTCTTCAGATGTTCTTTCCTTCACCATTTCTTCTCCAATAAAGATTGAAATGTGAGAATCGTTATGGAATGTTCTGTGGCATTGATGTTGGTGAAGGAACTTATGGGGTTTAAAATTTAACATGTGTAATCATGGCTTTCTGTATGCATCAAAGAACCTCTTCATTTTTTATTTTATTTTTAATTTAATTTTATATTGTAAAAGACTTTTGAATCATGTTATTGCCTTGCACATATTGCAACCAACAATGGCTTGATTTTATTAGAAACTACAATTGAGATTATGTGGACCACAATCAAATTTAAGATGCAATGTGTGAGAAGAGATGCCTTAGTTAAGGAATTTGCATTTATTTAATTTATTTTCAAACTCCTTAAGCGTGTAAATTTAAAATGGATAAATAAATAGTGGTAAAATGCATTTATATTTATAATAATAATTTAATTAATTACATACACGCACACACACAATCACTGAGACTCTCATCTTTTCAATCACATGTCGTAATGGTAGAGGATACACTTAATTTAATTTTACTATTTAATTTTTTATCTCTTGATATAATAACAGATGATTCAAATAAATTTTAATTTTAAATTAAACTTTATGTTCATTTTTATTCTTGATTGAATTTTGATATATTCAATAGAAAATGTATTTACATATAATATTATTTTTTAGATATTTAATAAAAATCATTTAAAAAAAAAAAAAAAATTATGAAAGTACTATTAATTTTATATTATAAAAAATATAATTATTACGTTGTAAGACATTCCCCTCTTTGACAATCTCCCCTCCCACTATCATTCTGTGTCGTCCGATCTACTGTTAGATGATTGAAATATCCTCTGCCATTAGATCACATCACCTGATCTATCAATCAACTCCTTGATTTGCATCACCTTAACTGACTCATTCATTTTTGGCTTCTAATATTGGATCCACCCTTGAACTGAACTGTCAGTCGACTCCTTTATTTAAGGCACCTTAACTGACTCATTATTTTTTTGGCTTCCACCATTGGACCCACCGCCTTGAACTAAATTGTTAGTCGGGTCCTTGATTTAGGTTGCCTTAACTAACTCATTATTCTTTTGGCTTCCATTGTTGGGTCCCACCACCTAAATTGTTAGTCAACTCATTGATTACACCGCATGAACAAACTCAAACATTAATTTTTAGCTCGCTCATGGAGTATTTCTACTCTAGAAGTTTGCAAAGCTTTGGCACCATTGAAGTTACAATGTGAAGAAGAAAACAAAGTTGTCAAAGCAAGAGAATTAACAAAATATAAGGTTGAAGACCTTTTACTATGGGTTCGTCACAAACATCGTAGCTGGTTATGGGCAGTATTCTTTCATAGTTTGTAAGTATTTATGGATTCATTATTTTATTTTTTTAAGAAATAGTCATTAGAAGTATTCTATCTAATTGATATTCCTACATGTTTTGTAGGTGAGAAAACAAGCTAAGCCAAGGAAATCATGGCGAGTTAAACTAAAAATTGGGGTAAGAAAAAAAGACAAGTATCATGCTCACAATGTTGAGGTACAAGATGTCATGCTACTGGGAGGAGTTTTTGTGGTCATGGTCGTTGTGGTGGCTACAACGATTAGCTCACATCTTTGCCAACAATAATTGCTCTTAGTGTTTTACTGTATTTTGGCACACTATTTTATCGTTAGGATTCAAGCTTAGTTTGTGGAACAACATATTTTTGTCAGAGATAATGGTTGCCACATTGGAAGACTTATGGGTACTTGGGGGTGTTGAATTTTCATGACCTTTGTGTCTTGGATATAATATTAAAATATTTGATGCTACCAAACCAAGAATCATAAGAAAACTACTTGTCACAACAGAATATATACAACAGTAAATCACACATGCCCAAATAAAGACAACTTTTTACAGTTTTTAACCCAACTTTGTTATATTAATTAAACTAAATAATACAATAGACTAGGGATCCCATACTAGGGATAATGGCCCTCATTCATCCACTAGTACAAGATACAAAATTGGGGCTTGGTGTCAATCCATCGACAACCAATCTACACTCAATAAGATACTATGACAACCTAGCTAATGTAGTCGACTTCACTGTTGAGCAGTAAAAAGGGTCTTTTTAACCTCTATTTACCCTACATTAATTATCAATCCAGGTAGGATTTTATATCTCAAGAGTGTATTCAGTTTGAGGCAGTCACTTGTTCAAGAGTAATGCTAGCATTATAGTGCTTTACAAAAGTAAATAAATGCTGGAAACAAATTCTAAATGTAATGGCAAGAAACTTAAATGTTTTGTAACTAAATCATTCACTTAAGAAACTACAACAATCATCAGTCAAGGATACAGTAATGATAACTCTTTCCTTTGTAAACTGATGTAAATGAAAATCAATCAAAGGCAATATCTCCAATCTGGGAACTAGACAGCAGTAGTCAATTTTCGCTACAATTGTAGATCTTTCACACCAAAGCAAATACTTGTAATGAATTAAGCAAAGCTTAATCTACATGAATGAATTAAGCAGCAATCTTAACTGAAAGGAATTGAACAACAATCTTTAACTAATAAATGAATTAAACAGCAGTCTAAGAAAGGAACATCAAACCTAAGTAAATATAAGAAATATTGAACAACAAACTTAATCAAGTGTAAACACACAGCGAATCTAGAATAATTGAATCAGTAATCTTATTTTACCATAATAAGCATTAACCACAATTATAAAGGAATGGAAATTGTGGTTGTAATGGAACAGTAATTCGAATGAACAAAAATCACAATTATAGGTAAACCATAGCTAAATGAACAACAATATCAATCTATAAATGTACAGCGATGTCAATCTGTAAATGAACAGCAATTTCAATCTGTAAATAAACAGAAATGTCTGTATTAGACGATGCGATATTGTTTCAAAATGAATAGCATAACATTCTTAGTTGCAAATAATAATCTTACTATTCAATTACGAATTCAACATAACAGAGCAAAAAATGTTTAGGAACAGAAGATTACTAAATAAAGCAAGTAAAGGAAATCAAACCACACACGACTTGTAATCAGAAAATAATGATACAGAAAGCAAGTGATCCACTAGGGTTGGGCCCTTAGCCACCAGGGACGCACTCCTGCGTTACTCCAGAATCAGATAACGGAACATCAACGAAGTTTATGCATTAATCATAAAAACAGAGTTACAACTATCGCTCTTTAAAGAGAGTCGATGATCAAGGTTCAGATTGCAACAACAAATTCTATAAATAAACAATAATCCACCCCCTAGGCTAGCAGTACTGTCCCTTTTTATAATGGCCAGGCTGAAATACCAAAAATATAGATAGCCTTGAGGTAGCGATCCCTCAGGATCAAAGGATTCTGAGGGATTCGCCATATCTTTGATCTTCAGTTATCTTTTCGTCCTCTTGCGCTGATACCACGTTTATTCTTCCTTTTCCTAGTCCATGTGCTCTGATCTTGTTTTCCTCGTCTGGATGTGATTTCCTATCAAAGGGGCAGCAGTTGGTTTTACCTTGTCTTTTCCGCCAGAATGGCGATTTTCCATTTTCTTCTCTTTCTGCATAGAAAAAGACAATAATTAAGCATTTTACATCAATCACAAATTCTCTTAATTCTATCATAATCCTTTATCATATGACCATCTTAGAATGTAAAGAAGTTATGATTTAAAGGAAAAGATAGAGAAATAAGTGGTAATTACATACCTTTTCCAATGCTCAACACACCCCCCTACTTACCCTTTTTCATGCCCTCATGAAAACATTGTAATTGGCATGCAAGGTAGTTAAGGAATACGCTGGAGAAGTATTTTCAATTAGTGGTCTAAAACCATGATTTCTAGCTAAGACCTCAAAAATATGCCCTGTCTGACCTTCAGGCAATTCATATAGGGCCCTATATCCCAGTGCAGGATACCAAATGATTAGACTTCGAAACCTACAGCCTAACCAAGCCGGGCCTTCTCTCAAGATGAGGTCACCATAGGTGAACAAGCGATCAATAGCTAGCTTAAAATTTTCATAATTGAATGGCTCTCTGTTTTGGATATTCCGATTGGAAGTCTGGTATCGAAATTTGGTTGTTGCTATGGCAAGGTCTTTGATGGTTAGGAAGTATTCTACCCCTTGCCGGATGACTGTTGTGTGAATAGGTCCCAATGTCTGGATCACACCCTTCGTTCTCATTAAGCTTCTATTCTTATTCCGCAGTTGCAATGGGTTTCTAGGTTCACCCCTTACCCACAGATCTAACCCATTCTCCTGTCTCTGGAAGGTATTGTAGGCTTTAAGCCACTTTATCTGGTTGACAACAAAAGAGATGAAGGCCTGAAGCTGGATATCACCCACAAAAGGGCTAGGGTTCTTTTCCGTTTCTCCATCCAACACAAGATTATGTAAATAAAACTCACATAACAATCGCTGGACTTTCACCCTGTAATGCTTACAACAGTTTATGAAATCATCAATGGTTTTTATCTCTATAGGCACCCCTGCCTTGACAGCCTTAATTTTCAATTGTAAATACCTTTCCATCAAAAACAAAGCATAGTTTTTGGCAGGTGCCCTACATGCTAGAACATCAATATACAGAGAACATAAGGTATCCATTTGATTCATAATTGTGTCTAGTCTATTGGTTACCTTTTTAACTTTTTCCTCTACCCTTTGCCATCCATCGAAGGCCTCGCTCTCTAATGCATTGATGTTCTTTACCTACTATTGTAACTTCTGATATTTCTCCTGAGGAACAGTTTCCTCAATGAGCTTTTCTATCGTTTGTTGGGCCTGTGCCAAATATTTTTGAAGTTTCACTATCCTCGGGTCATTATCCATCATGACATTTTTGGGCTGGAGATCTACCTGGATCTCCTTATTGCGACATCTAGTTTTTATAGTCTGTGTTTCCTTCTCACGAACTGTCCGGTTGGTCGTGATGCTAGAGGACAATGCCTCTGTCTGGACTTCCTTATCACAGACTGGTGTGTTTTCTGTTTGTGCTTCTACATTTGTAACAACCACATGTTGTTCCTTGCGGTCCTGAATAATAACGGGTTTGACTTGAGTCCTCTTGGTCTTCTTCTTATGGGGTTTTGCCTGGGTGGCTGCATGCTTTGCTCCAGGGGTTCTTTTTGAGTTTTTCCCCATTTTTAGGACCCTTATTTGTTGTCGAAGTTGTTTAATTACATTAAGCAATCTTTGTTGTTCCTTTCGCAACTTTTTGATTTCATTTGTTTTCTTCGAAGGAACAGTTGTTTCTTTTCTTGGGCTTGGGTTTTGTTCTTCAGGGATTGTACCCTCGCCTTGGCCAATTTCCATGTTTCTTGCTTGGAACACTTCTTCAGTGTTCTCGTCCTGCTGATTAGGTTTTTCAGGGGTGAAAACCCTGGGTTGATCTGTTGTCTCCCGGGCAACTTCTTCTTCTACTTCTTCTTCATCGTGCATTTCTTCGGGTGTACTCCAACTGTGAGCAGAGTGTTCCTGAGATTGTCCTTTTTCTTCCTCCTCATCACCCATCTCCCCAGATACACTCTTATCATGAGCAAAGTGTTCCTGGGATTTTTCTTCTTCTTCCTCCTCATCACACATCTCCTCAGATGCACTCTTATCATGAGCAGAGTGTTCCTGCAGCCCTTTTTCGGTATCGGGGTTGAGTGGGCTGTGGGACTGGACATACTCACCCATATTGGTCAAAATTTGGGCCAATTCATTTTCTTACAGAGGGTTTTGCAATGGGCTTTCGCTGGGTTGCTCTGCTTCCTCCCCTTCTTCCTGACCGGATTTCTCAGTTTCCTCCTCCAGTTCCTCTTCTTTGTTTTCTTCTAATTCTTCTTCATTTTCCCCTCCTTTAAGTTGTGGGGGTTGCTCATCCTCTGAGTCATGTATTTATACAGGCTGGCTACTATTTAGTTTGGAATTTCCTAGCATTCCTCTGCTTCTTCCCAATCTGACAGACTGTCTTCGTTTCTGCGGTCTTATTGATGTGCTAGCGATTTTTTTTCGTTTTGGGGTTGGCAAGGCCAGTCCCCCATCTATTGAGAAAATCAATTCTTCCCAACTACTCTGTTGTTGGGCGAGACTGTAACTAACTATCAGCCAAATTAAACCGTGATGGCTTACTACTGATTCTACATGGCGAGATTTTCTTATACTTTGGGCAACGTCATGCAATAAAAAATTTAAGTACGCAGGCAAATTCATAACACATTTTTGTTTTAATACAGCTAACAGTTTGAGATGGCATGGTCTTACCATGTCTTTTCTGCCATCGCAAGTAATGTAGCTTTGGACAATTCTGGCCAATTCTGCCCAAGGCACTCCCAGGACAGCCGGCAGAACTCCTTTGCCTTTGACAGTAAGGTTCTGTCCTTCATCCCGGAAGATGGTTATAGCGTCTTGCAGTCTCATCTTTTTCAAGGTCCATACTGGTCCAATGGCTGGCAGTCCCGAAACTTCAACAATTATCTCATATGTTACTGCTATTTGTCTCCCTCTCACCATGGAATGATCTTCCTGCAAATTCTGCAGAAATTCAATTGCCACCGTCTCGTTAGATTGTTGTAGATGGTTAAGGTAGGCTATCCATCCTGCCCTTACTAAGATTTCGCGTGCAGCGTCAGAGACCATTAACACCTGTGGTTCACTACGAATTGATCTACCTCCCATTTTGTTCAAGCTTAGCACACTGTAAAAAAAAGACACAGAGATGACGATGGAACAACAAGCTGTTCAAACTTTAGCTCACTGTTAAAAAACACAGAGATGATGATGGAACAGCAAGCTGTTCAAACTTTAGCTCACTGTTAATTTTTACAGAGAAAAAACACAGAAATGGCATTGGAACAGCAAGCCATGCATATTGGGAAATACAATACCGTTAGACTTGCTATTCCCGAGTTTTGATGGAGTCATAATACCTCCAAATAATGAGTTGACACATATGCCAGTGAATTATGGAGATCACCCGCGCCCCCCTGAAATGTGATAGGCCATCCTTGGCCGGCAAATAAAGGAGCAGCATGTTGAACTGTAATCGTACAGTAGAATAAAGGAACAACGTATAGATCCATGACATGTTTACAAAAATGAGCGGATTACTGAAATCGAGGCTTATGATGGAAATCGCTAATAAATATGGAAATGTTGTGATATGATGTGAAAAATAGAGGATAGGACCGCTGACGTAAGTAAAAGTTCTTATGCGGTCATTATCCAATTTAACCATTATGATTGATTTATAAATGATTTTCATGTATAAAAGGCTTGAAAGGGTTATATAACATAATCTCATTTGAAATCACTATAAAGGTATAAGAAGAAGGATTTAGAATGATTATTGGTGTATGAAAAATATGACTTCAATACCATCAACCAAGCTCTGTTTCTCACAGGTGTCCATAACCTTGACAGAGTTGTTTATTTCACCCTTGGAACCATAATCCTTTGTGTATGCCTAGGAAAGTGTTGTACGATGTCAAAATGGAGGCCATTGTGCTGCCTTGGTAACCAGATGAATCACAATGCCATTCACAAGGAAGGAGCGGAAGGTGGGTAGGCTGGCTCGTGATGAGACCTCCTGTTCCAAGGACTTTTTATTTTTCTGATGTGCCTCTTGGATCATATCTCTAGTGTGCCTCTTGAATCATATCTCTAGTGTGGTGGCCATAGTGGGAATGCCACTTCACTTTCTTCCTTATGATCATGGTAGGCTGGCTCTTGATGAGACCCCCTATCCTTCATCTGACAAATCATGTTAGTAATCATATAGATATGTATCTTTTCTTTTTTCTTCTTTTCTTTTATATATAGAACTTTCCTATTTATATACAGAGGGTGGCTCAACACTCCTTAAGAGTAGGGATGGTGGAAGAAGTCTGAACATCTCAATAGAGGAAAATATGCCCTTATTCTTATTCAATAATAATGATCAAAGAGAATTATGGGGATTTAGAAAGAACCATCATGATAAAAATAATCAATCAAATTGGTGTTAGTGAAAATAAAGATAGCAAAGTGATATAAATAGTTGTGTCCTTTCCTCTTTTCTTTTATCAATTCAAAGCAATTTCTCTAAAGATAACAATTTTTCTTTGGTTTGCTGATTTCAGTATCCTCTAGTTTTTGTATTCTTGCATAAATGTATAGTTGTGCCTTAAATGACCATCATTCACAAAAATCCTCTAAATGGTGAAACACACATACACATAAAAAAAGAAGAAAAATTCACTCAAAAAGTTTTGTTCTCTAGATGGAACAGATGTTGTTTCTTTAGAGGGACAGCAAAAGAACATCTGCACGCAAAAACCACAGTTCCTTTAAGAGGAACAGCAAAAAAAAAATACTCGAAACTGTTGTTCCTTTAGAGGAACAGCAGTTGTTTCTTAATCGGAACAGCAAATAAAGCAAGTGTGAACAAAAATGCGGAAATGTTGTTCCTTCGGAAAGGAACAAACAAAAAAAGGAAAGTGTTGTTCCTTCAGAAAGGAACAACAGAAAACGAAAGTGTTGTTCCTTCATAAAGGAACAATAGAAAACGAAAGTGTTGTTCCTTCGGAAAGGAACAACGAAAATGAAAGTGTTGTTCCTTCGAAAAAGAACAACGAAAATGTAGAGATGTTGTTCCTTTGGAAAGGAACAACAAAAACGAAAGTGTTGTTCCTTTGGAAAGGAACAGCAAAAACGAAAGTGTTGTTCCTTCAGAAAGGAACAGTAGAAATGAATGTTTTTTTCCTTCGGAAAGGAACACCAAAAGTGCGGAAGTGTTGTTCCTTCGGAAAGGAACGGCAAAACGTGAAAGTGTTATTCCTTCATAAAGGAACAGCAAAAAGGCGGAAATGTTGTTCCTTGGAAAGGAACAGCAAAATGCAAAAGTGTTGTTCCTTCAAGAAGGAACAACAAAACGGTGGAAATGTTGTTCCTTTGGAAAGGAACAACAAAATGCAAAAGTGTTGTTCCTTTGAGAAGGAACAACAAAATGGTGGAAATGTTGTTCCTTCGAAAAAGAACAACAAAATGTAAAAGTGTTGTTCCTTTGAAAAGGAATAGCAAAACGGCGAAAATGTTGTTCCTTCATAAAGGAACAGCGAAATGCAAAAGTGTCGTTCCTTCGAAAAGGAACAACAAAACGGCGAAAATGTTGTTCCTTTGGAAAGGAACAGCAAAATGCAAAAGTGTTGTTCCGTCGAAAAGGAACAACAAAACAACAAAAATGTTGTTTCTTCGGAAAGCAACAGCAAAATGTAAAAAAAAAAATGCAGAAATGAAAAAATCTGTATAGAAAGTAATTTATACAAGCAAAAAAGAAAAAATTATGTACAAAATTTAGGAATAATGAAATTACTTAGTGAACCAAAGCCGAGGAAGAATTCTTTTCCTCAGCAAGAATCTGCATATCAGAATCTTCCCAGAGTTGCTGGTAGAAGGATTCTCGAGTAAGCAGTTTATGGTACAGTCGCACTCGGTGGCCATTTGCTTTAAAGGTATGTCCAGATCCGTCAATAGTAGTCAAAGTAATGGTGCCATTGTCATGCACTTTCTGGATTTCATACGGTCCAAGCCAGCGAGTCTGAAGTTTTCCCGGAAAATCCTGAAACCTGGAATCGTATAGGAGTGCCCAATCTCCTTCGTGGAAGATTTTCTTTTTTATCAGGGTGTCATGCCATTTTTCTCTCTATTGTTGGATTAATGCAGTGTGTTGAAGAACCGAGAGCCTAATTTCATATAGCTCGTTAATTTGTTGTAATCTATTAGTCTGGGCCTCATTTAAATCCAAACTGACTTCCTGTGTTGTTTTTAACGTTTGTATTTCGAACTCGATCGGAAAGATGGGTTCCTTTCCAAATACTAGCTGATATGGTGAATAACCGGTGGTGTTTCTCCACGTTGTTCGGTATGCCCACAAGGCTTCTAGCAATTTTGAAGCCCAATCACACCTGTGTGATGCAATGGTTTTTTTTAATATTGCATCTATCACTTTATTCGTGCTCTCTACTTGACCATTTTCCTGTGGGTGATACGGAGTGGTAATTTTGTGCTGAATGTGATAATTTTTTAACGTTGCAGCAATTTTATTACCTGCAAACTGTGGTCCTTCGTCTGTGATTATGTCCCTTGGGAGGCCATATCGCACAAATATTTGGAACAAGAAATGAATGACAGAGTCCTCTGTAGCTCTTGGAAGTGCCTCTGCTTCAACCCATTTGGTCACATACTCTGTTGCTACCAGAATATATGTTTTCTGGTTTGATGATGGGTTGATCAGACCAACAAAATTGAGTGCCCAATGCTCAAATGGTTCGATTACTAACTGTGGGTTTAAAGGCATTTCGTCAGACTGTCCAGGGCATCCTGCTCTTTGGAAACTGTCATAGGCTTGAACAAATTTCTTCGCGTCTTTAAAGATTGTGGGCCAATAATAACCTATTTGCAAAACCTTGTGACCAGTCCTTCGATCTGCGAAATGTCCGCCACATGGTCTGTCATGACAGGCTTTTAGAATGTCAAATATTTCGTCTTCACGGACGCATCTTATGATGTGCATATCTGCCCCTGTATGAAATAGATAGCCCCTAATCCAAGAAAATCGGGCACTACGTTGCACAATCTGTTTTCGTTCATTAGGGGTTAGATGCTTTGGTAATTTGCCTAGTGCTAAATAATTTGCAACATCAGCATACCAAGGCGTCTTGACAGTAACAGCAAATAAATGTTCATCTGGAAATTGATCTTCGACTGCTGTTGCGTCCACTGGCTTCGGCATTCGTGAGAGAAAATCAGCGACAGGATTCTCTTTCCCAAGTCGATCTTTTATTGTGATGTCAAATTCTTGCAATAAAATCAACCATATTGTTACTCTACCATTTGTAATAGATTTATTTTCTAAATATTTTATGGCAGAGTGATTTGTATATAAAACAACAGGATATCCAATGATATAATGCCTAAATTTATTTACAGCATGTATTACAGCTAAAAATTCTTTTTCAGTAATAGTATAATTTAACTCAACAGGAGACAAATTATTACTAATATAATAGATTGCATATGGTTTTTTGTCTTCTTCCTGCCCAAGGACTGCTCCAATAGCTATGTCTGAAGCATCTGATGAAATTTGAAATGGCAGGTCCCAATTTGGGCCTTTGAGCACTGGGGCTATTGACACAAGCTTTTTTAGATCCTCAAAAGCACGGTCACATTTATCTGTCCAAACAAAATCAACATTCCCTGTCAGTGCGTATAGAGGTGCAGCTATTTGAGAAAAATGTTCTATGAATCTCCTATAATAACCAGAAAATCCAAGAAAACTGTGTACCTCTATCTGTGTGGTAGGAGTAGGTATTAACAAAATTATTTGAATTTTGGTCAGATCTACCTATATTCCAACCGCTGAGATATAATGACCTAGGATGAGTCCTTCAGTCATCATCATATAGCACTTTTCATGGCTCAAGCAGAGCCTAGTGGCGATACATCGTTGCAACACCTTTTCCAATGTGTCTAGTGCTGGGTCAAAATCATCTCCGTATGGTGTGAAATCATCCATGTATACTTCGAGCCCTTCATTTATTAAATCTGAAAAGATGCTGAGGATGGCCCTTTGAAATGTGGCAAGGGCATTGCATAGGCCAAAGGGTAGGACTCTGTAGGCAAATGTTCCCCAAGGACAGGTAAAAGTAGTTTTATCCTGGTCTTCAGGGGCAATCTGAATCTAATTGTATCCACTGAAGCCATCCAAGAAAGAAAAGAATTTCTTTCCTGCTAATGTATCTAATACCTGATCAATGAATGGAAGGGGAAAGTGGTCTTTCTGGGTTGCTTTGTTTAATTCTCTATAATCTACACAAATCCTCCACTTTCCATTCTTCTTTAGCACCACTACTAGTGGAGAGACCCACTTGCTATCAGATATCGGATAAATAAATTTTACATCCAAAAGTTTTTGTAATTCAATTTTCACAATATCTTTCAGGTAAGGGTTGAGTCTCTGTTGGGGTTGGTGAACGGGTCTCACATATTTTTCTATATAAATGTGGTGCATACACAGCTGGGGATTGATTCCCTTCATGTTTAGATAATCCCATGCAAAAGCTTCCTTATATTTTCTTAGTAGTTGGACTAGCTTTTCTTCTTATTCAAGAGTCAGGTTATTATTGATGTTCAAAGTTTTTCCTGGATCAATCTCTATAGTTTTGTTGTTTGAAACAGAGGTAGTGGGTATTGTTTGATCATGAGTGTCTTTGAGAGGATCTTCTTCTAGTTCATTGTCAAATGCTGCCTCTATCATGTGACATTGTACATGGGATCTAGATTCAGATTGGTTAATGAAGTTGTTAATAACATCATCCTTTGTTTGATCTTTAAAATCGAGGGCATCTTCTATGGTTAATGGGGACCTAATGTTTTTTGTGAATTATGATACAGGATGTTTGTTAGTGTTTATTATTGTTACACTCGGTTGGGCTAGAGGGTATAGAGCTAGATTCTTGATATTACTCCCTCTAGTTATGGTCATACTGCCTTGTCGGTAGCCAATGTAAGCATCAGCAGTCGCAAGCCAAGGTCTACCTAAAATTAACGAGTGTCCATCGAGTCGATTTTTGGGGTTTATTATCAGAAATTTGGCAGGATATTCCCAGGAATCAACGGATACCATGACATCATGTAGTGTACCTTCTGGCCTAACTACTGATCGGTCAGCCAGTTCTAATAAGGTGGAGGTTGGTTCTACTGATGTAATGCCTAGTTTTTGACAAGTAGTGGTTGTTAAAATATTAATTGCAGCCCCTAAATCAACTAAGGCATTTGAAAATGTTTGTCCATTGATTTGCACTATCACTATTGGATTTCTTGGGTCTTCATATTTGACAGGTGCTTCTCTTCCTGATAACAGATCAGATAGGGTGCCAACTACTTGGACTGTTGGGTTATTTGTTATTCTCCTCCTTGTTTTTTTATACATAGCTCTTTAATGGTTTTTGCATATATTGGGATATCTTGGATAGCTTGGAGGAGTGGGATTTTTATATACAAATTCTTTAGTTCTCCCAGAATATCAAAGTCAGGATGTTCTATAGGGCGCGGTATGATTAATCGTTCTGGGAATGGGGGAGAAGATGTGGTTGCTTGGTCATGAGTCTGTTGTCTGACCACATCTTCTTCTTGTAATGGTTGTTCTATGGGTAACTGATTTTCAACTTGAGCATGTTTGTCTCCCTCGATTTCTATAATGCACCCAGACCTTAATTGAAGGTCGTTGCACTCCCTTAGATTGGTTTCTAGTTCTGGTGTTTTGATTATTTGAACAGATTGAACTAGTCTATTATTTGGGTTTGGGTTGGGTTGGGCTGGGAGTTGCAGTCTTAAGTTGGACTAGGGATTTTGTTGTAGTGCTAGCAGTGTAGGTTGAGGGAGTGGAATGGTTCCTGTTGGCTTATTCATCGGTCTTTGCCAGTTTGTTTGCCAGGCTTGACTCTGCGAAGTGGGAGGGGACCATTGTGTTGGATATGCATTGTTTTGCCAATATGGTGGAGCGTAGGGAAAATTAGGCCAATTAGATTGGCTTGTTTGATTCGGCCATGGAGATGATGAAGGAAATGGTTGTTGTGACCAATTTGAGAAGGGAGGTTGATTTTGCCACATTGTATTATATTGTTGAGCATGATATTGCGGAGGTTGGAAAGAAGAAGATGGATCAGAGGACATACCTGATTGTCGCGGTTGCCATTGACGATGCTGATTGAGTAGGTACACCGGTTCTGATTCTTCCTTCTCCTATTTGTATACTGCTTTCAAACCAGGAAGTGAGGGACAGTTCTCTGTGGAGTGATATTTTGTACAGATAGCGCAGACTTGAACTGCATCTAGTGGGCACTCTTTGTGGCTGTGTTTCTTTCTGCATCTGGGGTAGAATATTGCCAGATTTTGCTCTGCTTCTGCTTGTTTCTGTTTCGCTTGCATAATATTAAGCTGCGTTGTCAGAGTCCCCAATATATTAGTTTTGAAATTCTCCAGTAAATTTCCGATTTCTGTGCGAGTTACTCATTCTCCAGAGATTTTGTTGTCCCTTGTGAACCTGTCATGTTCTGCTGGTTTTAGCCTTGTGCTACCTCGTGAACTCCTGATACATAAATCAATAATGTCAGCAAAATTTTCTAGATAAATGTCTCCTTTTCCCATAATATTTAGTGTTTAAACCCATTGTTCCTTCATGCCTTTAATTAATGTTGTTTTTAGTACATTGTCAAGTAAGGGTAATGATGCATAAGGATATCTTTGAAGATTATACTGAAAACGTTCAACATATTCTTCTAGTGTCTCATTAGGTCTAGCTACCATCTGAAATATCTCATCTTTTAACTCTCTAGACCTACAATAATACTGATATTTTTTAGGAAAGCACCTTTCATCTAATCCCACTCATTTATGATACCTCCACCTAACCCCATAAACCATCGTAAAGCAGCCCCTTTTAATGTAGAGGGAAATAATTTCAACTTTTGGGGTTTGGTGGTATAGTCGTACCCCCTGCATAGCACATCGAATTCAAACAAAAATGCGTCTAGATCTTCCAATGTTAGGCCATGGAATGTAGGGATATGCTGGAGAGGAATGGCCTTCATAGGTGCATTCACTGCAATATTATTCTGCTGTACAACAACTGCCCATTTCATAAAATTCTTCTTTAAAAATCATAATATGAAATGGGTCCCTTTTAAACATAGATGTGTGAATAAATTGGTATTAACTTATTATTAGAAAAAACCCTCATCAAAAGGTCCGACTGAAATATGATATCCGTTTTAAACAATGATAAAAGAGGTCTTTTAAACAAATCATAAAGCTTTTTATTATTACGATAAAGCGATCGCAAGATTGCATATCGCAATAATAAGAGAAACACAAATAAAGGCCCATAGAATTACTCCGATCCGAAAAGGGAAATCGCTATTGGATATCGAGAAAAGGCAAAGCGCATCGTATATAAGGCACCCCCATTCCTCCGATGCGATAAAAGGTATCGCTATCGGCAATCGGCTGTGGCAATCAATTCATTAACTGTGACACCTTCAAATCCCCCGATGCGATAAGGTGTATCGCCATCGGTGATCGGCGATTTCGCAATAGCGTAAGTAAAGTGACCCGAGCCCTGTCCCGATTGTGATACATTAAATCAAGGCGCGTGTTTCTAAGCATATTAAAGATTGGCATGCATTATATCACCTTTGGTGATTGAACGATATTTTGGACTATCATTAAAACCCTCCCTTTCACGTCGCCAATCATCAAATGCGATTAGCCACCAAAAATCTAAGCCACGCTTGAATCAATAGACGTTATGATGGATATTTAAAAGCTCCCTTATCATGATTGACAGGTGAAGTAGCCAATTAATGAAGCAGTTGTGCCAAGATTTTCCCCTTACATTCTATCTGCGGCAATTTCACTATGATCTTTGTTTACTCGCTAATAGATATAACTCTTTCATAGTGGCTCATGTTATATATTTCTTTGTATCACGCCGGTTTCCTTCCTTGTGCAGAATTCCGTCGAAGTATCAAGTTTTAAGCAAATGGGAAAGAAATCTAAGAGATCCACTGCAGCAGCGGCCCCTGCAGTAACAGTCCAGCCCACCAGTGACCCAGGACCAAGCAAAAAGGGCCTAATTTCAGACACTACATGTCTCGGCCTTGGAAATACAAGCTGGCAAAGCATTTATAATTTAATTGAGGCAGAAGAACTGGAGGAAGTGTCGAAAGAAGCTACTGCAGGCTCAACTAATAAATCAGACGCCTCCCTGAAAGATTTGGCCGACTCATTTTTACACAGGATAGCAGCTCGGGAGAAAATTCTTCCTTACACTGATGTGGTCAGATGGGTGGTCGAACAAATTCCTGTTTCTAATAGAACGTTTTGCACAGTGGATGGAAGATTTTTCGGTTCATTCCAGCCTGACGACTTGAGGAAAATGTACCATTTGCCCGAACCTGAAAAGAAATACAACAAAGCTTTTCTGGAGAAATTCGCAGAGGAGAATGAGACAGAATCAGCCCCGATTAGACAGTGGAGACAGAATCTCGCAAAGCACAAACATGAATCATCAGGTAAGTACTCCGTGGATTCCTTAGCATCTCCTTACTGTTACGCTGGGGCAATGATGTGTAGGATATGGGGAATGCATGATTCAGCAAAATTTACTATCGAAATGGTTCCTTTAATGGAAGCGGTTGTTAGTAGTTATGTCATGGATTGGGTGAATATATTGTCTGATAAATTAGCCTCTGCAATTCTTGATTTTAGATTCAATTCACACAAAACCACTAGGACTATTCCCCCCTTCTATTACAGCGCTTATGTTATGGATATGCTTTGCTTCAATTCCGAATACTCGATACTTGGGTGGAGGTGGATGCCACAGGACCCTAAGCCAATCCACATCTATCATCAGATGTTATGGAAGGCACATTATAAAGACCACTTGTATCAAATCTGTAATGGTTTCATGTTGCCTATCTATTATGCCATTTTTGATAAGCCTGCCCCAAGGATTTCCGAGGAGGCAGAAATTGACTTGACTGTTGTGGGGAATTGGTTCGGGGAAGATAAATTCACATATATAAGGGTGTTTGGTAGCGCCACAAGACCCCATGTCCTCCCATTGTATGTACCTGATAAACTGTTGGCACGAGAATTAGCTTACCAAATCACAACCGCTGGAACATCCAAAACTCTAAGGACTTCTAAAAAGCAGTTATGGCCCATATTCCCTTTGAGATGCGGTGTTTATACCATACTTGATTGGAAACATGCTGAGAAGGAGACAGGAAAAATAAATATGCTCAATATTGCGACCATCCCCAACAGGCAATTCGATCCCCGAAAGGTTTCCTATAATGTGCTCGAACAGGCCAAACTTACTAAGTTTGACCATGAAAAAGATGAATTTGACTATCTATTTTCTTCAGCAGAATCATTGTCTCAGGTTAAAACATTGGCCAGGATGAAATATAATGATGAAGGATTGGTAGAATTCAATAGGCTCAGGGAACAGAGGTTGCAAACTCTACCTCTGGATTTATTGGCTACTACACCAACAACTAAGTCAAGCAAACCTGAACAGAAGAGTATTGACGAGCCTCCTGCTACAGAGAAAATTCCCGAAAAGGGAAAAGAGTCAGAAAAAGGAAAAGAGAAGGAAACAGAGCGGGAGAAAGAAAAGAAGCAGGACAGTGAAGTTATTGATTTAGAGACTCAAATTGATCCCAAACTCCTCCAAGAGTGGCAACAATTTGACTCTATTATAAACAATCCTGAGATTTCACAAGGATTCGGCACACCCCAAGTGACAGTCAGTCAAGAAACGACCACGACTACGGTTCCAATTGAAGGAACCAGCGGCCTACCCAGTAGCAAAGATGCGGAAATAATTCCCAAAGATCCATCTGATCATATTGTTTTACAGATAGAAGACATACCACCATTAGATGTCTTTTACAGTCCTAAACACAGGGCTGTGGTGAAAAGACAGAGGAAAAGGAGGAGACTTGATCAATCTTCCATTTTGCCAGATCAAACAGAGATGGCTAATGTGGTGTGGAAGGAGGAATTGAACCCTTCCGATGACCTTACAAAACTCTCCTAGTATGCCGGAGCATATTCGGCAGCCACCATGGATAAAGCCTCGGAAGTAAGCAGTCTCCTTAAGGAAAAAGATCAAATGATTGGTTCATTGCAGTCGCAGATGTCTGAAGCACAGTGGAAAATAGAACAATTGGAACAACAACTATCAACACAGCAGCAGACAAACAGCCAATTAAATGAGAAATTGCTCAAAGAGAAACAGAGGATAGATTCGAGTGCAGTGCAGAAACAGAAGGAATTGTCTGAAGCATTGGCCAGATTAAAGGCAATGAATGAACAAATGAGCAAGACTAAGGATGAGCAAATCGCTCAACTGTCACAAGAAGTAGAAAAGTTCAGGAGCCTTCCTCAAGTAGCAGAGTTCAGAACAGAAGCTCTACAAATCAATAAGGCATTGATTACACAGCTAAAACTGTTATGTCGAAACATTTCTCTGGCCGAACCTCTGTGTGATATTACTGCATCAATAGTTGATATATCAGATGAAGCTAGGCAGGATTTAGAACAGGCCGATGAGACCTTAACCAGTTTTCTCGCTTGGCAAGACACCAGTGAAGGATAGGCTTCGGATCTGCCCAAAATTCTAGAGTCACACAAAGACATCCTGTTTCTAGAATGGAAGACGAAACTAATGAAGGCAGAAAGAGAAACCTCAAGATGTCGATTATCTACTAGCAATTTAATTGAATTTTTCAATGACACTCTTTATCTGTCTAACATGATTTCACAATGTAATCCAGGTAAATTGACATCGGCCAAAGCCTTGGAACAAACATGCAATCAAGAATTGGAAAAGAAAGGAAGACTAATCGTTGGCATCCAAAGTTTAACTTGGGATACCTTTTGGTTTTTCTTAATCAAGCCATACAGTCATAGGGCCGCACTCAAATGTTTAACTGATGCTATCAGTTGCATGATCCTCGAGATCCAAGATGCCACATATTCAGCTCAACTGAATTCTCGCCTAAGTCGCCCTCCAGAGTTGCAACCAATGCTAGATATCTACGACCTCAAGCCGAAGGGAGATCATCCGAAACAATGAATCATGTTGCCGACTGAGAACAAGCCGATTTTGAGGAGATATTCATAGCATAGTTGTACCAATTAAATAGCACTTTTATTTTGTAATTAGTTAGCTTAATTAGTATTTATAGGCCCTTTCATGCATTTGGAAAGGGTCCTCAGTTTTTGTATAAACTCAAATCAGGAAGTCACACTATTGTGCTTCTGATCTATTTTTTATAAAGACTGGGCCAGTATTATGAATTTTGACAAAGAAAGCTTTGATGATATGTGCACTATTGCCTTTTGTGGAAGTGTTTCTAAGTTGGAAAAAGGAATTTGAATGCGATTGATATCGAGAGTGATTCAAATAACATATGGTACTATTATCTATGCTCTTGTGTCATTTTTATGTGAATCGGCATTCATTTAAATTTTGCTATCATTGAATATATGTATGTGTTTTAACAACAATCCTTGTACTTTTCACTATTGAATGTCTAAGGACTGTTATTCTTTCAATCATATCTATGTCTATGATATATATGAGGAATAGTGTAATAATGTTTTCTTGATTGCTTTGTTCAACTATTTGGGCTTAGTAATTATCATATGAATAAACATCTTTGCTTACCAACAAGAGTCATCTATATGCCTGTTTGTGAATGAAGACCATCCAAAGTTACGCTAAAAGTAGAAATTTCCCGGGATAGGATAGTTGTTTATAATTTTACTTTTAGATTAAATCATTCATCCATTATCATTAGATATCAGAGAATCAATCATTTATCCATCCTATTTACCAATCATTGGGAAACTGGTCCCATTATATCCAGTCGGAGCCACCACACCAAACGGAAAAGGAGCTGCCTTTAAGGTCCGGACCGGGTGGTTATCCCCGATGTTGATGCAGCGATTTTCGAGGCATCAACATTTTTGGCGCTAGAAGGAGGGCATGAACTGTGAATGGCGAGCAAACCCAAACCTATAACCCATTCTGAGAGTAAATCTCCCTCCACCTCACCTCGTACCTCCCGTTTGCATGCTGGAACTCCAGTATTCAAGCGAGAAGAAGAGGAATCAACTACCACTGCTCAAACCCACCATACTTCAGAATGATTAAGTCCTGAGTCCCCTGAAGTTCAGTCTCTCATCCATAAACTTCAAGGCTTTTCAATATCACCACAGAAATATGAGGTATCTCAAGGCAGTGAGACTTCACAATTCAATCTACCTCACCCTCTCACCAGACTTCAGAGTGGAAAGCTCGGTATCGAACCTACTGAGTTGCCTTTACCTAAAAGGAAAAGGGCAAAAAATAATACTGAAGGATCTGACAGTGAAACTTTCTCATCATCATCTTCCATCTCATCTTCCCCAGTGCGAAGTCAGCCATCCACTCCTTCATTACATATTGTTGTTCAACAAGGATCAGGAACTTCAACATCTCAACCGATTCAATCCTCAATATCAACTCCTTGCCAAACGTCCGGAATATCATCAACAATATCATCCACTACTGGTTTTTTAATGGCTCAAAATCCATGGAATAGTCCTGGTGCGGTCACCATGCCTGCACCATTACACCCATTGCCTGATTTTCCTGAAAAATGGTTACCCAAGTTTAATCCAGATGCTGGAACACAAGCCAAAGAACATATTAATAATTTCATGTTATCAGTTAATTTGAAAGGAGTGACAGAGGAAGATGTTGTCGTTAGGCTTTTCCCTTATACTTTGCAAGGATCAGCTGGGTCTTGGTATTTTTCCCTGCCCTCTGGATCCATTACCAGTTGGAACATTTTCCAAGAACAATTTCTTACTAAGTACGGCGATGATAGATCTTTAGCCACATTAATCAATGATCTCTCCAATCTTAGGATAGAGCCCAAAGAACCTATTAAGGAATTCAACTCACGATTTAATAAACTCTTGAATAAGATTCCAACCGCCTCCAAACCAAGTGAGAAAATCAGAAGCGAATGGTATATAACTGCCCTACCCTCAAATATAGCTATTTTTGTAGATAGGGCTGCAAAACCAACTTTAGCTGAAAACATGAAAGAGGTGCTTGCTGTAGAGAAACGTATTATTGCTTTAGAAAAGAAAGCTGCTCTTGAAGATAGAAAATCCAAAAAAGTTTCTTTCAAGGATGATTCAAAGAAGAAAACCCCTAAAGATCCATATGATATGGAAGGTTTACAAAAAGTCCTCAAGACTATGTCAAATGAAATGGTCGAAATCAAGAAGCAAGTAGCTGAAACCTCAACAAAAAGGCCATTTAGAAATTTTAAGAAACCTGAATCAAAACCACCAAATGTTATATCCAACGCAGATTCAGATCCTGAAGAAGAAGAAGAAGATGAAACAGTCTTGCCATCTGAGGAACCCGAAGAAGAGGAGACTGTCGAATGTCATGGGATGTGGGATTTTATTTTACCCACCTCCGATATAGAAAATGAACAAGAAGCTTTCCCTGTGACTACCAGGAGTAAAGGTACTCCTGAACCTGTCCAGACAACTTCAAAGAAAAGGAATGCAGGTTCCACTACTACCAAAGAAAAGATTCCTACAAAGAAAGCTTCAGCGATACCATCCCAAAATCAACCATCATCTTCAAATCTACCTTCAACATCCAAGACATTGGTAGTATCAGATTCTATGGACTACAATATTATCGAAGATATGAAGAAGACTAAGGTGAATATTACTATATTTGAACTTAGCAAACTCAAACATCAGCAAAAATTACTTCTTAAGGAGTTAAATGCCATTCCTTCTTCACCTCTTCCTAATGTTGTATTGTCCAAAGCTGCTAATGATTCAGGCCAACCACCTTCTAGTAAAGTGGAAGCTACTGATGCGGTCTTAATTGGAGATAGATCAAATTCTCATACTCCTCCTTTCCTCTTAACCTATGAGATCTATAATAGAAATCTACACAACTATTTGATTGACTCAGGGGCTTCCTCTAACATAATGCCAGCTTCAGTTTGTTCGAAACTGAACATCGAACCCCAAAAGTCTGCAATTCATATTGTACAGTTGGATAGAACTAAGGTCCAGGTTTTAGGGGAAATCAACTCAGTAACTATCAGGTTATCAGCTGATCCTAGAGTGGTCCAAAGAATTGATATTTTGATCACCGATATACCTAAATTCTATGGGTTGATTTTAAGTAGAGATTGGTCTGAAAAACTCCATGGTTATATTTCTACCGATTGGTCCCATATGTGGTTACCTTATAAAGGAAAACCAAATCAGATCAAGATTGATCGGGAGAAACACATGACCCATACAGTTACCGAGTTTGAACAAGAAAACCAACCAATAGCATTCAATAACAATATTTTGGGGAATTATTCATCTGAATCATTCTTTGGCAATTTCACTGCCCAACCATCTCCTTTCCCAGTTAATAATTTCACATCTCAGATTGAAAACTTTTCACAAACAGATAGCTCAAGATGTGTTAATGTTGCTGAGGAAACTGTAAATAAAATTGTTGATAATTCTTTATTTTGGTCACTATATTTTGACGGGTCTAAGTCTAGTGAAGGTTCAGGAGCAGGATGTATTTTAGTTAGTCCTCAGGGAGAAAAAACTATGTTATCATGCAGATTGGAATTTGAATGCACAAACAACACAGCTGAATATGAGGCCCTAGTTCAAGGACTCTACAAAGCAATTGGCCTCAAGGTTCAATATCTGAAAGTGTTTGGTGATTCAGAAATTGTTATTAAACAAGTTAGAAATTCAATTCATTGCCTTTCTAGTCATCTCAAACACTATCAGTCTCTGGTATAGGAACTCATCTCTCAATTTTTAGCATTCAATATTTCTCCCATCCCTAGGTCCCAGAATGCAGCAGCAGACCTGCTAGCTAATGTTGCTTCCAGACTCCTACCATCTGAAGATTACAGCCCGGATAGATTTTTAGTAGAGTTAATTTTTAGACCATCAATTCCCGATAATGTCACCAATTGGAGAGTGTTCAATCATGATGAAGACATTTTAAACTTCTTGACTTCTGACAAGTCCTACGATGACCAAATCACTGATGAAAGGGATCATGATCTTCAGATGAAAGAAAAGCAAGAGGAAAACTCAATACCAAAACCAGTGGTCAAGCTTGAAGATCTTTATGATATTAAAGACAAGTTTAAATGGGTGACCAATTCAAAACTCCAGAGTTCCACTTTAAGATTTGAATTGATAAACCTAGGTACTGAGGAAAACCCTCAAAACATCAATTTGGGACTAGGACTTTCTTTAGAAGAAAGAACAGCATTCATTAGGCTGTTAACAAAAAACAAATATGTCTTCGCTTGGAAATATGATGATTTGAAAACATACGATGCATCAATCATTCAACATACTATTCCAATGCTTTCTGAACAAAAACCAGTGCAACAGAAGTTAAGAAAGATTCATCCTAACCTAGAGAGTCAAATAAAGGCTGAATTAAATAAACTCTTGAAGGCTAAGATAATTTTTCCTGTGAGACATTCAAACTGGGTCTCCAATATGGTGCCTGTTAGAAAGAAAAATGGCGATATCAGGATTTGCATTGATTTCAGAAATCTTAATAAGGCAAGCCAAAAGGATAACTTCCCTTTACCTACTATGGAGCAGACATTACATTCGGTAGCTGGTTCAGAACTAATGTCCTTTTTAGATGGTTTTTCAGGATATAACCAAATTCTGGTTCATCCTGATGACAGGCTTAAAACTACCTTCAGAACTAAGTGGGGAACTTATGCCTACCAAAAAATGCCTTTTGGACTCATTAATGCAAGAGCTACATTTCAGAGAGCCATGGACATAGCATTCAAAGGATTGCTTAATAAATCAGTAGTTGTCTATTTAGATGATATTACTATATTTTCTAGGAAAAGGTCTAATCATTTACATGATTTAAAGCAAATCTTTCAACGTTGTAGAAAGTATGGTATCTCTCTTAATCCAAAGAAGTCATTTTTTACCCTTAACCAAGGAAAACTTTTAGGCTTCATTGTTTCAAAAGATGGTATCTTTATTGATCCAGACAGAATTAAAGAGATTTCTAAAATTCCATTCCCTCATAATAAAAAATACATGCAGTCATTTTTGGGTCAAATTAACTTTGTTAAAAGGTTCGTTCCAGATTTTTCCCAGATTATTTTACCATTGCAAATGATGATTAAGAAAAATTCAGTGTTTAAATGGGGATCTGCAGAAAAGGAGGCATTTGATTCCATTAAACAATCAATAATTAATTCCCTTGCTTTAAGCACTCCCAATTTTTCTAATCATTTCATACTATATACCCTCGCATCCACTTCATCATATGCAGCAGTGTTGACTCAAATTAATGATCAAAACTTGGAAGCACCAATTTCGTTTTACAGCTAAAATCTTCAAGGTGCTGAACTAAATTATTCAGAAGTTGAAAAACAAGCCTTTGATGTGTACAAAGCCATTAAACATTACAGGCCCTTCCTCTTAAAAGCTCACACAAAAGTTATAGTTCATTTTTCAGCAGTAAGACAATTACTAGTTCAAAGGGAATTAGGGGAAAAGAGAGCAAATTGGGTCACAGCATTACAAGAATATGACTTGGAAATCAAGCCAGCAAAGATTGTCAAAGGCCAAAGTTTTTGCAGGTTGTTAGCAGGAGCATCTAACATTCAAGAACCTGAAAGTACAGAGGATACTGAAGAAATCAATCAGATAAGTACCACAGTATCTGAATCACAATATACAGATCTGATTTTCTATTTTAAAAATGGATACGCTCCTTCCAATCTCTCCTATAAAAACAAATGTGCCACTAAATTGAAAGCAAAAAACTTCATAATTATAGATGATGTATTGTTTAGGCGAAATTATGAATCAATTTTATTAAGATGCTTAGAAAACCCTGAAACTCAAAAAGTTTTGCAGGAACTTCATGATGGACCAGCAGGAGGACATTTTGGAGTTGACACCACAGCTCAAAAAATCATTCATGCTGGGTATTATTGGCCCACCTTGTTCAGAGATACTCATGAATATGTAAGGAAATGCCAAAGTTGTCAAACATCCAGTGGAAGACAAAGAAAGCCAGCTTTCCCTTTGCAACCAGTCAACATTGAGCAACCTTTTGAGCAATGGGGGTTGGACATCATTGGAGAAATCACTCCACATTCATCCAAACAGCATAAGTATATCCTTACTGCCACTGATTACTTTACTAAGTGGGTTGAAGCAATTCCTCTAAAGACAATGAACTCTGAGGCAATTATGGAATTCATTGACCAATTCATTATTACCAGGTTTGGTGTCCCGAACGCTCTTGTTTTTTATAATGCATCTTATTTCTCTGGAAATTCTATGTTTGAGTTCGCTATCAAAAGGGGATTTAAATTGAGGTATTCTGCAAATTACTACCCTCAGGGCAATGGTTTGGCAGAGTCTACCAATAAAAACCTTATTAGAATTATTAAGCGAACTATTGAACAGAATCATAAAAACTGGCATAAATCTTTGATATTTGCACTATGGGCTGATAGAATAACTCAAAAAGCCTCTATAGGCACTTCTCCATTCAATCTAGTGTATGGAAAGGAAGTTGTCATACCAGCTAACTTAGCGCTTCCATCCTTAGCTTTAGTGCAGTTTATTGAAGAAAGTCCCTCATCTTCTATTCAATTAAGACACGATCAAATTCTGAAACTAGAAGAAGAAAGGGAAAAAGCCAAAATTATACATGCAAAATATCAGCAAATTATCAAGTCATCTTTTGATACAACTTCAACCAGTTCAAAACAATTACAAGTTGGTGATCTAGTTTTGAAATGGGATAAAGCCCATGAAGATAAAGGAAAACACACAAAATTCCAGAAAATGTGGCTCGGACCATTTCAAATCAATGAGAAGATAGGCCCTTCTACTTTCATATTGCAAGATCTATCAGGAAAGAGAGATTCTCTTCCTGTTAACGGCCTTATCTTGAAAAAATTCTTCAATTGAGGAGGTAACCCCTTCTCCCTTTGTAAATATTCAATTTTCAGCTAAATTTTTGTACATAGCTTAGATTTTTAGGATTTTGGGAAAATAAAGTTAGCCTTCCATTGGTATTTACTATATTGAACAAATTTTCTCAAAAGAAACAGTTATGATATTTGCTTTTAAAATGGAAGCCTTAAACGAAAGGAAGATTTCTAGGAAATTAGGTATATTTAGATTCTGAAACCCCATTTTATTTTTGTGAACTCTTCTCAAGGATTAGAAGTATTGTAAACCATTTTAATGTTTTTAAACAGCCTGAAAACGGTTATCAATACAAAACAAATACTGATTCAATCTTAGCATCTTCAACTCTTATCCTGTCATCCATCTTCTCTTAAGGAGAAAATTGTTCATCCCATTTATCAAGGGTTATAATTACTCAAAGTGTAATTCTAAAATATATTTGAGGTAAAAGATAAGAGGTCTTAGTAAAAGCCTGCTTACCATGATCATAGGGAAATAGTTAAACTGACATTACCAATACTGCATACCAAAACAGGGTAATGGGTTATAATTATAAGACAAGGGGTCTCATCACGAGCCAACTTGTTCAGTTAAATTACAACCAGTGAGTGGCATTGTCAAATAGCTGGCTATCAAACCAGGACAGTGGCTTTTTATCTTACAAAATAAAGAAAAAGAAAAAATGATACAAAAATATGAAAACATATTTCTGGATTCATTCTTTTTAATTATACTCTGAAATAGATGGGATAATGAATGATCAAATGGTTAAAAGGTATCCCTGTCAAGACTATAAACGTTTGCTAGCAGCAGAGGCTCTACCTATGACAAAGGAGTCATTATAAAGCTAAGTTGGAAAAGTTTTTGTTTTATCATTAGCAACCAATTAAGGCTAATTTAAAACATAAAATGTATTTAATTGTAACATGAGAAGAGAAGAGCAGAAATAGTTATCGTTACATTAATAATTTTGTTTGCCTAGTTATATTAGAATTTTTCGCTCGGATAAGATTTTCAGATTTAAAAAAGTTTAAGTATTTTAACTTTTCCCAGAGATAACTGTTTCTCCCAGTGAATCGCCAATTGTTGTGTTGTACAACAACCCCCCATTTCATAAAATTTTTCTTTAAAAATCATAATATGAAATGGGTCCCTTTTAAACATAGATGTGTGAATAAATTGGTATTAACTTATTATTAGAAAAAACCCTCATCAAAAGGTCCGACTGAAATATGATATCCCTTTTAAACAATGATAAAAGAGGTCTTTTAAACAAATCATAAAGCTTTTTATTATTACGATAAAGCGATCGCAAGATCGCATATCGCAATAATAAGAGAAACATAAATAAAGGCCCATTGAATTACTCTGATCCGAAAAGGGAAATCGCTATCGGATATCGGGAAAAGGCAAAGCGCATCGTATATAAGGCACCCCCATTCCTCCGATGCGATAAAAGGTATCGCTATCAGCAATCGGCTGTGGCAATCAATTCATTAACTGTGACACCTTCAAATCCCCCGATGCGATAAGGCGTATCGCCATCGGCAATCAGCGATTTCGCAATAGCGTAAGTAAAGTGACCCGAGCCCTGTCCCGATTGCGATACATTAAATCAAGGCACGTGTTTCTAAGCATATTAAATATTGGCATGCATTATATCACCTTTGGTGATTGAACGATATTTTGGACTATCATTAAAACCCTCCCTTTCACGTCGCCAATCATCAAATGCGATTAGCCGCCAAAAATCTAAGCCACGCTTGAATCAATAGACGTTATGATGGATATTTAAAAGCTCCCTTATCATGATTGACAGGTGAAGCGGCCAATTAATGAAGCAGTTATGCCGAGATTTTCCACTTAGATTCTATCTGCGGAAATTTCACTATGATCTTTGTTTACTCGCTAATAGATATAACTCTTTCATAGTGGCTCATGTTATCTATTTCTCTGTATCACGCTAGTTTCCTTCCTTGTGTAGAATTCCGTTGAAGTATCAAGTTTTAAGCAAATGGGAAAGAAATCCAAGAGATCCACTACAGCAACGGCCCCTGCAGTAACAGTCCAGCCCACCAGTGACCCAGGACCAAGCAAAAAGGGCCTAATTTCAGACACTACATGTCTCGGCCTTGGAAATACAAGCTGGCAAAGCATTTATAATTTAATTGAGGCAGAAGAACCGGAGGAAGTGTCGGAAGAAGCTACTGCGGGCTCAACTAATAAATCAGACACCTCCCTGAAAGATTTGGCCAACTCATTTTTACACAGGATAGCAGCTCGGGAGAAAATTCTTCCTTACACTGATGTGGTCAGATGGGTGGTCGAACAAATTCCTGTTTCTAATAGAACGTTTTGCACAGTGGATGGAAGATTTTTCGGTTCATTCCAGCCTGACGACTTGAGGAAAATGTACCATTTGCTCGAACCTGAAAAGAAATACAACAAAGCTTTTCTGGAGAAATTCGCAGAGGAGAATGAGATGGAATCAGCCCCGATTAGACAGTGGAGACAGAATCCCGCAAAGCACAAACATGAATCATCGGGTAAGTACTCCGTGGATTCCTTAGCATCTCCTTACTGTTACGCTAGGGCAATGATGTGTAGGATATGGGGAATGCATGATTCAGCAAAATTTACTATCGAAATGGTTCCTTTAATGGAAGCGGCTGTTAGTAGTTATGTCATGGATTAGGCGAATATATTGTCTGATAAATTAGCCTTTGCAATTCTTGATTTTAGATTCAATTCATACAAAACCACCAGGACTATTCCCCCCTTCTATTACAGTGCTTATGTTATGGATATGCTTTGCTTTAATTCCGAATACCCGATACTTGGGTGGAGGTGGATGCCACAGGACCCTAAGCCAATCCACATCTATCATCAGATGTTATGGAAGGCACATTATAAAGACCACTTGTATCAAATCTGTAATGGTTTCATGTTGCCTATCTATTATGCCATTTTTGATAAGCCTGCCCCAAGGATTTCCGAGGAGGCAGAAATTGACTTGACTGTTGTGGGGAATTGGTTCGGGGAAGATAAATTCACATATATAAGGGTGTTTGGTAGCGCCACAAGACCCCATGTCCTCCCATTGTATGTACCTGATAAACTGTTGGCACGAGAATTAGCCTACCAAATCACAACTGCTGGAACATCCAAAACTTTGAGGACTTCTAAAAAGCAGCTATGGCCCATATTCCCTTTGAGATGCGATGTTTATACCATACTTGATTGGAAACATGCTGAGAAGGAGACAGGAAAAACAAATATGCTCAATCTTGCGACCATCCCCAACAGGCAATTCGATCCCCGAAAGGTTGCCTATAATGTGCTCGAACAGGCCAAACTTAATAAGTTTGACCATGAAAAAGATGAATTTGACGATCTATTTTCTTCAGCAGAATCATTGTCTCAGGTTAAAAAATTGGCCAGGATGAAATATAATGATGAAGGACTGGTAGAATTCAATAGGCTCAGAGAACAAAGGTTGCAAACTCTGCCTCTGGATTTATTGGCTACTACACCAACAACTAAGTCAAGCAAGCCTGAACAGAAGAGTATTGACGAGCCTCCTGCTACAGAGAAAATTCTCGAAAAGGGAAAAGAGTCAGAAAAAGGAAAAGAGAAGGAAACAGAGCGGGAGAAAGAAAAGAAGCAGGAAAGTGAAGTTATTGATTTAGAGACTCAAATTGATCCCAAACTCCTCCAAGAGTGGCAACAATTTGACTCTATTATAAACAATCCCGAGATTTCACAAGGATTCGGCACACCCCAAGTGACAGTCAGTCAAGAAACGACCACGACTACGATTCCAATTGAAGGAACCAGCGGCCTACCCAGTAGCAAAGATGCGGAAATAATTCCCAAAGATCCATCCGATCAGATTGTTTTACAGATAGAAGACATACCACCATTAGATGTCTTTTACAGTCCTAAACACAGGGCTGTGGTGAAAAGACAGAGGAAAAGGAGGAGACTTGATCAATCTTCCCTTTTGCCAGATCAAACAGAGATGGCTAATGTGGTGTGGAAGGAGGAATTGAACCCTTCCGATGACCTTACGAAACTCTCCCAGTATGCCGGAGCATATTCGGCAGCCACCATGGATAAAGCCTCGGAAGTAAGCAGTCTCCTTAAGGAAAAATATCAAATGATTGGTTCATTACAGTCGCATATGTCTGAAGCACAGCGGAAAATAGAACAATTGGAACAACAACTATCAACACAACAGCAGACAAACAGCCAATTAAATGAGCAAGTACTCAAAGAGAAATAGAGGATAGATTCGAGTGCAGTGCAAAAACAGAAGGAATTGTCCGAAGCATTGGCTAGATTAAAGGCGATGAATGAACAAATGAGCAAGACTAAGGATGAGCAAATCGCTCAACTGTCACAAGAAGTAGAAAAGTTCAGGAGCCTTCCTCAAGTAGCAGAGTTCAGAACAGAAGCTCTACAAATCAATAAGGCATTGATTACACAACTAAAACTGCTATGTCGAAACATTTC
Organism: Pinus tabuliformis; assembly: GCA_031772625.1. Taxonomy (NCBI): domain Eukaryota; kingdom Viridiplantae; phylum Streptophyta; class Pinopsida; order Pinales; family Pinaceae; genus Pinus; species Pinus tabuliformis. The sequence continues at coordinate 1,667,825,717 of CM062818.1, forward strand.
TCTGGCCGAACCTCTGTGTGAGATTACTGCATCAATAGTTGATAAATCAGTTGAAGCTAGGCAGGATTTAGAACAGGCCGATGAGACCTTAACCAGTTTTCTCGCTTGGAAAGACTCCAGTGAAGGACAGGCTTCAGATCTGCCCAAAATTCTAGAGTCACACAAAGACATCATGTTTCTAGAATGGCAGACACAACTAATAAAGGCAGAAAGAGAAACCTGAAGATGTCGATTATCTACTAACAATTTAATTGAATTTGTCAATGACACTCTTTATCTGTCTAACATGATTTCACAGTGTAATCCAGGTAAATTGACATCGGCCAAAGCCTTGGAACAAACATGCAATCAGGAATTGGAAAAGAAAGGAAGACTAATTGCTGGCATCCAAAGTTTAACTTGGGATACCTTTTTGTTTTTTTTAATCAAGCCATACAGTCAGAGGGCCGCACTCAAATGTTTAACTGATGCTATCAGTTGCATGATCCTCGAGATCCAAGATGCCACATATTCAGCTCAACTGAATTCTCGCCTAAGTCGCCCTCCAGAGTTGCAACCGATGCTAGATATCTGCCAGCTCAAGCCGAAGGGAGATCATCCGAAACAATGAATCATGCTGCCGACTGAGAACAAGCCGATTTTGAGGAGATATTCATAGCATAGTTGTACCAATTAAATAGCACTTTTATTTTGTAATTAGTTAGCTTAATTAGTATTTATAGGCCCTTTCATGCATTTGGAAAGGGTCCTCAGTTTTTGTATAAACTCAAATCAGGAAGTCACACTATTGTGCTTCTGATCTATTTTTTATAAAGACTGGGCCAGTATTCTGAATTTTGACAAAGAAAGCTTTGATTATATGTGCACTATTGTCTTTTTGTGGAAGTGTTTCTAAGGTCGAAAAAGGAATTTGAATGCGATTGATATCGAGAGTGATTCAAATAACATATGATACTATTATCTATGCTCTTGTGTCATTTTTATGTGAATCGGCATTCATTTAAATTTTGCTATCATTGAATATATGTATGTGTTTTAACAACAATCCTTGTACTTTTCACTATTGAATGTCTAAGGACTGTTATTCTTTCAATCATATCTATGTCTATGATATATATGAGGAATAGTGTAATAATGTTTTCTTTATTGCTTTGTTCAACTATTTGGGTTTAGTAATTATCATATGAATAAACATCTTTGCTTACCAACAAGAGTCATCTATATGCCTGTTTGTGAATGAAGACCATCCAAAGTTACGCTAAAAGTAGAAATTTCCGGGATAGGATAGTTGTTTATAATTTTACTTTTAAAATAAATCATTCATCCATTATCATTAGATATCAGAGAATCAATCATTTATCCATCCTATTTACCAATCATTGGGAAACTGGTCCCATTATATCCAGTCGGAGCCACCACACCAAACGGAAAATGAGCTGCCTTTAAGGTCCGGACCGGGTGGTTATCCCCGATGTTGATGCAGCGATTTTCGAGGCATCAACAAGTATCTACAATGGGATATTGCAGTGTGGAGGTTTGGGAGGTTTGCTAATTCTGGGCCATTTGGTCAAATATGTGCCAATATCCTTCTGGGATTTCTAGGAGGGTATTCCTAGGCTGGCTAGAAGGAGCAGGAATGGTCTTAACAAGAATGGCCTTAATAGCACTTCCTTTGTCTGGGATGATGAGAGTTCCTTGCTGAACTAATTTCTAGGGGGATTTTAGCTCTTCGGGTTCTTCAGCTTCATTCTGGACAATTTTGACAGCACTTCCCTTATCTAGGCTGCTTAATGGCTGGACTATTCCAAGAGGAGATCTTGGTTCTTCAGTTTCCCCTGTTTCTCCTCTTCCTTCGCAGAGATTACTAAAGTTCCCTTCTTGTAATGATTTTGGGGTAAAATTCTCAATTGCTTGAAAATCTTGCTCCTCTGTTTCGTTGTGCACCTCAGCAAAGGCTACAGATGGTGATTCTGTGGCCCGAAGGGAACTAGTAGGTTGTCTAGAAGCAACTTTTCTAGGTCCTACTGAAGGCTGAGATTCTTCTTTTTTAAGGATTTCATCTATAAAGGTCGATCGGCCAAGGGTCACCGGCCCCTTAGCTTTATCAGGCTTGGGTAGTGGTTTAAGATTCTTTTTAGGCTTTTTCTGCTTAGTCATGCACACAAATCAAATACTTATTTCTACCCAAAATAACAACAAATCTGTAGGAAAGTGGGCGGGGGAGCAGGGTTGTTACATGCTCCGTACGCAGGTTCTTACCTTCCATTTTTAAAACCCAACTCTCTCCTAGCAGGTACTTACACTACTCTCTTTTCAAAAGAAACAAATGGCTACACTCTCCCCGGCAATGGTGCCAAAATGTTGAGCAGTAAAAAGGGTCTTTTTAACCTCTATTTACCCTACATTAATTATCAATCCAGGTACGATTTTTTATCTCAAGAGTGTACTCAGTCTGAGGTGGTCACTTGTTCAAGAGTAATGCTAGCAGTATAGTGCTTTACAAAAGTAAATAAATGTTGGAAACAAACTCTAAATGTAATGGCAAGAAACTTAAATGCTTTGTAACTAAATCATTCACTTAAGAAACTACAACAATCATCAGTCAAGGATGCAGTAATGATAACTCTTTCCTTTGTAAACTGATGTAAATGAAAATCAATCAAAGGCAAGATCTCCAATCTGGGAACTAGACAGCAGTAGTCAATGTTCGCTACAGTTGTAGATCTTTCACACAAAAGAAAATACTAGTAATGACAATTCAATTAACAGAAAAGGAACAACAACTAATCTATTGAAAAGATCAAACAGCAAAGCTTAATCTACAAGAATGAATTAAGCAGCAATCTTAACCGAAAGGAATTGAATAGCAATCTTTAACTAATAAATGAATTGAACAGCAGTCTAAGAAAGGAACAACAAACCTAAGTAAATCTATGAAATATTGAACAACAAACTTAATCAAGTGTAAACACACGGCGAATCTAGAATAATTGAATCAGTAATCTTATTTTAGCATAATAAGCATTAACCACAGTTATAAAGGAATGGAAATTGTAGTTGTAATGTAACAGTAATTCGAATGAACAACAATCACAATTATAGGTAAATCGTAGCTAAATGAACATCAATATCAATCTGTAAATGAACAGTGATGTCAATCTGTAAATAAACAGCAATGTCAATCTGTAAATGAACAGCAATGTCCGTATTAGATGATGTGATATTGTTTCAGAATGAACAACATAACATTTTCAGTTGCAAATAATAATCTTACTATTCAATTATGAATTCAACATAACAGAGCAAGAAATGTTTAGGAACAAAAGATTACTAAATAAAGCAAGTAAAGGAAATCAAATCACACACGACTTGTAATCAGAAAATAATGATATAGGAAGCAAGTGATCCACTAGGGCTGGGCCCTTAGCCACTAGGGATGCACTGCTGCGGTTACTCCAGAATCAGATAACGGAACAGCAACGAAGTTGATGTATTAATCATAAAAATAGAGTTACAGCTATCACTCTTTAAAGAGAGTCGATGATGAAGGTTCATATTGCAACAACAAATTCTATAAATCAACAATAATCCGCCCCTTGGGCTAGCAGCGCTATCCCTTTTTATAATGGCCAAGCAGAAATACCAAAAATACAGATAGCCTTGAGGTAGCGATCCCTCGGGATCAAAGGATCTTAAGGGATTCGCCATATCTTTGATCTTCAGTTATATTTTTGTCCTCTTGCGCTGATACCACTTTTCTTCTTCCTTTTCCTGGTCCATGCACTCCGATCTTGATTTCCTCGTCTGGATGCGGTTTCCTATCAAAGGGGCAGCAATTGGTTTTTGCCTTGTCTTTTCGTCCAGAATGGCGATTTTACATTTTCTTCTCTTTCTGCATAGAAAAAGACAATAATTAATCATTTTACATCAATCACAAATTATCTTAATTCTATCATAATCCTTTATCATATGACCATTTTAGAATGTAAAGAAGTTATGATTTAAAGGAAAAGATAGAGAAATAAGTGGTAATTACATACCTTTTCCAATGCTCAACATTCACAACTCCCCTTGGTCATGCCCTGAGCCTGCCTAATCCTTCAGCTCCTAATATGCAACATTTTCTCTATCAACGATCCAAGTCCATCTGGCCACTGAACCCCGACTATCAAATCTACTCACTAGTTGTGCCTTCGTCCATTAAGGGTACTACACATCAAGACTCTTGTCGAGTTGTTCACAACTCCACTTGTGAACAAATCTCAATCTACACACTGCTACTTCTCAACTACTTAGGGACTTCATCCCATTATGGTCTTCCTGCATTAGTCCAATGAAGACTAACATAGGGCACGGAGGGCTGCCACCTATCACTACAAGATGTCCATCTCCCATAGTGAACACGAGCTAGAAGGTCTTCCCATCAGCTATTGTAGAATTCCTTCTCCACACACAAGTATAGGGCTACTCAAATTGCTCTGGGTTGTTCATACCCTTGAGCTCAACAACTACCACTCTAGCAACCACCTAGGTCCATGAAGATGGTGCACACTGGGCTCCAAATTGGGAACTATCACATTGTCTTCCAACAATTCATGAATTCCCAATGCACTTTCCACACTTGGTCCACTCTCATGTTTCCCTCTAACAAACCAAGAGTGACCAATCCTCGTTGCAGTATATTCTCCTAGTTATGACATCCAAAACCTAGGAAACCCCTCCTCTTGGATGGTAACAGGCTCCATAAAAAACTCATCCAATCTAATCCAAAACTAGACCCAACACCTAGCAACAAAGGAGAAATGCATACCTTTATTTTTTTTTATCATGGATTGAAGTCTGGTCACTAGTTAGGGTTCTCCTGTGATCCATAACATCCACCATCTATGACCAAAACAACCAGAAAAAACTACGACCTTATTTTCTCTCCAAGTTTGGCAACATGTAGCCCTAAATAACTACTCCTGCACCCTATTCTAGGCTTGTTTAGCCCTCTAAATAGCCCCTACAAGACTGCGGCATAGTCACCATAGGTTTTTCACCTACTTGGAAGAATTCCCATGCCACAACTAGCCCGGAACAACTCCTTTCTCCTACGGTCCACCTCAGACTTCAAGCTCCTGCCCTTTGCTAGCCATTAGGACAAGTATGCACCTTAAATAGGCCTCTCGGCCCCCCCTGTTCTGGGTTGGCACGGACCCTCGGCCCCTCCTATAGCTTTTGATCTGAAGTGCGTCCTGATTCTTGAGGTCTTTCCCACACTAAACATGCATTGAAACTACCCAACACTCTCCTATTCAAATCAACCCTCACAACAGATCCTCACGACCTCCAAATAGTCATAAGAGAACACTAAAATGGCTCATCTCTCCTTTGCTATGTAGAATTTCCCACTGTAGATCACCTGATAATGCAATGTAACAAAGAAAAATACAAGGTCTATTTCTACAACAAACTTGCGGAAGCTTAATCGATTTTGAGCAAGATCAAATAGAACACATATAACTGAGAATGAGAAAGAAATCACACATGAACACTGAATAATACTCTGGGGAAAGCCTCAGCTAAAAACCCCGCTATCTGTATTATCATACAAGTGGAAATATCTTAGGATTACACAAAGCTTTAGCTCTCAGTACAATCCCTCACTGCTGCTCATAGACAAAATAGACAACACATATGCCTTCCTTCAATCTTCCAAGCCTCCTATTTCCTTGTGCAATTTCTCCTGGGTCCTCCAGCTGCAACCTGCATGATTCTCACCTCACACACAACACTGACCTCTGAAATAACTGCACAATCCTGAAGGAGTTAATTCCTTCTGCATGGATGAGTTTCCTTTATAGGAAAATTCCTCCAACTGATAGCACATTGTCCCTTCCTCTGATCTCAATTGGGTCTCTGACTGAACTGACATGCATGAGTTATTTATGAGAGAATATTCAGTTATCTGAAGTACAGTAGTTACATGCATGCATGCATTAACTAACTGAACTCACAATCAGTTCCACAAACTGTTGGAACTAATCTAACTGGACTTAACTCGGTTAACTGAGATAACTAATTACAACTCAAAGTACAACTCATTCTAATCTCCTTAATTAAGGAATAACTTCCTCAATCAAAGGGGAAATTGTTGCATGTCTTCACATAGACTTCATGTTTTATTTTCTCCAACTAATTAACTCAAGATGAATTAATTAATTATTTTTCAAACAGCTGCTAAGATCAAATTCAAAGTTTAATTCTCAATTATAGTTCAGTGACTAACTAAAATTGGAATGTATCCCGAAATGCTAATTATAGCAATGCTATTTTTAGAATTTCTATTTTATCATTCCTTGTTGCTATTTCCAACATTGGTACCTGAAATGCTATTTATAGCAATGCTATTTATATCATTTCTATTTTTAGCATTTCTTGTTGCTATTTTCAACATGCTAAAGCTGCCTTCTAATCTGTGACCCTAACATAAATGTCCTCTCCTTATGCAATCTCCTTGTCACATCTTCTTGCTCACGCATTGCACTCTTGGATCTGAGATAATACATCACACTTGATCTTTATTTATAGGCATCAAGTGGCTCCAACGAATTAACCATGTGGGTTGTCATAAGGTCACTTAACCACTAAGACAACCTTAACTTTGTGCCATAAACCCACTCACAAACTTCAAAAATTTATAACTCCACTTTGAAATCCAAAATTCGATGATTCTCGATGCGTTGTATTTGTCTCGACATCCTCTATCATCTCCCTCCATCACATGTCAAAGTCTTGTCACTATTTTGGCCCAAACATCGATGGGTGAAAAAACCCAAACTTGGGTTTCAAGCCATAAGGCCACTTGTGGAGTTTCTTCCTTCAAACCCTCGATCCTTAAGGCTAGGAGCACCTCCCAAGCTACAAAAATTAACACTCCCTCTTAGCGAGGGAGGTACTCCCAAGACTAGGAAGTAACCATCATCTTCCAACGACACTAGCCCATCTAGCGTCCAACACTACAACATACTCTGTAGAATGAACTTGACAATCTCGGTAGTGCCTCTGCCTCATCACATATGAACCTGAAGATCCCAAACCTCCATAGGGTTGCTCCTTTTGAGGCTAGACTCCCTCTGAGCCTATACTATCTCCACTGGCTCAGCCCTGCAAGCACTCGTCCTCTTGGGTCATATACCACTCGTGCAAATCCCTCCAATCTCGAATATGCAACATCATGATCCGATGAAGACTCTAGCTTGCTAATCTGAAGCACGTCACATGAATCAATCTCGATCATCCTGATCTCAACCATGCCAAAGAAGTCCTCAAGTTGTCCTAACCATCCATAACAAGACATAAGAAGTCCATGATCTACAAACTACGACAAAAATATAGAAGTGCACTAGGTTCACCACCGATCCACCATAACTCCTAGCCCATCTCACCATGTAGCCTATCGAGACCACATCTCCATGTCTTCAGCTAAACCCTCTGCTCCATCATCTAGATACCCACAACTCCCTCTGAGTTGCTTTATTGTGCACACTCTGATTCACTGTCTTCCAAAGTAGCTCAGACACACTCTGATACCATGTCGAATTTCCATGACCTTGGTGTCTAGGATATAATCTTAAAATCTCTGGCGCTACCAAACTAAGAATCTCAACAAAGCTACTTTTCACAACAGAATATAAACAACAATAAATCACACAAGCACAAATATAGACAACATTTTACAATTTTTAACCCAACTTTGTTATATTAATCAAACTGAATAATACAATAGTATAGGGCTCTCGTACTAGGGATAATGGCCCTCATACATCCACTAGTACAAGATAAAAAAAACTTGGCCTCGGTGTCAATCCATCGACAACCAATTTACCCTCAACAAGATACTCTGACCATCTGGCTAATGTATTTGACTTCACAGCTCCCCCTGGTCGTACCCTGTGCCTGCTCGGTCCTTCGAATCCCAATCTACAACATTGCCTCTATCAATGATCCAAGTCCATCTAGCCATTGAACCTCAGTTATCAAATCTACTTACTAGTTGTACCTTCTTCCATCAAGGTCACAACACATCGAGACTCCTGTCGAGTTTTTCACAACTCCACTTGTGAACAAATCTTAATCCACCCACTGCTACTCCTTAGCTACTCAGGGACTTCAACTCATTATGGTCTTCCTGCACTTCTCTAATGAAGACCAACATAGGGCATGAAGGGTTTTCACCTATCAGTGCAAGCTATCCATCTCCCACAGTGAACACGTGCTAGGAGGACTACCCATCATCTATTGTAGAAGTCCTTCTCCACACATAAGTCCAGGGCCGCTCAAACTGCTCCTGGTTGATCAGACCCTTGAGCACAACAACTGCCACTCTAGCAACCACCTAGGTCCATGAAGATGGTGCGCAACGGGTTCCAACTTGGGCACTATCACGTTTTCTCCAATAGACCATAAATGCCAAATGCACTGTCCACACTTGGTCCACTCTCATGCTGCCCTCCAACATACCACGAGTGACCAATCCCCATTGTAGAATCTACTCCTAGTTAGGGCATCCAACAACTAGGAAACCCCTCCTCTTTGCTGTTAACAGGATCCATAAACAACTAATCCAATCCGGTCCAAAACTAGACCCAACACCTGAAAACAAAGGAGAAATGGAATACCTTTATGCTATTGTTCACGAAATGAAGTCTAGTCACTGGTTAGGGCACTCCTTTGGTCCACAACGACCCACCATCTATGATCAAAACAACCACAAAACACTACAACCTTCTTTCCTCTCCAAGTCTAGCAACATGATACCCTAAATTACTGCTCCTGCACCCTGTTCTAGGCTTGTTTAGCCCTCTAAACAACCCCTAAAGGATTGCGACATAGTCACCATAGGTCTGTCACCTACTTGGAAGAATTCTCGTGCCACAACTAGCCCAAAACAACTCCTTTATGTTGTGGTCCACTTCAGACTTCAATCTCTTTCCCTTCGCTAGCCATTAGGGCAAGTATGCACCCTAAATAGACCTCTCGACCCCCTTGTTCTAGGTTGGCTTAGATCCTTTGCCCCTCCTATAGCTTCTGATCTAAAGTGCATCCTGATTCTTGAGGTCTTTCCCATACTAAACATGCACTGAAACTGCCCAACAGTCTCCTATTCAACTCAACCCTCATAGCAGATCCTCACAGCCTCCAAACAATCATAAGAGAACACTAAAATGGTTCCTCTCTCCTTTGCTAAAGTTTCCTTCTAATATGTGCCCCTAACATAAGTGTCCTCTCCTTATGTGAGCTCCTTGTCACATCTTCTTGCTCATGCATTGCACTCTTGGATGTGATCTAATACATCACACTTGATCTTTATTTATAGGCATCAAGTGGCTCCAATGAATTAACCATGTAGGTTTTCATAAGGTCACTTAACCACTAATTCAGCCTTAACTTTGTGCCATAAGCCCACACACAAACTTCAAAAATACATAACTCCACTTTGACAACTCGAAATTTGATGATTCTCGATGCGTTAGATTTGTCTCAACATCCTCTATCATCTCCCTCCATCGCATGTCAAAGTCCCGTCATGGTTTTGGCCCAAACATCAATGGGTGCAAAACCCCAAGCTTGATTTTCAAGCCCATAAGGCTACTTGTGGAGCTCCTTCCTCCAAACCCTCGATCCTCAAGGCTTGGAGTACTTCCCAAGATATAAAAATCAACAGGGGTAATTCCCTTAAGAATGAAAAATGAAGAGAAGAAACATATGGGAAGCAATAGGAATTTAATTGTGATGGAATTTGTTTCTTTCCTTGAGATGAAAGAGAGTGTGAGAGGCTAAGATTAAGCCCTATGGATACTAAGAAATATGTCATAAGTGCTTTTCGTCGCCTTGCTTTGCAGGTATATGGAAGTGCCCACTCGAAAGTTATAAATTTTCCATATTTGAAGCATAAGAGCCTGCTACAGGTCACATATAGAAATTAGACATGCGATGTTGTAAAGATTAAAATGCTCAACTATCTCACACATTCTTGGAATTTTCAAGAAATACTTTGTTCTAGCTTTGTATTTGTTCATAGTAATTGTTAGGAAAAATCACGATCTGTATTCAACAATAAATTTGTGCATAGAGTCATATTGTACTCACGTGTTGATACCATTTGGTTACAACATCATCCCGATGTTTGCAAAGGAGATAATTGTGGAGTTCAGCTTCAAAAGATCAACTTCGCTTATCAAGTAACTTGCTCTGTTTATGAACAACTTTTTTGATATGGGATGGGAAGGAGTTGGAACCCTTAATTATTCCTCCCATATTAACATATATGCATGATTAAACCTTTATCAATATTTGTATTCATGTCATCTTGCCTTGTAAATGGACTCTTACCCCGTGTAATGCTTTTTCATTCCTCTTTGAAATTGAACTTACTTTTCTATCTCTATAGCAAGTTTTATTTCTATTGCCTCAACTTCTACTTCACAAGGGGCTTCTTGATTCAGATGAGCAATAACTTTTTCAGATGTCTTGATCTTGATGACTCGTTTTCTTTGCTCAGGAGTTATGATGTTGTACACATGCTCTATTAATTTTAATCTCTCATGTACTGGCAGATACCTTTGGATCTTTCTCCATCATGCCAGAGAATCTGCTCTTAAATGAAGAGCCAAATATTATTGTTTTAATTGCAATTTTATTCAACAAATGTAAACTATTTATTTCACTGAGATATATTTTTTCAGTGAAAGGAATCATGTTTTTTCATTCCACAAATGTACTTTTATACGGCATTTCATACTGAGCATAGATTCACTTATTTGACTCAGAGACATGTTTTTTAGTGATATGAATGTTGTTGTTTTATTCCACAGTGTATTTTTATATGGTATATCATATTGAGGATTCATTTATTGAAAAAATATATTAAATATTGACAAATTTGCTCTATTTGCAAGAATTGTCAAAAGAGGTTAATGTTGATGTTGATTTTATAGTTTTTTTTTAATTGTGAACAAAGTTATAAGCAATATCATTGCTTTGTATTATTGGTTTCAGAAATTGTTATTAGGACAATGGTGGGGGTGATTGTTAATAAACTATGCTTTGAAGTTCAATTGTGAAGTTGTTGAATGGATCATTGATTCCCAAATCTTGCTACAAGAATGTTTTGAAGTGTCCAACACCACACAAGTTGAAAAGGGGAATTCAAGTGAGTGAATTGGCCGATTCACAAATATAGAGGAAGAGTGGACAACAATGGAAAGACTTTCAAGTGTTTCAAATGGTTTGCAGCCCTTTTAGATGGGGATTTAAAACCCTATAATTTGTAATATTAAGAAAACAATGAGAATTCTCATTAATTGTATATTTCGGTTTGCAAGTAATTTATTGCATGCATGTTGTAATTGTATACATATATTTTCTAGGATGTGAATAAAATATGTTATGAAGTGTATAACTTTTCATTTGGTGCAGATTTAGAAAGAGTATTTAAAGTTTTAACTACATAAAATTGTTGTAGAAAATTTACTAAAGTTGAAATTCTTTATTTTTTTAAAGAACGGGTATAGTTTTCCATTCAAAATCTATGGAGTGCAGGCCAAAACCTGGTACACATTCAGTCCATATTTCTTCTAAAGCATTCAAAAAGCGAGCTACTCTGGCATCGATTACATATTATACCCATTATATTCACATCTATTCTAAATAAGTTCTCCTCATACAGTTTCCAAAAAACACCTAGGATATCTATATACTTGCAATGCATATCATACTATTCTAAGCTTTCAAAATAACTACATATTCCCTTTTTCGGGGTTGACCTGAGATTCTTCTTCATCCTTCTCAAGCTGATATGGAGTCGCCTCTTCCAGACTAGTGCTCACACTGACGAAGTCTCCAGGTTCCTCTACTATATTAAGCTTCCCCTGCATCATATTCTCTGGAGCATTGTCTCGTTCCACTGCTTCTGAACTGTTAGCTGTCATAACCATTCCCTCTACTTGGAATGTCATTATGTCAACCGCCAACTGAAGCCTATCCATTTTAGATTCTAAAAGTCCAATTTTCTGGCTTGCTAATTCACTGTGTGCCTGCATTTCCTCCAATATCATTCTCACCAGACAGATTGAAAGATTGGCTGCATAATCCAACGCGCCTTCTTGTTGGTTTTCCATGCTAGTTGCAACCGTGGGAGTATCATTGTTTGCCATTGTGGACACCTTGCGCAATGCACTTCCCATTCTACGAGAGAATATACCATAACTCTCTGGCTTTGATTTCCCTGAACTGTTGTTCTGCTCTTTATATTTTCCATGGTTCACATCCCTCCTCTCATGAAATGTGACTACTTTAATGTTGTGAGGATCCCCAAACTAAGAGTGGATAGTGAAATCCATTTTCGTCATGCAAAGGATGTTTTCCATTACAATATGAGATGTTTAGGGAGAACGCACACTTATTTATAGGGTAACATTTATCTCGCTCGGCTTAAATTCCTCCAGATTTGTTGATGTCTGCCTCCACCTGTCTGTTCTCTAGTGTTGCATGACGAATGTGTTCATTTGCAGATGATGTTGCATTCTCCAACGTTGATCATTCGCCTCCAACGCACAAGATAGTTACATACTGAAGTCATCACATATATTATTACACTGTCTATTCAGATTAAATGCTTCTACCTCCTTTCTAGGTTGTTCTATGAATGTTTCCTTCTACCCATAATATATATATTGTTTGATAATGGGATTGGTTTGTTTTCTAGAGCCCCATAGTCTATTTTTAATTGACCTTGTTCTAATAGCACTGGTTAGCCAAGAGTCAACTTATATATTGAGATTTCACTTTATGTGAAAAAACTCAATCCTCTCAAATTTGGCCAAAATAAGCTTTATTTTGTGCAAAATTGGGTTCAGACTTTGCATGGGCTGCTTCCAATTTTGCTTACCTGGTTTATTACTACCATTGAGTTGCTAAAGACTTACAAATGATGAATACTTATGGTACATGCTAAATCTAATCTTTGCCATAATGTGAGATATTTAGCCTCATTATTGGTTGCTTCCCCGATGCCCTAGGTGAATTTAGTCTCTTTTGCTTCATCGATGTGAAAAATAACTCTTTCTACGCTTGCCTCCCTTAAAGTTGAAATTCTTTATTTGAAAGAGCATAAAATTTGAGTTTCTTTGTTCGCCTAATATCAAAGTTGAAAATGATCAACTTAAGGGGAAGAAAAAAATGGTATGAGAGTTTACCAAAACTTTGATACATTTTAGTAAAGTGGTAACCTTATACTTTATTTGAAATAGTAAATTTGAAATTCTTTATTTGAAAGTGTGAAACATTTGAGTTTCTTTGTTGGCCTAATATCAAAGTGGAAGATGATCAATGTAAGGGAAAGAAAAAAAAGTATGAGAGTTAACTAAATTTTTTGATAAATTTTAGTAAAATGGTGATACTATTATTTATTTTAAATAGTGGAAAAGATTTAAGTTTTATTGATAGTATAAAGTTGAAAACTTTTAGTATCTTTTTTGACACAGGAAATCAAAGTTGGAGGTCATTGGTACACACGAAAGAAAGAAGAACATGAAAATTTGATTCAAATATTTGATAAATATTTAGAAATATTTTATAATAAAAATATAAAGATATTATAATCAAGTAAAATATGAGGGTAGTTTGAAATTAAAGTTGGAGTTTTTTTTTTTTTTTTTTTTTACAAAATCGGTTGCTTGATATATTCAAAAAAATTGGAGGAGACTAAGCTCCAGTTTTACAAAAGATGAGATCACAGGAATAGCTTGTGACTGTGTTTCATTATGGCAGTTCACAAAAATGCCTTTACTGTTCGTTTGTAAGTTCCTAATACAAGTATAGATTCTTATAAATTGGGACAACAACAGGCTGGTTTTGCAGTACATCTAGTCAATGCTGATATGGCTGATCTGTCGGGCATTGGAGGCCTCAGGATGGCTGTCTACTGCTGCAACTCTGGCGCTGGAGGAGCTGGTGCTTGGTCCGTTTGAGCTGTTGATCTTGTCCATCATGAACTTGAGGATCTCAACTGACTCTTGAATGTGTGCACAGGTGTTTGAGAGGGCGCTGAATTGCTCCTGCAGAGAAGAAATACGGTGCAGAAACATATTAAGATCAGCCTCGTATTTAGCTGTGAGGATCCTTGTGGCAGCGTCGATTTTTTCATCTAGTAGACGTTGATGAGTTCTGACTTGTTCGATCTCGGCTTGGAGGTCCCGGCAATGCAAGCAATCTTCGCTTCGGTCCATGAGGAGGGCTTCAGCTCTTGCTTGAGGCGACTTAAAAGAGAGGCACGCACTTACTGTAGCTATATGTCTGAAGACAGTTCTGAGAGAGCTAACTGTCTGAGAGTCGGGCGCTGAAGTTGTGCAGTATATACCACAACAGAGCAGAACAAAAGGATAGAGGGGCCAAGAAGCTGGAGAGGCTGAGTCGAAGAGAGGGAAACGGTCTAGGGGAGACCTGGAAATAGAGGCGGGGCTCGGCTTACAGTGAACCACAACGAAGGAAGCGAGGGCAAAAGAGCAAAGGGGTGGAGCGCCGAGGAAATGAGGAGTAGAAGTGCTGGAATAAATAGCGGGTAAACAGACCCACGAAGAGGACCAGATCACAAGGAGGGAGCAGGGGCGATCACGAGTTCTGTTAATCAAGATCCGATTTGCTGTGTCAATATCTTCAAGGATGAGATTCGACTGCATAGACAGAGATTTACTGCAGAGGAAATCAGATATGGGTTGGATTTGGTCAGAGTCCTTGATGGCAGAGATGCAGTTCATTGGTGGGAGACGATTTGGGGCAATCATGAGAATCAGGGGATGAATTGATGCAGGCTCGTGTGGTTACATAGGAGGCTTCCTTTTTCCCGAGAGCAGGCTTGACTAGCTCTCTTATCTGCGTCTTGGTTGTTGGAGCGCAGGACATGAAGGAAATGGTACTCCAAGTCCTGAGACAACAGATTTTTACAACGACTGATGACTTGATGGAGAAAAAGATTGGATGCTTGTCTATTGCTATTCATTAAGCTGATTATTATAGCAGAATCGCCAAAAATGAGGGCTTTGTTGATCCCTTGGTTCTGAAGCTGTAAGATACCTTGGTAAAGACCTAGAGCTTCAGCTCTGTTGTTGGTTAGATTTCCCAAACCCCATTCAAAAGAGGACACAGGTACGCCTAAAGGATCAAGAATGATGCCCCCTGCGCCGGCTGCTCCCGGATTAGATTTAGAAGCTCCGTCAAAGAATAAGGAATGAGATTTCTTTGACAGGAGCCATTTACTGAACTCGTCTTTTGTGAGGCAGATTTTCCATTCAGGATTGTCGGCTTTGCCTCTGAGCTTGCTGATCTTTGTTGTTGGAGTATTGCTGGTCCTGTCAATAAGATTCCAGATAAAATTTCGTTCCTCTGCCCATAGGCTGGCGGAATCGATTTTCTTTGTTATCTTAGATGCTATAGTTTCTGAAGCAAGGCTTGATGCTTTAATGAGAATGTGCCTGATTGTAGTTGTTTTATCTCGGAAGATCATACTGTTTCGAGCAATCCATATACGCCACAGAAGAGCAAAAGGAATGGCGTTCCAAACTCTTTTAGCTGGATTTTGCTTCACTGATTGCCAAGGATAATTTCTCCTCCAGTTATTTAAGGCTTCATCAATAGAATGTTGAGGATTCCAAATAGGGGGTGTAGAGGGGATGATGATGTTCCAGCATGAGGCTGCAAAGGGACAAGAAATAAATAAGTGTTGTATGGATTCCTCCGCAACTTGACAGTTGGGACACCTGGAGGGTCCGACAATGCCTCTTTTCCTGAGGTTCTCTGCAGTTAGAAGTTTACCGTGCAGAAGTGTCCACATGAAAAATTTGATTTTTGGAATTGCTTCAGCTCTTTTTAAAGTCTTCCCGTGAGTCCAAACAGCAGTGGGGTATTCCTTGCTACTTAGATAGTTGTAACCTGCTTTGATTGAATAATTTGTTCCTGAAGGATCCCATCGGAACTCATCCTTTTCACCTTTAATGGTGGGAGCAATACTGTGTAGGCAGTTGCAAAGAGAATCAAAGCTACCTTTAAGGTGGTGGGGGATGGGTGGAAATTCCCATCGAATCCAGACATTAGATGATACATTCCATTGAGAGATTTGACTCAGATTAGATATGCCTTTGCTTTGTAGATAATGAATTATAGGATCCATACCTGGAAGACTGTTTATGGGAGGGTTCCCCATGATTTTATCCGAACCAAAGTTCACCGTTTCACCTCCTTTTGGCACTTTGGAGACATTTTGCGCCATGAATGCAATGGCTTTTTTACAAAGTTTCCATATCTTTGTACAGTTTCTGTTGGGGATCTCAGAGGTGAGAATATGCCGCCTTGACTGATTAAGGTATTTTGTTTCCAGGACTTTTTTCCACCATGCTGTTTGGTTGTCCAGAAGTCTCCAAATCAATTTCCCACCGAACGCTAAATTCATAAGAGATGGGGACCTGATGCCAAGACCTCCGTTCTCTGGGCTTTGAATGACCTGTTTCCATTTTACTAGGTTGTATTTTTTCTTTTCATTCTTACCCCCTTGCCATAGAAAAAATCTGAGGATGCTATCCATTTTTCGGTGGAATGAAGCTGGGGCTTGGGCCAGGGAGAATTGATATAGGGGGAGGGAGGAGAGCCCTGATTTTAGAAGAACCTGTCGCCCAGCTGGATTGAGCCACAGAGTTCCCCATTTCTGAACTTTCCTTTTCATTTTGTCTAGTGTTAAGTCCCAGACTCCAGTCTTTGCTTTCCCTATGGTTACCGGCATTCCTAAGTAACTGAAACAGTCCCAATTTAACTTGCAGGGGACACCAAAAATGTTGGCAATGCTGTGTATCGTTTGGGGTGAAGCATTCCATCCGTAAATGCAGCTTTTGAGGTGATTTATTTGACCTCCTGAATATCTCATAAACTTGTCAAGCAGGGATTTGAATCTTCTTGCTATAATGGTGGTCGCCCCCCCTAGCAGTAGGGTGTCATCAGCGAATTGAGAGTGATTTATATTTTTAATGCCATCTTCAAACTTGATGCCCATAATGAGGCCTGACTGCCTCTTTTGATCAAGGGCACAGCTGAATGATTCTGCCATGAGGATGAAGAGATATGGGGATAAGGGGCAGCCTTGCCTTAGTCCTCTTGAGGATTGAAAGGAGGGTCCGGGTCTTCCGTTGATGAGGGGAGCAATCCAAGGCCCAGAGATGCAGGCTCTTATGACATTAATAAGGAGAGGTGAGAAGCCCATCCTTTGAAGAACTACAAATAAGAATGAATGCCTTACCCTGTCAAAGGCATTGGCCAAGTCTAGTTTCAAAATGAAACCTTTTTCATTCCTTGCATGACTTGAATGGATGGCTTCTTGAACCAAAAGGATAGAGTCTGAAATTTGTCTGTTAGCCATAAAGCCTCCTTGGTTTTCTGAGATTAGCATCGGTAGAAGAGGTTTGAGCCAAGAGGCTATGATTTTAGAGAAGATTTTGTATGATGAATTGCATAAAGATATAGGCCTGAAGCGAGAGAAGTTGGAAGGGCGGTTCTCCTTAGGAATGAGGGCCAGATGGGTAGAATTTGTATATCCACCTATTTTGCCTTTTTTTTGGATCCACTTGAGGTATTTGATGAGGTCCTTCTTTATCAACTCCCAGTAGTCCCTGTAAAAACAAATTGGGAATCCATCCGGTCCAGGTGCCTTGTTGGGCTGGAGACTCCAGATTGCTTCAACTATTTCTTCCTCTTTTATTTCTGCTGTCAGGTTTTTGTTCAGATCATCTGTGACTTTAGAAGGCAAATGCTGTAGCAAATCATCATAAGATTCTTCCTCCTTTGTTTCAGTTAAAAGGTCCTTAAAATGTTCTGTGGCTGCTCCTTTGATATCTGTTTGTTCCACATGTTGAGTCCCTGCGCTGTCCACAATGGCAGTTATGGTGTTTCTGACTTGTCTTGCAGTGGCTTGTTTGTGAAAGAAGGAGGTATTCTTGTCCCCACTTTCCAGCCATATTTGCCTTGATTTGATGCGCCACTTTTCTTCCTCCTGTCTTTTAATTCTGCTCAATTTATTGTACAGCTCTTCTTCTTGGATCTTTTCGTTTTGGCGATATTCCTTTTGTTCTATTGCACATTGAAGTTCAACAATTTGGAGTTTTAGCTCACGTTTTTCCTTTTCTGGCTCCTTATAGTGCGATTTGGCCCAATTTCTAAGCGCTTTTTGCACATTCCTTAATTTATTCTCCCATATGTAACCTGGGGAACCTTCAATATGTTGTCCCCAGGTGAGCTGGATGATGTTTCGGGCAGCTTGATAATCACTCCAAATATGATTATATTTGAATGGAAGCGGACCAAGGGCGCAGTGAGTATCCAATGCAAGAGTGATTGGATAGTGGTCTGAAACGGCAAAGGGTAAGATGGAGGAGTTGACAGTTGAGAAGGTTGATAGGAGGGAGATATTGACCAAGAATCGATCCAGCCTCTCCATGATATTGTGGCTGCCCAGCCTACGATTGCTCCATGTGAACTTGCGATTTTTTGGAGCTATATCTATCAAGTCACCAGTGTGCATTATATTTTCCATTTGGTTCCTGAAAGGATCTGGCAGAAAGTTCCCCCCACGCTTTTCATTAGCATGCAGAATTAAGTTGAAGTCGCCGCCAACTATGATGTTGCTGTTATCTTCTTCCATAATGTGTTTGCTAAGAGCTTCCCAACAGATTTCTTTATCCCTGTAATGATTGGGTACATAAACATTAAAGATGACAATCTGCTGATTGCTAATACTATTTCTCAGAACTGTTTTTATCCAATGCTGATCAATTAGCTCAGCTTCATTATGCCAATCATTTTGGTTCCAGATGGTGGTAATTCCTCCAGAAGCCCCTCTGGCTTCGCATATGCTTCCTTTATAATATTTATACTTTCCAATGATCTTGTTGATTTCTGATTCTCTTTGTTTTGTTTCCTGTAGTAATATGATGGATGGTTTCTCCTGCGCTATAAGATCTTTTAGAGCATTGGTTTTGGAGGGGTGCCCAAGTCCCCTGCTGTTCCATGAAAGAATTTTGATCATTTCAGACCTGTGGTTCGAGGAGGTGCTCTACCTCCCTTGTCTCTGCTTGCTACTTCTTGTTCTTTTGTGCCCTGAATGTAAGATTCTATTGGATTCTGCAGACCTAGGGCTATGTCTTTCTGCGCGTTCTCATCCCTATGCTGTTTTGAAGTCTTTCTACCCGGCTTCTTTTGGCCATCAAAGGAAGAACCCTGGTCCTTGGAGTTACTGCGAGTGATTCTAGGAGGGAGGGGGTCAGTTAAGAGGGGAGGAAGGGCAGTCATAGAATGAGGGGAAGAGGGTTGATCAGGAGGGTTCGAAGGAGTAGGGTCATCTTCAGGGAGGGAAAGAACATGGAAGGGGTTGGAGGATGGAGGAGATTGAAGGGATTTTTCCAATCTAGGGGATTGAGATCGATGAGGAGGGGAAGGCGGAGGAGATGGGATTTGGGCGGAGGGATTAAGAGAGGAAGGACCAGGTTCATTGGGTAAAATGGGGCTAGGGGCTGATTTTTTTCTTTTTACCACTTCCCATTGCTGTTCTTGAGTATTGTTATCCACATTAATGATCTTAGTACAACGATTAGCAAAATGACCATACTCGTGACATACCTTACACTTGAAGGGGATCTGTTCGTAATCGAGCTGTTGTATGTGCGACCATTCATCAACTTTGATCTTGATGGCTTCTGGAAGTCCTTTGCCCAGGTCAACCTCGACGCAGATTCGGGCACATGCCTGCATGTTGTCTCTTGGCTCGCTCCTGTCAATATATTTTCCGACTGCATTTCCGATGGCGCGCACAGATTCATCTCCCCAGCAGTGTAATGGGAGATGGGGGAGGCGAACCCAAACAGGAACCGCATTAGGAATATCAAGCTCTGGATCGAAATCTGGCGTCCACTTGTTTAAGTACAGACCTCTGGAGTCCATAAAATATGGCCCATTGTGAAATATCAGATCCTTGTCATTCTTTGTCTCGAAGTGGAAGGTGAAGTAACCCTTCCCACAGAATCTGATAGCAATTTTCCCTTGAATTTTGTCCGCCCAATTTCTTTCCACCCACCTCTGAACAGTTTTAGGTGAGGGCCAAAGACCTGTGAATTGACCTATCAGACCCTTTTCTGCCAAAGCAAGTGCAGCCATTCTAGGCAAAGTAGGAGGAAGGGAAACCTCTTGTAATCCCTCTATTTTTTTTACGAATTTAGAAATGGCAGGGCGAGCTCTTTGGGGCGGCAAAGAGTTAACGAGAGCTGAGAAAGCCATCTGCTGAGTGACCTCCTCTGGTGGAGCCTCCGGAGGGGCCATCTGGAGAGAGAGGAGCGCGAACCAGAGCGCTGTTGATGGCGGCCAAGGCAGCGCGCGCTAGGGTTCTCAAGAACGCGCAGCCACTTCCCTTTTCTGGAAAAAAAAAATTAAAGTTGGAGATTGTTGTTACAAAAGAAAGAGAGAATAAAATGAAAATTTGATTCAAATATTTGATAAATATTTAAAAATACAAAGCAATACTGTAATCCAGTAAAATATGATGGTAGTTTAATATAGAGTGGAAAGGAAATTTAAGAGAACAAGATTTGTATTTTAATATTTAAGAATTTGTTTTATATAAAACCATAAATTTAAATAATTTATTTTTATTTTTTTTAGGTCTATGAAATTGCAATTTTTTATTATTTAAATTGTATTTTTGAATGTATAAACGGATTTAGCATCTTAAAAAAAAAACTTTTTTATGGGAATTATGCGATATCAAAAAATTAGCCAACTAATAAATGATTGATAAACTCTCATAGGCATCAAAACACTTGAAACATAATACATCCCACACCAAAAGTTATATATATATATATATATATATATATATATATAATTCTTAACCATGGAAATTCACCTTATGGAGATTATTAACTTGTAAATAGCCTTTGTTACAATAATACACACCAATACCATGACTTATTAATAGGGAAAATTTTAGGAGCTAACTAATTTTTCATGCTTTTTCTTTAAGAAATATTTGCCAATTTCCTTTCTTTTTTTCTCTTTCTAAAAGGGATTGACCAAAATTTTATAGTATAAAATTATTTTACCTTAAAAATGGCCAAAATTTTATCAAGACTATATATAAAATCATTAGAAATTTGAGTATTTTGCAAATATATCACCATACATTTTAGAGTATGCATAATAAAGACTAGTATGATCCCCAAGGTTTCTAAACTTGAAGTTGAATTTCCATTTCCAACTTACTAATACCACATGAGCAAAAACCCATAACTTATGTTCATATGCCATTGTTTTTAAATTAAACAATTTGTAATACCCCAAAATCCCCAAAATCTACTAGGCTTGGGATAATTTTTAATCTTCACATTATATCATAAATCCTCCATATTTATAGTAAACACTGGATTTGTTTACCATTGCTCACTAGATTACACATGAGTTAACATAAGTTTATATAATAATTTTAAATTACTAATGTATATTCAAAGAAGATAATCACATAATGCATATCTATAAATTGATGATGATGTTGCTAAGATCAAATTAGTTTGTCAAATGACAACAAATTAGGAAGCTTATAATGTGATAGATTGTAGTTGTGTTTGTAAATTAATATAAGAAACTTTTATTAATTCAAATCTCCGGACTAATTTAAGAACAACATAAGTTCACATTTACACTTCCAATTCCCATCATTCAAATAATTAATTTTTTATTTTTTATTTTTTATTTAAAATTTCAGGAATTATAAAATATTACTCAACATCAACAACAAATTATAAAATATTACCTAACAATAACAACAACATTACTTAAACTGGGCTACATTTAAACCAACCTAGATCCATCTTAACTCCGGATCTATCAAGTGTCGAGAGGGATCAAATATCTCAAGGTGAAGACCTCTTTTTTGAGTGCAAAACTTGAGGAAAGGTTTGCACCTTGAGAGATTTGATCCCTCTCTCTCCATCTTCCTTATCACCCCCTCTCTTTCTCTCCACCTTTCCCTCTCCATGTCTTTCTTCTTACCTCCCTCTCTCTCCCCCTCCAACTTCGTCTCTCTTTCCCTCCCTCTCTCCACTCTCTCGCATCCTCTCTCTCTTCCTTCCTCTCTCTCTCTCTCTCTCTCTCTTCACCCTCCAACTCTGTCACTATATCCCTCCCTCTCTCCTTCTCTCCCCCATTCTTTCCATTTCTCTTACTTTGTCTCTTTTTCTCACCCCCAAACATACACTCTCTCTCTCCATCTCTTCGTTGTCACTCCCTCTCTCGCTCCACTTCTCACTCTCTATGTCTTTCTTCTTCCCTCCCTCTCTCCCCCTCCAAATCCATCTCTCTATCCCTCCCTTTCTCCTTCTCTCTCCTTCTCCCCCCCTTCTCTCCATCTCTCCTTCTTTGTCTCTTTATCTCACCCCTAAACATACACACTCTCTTCCCATCTCTCCCTTGTCACTCCCTCTATCTCTCCACTTCTCACTCTCTGTCTTTCTTCTTCCCTCCCTCTCTCTCTCCACTTCTCACTCTCTATGTCTTTCTTCTTCCCTCCCTCACTCCCCCTCCAACTCCATCTCTCTATCCCTCCCTCTCTCCTACTCTCTCTCAAGTCCTCTCTCTTCTCCTTACTATCTCTCCCCTTCTCTCCTACCTCCCTCTATCTTCCCCATCTCTCTCTCTCTCTCTCTTCCCTCCAATCTTCTCACTATCTCCATCCCTCTCTGCTTCTCCCTCCCTCTCTCCCCCTCTCTCTCTCCCCCCTCCATCTTTATGTCTCCCTCTCCCTCTCTTACTCTTCTCTGCCTCTCTCACTCCTCTCCCTCTCTCTCTCTCTTCATTCCTCCTCTCCACTTTCCTTTAATTTATCTCTATCTCTCCGTCATCACTCCCCCTATTTCTCCACCTATATCACTCTATGCCTTTATTCTTCCCTCCCATATATATCTAGAGTTAATATATATCATGATATATTAATTTATATTATAATATAACAAATTTAATATTGTATTAATCCAAAGTTATTAAATTTAATAATATTAATATATTAATATGAATATTAGATTTAATAATAATAATAATAATAATAATAATAATAATATTTTAATATCAATATTAGGGTTAATAATGCTTTTTTTTGCCTGTAATAATAATAATTTGGCCCATAAGCTTCAACTAAATAATTTTTTTTTTCGAGTGTTCCTAAATATAACGAGGTTTATGGAATAAATATAAAAATAAGTTTTATTTATTTACCATACCTATGGTTTATTTATATTTATATTTATTTACCATACCTTTTTTATTTACCATTGTATTTGACCCATAATCTTGATATATAATTAGATGTTGATTTCTAATCCTATTTGTTCATAGGTTTTATTTATTTACCATACATCTAGTTTATTTATATATATTTTTATTTACCATAACTCTGGAGTAAGTATAAAAACATATTTTATTTATTTACCATGTTTATGGTTTATTCATATTTGTATTTATTTACCATATTTTTTTTTAGTGTTCCTAAACCTCTTTATATTTTAAATTTATATTGTGTTTATGCATAATAATAATTAGATTGATTTTTAAATAGGACCCACATTAGATTAAAAATGTTAAATGTTAAACATTATATGTTTACATGTTTATGTTTTTACATGAGATCTATCCCATACTGGGCTGTAGAGTGCCTCTTGGCGCAAACATTGGTTTATAGAGGCCCAAAAATTGGTTTGTAGAGGCCCAAACATTTATTTGTAGCGGGGCAAATATGTTGGTTTGTGGAGGCCCAAACATTGATTTATAGCACGACAAATATGTTTACATGTTTAAGTTTTTACATGAAATCTACCCCATTCTGAATTGTAAAGCACCTATAACATAACATATGGCATTTCTCTATAGATAATCTTCTTTTATATGATATCACATCTCTCTTTTTTTCATGTGATAGAATATAGTTATATTTATTAATTGATATCATATGAATTCAAATTTATAAATTAATTTAAAAACAATATAAATTTACATCTACATTACTAATTTCCCATCATTCAAATATTCAAAAATTTTAATTCTTTATTTAAATCTAAGAATTATAGAAAATTACCCAACATCCCTAACAAATTATAAAAGATTACTTAACAGCAACAACATTAAATTTCACTTAAACTAAACTGCATTTAGCTGACATAGCATAGCATATGACATCTCTTTATCTATATGTAAAGTTGGTTTCCTTGCCACATCCGGTGAAATTGCCCGTAATATTTTCATTGGGAAGCCACATTTATAAACACTCACAAAAGATACGAGATATGATCGGATGAAGTGATTCTCAGTTTGAACGCTGGAATCATTTTAATCAATTAGTGTCTGCTCGCCTAAAAGACAGGTTTAGGGTTTTCAAAAGCCGTCGCAAATAGCAAGCAATTTCAATTTCATTCTCACTTTAACTATCCCAACACATGGCGATGGCGGGGACTGCGATGAAGAAGACGATTCTTTACATATTGAGGAAAACAGTCCTTCCTCTGTGTTCCTTTCACACTTTGAATGTCACTGCAGACAGGCGCATTAAAGCATTATGTCAGACGAACAGCCTCACAGAAGCAGTGGAAACCTTCAAGAATTTGCTTTCAACGAAGTCTGAATCCATCCCCACTCTCAGCACCTGCAATCTCTTGCTAAACAGCCTAGTCCGACGGAATCAACATGAATCAGTATTGTCTGTTTACAGAGTTATGGTTGAAGCAGAAATTGTTCCAGATATGATAACTTTGAACATTGTCATCAATTCTCACTGTCAAACAGGTAGATTGGGTTATGCATTCAAAGTGTTGGAAAAAATGGAAAGTATTGGATATATTCCGAATGTTGTAACCTTCAATACCCTCATCAAAGGGCTTTGCAGGAAGGGCAGGATGGAAGACGCTTCTAAACTCTTCAATCAAATGGTGAGAAAACGACAGGCTCCGGATCTTTTTACGTATAATGCTTTAATCAGCGGGCTCTGCAAGACAGACAAATTCCACGAGGCGTTCGGATTGTTGGCTGTTATGCTGCAAATGGGTCATGAGCCTAACACAATCACGTTTACCCCTCTCATGGATCAACTATGCAAAGAAGGTAAGCTCGAAGAAGCCAAAGAACTATTGTCTCAGACTGTTAAAGAAGGGCATAAACCCGACGTTATCACATTTACTGCTCTGATCGATGGTCTTTGCAAAAAAGGCAAGTTGGACGAGGCTATGGAGCTCTTTTATGAAATGTCCAACAAAAATATATATCCTAATGCTGTCACATATAATGTGCTTATTGATGGCTTATGCAAGGAACGCAAATTGGACGAGGCTATAAATCTCTTCAGTGAACTGCTCAACAAAAACATATGCCCTGATGTTGTCACATACTGTGCACTTATTGATGGTTTATGTAAGGAAGGCAAGTTGAAAGACGCAATGAAGCTCTTTTATAAAATGCTCAAGAAAAACATATATCCTGATGTTATTACATATAATGCACTTATTGATGGTTTCTGTAAAGAAGGCAAGTTGGACCAGGCTAAGAAACTTTTTTATATAATGCCCAATAAGAACGTATACCCTAATGTTGTCACATACAGTGCCCTTATTGATGGTCTCTCCAAAGAAGGCAAACTGGAGGAGGCAAGGCAACTCTTCTATGAAATGCCCAACAAAAACATATGCTGTAATGTTGTTACATACAATGTGCTTATTGATGGTTTTTGCAAGGAAGGAAATATGGAAGAGGCTAGGAAGCTCTTCTACGAAATGCCTAAAAGAAATATACACCCTGATGTTGTCACATACAGTGTGCTTATTCATGGTTTCTGTAAACAAGGCAAGTTGAAGGAGGCTGGGAAGCTTTTCTATGAAATGCCCAACAAAAACATATCCCCTGATGTTGTCACATACACTGCATTTATTGACGGTTTATATAAGGCAGGGCAATATCAGGAGGCCACCGAAGTGCTTCACGAGATGCTGGATAATGGGTATAATCCGAAAGCTACCAAATAGAATGTTCCTATTACTGATCTTTATAAAGAAGGCAAGCTTCAAAAAGCTCTTCGGTTGTTAGATGTTATGGTGTAAATAGGCCATCGGCCTAATGTAAGCACATGCAATAGACTTATTAATGGGTTTGCAAGGTAATTAATCTGGAGAAGGCCAGGGAGCTTCTCCAAGAGATGTCGGAAAAAGGATGCAGGCCTGACTGAGTTAGATATAATACATTAATGAATGGATTCTGTAAGCTACATAGGATAGATGAAGCTTAACAGATCTTCTATGAGATTCCAGAGCAAGGTCTCAGCCCTGACTTTGTTAGACACAATGTATTGATGGATGCAGACTCTTCAAAGTGGGTAATCTAAAGGAGTCAATCAAGTTATTTAAAAAGATGAAAGATGTTAGTCATCTCCCAGATATGATTACATATACCACTGTCATGAATGGACTGTGCAAGGAAGGCACAATCCAAGAGGCCAATAGGCTATTGCATTAGATCCTGAAAACGTTTGACATGACACTATGATATATTCAGCAGCAAACAAAACAGTCTCTGTAAAGGTATCGCTGAATTGCACTTGGCGAGATTCAGTAACAGTGAGTGAACTGCAATTGGTGAAGTGCAGGTGTGACTTTTGTAAGAATGCACAGGGCAAACAATCTAAAACAGGCTTTGTGGTCAAATTTGATGAAGTGACCCGATTGAAATTTCCATAAGAGTGCACCGGGTGTTTGATCCGAAAATACATTTGGTTTAATGTTTGGTGGGCTGCACATCCTGATTGAACACACCAGTTGCTCAATCTAAAATGGATTTGGCTTAGCAGTTAGTGAGTTGCAACTCACAAATGATGAAGTTCTCCAGGTAAATTTCAATGATAGTGTTCACATTAATAATCTGGAGTTGGTATAATAAAAAGGTTAGTGGCTTGTTATTAACATTAATAGTGTCCCTTGTGAATTTTAATGGTGTGCTGTACTTCGATGAAATGGACTAACCTGCTTTTATGTTCTGAACTGAGATTTGTTTCCAATTTTGCACCTTGCTTTGACATGCCTCTTTTTTGTTATGTTTTTGATTCTTGAGGCTATTTGAAATATTTTGTTGCATTTTTTAAATGCCAGTCTCTAGATCTGCTGAGTTGCTTTCTCCTGTTATATTATACAGTGAGTTGTAATGATTGTCATGTCATGTATTAGTTACACTGCGTTTTCTTAATTAGACATATGTAAATAATTGAATGTCTAGTCGCTTCTGTCCAAAATGTATTACCTTGGTGTCCATCTGTGTGGATTGTTGTAGCTGAGACAACTATTATCTTGGTGTCCGTTTGCTTTGACCTTATAGCAATTAGCTTGATTTGCAAGCTGTCATGGGTATGCGACTCAGTTGGAGAGAGTAAATTTTGGAGACCGTTCCACTTTTTTAGTCATCAGTTATTTTATTTGCAGCAAAGGGCAGGTCGGTTCGATTACCTCTCCAAATAGTCATCGACCAGCAATGGGAACTGGTGTAGTCTATAAGCCCACATCCCAAACAGATGCAATGCCTACTATGATTCAAGGAACATTTTCTCCATTTTCACTGGGATCCCTATGAATAGGCCCTTTGACATTGTGACTGCCGTCAAGCAGTACCCAGAAGGAAGTATATTCCCTGAAAGGTCTGGTCTATGGGAATGTCAGTTCTACATGAAGACATGGGAATGTGTTGAAAAGTGTAGCTTGAGAGGTACTCCCACAAGCCTTGGGTACTAGGTATGTGTGGAGAAAACACATGACAATGGACTTTTGTGGGCAAAGTGCCCAAGCAGTGGGTTTTGGACTCAAGGTCATGGATTTGAGACCCAATGATATTCATTGTTTATTCTAATTATTGTAGAGGAGGCGCCTAAATGGATTTAAGGGCTCCTAAGGCAATCAATTAGAGAACTATAAATATAAGAGACCTATGAAGAGGTAAAACACATCATGGCAATCATCCTTGTGTGATCAAGAAAGCCAAGTAAGTGAGCCGCAGCAAGAAGAGGACGAAGAGGTCTGTTTCTGTTTGGCTAGAAGAAGGAGACCGAGTCTGTTCATTATGCCGAGGGTTCAAGCTTGATTTTCTGTCTGCTGTAGAAGATCGAGGGCTCTGCCTTGTCTGGCCAAGTGAAAGAAGTGCTGGCACTTATCTTTGGTCTGCTCTGTTCTGCTCAAGAAGGGCTGAAGCCCTAGAAAAAAGACGTTAGGCCTCAGCTGATGAACAGGCAGGGCGAGGAGGAAATAAGGTCATCCGAGCCCTTGTGAAGGTCATCTGCAGTGCTTTGAAACGGGCCACAGGCAGAGAAGGTATCCTGAAGCTAGGCCACAGATTAAGGAGGGTTTCTGAGGCAGGCCGCAGGCCCAGAAAGAGGGGCCGAGAAGACTCAGAGGTTAGAAAAGCCAGCAAAGTGCCTCAGAGCTGAGTAATGCCAGCGAAGGTTGAGATACGGATGCTGTTTGCTGAAGGAAAGATTGCTGAGTGTATTTCTTGAAGTCTGTTCATGAATGGAGGCTTGAACAGCAAGGGTAAAGGGCTGATATGCAGTGAGCTTGAAGGACAAAGTTCACTATGAGTAGCTGATGTTTTGAAGGTTGGTCATGCAGTGTATTGGAAGGGCTAAACACATTGTGAGCAGCTGCTTGGACAGAGGAGTTAAAAGAGCTATTTCTCTGTGGTTATTGAAGGCAAAGGACAGCTAGGCACATCAAGGACAAGAGAACAGAAAGGGCTTGTAGTGAAGGACATCCACAGCAAGTAAGCTAAGCTATTTTATCTTTGTTTTGTTGGGCACATTGAGTGTCAAAAGGAGTGGACCTCAAGCCCTAGGTGTATACTATTATATACTAATCTTGTAACAGGGCTTTGTAAGAGCCATGATCCCTAGTACGGGAGCCCTATGAATTTCTTGTTGATGGACTAATGACAAGTGTTGTGGGCCACATATTTATCTGTGTATTTTATTGATTTACTGCTGTTATATTTCTGCTGTGCAAAGTTGTTTGGTTGAACATTCCTAGTGTGTTTGTGTGCTTGGTAAGCCATAGACCAGACCCAGGGTGTAAAAAAAATTCAACATACTGTAAATTCGGCATGATGATGTAGCTATCATCATCATAAGAAAAGGATCATTCCCGCAATAAACAATGTTCTCAATCCTCTTGGCCTACACTTATGACGTGTAAGATTTTGCTTTCTTCCATCTTGTTCTGCTTTATTTTTCCTTTATTAATCGGGATGTAGATCATTCATGCCTAAATTTTCTTTGCTGTTGATAATGGTTAATGTCTTTTAATTGTTGCATCGCCATCCTATGTTTCTAGTTTCTATGCATCTTCTGTGGACGAGAGGTGTATTCATACCCTTGTGATAAGAGTAAGAAGCATATTTGAAAACTACTTTTCTATGTACTCATGTAACTTGCTTGAGTCTCTGAGATATAAAATGTGGAGTGCATGTTTGTGTGTAGCTTGGCATTTGCTATAATATGATGCATACATTCACTTTTACTTGCATGTTTTATATCCCTGTCATATTAATAGTTAGACCAGACTATGAAAATAAAATTTCACTTTAAACAAGGTTTTGACTTTTCATGATGCATGTTTCTTTTGACGAGAAAGCATAACTTAAATACCAGAAGGCAAACTTTCTGAAGATATTTTCACTGAAAATAGGTTAACTTCAAGTATAAAGGTGTTGGGATGTAATATTTAATTGGTGAGATATATGAATTATAATTAGTTGACACTTTTAGCAGCTGAGTCGTGGTTTGCAAACATCTCGATAACATCCCGATTTTATCTTGAAATCACGATTTTTTGGCCTAGCCGATGTTTACCAATTTTTACTGATATTTTGATGGTATCTTGTTTTTGTCGATGTTTGTTGATTATCACAGAGGTTTTCCTGATTTTTACGATTTTTTGGTTTTCCGGACCCTTGCTAATTTATCCCGATGCTGATGTTCGCAACATTGCTCAAGGGTTGTCTTGTTATACCATTTTTCCATATTTGTGTTCCCAAGTCACACTTAAGGGGTGTGTTAATGTTATGTTGCTTAATCTCGTCTTAATAACTTGTGACCCTTTAAGGGGCAACTTGTGGTCCTCATGGGTAATCAAAGTAGACCAATAATGATTGGTTTGTTGCCACATGGGTTATTAGTTAGTGGCTCTAGTGGTCTTGCATTTGGGGTTAAGGGCTATGTCTAATCTACCTCTAACATGTATAAGAGGTGCCAAAAACTGCATTTGTAATCATCAAGGGCTATATCGTCAGATTATTGTATAATATAATCTTTACTATTCATCACATATCTTTGGAGTACATCCATACCTGGTTATATTTTCTCTCGTATCTTTGTTTCTCTTTATTATTATTATTATGTATTGGGTTTTATCAGAATGATGTCTTAACTCTAACATGGTATTAGAGCATGAAATATTGCCTTGAGGCTTTCTAACGTGTGTGTGAAGATTGTGAGCACTATGAATGTAAGGCAAAGTGTGGTATTATGTGTGGCACATTAACGGTGCTTATCTCCTTGGTGTGAGCTATAGTTGTGGAAAGATCTTATGGCTTTCGATCATGGGTATTGCTTGTTTGTGAGCTATAGTTGTGGAAAGATCTTGTGGCTTTCGATCATGGGTATTGCTTGTTTGCAAGGAGTCATTGCAAAAGTTCAAACTTTGTTGAAGCCCTATCCATGTTAGAAAACACGATTTTTGAATGTGAATATTTCGTTTGGGCATATATCTCCAGCGCCAGTTGATTATTCAATGGCAAACTTTTTGTGTTTGTTTCTTTTGGCAACTTGACTTCGATCGTAATATCTCTTAAGTGTTTTTTTGCGAGTTTGTTCATGCCCCTCCAAAAATGTGAAGCAACAACACCGTTGTCTTTTCATTTTATGCTTTTTTTAGCTTGGTCATTTCTCTATATCCATACACATATCTTTTTGGCGTTCAATTGTATCTTGACAAAACAGCATGATAGTACGAGGGTGTGTCTCTATTGCATGCCCTAGCTACTTGTGGTGGATTTGAGTAAGAGATCCACAACCATATTAATTTATTTTTGCAATCATTCTATTCTTTAAGGAATATTTAGGTGGTGTAGGAGCATCTCCTTGAAGTCAACTCATGATCTCGAGAAGGTCGAATGAACCTTTACCAAAGGGGGTGGGTTCCCTTAAATTAGATTAGAGGATAAGATTACGAACTTATTTCTTGAAACCGTATTGTAATAGTTGTTTAAAAGTTGGTTTGATGGTTAAAATAGTAAGCTAATTATAGTTGATTCGATCCAATGTTGAAGGTAAAGTCTTGTAAGAGGACAAGATCCTCATAACCATGTAAATAAGCATCTAGAAGGTAGTATTAGTTGTTAGGATATTTGTTAGGATATTCCGACACATAGGAAATAGTTAAGTATAACTTGGTTTAGTGGAGAGTTAGGTAAAGTGTATTTCTTTACTATGTACTTTTGTAACTTACAATCCGATGGTATGATATGTTCTAGACATGAAGTGATCTGACGGTTCATTCTCTCCTCAGTATTACTGACACTTGATCTGTGGCTTAACACCCGATTGGTCCATGATCTCTATTTAAAGAGCATGGAGGGTCATTTGTAAGGGGACCGCTCATGAGAGAAATTTATGTAAATTTTTTTTCTTTTACATTAATAATTTGCCTGAAGTGGCCGCGTTGGCTCATGCCGTAGACTGTTTCCCTCTTTGAGGGTTTTAAGCACGTCAAGAATACTGGTATATTGATCTGTGATCTGTTTGTGAACAATGTTCTTTGGTGTTCTATCTGAGGAACTTACTCTGTAAATTCCTACATGGTATCAAAGTTATTTAAGGGCTGCATCATTTGGTGTTCTATCTGAGGAACTTACCCTATAAATTCCTACATGGTATCAGAAAATCAGAGATATTGCGCGATCTTGAAAAATCAGAAACATTGAAAAAAATATTTAGTTTCTGGCGAGAGCTAACAAGCCATAAGGTTTGGTTTTTTTTGCATGTCCGTGTTGGGTTGTGTTGTTTTTTGTTTTGTAGGCAAAAAAAGTTTTTCAAGTAAGCAAGCACCCCAAAGCTTTATTGACTATAAAAAAAACCCCTTCCTCTTTCCCAAAAATTACTAACATTTTAAACTAGATCACTTGGTCCAAAGAACTTGGTCATTTCTCTATATCCATACACATGTTCTTTTGGCGTTCAATTGTAGCTTGACAAAACAGTAAGTCAATTTTTTTTGCATGATAGTACGAGGGTGTGTCTCTATTGCATGCCCTAGCTACTTGTGGTGGATTTGAATAAGAGATCCACGACCATATCAATTTATTTTTGGAATCATTCTATTCTTTAAGGAATATTTAGGTGGTGTAGGAACATCTCCTTGAAGTCAACTCATGATCTCCAGAAGGTCGAACAAACCTATACCAAAGGGAGTGGGTTCCATTAAATTAGATTAGAGGATAAGATTATGAACTTATTTCTTGAAACTATATTGTAATCGCTGTTTAAAAGTTGGTTTGATGGTTAAAATAGTAAGCTAATTATAGTTGATTCAATCCACTGTTGAAGGCAAAGTCTTGTAAGAGGACAAGATCCTCATAACCATGTAAATGAGCATCTAGAAGGTAGTATTAGTTGTTAGGATATTCCAACACATAGGAAATAGTTAAGTATAACTTGGTCTAGTGTAGAGTTAGGTAAAGTGTGTTTCTTTAATATGTACTTTTGTAACTTACAATCCGACGGTCACGATATGTTCTAGACATGAAGTGATCTGACGATTTATTCTTTCCTCGATATTATTGACACTTGATCCGTGGCTTAACACTCAATTGGTCCAAGATCTCCATTTAAAGAGCATGGAGGGTCATTTGTAAGGGGACCGTTCATGAGATAAGCTTATGTAAATTTTTTTTCTTTTACATTAATAGA
This sequence comes from Pinus tabuliformis, assembly GCA_031772625.1. Taxonomy (NCBI): domain Eukaryota; kingdom Viridiplantae; phylum Streptophyta; class Pinopsida; order Pinales; family Pinaceae; genus Pinus; species Pinus tabuliformis. Next base: position 1,667,858,814 of record CM062818.1, read on the forward strand.
TTGTCTGAAGTGGCCGCGTTGGCTCAGGTCGTGGATTGTTTCCCTCTTTGAGGGTTTTAACCATGTCAAGAATACTGGTGTATTGATCTGTGATCTATTTGTGAGCAATGCCTTTTGGTGTTCTATTTAAGGAACTTACCTTGTAAATTCCTACATGGTATTAAAGCTATTTGATGGCTGCATCCTTTAGTGTTCTGTTTGAGGAACTTACCTGTAAATTCCTACATGGTATCAGAAAATCAGAAACATTGAGTGATCTTGGAAAATAAAAAACATTGAGGAAAATATTTAGTTTCTGGCGAGAGCTAACAACAAGTCATAAGGTTTGGTTTTTTTTGCATGTTCATGTTGGGTTGTGTGGTTTTTTGTTTTGTAGGCAAAAAAGGTTTTTTCAAGTAAGCACACACCCCAAAGTTTCAGTGACTATATATTAAAAAAAAAACCCTTTCTCTTTTCCAAAAATTACTAACCTTTTAAACTAGCTCATTTGGTCCAAAGTTACTTTATGAAAATAGAAGTCTTGGGTTCAACTCTTTCTTTTTGTTGAGTTACTTTTTCAAAAAGCTAATGTAACTTATGTTTTAAAGTTACTTTATGTAAAAGTGTTCTCACCCATTATAAAAAGTGAGTCACTTATAATTCTGAAGTGTTAAAATTGGCAACTAGGGCCAAACTTCATGTGGGTCATCTTATTTATGGCAACTGATATTTTTCTTGGATTCTCTCGTCGAGAGGTGTAGGATTGATATAACGATCATCCGATTCCGACATGTATTCATGGAGATATGAATTTATTTGTATTTCTTGACAATTTGTCAAGGTCGACTAGCAAGTTAAGTTGTGTTGCACACCCCTAGCTAACCTCAACATTGCATATAAAAGGAGACATTGTGTCTCATTTCACTCACTCCCATCCTCTCATCACTTCCTTGTCTCTTGGGTATACACAAGGAAGAAGGATGCATATCTCTTGGGAAGCTTTGAAGAAGGACACAGATCTCTAGGGCATCGTTGTGAGGACGTAGGAAGGTACAACCATCTGTTTGGGGTGATTTAGGGCTGCTTTGACCAGCGTGTTACCCTCCTTGGTTGCGAATTCGTATGGGCAGCCTCTCCTAGACTAGAAGAAGTGCTTCGTTGACTTTTGGAGAGCTAATTTGGGACAGTGTTGTTTGGTTAGGGCTGGTAACAGTTGGCTATAGCATTCATTGCTGATTTGACCATCTTTCCTTGACTATTTTGGGCTGCACATACTTGCTATTGGAGCCCGAGTTCTCCTAGGATATCTTAAGGTCATTGGTGAACTGTTTGACCAGCTTTGACCTTGTTGATTTCATTTATGCTGCTACTATTATAAATAATAGATTTGTGATATTGTACTACCTTTCTCTCTCTGTTGAATTATTGAATAATATCGAAGAATTGATCAAAGGGTTTTCCCGCATTGGGGTTTGTCCCTGGCTAGTTGCCACATCTTGTGTCTCTTGTATTGGCTTGTCTTCTGTCGATTTTATTTATGTTCTATCAACATTTTACTTATATATTAATGTGATTGCTATACTGAACATTGGGCTAATAAGAAGAATTGAAGTAAATTTCTCTAAGCATAGAACATACCATAATTTAACATTGGTATCAGAGCTGAGGTGAAGACAAAACCCAAGCAAGAGCAAGAGAAATCACCAAAGATGGTTGGAAAAAGTCAAAAGGCTTCATGGATTCCTCATCACACTTCTCCGCCGAAGCCAAGCTCCGTGAGAAGTCTGACTATCTCGGATGGAAGATGTCTCTTGATCTGACATTGGAAGAGCAGGAAGTATTGGATTATGTGAGAGGTAGAATTATGGAGCCTCCATCAAATGCACCGACTGCTACAAGGAACAAGTACACTAAAGGTGAAGTCAAAGCAAAGAAGATCACCCAGAACTCTATTAACAAGCGTCTGGTGGCCTACGTTTCCAAGCTGAACACTTCCAAGGAGATCTACGATAGACTGGTAAGCTTGTTTAAAGTTAGTGATGCAAATCAAGTTTTTTTCCTCAAAAATAAGCTGAGGGATATTAAGAAGGGAAAAGGCGAGGATATTCAATCCTACTTCTTAAGGATCACTGAGATCAAGAATGATCTCCTATCAATTGGAGAAGTCATTGCTGGCAGGGAACTGACTATCACTACTCTTGGAGGGCTCCCATCCGAATGGTATGTATTTAGAACCACTCTTCTCAACAATGATCGAATTTCGGGATTTGAAGAATTGATGGCGAGATTCATTCAAGAAGAGACAAGGATGGTAGAGCAATAAATGCCTTCAAGAAAAGGCAACCCTACTGCTTTCTCCTCTCAAGCTAAAAAGAGAAATAATTCTGGGTCTAAATTCAAAGGAAAGGCTAGATCGAAGGGTGGAAAAAAAGGAAGATGCTTCGCTTGCAATAAATTTGGCCACTATGCGAGGGAGTGTCCAAATAGGTAGGACACGTCTCATGACAATGATCAAAATCACTCTCAGGGTAACTCCAACCACAATCAAAGAAATGGCAGGTTTAATGGCAAAGGAAAGAGGAATGTCGGAAATGAAGGAAGTGGTCAACCCTCCAAGAAAGCAAGGAACTTCAGGTATGAATCAAATGTGTTAACAATAAGCAAGATGAATATTATTTGATATCGGACCTCTCCACTACCTCTCCTCCAAACTCGTTGGGAATTTGGCTTATTGATAGTGGTGCTTCAAGGCACTTCACTGGTTACAAGGAAGCTCTCTCTAATTTGATAGAGAAGGAGACAAACTTGGAGATTACTCTTGGAGACAAGTCCACCTATCCCGTAAAGGGTGTAGGGAATGTTACTCTTCAATTAAATCAAGGTAACACAATTCATTTGCAAGAAGTCCTATATGTACCTGATCTCAAGAAGAACTCGGTGTCCATTTCGGCAATGGAAGACAAAGGCTACAAGGTGGCCTTCATCGATGGCAAGGTACGTGCGTGGAAAAAGAATTTTAAAGATGCTTTCACTCTTGGGTTTCGAGTTGAATCTTTATATCAAGTTGGACGAAGTCCATTGGGAGTCATGTCTTGCGACACATCTCTTCAGTCTGAATTATGGCACTAGAGGTTTGTCCACCTTCATTATAAGGCTCTACTCGATGTGAGACAAATTGTGACAGGGATGCCCGGGTTCAAAATAGAACATGAAAGTGTATGTACGAGATGTGTTGAAGGAAAGCTCAAAAGGGGACCATTCCCCTCACACCATAAAAAGACCTCTGACATTTTTCAGTTGGTTCACTCCGACATATCAGGTATGATGCCCGTGAACTCTTTGGGAGGATATTTAAATTATCTCACTTTTACAGATGACTATTCTTGCAAAGACTTGGATACACTTATTGAAAAAGAAGGATGAAGTGTTCTCCTGGTTCCGTCACTTCAAAGCCTTGATCGAGAATCAAACCGAGAAGAGGATCAAGATCTTAAGGACTGATAATGGGATCGAGTATGAATCCAATGAGTTCCATGAATTTTGCAAAGAGGCTGGCATTAAGAGGGAGACCACAACACCATACACTCCTGAGCAGAATGGTGTGGTGGAAAGGAAGAATCGTACGATTGTGGAAGTTGTTCGTGCCATGCTCCATGATCAAAGGCTTCCGAAGTTTCTATGGGTCGAAGATGCAAATATCGTCATATATGTTCAAAACCGATGTCCTCAACAAGCATTGGATTCCAAGACTCCCGAAGAGTTGTTCACTGGAAAGAAACCTGATGTCTCCCATTTTAGAATTTTTGGAAGTCCCGTATATTTTCATGTGTTGAAAGAGAAAAATAGAAAATTGGGTGCATCTAGAAAGGAGGGAATCTTCGTGGGCTATAGCGAAAATTCTAAGAGCTATAGAATCTATGTGGTTGGTCAAAGGGAAGTCGAGATTAGTCATGATGTCACATTTGACGAAGATATGGCTCTTAGCAAGGTTGACAATCTTCCTATTCTAAGGAAAACTAAAGGAGCTAACACTAGGAAGCTAGATGAGAAGGAAGACGAGACGATGCCCGATGTGGAAGAACCTATGGATCCCGTTGATCCCCCTCCGCAAGATCCTTCCTCTTCTAGGAAGAGGCCCTCATGGCTTAGGGGAACACTTGATGATGCTGAAGGACATATTGCACCCAGAGGGACTTTTCGTTAAAGTAAGAAGCCGACTAAGTATCAGGGATACTTGACCATTATGAGCACCATCATTCAAAATGAGCCTTCCTTGTTCAAAGAAGCTATGAAGCATCAAGTATGGAAGGATTCTATGAATGAGGAGTACGAGTCCATCATGAAGAATGATGTCTAGGATGTGGGCCCCAGACCCCAGGACAAAACAGTTGTCACTTCGAAATGGCTTTACAAAATAAAGCATGGAGCTGATGGGAGTGCTGAAAAATATAAGGCTCGCTTTATTGCTTGAGGATTCTATCAAAGGGAAGGTGTAGATTATGACGAGATATTTGCACATGTTGCCCGATACACCACCATCCGCTCGATCATAGCCCTTGTCACTTCGCAAGGATGGAAGCTACATCAGATGGATCTCAAGACCGTGTTCTTGCATGGTTCAATTAAAGAGGAAGTCTATGTGGAACAACTTGAGGGGTTTGAGATTCATAATCAGGAATCTCACGTATGCAGGTTGAAGAAATCTCTCTATGGGTTGAACCAAGCACCCCGAGCTTGGTATGAGAGGATCGATAGCTACTTGATGAAGCTGGGATTCACTAGTGGTGAAGTTGATCCAAACCTTTACTTTAAGGTTGAGGATGATAAGCCTCTCATACTGGTGCTGTATGTTGAGAACTTCTTCCTGACAGGTGCAGATCCTCTCATTCACAAATGTAAGAGGGAGTTGGCTTCTAAATTTGAGATGAAGGACCTAGGACTGATGCACTATTTCCTAAGGCTGGAGGTCTGGCAGAAGCCAAAAGAGATTTTCCTATCTCAAGGAAAATACGCGGTGAAGCTATTGGAGAGATTCGGTATGGTGGACTGCAAGCTCGTGACTACCTCGATGGAGCTTAACTTCAAGAAGTTATGCGGTAGTGTTGTCGGACCCGCTTTGGAAAATGCTTCTGAGTATCGTCACCGACATTATGACAAAGCCCCTCGGAAAGGTCAAATTATTGACTTTCTGAGAACGACTAGGAGTCGTTGAGAGACCCTCTTATGAGGGTCCTGTATGATGCATACATTGAGCTCTGGGAGCTTCGGGGGGCTTGGGGTACTTCTTGGAGCGACGAGCAACCATAGGGTGACTCACTCGCCCCTAGTGGTGCGCTGTGTACAGGGTGAATGGTTCAACTTTCCCCTATGATACCTCATGGCGACATGTAGGCAAGATGAGTGGTTCATCCTTCTACTGTCGAGACATCCTACCCATGCAATTTGGGACTTATGAGAAGTATTGCTCATCTGGCCAATGTGTAGGGAAACGAGGATAGTGACCATAGTAGTATAGATGGACACATCGTGTATCTACCGTACTCCCTATGCTAGGATGACATTGATCTAGGATCAATTAGAACTGACTTCGGGTCAGTAAGAGTGATATAAATCACTCTCTTTGGAACTGATCTGGGATCAGTAAGAGTGGTATGACACACTCTCTTCATTGGGACCGACTTCAGGTCAGTAAGAGTGCTATTGGACACTCTCTTTTATCTGGGACTGACTACGGGTCAGTAGAGGATGGTATGATACATTCTCAGTCATTTCTTCTTCTTCATAGTTCAACAGAGTAGAGTCGAGCAGTGCAGGGTAGTGCATTTGATGGCAGCCATAGTACCGACAGACAGATGGATTAGCAGACATAGTTCTCTCTAGTTGAGAGGGAGTGTTAAAATTGGCAGCTATGGCCAAACTCCATGTGGGTCATCTTATTTATGGCGGCTGATTTTTTTCTTGGATTCCTCTAGTCGAGAGGTGTAGGATTGATCTAACAATCATCCAATTCCGACATGTATTCATGGAGATATGAATTTATTTGTATTTCTTTACAATTTGTCAAGGTCAGCCAACATGCTAAGTTGTGTTGCACACCCCTAGCTAACCTCAACGTTGCATATAAAAGAATGAGACATTGTGTCTCACATTTCACTCACTCTCATCCTCTCATGTCTTCCTTGTCTCTCGAGTATACACAAGGAATAAGGACACACATCTCTTGGGCAGCTTTGAAGAAGGACATAGATCTCTAGGGCATCATTGCGAGGACGCAGATTAGGGAAATGAGGACACATGAAGGTACAACCATCTGTTTGGGGTGATTTAGGGCTACTTTGACCAACGTGTTACCCTCCTTGACTGTGACTTTGTATGGGCAACCTCTCCTAGGCTAGACGAAGTGCTTTGTTGACTTTTGGAGAGCTAATTTGGGACATAGTTGAATGGTTAGGGCTGGTAGCAGTTGGCTATAACATTCATTGCTGATTTGACCATCTTTCCTTGATTGTTTTGGGTTGCACATACTTGTTGTTAGAAGTTGAGTTCTCCAAGGATATCTTAAGGTCATTGGTGAGCTGTTTGACCAGCTTTGACCTTGCTGATTTGATTTATGCTGCTACTGTTTTAAATCACAGTTTTGTGATATTGTACTATCTCTCTATCTCTGCTGAATTATTGAAGAATATAGAAGAATTGATCAAAGGGTTTCCCCGCATTGGGGTTTGTCCCTGGCTAGCCGCCACATCTTGTGTCTCTTGTCTTGGCTTGTCTTCTGTCGATTTTATTTATGTTCTATCAGTGTTTTACTTATATGTTAATGTGATTGCTATACTGAACATTGGGCTAATAATAAGAATTGAAGTAAATTGCTCTAAGCATAGAACACACCATAATTTAACATTAAAGTCACTTTATCTTTTATTTAAGCTACAATTTGGTGGGTAGCTCATAAAGTACCATTGTAAAAGTTACTTTCACTTATTTATAAAAGTGGTTCACATATTTTTTTTTTAAAGTAAGCTAATTAGATTAAGTTTGGAAAGGGGAGAGATGTTTTTAAAAATATAATATTATCATTCACTTTGGCACATTCATGTATTTCGTCGACATCTTCAACAAATTTTCTTAAAAAAACCATAACTTTTTTATCCAGAAGTCGTTTTCAGAGCCTTTTTTTTTAATCGACCTAATTTTTCGAGATTTTTCCATTAGAACACTTAGTTTTAGCATCTACAGCTTCAGTTTCTGTTAAAATGGAAATTTCATGTCAAGTTATTCTTGATAGCACCAACTACTTTCAATGAGTGTCCTACATGGAGGATTTACTGAGAAGTAAAGGTCTTTATAGAATAGCCTCAGCCAAGAGTCTAAACCTAAAGATGAAGATAAGCAAGCCAAATGGGAAAATAGGTAAGATCAAGCTTGTGGGTTGATAAGGATGCCTATTTCTCTAGACCTTAGATTCCATATCGCAGAACTTGATACCCCTGATGAAGCAATGAAACAACTCAATAAAGATTTTGGAATTAAAAATGAAATTAGAGCCCATCAACCCGAAAATGAGTTGCTTACGTTGGACTCCAATAATTTTTCTTCCATTGAAGATTTTTTGTCTAAGTTCAAGACCCTTAAATTTCTCTTGGAAGGTGTTAAGGTTCAGAAAGAAGATGGTAGCCTTATCTATTCCATTCTTACTAAGTTGGGACCAACCTACTCTGTGTTTGTTTCCACCTTCCATTCTACTAGAGAAGCCTTTATATCAAGGACAAGACTACAAGTCTCTCTCTTTTGATGACTTTTGTGATACTTTAATAAGAAAACAAGAAAAACTCTTACATCTTGGTCTTCTTAATTTTGGAAACTCTTCTAAGAAAGCCTTAGCTACCCAGCAGCAACCAAGTTCAAAAAATCTTGAAAAGAATAGTCCTAAACCAACCAAGGGTCCTAAGAACTTTCAATCTCAAATGAAAAATAAATTCAACAAAATGATAAGGCAAATAAAGACAAAGGAAAGAACACTAATAGACATTGCAACTTTTGTAATCGAGATGGCCACTTAGAATCCAAATGCTTTAAGAAGATGGAAGCTTTGGAAGTAGAAATGAAGAAGCATAACATCCATTTGGAGCACTCTTCAACTTCAACTTCATCTTCAGGAGTAACACTTTTTTGCATGTGGTTGTCAAGCATCTCGGTCTGGTTATGCGCTAAATGGATCTTCTTCTTCTCATTCTCATGAGTGGCTCATTGATTTTGGAGCTTCTTATCACATGGCCAAAAACAAAGCCATGTTTTCTTCTTTAAATGATTGTAACACCAAAAATATATGTTGGTGATGATAGATCTCTTAGTGTTGTAGGGACTGGAACTATTCATCTAGACAATGGTCAATTTAATGATGTATTATGTATTCCAACCTTATCTTGCAACCTTCTATCTGTATATCAGATAACTCATTCAGGTGATGATAAAACCGTTGAATTTTCACCTCATGATGTTGTAATTAAGGACCTAAGAGATCCTAAACAAATTTTAGCTACTGGAATTGTTGATAATTCTACAAGGTTGTATAAGTTCAACAACTTTGGGTCATCAACTCTTCCCTCGGTATTTGTTGCTCATAATGATGAAGTGAGCAAACTTTGGCATGAGTGATTTGGTCACTTAAACTATCACTCCCTTCAAAATCTATGTAAAGAAAATATGTTGACAGGTCTTCCTATGGTATCTTGCAGAAATAGTGTTTGTTCCGGATGTGTACTCTGAAAACATCATCGGGATAGTTTTGAAACACGTGCCTCTTGGCACACCTTAGCCCCTTTACAACTTGTGCATAGTGATTTATGTGATCCACTTCCAGTTGTTTCATTCTTTGGCTACAAGTATTTCTTAACTTTCATTGATGATTTCTCCAGACGCACTTGGGTATACTTCTTAAAACTCAAGAGTGAAGTATTAACATGTTCTTGGCCTTTAAGGCATTTGTTGAGAAACAATATGGACATCAAATTCTTAAGCTAAGATCTGATAATGGCGGAGAATATGTTAACAACAAATTCATCAAATTTTTCACTGAGCATGGAATTCAAATGCAACATACTATTCCATTTACTCCACAACAAAATGGTGTATCTGAAAGGAATAATTGCACCTTAAAGAAATGACTAATTGTATGCTTCAATCTAAAGGACTTAGTCTTAGTTTTTGGGCAAAAGCAATTAACTGTGCAAGTTACATAGTAAATCTCACTCCTACTAAGGTTTTAAAGAATATTACTCCAAAATAAGCATGGAGCTCAATTAAACCAGATATAAGTCACTTTTGTGTTTTTAGAAGTGAAACATGGGCCCATATTTTAGATGAGAAACATAAAGCTTTAGAACTTAAGAGCAAAAAATGTATTTTTGTTGGATATTCTGAAGATGTCAAAGGATATAGACTTATTCCACCTAAATACAAAATGTTATCGTTAGAAGAGATGTAAAGTTTGCTGAAAATATATCGGCATATGAGCTTAGTTCAACGGATGTGCCACTTCTCTCTATCCCTTCTACTTCTGAAAATTTCTTCTACAGATGATGACAACAAGAATGACAATCCCCCCCCACCTTCTCGGGATCCTCCTTCAATTCCTCAGCTTCCAAAATGGGTCTGTGCCACTCGGAATGCAGTAGGTGCTCTTGCAGATGATCCTACATATCAGCGACGTACACGTTCTCAGTTTGATAGAGCCTCTTCTTTACTGGTTCAAGCTTCATCAAATTATGCTCCTGACACCTTTCTAGAAGCTTTAGGGCATCCAAATTGGGACGCAACTATGAATGAAGAATATCGTTCATTATTGGCAAATGATACATGAGATCTTGTTCCTCTTCCAAAGGGAAAAAACTTGTTAGATGTAAATGGGTTTACAGAACCAAGTTTGGACCAGATGGAAAAGTTGATAAACATAAAGATCGTCTTGTTGCTAAGGGATTTTCACAAGTTGAAGGCATTGACTATATTGAAACCTTCTCCCATGTTGCCAAAATGAACTCTATCCGCTTTATTCTTTCCCTTGTTGCCTCTTTCAAATGGGAAGTCCATCAGATGGATGTTAAATTTGCCTTCTTGCATGGGGAATTGCATGAAGAAATCTATAAGGAACAACCTCTTAGCTTTATACAAACAGAATCCAGCCTTGTATGTCAGCTTAAGAAATCACTTTATGGTCTCAAGCAAGCCCCTTGGGCTTGGTATGCCAAAATGGATAGATTTATTTTAGATACTGGCTTTTCTAGGTGTCATTTTGACAATCCTGTCTACGCCAAGAAAGTGGGTAAATATATTATCGTTCTTGTTTTTTATGTTGATGATCTTATCCTTACTGGTAGTGATCCAAACCTTATAAACCATGTGAAGTTCAACCTTAAAAAGCAGTTTGAAATGACAGATTTAGGACACTTGCATTATTTTCTTGGTCTTCAAGTTTTGCAATCCAAGGAAGGTATTTCCCTTTCCTAGTCCAAGTATGCATGTGATCTTGTACGCCACTTTCACATGGAAGACTGTAAGCCAACCCCTTCTCCCTTTTAGTCTGGAGCCAAACTTTCAATCACTTGTACTTCCCCTGAAGTTGATGCTACCTTATACTGTCAGCTTGTAGGAAAAATTTTGTATCTGACCCATACCCATCTTGACCTTTCCTTTGTTATTGGCCTTATTGCTCAGTTTATGCAAAACCCATATGAAGTCATTGGAAAGCAACTAAAAGAATACTTCGTTATGTTCGAGGTACGATTCAGTTTAGGAATCATTACAGTGCAAAAGCATCTCCTCTATTGGTTGGTTTCACTGATTCCGATTGGGCTGGTGACCTTGATGACTAGAAGTATACTGCAGGTTATGTCTTCACTCTTGGTTCTAGACATATTACATTGGCTTACAAGAAACAAAGTGCCATTTCTCTTTCTTCAACAGAAACAGAGTATCGTGGTGCCGTAGAAGCTAGTAAGGAAGCCACATGGCTTTTTTAGATTCTGTTAAAGTTTGGCTTTCAACAACAACATCTAACTACACTTTAGTGTGATAATCAAAGTGCCATTCAACTATGCAAAGATCCAGTCCAACATCAGTGCAACAAACACACTAAATTACATGCACCTCATCAGAAAGCTCATTCATGACCATGTTCTTGAAGTACAATATTGTTCAACCGATGATCAAGTTGGAGACATCTTTACAAAGGATCTCACAAAGGCGAATTTTACTAAACTTCGATTTATGGTTGGAGTTCAGGAAGTTGTCACTAAGGGGGGATAGGTTCTAATGCCTCCTTCCTTATCCTATTGTGTCATATTTGTACATCCTTCAATCTTATCCCAAGTTGTTCTTAAGGGGGGATGTTAGGATATTTCGACACATAGGAAATAGTTAAGTATAACTTGGTCTAGTATAGAGTCAGGTAAAGTGTGTTTCTTTACTATGTACTTTTGTAATTTACAATCCGACGGTCACGATATGTTCTAGACATGAAGTGATCTAACAATTCATTCTCTTCTTGGTATTATCGACACTTGATCCGTGGCTTAACACTTGATTGGTCCATTTTCTCTATTTAAAGAGCATGGAGTGTCATTTGTAAGGGGACCATTCATGAGAGAAGCTTATGTAAATTTTCTTTCTTTTACATTAATAAATTGCCTGAAGTGGCCACGTTGGCTTAGGCCGTGGACTGTTTCCCTTTTTGAGGGTTTTAACTACATCAAGAATACTGATGTATTTATCTGTGATCTGTTTGTGAGCGATTCCTTTGGTGTTCTATATGAGGAACTTACCCTGTAAATTCCTACATTAGCCAAAGTTTTCATTTAGAGTTAATTTATTAATTGGTAGAGAATATGGAGATAATAAAGATATTATCCATGTATTGTGCAAGTGTTAATTTTAGTTAACAATGGTATGTTCTATGCTTAGAACAATTTACTTCAATGTTCCTTAGTAGCCCAATAACAATTTCCAATTTCCAATAGCAATCACAATAATCACATTGACAGTAAAAGCAGATAGAACATGAAAAATGCAGAAGACAAGCCAAGACAAGAGGACACTAGATTTGGCGGATGCCAGGAAAAAAACCCCAATGTGGGGAATTCATTTGATCAATTCTTCTTATTATTAAATCAAAAGTTCATCACAGAGAGAGTACAAAAGTCAAATTGACTTGCCCAATATTGCAAAACAACCTTGTAAATTTCTATAGTTAACTGCAATCAAACCTCAACCCTAACTAGAAAGTCAGCGCTGGTTAAAACAATGGCAAATCATCCTCAAAGAAACTCGGTCTTCTATAGTCAAACTCGACTTGGTCAAGAGGATAAATTCAGCCCAAAACATCTCGGTCAAACTCAGTCAAATGAGAGGGAAAAATTGTTGTAATTTTTCTGTCCCAGGACTCTGAAATTTTGGCCTGTAATTCTTCCCAGAAACTCGTCCTCCTTGCCACATGTGTGAGAGAGAGAAGTTTCCCAATGTTGTACGAACCAATCAGATGAAGAGAGAGAAGAATGTGTGAGTGATGAATGTGTCAAATGAGGTGTGAGGTCTCATGTATTTATACAATTCGTTGTGGGTGAAGAGACACATCTATTGGGCTTTTTGAACCTACATAATGATGAGGCCAACTTGAACAATTTGCACATGTGTGGGCATAAATTCAAAATCACACTTCTGCTTGTCCGAATGAGATGATATTTATATCAATCTTGGACTTCTCGAATAGAAAAATCCAATGCAATCATCGTCTCCATCAAATGAGCTATCCTAATGTGGAATTTGGCCCTAGTTGCCAATTTTAACACTCCCTCTCAACCAATGTATTAAAACTCTGACTCCGGTTCAGAGACGGCTGAGGGTCGGCTCTGACTCCGACTCCGACTCAGTATCGACTCGACCTGTTTGATTTCAATGACTCGGTCATTGTAAAAATACATTAAATATTTATTTTTTATTTATAATAAAACATAATTTTGAAGTTTTTCATTCATGTTTCCAAACACAAAGCTTCAAAATATAGAGAGTAGACAACATATGATCAAAGTAGGCTCATGAATATATCCATTATATCAAAATGGCACCCAATGCACCATCTAATATGTAGATGAATGATGATATAGAGATCAAAACAAAAACACATAACCAAGGAGGTTAGAAGTGGCCTCTACAACAAAAGTAAACTGTGAAACATCACTAGTCACCGCTGACTAGTACTGTTGGCTACTGCTAGAGGAGCCAACATCATCTAGCTCAACCCCTGAATCGAAGTCAGACAGGGAAAACCATGGCTCATCATCATCATCATCTCCAATTGCAACTGTAGTAGTGGTAGCACTAACAGGCTATGCAACAGTTGCATGCTGATATAGACGAGGTATGCACTTCCGTCGTGGCTGATCAGTGGAAGCGCCTGCAACTGGAGGACTTGGGGCTAGGCTTGAGGCTGGTACAAGTGGATCTGCATTCAACTAAACATTTTGTTCGAGTGTTGCCTCTGCCTGTAAATCCAAATCAAGTTCCTCATCAAAATCAAACTCTGCTAGATGACTCTCCACTACCCAATCTGATGTTGGATCAATATCTTCCAACACAATGGGATCTGAATCAAGTTTTCTACTCAACAATTGGTTGCATCTGAGCCAGAGGTTGCGTTGGACATAGACTAGATCATTTAACCATTTTTTATCGAAACAATTTCTCTTCTTCGTGTGAATACTCTCAAAGATAGACCAATTGCGCTCACACCCAGTAGCACTGCAAGTTTGACTCAAAATACGAATTGAAAACCTTTACAATTGAGGACAATGGCTACCAAAAGCCCCCACCATTATGCTACCAAAAACATAGTAGTGTAATGAGTTAGCTTAACAAATTATATCCAGTTTTCAAATTATAAACAATTTAATAAAATAAGTATTAAGAATTTGAAAACTAAAATTTTTGTTTACTTGACTCATTTGCTTCCCTTGCAATCTTTGCTAGGTTCTTGCCAAAGGTACCTGTGGCTTTGCTGAAATTTGTGACCTGTCGGTGTATCTCCAGCTGATCACACTCCAATTGGATCATGCGATCAATGCAATCAATCAATCCATCTCTAACCACCCCACCAAAAGCTCCTGCCTCCAGAGCTTTATAATGATATTGTGGGTTCAAAAAATACCCAGCTGCATGTATAGGGCGATGGAGTTGATTGTTATATCTTTCATCAATAATTTCCCAAATGGACCTGATGACCCTGCCGTCTACACCTACCTACAAGTCAGTGAGAAAAGCCTTCAACCCTACAAGGTGTGGTTGGTGGTAAGGAACTAAGAGAAAGCGTTGTCACACTAATCCCGAGGTTAGCTATCTTCTAGGTTAGCTAGGGGGGTTGTCCCTAATGAAAAGTTAAGTTAAAAGATGTGAGTTTCTAGGAGAGTGTTATAGTGAAAATGGATTATTTTTTTAAGATTTATAAGCGAAACTGATATGAGCAATAACCATAAATACATAAGATAAGCATGCAATACATAAAAAACCAGTGCCTTCAAAATATTGTTCTTTAAGAAATGCAATTGTATTTACTTAAAATGAAGTGAAATACTTTTAAATGGAAAGCCAAAATAACCCTGAAAGGTGAAACAATAAATTGTTAGCATAAAATATTATAAATGTTTTCAAGATGAATAAGTCTACAAATCAAAGCATGGAAACTATTTTGCTCAAAATGATACAAAAAGAGCTCAAATGTTAGACTAAGTTGACAACATGCAATAAAACTTGCAACCCAAAATAATAGTACTTGAAAGTGAAATCAACCATCCATGACAATATGCAATTAAACCAAAAGATAAGTCTATTTCCATGTACAAGAAAATTAAACTTGTTACAAAATTAAAAGAAATTACAATGCTTTCATCCAAAGTGCCTCTCGAAATAAGATTTGCATGTGAGACTTTAAACCATCAAGATAAAAAGAAATTAAAGAACTTTGCAAACAAATAAAATAACATAGTTACTAATCAAACGAGAAAGTGAACTGGTACCCGTTTTTTTGAGATAACAAAAAATCACCCAATTTTGAAAAATGGTTATGCCAGAATACATTTCGTTTTTGAACATATTTTTGGCACTTTAAATTTTCTTATGTATCAAGTATGAACGCTTTTTATTTATTTATTATTATTATTATTATTTATTTATTTATTTTTATGTTAGTAATTTTCATGCTGATTTTGAAAATTGTTGATGTAGCATCGACACATTTTTTTAAATGTTAGTGTTTTTCATGTTAATTTTAAAAATTGTTGATGCAACATCAACACATTTTTTTAGAGGGCTTATTTTTGACACTTCAAATTTTTTTATGTATCAAGTGTGAACATTTTTTTGTTAGTGATTTTCATCTTAATTTTGAAAAGTGTTGATGAGAATCAACTCTTTTTGTTTAGAGAGCTTAGTTTTTACACTTTAAATTTTCTAATGAATTAAGTGTAGATAATTTTTTTTAAATGTTGGTGACTTTCATATTAGTAATAAAACGTAAAAATAAAAATAAAAAAACATGACAAAAAAATCAAATACAAAAAAAAACAACCTATAAAAATGTAAAATAAAACATAAAACATGAGAAAAATAAAAATAATAGAAACATGTTAGTAATAAAACATAAAAATATGCCCACAGGGTTTTGGATTGACGGTGAATGGGTGCACTGTTAAGGCACTCCTTGCGATAGGTCATTGATTCAAATTCCCCGTGGGTGCTTACCTACCAAAAAAAATAAAACATAAAAATATATAAAAAAGCATAAAACATAAAAATTAAAATTAAAAAACATGACAAAAAAACATAAAACATGCTAGTAATATAACGTTAGAATAAAAATAAAAAAATATGACAAAAAAATTCAAATACAAAAAAAAAAAACAAAAAAACCATAAAAATGTAAAAAAAACCAAAATTAACTCGTAAAAAAAAAATAAAAATTGAATAAAAAATTAACCAAAAAATATAAAAAATTAAATTAAAAATGAAATCTTTTCAAAGAAAATATATAATTTAAAGAAACAAATTGAACCAAAAAAAAATTAAAAACAAATTTATTTATTTATTATTTTTTTAAGTTAAAAAAAAATACCAAAAATAAAAAACAAATTAAAATTAAAAAAGAATTAATTAAAATAAAAAATTAAAAAATATTTAAATTAAAATAATTTAGATAAACAAAATTAAAATTAAAAAATTAAAATAAAAAATCAATTTCAAAACATATTACAAAAGAATTAAAACAAATAAAAAAAATAAAAAATCAAAACAAACTGAAAAAAAATTTAATTAATTTTTTTTTTGAAAAAAAAACAATTAAAAAAAAACATTAAAAAAAAACAATTAAAAAAACATAAAAAAACACACACACACACACACACACACAATTATAAAAAAACAAATACCTCACCCCCCTCGCCTCCCCCCAACCCCTCCTCTCTCCCGTCCCCCGATCCTTCCCCTCTCTGCTCTCTCACCCCCCTCGCCTCCCCTCCCATCCTCTCTCCGCTGACCCCTCCCCCCTCAGCTTTTCCTCATGCCCCCCCTTGCTCACCACGCTCGGTCGTCACCTTGAACCCCTTCCCCCTCCTCTTCCCCCTTGACCCTCTCTCACCCCCGTCCCCTCACCACCCTTCGCTCCCCTCTCTCACTCCCCTCCCCTCGCCACCCTTCGCTCCTCACCCTCGGCCGTCCCCCTCTCTCCTGCCACCCGACCTCTCACCTCCCCTCTCTCCCCTTGTCCCTCACCCCCTCTCCCCTCCGCTACCCCAACACTTGCTCACCCCTCTTCCCTCCCCACCTGGACCCCTAGCGAGTGGCTAAGAGGCTGCTGGCTGGGGGCCCAGACGGGGGGGGGGGGGTGAGCGAGTGTCGGGGGTGGGGGAGGAGAGAGGGGGGTGACGGAGGGTCGGGGGTGAGGGGGAAAAGGGGAGGAGGGAGGCGAGAACCGAGATGGGAGGGGTCGGGGAGAGGAGGGAGGAGGGGTAGAGTGGGACGGTGTAGGGTAATTGTTTTTTTTTTTTTTTTTGAATTTTTATTTTTTTTTTTTAATTGTTTTTTTTTAATTGAGGCTTCTGTGATCCATATCAAGTTTATGAGAAAAGTTTTTCGGTGTAAATCACATGATATAACATTTGTCGACGCGTTTCGAGCCAACAAGTGTGGCTCACCGTCAGGACAAGTTGAAGAACTAGATCATGGCTGCATATTAAATAGGGATAACAGATCATCCAAGTGTTAGGTTTGACAAAAAAATGGTTATGTTGAAAAAAAACGGCTATATTAGGTCAGACTAAATAAATGGTTAAGATTGACCAAGAACGGCTAGATATGACTAATAATTTTTAATTATATAATATTATAATGTTAAAATATTATTTTAATTTTTATCATATGTTATTTAAGTGAAAAGTTAACAATGTTTGAGTTAATATTAAAATTGCTAGAAATAATAATTAGTAATCGAAAGGGTTTAATAATAACTAATAATTAATATTATATTATTTTTATAATAATGTTATAGTATTAGTCTTAATTAAGGATTAAAATAATCTTAGTTATCGTTATATTATATATACTAGATCCCTTTAGATTATTAATATTTAACCTATATTAAAATATGTTAAATTTATATTCATTAATATAAATTTAATAGATCTATGGATAATATTATTAAATGTAAGGACTAAAATAATTTTAATTATCGTTATATTATGTATACTGGATCCTTCAGATTAGTCTTGAAAAGGGAATATCTATATTGATATCTAACCTATATAAAAAGTAGTATTCGATGGTATTATTCTTACTATCAATTGTTAGGGTATCAATATATAGCAATCAGTATTATTGTTACTCGGGAAATTAGTACTTGTAAGGATTTATTGTATTGTTGTAATAGTATTTAATTAAGGTAAGCATAACAAATTAATATAAATTTATTAGTAAAGTCGTGCAAAATATGCTCTTTAAATATCTTATACTATATAATCTAACCCTTTAGGAAAGGAATGACAAGGATTATAAGAAATCAAGGAAGATTTCCTGAAAAGGATCCAAGACTTATGGCTAAAGAAAGAAGGTTAAAGGATATCAAGGGGAAAACTCTAGAACAAGCTATAAAAAGAGGGAGGGGAGGAAGGGGAGGAAACGACTATGAGGCAAGGGCTGGGACCTAACAACTATTGATATTCCAACCATCCTCTCTATTAATATTGCTAGGTCTCCTTTCAATCTCAATGGCTTCCCTAAATTTTTGGTGATGGAACTGCGAAACTCTAGCAATAACATTGGCCTCCTCAATACAGACATGATGTTTGGTGTTGGATCCCTATAATACTAGTGATTACCCCATTACTATTGTAGTTGTATCCCTTATTAATATTGTTGTGCCCCTATTATCCCCATATTGTTATTACTGTGCCCCATAGAATCCCTCTATTGTTATTTTTGTGGCTTTATATTGTTGTTAGGTCGGCTGGGTTATATTGTGACTCCTTAGACTCCTATATATAGAAAGGAGGTTTTGTCATTTGAATCATCCAAGAATTGTTCATTTATGTAATATAAAGGAGGTTGCCCCTTGAAGAGGCTGAATTCTAAGGTGTTGATCTATCTTTTCTATCTTTTTCTTGAGCTGGTTTCATAACATTTGGTATCAGAGCTTTGGATTCTAGGGTTTCGCTACTCCAAACAAGTCATCGTGGCATTTTCACTATAATTTTTTTTCTGTGACGTTTCAGAAGCTAAAAAAAAACATATTTGAGAAGAAATCGCGTTGAATCTTGGGTCCGGATTTCAGAGCTTTTCACGCTATATTTGCGGAGATATGATCTGAGGAAGTTGGTCTTTTTGCAAACTCCTGAATTACATTCCAAACAGGTGACCTGGGGAAAATTGTCATAACTTTCTCTCTGAGCATCGGATTGAAATTTCGTAAGAAGGTACAGAAAGAGGATGAACTGTAGTTTCTTGTATATATTTTTTAGAGCCAAAGGTCGAAACATTGACTCGTGGCATGTTGTACAAGTTTGCTCTACTGAACTAGTCTATAATCAGGTCACTGTGGGAGATTTCACATAACTCTTCCTTGGAGAATCCAATTTGGATCACACTGGTGGCATTGGAAAGAGGACACAGAGGGCTACTGCAGGTCGTAATTTCAAAACTGGATGATCTGAAAGTACAGAGATACATCAGAGGCAATATTGAGCTCCTACAAAGTGAAAAAAGGTGTGTAGATTTTTTTAAATTTTTGCTTAAGCTTGGTTTGAAAATTTATTTTGAAGGAATTCAAAGGGCATAGTAGAGCATTATTATCGGTAACTGATGCCCCAAGGAAAGAAAATGCAAACACCTAGTAAGTAACCTGAAAGCTCTAGCATGACTCATGAAGAAGAGGAAGAAATGCTACATGATATATCAAAATTACAAGACCAAGTGCAACAAATGTCACTCTCACAAAAGCTAATAGAAACTAAGACAAAGGGCGTGGAAGCTAAGATGGACGATTTGAAGATAGATTTGAAGACAGACATGGCAGATTTGAAGACAGATTTAACAAATTTTCTACAAGAAATACTTACTAATGGTGAAAAGGTAGTAAAGGAAACTCATGATGCGAACAAAAGAAATGTTAATCATGATTTCATAGACTCTAATGTGGGATCGAAGACCCACCATATTCCAAAAATCGATATGAGAAGTTTGATGGCAAGGATCCCGCAACATGGATATTACAGATGGAGCAATTTTTCGATCTCAATAATGTGCAAAACACACAAAAGGTACGTATTGCAACTTTATATTTGGAACCAAATCAGTTTGTATGGTATCAATGGCTTTGCTCTTGTAAACAAATTATCACTTGGGCAATTTTTACGGAAGAATTGACAGCACATTATGAGGATACAAAAAGCAACACTTTTTTTAGCCAATTGATAAGTCTCAAACAAAAGGGTTCAATAATGGAGCACATTGAGGAGTTCCAAAAATTGAACATAAGGGTAAAAAATATTCCAGAGGAGCATAGGATTGATGTGTTCATAGGGACTTTAAAGGATAATATCCAACATGATGTTTGCCTTTGGGAACCTGATTCATTAGAGAAGGCATTCAGGTTAGTAAGAAAAATGGAAAGCAAAATTATGGCAACCAGGAAGCATACCACTCACAACTATAAAGATGGAAGTGTTGTTGCCCCTAGTCTTCCACAACCTATAAGGTTGACACCACAAAAATTGGAAGAAAAAAGAGCAAAAGGGCTTTGTTACAGTTGTGATAGCAAATACACTAAAGGTCATAAGTGTGCTGAGAAGAAATTATTTTACATAGATTGTGAAGAGGAAGAAGAAAAGGAGCAAGAAAAGTCAAAAGAAGAGGATATACTCCAGGAACAAAGCCTAGATAAAGAAGAAATGAATCCAACCATATCTTGTAATGCATTGGAGGGAATTACCACTCCTCAAACCATCAAGATAGAAGGACAAATCAAGAAGAAAAAGGTAATAGTGTTGATTGATTCAGGAAGTACCCACAATTTTATTCATTGTAAGGTAGCAAAAGAATTGAATTGCTTCTTATATCCAGCACCAGAGTGTCAAGTGATGGTTGCAAATGGAGGAACAATAAATTGCTCTGGAAAGTGCCATAATATCAAGCTATCCATGGGAGAATATGTATTGACTAGCCCAATGCTTTCCATTCCAATGGGAGGTGCTGATGTTGTACTAGGAGTCCAATGGCTACAATCCTTGGGTACAATAGCTTTTAATTTTCAAGAAATTTTCATGAAATTTTCATGAAATTTTCTGTGGAAGGAAAGGAAGTTGAATTAAGGGGTATTGCAGGGAAACCGGGAAAGATAATCAGCTCTAACGGTATGACAAAGCTTCTAAAAAAGAAACAAAGAGATGTAATTGCACAATTATGTTCGCTAGATGTTTCCACATTGGAATCATCTATTTCTCCAGATCTCCAAAAAGTCTTGGACAATCATTCCAAGGTATTTGAGACTCCCAAAGGTCTCCCACCTATTCATGATCATGATCATGCTATTCATCTGATTCCAGGAAGTGTTCCTCCAAACATCAGGCCGTACAGATATCCCTATGCCCAAAAGAGTGAAATTGAACATATGGTTGCAGAAATGCTAGAGGCTGGTATAATTCAACCAAGTCAAAGTTCTTTCTCTGCTCCAGTAGTATTGGTGCACAAGAAGGATGGATCATGGCGCATGTGTCCAGATTATAGGGAGCTCAAAAAGCTCACTATTAAAGATAAGTTTCCCATTCATGTCATTGATGAATTACTGGATGAATTGCATGGATCAATTTACTTCACCAAGTTGGATCTTCGTTCAGGATATCATCAAATCAGAATGAAGACTGAAGACATTTCGAAAACAAAATTTAGAACTCATGAGGGTCATTATGAATTTTTGGTCATGCCTTTTGGCCTTACCAATGCACCTTCAACATTTCAAGGTTTGATGAATTCCATTTTCAAACCATTCCTTAGAAAATTTGTGTTAGTATTTTTTGATGATATACTAATCTACAACAAGTCTTGGAAGGATCATGTTGAACATGTTGACAGGGTGCTACAACTATTGGAGGAGAAACAATTATATGCAAAAAGATCCAAATGTTTCTTTGGAGTACAAGAGGTGGAATATCTGGGTCATATTGTATCTCATGAAGGAGTTAAGGTAGACCCTAGCAAAATTAAAGCCATTAAGGAATGGAAAATCCCCACATCCATAAAGCATCTGCGAGGATTTCTCGGGTTGACAGGGTATTATCACAAGTTTGTTAAGAATTATGGGGAATAGCAGCACCTCTAACAACATTATTGAAGAAAGATGCATTTTCATGGACTCCAGAAGCAACAAAGGCCTTCGAACATCTTAAAGAGGCAATGTGCCAAGCACCGGTCTTAGCTACACCGGACTTCACAAAAACCTTTATTGTGGAATGTGATGCTTCAGGAAATGGAATTGGTGCTGTTTTAATGCAAGATGAAAGACCCATTGCTTTTGAAAGTCATCCAATCAAGGGAAAGTTTTTACACAAAGCTATTTATGAGAAGAAAATGTTGGCAATACTCCATGCACTTAAGAAATGGCGACCCTACCTAATGGGAAGACACTTCAAGGTAAAAACGGATCATGATAGCCTTAAATACTTTTTAGAACAAAGATTATCCTCTGAAGAGCAACAAAAGTGGGTCACAAAGATGTTGGGTTATGACTTTGAAATCATCTACAAAAAAGGGAAGCAAAATGTGGTGGCAGATGCACTCTCAAGAAAGGATGAGGATGTGGAAGCATTGTTGTGCACCATTTCTATTATCCAACCAGATTGGATAAACGAAGCAAGGGAGGAATGGAAGAATGACGAAGAAGTGTGGGCACTTATTCGAAAGTTACAACAAGATTCCAGTACGTCTGATACATTTAGCTGGAAAAATGATTCGTTATGGTACAAAGATCGCTTATACCTCTGTAAGAATTCCCAGCTAAAACAAAAGATTCTTATGGAATTGCACACTTCTCCCTTAGGAGGGCACTCAGGATTTTTAAAAACTTACCACAGGGTTAAGAAGGAATTTTTTTGGGATGGCCTTAAATCAGATATTCAAAAGTTTGTGGCGGAATGTTTGGTTTGCCAACAAAATAAAGTTGAAAAAATTAAGACACCGAGTCTATTACAACCTTTATCCATTACAAGCCAACGTTGGGAGGAGGTTTCAATGGATTTTATCACAGGTTTACCCAAGTTTGAGGGAAGGAGTGTCATCATGGTGGTAGTTGACAGACTTACCAAGTATGCACACTTTTGTGCATTATCACATCCATTTAAAGCCAATACGGTTTCTACTGCATACATGGAAACAATTCAAAAGCTACATGGAAAGCCAAAGATTATTATAAGTGACAGAGATTCCATTTTCACTAGAAATTTTTGGACAGAATTATTTTCTTGTCTTGGTACTCAGTTAGCTCATAGCTCATCTTATCATCCTCAATCTGATGGGAAAACTGAGATAGTAAACAAATGTTTGGAAGGATATCTTCGTTTCTTTGTATCTGATAAACAAACACAATGGGTCAAATGGTTGCCTCTGGCTGAATGGTGGTATAACACTTCCTTCCATACAACAACAAAAATGACCCCATTTATGGCACTTTATGGATATCAGCCACCATCTATCACATCATATTTAAGAGAAAATTCTAAGGTTCAAGCAGTGTAACATCACATCGAACATCAACAACAAGTCCTCCAACTCTTAAAGGATAACCTTGTGTTGGCATAGAATAGAATGAAACAACAGGAGATCAACATCACAGCGAAAGAAGTTTTGATGTAGGTGATTGGGTATTCCTACGGCTACAACCATATAAGCAAATGTCCCTCAAGCAAGCTAAGAAGGATAATAAATTATCACCAAAGTATTATGGTCCGTACAAGGTGTTGCAAAAGATTGGTACTGTGGCATACAAATTGGAGCTTCCTGCAGCTTCTCGATTGCACCCAGTTTTCCATGTTTCATGTTTAAAGAAGGTTATAGGCGACAAGCTCCCAGTTCAAACAATATTGCCAAAACTTGACGAGGAAGGAAAAATTATATTGGAACCAGAATCAGTCACAGAAACAAGAACTCGACAGCTACAAAATCGATCAATTTCAGAGTATCTTATCAAGTGGAAGAACTTATCCACTGAAGATTCCACATGGGAGGATGAGAATTTTATACAGAAGCATCCAGAACTACTCAAGCATTGAGGACAACACTTTTTTGAAGGAGAGGGACATGTTGGGTCCTAATAATACTAGTGTTTACCCCATTACTATTGTAGTTGTATCCCTTATTAATATTGTTGTGCCCCTATTGTCCCCATATTGTTATTACTGTGCCCTATAGAATCCCTCTATTGTTATTTTTGTGGCTTTATATTATTGTTGTTAGGTCAGCTGGGTTATATTGTGACTCCTTAGATTCCTATATATAGAAAGGAGGTCTTTTCATTTGAATCATCCAAGAATTGTTCATTTATGTAATGTAAAGGAGGTTGCCCCCTCAAAGACGCTGAATTCTAAGGCGTTGATCTATCTTTTCTATCTTTTTCTTGAGCTGGTTTCATAACATTTGGTCTTCTCTACATGTTCTGCTAGTGTAGAAGACTTGATTCTCCTGTGTTTAAGATCAACTGCGTGCTCACTAATTCTTTGATTAATGAAGCGCCCAGTCTCACCAATATAGGGGGTCCCACAGGAACAAGGAATAATATACACCCCCTTCATGTCCTTAGAGTTGATACGATCCTTTACTGATCAGAGGGATTTACGAATGGTGTTAAGGGGTCTAAAGGTCGAGGGAACATTATGTTTCCTAAGAATCCTCGCAATCTTATTATTGGTCCCTTGAACCAAAGGTAGATGGACCCTTGGGACTTGATCTTTAGGTTATTTTTTAACTACCGACTTTTTGGAAGCTTTGGGAAAAGCTTTCTGACCCAGGTATCTGTTATAACCGTTCTCAACAAAGACGTTAAGGAAATGGGATTTCTCTTTCTCAAAGATTTCTCATTAGATATCCTTAGGGCATGAGTGGCGAGAGTGTTGAGAACGCCCAAATTTTGAGCTAGGAAATGATGGGAACTGGCATGAAGATATTGTTCCGTATGTGTTTTCTTCCGAAACACTTAGTGGGAGAGGTAACCGTCAATATTCTTAGAAATAAGAATATCAAGGAAAGGGAGGAAACCATCAACTTCCTGTTCCATGGTGAACTTAATGGCTGCAGATTGACCGTTGAGATGATGGAGGAAGAGATCCAACTCCTCTTGGCCATGCGACTAGATGATATTAGTGTCATCCACAAATATTTTCCAAAGTTTAGGTAGGAGGTGGGCCGAGGATAGAGCCTTGGATTCAAAATCTTCCATAAAAAGATTAGAAACGACAGGGGAAAGGGGTGAGCCCATGGCAACGCCACAGGTTTTCTCAAAGAACTCGCCCTCAAAACTGAAAAAGGTGGAAGTGAGACAGATCTCAACTAACCGAGCAGTATCTAGATCCGTGAGGCGGTTGATCACTTCTATGGCCTCATTTATAGGGATGCAAATGTAAAGGCAGACTACGTCAAAACTAACAAGAATAGCTCTTCAACAAAGGAAGCAAAGTCTTTGATGAAGGACTCTGTACAACCAACTAAGGGTTTAAGCTTTAAGGCAGGGAATTTAGCTAAAAGGTAGGTAGGACTGCTAATGGTGTTGACAATGGGTCTTAGGGGAGCCCCATCCTTGTGAATCTTAGGGAGGCCATAGAACCTTGGAGTAATGGGACTACTCTCAATGATTTTATGGCATAGGGAACTCACTGAGTTACTGGACTTGATGGCAAGAGCTACAGACTTAGAAATCATTTTAAGCCGGTTTTTCGGAAGCTTTTTGCGAGTGCAAGCAGAGAGAGAACAAGTATTCACTTTGAGGAGTTTCTCAGGGCGAGCAAGGAAATTGTAATTAGTTTTTGTATCATAGATTAATGCAAACAAGTATTAAGGGGTTTTGAGCAGTTGCTTTCTCCTAGATACATATGTGTTCTTGTGTATCTGGTTGATGCATGTTTACAAATGTTGTTCTAAATTATGAATTAATTTCCGCAGAGCAATAGAGTAGAATTGTGTCTCTTGATTTTAGATTATATTTCTTGATCAATTACAATTCTATCACCATAATTATACATGCTTCAGTGGTAGATATTTGATCTTGTTGATTTGAGTGATGTTATTTGAAAGGAATGGTGGTATGATAAGCAATATCTTTTCTCTGATGTTGGTACAATGAGCCAAGGAAAGTGAGGGAGTTGTTGTTAGAGTGATGAATGGTTCATGCATAGTGGAACGATCAATGCATCAATAAGTTTGTGCTATAGGTTGCTCCAAACCAGTGATGGTGAGCAAGTTTGATTGTGGCATGTTTCTAATTAAAGCAACTACCTGTAAGAAGTGTGATGGTGGTTTGTGTCAATATAAATAGTTTTTGATGGCCACTCTAAGAACATGTTGGTGCAAGAGGTGATGAATTTATTTAGTGAAATGAAGGAGAAAGAAAACATACCCAAAGTTTTCATCTACATAATCGTTCTCAAAGGGTTTTGCAAGGAAAATAAGTGTGATGACACCAAGAAAATATTCAAGAAAATGAAGGACAATGGTCTTGTGTCAAATGGTTTCGGTTATCGCATTCATGGTTTGTGCTAAGACAAAAAATTTGGAGGAAGTCATCGACTACAACAATGAAATGTATGACCAAGACGAAAATATTGTTTTGATGTGGCTCTATAGAGGCTCAAGAGGTTGGCCATATATAATGTTTGGAACGTACTCTACATCTTAAATTAGGGTGGGGTTATGATCCTCATCAGAGTACTGAGGGAAAACAAGCATAAAGAAAGGAATGTTTTCTGCAAGGAAGTAGTTGATATGCTTTTCATGCTTCTTTTGGATGAAGTGACAAAGAGAAAGGTAAGTGGGGCAACAAAGTTAGAGTCCATGCAAAAGAAGCATTTGGCTTCAAATTTGTCACTAATAAATATAGGGAGGCGAGAGTTGGATGTGATCGGCATTTCAGGGGTGTGAGGTAGTAGCCATGGGAGAAACTTACAATGTAGATAAGGGACGCAACATGGAAAAGGTCTAGAGTTAACTTGAGTGAATGAAAATTCCATCGCCATATCAAGTTATGTCCTAAAATCAAAAGGTTATGTGGTCATTGGTGTGGTGCGTCGATGAGCCCCAAAATGTAGAAAAGAGTTAAACCATTGGTCATTCATTAAGAATGTGTAGAGTTTCTTGCAGATGGTTGAGGCTAGATGTCATCGTAGGCATATTTTTATGGTTATGGAGTGTTATAGGGTTTACAAGAGCAGGGAAATGAAAGACAACCATATAGACATGCTCATGATGACGATACAATAATATTTCGATGGGGCCACGAGATTGACAGTGTGTTCTATGTGGATTACACACGATGACAAGGAAAAACGTTTGGCATTGGAATGCAGGAAAATCACGGTGACCATGAACTTTCCCATGATTTTGAGTGTGAATATCACCGATTGTGAGTGGCTTGGAAGGTTGGAAAAAAATGAGACATTAGAAAGCATCAGGAGAGAGGATATGAAAGAACAATAGAAACAAAAATATATATCCAATGAAGTTAAAATTGTTGCTTGTAAATGACCATATTGTTGTAAGACCTAGTAAGGCATGCGTACCCTAGGAAAATTGTGGGAAAAGTTTGGAGTTAGACCTAGGTGATAGGGGGCATGCTATCTTAATATATGCCTTGGGTATAAATTTTGATGGGGGTAAGGGCTTGATCGGAATCTAGATTAGGGGCAAAAATTTGCTCAAAAATCAAAGTGCTCGGAATTGATAAAAACATGAATAATAATGTCTATCTCAGTGATATGATCCCAACGCAACTCGTTTCACTCAAAACAAAGTTTGTATGAGAATGTTAGAGCATGTTTTCTGTTTTGTCAAACATGGAAAATTTTGTGATTGGGATGCTAACTTGGCATCCATACAACCCAGTCAACAAAAAGAATATTCCTAAAATATTCCCATAGGTGGCTCAATTGCTTCTTGACACTTGGTGGCACATTATTGGTCTGGAGCATTTGGTGGACCAATGAGAAGGTGACACGTGGCCCCTCCCTAAAGGCGTATGAGCATCGACGCATAATGGCAAAATTTTATGGGCAAGTCTAGGAGTTGAACTCGTGACCCTTCCTGCACAAGTGCGATGGTCCACCACTACACCACAACATTGTTTCTTAGCATATAATAGGCACAAATTCAGTTTCAGCACCAAATGGTTGGGAGATAACCATTTACCTAACCTCCAGCATGTGAATGCTCCCACGTAACCACTAGCAGTACCGTAACTGCCAAGGAGCCTAACCGCTAGCATTAACCTCCGGGTAACCGTCTACATGTGACCAACGTTACTTAACCGCTAGCATTAAGTGCTAACCACACAGATTAAGTGCTAAGTGGAGGATTAATGCTAGTTAATAATGTTTAATCGTTAATTAATTTTGGTTTAACTTGGTGGTAATTTTGGCAGTTCCTCAAAATCCAAAACTAACTCCAAATTTGGCGGAGTTAACTAGATTTTTCCTAGGGAAAACTAAGGAAGCAATCACTTTGGAAGTTTTCAACCAATTTTAGCTCAGAAAGAGTCATTCCTAGATGATTTGGATGCTCTGAACACAATGGAATAAGTTGTAGAGGTAGAAAGACACTTTTGTATGTGATTTTTCTATGTTGAACTTTAAGGAAGCCTAGGGCCACCAAGAGAGGAGGTCAAGCCTAGATCACTTGAAGTCAAATTGCAAAGCTTGGAAAGTCATTTTTGGGGTTTTTGGGTTTTCCGAATCCAATGGAGCAAGTTGCAAAGCCATTGGATCACTGCAGGTGCATGTAATCATATAATTGACCATTAATCCAAAGAGGGCCTAGCCATTGAAGCAGGTCCAAGGAGATATAGCCCAAGAGGGGTGAAATCCTTTATCAACTTGTGTTTATGGTTTTCTGTGTGTTATTTTTCCACAATTTACTTGCTACATATGTGTTTTAAACAGATAATTAAACTCATAAATTGGTCATAAAAAGGATATAACACTAGACACATAAATCTTTGCAATTTGGTTCATTTCAAATGATCCTAAACACATTTTAAATTATCGACGAGGGAGATTTCATAGCATTAAAAATTTTGCCCATATTCAGATCAAGTTGGTATCAGAGCACTGTTAGCTCATTTTAACCCTAAGATGGTTTTCCAAGGTTAGCTAGAAAATTAGCTATTGCTTTTGTATTTGTGTAAGAAGAATTTAACTTTGTGCAAGTTTATGTGTGTAAGCTGAAGAAGTGATATGATTCTTTGTTGATAAATTTTTTGAAGCTTTGGGAAGCTTTTTGATGCATTACAAGTGTGATGGCAGCTTCAACAAGTGATGTTTCAAATCCATCTTCCTTAGCAAGACTCTTTCA
The DNA here is from genome assembly GCA_031772625.1 of Pinus tabuliformis. Lineage (NCBI taxonomy): Eukaryota > Viridiplantae > Streptophyta > Pinopsida > Pinales > Pinaceae > Pinus > Pinus tabuliformis. The sequence continues at coordinate 1,667,887,923 of CM062818.1, forward strand.
TAAAGAGTTGTTGCAAAATCTTATCATCATGATAGACATGTGCAAGAGTTGTATGAAGATAGGAAGGAGAACACTATACTCCAAGAGTAGTTGATGGCCTTGAAGGAGGAGAAGCAAGAGCTTCTTGAAAATATGCATGAGATGGAGATTCAACTCCATGATGCCAAGGAAACCCTAGCCAAGTATGTGAATGGAAATGAGGTATGAAATTAAATTTTATCTTCAATTTCCTCTCAAAATTAATGTTTTGGTGCTTTCAAAAGACACGCTAAAGGAATAGGGTTCAAATTGTTGATGAAGATGGGTTATGAAGGTAAAGGGTTAGGAAAACATGCAAAAGACATAGTTGAGCCAATTGTTGTTGAGGAAAGGCCTAGGTATTTGGGTCTTGGTTATGGACAACATGATGGAGAATGATCCAAAGCCAAGGAGGCACATGAAGGTGTTCCAAGAAGGACTTCCATTACATGTTCATTACCTCAAGCTTTGAAGTTTGTGTTCATGAGGAATGCAAGATTTTTATACCCACTTCACAAGAAGATGTTCATAGGCATGCAACTAGTGGAAGTGGAAAACAAGAGGATGTTGAAAGCTCTAAGGTCATTTAAACCATTGTTGGTATTCCAAAGAGAGCCACTACCTCATCAAATTCATCTCCTCAAAAAGGCAACAAAGGTGAATGTGCAAGGTATAAATATGCCTTTAATCAAGTTTCTTTTGATTATGCTAAACATGGTGAATCTTTACATAATATTTGGAGAAAATTTACATGTACCTTTTGTGGTTTGAATAACTGTATTGTTTCGAGGTGTTGGAAGAGGATAGCCATACATAGGAAACTTTCAAAACAAAAGAGACAGAAAGCCAAAGGTCCATTAGATAATGGAAACCATGTTGAAAAGAATATGCAATTATTTTGCAATCATTGCTATAAGCAGGGTCATCTTGTAGACAAGCGTTGGAATTTGCATCCAACAAGTCATCCACGACATTTGAAGAAGGTGGAGAGAGATTTTGAAAAGAATGGAAAAGATGATTCCATAATTGATGTGGGTCAAGATGATACACATGATGAAGTGTGGCTGAAAGAAGCGCCATTGAAATGGTTTGGAAAGAGATGGTTAGATTTCTTAACTAATTAAGGCCTTGCATTTCTTTTGATAATTGATGAAAATCTTGCCTTATGCATTTCCTTATTATTTGGATGCATTTCTTTTCTCCTAAAAGTATGTTTCATATTGCAAGAAGCAAGATGTTGGAAAAGTATAGTTATGTTGACTCACTTAGATGCAACAAAGATGGAAATTTGCAACTACAAATTTGCATGCATGTTGCATTCTTGAACTTGCATGTTTACGTCAAGTAGGTGTTCGAAAGTGGAGTATGTTGACTCACTTTATTGCAGCGAATTTGGTCATTTCAGCTATTTAAGTACTCGCAAATGCCAATGGGATTCTTGTACTTGTTATTGTACTTGTGAGAGAGTTGAGAATTGTTATACACGCATGAGAGTTTGTGTGTGTGAACAGTGGAATTTTTAATAGTTTCATTGTGCTTGAACATGCATGAGTGATTGCCTTGTGTTGGTTGATTGCTTTGTTAACATGTATGTTATCAACTTGAGAATGTTGATCATTTGCACATGCATGAGTGTCAGGTTATGTGGTCGATTTATTCTTACATGTATGTTATATCGACTTGGAAGAGTTGATTTTGTCTCCAAAGATGAAATGGATATGTGATGAATTGTTTCATGAGAATGTGGAATACTTGTTATAAATCTTCAAGTTGTTGTACATGTTTTTGTTTGACTTGAAAGTCAATTGTTTGAAGAAACATGTTTTGTAGACTTGCGTTTAATAAACCATCGACTAAACACTAATATATAAGAGTACATGGCGATGTTCACATGATGTGACATTTGTTTCTTTGAAGAAGAAAAATGAAGAGGTCGTCAAGTTATATTCTTGCATGAGTGTTTTTCAAGGTTAATGGTGTTTCTTGTGACAAGATGTCGTATGATTTTGGAAGGTCCATGCTTGAGCAAGAGGCTCATGATTAGCCTTCATTCTCAAATCATGACATGAGAAACATGTTAATACTAGAGGATGATGGAATCAAGAAGCGAAAGTGGACAAAAATGCCAAAATTTTGCAGCTCTTATAAAATATAAAATGGTTTACAATGCGATTTGATGTGTTGATGCCAAGAAGCAAAAGAGATGGCGAATGCATTCTTACAGATGTGGAATTTGGAACTGTGGAGGTAAAATAATGGTCATTTATTTTATTTTTATTACTGATATTGGAACTAATTGCTATAGTTCACTCATATGGGCTTAACTTGGAAAAGTGGTTTTCAAGGAGAAGCTTGCATCGAATGCATGTGTTGCAAAAGAAGAAAATGTTTCTCAGTGGGAAGGTCATCAGTTAGCTTTCCAAGCACCAAGGGATCGCTTTGGTACAACATGGTGTTTAATAAACAAGCAACCAACAAGTGTTGGATTAGGCCAGAAACAAAATGAGAACATTGGTTGAAGTGCCAAACCATCTGCAAGGCAAGGCATGTCAGTGAACCCAAGTGGTTGTCATGGAGATTTTTACAAGTAGAATCAATTGATAGAACTTGGGAAGGAGAAGACTATTCCGCTCTCATTAGATAACCATCTTTTGTGGGTCCAAAATCATGTTAGTGGGAAGGAGAAGAATATTCATCTCTCATCCGATATCCATCTTTTGTGGGTCTAAAAGTCTGTTAGTGGGAAGGAATGATCAGAATCTGGATTAGGGGAAAAAATTTGCTCAAAAATAAAAGTGCTCGAAATTGATAAAAACCTAAATGAAAGAGTTTGTCTCATCGATACGATCCCAGTACAACTTTTTAAACTCAAAATGGAGTTCGTATGAGAATGTTAGAGCCTATTGTTCATTTTGTCAAACATGCAAAATTTTGTCACTGTAATGCTGACTAGGTGTTAACATGGTTTCAGAGCTGAGGTGAAGACAAAGCCCAAGCAAGAGCAAGAGCAATCATCGAAGAGAAGATTGGCAAGGCTATCCTAAAACAACTATGGGGTCCTCAACACTCTTCCCTGCTGAAGACAAGCTCCGTGAGAAGTATGACTATCACAAATGGAAGATGTCTCTCGATCTGACTTTAGAGTATTAGGGAGCGTTGGACCATGTGAGAGACAATATTGTTGAGCCTCGATCAAATGCACCCACTGCTTCCAGGAACAAATGGAAATCCGGATAAGTTAAAACAAAGAAGATAATCCGGAACTCTATCGACAAGCATTTGGTGGCCTACATCTCCGAAGGAAATCTACGATAGACTGGTGAGTTTATTTAAAGTTAATGATGCAAATCAAGTTTGGTTTCTTAGAAATAAGCTAAAGGAAATTAAGAAGGGAAAAGATGAGAGCATGCAAGCATATTTATTAAGAATCACCAAGATCAAGAACGATCTCTCATCTATTGGAGAAATTATTACTGATAGGGAAATGACACTCTCAACCCTTGGAGGATTACCATTCGAATGGTACGTGTTCAGGACTACTCTTCTCAATAATAACATAATTCCTAGTTTCGAGGAATTAATGGCAAGATGCATTCAAGAAGAAACAAGGATAGAAGAGCAAGAAATGCGCATGCCTAAAGGTCCTCCTACTGCCTTTTCTTCTCATGCTAAGAAAAGAAATAATTTTGAGACTAAATCAAAAAGAAAGGCTGGACCTAAGGATGGAAAAAAAGGATGATGTTACATTTGTGATAAAGCAGGTCACTATGTAAGGGAATGCCCTAATAGAAGGAACTCTCACCAGGAAGACGATCAAAATCCCTCTCATGGCAATCAAAGGAATGGTAAATCTAATAGTAGAGGTAAAAGGAGTGCTAGAAATCAAGGAAGAGGACAACCATTCAAGAAGGCTATAGATTCCAGGTATGAATCTAACACCGTTGAGAATAAACAGGATGAATATTATCTACCAGCTGCTCTATCTACCTCTTCTCCTCCGGACTTGTTGGGAAATTGGCTTATTGATAATGATGCCTCAAGGCACTTCACTGGTTACAAAGAAGTTCCCCATAATCTGATAGAGAAAGAAACTAACCTGGAAATTGTCCTTGGGGATAATATGAAATATCCCGTGAAAGGTGTAGGAAATGTCTCTCTTAAATTGAATCAAGGTAATACGATCCACTTACAGGATGTACTATATGTACCTAACCTCAAAAAGAACCTGGTGTCCATCTCGACAATGGAATATAAAGGCTACAAGGTGACCTTCAGTGATGGCAAGGTATGTGTATGGAAAAACAATGTTAAATATGCCTTTAATCTTGGGTTTCGAGTTGATTCATTATATCAGGTCGGTGGAAGTCCGCTAGGTGTCATGTCTTGTGACACATCTCTTTAGTCCAAAATTTGGCATCAGAGGTTTTCCCACCTTCATTATAAAGGTCTATCCGATGTAAGACAAATGGTGACAGGGATGCCCAAATTCTGAGTAGAGAAAGAGGGTGTATGTCTGGGATGTGCCGAAGGAAAGCTCAAAAGGGGACCATTCCCCTCAAGACAAATCAAGACCTCTGATATATTACAGTTGGTTCACTCAGACATATCTTGTATGATGCTTGTGAACTCCTTGGGAGGATATTCATATTACCTTACTTTTACAAATGACTATTTTTGAAAGACTTGGATATACTTCTTGAAAAAGAAGGATGAAGTGTTCTCTTGGTTTCGACACTTCAAAGCCTTGATCGAGAATCAAACCAAAAAGAAGATCAAGATCTTAAGGACTGATAATGAGACTGAATATGAATCTAACGGGTTTCATGACTTTTGTAAAGAGGCTGGCATTAAGAGGGAGACTACTACACCATATACTCCTGAATAGAATGGTGTGGTGGAAAGGAAGAACCGTATGATTGTGGAATTTGTCTATGCCATGCTCCATGATCAAAGACTTCCGAAGTTTCTATGGGCCGAAGCAACAAGCACTTCTGTATATGTACAAAATTGATGCCCTCATCAAGCATTGGGTTCCAAGACTCCTGAAGAAATGTTCACCAGTAAGAAACCTAAGGTATCCCATTTTAGAATTTTTGGAAGCCATGTATATTTTCATGTGCTGAAAGAGAAAAGGAATAAATTGGGTGCATCTGGAAAGAAAGGAATCTTCGTGGGTTATGGTGAAAATACTAAGGGCTATAGAATCTATGTAGCCGGTTAAAGGGAAGTCATGATTAGTCATGATGTCACCTTTGTCGAAGATATGGCTCTCAGCAAGGTGAACAATCTTCCTACTTTAAGGAGCTCTCAAGAAGTTGACACCAAGGAACCAAAAGAAAAAGATGATGTAAAAATGCCCGATGTGGATGAACCCATGGATCCTATTGATCCACCTGAGCCTTCCCCTTCTAGGAAGAGGCCCTCTTGGCTTAGGGGGCTACTCGATGATGCTGAAGGACACACTGAACCCCGAGGAACCTTCCATGAAAGTAAGAAACCTAACAGGTATCAGGGATACCTAACCATCATGAGCATGATCATACAAAATGAGCCTTCATCATTCTTAGATGCTGGCAAGCATAGAGTATGGAAGGATGCTATGACTGAAGAATATGAGTCTATCATGAAGAATGATGTATGGGAAGTAGTTCCCAGGCCCCAAGACAAGACAATTGTCACTTCTAAATGGCTTTACAAGGTAAAGAATGCAGTAGATGGAAGTACGGAAAAGTATAAGGCTTGTTTTGTCACTCATGGCTTCTCCCAGAAGGAAGGTATAGACTATGACGAGATATTTGCACCTGTTGCCTGATATACCACCATCCGCTCGATCATAGCCCTTGTGGCTTCACAAGGATGGAACCTACATCATATGGATGTCAAGACCACATTCTTGCATGGTTCGATCAAAGAATAGGTCTACGTGGAGAAACTCGAAGGATTTGAGATTTATGATCGAAAATCTCATATATGCAGGTTGAAGAAGGCTCTTTATGGGATGAAGCAAGCACCTTGAGCATGGCATGAGAGGATCGATAACTACTTGATGAAGTTGGGATTCACTAGAAGTGAAGCCGATCCTAACCTTTGTGGAGCACCTGGAAGGTATGCTTTTTGATAAGTAATCTAGTGGTTTTTCAATACTATTTCTAATCTTTTCTGCATATTGAGCCTAAAAACATAAGGGTTTTGGTAAATTGTGTGAAAATGGGCAAACGAAGCTCAATTACTAATAATCGATGTTTTCTATGCAGAAGGACGTGGAAATAGGGGATTATCGAGTAAAAACGAGAAGCGCAAGGAAAGTAACTGCTGCCCCGTCGACAGGGAACCGGATGCGGACAAGATCAAGCAAAATTGGAGCCGAATAATCCAGGAAAAGGACGCAGGATATCGTGACGGAGAACACAAGAAGGAAAGAGGAGACTCGAATGAATAGCGAATCCCTCAGGATCTTCGATCCTGAGGGATCGCTGCTTTAAGTTTATCTTTTGTATCTAGACATCTCCGTCATTTCTGTTATATAAAGGTACCACGCCACCGAGCGTGGGGGACGACTGTTATTATAATTAAAAAACTCAGAACGATTTTGATCACTGAGCTTTTGTAAGATCTGATTTTGTACACTTTTGTTAATGCAATCAATATAAAGGATTTGGTGTTCACTTCGTTTCTACATCTGAAGTAACTCTAAGCAGTGTACCATCGTAGCCAAGGGCCCAGCTCCGACGGTCACTCGCTGTTGTATCATACGGTGATTTGTGTGGTTTGCATATTTCTTTCATTACAGTAATCCGATATCTCTTTGCTCTGATAGACTATGTTTCTTAATTAATATTTGAATCTGAATAAGTTCTTTAATTCACGTCTCTGTATTACACAAACTGAATCTATTCGAATTGCATCCATTTCTACAGCAAGTTATTGGTATGAATGTTATCATTATTGGATTCATATGAAATAAGTATTTGTGAGGCTTGAAGATAATATTATCTTGTTCAGAAACACAGTCACATCACACATTACTCTCGGATCGCTGCAGTAGTATAGACCGTGTACATACTTCGGGGTTTGCTGTTCCATTTGGATTTGCTGTTCCATTTGGAGTTGCTGTTCCATTTGGATTTGTTGTTCCTTTTGGGTTTGCTGTTCCATTTGGGTTGCTGTTCCATTTGGGTTTGCTGTTCCATTTTATATGATTGACGTTTCCTGTTTATGATAGTTTGCTGTTCCATTTCTTTACTGCTGTTCCATTTTAAGAATTGCTGTTCCAGTTTACTTTCGCCAATCTGCCTTTATTGCTTTTGCGTGATAGCAGGCCTAAGGCTATCGTGAGCCCAGCAAGACGCTGCCTAGCTCCCTGACCTATAAGCCCATGCTTTGGTTTTCTTTCTTTATCAGTTTCTAAAGGGAAGGTTTATTGGTTCCGTACCCTTGACTGATCATTTGCCTTGTGTGATTTCATTTCCTGAATAGGTTTAGTTACAGCTTAGTGTTTGTTTCCTTTCAAGTTATTAGAACGCTATACTACCGAGCACTACTTGGACAGAACAGCCTCGGATTGAGTTACTCCTTGCAAGAACAAAACGATCTCGGATTGACTTAATAATGTGGAATAATTGGTGGTGTGAGAGACCCTAGTTATAGCTCTACATTTTGGTGCCGTTGCTGGGGAAGGAGTAATAGCCATTTGTCCTTTATAGAGTAGTGCACAAATCTACTAGGAGGGAGTTGGATTTTAAAAACGGAAGGTAAGAACCTGCGTACGGAGCATGTAAAAGCCCTGCTCCACCGTCCGCTCTCTTAGTAGAATTGCCAGTTAAATAGGATTTAGCAGTTTAATTGGAGTGCATGACTAAGCAGAAAAAGTTAGAAAAAGATCAAAAGCCTCCATCCAAAGCCAAGGGGCCGATGACCCTTGGACGAACGACCTTTATAGACGAAATCTACAAGAAAGCCGACTCTCAGCCATCAGTAGGATATAAGAAAGCTAATTCTAAACAGCCTACTAGTTCCCTTCAGGCCTCGGGATCACCATCCGAAGCTTTTGCTGAGGTGCATAGTCGAACAGAGGAGTAGGATTTTCAAGAAATTGAAAATTTGACTCCTGGACCATTGCACGAAGGGACCCAAAGTAACCTTTGTGAAGGAGAAGGAGAAACAGGGGAAATTGAGGAACCTAGATCTCCTATTGAATTAAACCAGCCTTTGAATAGCCCGGACAAGGGAAGCGCTGCGAAAATCCTTGTTGAAGGAATTCATTCACCGCAGACAGTTGGGGCCATTATCATCCCTGATCAAGGGAGTGGTGTCAAGACAATCCCTGTTAAGACTACCCCTCCTCAACCAAGGAACACTCTCTTGGAAATTCCTGAAGATTACTGGCATATATTTGATCCCATGGCGCAGAATCAGCCAAACACCCAGACCTCCACATTGCAATATCCGATAGTAGATTCTGCAGCAAATGCACCCATGAAAGCCATCCCTCTCCAGCATATTCCCACATTTCATGGCCTCACATCAGAAGATCCAGACGCATTCTTGTTCGAATTTGATGTATTATGTAGAGGATACGACTACACCACCGATCCCCAGAAACTGAAACTGTTCCCCTCTACATTAAAAGGGGCTGCGTTGAGATGGTTTATGGGCTTAGGTGGTGGGGTTATTAACAATTGGGACCAAATGAAAGAAGCCTTTTTAAAGAAATACCAAGATTACTGTAGGTCAAGGGAACTAAAAGATGAAATCTTTCAAATGTCAGCCAGACCAAACGAAACCTTAGAAGAATATGTGGAACGTTTCCAATATAACTTGCAAAGATCCCCTTATGCATCCCTACCTCTGCCTGACAACATGTTGAAAACTGCATTAATTAGAGGTATGAGAGAGCAATGGATCGAAACGTTAAATATCATGGGGAAAGGAGACATTTATCAGGAAAATTTTGCTGATATCATTGATCTGTGTATCAGGATCTCAAGAGGCAGCGCGAGGATAAAACCAGCGGAATATGATCGCTTCCCCAGAGATAACAGAACATTAACAGAGGGAGTAACACGGGTGGAACTTGGAAATTTGCTAGAAAATTTTAAAACTGATATCCTGGGAACACTAACTACACAACTTGACATTGTGCAGGCCAAACAGAAGCAAGCCGAGGCAGAGCAGAATCTAGCCATCTTTTGCCCACGATGCAGGAAGAAGCACAGCCACAAAGAATGCCCGCTGGATATAGTCCAAATATGTGCTATCTGCACCAAGGACCACCTGACCGAAAGCTGCCCTTCACTTCCTGGTTTGAAGGCAGTATACAAAGAAGTAGAAGAGGAGTCAGAACCAGCATATTTTGTTAACCAGTGTCGTCAATGGCAGCCTAGGCAACCAGGTATGTTTTCAGACCCCTCCTCTTCTTTTCAACCCCCACAGTTCAACACTCAGCAACAAAACATGTGGCAAAATCAGTCCCAACCCCCGTTTTCAAATTGGTCACCTCAAATGTTTCCTACTCCGAATTCTTGGATGTCCCAATTTGGTTGGCCAAACTGCCCTTATCCTCCACCATATTGGCAGAATAGTTCCTATCCTCCACAGTGGACCCCTTCCACTTCGCAAGGCTCATCCTGGCAGACAAGCTGGCCAAGACCAACGTATCAGCCAGCATGATCAATCCCACTCCCTCAACCAACTCTGCCAGCCTTACCACAAAATTCCCAGTCTAATATGAGACCGCAACTCCCAGCCCAACCCAACCCCAATCCTAATAATAGGCCAGTCCAATCCATTCAAATCATAGACACATCAGAGATTGAGTCTGACCTAAGGGAGTGCAACGATCTTCAGTTAAGATCGGGACGAATAGTAGAAACAGAGGGAGACAAAATGGTTCATATTGAAAATCAGTTACCTGTAGAACAGCCCCCACAACGGAAGGATGAAAACAAAGAGCAAAACAATAAACAAGCAAGCACATCCTCTCCTCCTTTCCCAGAACGATTAGTCATATCTCGACCTATACAACCTCCAGACTTTGACATTCTGGGAGAATTACAAAATTTGTATATAAAGATTCCATTCCTCCAAGCTATACAAGATATTCCTATATATGCGAAAACCATAAAGGAATTATGCATCAAAAAATCAAGGAGGAATACAAATACTAACCCTAGAGTCCAAGTAGTTGGTACTTTATCCGACCTATTATCAGGAAAGGAAACACCTATCAAATATGAAGATCCCGGGAACCCAATTGTAACCGTTCAAATCTATGGCCAAACCCTGACTAACGCTCTAGTCGACCTGGGAGCTGCAATCAACATTTTGACAACCTCCACCTGCCAAAAGCTTGGCATTACGTCAGTAGAACCGACCTCTACTCTGTTAGAATTGGCAGATCAATCTGTGGTTCGACCAGAAGGTACTCTGAATGATGTCATGGTTTCCGTAGATTCATGGGAGTATCCCACAGATTTCCTGGTAATTAATCCTAAAACCCGACTAGATGGACATCCGTTAATCCTAGGCAGACCCTGGCTTGCTACTGCCGATGCCTACATTGGCTGCCGGCAGGGAAACATGACTATAGCTAAAGGACCCGATGTCAAAAATTTAATTCTGTACCCTCCAGCTCAGCCAAGCCTGCCAATGATTAAAACTAACCCTTATCCTGTATCATATCTCGCTAACAACATCAGATCTCCATTAACCATACAGAAGGCGTTAGACTTCAAGGATCAAACAGAAGACGACGCCATTAACAATTTTATTAGTCAAACTGAAGCTAGAAAACATATGCAGTGTCTTATGATAGAGGCAGCATTTGACAACGAGCTAGAAGAAGATCCCTTAAAAGATCCGCATGATCAGACAATACCAGTAACTACTGTTGCTAATACTAAAGTAGTGGAAATTGAACCTGGTAAAACTCTGAATATTAACGCCAATCTTACACCAGATCAAGAGATAAAACTTGTTAATCTGTTACAAAAATACAAAGATGCATTTGCATGGGATTACCCCGACATGAAGGGGATTGATCCTCAATTATGCACCCATCACATTTATATAGAGAAAGACGCAAGACCTGTCCGTCAGCCACAAAGGAGACTCAACCCGCACCTAAAAGAGATAGTGAAAGATGAACTTCAGAAGCTCTTAGATGTTAACTTTATTTACCCTATCTCTGACAGTAAATGGGTCTCTCCCCTTGTGGTGGTACCAAAGAAAAACGGAAAATGGAGGATCTGCGTCGATTACAGGGAGTTAAACAAGGCTACACAAAAGGATCACTTTCCCCTCCCATTTATAGATCAAGTATTGGACACGTTAGCAGGGAAGAAATTTTTCTCCTTTTTGGATGGCTTCAGTGGATATCACCAAATCCAAATTGCCCCTGAAGACCAGGATAAAACTACCTTTACGTGCCCTTGGGGAACGTTTGCCTATCGTGTATTACCCTTCGGCCTATGTAACGCCCCTGCTACATTTCAAAGGGCTATTCTCAGTATTTTTGCAGATCTAACAAACGATGGACTTGAGGTGTATATGGACGACTTCACACCGTATGGGGATGAATTTGATCCAGCTCTGGATACCCTGGAAAAAGTTTTACAACGCTGCATTGCTACCAGACTCTGCCTGAGCCACGAGAAGTGCTACATGATGATGACGGAAGGAATCATCCTAGGGCACTACATTTCAGCAGCTGGCATCCAGGTAGACCCTGCTAAAATTCAGATTCTTTTGCTCATCTCTACCCCCACTACTCAAACAGAGGTACGTAGTTTCCTTGGATTTTCCGGATATTACAGACGTTTTATAGAACATTATTCACGAATTGCAGCACCTCTGTATGCTCTGACAGGTAATGTCGATTTTTTGCGGACAGATAAATGCGACCAGGCTTTTAGAGAATTGAAAAAGTTGCTGTCAATTGCTCCAGTCCTTCGAGGACCAAACTGGAATCTGCCATTCCAGATCTCATCGGACGCCTCGGATATAGCAATCGGTGCAGTCCTAGGACAAGAAGAGGATAAGAAGCCATACACTATTTACTATATTAGCAAGAATTTATCCTCTGCCCAACTCAATTATACTGTTACTGAAAAGGAATTTTTGGCCGTAATCCATGCTGTTAATAAATTTAGGCATTATATTACAGGTTACCCTGTTGTGTTATATACAGATCACTCTGCTATTAAATATCTAGCAAACAAACCTGTCACGAATGCTAGAGTAACTCGATGGTTGATCCTGTTGCAGGAGTTTGACATCACAATTAAGGATCGACCCGGCAAGGAGAACCCTGTAGCCGACTTCCTCTCAAGAATACCCAAATCAAGCGAAGCAGTAGCCGTGGAAGATCAATTCCCTGACGAACATATGTTTGCCATTGCCGTTCGCACACCCTGGTATGCTGACGTCGCCAATTACCTTGCAGTGGGTAAGTTACCCAAACACCTAACCCCTCAGGAACGAAAACAAATTGTTCAAAAAAGCACACGATTTTCGTGGATTGGAGACCATTTATTCCATACAGGGGCAGACATGCAAATCAGAAGGTGTATTCGAGAGGATGAGATCCTAGACATCTTAAAGGCTTGTCACAGTGGACCATGCGGGGGGCACTTTGCCGACAAGAGAACAACACATAAGATACTACAGGCAGGGTACTATTGGCCCACAATCTTTAAGGACGCGAAAAAATTTGTGCAGGCCTGTGATAGCTGCCAGCGAGCAGGAAAACCTAGTCAAGCTAATGAAATGCCTCTGAGACCACAACTGGTTATTGAGCCATTTGAACGATGGGCTCTCGATTTCGTCGGACCCATTAATCCACCCTCAAACCAAAGGACATACATCTTGGTAGCAACAGACTATGTTACTAAATGGGTTGAGGCTGAATCATTAGCTAGGGCTACAGAAGATTCGGTAATACAATTTTTGTTCCATTTGTTTGTACGTTACGGACTTCCAAGAGAAGTGATTACAGATGGTGGACCACAATTTGTTGGAAACAAACTAGCTGCAACACTTAACAATTATCATATCCAACATAAGATTACTACCCCCTACCATCCGCAGGCAAATGGACAAGTAGAAAACAGTAACAAGATAATTGAGTCAATCTTAACAAAGACCATCGCATCACACAGGCGTGATTGGGTTGCTCGGCTACCTGAAGCTCTGTGGGCTTATAGAACCACATGGAGAAGTACGACAGGCTATTCACCTTATCAAATGGTGTTTGGGAAACAACCAATTTTTCCTATCGAATTTGAGATCCAAACACTACGAACTGCACAAGAGGTCGGCCTAGATCTGAATGAGGCACAGATCAATCGACTACGACAAATCAACGAATTGGATGAGGCTAGGCTCTCTGCATTACAAAACACAACATTAATCCAACAGCAGCGAGCTAAGTGGCACGATGCACTTATAAAGAATAAAGTCTTCCATGAAGGAGACTGGGCTCTGTTATACGATTCTCGGTTCCAGGACTTCCCGGGGAAACTCCAGACTCGCTGGCTAGGACCATATGAGATCTAGAAGGTGCACGACAATGGGACCCTCACTCTGACCACGATTGACGGTTCTGGACATACATTCAAAGTAAATGGCCACCGAGTTCGTCTCTATCGAAGACCCCTTACTCGGGAATCCTTTTGTCAACAGCTTCAGCAAGATACTGATTTGGAGATCCTAGGAGAGGAAGTGAAATCTTCCTCACCCATAACTTAAGCAATTTGTTTTTCGTAATTTGTACATAACATCCTGTACATATGTTCTTTTCATCTTTTGTTTGCAGTATTTTGGTTACCTTATTTCGCACAGCACTGGTTTGATTTTGCTGTTCCTTTTTAAAAGGAACAACACTTTTGGTGTTTTGCTGTTCCTTTGTAAAAAGGAACAACACTTGTTGTTTTTGCTGTTCCTTTGCGAAAAGGAACAACACTTTTTGCTTTGTTGTTCCTTTGTGAAAAGGAACAACACTTTTTATTTTGCCGTTCCTTTGCGAAAAGGAACAGCACGTTTGTCTTTTGGAATTTTTGCTGTTCCTTTGCGAAAAGGAACAACACGTTTGTGTTTTGGAATTTTTGCTGTTCCTTTGCAAAAAGGAACAGCACTTTGGCGTTTTGGAATTTTTGCTGTTCCTTTGCGAAAAGGAACAACACTTTTGGTTCTGCTGTTCCTTTGCAAAAAGGGACAGCACTTTTGGTTCTGCTGTTCCTTTGCAAAAAGGGACAACACTTTTTGTTCTGCTGTTCCTTTGCGAAAAGGAACAACACTTTTTGTTCTGCTGTTCCTTTACAAAAAGGAACAACACTTTTTGGTTTTTGCTGTTCCTTTACGAAAAGGAACATCACTTTTTGGGCTTTGCTGTTCCTTTGCGAAAAGGAACAGCCCGTGTGGATTTTTGCTGTTCCTTTGCGAAAAGGAACAACCCGTGTGGATTTTTGCTGTTCCTTTGCAAAAAGGAACAGCCCGTGTGGATTTTTGCTGTTCCTTTGCAAAAAGGAACAGCCCGTGTGGATTTTTGCTGTTCCTTTGTGAAAAGGAACAGCCCGTGTGGATTTTTGCTATTCCTTTGCGAAAAGGAACAACACTCTTTGTGCTTTGCTGTTCCTTTGCAAAAAGGAACAGCACTCGCATATTCCTTTTTTTCAAGATGCAGAATGTCATTAATTCCGCTATTTTATGCAAGACGAATCATCCACATGCTCAGTATAGAGAAGACACCATCTATTTGGACGTCTTGCGATTATGCTCTCCTAAATCCTTTAGATATAGCAATGACATTATGCAATGAACATAAAAGCATGTTATACCAAAACCTGCATATCATAAGTCGCTATTGTTTTAACAGTCAGCAGATATAAGAAGATAAGAGGAGCGACACTAACTTTCGTCTTTACTGTCATTATCTTGTTCCCGAACCATGGTTTGGCAATTTTTATCATGTCGATTTCCCTAAAAACTTCCTTGATCATCATTGAGGAATATGAACAAACATTTATATCTGTCTGTTGGGATTGTAAGACTTCTTCCACCATTCCCCGCTCTTAAGGAGTGCGGAGCCACCCTTATGTGTAATTGAACAAAGAAAAAGAAGTGTGCTGCAAAAGAAGAACAAAAGAAAAAATAAAAATAAAGATATGAAATCGTCAAATGCAGGATAGGGGGTCTCATTCAGAGCCAGCCTACCATGATCATAAGGATGGAAGCGAAGTGGCATTCCCATTACGGCCACCACACCAGGGATATGGTCCAAAGGAAAAATAACAAGCAAACCTTGGAACAGGAGGTCTCATCACGAGCCGGCCTGACCACGTTTCGTGCCTACCTTGTGAATGGCATTATGGTTATCTGGTCACCAAGCCAGCATAATGGCCTGCATTTTGACGAAGCACTCTTCAGTACATACACAAAGGATAATGGTTCCGGAGGGTGAGATAAACAACTTTTCCAAGGTTATGAACACCTGTTGGCAGCAGAGCTCTGTTAATGGCATTGGAGTCGTAATATTTACACCAACAGGTATGATATTAAGTCTGTTTGTCTTTTATTTCCTTTGCATGTATCATATGTCACACCCTGATATAATTATCGCATGAGTATTATCACCAATCATGGAAACAGAATTGACAATGACTACTGGAGACTTCGTACGGTTGACAGACGTCCAACCCTCGGTTCCTCATTATATCACACTGGCTTATCTTAAAAGCGATCCATTTTTCTGCCTCGATTTCGGTACTTCACTGTCTTTTTACAACATGGCATAATTTCCACCTGCTGTACTTTATGATTTGACTCCCGACTGGCTGCTGCTCCTCTCTTTGACGGCTGGGTGCAGCCTATCAGATCGGGGGGGGGGGGAGGTGACCTCATTACTCCAATGGTTACGTGGCTGCACATCATTCGGGAAAAATAACAACATGATTTAACGGTATGATGATCTCATTCTACGGACTGCCACCCACGATCTTTCTCTTTGATGCATGCTCTGCGAAAATCCTTCCTAAAATAGCATCGAGTATCCTCTCTGTTCGGTAAATACTGCGGACAGTTGCTGTTCCATTCTCGAGTTCATTTCTGAGAGAAAGCTATGGGCGGGAAAACAATCCAAAGTGAACCGCACAAGCTAATCGCGTCTGATGCTGCCCGCGAAATTCTGGAAAATGCAGGATGGTTGAATTACTTCAACCACCTGCAAGAATCGAATGAGGCTGTAGCATTGGAATTCCTGCAAAATCTGCAGGAAAACCACTCTATAGTTGGAGGAAAGCGGATAGAAGTCATGGAGGACATCATTGCAGAAACCTCAGGATTACCAGCTGTTGGACCTAGATGGGAGCTGAAGAAGGAAAGACTGCAGAAAGCAATGGAAATTTTCCAAAGCGAAGGCCAAAGTCTGACAGTCAAAGGGAAAGGAGTTCTGCCGACGACACTGGGGGAACCCTGGACCGAGCTGGAGAAAATAGTGCAGAGCTATATCACCTGCGAGGGGAGGAAAGATGTGGTAAGGGCTCGTCACTTAAAACTTCTAGCTGTTTTGAAGGGAAAATGCTCTGTAAATCTCCCTGGCTTTTTAAATTCATTATTACATGATGCGGCCCGAAGTTTGAAGAAAGCTCAGCACACAGAGACGGTTGTTAGCCACCACAGACTGATTCGGCTAATAATAAGCCACAGTCTTGCCCAACAACAAGACACCTGGGAGGAATTGGTTGAAACAGTCAAAATGGGACTGGCTTTACCTCGAACCTCCAGCACACTGGAACGTTCAGAAGAACACAAGGAGCCAGCAGCAGAAAAGCAGGCTGTTTCAAAACGAAAGCAGTCCTCTAGCACGCCGGAACAATCAGAGAAACGTAAGAAGTCGGCGGCAGAAAAACATGCTGTGTCGAAACGGAAGCGATCCTCCGATACGCCAGAACGACCAGAGGAACCTAGAGAACCTGTTGGCACTCCCAACCTGCTTGAAAGACCCAGGAAGTCAGCTCGATTGGTTCGAATAAGGGGAAGGTTGGAAAAGATTCAGAAAACTGCGACCCAACCAATCGAAATCGAGGACGAACCTTCGGAAGAGGAAGGTGAAATACCCGAAGGAAATGCTGAGCAATTAGAGGCTGGAACTAACCAGCCAGGAGAAGGAATTGAGGAAGAAAATGCACAATCTATGGGTAGCCCGTTGCAAGACCATCCAGGAGAAGAGGAATTGGCAGCAGTTCTGGCCAACATGGGAGAATACGACCAAGCCTCCAGTCCAGGAGGCATCCCTGATGGTCCCGCAGAAGAAGAGTTACCTGAAGAAGGGCATGCAGAAGAAGTAGGGGAAGAAAACCTGCCCGGTAATGAAGCAGAAGACATCAATTCGGGACAATCTGTCCCCAGGGCACCAGAAGATGTTCCGGGAGAGGAAGAAGGAGTAAAATTAAAGGCTAAACCCTCTGCCGAGGCTAGGGAAATTGCAAAATTGAAGAAGAAGCACCAGAGGATGTTGGGCACGATAGCCAGACTTCGGCAACAAATCAGAATGTTGAAAGCCAGTCTGAGAATACAAAAAACTGCAAGGCAAAAGAAAAGGACCACGGCAGCAAGAACCCCGAGGGTTAGGGTTCGTTTTGAAGGACGAAACCCCATCAGGAGACCTACTGTTGAGGAACAGTCCGCTGTTCCGAATGTTAATAAAGAACAGGGTGCTGTTCCAATGGAAACTGCTGTTCCATCTGGCCCGGAGGAACGAATGGACAGTCCAATGGAATAGCAAGAGGCTCCGGTGGTAGGAAGACCACACCAACCCTTTGTTCGCATCAAAAAGGAGACGGATAGCAAAGAGGTTCAAACGGAAACACCCCCCTTGGGTGTAATTCGGGTCCTAAATTCGAAACAATGCAATAGGAAGGTCCAGGTTAAACTTCCAGCTTCTACGGCTGCCTGGAAGAAAGACCCGAAAACCAGGACCTTGCATAAAATGATGAAGGAAGCCCAGCAGGAGGCCGAGCAGTTGCGAGAACAGACGGTCCCCAAGGAAAGATATGAGGAGCTCCAACAGCAACTTCGAAACATCAGTCAGTCTGAAAGCCAGGCCTTTGAAGGATGGCAGAAGGAGCAGGAAAAGGTTGCTAAGGTAACTCGTCGACTAGATAGTGTTGTTAAGCAGATGGACACCTTGTGTTCCTTGTATACTGATGTTTTGACTTGTAGAGCCCCTGCTAAAAATTATGCTTTGTTTTTGCTTGAACGTTATTTGAGATTAAAAATAAAAGCTGTTAGGGCAGGAGCACCCATCCATATCGACACTGTTAATGATTTTATAGATTGCTGCAAGCACTATGGAGTTAAAGTTCAAAGATTGTTATGTGAATTCTACTTGCACAACCTTGTCTTAGACCAGGAAACTGATTTGAATCCTGGCCCTTTCGTTGGCGATATACAATTTCAAGCCTTTATCTCATTTGGGGTGAATCAGTTAAAATGGTTTAAAACTTACAACATCTTTCAGAGGCAAGAAAATAGTTTAGACCTTTGGGTACGAGCTGAACCTAGGGACCCAGCAGCATTATGGAGAGAGCATAGGAGTATGATGAGGATCCCAGGTGTCATGAAGATATTAGGTCCCATGCATGAAGACTTGATCCGAAATGGTCTGGAGTATTTCTTGACTATTAAAGACCAGGCCTTCCATGCTGCAAAGTTTCGATACCGAACCTCTAACCCAAACATCCAGCTCAGGGAACCCTTTAACTTTGAGAATTTTGAATTGGCTGCCAGTCGATTGAGTCTCTATGGGGAACGGATTCTGCGAGCAGGCCCATTTTGGTTGGGGTATCGGTTTCGCAGCCCAATTGTTTAGCATCCTGCACCTGGATATCTGGCTCTATATGAGATGCCTGCAGATCAGTTAGACCAGTTCTTTGACCATCTAGTTGCTAATCATGGTTGTCGGCCTCTTCGAGAGATCCCTTCTCCGGCCTACTCTCTCACAGCCCTGCATGTCAATTACAACGTTTTCATGAGGACATGAAACAGGGTAAGCAGGGGGGTGTGTGGAGCACCTGGAAGGTATGCTTTTTGATAAGTAATCTAGTGGTTTTTCAATACTATTTCTAATATTTTCTGCATATTGAGCCTAAAAACATAAGGGTTTTGGTAAATTGTGTGAAAATGGGCAAACGAAGCTCAATTACTAATAATCGATGTTTTCTATGCAGAAGGACGCGGAAATAGGGGATTATCGAGTAAAAACGAGAAGCGCAAGGAAAGTAACTGCTGCCCCGTCGACAGGGAACCGGATGCGGACAAGATCAAGCAAAATTGGAGCCGAATAATCCAGGAAAAGGACGCAGGATATCGTGACGGAGAATGCAAGAAGGAAAGAGGAGACCCGAACGAATAGCGAATCCCTCAGGATCTTCGATCCTGAGGGATCACTGCTTTAAGTTTATCTTTTGTATCTAGACATCTCCGTCATTTCTGTTATATAAAGGTACCACGCCACCGAGCGTGGGGGAACGACTGTTGAAGATGAAAAACCTCTCATACTGGTGCTGTATGTGGATGACCTCTTTCTAACAGGTGTAGACCCTCTCATTCAAAAATTTAAGAGGGAGTTGGCTTCTAAATTTGAAATGAAGGACCTAGGACTGATGCACTATTTCCTAGGACTTGAAGTCTGGTAGAAGCCAAGGGAAATTTTCCTATCTCAAGGAAAATATGTGGTGAAGATATTTCAAAGATTTGGTATGGTGGACTGCAAGCCTGTTACTACCCCGATGGAGCTTGACTTTAAGAAGTTAAGTGCAGATGGACTTGTTTTATGACATGCCACCGAGTATCGTCAACTCGTTGGAGCATTAATGTTCTTAGTGAACTCCCGTCCAGATATATGATTCGCAGTCAACACATTGAGTCAACGTATGGTTGAACCTCACCACATACATTGGATTGGTGTCAAGAATCCATTGAGATATCTTCGTGGCACAATCACTTATGGGTTAAGATACACTGCTGGAGATGTGAGACTACTTGGATAAACTGGTGCTGATTGGGCAGGCAGTGTGGTGGATCATAAGAGCACTTCCAGGTGCTATTTCTCCTTGGGATCTGCTTTGATATCCTAGATGAGCAGGAAGCAGAAGTCGGTGGATTTGAGCATTTTCGACGCAGAGTATATTGCTGCTAGCATGGCCACTTGTGAGGTAGTCTGGTTACGCAAAGCTCTTCAGTGAGCTGTTGGATTTACATTGGATACCACTGTGATCCTGTGTGATAACCAGAGTGGAATTCATTTATCAGAGAATCCCGTATTTCATGATCGCTCCAAGCATATCGATATCAGGTACCACTATATTCGAGATATGGTGCAACGGGGAGCTATAAGGCTCTAACATATGAATACAGATGAACAGGTCACCGACATTCTGACAAAGCCCCTAGGAAAGGTCAAATTTTTGACTTTCCAAAAACGACTTGGTGTCATTCAGAAACCGTCTGATGAGGGTCATGTATGATGTATGGAGCTCTTGGAGCTCCAGGGGGCATGGGGTACTTCTTGGAGTGACATATGACATCAGGGTGACTCACCATCCCCTGGTGGTGTACGTGTACAGGGTAAAAGAATCAAAACTTTCCCTGTGATCCATGATGATTGTGTAGCAGGATGATTACTTTTCCTGTGAGTCCTGGATGATGTGTTCTCCATGGCAATTGTGGAGTAGGATGATTCGCTCTCCTGTGGGCCAGGATGATTAGTTCTCCATGGCATCCACTCGACATGATGATTCACTCTCCTGTGGATAGGATGATTAGTTCTCCTGTCGAGGCATCCTACCCATGCAGTCTGGGACTCATGAGAAGTACCTCTCATCTGATCAATAATAAGGGAAATGAGGATAGGGACCATAGTAGTACCGATGGAAACATCGCTATATCTGCCATACTCCCTATGCTAGGATGACTTTCATTGATCTGGGATCAATGATACTGGTCTTGGACCAGTGGTAGGAGTTGTACCCACTATGACACTGACTTTGGGTCGGTTGAGAATGTTGGCATTATGTTTCTGGTGTGGCTATATGTTACAGATGTTGTACTTGATGGCAACTCCCGTGGCAAGGCTCTCAATTTATTGAAAATTAAGAAGTACGCAAGAAAGCAGTTCAGAAGGTGCGTACCCGTAGGTACACCATGCATGGACCGCGTCCAGAGACGCAGGCCAGCCGTTCAGGAGGTGCATCCACCCAGTGCACACATTTCAAGGCAGAGAAAATCACACGTGGGGGTTTCTTGTGTTTTACTCTTGGTATCTAGCCGACGGTATTGTGTTATTATGGTGTCGGCTCGTGGTATTGTTCCATGATTTGAGGAGGAGCTTGCCTATATAAAGCAAAGGAGATCACTTGGCTAAGCATCTTTTGCAATTGAATATCTTTAGATCTGAAATATTGGGTTATGGTCTTAAAAGCTTGATCTATATGAAAAGGAAGTTGAAGGCGAATCTGTGAAGGGTGATCTTTTGAGCGCATGATCAGATCTGAGTATCTGTGCCACTCTAGTGGACTGTCTATTCAGCCCTAATCAGAAGGTCGCAGGTGTCTAACAGGAGACCTGCGTGGGGGACGCAGTACAGTAACAGGAGACCTGCGTGGGGACGCAGAGCGCCTAAGGTTCAGGTGCGTCCCTGCAGCAAAGTACGCGACGCGATAGTATTTCTGGGTGCGTCCCTGCATCAAAGTACGCAGCGCGATAGTACCTCTGGGTGCGTCCCTGAAGCAACAGTACGCAGTGCAGTTGAAGGAACAGTGCGTGGGCACGCAGTGCGGTAGAAGGATCTCTGCGGGTGTACGCAGGAAAGCAGAAGGTGAAACTGCGTCGCGACGCAGGCCACAGAAGGGAAAACTGCGTCTCTGTCTTAAGATGTTCTGTTGATTGAATTTTTCTGTTGATCAGGTGTTCTGGGTTAGTTCTCTTATTGCTGATCTGATATCTGTAGTGGACTGTAACTTTTATGTACTTGATGATCATTTGATGCTTTATGAAAAGAAGTAGGGGGTTGTAGCTCCCTTCCAGGAGAGACTGGAAAACGAGAGAGAGAGAGTTGTAGCTCTCTGCAGGTTGCAGCCTGCGTACTGGTAAAGGACTGCACCAGTACAAAACCATTGTAAAAGAAGTTTCTAAGTTGAAAGAAGATAGAGACATATTGCAGCAGGTGGTTTTCACCCACATTGGGTTTCCACCTTACATCTTGTGTTCCTTGGTGTGACTATCTGTTTTTTTTCTTTGTTCATGCTCATTATTTTTATGGTACTGACATGCAAAAATAATTCAAAGAACAAATGAGGAAGATTGTTTAAGAGAATTAGATAATACTGATTCACCCCCCCTCTCAGTATTATTTCCAACAACTGGTATCAGAGCAGGTCCTTCAGAGAAGCTTGATCACTTGAAGGTAGATCGTTCATCATGAGCAACTACGAGAGAGAAGCATCAATCAGGCCACCGGTTTTTGATGGGACAAACTTCAATTATTGGAAGGTAAGAGTTATTGCCTATCTTCAATCTCTTGGTACAGAAGTTTGGGACATCGTAGAGACAGGCTATGCTTTTCCTTCAGCTACTCCTACAGATGCAGCCAAGAAAAAGAAGTATGAAACAAATGCAAAAGCAGTCAGTACTCTATTAGGATGTATATCTCAATCATAATTCATGAAGGTAATGCACTATAAATCCGCAAAAGAGATATGGGACAAAATTGTCACGAGCTATGAAGGAGATGAACAGGTAAAGCGTGCTAAACTTCAAACTCTCAGAATTCAGTATGAGACTCTCAAAATGTATAATGATGAAAGTGTGGCTAACTATTTTCTTTGGGTAGATGAGGTTGTTAATTGTATGAAAAATTTGGGTGAAGAAATAAAAGAGGCTATTGTGGTTGAAAAGGTTCTAAGATCATTGTCCCCCAAGTTTGAATCTAAAGTATCTGCAATAGAAGAAAAGGAAAATCTACGAATTCTTACTATGTCTCAGCTACATGGAATTCTAACTGCTTATGAAATGAGAAAGGGAGGTCCTTCAGACAGAAGAGAAGCTGCTTTCAAGGCATCAGGCAAAGGAGATTATTATGAAGCAAGCCACGTCCCAGAAGAAGAGGAAGAAGAATCAAATTTTGTCAGAAATCTTCAAAGGGGTTCTGGAAGGTTCAGAGG
The DNA here is from genome assembly GCA_031772625.1 of Pinus tabuliformis. Taxonomy (NCBI): domain Eukaryota; kingdom Viridiplantae; phylum Streptophyta; class Pinopsida; order Pinales; family Pinaceae; genus Pinus; species Pinus tabuliformis. Next base: position 1,667,911,157 of record CM062818.1, read on the forward strand.
TAAGTTACCTTTTAAATGCTTTACCTGTGGAAGAGTAGGTCATTATGCTGCAAAGTGCCCTTATAAGGATAAAGGAAAGGAACCTGCTAGATGGAACAAGAAACAGAACGCAAATAAGAAAAGCTACTACACTCATGAAGATAGTGATGGTCTATCAAACAGTGATGAAGATGAACAAGGTAATGAATATAAGTTGTTAATGGCATTTGAAGATGATGATTATATGGATGCTGTAGATGTGGATAACCTTTATGATGAAATTACTAGACTCAAGAGATGTATAGAAGAAAAGAACATGATCATTGATACTCTACAATTTCAAATTGATGAAAAGGAAAAACATCTTGAAAAATTAGAAGGTGAAATTGTTGGTCTTAGAAAAGAGATTGAGAAAACAAAAGCTATTAATCTCAAGTTTGTCAAAGGATCTGAAACTTTGGATGAGATTATCAATGTGCAGTGGTCTCCTCTAAACAAGACAGGTCTGGGCTATAATGGAGAAACTTCTCAAGCATCCACCTCAAAAAGTTATCTTGATGCAGCAAGAAGAAATGAGCAAAAGCAAAATGAAGATCATCAGGTAAAGCAGGGATGAATTACAAACAGAAACTATCAGGGGCAATCCATATTAAGGGTGAACAAAAGCTACAACCAACCACAAGTAAAATCTTCTCAATTTGGTTCAAGAATGGATGACAATAGAAATTACAATCATTTGGCCGGTAGATTTGATAACCGCAGAAGTTTCTTCAATGGACAATGCTTTTCTTGCCATAACTTTGGTCACAAAGCAGCTCAATGTGTTGCATATAAAACAATCATGACTAGGGAAGCTCAAAAACAAAGAAGTATGACAGGGATTACAAAAGGGACCTATAACAACTTTTCGGTTCTTGAAAATGAAGTTGAATGTTCTATTTGCAATAACTTTGGTCATGAAGACTCTGAATGCAGGAGCAGGTTTCAACAGAAAAAGGAACAAGCCTCAAGCACCAAAACATGGAGAATAAAGGAACCTCAAACAGAAAGATGTGGGATAGCATTTTATGCAGAGGGACAAGAAAATCTATGGTACATTGACAGTGGATGTTCGAAGCATATGACAGGTGATAAAGAAAAACTTGAGTCTTATTCAGCTCTAGAAAAGGGAAAGAAAGTCTCTTTTGGAAATGATACTCCTGCAACTATAAAAGGAAAGGGCATTGCTCAGTTAAAAGAAAAGGTCAAGGCTGGAAATGTTTTGTATGTTGATGGATTGAAGCATAATCTTCTAAGTGTCAGCCAGATGTGTGATCAAAGAACCGAGGTTATATTCAGATCAAATGGATGTCTTGTTCGTGATCTTGATACAGGTAAAACAGTGATCAAAGGCAAAAGAACTCCAAATAATCTGTACATATTTGAAGAAGGACAACAACAATGCTATCTGAGCAAGGATGATGAACACTGGTTATGGCATCGAAGGTTGGGGCATCTAAGCTTTTCACAAATAAGAAAAGCATGCAAATATCAGGCAGTTCGCGATCTTCCAGATATCAAAATTCCTGACAACACCATATGCAAATCATGTCAGTTTGGAAAACAAACCAGAACTAACTTTCCAGAGAAGGAAGGATCAGCTAGCATGCCTCTTGAGCTAGTACATACAGATACATGCGGTCCATTCAGGAAAAGAACACCTAGAGGAGAAGAATACTTGATATTATTCATTGACGATTTCTCCAAGTTTGTCTGGCTAGGACTTATGAAGCACAAAGATGAAGCATTCGAAAACTTCAAATCCTTCAAAGCCTTGGTTGAAAATGAATCAGGTCACAAAATTAAGTGCCTCAGATCCAACAGAGGTGGGGAGTTTACTTCAAATGAATTTTTCGATTTCTGTGAAGAACATGGGATAAGAAGAGAATTCTCTACAGCTAGAACTCCTCAGCAAAATGGAGTTGTGGAAAGAATGAACAGAACAGTCCAACAAATGGCTCGTGCTATGCTTGATGAATCAGGAACTCCCACAACTTTCTGGGGTGAATCTGCACATGCTGCGGTTGTTATTCTCAACAAAACAAATGTCCGGGTGAACAGCACTCAAACTCCTCATGAGCTCTGGAGTGGTAAGACTCCTTCGGTAAAGCACTCAAAATCTTTGGGAGCAAATGCTATATCAAGAATACTGATGAGCAGATTGGCAAACTTGAACCTAGAGCAGATGAAGGCATTCTTCTTGGTTACTCTCCACATAGCAAAGCATACAAATGCTACAATAAAAGACTTGGCAGAATTATTGACAGCATTGATGTAGTGGTTGATGAGAAGGGATACATTCCTAGGCAAGTACATCATGAAGACATCGAAGAAGATGAAGGCTACCCTCGAAGACAGAATGATGAAGAAGAAGAACCTCAAGAAGAACCAGAGGAGCAGACAAGAATAGAAGAGAAAACCCCATCCAGATATGTTCAGAAGAATCATCCAGAATCTCAGATTGTGGGGCAGAAAGAAGCAGGTGTACAAACTAGAAGAACAGTTGCAGAAGCCTCAAGCTATTTGGCATTACTCTCCTCCACCGAACCACAAAATGTGAAAGAGGCATGCAAAGATGAATGTTGGGTGAAAGCAATGGATGAAGAACTTGAGCAAATCGAAAAGAACAACACTTGGGAGCTGGTTCCTAGACCAAAGGATAAGAATGTTATCGGAACAAAATGGGTCTTCAAAAATAAATTGAATGAAAATGGAGAAGTAATTAGAAACAAAGCCAGACTTGTTTGTAAAGGATATGCGCAGTAAGAAGGAATAGACTTTGAAGAAACCTTTGCTCCTGTTGCAAGACTTGAGGCCATCCGAATGTTCCTTGCTCTCTCAAGTTTTCAAAACTTCAAAGTATTTCAAATGGACGTGAAATCAACCTTTCTGAATGGAGACTTGGAAGAAGAAGTGTACATTGAACAGCCAGATGGGTTCATTCTTGGAAATGATCCAAATATTGTATGCAGATTGAAAAAGGCTCTCTATGGTCTCAAACAAGCTCCAAGGGCTTGGTACTACCGTTTGGACAAATATCTTCATCAACAAGGTTTTTCAAAAGGATCAGCAGATAACAATCTTTATATAAAAGTTGAAAATGACAAATTGCTAATACTTGTTGTGTATGTAGATGACATTATTTTTGGGAGCAATGAAGAAGCTATGAGTCAAAGCTTTGCCTCGGTCATGCAGAAAGAATTTGAAATGTCTTTGCTAGGAGAACTGACATATTTCCTTGGTTTTCAAATCCAACAAAAAGAAGGAGGAATCTTTTTATCTCAAACCACGTATCTCAAACAGATTTTGAAGAAATATGGTATGGAAGATGCAAAACTAGTATGTACACCCATGGTCACAGGATGTAGCCTCAGTGCAAATGATGAATCTGCAGCAGTACATCAACCAACCTACAGATCTATGATTGGAAGTTTACTTTATTTGATAGGTACCCGACCGGATATCATGCATGCATTTGGAATAGTTGGAAGATTTCAGGCAAATCCGAAAGAGACTCATCTTCAGGCAGTGAAGAGAATTTTCAAATATCTTAAAGGGACTCAAAATTATGGCTTATGGTATCCTAGAGATACAGATCTTACACTTCATGCTTATACAGATGCAGATTGGGCCGGAAGCGTGGATGATAGGAAAAGCACAAGTGGTGGTGCATTCTTTATGGGTTCCAGACTGGTATCTTGGTTCAGCAAGAAACAGAGTTCGATTGCCTTGTCTACAACTGAAGCGGAATATGTTGCTGCTGCATCTTGTTGCACCCAACTCCTTTGGATGACGCAGACTTTGCAGGACTTTCAAATCACTTGTACACCACCTATCCCCATCTTATGTGATAATACAAGTGCAATCAGCATCTCAAAGAATCCGATTATGCATTCAAAAACCAAGCACATACCAATCAAGTACCATTTTCTCCGGGAACAAGTACTTGAACAGAAGGTCAAGTTGGAGTATGTTCCTTCTAAGGAACAAGTTGTTGATATTCTCACCAAACCATTGCCCAGGGACACTTTTGAATACCTCAGGCAAAAGCTGGGGGTTGTTGATGCATCATCTTATTGTTGAACCTTTTTGATTGATGGTACAGGTTCAGGGGGAGCATATAATGCATTGTTGGCATTATGGAGGATGGTCAGAAGGAGATCTTGGAAATAGCTGCAATATGTCTCTATCTCTTTCATGGTGGATTATGGTTCTTTGTTGCAGATCTGGTTCATATTCAGGGGGAGCATGTCCTTAGGGGGAGCATACCCCTTTTCCCTTGATGTCAAAGGGGGAGAATGAAGCTGAAGTTTGTGAGGTTGCCATCAAGTCCAAAGGGGGAGATTGTTGGCATTATGTTTCTGGTATGGCTATATGTTACAAATGTTGTACTTGATGGCAACTCCCGTGGCAAGGCTCTCAATTTATTGAAAATTAAGAAGTACGCAGGAAAGCAGTTCAGAAGGTGCGTACCCACAGGTACACCATGCATGGACCGCGTCCAGAGACGCAGGCCAGCCGTTCAGGAGGTGCGTCCACCCAGTGCACACATTTCAGGGCAGAGAAAAGCACACGTGGGTGTTTCTTGTGTTTTACTCTTGGTATCTAGCCGACGGTATTGTGTTATTATGGTGTCGGCTCGTGGTATTGTTCCATGATTTGAGGAGGAGCTTGCCTATATAAAGCAAAGGAGATCACTTGGCTAAGCATCTTTTGCAATTGAATATCTTTAGATCTGAAATATTGGGTTATGGTCTTAAAAGCTTGATCTATATGAAAAGGAAGTTGAAGGCGAATCTGTGAAGGGTGATCTTTCGAGCGCATGATCAGATCTGAGTATCTGTGCCACTCTAGTGGACTGTCTATTTAGCCCTAATCAGAAGGTCGCAGGTGTCTAACAGGAGACCTGCGTGGGGGACGCAGTACAGTAACAGGAGACCTGCGTGGGGACGCAGAGCGACTAAGGTTCAGGTGCGTCCCTGCAACAAAGTACGCGGCGCGATAGTATTTCTGGGTGCGTCCCTGCAGCAAAGTACGCAGCGCGATAGTACCTCTGGGTGCGTCCCTGAAGCAACAGTACGCAGTGCAGTTGAAGGAACAGTGCGTGGGCACGCAGTGCGGCAGAAGGATCTCTGCAGGTGTACGCAGGAAAGCAGAAGGTGAAACTGCGTCACGACGCAGGCCACAGAAGGGAAAACTGCGTCTCTGTCTTAAGATGTTCTGTTGATTGAATTTTTCTGTTGATCAGGTGTTCTGGGTTAGTTCTCTTATTGTTGATCTGATATCTGTAGTGGACTGTAACTTTTATGTACTTGATGATCATTTGATGCTTTATGAAAAGAAGTAGGGGGTTGTAGCTCCCTTCCAGGAGAGATTGGAAAACGAGAGAGAGAGAGTTGTAGCTCTCTGCAGGTTGCAGCCTGCGTACTGGTAAAGGACTGCACCAGTACAAAACCATTGTAAAAGAAGTTTCTAAGTTGAAAGAAGATAGAGACATATTGCAGCAGGTGGTTTTCACCCACATTGGGTTTCCACCTTACATCTTGTGTTCCTTGGTGTGACTATCTGTTTTTTTTCTTTGTTCATGCTCATTATTTTTATGGTACTGACATGCAAAAATAATTCAAAGAACAAATAAGGAAGATTGTTTAAAAGAATTAGATAATATTGATTCACCCCCCCGCTCAGTATTATTTCCAACAGAGGACTGGTCTCGGACCAGTGGTACACACTCTGATACTAACTTTGAGTCAGTGGAGGATGGTATGATACATTCTCGATCACTTCTTCTTCTTCATAATTAGAGCATAGTAGAACAAAGCAGAGCAGAGCAGATCAGCACAAGGTAGAACAGAGCAGAGTAGAGCAGGGGTCAAGTTGTACAAGGCAGTGAATTTGATCGATGAATAGTAGCGACAAATAAACGAATTGCTGATGAAGTTCTCCCTAGTTGAGAGGGAGTGTTAAAATTGGCAACTAGGGCCAAACTCCATATGGGTCACCTTATAGGCTGACCAGCAACTCATGTAGGCTCAAAAGCCCAACAGACGCATCTATTCATCATCAACATTTGTACATAAATACAGGAGGTATTCTCCTCATTTGGACACTCATATCTCATCACATCTCTCTATCTCTCCTACGTAGAAAATAGGCTCTTCTCCTACTACACAGAAAGGGACTCTTCTCTCACACATGTGGAAGGAAGGACACAAAATTTAAGGTTGCAACTGCGGATCGGAAGTTTGACTAGCGTTGACCATCAAACTCTCTCTCAGAACTGCATTGTAGGCGGAACTAACTCTCCTCAGAAGGCCGTACATTTTGGTGAAGGAATCAAGGCAATCCGACGGTCGGTTTGCAAGATATTGTCTGCCCTAGTTTAGGGATGATCTAGGGTTTGCTGCTGCTAATGCAAATCAATTTTTTGTACTATTTCTCTCTGCTGAATTATTGAAGATAAAAGAAGATTTGATCAAAGGGTTTCCCCATATTGGGGTTTGTCCCTAGCTAGCCGCCACATCTTGTGTCTCTTGTCTTGGCTTGTTTTCTATCAATCATTTAATGTTCTATCTGCACTTTACTTAATGTACATGTGATTTCTAATCTTTGGATAATAACAATAAAAAGAAGTAAACTGCTCTAAGCATAGAACATACCATAACTTAACACTAGGCATCTATACAACCTAGTCAGGAAAAAGAATATTCTAGGGACTGTTATCACTCCAAAGTTTCTTGTAAGTTGTTCAGAAAAAGAAATGATAGAGGTAACCGCAAACCAACTTTGGAGATCAGGATCTAGCCTTCTTGATCTCAGAGAGGGCTCTCTCTTTATGATTTAACTTTGTTTTAGTTAATTGATTTTAGGCTAGTTATGATTGTGTTGTGGTTTTTTATTTAAATTTGGGTGGTGGGATCACTTACTTAGATGAACAAAGGTTTTCTTTTACCATTGGGCTATGGGGTCGAATGTCAGACAAACTGGACTGGATCAATATTTAAAAACAATGTCTACAGTGCAAGATAGGTGAGTTATTACAGATCTCAAAGGTTGGATGGTGAAATGGTTTCTAATTGGATCTAGGGAGAAATTAAGGGTTCCTTAGGCTGGATTATGAAGATAATGAAAGAGGTCAACTGAGATGGGAGAGCAATTAAGGGTTCTCAAATCTGGATATCAAAAGAAATATAAATGACTAACTGTGAAGAACAAAGTGTACTTAAACAAATTATGAGTTATATTTATAGTTAATTCATTCAAATTTGAAAAACATTTAAGTTTATGAAACACATAAGAAAGTGAAAAAATCAGACAAAGAAGATACTTCACTACAAATAGCTCATCTCATGAATCCTATAATGCAATCTTTTTATTACTTTCCCCAATTTGTTGACTTGAAATTGGTACAATCACCCTTAGGTTTAAGATCAAAATAAGTTTACAAATGTATAGCAATCCCCCTCAATACTTTGAGTTATGAAGTATTTATACAAAAAAGAATTTAAAAAATATCTCAAACTGCATTGATAACAAATCTAGGAAAAGGAAATATCTTCATCCAAAAAGATAGAGACAACTATTGAATTGCTGTTTGTTGTCCCTGTTATTTAGGTTATGCTGTCTTTTAGTCTTTGATCTTTTTCCCTTTAAGTTGCTTGGCTGTTTGGTCTTCACACTGGATTTCATATTTACTTATGACCTTTCATCTAGTACACTTTCATATGATACTCATTGACCTTGTTGTCCTGTCAATACCCTTTTACTATGCTCTTTCACTTTTTAATGTACATTTATATTTTTACTCTGTATTCCCACAATAAATCATTGATTTTTTTCCCCATGTCTCAGCATCTAGTAATTGGATATTGAGAATTTTTCTCTATATCTCATCCGCCTCTGTGTATTTGGAAAAAGTAAGCCTATTGACAAAAAAGTGTTTTACCTCATGATGGAGGTAAAACAAGTTTTCAAGAGTTTGGTATAATAATTTGCCTGTTGGTATGCCCTTCATGGATGAAGTGTTTACTTGATCTTTGGCCACTTCCCTGATCTTCTTATTGTAATCTTCGTGTGTCATTAGCTTATCATTTATAACTAAGGGATTTGGCAATCCCTTTTGCCTCAAAAGTTCGAACTTAACCATGAGCCTGTTAATGACCAGTTGCATGGTTTGACACTTATCCTCCATGTTCAACATAAAATTCCTCTTAGTGATGACTCTTTTAACTTCCAAAATTGTACCTATCATGTCAGGTATCTCTAGCTCTTACAGCTCCTACTTGTTCTTGGATTTGAGGAAGTGGATGATTCTTGCAGCTTCCTTTGGCATATCTCCAAGTTTTGCTTTAACTCTCTGAATGGCTTCTGTAGCCTACTATTAAATCAATTTGCTAAAAAATGACCTGGATGGATGGCCAAATATCATTGGTAGAGTCAATGATATTGGCCCACAGTTGTTCCTTAGCCTGACCTAGAGGTTCATTGAGTCATCCTTGTAGCCTTCTCGCGTTCTTCTCTATGCATGATTTGGTCCAATTTGTAATCTGTTTCCAGGCTGATGAATTTTTCCTTAATTCTGTTCATCTCTGTGGTTTGAATGGACATTTCTTCCATTGCTTTTACCATCCCGTTTGCTTCATCACCTATAGAGCCTGTTGTTTTCGATCCTATTGCTGATGTAGTTGGTGTAGATGCCGATAGTGTAGTAGCCATTGGAGCAGTGGGAGCTAAGGATGCTGCCAAAGTAGAAGGTACAATAGTGGTAACTATTGGAATGACATTTATATGAGCATCATCAAGACTAGATTGTTTGAGCTGCATCAAGCTATCCAATTCTTTCTCCATCTCCTTCAACTGATCATTCAGTTGTAGCACTAGGTCCATCATCTCTTCATGATTGCTCTGACTTTATAGGACCTCCTTTGTCAGTGGGTGCTGTGAATGAGGTAGCTTAAGCTGTTTCTTGAGGGCTGCAATTTCCTCATTATTCCTCTTGATCAACTATTCAGCAGCCTTAGTGTCACTTGGATCATGGCCGAATTCAATGACCAAGTCCTCCAATGATTTTATCCTGTTATATTTGGCCTGTGAGGATGCCTTTTGTTAGGCCCCTATACTACTAGTGTAACCCCCTATTGTTGTTACTATAACCCACTTATTATATTGATGCACCCATGTAGTTCCCATATTGTTACTATTGTGCCACATAGAAGCCCACTATTGTTATTATTGTGCCCTTACATTATTATTGTTATGTCGGCTCTGATTATGTTATAACCCCTTAGACTCCTATATATAGAAAGGTCTTTTCATTTGTATCATCCAAGAATTGTTCATTTATGTAATGTAAAGGAGGTTTCCCCCTCGAAGAGGCTGAATTCTAAGGCGTTGATCTATCTTTTCTTGAGTTGGTTCCATAACATTTGGTATCAGAGCTTTGGATTCTAGGGTTTCACTGCTCCAAACAGGTCATCGTGGCATTTTCGCTATAACGTTTTTTCTGTGACATTTCAGAAGTCGCAAAAAAAACCCATTTGAGAAGAAATCGTGCTGAACCTTGGGTCCAAATTTCAGAGCTTTTCACGCGATATTTGCGGAGCTATGATCTGAGGAATTTGGTCTTTTTGCAGACTCCTGAATTACATTCAAAACAGGTGACCTGGGGAAAATCGTCATAACTTTCTCTCTGGGGATCGGATTGAAGTTTCGTAAGAAGGTACAGAAAGAGGACAGACTGTAGTTTCTTATGGGTGTTTTTCAGATCCAAAGGTTGAAACAGTGACTCGTGGCACGTCGTACAAGTTCTCTCTACTGAACTAGTCTATAATCAAGTCACTGTGGGAGATTTCACATAACTCTTCCTTGGAGGATCAAATTTGGGTCAGACTTATGGCATTGGAAAGAGGACACAGAGGGCTACTGTAGGTCACAAATTCAGAACTAGGTGATTGAAAAGTACAGAGTTACAGTCATTTCAAGGTCGAGCTCCTAAAATCAAGAAAAAGCAAGATGAGGAAGTTTGATGGCAAGGATCTGATAAATTGGATACTTCAAATGGAGCAATATTTTGATCTACATGGTGTACAACTATTACAAAAGGTATGTATTGCATCTTCATATTTAGAACCAGATCAATATTTATGGTATGAAGGGCTTTGTTCTCGTAAAAAACTTGTTACGTGGTCAATTTTCAAGGAGGAAATGATAGCACATTATGAAGATACAAAGAGCAACACCTTCTTTAGAGCAACACCACAACAATTGGAAAGAGTAAAAGGGCTTTGTGACATAATGGAAAGAAAAATTATGGAAACCAGGAAGCATACCCCTCACAACTATAAAGATGGAAGTGTTGTTTCTCCCAGCCTTCCACAACCTACAAGGGTTACACCACAACAATTAGAAGAAAAAAGAGAAAAAGGGCTTTGTTACAATTGTGATAGCAAATGCACTAAAGGTCATAGGTGTGCTGAGAAGAAATTATTTTACATAGAATATGAAGAGGAGGAAGAAAAGGATCAAGAAACATCAAAAGAAGAGGATATACGCCAGGACACCACCCCAGAGAAAGAAGAAATGAATCAGACCATATCTTGTAAAGCATTGGAAAGAATTACCACTCCTCAAACTCTCAAGAGAGAAGGACATATCAAGAAGAAAAATGTGCAAGTAGTGAAAGATCACATTGAGAAAGAAGAAATGAATCCAACCATATCTTATAATTCAATGGACGAAATTACCACTCCTCAAACTATCAAGATAGAAGGACACATCAAGAAGAAAAATGTTCAAGAAGTGAAAGATCACATTGAGCATCAAGAAATGAATCCGACCATATCTTGTAAAGGACGGGAAGAAATTACCACTCCTCAAAAGATAGAAGGACATATCAAGAAGAAAGCGGTTCAAGCAGAGAAAGATCACATCGAGCATCAACAACAAGTTCTCCAACTTTTAAAGGATAACGCCACTTTGGTGCAAAATCAAACGAAACAACAGGTAGATCAACATCGCAGTGAAAAATGTTTTGATGTAGGTGATTGGGTATTTTTACTGCTATATCTCAAGCAAGCTATTTATGAGAAGGAAATGTTGGCAATACTACATGCACTTAAAAAATGGCGACCTTACCGAATGAGAATACTCTTCAAGGATGAGGATGTGGAAGCATTGTTTTTTGCTATTTATATTATCCAAACAAATTGGATAACCGAAGCAAGGGATGAATGGAAGAAGGACGAAGAAGTATGGCCACTTATTCAAAAGTTGCAAAAGATCCCAATTCAAGCAATATTGTCAGAAATTGAAGAGGAAGGAAAAATTATATTGGAACCTAGAGCAGTGACAGAAACAAGAACCCGACAGCTACGAAATCGATCAATTTCAGAGTATTTCATCAAGTGGAAGAACTTACCCGCTGAATATTCCACATGGGAGGACAATAATTTTATACAGAAGCATCAAGAACTACTCAAGCGTTGAGGACAACGCTTTTTGAAGGAGAGGGGCATGTTAGGCCCCTATACTACTAGTGTAACCCCCTATTGTTGTTACTATAACCCACTTATTATATTGATGCACCCATGTAGTGCCCATATTGTTACTATTGTGCCACATAGAAGCCCACTATTGTTATTATTGTGCCCTTACATTATTATTGTTATGTCGGCTCTGATTATGTTATAACCCCTTAGACTCCTATATATAGAAAGGAGGTCTTTTCATTTGTATCATCCAAGAATTGTTCATTTATGTAATGTAAAGGAGGTTGCCCCCTCGAAGAGGCTGAATTCTAAGGCGTTGATCTATATTTTCTTGAGCTGGTTCCATAACACCTTTTCCCATTTGTATTGGGTTGTCACATTATTCAATGAATCCTGCAGCTTGTGGGAAACCATGGCCTTTCCTATAAGTGTGGAGTAAATCATTTCTCTAGCATGTTTATGGAACTCTATCTGATCAATGGGATGAACATCCTTGGCCAACACCTCAAAATTTGTCTTTTTATAGTTAGCAGAGGTTTTTGGTTGCTAAATAGTGGGCTACAAAAATGACACCTGCATCTTGCTTGCTTTGATGTCAAAGGCTGAAATCAGTCTAGTCTCGTTTGGTGGTGTAAGCTTGAGGTATTGGGCATATGTCTCTGCCTTCAACTTTTCATTCCTCATCTTTATTTCTTTGAATCTATCTTTGATATCCTTTTCCCTGTCAGCTGGACTGACAAAGGAAGAAACCTCCACAGTATATTGTCTCTCTATCATCTGTGTGTTAGAGGTTGATGATTGTTGTGTTTCACCTGATACAGTTGTTTCTTTACTTCTTTTCCCCATTGTCTCAGTGTCAGTTATGTCCTATGAAGCAATGTTTCCTCCTCTTCAGACACAAGATTCAACTTGGGTATTTTCCTTAGCTCAAACAGCTCATCAATAGTCTCCATGGAAGATGGTGAACACCAGTATTGCAGCAATAATGTTGCAACTCCTGGGACTTCCTACTTTACTTTTATCAAGCCGGTAGTTCGTAACAAACTTGGAAGCGACAATGCTGTATGCACAAGTACTAGCTCTTACTGTAGGTTGTCACTTGGTCAGCTCGCGCAAGATCACTAGGAGTTCAAGCCAACTTCTATGAGGTTCCAAAAGAAGCTTTTAACTGTGATGAAAGAAAGCTAACTCTACAAAGACTATTCTACTTGTAGAAAGAGAAAGAAGACTGGAATGTAAAGCAAACCCTAAAAAACCCTAATTTTTCCAACTAACCCTACTTTTCCAGAAAAAGAGATGAAAACCAATGAAATGAGTTCCATTGACTATTGAAAATGTAAATTACATCTATTCAAGCTATTCCTAGAAGAAAATGAGAAAATAACATCTTTTTTGCGTTTTTATGTGTTTTATGTGAAATTGTTATGCATGTGATTTTGTCTATTTGTGACTGTGGTAGAGGTTTGGTGACAATGGAAGGCGTATTTGGTTTTTGCAGAGGTGTAAGAAGGTGTGGAGGGGCCCTAAGAAGCCTCTGGTAACCTTTTGAAGACTTCCCCTGCAATCAGACTTAGAAAAATCACTCACAGGAAATTCTACGGGAGGATGCAGGGGATCTACATGAGGATGTCGAGAGCTACTTTTAGAGGTTTTGAGAGTGGAAAAATGGTGGGAAAGGGTAGTTGAAGACTAGAGGGATGTGTTGAGGTGTCTTGGGCTTAACAAGGAGGATCAGGAAGGAAAATGATGGTTGGATTTGTTCAAATGACGAGAGGAAAGCTTATGGAAAAAGTGCAGAAATCAGGGGAGATTCATGAAGGACTGTGAATGACTTGTGAAACCTATGAGAAATAAGATGATGTTGGCTGCTTTATTGACGTATTGTGAGTTGAGGTGTGTTGTAAGAGATCTACACATCTAACTGTTGGACTAAGAAAGAAAAGGACTAACTGCATCAAGAAAACAAAACCATAGCTCTTGTTAACCTAATTTCTGACCTAGAAACATGAAGTGCTGAACAGTAACCTCTAAATGGAAAATATTACAAAGAGATTTATTACGGAAACAAGAAATAATCTTGGCAAAATGAATTTTAAGCAACACTTTAACTTTTCAAATCAAATCATCACACTAGAAATTGCATGGAAGAAGCAAAACTGTGTTTTTGGTGGCAACAATAGTGCCTGGACCTTAAATCATGGTCCCAGGAAGGGAGAAAGGAGATTAGGGCCTATTGTTGGCATTTTTGAATCTTAGCCTATCACTTTATTAGCCTACTTCAGCAACTGAAACAAAATCATCTATGCAAACCATAAAAAGAAACCTATTCTAAACAAGGTAAAATGAATTTATGTAACAGAAATTAACTCATGAACTGAAGAAAAAACATATAAGTACAAAGAAATAGGTGCTGGGCAGCTTGGGTTGGGCCCTAACCCAAGAGATTTAGCCATCTGGAAGAAATCAATGTGGGCTCATAAAATATGTCATCTCCATTATCAAAATAAAAGTCACATTACATGAACTGTTCACAAAAATAAGCTCGAAAATGAGATGAACAAGAGCTGCACAAAAGTGCGAAAATTCTACTAATAACTAGCTAACCTTCTGAGGCTCTAAGGCCCCCTATTTATACAAATGGATTCCCCCAACATCCCTCCTAAAATTAAGGGGCTCAGCTTCCCCGTACTAGAGATAGACAACAGTTCTTCTTGACTTGATCGGCTGCCCCCTTGGATGCATCAATGTGGTTGTTTGTGCTCCGAGTTTCTGATGGAGGATTCAAGGTAGGGAGTCATAAATGAGGGGGACACCCTCTTAAAAATGCTCTCCCTTGTTTTCCTCTAATATTGGCTGCCAAATGCTCATTAATCCCTTAACTTTGTCCAAAAATTGACCAAAAATCTGCATAAAGCACACATTAGACTTCATGGCATAATGACTAAACCAATTCACTCTATTAGCATAAATATAATAAAAAACATGAAATAAACTAATGAGAATGGTGGATTAAGCTGATTTAGGAGGCCAAATGAGCCCATATAATTACCCATTTTTGGGGCTCATCGTCACTCCCTTACTGAATGGGTTGCTCATCCTCTAAGCAACTAGTCTATCTCCTCATCCATGATGGCTCTGATGGAGTCCCTAACATCCCATGCTTCTGATGTGATATCCTCCTCTTTATCATGGAATCCTACCTTTCTATCCACCTATTCCCACTGTGTCTGTTCTTCTTCTTCTTTTACACCTTCCAGTAGTCCTAGTAGTGGAGGACTGAATTTGAGGCCAAGCCAATTAGCCTTCAAACTTTGCATAGAGTGCTTATACAGTGGCACCCTCCTCAAGGCTTCTCTCATCCTGTTTGGGGAGTGATACTCCCTGATATGTAGGCTATGTGGCAATGTGTTCCACCTTCTCATGCAGGCATGAATGCAGTCATCTCTAAACAGTCTCTCCATGTCCTCAAAATGTGCAATAGCCTGGGCCTGCTCATTGATATATTTAGGGACACTTTGAGGATTATTTGCAAGGTGTTGGTGGGCACTTATGAGAGCCATGGGGTCTTCTGGTTCATCTTGGATCGTTAAGGGTTCATTTAGCTCTTTTGTCATTAAATTCTTGATTTATGTTGCCCTTTTTTCCTCGTGGCTCATCCAAGATGCCATGGCCATCAGCTGCAAGTCTCCTAACACAACATTGGGGTCCCATAGGTTCATATCAGTAAGGGCCATGTTATGTAAATAAAACTCTTCCAGCTTCACTTTGTCCTCAGCTGAACTATGGTGACATAGATCCATGAATTGGCCATAATCCTAAAAAGGTATGGTGCCTTTCTGGACCAGAGTCTTGATTTGGAACTGGAGCCACTGATCTTTGAGGTAAATTACATATGATTTGGTTGGCTTCCTGCACTGTAGTGCGTCCATAGCCCAACTGGCCATGCAAGCTAATTGGGCTTCTCTTTCCTGTAGCTATCTTCTTAATATTAATACCTCAGTTTCTGCCTGGGTTTCCCTTTCTTGTAGCTAGTTTCTTAACACTTTAGTTTCTACCAGGGTTTCCCTTTCTTGCAGCTGGTTTCTTAACCTTTCATTCTTTACTTCCATGTGAGGTCTTTTGATTGCTTCTGCATGTTTTACAGTGGCCATCTGTCTGCCCATCTCTCTTATCTTTCTCTCCATGTGGCCAATGTCTTCCACTCCTTTGGACTTTGCAATTTGCATCCACCTGTGGCTCCTTACTCTTTCTTTTTCTAGCTCAAAGAAAAGAGGGACTACAAACTTTTGTGGGATGATTTTTCCTCCTTCCAGAAGGTTGTAATAAGAGCCTAAACTAGGCTATGGGTCAGGTTCTGGTATCCCTGCTGTTTCATCCTTCCCCTTGATCTACTCTTCTAGTTTCTCAGTCTCTTGTAGCTTTGACAAGGTCTCCTATAGGGCGGTCTGTGCCTCCTGTAGGACAGTTTTGGAGTCCTGTAGTTTTATCCTTTCCCTCCAAGTGGAAGATCTAGGACTTCCTCGTTCATAAGTGATGGGAGTCCTAGATGGAGATTCCTCCTTTTTGGCAGTAGGAGAATCTTCAATGGTGATAGGATCTTTTGAGGGTGGCTAAGGCTTTCCCATATTTATCTTAGTGCTTTTTCGAGCCTTGAAATACATGGATGGTTGACTTTCTCTCTTTGGTTTGGGCTTATCTGGGGCGCTGTGTAGCAAGAACAACTGCTGCCTCCATTTCCAGTGTTTCAGGAGACACTTCTACCTTTGGTGCTTCTGTTTCTTCTTCATTTGCCGTTTCTGCCTCTAAAGGTTTTGTTTTTTCTATCCTTGTTTTGATTTCCTCCTCTTCTTGTTTAATTTTTGCCGTTTCTTCTGTAGTCTCTGTCTTCACTGATTTAGTATTTTTCCTTTCTACTTTAGTCCTCTTTCCTCGTCTTAGGCTCTTTCTTCTTCTCTACTATGGTCTTATCCTTCTATGTTTCATGTTTTTCTTCCTCTGTTTGGGTTTCTACCTTCCCTGTTTCAGGTTCCTCTTTCTCTGCTTGTGTTTTCTCTTCCTCTTCTCCTTTTTGTTCCTCTCCCTCACTTTCAGATGGACTAAGGTCATATTTGAGGGCTTTCACATCATCTTCCCTTGTCATATTTATAAAAATATCCCAGGCTATGGGAATTGTGAAAGTGTGGAGGGCATATTCCACCAAAAATTTAATTAGCCCATGGTGAGCTAATTGGTCTGGAACTCCTGCCTTCAATTTGGTGCTAGATTCTATTAAGGATTGGAGGAAAAAATAGGGAATACTGAGTTTTCGGGGTGCAGGAAGGTCCATGCCATATCTTAACTCACGCAATAGTCTGAAATGGTACCCATAAACTATGTTGTATCTTCCTTCATAGGAGATGTATTTCATAATTTGATAACTGACCTCATCCCAAGGGTAATGTATACTTGTTCTCCTGATTTTATTTTTGTCCTTCACAAGATGTTCATTAGGCTGGAAAAAGGTTTTCTTGGGAACTTGAACTTGTGGTTTTTCTTCCTTGCTCCAGGGTAGTCCAAGTGGGAGACTGGTAATCTTGCAGATGAATTCTAGAGTGATTTCTATAGTGAGACCCCTGAAACTGACAATGGCATGAGTTTTTGAGAGAGGTTTCAAAGACAAGGTAAATTCCTCTGTTACTTCTTCATCATACCCATGAAGCTTTTCAAAGAAGGGCATCCAATTTGCTCTAGTAAAAATGTCTACCACCTCTGGGTGTTCATGTAGCTTGCTTGAGTTTATAGGTTCCTTCCTCATAAATCCCCCTATCATGGCGTTCAGAGTCTTCTAGAATATCTTAGGTGAAGAGGGAGACAACAAATTTCGAACCCGAAAACAGAGAAAAAACTGAGGCTTTCTTTCAAGAAACAAGGAGAGTTTTTAATGCAATTTTCCTTCCTTCCAAGCTCAATTTTTCTAAACTTGCATTACTCCTTTGCATATGTGAGTATGAAGGTGGTGAAGGAGACAATATCTTAGAAACATAGAGCAGATAAAATTGTGTTTTTCTTAAGAAATAAGCAGACTTGTCAATGCAGTTTCCTTCTTTACAAGCTTAATTTCTCTAAAATTGCATCATTCCTTCATACATGAGAATACCATGGTGGAGAAAGAGAGAACACTTAACCACAGAGAGCAGATAGAAAGGCTGTGTTTTATTTTTTTAAAGAAACATGCAGACTTCTGATTTCGATTCTCCTTCCTTTTCCACTCAATCCTTTGCTTGAAATCACATCAGCCTTTGTATATGTAAATATGCAGAGTGGGTTTATCAGAGCCTACCTCTTCGAGCTCAAATTTGCCATAAAACCATGATTTTTCTTCTGCGAGACTGCTCACTGGCCCTCCTGTAGAAAGGGCTCCTGTAGGGTCTATTTCTGTTCCTGTAGATCCCGATAATGTTCCTATAGAATCTGATAGGCAGAGGGGTTCTGAAAATGACAGAGAGCGGCTATTTCGAGGCTCTGGAGGTGGTAGGTAGCTTGTTACAGTCGAGAGCACGACGATACAAATGAAAACAAAGGTAGTGAGCGCGGTTGAGAGAGCGTACTTAAGCTTACGGGAGAGGTTTATGGTGATGAGATGAGGTGGCAGGAAGAGTACATTACCCTCAATTGGACCGTTTTTCCCCACTACATTGTCATCATGAAACTTTATGCCTCTTTCCCACAATCATTTCCATCATTCACGTTGGAGTTCAAAATATCCGCCATTACCTGTCTTGAGATTCTTATGAGTTGACTGGACACACATGCAGTGTGAACTCCGGTTGAGCATTGTTGAACTAAACGGGAGTGGCCAGTTAGCTGGCTACCAATCTAGTTTAATCACAACCATCCCATTTGTTCATGCAGTTTTGGATCATACAGATGCAAATAGAGGAATGGGTTTATACACTTACCTATAAGCTTAAATGTGCGCGCTATAGTGCTGTTGCATGCTGTTGTGGTCACCAACAACCCCCCTCTTTGTTTAGTATTAGAAATAATATCAAGCAAAGGGGGAC
Organism: Pinus tabuliformis; assembly: GCA_031772625.1. Taxonomy (NCBI): domain Eukaryota; kingdom Viridiplantae; phylum Streptophyta; class Pinopsida; order Pinales; family Pinaceae; genus Pinus; species Pinus tabuliformis. The sequence goes on from CM062818.1 coordinate 1,667,929,704, forward strand.
CCTTAACAAAAAATCTCAAAAATATTTTTATCAAAATTTTTGTATTTAACTCCCTAAAAGCTATATCTCATCGCAAAGAGAGAGTGAAGCATTTTTCTATGCGCGTAAGTAAGCTGTGATGAAGCGATGCGATATTCATCGCATCACATATTTTGAAAGCAACCTTAAAAGAAAAACCTAAGGAATCGCCGATGGCCGATATGCGACGTCGCATATCGCAACGTCGCATAAGCAGCACACAATGAGCAAATGAAAATTGCGATATTGCGATTTGCGATCTTACAAACTGCGATTTTGCGATTTGCGATCTGTGATGAATGAGACCATTAATTGTTGCGATAAGAATCGCAGAAACCACTCATCGCAAAGTTTCTTCGGCATGATCTGTAAACCCAAAATCGAGCGCGCACCTTAAGGGAAATTAATGATTGCATGCCTGAGTATCCAAAGATGATCGTGTTGCGTTTTTCGAAGAGTCAAGTCATTATGAGTGTCATGATTATGCATTCATTACAACTTAAAGCTTTCATGTCAATATTTTCGTCATGTCTCTTTTCCTTTGCGTAAACTGTAAGGCAGCAACTAATATAAATCTATATGCAGGAAACATCTAAGGAAAAGGGGAAAGCGCCAATACTTGAAGAACAGAGAGGAGATGCCTTCGCATATGGATGCCGCATGCAGTAGAGCCACGGATTCCAGAGTATCACTCCATAGACACTGATGAAAATAGACTATCCAAGACTCAGAGTCAAAGGCGCACAAAAGAAGCATGTTTGCAAAAGATCCTGAAGCTCAGATTGGATAAAGCAAAAAGAAAAACGCTAAAAAGGGATGATGCTTCAGAAAAGCCTGGAACAAAGAACGGAAGCAATTTTCAATACGTAAGATTGTTTAGGCAACGAAATCCCTAACTCATTGAATCATTCGCATGGCCAGAAACCAAAATAGCAACAACACAATCAGTTGGAAAGAAATCTGGGTTATACTAAGTATACACACAGCAAATACACCCAGCCAAAGGAAGATTTTCAAAAATATCTTCTAGTTTGTCAGAAAGAGCTGCCAGCTTTTGTTATTTCTACTTTTATCGCTTGAGAAAAAGGAAAAGACAACCAACCGACTCTTTCCAGGCGAACCTCGCATTGCTTACAACACTAAGGAGCAGATACAGAAACAGTTAGAAATTAGATTCAATTTTTAGAAATAAATTTGTTTTAGTAAAAGGGCAGTCATTTGAAAGCCGTTCCCTAAATTTGTGTAATTAAGATTAGTTAGTTAGTAGTATTTAACCTTCTCATGGCATTTGGAGAAGGGTCTGGAAATTTGTCAAAAAACTTGTCCTCAGAACATGCACTTTTGCACCCTCGGAGGTGGTTTTTGATGAATGGATGGATCAAGATTTATTTATGTTTGCAATTTAATGTCTGCTACTGATGTTGCACTTCTGTACTCTTAGTAGATGTTAGAAGTAAGTAGAGATAAATCATTATTTCTTGAAGTTTGTGAGTAAAATCAGTCATAAATGGTACTTTTATCTCTTGATTAGTTTCTGCTCATATTCTCTGAGTGATATACAGCTGAGTTGTTTATATGTTGATGTATGAATGTCTGGGTTACCATTTGGCACTTTTGTACGGTGGGATCATTTGTTTGTGCTTAACATATGAATAATTTATCATGCGATATGTTGTTCACAACTGTTTTGCCTAAATTCTTATGCAGAATGGTTTATCTTAATTGATTTATATTCTTATGATAGCTGAATGATCTTTATTACCAGTTATTGTATGAAATCTTTTTAGATCGCATGATGAAAGAATCCTACCCCGGGTTAGTATAGATTAGATGTGTTGTTTTTGTTAGATTACAGTAGCATAGAGTCAGCTTAGAGTTTAGAATTAGATTAGCTTGAAATTACCTTTAGATTAGCATCATCAAAATCTACACACACACACACATCCTTTAAATTGGGAAGCTGGTCCCATCATCCCCAGTCGGACCCGCTACACCAAACGAGCAAGGAGCCGCCAACCAGGTTCCGGACCGGGTGGGTATCCCCCTTGTTGTTGACCCGATTTTGGGGCCCTCAACATATTTGGCGCTAGAAGGAGGGCACGAACTATGAATGGCAACTAAGTCAAAATCCAAATACCATTCTAAGAGTAAATCACCCTCATCAACTCCCCCGACTTCTCCAATACGGTTAAACCCGGAGTTAGAAGTCGCTTGAGTATCCACCGCTGCTACTGGTGAGCTCCAGTATTGTAGCAATAATGCTACAACTCCTGGGGCTTCCTGTCTCTCATTTTATCAACCCGGTAGTTCGTACAAACTTGGAAGCGACGGTGCTATATGCACAAGTACTAGCTCTTGTCGCAGCTGTCACTTGGTCAGCTGGCACAAGTCCGCTAGGGCTCAAGCCAACTTCTATAGGCTCTCAGAAGAAGCTTGCTAATTGATGGACGAAAGCTATTCTCAAAGGAAAGCTACTTTACTTGAAAAAAATGAACTGAAAGAAATCAAAGCATGTAAACCTAGGAAACCCTAATTTGACTAGTCTAACCTCTACAATGCAAAGAATGTAAATGCAACTTCTACCAATGCTGTCATTACCTCTAATAAGTGAAAATGCATGGATCTAAACTACTTGCATCATGAAAGTTATGTTTTTGTATTTTTCCTTTAAGTGTACGGAATGATTGTGATTTTGTGCTAATTAGGGTTTGGTTGTGCAGATGGGATGGAGAAGGAAGGAAAGCGTGGGACAGGTTGGGGAGGCTAGGAGAGGTCCCTAGGGATCCTTGGCATCCATCCACAGAGGTTCCTCGCATTCAGATGCTCAGCAATCGAGAGAGTGGCCTCCTACAGGATGGCTGCAGGGGATCCTACAGGATACTCTGGTTTCTACAGGATGTCTACAAATGGCTACAGGATGACCTACCGTGAGTGTTTGGCGTGATGGAGGAATGATGAAATGGTAGAGGGAGATGTGTAAGGTAGGGATGAGGCTGGTGATGGCTGTAGAAGTGGAAGAATAGGATGGGAAGTGAGTGCAGGGAGGAGGTTGGAAGGTAAAGGGCTATGTCAACGAAAGGGCTAGAGAATGGAAGTACGTGAGGAGTGAAAGACTTTGGGAGATAACAGAGCGGAGCAGGGATCAAAGATGTGTTTGCATGCGTGATCAAGATGGAGGAGAGAGTAATGGAACGAGAGAGAGCAGTGTAAGTGAAACAAATGCTTATGATTGCCACCAATCCAAAAATGCATTAACCTAAACTACCTGTGCTTGTAAATTCAATGAACAGCAATTCAAAACGCGAAGGAGAATGTGCATGAAGCTGTGATGAAGGAATGTGGTGCAGGTGTGAATCATGTGGGAGCATCTAACATAACGTGACTGTGTTTGCAGCAATCATGGAATAAAGAAATGCGTATTTTTGGTGGTTAGTCATGGACTTCACTCCAATCCCAGATGAGATGGCAGTGAGCCTTAATAACCTTTTTGTTGGAGCTCCAATCGATTATATCTATCCTCTGCTACACTAAGCAAGTGGAAACAAATTCACCATAAGCAACTCCTATCTAGCTCATGAAAAAGACCAACTTAACAACCTGTAATTCGAATTGCATGTGCAAATGAAAAGCTCAAAATGCTGAAATGAAATGGAAACAACACTACAACAGAGGGGATCTATGGCTCTCAGGTTGGGCCCTAACCTGAGAGCTATAGTCTCCTTAAGAAAACTCAGAACTAGATCAAAATCTGCCTTCTTTATTCATAATCTGATATCATGCCAAATTGGCTTACAAAAAGGAACGGAAACTGAGCTGTGCTCCAAAATTACAATAGCAATACGAGAGTTTCAACAACCTATCCAAGGCTAAGGCCTCTATACTTATACAAAAACGATGATCCAACAAGTGTCCTTGATTTTAGGAGCTCGGCTGTCCAACTAGAGTTTAACTGCTGATCCTGTAGGACGGTCATAACTGCTGTTCCTGTAGAGCAGTTTATGACTGCTATTCCTGTAGAACAGCTGGCTGCTTCTAAGCTTGGAGGGGAGATGGAGTGGAGCTCGGAGTTCTTGGTGGGAATCACGAGGAATGTCCCTAAGACCGTGGACATCCTTTACTAACAACCAGCAGTGCCACCTCATTGTCTCCTTGTCTCCTTTTTCGTTGTCTTTTGCTCCCTTTTAATGCCAAAACCTGGAATCATAATGCATTAGTCACGTAGATAGAGTGCCTACCCTTCTTCCTACAAACAACATGAATAAACTAAGAAATGCATGCATAAGCAATAAAAAATGAATGGTTTGAGCAAGTAGAATAGGCCAAAATGAGCCCAAATTGTACCAAAATTGGGGCTCATCAGCTACCTACCCTAATATATCAGACCAACTGATCATTGAACCCCCTGAAATTCAAAATTTGGTTCGTAAACTCCAGGGATTCTCTATTTTTTCTCAGAAGTATGATAAATCTCACAGCAGCGTGACTTCGCAGTACAATCCTGCTCATCCCCTGACCAGATTGAAGAGTGAAAAGTTTGGTATTCAACCAAGTGAACTCCCTCTCCCTACTAGGAAAAGAGCAAGGAAAACACCACCAGAGTCTGACCATGAGACTCTTTCATCTACTTCGTCCATTTCAACCCCCTCACCGCGAAGTCAACCACCCACATCCTCATCCCAAATCACTCATCCATCTTCCACAACCCTTCCTCTTCAATCATCAAAGATCATAATATCTTCATCTCCTCAGCATCAGGGCCCGTCTTCTGCATTTTCATCAACTAGCGGCTCAACGATGGCCCAGTCTCCATGGAACAATCCTGGAGCGGTTTTGATGCCTCCACCCCTGAGCCCAATACCGGCCCATCCCGAGAAATGGCTACCTAAATTCAATCCAGAAACAGGCATGCTAGCCGAAGAGCATATCAATAATTTCATGCTTTCTATTAATCTCAACGGAGTTACCAACGAAGATGTTGTCGTCCGGCTTTTTCCTTATACAATGCAAGGAACAGACGGGTCATGGTACTTTTCGTTACCTTCCGGGTCCATCACAAGTTGGGACATTTTTCAAAGTCAATTCCTCACCAAGTTTGGCGATGACAGATCGACAGCGACATTGATCAATGACCTATCTAATCTTAAAGCTGAGACTAGAGAACCCATTAAAGATTTCAATTTACAGTTCAATAAGATCCTCAACAAAATTCCCGTTGCTTCTCAACCCAGCGAGGAAGTAAGATGTGAATGGTACATACGGCCTTACCATCAAACTTGGCTATCTTCGTAGATAGGGCAAACAAGACGACCTTAGTTGAAAACTTAACTGAGGCATTAACAGTAGAAAAACGCGTAGTTGCCCTAGAAAAGAGATCTGCAATAGAAGAACGCAAATCTAAGAAAGTCTCTTTTAAAGAAGACACCAAGAAGAAGCAAACGAAAGATCCTTTCGATATGGAAGGATTACAAAAAGTGTTAAAGGCCATGTCCAATGAGATGATTGACATAAGAAAGCAAGTAGCAGAAACTTCTTCAAAAAAGCCCTACAGATCTTTTAAAAGAAATCTTCCCATGGAGATGAAACCACCCAATGCTGTCTCAAATGTCGAATCTGAAGAAGAAGAAGAAGAAGAGAATACCACTGAAAGGCAGACCGATGATGAAGAAGTTGTGGAACTACAAGGAATGTGGGATTTCATCCTCCCACAAGAAGAAGATCAAGAAGCATTTCCGGTTAGCACACGAAGCAAAAATCAACTTGATCCTCCCCAAACTACCCCTGAACAGAAGGGCGCAAGCCCTGCAACAAAAGATAAGGTCGCAACAAAGAAAACAACTGCTAGAGCGACCCAATTTAGCCCAGTCCAATCAGATCAGGCACCTCCATCAAGAACACTGATAGTGTTGGATGAAATGGAGTACAACATTATCGATGACATGAAAAAGACTAGGGCTAATATCACTCTTTACGAATTGAGCAAATTGAAACATCAACAGAAAATAATGATGAAAGAATTACATGTCGTGCCTACTACATCTTTACCTACAGCTGTAGCTTCCCACAACATGGGAAGAACTCCAACCAACATGATCAATAAGATTGATCCAAATGACATTGCCTTGATTGGAGGAAGATCAAGCTCTCATACTCCTCCTTTTCTTCTCACTTATGAAATTTTCAATAAAAACGTGCACAATTGCTTGGTTGATTCTAGTGCTTCAACGAATATTTTACCCAGATCAATATGTGCCAAATTGAATGTTCAGCCACAAAAATCCGCAGTGCTCATAGTTCAACTTGATCAATCTCAAGTAGAAGTGATTGGTGAACTTAACCAGGTGACCATAAGATTGTCGTCTAACCCGAAATTATGCCAGGTTATCGACATTCTAGTAGCTGATATCCCTGAATTCTATGGTTTAATTCTTAGCAGGGATTGGTCCGAAAAACTCCACGGATATTTCTCAACTGACTGGTCGCACATGTGGTTACCCTACAACGGTAAACCCAATCAAATAAAGGTTGAACGAGAGTTGCACCAAAAATACATAGTGACTGAATTGGAAGGAGAGAATGAAGCAATAGCATACAACAACAGTATCATAGGAAATTACTCAGTAGATTCTTTCCTCGACAATTTCAATGCTCACACCTCACCTTACTTAGAAAATTCAGTTTTGTCCCAAGTTGAAATTTTTTCCCAAACTGATGATTCAAAGTGTTTTAAATTTTTAGATAACTCTGTAAATACATCTTTTTTTTGGAAATTATATTTTGATAGCTCTAAATCTAATGAGGGAGCAGGAGCAGGATGCGTTCTGATTAGCCCAGACGGAAACAAGACCATGCTTACATGCAGACTTGAGTTCGATTGCACAAACAATACAGCGGAATACGAAGCCTTGGTGCAAGGCCTATACAAAGCAATCGGGATGAATGTTAAGTATCTTCAAGTCATTTAAAGCACTATCAATCTTTAGTACAAGATCTGACTTCACATTTCATAGCATTCAATATTTCGTCAATCCCAAGACTCCAAAATGCGAGTGCAAACCTGTTAGCTAACGTAGCCTCTAGACTTATTCCCTCCGAAGATTTTAGTCCCGATAGGTTCTCAATAGAATTAATTTTTAGACCATCCATCCCTGACAACATCACCAACTGGAGAGTATTCAACGACGACCCTGACATTGTAAATTTCCTCACTTCTGAAGGATCCTACTCAAATCAAATAATTGACGAAGACCATCATGATCACCAAATTCAAAAAAATAGCACTGATAATGCTATACCTAAATCGGTGGTTAAGTTAGAAGATTTATATGATTTGAAAAGTCGGTTTAAAAGGTCTGCCAATTCTAAACTCTACAGCTCAACTCTGAATTATGAATTAGTGAACCTAGGAACCGATCAGAAGCCGCAAAACGTTAATCTGGGCCACGGCCTAGCCCATGAAGAAAAATCAGCATATATCCGTCTTCTGAGACAATACAAAAACGTTTTTGCATGGAATTACGATGAGCTGAAGACATACAACACTTCTATCATTCAACACACTATCCCTATGATTGACAATGAAAAACCTGTCCAGCAGAAGCTCAGAAAAATCCACCCCAACTTAGAAAATCAGATAAAGACTGAGCTAAATAAGTTGTTGAGAGCCAGAATAATTTTCCCCGTCAGACATTCCAAATGGGTATCCAATATGGTGCCCGTTAGAAAGAAAAACAGAGATATTCGAATCTGTATTGATTTCCGGAATCTCAACAAAGCCTGTCAGAAAGACAATTTTCCCCTCCCACCTATGGAGCAAATACTACAGGTAGTAGCGGGCTCAGAATTAATGTCTTTCCTGGATGGATTTTCAGGATACAATCAAGTGCTGGTACATCCCGATGACCAGTTAAAAACCACATTCCGAACCAAATGGGGCACATACGCATATCGGAAGATGCCATTTGGTCTGATCAATGTCGGCGCTACCTTTCAGAGAGCCATGGACATCGTGTTTAAAGGTTTAGTCAATAAATCGGTAGTGATTTACCTGGATGATATAACAGTGTACTCCAAGAAGCGAAGCGACCATCTCAAAGACTTGAAACAAATCTTTCAAAGATGTTTAAGGTATGGAATTTCACTTAACCCAAAGAAATCTTTTTTCGCATTAAGTGAAGGGAAATTGCTCGGATTCATAGTGTCGAAATCTGGTATTCACATTGAACCTGACAGAATCAAAGAAATTTCTGAAATATCCATTCCCCATAACAAAAAGACCAAGCAATCTTTCCTTGGACAAATCAATTTTGTAAAAAGGTTTGTCCCGTATTTTTCACGTATTATTTCTCCTTTACAAAATATGATAAAAAAGAATTCAAATTTTAAATGGGGCCTAGATGAGCACGAAGCATTCAACTTGATCAAACAAGCTATCATCAACGCTCCATCTTTAGCTACCCCAAATTTTTCAGAATCCTTTATCTTATACACTTTTGCCTCAGAGAAATCTTATGCTGCAATTTTAACTCAAGCAAATCAAGAGAAGGCGGAAGCTCCAATCGCATTCTTTAGCTCGAACTTACAAGGTGTTGAGCTCAATTATTCAGACGTGGAGAAACAAGCTTATGATGTTTTCAAAGCGATCAAATATTTCAGAACTTTCTTACTTAAAGCCCATACCAAATTTGTCTTACCGTTTCCAACAGTAAGGAACCTGTTGGTACAAAAGGATGTGGGCGAAAAGAGGGCGAAGTGGATTACCGCTTTACAAGAATACGATCTTGAGATCAAACCAACAAACATCGTAAGAGGTCAAGGCTTCTGCAAGATGTTAGCTGGATCATCGCAAATTCCTGAGAACTCATCTGAAGAGGTACATACATATGAGGTAAGCCTAAACGACGCAGAATCATTATATGCAGACACCATTTATTATCTTAAAAACGGGTATGCTCCATCACACCTAGATCACACCAAGAAAAGAGCTCTGAGATTGAAAGCTAAACAATACCAGCTCATAAATGATGTTCTGTTTAAAAGGAATTACGATTCTGTACTTCCTAGGTGTCTTGAGAAAACTGAAGCCGAAAAGGTTTTGCAGGAACTCCACGATGGACCAGCAGGTGGACACTATGCTGGAGAAACTATTGCGCATAAGATCTTACGTGCAAGATATTATTGGCCCACGCTGTTCAAAGACTCATACAATTACGTAAGGAAATGCCAAATCTGCCAGACTGCTGCAGGGAAACAAAAGAAATCATCCATGCCACTACAGCCGGTTAACATCGAGCAACCATTCAGCCAATGGGGCTTGGACATAATAGGTGAGATCGTTCCTCACTCTTCTAAGCAGCATAGGTATATCCTCACGGCAACAGATTATTTTACTAAATGGGTAGAAGCAGTTCCTCTCAAGACAGTTAATTTTGAAAACATTATTGAATTCATAGATCAATTTATCATCACTAGGTTTGGATTTCCAACGGCCTTAATGTTTGATAATGCATCATACTTTTCTGGAAATGAAATGACTGAGTTTGCACTTAAAAGAGGGTTCAAACTGAAGTATTCCGCCAACTACTATCCGCAAGGTAACGGGTTGGGTGAATCAACAAACAAAAACCTAATCAGGATTATTAAAAGAACAGTTGACCAAAACCAAAAGAATTGGCACAAAGCGCTGGTTAATGCTTTATGGGCAGACAGAATTACAAAGAAAGCTTCGATCGGCACTTCTCCCTTTAATTTAGTTTATGGGAAAGAAGTGGTTCTTCCTACTCACTTAGTCATTCCCTCTTTGTCTTTAGTACAACACATCGATGAAGTATCTACTTCCTCTTTGCAATTGAGACAAATGGAGATAATCAAACTAGAAGAACAACGAGAACAAGAAAAGAAAACCCATGCTCACAACCAAGCGCTAATAAAATCCTCTTTTGACTCAAACATCATAACCAGAAATAACTTTCAGATGGGAGATTTAGTTTTGAAATGGGATAAGGCTCATTAAGAAAAGGGCAAGCATACAAAATTTCAGAAGCTGTGGCTTGGTCCTTTTCAGATTGTAGAAGTCATAGGCCCATCGACGTTTGTGTTGCAGGATTTGGCAGGTAGAAGAGATTCTTTGCCTGTGAATGGACAGATTCTTAAAATGTGTTTTCCATAAGAAGATCATTCTTCTATTTTTGTAGGATAGTTTTAGTTTGTTTTATTTATTTATTTTGTTTTTCTCTTTCTTATAAATAAAACCGGTTGTAAGCGATCATTGAAAAGGATTCATGAAAGAGCACACTAACTCTCTATCAGATTTTGATTTCACTTGTACAAATAGCAAAACTTTTCGTAAAATTTGATTTTTATTATTGACAAATAGAGTTAACTTTACCCTGAATATGATATTAGTTTCAACCTCTGAAAATACTTTGATGAAAGTAACCTTTGGTTTATGTCAGCGCAATGAAAGGTATCATCAATAATAAAATAAATATTCTCTGTAAAAGTTGTTGTTTTCAAACTCTATTATTGTCGTCCAGAGCTTTCTTAAGGAAAAACAATGACTTCCTCCCTGCAAAAGGAAACCGCAACATTCAGAGAAACAATCCGAGAAAACACTATATCTCAAAGAATAAGAGGTCTCATCACGAGCCGACGTATCATGATCATAGATATTATAACTTGCTGACTTTGCCAAAACTGTCTATCAAAACAGGGCAACGACTCAAGATTGTTGCAATCAAAAGACAAGGGGTCTCATCACGAGCCAGCTTGTTCAGTAAAAGTGTAAATCAAGTGAATGACTGTGTCATAATTTGGCCACCAAACCAAGACATTGTTCTTTAGAGAATAAAAAAGGAAAAAGTTTCAAAAAGGATTTTTCTCTAAAGTGTTGTAAATAACCTCAAGCAGGAAAAAGGATCATTGCTGGATAACATGGTAACCCTGTCGAGGCTATGGACGCTTGCGGGCATCAGAGGCTCTACCTACGACAAATGAGCATATTTTAAAAGCCAGTACGTAGAGAAGACCTTATTTTTTCTTTAAAAAGGACCGAGTAATGTCTGGTATGAATGCAAGAACTAAGCTAGGGAAGAAGACAATTGGACAAAAAGAAAGGTTGAAACAAAGTATCATTGACAGAATGAGGGGTAATCTACTCTATCTGTCCATAACAAAATTTAGGCATATGAAAATTTTTCTGTTTCGGAAGTGGAAATGTCAATAGAAAAGCAGAGATAACTGGTTCTTCACAGTGAATCACCATTGTTGTGGTCACCAACAACCCCCCTCTTTGTTTAGTATTAGCAATAATATCAAGCAAAGGGGGACCCTTAACAAAAAATCTCAAAAATATTTTTATCAAAATTTTTGTATTTAACTCCCTAAAAGCTATATCTCATCGCAAAGAGAGAGTGAAGCGTTTTTCTATGCGCGTAAGTAAGCTGCGATGAAGCGATGCGATATTCATCGCATCGCATATTTTGAAAGCGCCCTTAAAAGAAAAACCTAAGGAATCGCTGATGGCCGATATGCGACGTCGCATATCGCAACGTCACATAAGCAGCACACAATGAGCAAATGAAAATTGCGATATTGCGATTTGCAATCTGCGATCTTACAAAATGCGATTTTGCGATTTGCGATCTGCGACGAATGAGACCATTAATTGCTGCGATACGAATCGCAGCAACCACTCATCGCAAAGTTTCTTCGGCATGATCTGTAAACCCAAAATCGAGCGCGCACCTTAAGGGAAATTAATGATTACACGCCTGAGTATCCAAAGATGATCGTGTTGCGTTTTTCGAAGAGTCAAGTCATTATGAGTGTCATGATTATGCATTCATTACAACTTAAAGCTTTCATGTCAATCTTTTCTTCATGTCTCTTTTCCTTTGCGTAAACTGTAAGGCAGCAACTAATATAAATCTATATGCAGGAAACATCTAAGGAAAAGGGGAAAGCGCCAATACTTGAAGAACAGAGAGGAGATGCCTTCGCATATGGATGCCGCATGTAGCAAATCCGCGGATTCCAGAGTATCACTCCACAGACACTGATGAAAATAGACTATCCAAGACTCAGAGTCAAAGGCGCACAAAAGCAGGATGTTTGCAAAAGATCCTTAAGCTCAGATTGGATAAAGCAAAAAGAAAAACGCTAAAAAGGGATGATGCTTCAGAAAAGCCTGGAACAAAGAAAGGAAGCAATTTTCAATACGTAAGATTGTTCAGGCAACGAAATCCCTAACTCATTGAGTCATTCGCACGGCCGGAAACCGAAATAGCAACAACACAATCAGTTTGAAAGAAATCTGGGTTATACTAAGTATACACACAGCAAATACACCCAGCCAAAGGAAGATTTTCATAAATATCTTCTAGTTTGTCAGAAAGAGGTGCCAGCTTTTGTTATTTCTACTTTTATCGCTTGAGCAAAAGGAAAAGACAACCATACGACTCTTTCCAGGCGAACCTCGCATTGCTTACAGCACTAAGGAGAAGATACAGAAATGGTTAGAAATTAGATTCAATTTTTAGAAATAAATTTGTTTTAGTAAAAGGGCGGTCATTTGAAAGCCGTTCCCCAAATTTGTGTAATTAAGATTAGTTAGTTAGTAGTATTTAACCCTTCTCATGGCATTTGGAGAAGGGTCCGGAAATTTGTCAAAAAACTTGCCCTCAGAACATGCACTTTTGCACCCTCGGAGGTGGTTTTTGATGAATGGATGGATCGAGATTTATTTATGTTTGCATTTTAATGTCTGCTACTGATGTTGCACTTCTGTACTCTTAGTAGGTGTTAGAAGTAAGTAGAGATAAATCGTTATTGCTTGAAGTTTGTGAGTAAAATCAGTCATAAATGGTACTTTTATCTCTTGATGAGTTTCTGCTCATATTCTCAGAGTGATATACAACTGAGTTGTTTATATGTTGATGTATGAATGTCTGGGTTACCATTTGGCACTTTTGTACGGTGGGATCATTTGTTTGTGCTTAACATATGAATAATTTATCATGCGATATGCTGTTCACAACTGTTTTGCCTAACTTCTTATGCAGAATGGTTTATCTTAATTGATTTATATTCTTATGATAGCTGAATGATCTTTATTACCAGTTATTGTAAGAAATCTTTTTAGATCGCATGATGAAAGAATCCTACCCCGGGTTAGTATAGATTAGATGTGTTGTTTTTGTTAGATTACAGTAGCATAGAGTCAGCTTAGAGTTTAGAATTAGATTAGCTTGAAATTACCTTTAGATTAGCATCATCAAAATCTACACACACACACACACACATCCTTTAAATTGGGAAGTTGGTCCCATCATCCCCAGTCAGACCCGCTACACCAAACAGGAAAGGAGCCGCCAACCAGGTTTCAGACTGGGTGGGTATCCCCCTTGTTGTTGACCCGATTTTGGGGCCCTCAACACATGCCTAGACTTTGGTGCTATGTCCATGTATTTTTGCTGCCATATGCTCATGGCTTCTGGATAGGTAGCTCAGTTTCCTTGTACAGGTGATCTTCAATGAAGATCTAGTTTCTTACATGTTTTACATACCTGTGGCTGCACCGATTCTGCTTCTGGAGCTTTATTTTTAAGGGGATCAGCTGCTACAAGAATCCTACAGGAATTCTTGTAGCTACTTCTCCCTTTAGAATTTTTAGCTGAGGTTTATGCAGAGACTTGGGAGGAGCCTATTGAAGATTCTGATGGTCATGGAGAAGCAATCAGTAAGCTGTAGGTAAGTGGTAGGGATGCTATTTTTTTTCTCTTTTTTTTTTTTAAGGATTTCTGTGTTTTATTTGCAGGGAGGAAAGAAACGATTAGAGATGTGGTGGTGCAGGCATGGAATGGAGGGTTATGATGATAGGTGGTTGTAGGATGGCCCACAGGCCGTTTTTGAAAGTTTCCAACTCCTCAATCCCTTCTTTGACTTGACTTCGAGCTCTTTGTGATTTCTATAGGAGCCTCCTATAGAACACATAGTGCTTCCTGTAGGATGCACAGATTTCATAAAAAGCGATACCAGGGGATGGAAAAAGATAAAAACGATGGAATAGGGCTTAGAAGAGATGTAATAGGCTTGTGGCATGTCCCCTTTTCCTCTGTGGTCCTCCTGCAACCTGAAATGCACTCAAAAGAAGTTTTTTTTTTTAAGAGACAACTAAGGTGCCTCTAGGAGGTTTTCACCCTATCTGCCTGCCTTGGGCGCCTCTAGGAGAGGTTTTGACCTAGGGATTTTTATTCTCCTCATTTTTTTCATCTCTGAGTTGCCTCAAGAGAGGTTTTCAACCCCAGGATGGGACTCAAGCGCCTCATAGAGGTTTTCACTGGAGTATATATATATATATATATATATATATATAATGAGTGGGTGAAGTGGAGGCAAAGGTTTGCTCCACTACCAACACTATTTTACTCATCTCTTCAATGAATTCTTGCTTAGAGAGGGGCTTCTTGTAGATTTTCAACCTATACCCATTGAAAAGCATGGAGATGGCTTCCTCATCAATAGTCCTGATCATAACTGAGCCATTGTCATTGCATTTTTCTATAATGTATGGTCCTAGCCATCTCCTTATTATCTTGCCCTTGAAATCTTTATACCTTGAGTCATACAGCAACACCCAATCTCCTTCTTGGAATTGTTTCTCCTTGATGCTTCTGTCGTGCCATATCTTCCTTTGCAGCTGGATTACTTCTGTGTGGAGAAGGGCCTACAATCTCTGTTCATCCAATCCATTAAGCTGGAGTAACCTTTCCTATTGTGCATGGATGAGATATAAGTACAGCTAGGCTACCATCCTTAGTGTATTGTATTCAAATTATATTGACAACAGAGCCTTCTTTCCATAGACCAGCTCATAGGGTGTGAACCCTGTGGTGGTCCTTGTGGTGTTGTAGGCCTAGGTGGCCTCAACTAATCGATCTGCCCAATATTTCCTGCTGCTACTCACTACCTTGGTCAAAATTTCCTCCAAAGCTCTGTTGGTGACTTCCACCTGTCCATTGGCTTGTGGATGGTAGGGGGTGGAAGTCTTGTGCTTGATTTTATGATGGATGAGCAGGTCTTCAATCAGATTGGAGGTGAACTGAATGCCTTGATCTGTAACTAGTTCTCTTAGATACTCGAACTTATAGAATATGTTCTCTATTAAAAACTCAACTAATTTTTCTTCGGTTGCTGCCTTGATTGCCTTTGTCTCTGCCCATTTCATCAGATAATCGGTGCACATAATGATGTATTGTTTCTGGTTTGAAGGAGGGTTGATAGGACCCATAGAGTCCATGCCCCACTTCTCAAATGGCTCAAAAGTCACTTGAGGTTGCAAGGGCATCTCATCCTTTGGAGTAGGTTTTCCCATTCTTTGACACCGATCACATTGGCTGATATATCTCCTCACATCTTGATGAAGAGTGCGCCAATAGTAACCTGCTTGTAGAATTTTGAAGGCAGTCCTCTTTGCTGCAAAATGGCCTCCACAGGGCCCATCATGACAGGTCAAGAGAATGTCAAAAACTTCCTCCTCCCTGACACATCTTCTCAAAACCTAATCTGGGCCAAGTTTGAAGAGATTGCCCCTAATCCAAGTGAAAGGGGCACTTTTCCTCACGATCTTACTCTTCTCTTTTGGGGACACGTGTGGTGAGAACTATGCTGAAACCAAGTAATTAGCTATATCAGCAAGCCATGGAGAGAGTACCGAGATAGAAAATAGGTGTTCATCTGGTATCTGACCATCCACCATTCCTTCTTCACATGCAGGCATATTTATTCTAGACAAAAAGTTAGCAACAAAATTTTCCTTACCAGGCTTATCAACAATGGTTAGATCAAATTGTTGCAATAAAAGCAACCACCTAATAATGTGAGCATTCACATCCAGTTTGTTCATTAAATACCTAATTGCAGCATGATCAGTGTGTACAAAGGTTTGATAGCCTATGATGTAATGTCTGAATTTATTTAAGGAATGTACTACAACTAGGAGTTCCTTCTCGGTTATCGTGTAGTTCAACTCTGCCTTTGACAAATTTTTACTTATAAAGTATATGGCATAAGGTAACTTTTCATCAATTTGCCCTAAGGTTGCTCCTATTTCTTTGTTCGAGGCATCTGTGTGAATGTGGAAAGGTAGGGCCCAGTTTGGACCTCTCAAAATTGGGGCAGTCACAAGTTTACTTTTCAAGGTATCTAGGGCTTCTTGAAAGTTGTTAGTCCGTATGAACTCAACATCTTTCCTCAAAAGGCCAAACAATGGAGAGGCTAGCTTACTGAAATCTTTAATGAATCTTCTATAATATCCCGCTAAGCCTAGGAAACTTCGGACATCCCTCATCTTTTGAGGAGGTGGAACGCTTTGGATGATGGCAATTTTGTTGGGGTCCACCTGTAATCCTTGCTTAGAGATTGCATGACCTAGCACAGTCCCTTCAGTCATCAAGAATTCATACTTTTCCAGACTGAGGGATAGGTTCATTTCAATACACTTGTCCAAAACTTTTCCTAGGTTAGACAAAGATTCCTGGAAGTTAGAACCATAAGGAGTAAAATCATCCATATACATTTCCACTGCATCATGAACTAGTTCAGAGAATATACTCAATACTGCTCTCTGGAAAGTGGTGGGAGCATTGCACAAACCAAAAGGAAGGACCTGATATGCAAAGGTACCCCAAGGACAAGTGAAAGTGGTCTTATCTTGGTCATCTAGGCTGATTTGGATCTAATTGTACCCGCTAAACCCATCTAGAAAGGAGAAAAAAAATTTCTCCACCAGACCATCTAACACTTGATCTATGAAAGGCAAAGGAAAATGGTCCTTCTTGGTGGCCTTGTTCAGTTCCCAATAATCGACACAGATTCTCCACTTACCATTTTTCTTTGGCACTAGCACCAAAGGAGAGACCCATTCACTATCAGAGATGGGGTAGATGAATCTTGCATCCAGTAACTTTTGCAATTCTTCCTTGACAATGTTTTTAAGGGCTGTATTCATCCTCCTTTGAGGCTGCCTGACTAATTTGGAATCTTCCTTGACGTAAATGTGATGAGTACAGACTGAAGGGTGCACTCCCGTCATCTCCTTATAGCTCCATGCGAAGGCATCCAAATGGTTTCTCAATAAGCTACATAGTTCCTTCTCCTGAGGGTTGGATATGGATGAGTTGATTTTCAAGGTTCTCTCTGGGTCGAACTCTATATTCTTAACTCGGAGAGAGGTCGGGTCCGCCACACAGAAATCAACTAAAGGATTGTCTTGGGTTTCTTTCACTAGCTCTTCTAATGGGAACATACTGGGGGGTGGATTCTGAATCAAGTTTTCAATGACACCATCCTCAATTTGTGGTTCCTCCCCCCCCCACCCCCCATGGTAGCTTCTACTACACACAGTGGTGTAGAATAGACCTCATCTTCATCTTCCTCCTCCAACCAAAGAGGTAGATCATGTTTTGACAAAGGTTGGGCAGGAGGGTATAGGACTAGCTGCTTGGACATATACCCATTCTTGATTGTATGTTCCTAGCTCGACAGCTGATGTAGGCATCTACAGTAGCCAACCAGGGTCTTCCTAGGATGGGAGGATATCTAGTGAGCTTTGCCTTCAGCTGGAGAACCAGGAAATCCACAGGGTACTCCTAAGAATCGATGGAGACCATTACATATTCCATAATCCCTTCAGGGGTCACAGTGGAGTGGTCTACTAACTGCAGTACTATAGTGGTATTTCACAAGGAGCCCTGGAGGTTGAGCTTGAGCATAGTGTCCTTTGTCATCACATTAATGGCAGCCCCAAAATCAATCATGGTATGGGGAATTCTAGTGCCATTGATGTGGACATCGACTGTTGGGCTTCCAGGGTCTCGATACTTCGGACAGATTACCTGCCCCAACATCAGATCAGACAGTTGTCCTATGACATTGATGGTTGGGGCATCTCTCTTGCACCTGCTTGGATGCCTGAAGCATTTCTCTTTGATCATCTTGTTGTATAGGTACATCCTTTATGGCTTGGAGAAGTGGTATCTTTACACATAATTGTTTCAATTATCCCAGAAGTTCAGTTTCTTCTGGGGTAGGCTGTGTTGTTCAAGATAATCTCTAAGGAAAGGGTGGAATTGTTTTCGGTTCACTTTCCTCATTATCTTCCTCATCCTCCTTAGGGGGAGGTTGGCTATCTGAGAGAACCTTCCTAGATCGTAGGTTAATCTCCTGAATCTCCACAACATAGGTTGGGCATGATGGTTCCCCACTATATACTTGCTGAGCCTGTCTGTTATTCGGGTTTGGGTTCAGTTGAACAGACATTTGGGATTGCCTTGGTGGAGGAGGAGGCAATGGTTTTGGTTGAGCAGGTGGTGGAGGCAAAATAGCAGGAGGAGAGTTGTACTGGGGCCTCCACCCATGATGAGGTGCATTCCATTGACGCTATGGCTGAGCATAAGAGTGAAATGAATGAGCAGCTAGTTGAGCATGATATTGAGATGGATATGACCAAGGAGGAGGTGTGGACTAGGAAGGATGGGCAGGGGGGCCCCAAGAAGACATGGAAGTGGCTTGATTGGGGTTGTAGTATGCCTGGGATGTCCCTTGCATTCCCTGCTGGTAAGGTCTAGGTCCATGCGGCCTCCTTTGGTTTATGAAGTAGAGTGGTTCAATGGCTCCTTCAGCCCCTTGATATATAGCTTTAAGTCTGGGCAAGGAAGGGAAATTATTTGTAAGATGATCTTCTTCACAGACTAAACACACCTCTATAGAGTTCAATGGGCATTCATTCCTAGAATGCCTTCTGGTGCACCTAGGACAAAAATTGGCCAAAGCCCTCTCTGCTTCCTCTTGTTTCCTTTTGATATGAAAGGTATCCATTTTCATGGCAAGATTATGAAAAATCTCACTCTTGAAATCTTCTAGCATGTTTCCAAATTCACCTTTGAGGGATGAAATGGAGGAGGAGGTACTGGCCATGGGTTGGCTCCCCCTACTTCTCTTTCTGGCTGCCCTATAATGGTTTCTAAATACAGTCTTGATATCTTCATAAGGTAGCTAGTAGATGTCTCCCCTAGCCAGTAAATGGAGGGTGTCTAGAAGGTATTCCGGAATTCCTCTAAGCAGGACCAACTTGAGATATTTGGGGTCAAGTGTGCACTTGACCCTTTTATAACTGAGCTGGAATCTCTCTTCATAATATTCCAAGGACTCATCGCTTCCCACGGTCATTCATAATATTTCTTCCTTGGTGTCTTTTGACCTACAATAGTCCCGATATTTGTTATTAAAGGCTTGCTGCATCTGATCCCAAGTTGTGATGATGTTTCCAGGTAACCCCATGAACCAGTGCAATGCTACAGCCTTGAGGGTAGAAGGAAAAAGTTTCAACTTCTCCTCGTCCTCTGCATAGTCATAGGTTCGATAGATAACATCAAACTCAAATAAGAAGGTGTCAGGATCTATAGTAGTTAATCCATGGAAGTGAGGTAGGGCTGAAGGGCTTATGTTCTTCATTTTAGTATCCCCATTGGTCTCTCAGATGGGAAATGTACCATCTACTATTTCTCCATTTTCCCTAGCATTTCTATTTTCAGCCATGGTCTCAAGAGGGATGGTTTCTTCCTCTTCTTCTCCTATAGGTTCTTCAAATATGTTAGGTTGTTCTCCTAAAGGATCTTCTAGATCATTGCCACCGAAGAAGAGAGAAGGGTGTGTTGGATACCTATACCAATAGGTTTCATATTTCATGATGGGCAAGGGAAAATCCAAATATGCCCTGCTTTGATTACACAAAGATCCCATATTTCCTAGAGAACACAAAGTGTGTAAAGTGTTTCAATCTTGATGACCTTGTTTCAAATTTTGATGGATGATCCAACAGTTTAATCTGGGTCATGCCATGCTTTCAATTTTCAGTTGTAGAATAGAGAGAGGAGTCTGTCCAAACTGTTTAATCTTGGCAGACAAGTAGTTCAGGTAGAGAAGAAAAGGCTCCCAACAGCTTAATCTGGGACCTTGGAAGAAATAAGGGTAGAAGTAGATAGAAAAAACAAAAGAAGAAGCCAGAGAAAAGAAAAAGCAAGTGAGGGTCTGCAAGTCCAAGTGCACCCTCCAAGAAGAAATAAAAAATTCTAGGCTAGCTGGGTAAGTAGTTGGGGTTGCAGAAAGGTTGTCTTTACCATTACAGGTGTGGTAACTGTGTTTATCAAAGCAAAGCCAATCAAATGACAAGGTGTTCTTCTTCATCAAGTTGCAGCAGGAAGCATGACTAAACTCCCTCCTTCCCCTCCCATTTCATTTCTAACATCCCCTCATCAGCTGAGATTCATGGAAGAAATTGTGATTTCATGGTGGTTCTTAAGCCTTTAAAAGCCACATTTCTTGTCTAAAAATCTTTTCATTTTGATCTACTCTTTAAGCTAAGTAAGTTTCAAATAAACTTAGTGGTTTCCCCCTCATTTCACTATCTCATCCATATTAACTCTAATTCTACTATGTAAATCCCCTATATTACCTTTCCCCCTAATATTATTAACACCAAGGTGTATAAACCCCAAATTCTGTATAAATACCCCTCCCCTTGGCATTATAGCCAATAAGTCCTATGTCAGGGATCAAAGTGACATCTGGCCACTTGGATGAACCTATACCTCATCTCCCCCCCCCTTCTTTCAAATGATTCCACTCATTAAACCCCCATCTGCAGAGAAAGACCCTATAAAAACCCCTTCCTACCCATAACCCCTTTTGAAACTATGGAAAAACCCAAGAAATCCTGAAAAACCCATAAAAACCCACTATCCCAAGGTTCCCCGCCCGAAATATTTAACTCAATATTTTAATAGACTGGCGGGACCCCCCCCCCCAACCTGCTCGATCCGTCGAAGGGCCCGCCAGCCATAGATCCTCTGCCACCCACGATCCAACGGTGGGCGGGCATTTACAGATCTGGATCTGTCACCCTTTAGCGTCCGGGGAACAGCGGTATCAGGGTCCGTACCCAAGACGCGTGTCAAACGTTGGGGCTGTTCGGAGCCCCCCTCCCCGATACCACTTATTGCCAAAGGCGGTGCGGGGAAACCGCTTACCCCCTCCCCGTTACCACCCATTCCGCACACGTCACCATGACGCCCTTCTGACGTCACCTCCCTTCCGCCCACCCCCGCGCTCGTCACCCTCCATGCAACCCTGCCGCCACATCTGCCTGCCACCTCATCCGGGCACGCTGGCCTCCAGCTCAGCGTCCACGTCACCCGTACCCGGGCCCGCCGTGACGTCATGCTGACGTCATTGGCGGGAAGGCGCTAAATACGTATTTTTGCCAAATTAGTCATTATAAACGCCCAAGATAGCCGTTTTTTTCCATTTTTGGAGCTAATTTGCACAAAACTCCTGTTGCTCCCTCACCACCAACGTACTTCCGGGTCTCCAAAGTCGAAATTTGATCGTGTCAACTCATCCATCAGCTGCTACAAAGTCTTCAATAGCTCGGCCCGCAGGCTTGTCGAACGATTTATTCAGGTATTCACCGTGAATCCCATGCTTTGCCCATACATACCATTTCTCTGCTAAAATTCACCATTAAAAAACCGGTCAAAATCCTAAATTTAACTCTGTCTGCTGCTTGAGAGTTAACTAAAGCAACCTGCATTGCCCCTGAACTACAATTTGACATTGAAACAGTCATTCCACGGATCAGAACAATAAAATTGTCCTCAAGGTACTTGGCATTGTTCCCTTTTTCCAAGTACAGGCCAGCTGCAAACCAAATCCTGCACACCCTCTGCACATCATTCCTAACAATTCACAGTCCCTGAGAATTGATTAAAACCTGCAGAAGCAGGCTAGCCTTCTTCACTGTGAATAAAAGTTCAAGCATTGTCAACATTGAGGCTGTTACTGAACTCTGAGGAGCCTAGCAAGCCTCTGCAATTACACTATTCAGAACCAGATTATACAAATGGCTGCCCCTGCACCTACAGCTCTAAATGTCACTCCTTTAAATCCACCAAACAAGGACCTGGAGGCCTTGCCCCTTGTTGACAGGGACTCCCTAATTGAAGACTTTGTGGGTAACAGGGATTTCCTGCAGACCTTCAGACAGTTGAGAGAAGACTACCTGAATGGCAAGGACACCTATGGGATATGGGAGTCCAACCTTCCTTACTACTGCCTCCCCTCTGTCAATGTTTTCCCTCAGATTGTGCGTCTATGTGCTGAAAATTATGATGTGCAGCAAAGAGCCATTAAGTCTCCATCTGGGAGCATTCTCTTTCACATCAATCCAGAATCCATTAATAAAATGCTTCACTTTGACCAGACTGAGCTGCTTTTCCCCTTTTCCATGAATTATCTGCTGGATGTTGCTGCCAAAATGACTAGTGAGGAGCTGCAGAATGTCACCAGGACATTCATGAAGCCTCAATGCCAGCCTGCAGGGCCACCTCCCTACATGGATGTCTCCTTTACAGACACAGGCAGACTGCTACTAGATATGATCTCTTATGTGTTGGGGTACAGAACCAGTGAGTATGTGGACGGGACAATGCTGGTTTTGTTGTCTGTTTATAGTCCAGGCCAACCCCCTGCTCGTAAGTTCAACTTTGCCAAGTTCATAGCCAACAAAATTCATGACCAATTGAGCAAAGTGGACAGACAGGGTGTGTTCAAGTACTCCTCTTACATCTATCATCTTTCCATGTATTATCAGTCCCAGGTCTTTCCATGCTACATTAAAAAGCTGGATTATAGAGGGGAAAGAAGATCTGTCATATTCTGGACATCTGTCTATCACCTGGTCCACAAGTCACCTTATTCCTATTCTGAGTTTATTGACCAGTTTGTATACCCAGTCTCCTGCTTATTAATGAGGGCTCCTCCTCCCAGAATGTCAACTGAAATACAGAAAGCCTTGCAGCTGTCCAAGAAATCCAAAATAGGTGACTGGTACCTATATGAGGATCATACTGTCATCAGAGTGTATGGCTGTGAGCTTTGTCCATTCAGGCTCCCAAAGTATGTGCCTATGAGAATATTTGCCCTTGAATATTATAGGCAGCTGATTCAGTCTGACCTAACCCACTTCCACAGCTCCAAAAAGAAAGCCCACCTCAAGTTCAAACATCAGCTGGGCCCTTTCATCATGAATAAAAAGGAAGGTTGGGAAGAGGCTCACCAGATCCTCAAAGACAAATACAAGCTGTCATATAGCTTTCGATGGGTCCCTTATGACCCTGAAGGTTTCATTTCTGCTAGAAGAATAAAATACAGACTAGTTGGCATTAAGCACTGTAGTTATCCCCATATTGAAAAATATGCCAACCAGCAGGAATGGCTACAGGATTCTATAATTGACAAATTAACTGAAGAAGAAGTGATGATAAAGAATGTCAAGGAATTAGAAAAGACTCTTGACATAGACTCTGTGCAGCAGGTACCCTTCAAACCGCCTCATTCAGCAGGAGAAGGGACCTCGACCTCAAGGACTGCACCAATCACACAAGCATCTTCTACAACAGCACCAGGATTAGACAAAGGAAAAGGAATAATGGGTGCTGAAGAGGAGGCAGTGAAAGACAAGGCTGCCCCTTCAACTGAGCAGCAAACTGGACAGCAAAATGAGCTGCAGAGAGAGGAGCAAACAGAACAGCAGCAAGATCAAACTCCTCCTCCACAAACGGAGCCACCAATAGCACCAATTTTGCAGACCCCAGCCCATGAGGAGAGGGGTACTAAGAGAGACAGAGAAGAGTCCACTCCTATCAGTGGATCCTCCCATCAGCCAGAGGCCAAAAGGCAAAGGGCTGACTCCCCAGAAGTTGAAGACATCACTGAGGAATTCCTTGACAGTTCAAGGAAAGACAAGGAAGCAAGCCAGCACACTGGTACCAGCTCATTCCAACAGGAACAAAGCCTGCAACTTGGTTTGGAGGTATCATCCTCTTCTCAGCGAAGCAAGAAGCCTAAAAGCACTAAGGCTTCTTTCAAGCAAATCAAGGCAGCTAATGAGTTACTGAGGGTGGAGGTGTACAAACAATTTATGAATGCTACACCAGCCCAGCAAGAAAGATTAATGTCTGTCTATGACATTAAAGAAGAGAAAATGATATTAAGTCATTTCAGGCCCACAGTACCACAGCCGAAATCAGCTGCAGACTATGTGAAGACAAGGGTGGAGGTAAGGGCAAAGGACATCCACCCCCTGGATCAAATTGAACTCCACAAACAGACTGGAGAAATGGTCTATGCGACCTTGGTGGAGAATACAACTGTGGCTCATGAACTAAAGGAGTCACTCAAAAATACCAACACTCAGTTGGATTTTGAGAGAATGTCCTCCCTGGCCAAAGATAACAGAATAAAATCTTTGGAGGACATTATCATAGACCTAGGACATGATCCTAAGGATCCAAAGGGTGTAAGGGCCCTTATGAAGAAAAAGGAGGATGACCTCAATGCACTAAAGAAGAGGTTAAAGCTGTCACCCACAGAACACCCTCAGACAGCAGAACTACAAAAGGAAAAGCAGGTCGATGAACAACTTGACCTCCTAATACAGCAGGATCAGAGGATCAAAGAATTGGAGAAAGAGCTTGAAGAAGCTCTACAGGACAAACAGGGAGAATCTACATCCCAAGCTCCTCCAACAACCTCGACAACAGCAACAACCACAGGGGCACCACTGGACCCCACAACAGAAGCAGCAGGTACAACAGCGGCTCCAGATGCCCACCCAAGTGTAGAAGAATTGACCAAAGCGGTCAAGGCTATGGAGCTCCAGGCAGATGAGATAAAGAAAGCAAAGGAGAGATTGGCAGAACTGGATGCCAAATATGATAAATCAAAGGTAACTGTAGCAGAACAGGGCAGAGAAATAAAGGCCCTAAAGGATAAAATAAAGGCCCTGGAGAAGGAGCTCAATCTGGACAGTGCCATGGCTGACATAAAAAGAATTCTATGGGGTAAGATCAGCCAAACTATCACCAAACAATGGAAATCCATCAAAACAATCCATGAGCATATGGATTTGATTGGCCAAGCACAAACAGAAATCCAGAAGGCCAAAACAGTGCTGGGAAATAGGCCTGAGCAGGCAAACAAACTGATAGACTTTTTGAACAGGCAGGACAAAGAGGAGCTGGCAGCCATTGGCATCAACAACAGGACAGAGGCCATCCTCACAACTAAAAGGGTGCTGACCCTCAGAAATTATGTGCAGACTGTAGAGAGAAAATGCTATGAAATACAGGCTGAGGTAGAGGAGTATAAACTCAAAATGGGGATGCTGCAAGCAAGAGGACTGCCTAGCCTACTGAGCAGCGTGGGGAAATTGATCACCAAAGATCAATTCACCAACAAGATGGCCAATTACATTGAAAATCAAATCGTTGCATCGGGCAGTACCACTGAGCAAACAGGGCCTACAACAGGGCAGAGCTTGTACACAAAACTGGAAGGCCTATTCTTCATTGAGAATGAGGCAAATCATCTGTTTGAAACCCCCCCTAACTTTTGGCGGTATACAAAGGCCGATGAGACCTTAATAAAAATTCGGAGGCATCAGATGCCAAAGGAAGATTGGTGGCAAGCAATGCTTTAGATTCTGCCACGGTAGCTCCAGCTGCTTGGTCACTGCCAGCTCCAGGTCACTAGAAGACAAAACAGCGAAAAAGGTGTTAGTATTTAAAAGCGGCCAAAAGTGACTCATCACATATGCGATGACAGCCATCCATGTTTTGAACAGCGCATCTCCAACCGACTCCAACAGTCATAAAGACCAAATATCTTCTGACTATTTGACAGCTGAAGCATAAAGGAATTTCGGCTGCATTCACTCCTTCAGCTACTGTATTTTTGAGATTAGCATATCATAAATGAGATAATAACTCATTTCGTTGATATTTTTTGTAATTTTTGTATATATACTCCCCTAAGTAACTCATAAAGGGTTGGTAATTTTCTCTATGAGAACACTTGTATTGTATTTTGTCAATTATCTAATACAAAGGGCCTGATGAGCTCGGTGATTTCCGGAAACTATTGGATGTCAGGAGGATGCTCTATGTGTTGATGCAGAATTCCTATGCTGTCTGAAGAGATAACAAGTTTTCTTCAAAACTCTGTTCTTGTTTTTCTTATGTTTATCAAATCACACTTCTCACACTAAGCTAGCAGTAAGAAAGAAAGAATAGTACAAGATTTGTTCTATTACACCTTGTCCTCAATTTTTTGCTGCTGAAAATGTTTGTCCTCTGGATTAAATATGTACATGAATTCTTAATTGCTCATGTATCACTTAATTCTGTGTGTATGAATATCACCTAGAAATACTTAAATGCTCCTAGGTAAATATTCTCATTTTCTTACTCAAACAGTTAAGTTGTAAGATTCTTAATTGCCTTGCACTAACTCAAAGCACCCCATTCCATCACTATTTCAAACGTTATTTCCCAGACACTAAATCGGCTCTGCAACATCACTACGGTATCACAGCGACACATCAAACATCTTAAGGAACACTGACTCCTTAGCCCAATGGACTAGAACTCTTTGAAAACACACAAGCACCTTGTTTGAAATTACTATCCAAACAAAAGACTTAAAGCAAACCTGAATTTATATCTAGCCTAAAATTATCACAAACAGAGATAAATCATAAAGAGAGAGCCCTCTCTGATTACAGTGTGGCTAGGCACTGCAATCCAAAGACTGGTTAGTGGTTACCCCGGCCGTATTCCCTTGGGAGTCATAGGGAACAACCTGGGTGTTAACATAAATGGCGACTCCACTGGGGACTTCTTAGGATTTTTCGATTACTATCTATCTTCCAAGGCTACCATCAAGCCTGAAACCAGCCAAGAGGCCTTAGAACAGTTTCTGTACCACAGTGACAGTTTTAGGGAAGAGCTAGTTAGGGAATCTTCATCTTAGCTTTGAAACATATATAGCCATTCCAAAATCTTCATCCAGTACTTGCATATATAAAAACTTCCTATAAAAGTCCTGAAAAAATAGTTAGAAACTGGCTCCTAAGAAAAATCCTCGACATACTAGGGCTAATCCTGACCCAAATCCACCCATCATTGTTGATAATCCAAATACCATCCCTAGAAACACCAGAAAGCAACAAAAACAGGATCAGCCTGCTATTTTGACCTCAGTTGCAGATTTTCCCAACCTTTCTACTCCACTTAAAGTCCTCTTTAGGTCTGTCCCAAGTTCTCCTAGTTCACCATCCACATCTCAAAGTCCTCCTCCCTCATCCTCATTCACTGCACATATCCCCTTCAACCATCATTCAGGTTCAACTTCACCTGTTACCCCTGTGGTACCCACTGTTCATATTATCCCAGCAGTCCCTATAAATACACCCAACCCACCAAATATGGCAAATAGGTATGCACCCTTGCAGCTACCTGCTAACCCTGCAGCTCTGCCCCAGGATTACCAAACCAAAATCACATATTTTGACTCCACTGGCCATTACTCTGCTATTCAACATGCTAAGAGGATGCAAGATCACTTTGAAAACTATGAAATAGATGATGACAGTGTGAGGATGAGAATTTTTGTCCAAAGCCTGACAGGTGATGTTAGAACCTGGTTCAGGTCGATTGCTGCAAATACTATCACAACCCCTGATGAGCTTTATCAGGCCTTTATTACCAGATGGGAAAAGAAGAAAGATCCCCTGCACATACTTGGTGAATATGAAACAATCAAGAGAGGTCCTCAAGAGACTGTTCTGGAGTATTGTGCTAGATTCAACAATGTGTACAATGCAATACCACAAAACTTGAGACCCCCCCCTGATTTGGCCTTGTACAAATTCCCTGATGGATTTGATTCTGACATAGCATTTCAGTTGAGGGAGAGAGAACCTGAAACCCTTGAAGACGCTCAAAAGGCTGCTGTCACAGTAGAAGCAAACTTGATTGCCAAAAGAAATAGGGCAAGGTTAGAAAAGAGAAGCATATACAAAGAAGAACCCACAGCCTTTGACCAAAAGCTTGATGCCATACTCAATAGCATGAAAAGATTGGGTGATAGGGTGGAATCAGTTGAAAGAAAAGCATCATGGGAAGCACCACAAAATAACCCTCCTAGAAATCCAAATTTTAGGAGGAACCCAAACACAAACAATGGCAGGGCCAATGATGATCCTGAAATCAGACCGCCATTTCAGGAAAACTATGCTGAAACTTCCACATTGACTGAGCCAAATGAAGATCCTGAGATTAATTTGATAGGGCTAGACGGTGAAAGTCAAGTTTTCTTAACACAAGAAGATCATGAGGATGAGGAAATAAAACTATTCCAAACTAAATCAGGTGAATCCTTTGACTTTAAACAAGGCTATGACACTGTTGTTTATGAAGTCCATAAACAATACAAGCTGAGGAGCAGAACTGTGAATATCAACCAACCTGAAAAGAAAAAGGTTAATCAGCAGCCTGAAAAAGTTATAGTCACTGAACCTAGTGACCAACTAAACTTACCTACCAAAGAAGTGATTGTTGAAGAAATCACTGAACCACTGTCCTCAAGATAGCAGTCTTTGGACACTTCATCCTCTCATCCTAATTCAAATATTACTCCTCAAGAAATAACTAACAAGGATAAATCCCAAAGACAAAATAAAAATCAAGAAGAAGATGTAATGAACAAGGAGAGAACTGTCACCTATAACCCCAAAACCCAGTCTGAAAAACCTTTTGATCTTGAAACAGAAATTAGCAAAATAAAAATAGCTATTCCTCTCTCGGAATTAGCCAAGCATGACGGCTATAAATTACAAATCAAAAGGTCCCTACAACTCACTAGCAACAAAGATGATGTCAATGTACTGGATGACACCCCAGAACTCCTTTTTGGCCCAGAAGTAGATGGAAAAACAGTAGTCACAGGGGTGCTGCCTTTCTATGTTAGTTTACAGATTCATGACAAAGTATTACATAATGCAATGTTTGACTCAGGTGCCTCTCACAATCTTATGCCAAAAGCAGTCATGGAAAGATTGAATTTAGACATAACAAGACCATACAAGGATCTGTTTTCCTTTGACTCCAGCCAAGTCAAGTGCTTAGGTCTCATAAAAGACTTATGTGTGTCTCTAGTTCAATACCCAAACAAGACAATCCTAATGGATGTGGTAGTTGCTGATATCCCACCTAAGTATGGAATGTTGTTATCAAGATCATGGGGAGCCAAACTCCAAGGTTCCCTACAATTAGACATGTCATATGCCACCATCTCTGTGTTTGGGCAACCAAAAAGACTATACAGAGAAACACTGATGAAGTACATGGTCAGCAGTGAAGAAAAACCTCAAAATTTTCCTATATATGTTGTCCATTCAGACATAGACTCATACATTCTCTTCAATGATACAACTACTCCCTCAAAAGGTGAAGTCGAAACCAAGATATTCATACAGGAGGGGGATGCATTGGAGAGTAGTATCACTCATGAAACAACAGCCAAACAAACATTTGATAGTGCTGCTGCATTAATTGTCAAGAACATCCAATTGAATGATGGAACTGTCCTAGAAGACCAGCTAGAGAGACAATCACAACTGCTACTTACATTACCAGCCCATGAACAAATCATAAAATCTCCATCCCAACAAGATATGCTATGGTTCCTTGAATTTGATGGCTCGGTTAACAAATTAGGGGCAGGAGCTGGAGTTTGGATACACAATAAAGAAAATAGTCATGCAGAAGGTAGAGCCTATAGATTGAATTTCAGATGTACTAATAACATGGCAGAATATGAAGCTCTTTTACTAGGACTCAAATTGGAAAAATTCTTACAAGCTGCATGGGTTTCAATCATGGGAGATTCAGATTTAGTTATCCAACAAGTGAAAGGAAACTTTGTCACCAATGACAAAAGACTAAGGACTTATAGGTCTGCTGTTGCCGAGGTACTAAACTTTTTCTCCGAATTCCAAATTACTAAAATTCCCAGAACCCAAAATCTACATGCTCATAGTTTAGCCACCTTTGCAAGTACCTGCAAGTTGCCCTTTGAGCCCCACCATTTTTTCACAGCTGAGGTAAAACACAGACCTTCCATACCTAACAACATCAATGATTGGCAAGTATTTGAGGATGAAAAGCAAATAAACCATTTTTTAACTCTACAGCAAGAATTTGCAGGATTAAATATTGACAACGAGACAGCAAGTCAATCACAAATGCTTGAGACAGCAAGTCAATCACAAATGCTTGAGACAGCAAGTCAATCACAAATGCTTGATGGAGCAAGTCCATCACAAATACATTTTCAACAGACTGCTCAGCCAATGTCACCTAGAACTGCAAAACAAATGCTCAATCCAACTATTTTCAATACAGAAAGCATCCAGCAAATTCAACAAGTTGACTGGGAAGAGGGGGTGTCCAGTGCTGAAACTGAAGTCATTGAGCTAAAAGACAATTTTCTACCAACAGGTTTAACCCCACTAGAAGACATCTTTGATTCAAATGATATTCCCAAGAAGCCTAAAATGCAGCCCCTGAATGCAGCCATTGAAGAGTGCAACATAGGTACAGTTGACAAACCCAAGATAATTAAATTATCGGCTTCCTTACCTCCGGACCAAAAGCCAAAATACATTGACCTCTTCAAAGAGTTCCAGGATGTTTTCGCATGGAGCTATGAGGACCTAAAGTCCTATGACACCTCTGTAATCCAACACACCATCCCTCTCAAACCTGATCAAAAGCCCTTTAAACAAAAACTGAGGAGAATCAATCCTATGCTTCTACCAGCAATGGAACAAGAGGTACATAAAATGTTCAAATCCGGCATCATAGCACCAATCAGATTTTCTGAATGGATTTCCAACTTAGTCCCTACAAGAAAGAAGACAGGTGAGATCAGGCTGTGTGTGGACTTAAGGAATCTAAACCAGGTATCCTTAAAGGATAACTACCCATTACCCAAGATGGATCACATTCTCCAAAGAGTGGTAGGGGCCTCAAGGATCTCATTACTGGATGGATTTTCAGGTTTCAACCAGATCTTAGTTCACCCTGATGATCAGGACAAAACAGCATTTACAACCCCATGGGGAACTTTCAAATATGTAAAGATGCCTTTTGGCTTGAAAAATGCAGGAGCAACATTTCAAAGAGCAATGGATATAGCTTTTGCCAAGGAAATTCATGACTTTTTAGTCATTTATTTAGATGACCTAACACCTTTTTCAAAATCAGACCAAGAACATATAAAACATCTAAGGCAGATCTTCCTAAAATGCAGAAAATATGGCATCTCCTTGAACCCTAAGAAATCCCTCTTTGGTTTAGAAGAAGGCAAGCTCTTAGGACACATCATCTCAAAAGATGGCATTAGAATTGACCCAGATAGGATACAAGCTATCCTGCAAATGCCTCATCCAAGAAATGTCAAAGAATTGCAAGGATTCTTGGGAAAAATTAATTTCTTAAGAAGGTTTATCCCAAACCTAGCAGAGCTAACCAGATTATTAAACAATATGCAGAAAAAGGATTCAAAAGTAAAGTGGACTGTTGAAGCCAATCAAGCATTTGAAGGCATAAAATTGGCCCTCACCCAAACCCCAGTCTTAACCAACCCTCAGTTTGACAGAGAATTTATCATTTTCTCTTTTGCTTCCCAACATACCATTGCAGTTGTTTTATTACAAAAGGATGACCAAGGAAATGAGAAGCCAATTGCTTTCTTTAGCAAAGCTCTTAGGGATGCACCTTTGAAGTATCAAATCATGGAAAAACAAGCCTATGCTTTAGTCAAAGCAATCAAAGACTTTAGGATTTATATCCTTTACTCACATGTGAAAGCATATGTGCCAAGTCCTATTGTCAAAGACATTCTCACCCAAGAAAACTTAGAAGGTAGAAGAGGAAAATGGATTGCCAGTATCTTGGAATTTGACATTGAGATAAAACCTACAAAACTAATAAAAGGGCAAGGCTTGGCCAAATTAATGACAGAAACAAATTTTCAAGCCTTAGACATCAATCAGCTGGACAGTGAAACATAGCTGGCGACTCCAAAGATCATTGCAGCCTTTGAACAATCCCCCTGGTATTCAGATATCTGTTATGTATTACAAAACCTGTGTGCTCCCCCAGGACTGTCCAGAACTAAGTGTAGGTTCTTAAAAATGAAAGCTTCCAGATTTTGTGTGATGGAAGGGAATTTGCTTTGGAAAAACCATGAAGGTATATTGCTGCACTGTTTAATGGAAAATGAAACTAACAATATCATGCAAGAGTTTCATGCAGGAGACTGTGGTGGACACTTGTACTGGAAGTCCACTGTGGATAAAATACTAAGGGCTGGCTACTACTGGCCCACCATGTTCTCTGATGTTAAAAAATTCACCACCTCATGTCATAAATGCCAAGTGTTCGAGGGCAAAAGGCAGCTGCTGCCACTCCCCTTAAAACCTATTGCAACAGAAAGACCTTTTCAACAATGGGGCTTGGATTTCATTGGGGAAATCCATCCTTCTTCTTCAGGCCAACACAGATGGATTCTAACAGCAACAGACTACTTCACTAAGTGGATTGAAGCTGCCCCATGCAGACAAGCAAATGATTCAATAATTATTCAGTTCTTGGAGAACAACATATTGGCTAGATTTGGCTGTCCTGACAAGATAATAACAGACAATGCTGCTGCTTTTAGATCCAAGAAAATGGTAAACTTCTGCCATAAATTTCACATTACTTTGGGCCATTCTACTGCATATTATCCCCAAGGAAATGGCCTTGCTGAATCATCAAACAAAAGCCTAGTAAATATCATAAAGAAGGTGCTGGAAGAGAACAAAAAGAACTGGCATAAGAAACTAGTCAATGCCTTATGGGCAGATAGACTAACAACAAAAAGATCAATCGGGACCAGCCCATATGAGTTGGTTTATGGATTAGAAGCCAAATTCCCCTCATCACTAGGAGTGCCTGTTATGAAGCTTCTTCAAGAAAGTCAAGCAGAACCAAATGATATGCAAAGAAGGATCAATCAGATAATTTGTTTACAGCAAACTAGGGAGCAGGTTTTCAGCAGAGTTCAGATATTACAAGAAAAGTTAAAGAAGGCCTTTGACAGAAGAACCAAAGCAGAAGATTTCAATATTGGTGACAAAGTCCTCAAGTGGGATGCAAGGAGAGAAGAAAAAGGAAAACATGGAAAATTTGATTCCTTATGGAGAGGGCCATTTGCTGTCCAAGCAGTACAAGGAAACAATACTTATTTCCTTAAAAGTCTAACTGAAACTGACTTGGATGAAGGTCCTGTGAATGGCAGGATGCTGAAGCATTATTTTGACTATTACCCATGAGCGCAGTCTGGGTTCCCTTGTATATATGCAGATGTATATATTGTTTTCTGTTTTAGATTGTAAAAATGCAGTTTTTTCAAATTTATTGACTCTCAGCATAAGGTAAATAGAATCAGAGGCCTTTCAAGAAAAGAAGCATACAGTTTTGGCACTTCAAAGCAGCAAATTTCAAAGAGTGATATGGGCAGTCAAGGAGCAAGGCAATCTGACCTGCTGATCTTGGTCTTTCAAAGAAAAACCATCCCCATGTGGAGCCACTGTTGGATACCTATACCAATAGGTTTCATATTTCATGATTGGCAAGGGAAAATCCAAATATGCTCTGCTTTGATTACACAAAGATCCCATATTTCCTAGAGAACACAAAGTGTGTAAAGTGTTTCAATCTTGATGACCTTGTTTCAAATTTTGATGGATGATCCAACAGTTTAATCTGGGTCATGCCATGCTTTCAATTTTCAGTTGTAGAATAGAGAGAGGAGTCTGTCCAAACTGTTTAATCTTGGCAGACAAGTAGTTCAGGTAGAGAAGAAAAGGCTCCCAACAGCTTAATCTGGGACCTTGGAAGAAATAAGGGTAGAAGTAGATAGAAAAACAAAAGAAGAAGCCAGAGAAAAGAAAAGGCAAGTAAGGGTCTGCAAGTCCAAGTGCACCCTCCAAGAAGAAATAAAAAATGCTAGGCTAGCTGGGTAAGTAGTTGGGGTTGCAGAAAGGTTGTCTTTACCATTACAGGTGTGGTAACTGTGTTTATCAAAGCAAAGCCAATCAAATGACAAGGTGTTCTTCTTCATCAAGTTGCAGCAGGAAGCATGACTAAACTCCCTCCTTCCCCTCCCATTTCATTTCTAACATCCCCTCATCAGCTGAGATTCATGGAAGAAATTGTGATTTCATGGTGGTTCTTAAGCCTTTAAAAGCCACATTTCTTGTCTAAAAATCTTTTCATTTTGATCTACTCTTTAAACTAAGTAAGTTTCAAATAAACTTAGTGGTTTCCCCCTCATTTCACTATCTCATCCATATTAACTCTAATTCTACTATGTAAATCCCCTATATTACCCTTCCCCCTAATATTATTAACACCATGGTGTATAAACCCCAAATTCTGTATAAATACCCCTCCCCTTGGCATTATAGCCAATAAGTCCTATGTCAGGGATCAAAGTGACATCTGGCCACTTGGATGAACCTATACCTCATCTCCCCCCCCCTTTTCTTTCAAATGATTCCACTCATTAAACCCCCATCTGCAGAGAAAGACCCTATAAAAACCCCTTCCTACCCATAACCCCTTTTGAAACTATGGAAAAACCCAAGAAATCCTGAAAAACCCATAAAAACCCACTATCCCAAGGTTCCCCGCCCGAAATATTTAACTCAATATTTTAATAGACTGGCGGGACCCCCCCCCAACCTGCTCGATCCGTCGGAGGGCCCGCCAGCCGTAGATCCTCTGCCACCCACGATCCAACGGTGGGCGGGCATTTACAGATCTGGATCTGCCGCCCTTTAGCGTCCGGGGAACAGCGGTATCAGGGTCCGTACCCAAGACGCGTGTCAAACGTTGGGGCTGTTCGGAGCCCCCCTCCCCGATACCACTTATTGCCAAAGGCGGTGCGGGGAAACCGCTTACCCCCTCCCCGTTACCACCCATTCCGCACACGTCACCATGACGCCCTTCTGACGTCACCTCCCTTCCGCCCACCCCCGCGCTCGTCACCCTCCATGCAACCCTGCCGCCACATCCGCCTGCCACCTCATCCGGGCACGCTGGCCTCCAGCTCAGCGTCCACGTCACCCGTACCCGGGCCCGCCGTGACGTCATGCTGACGTCATTGGCGGGAAGGCGCTAAATACGTATTTTTTCCAAATTAGTCATTATAAACGCCCAAGATAGCCATTTTTTTCCATTTTTGGAGCTAATTTGCACAAAACTCATGTTGC
This sequence comes from Pinus tabuliformis, assembly GCA_031772625.1. Lineage (NCBI taxonomy): Eukaryota > Viridiplantae > Streptophyta > Pinopsida > Pinales > Pinaceae > Pinus > Pinus tabuliformis. Next base: position 1,667,965,003 of record CM062818.1, read on the forward strand.
TCCCTCACCACCAACGTACTTCCAGGTCTCCAAAGTCGAAATTTGATCGTGTCAACTCATCCATCAGCTGCTACAAAGTCTTCAATAGCTCGGCCCGTAGGCTTGTCGAACGATTTATTCAGGTATTCACCGTGAATCCCATGCTTTGCCCATACATACCATTTCTCTGCTAAAATTCACCATTAAAAAACCGGTCAAAATCCTAAATTTAACTCAGTCTGCTGCTTGAGAGTTAACTAAAGCAACCTGCATTGCCCCTGAACTACAATTTGACATTGAAACAGTCATTCCACGGATCAGAACAATAAAATTGTCCTCAAGGTACTTGGCATTGTTCCCTTTTTCCAAGTACAGGCCAGCTGCAAACCAAATCCTGCACACCCTCTGCACATCATTCCTAACAATTCACAGTCCCTGAGAATTGATTAAAACCTGCAGAAGCAGGCTAGCCTTCTTCACTGTGAATAAAAGTTCAAGCATTGTCAACATTGAGGCTGTTACTGAACTCTGAGGAGCCTAGCAAGCCTCTGCAATTACACTATTCAGAACCAGATTATACAAATGGCTGCCCCTGCACCTACAGCTCTAAATGTCACTCCTTTAAATCCACCAAACAAGGACCTGGAGGCCTTGCCCCTTGTTGATAGGGACTCCCTAATTGAAGACTTTGTGGGTAATAGGGATTTCCTGCAGACCTTCAGACAGTTGAGAGAAGACTACCTGAATGGCAAGGACACCTATGGGATATGGGAGTCCAACCTTCCTTACTACTGCCTCCCCTCTGTCAATGTTTTCCCTCAGATTGTGCGTCTATGTGCTGAAAATTATGATGTGCAGCAAAGAGCCATTAAGTCTCCATCTGGGAGCATTCTCTTTCACATCAATCCTGAATCCATTAATAAAATGCTTCACTTTGACCAGACTGAGCTGCTTTTCCCCTTTTCCATGAATTATCTGCTGGATGCTGCTGCCAAAATGACTAGTGAGGAGCTGCAGAATGTCACCAGGACATTCATGAAGCCTCAATGCCAGCCTGCAGGGCCACCTCCCTACATGGATGTCTCCTTTACAGACACAGGCAGACTGCTACTAGATATGATCTCTTATGTGTTGGGGTACAGAACCAGTGAGTATGTGGATGGGACAATGCTGGTTTTGTTGTCTGTTTATAGTCCAGGCCAACCCCCTGCTCGTAAGTTCAACTTTGCCAAGTTCATAGCCAACAAAATTCATGACCAATTGAGCAAAGTGGACAGACAGGGTGTGTTCAAGTACTCCTCTTACATCTATCATCTTTTCATGTATTATCAGTCCCAGGTCTTTCCATGCTACATTAAAAAGCTGGATTATAGAGGGGAAAGAAGATCTGTCATATTCTGGACATCTGTCTATCACCTGGTCCACAAGTCACCTTATTCCTATTCTGAGTTTATTGACCAGTTTGTATACCCGGTCTCCTGCTTATTAATGAGGGCTCCTCCTCCCAGAATGTCAACTGAAATACAGAAAGCCTTGCAGCTGTCCAAGAAATCCAAAATAGGTGACTGGTACCTATATGAGGATCATACTGTCATCAGAGTGTATGGCTGTGAGCTTTGTCCATTCAGGCTCCCAAAGTATGTGCCTATGAGAATATTTGCCCTTGAATATTATAGGCAGCTGATTCAGTCTGACCTAACCCACTTCCACAGCTCCAAAAAGAAAGCCCACCTCAAGTTCAAACATCAGCTGGGCCCTTTCATCATGAATAAAAAGGAAGGTTGGGAAGAGGCTCACCAGATCCTCAAAGACAAATACAAGCTGTCATATAGCTTTCGATGGGTCCCTTATGACCCTGAAGGTTTCATTTCTGCTAGAAGAATAAAATACAGACTAGTTGGCATTAAGCACTGCAGTTATCCCCATATTGAAAAATATGCCAACCAGCAGGAATGGCTACAGGATTCTATAATTGACAAATTAACTGAAGAAGAAGTGATGATAAAGAATGTCAAGGAATTAGAAAAGACTCTTGACATAGACTCTGTGCAGCAGGTACCCTTCAAACCGCCTCATTTAGCAGGAGAAGGGACCTCGACCTCAAGGACTGCACCAATCACACAAGCATCTTCTACAACAGCACCAGGATTAGACAAAGGAAAAGGAATAATGGGTGCTGAAGAGGAGGCAGTGAAAGACAAGGCTGCCCCTTCAACTGAGCAGCAAACTGGACAGCAAAATGAGCTGCAGAGAGAGGAGCAAACAGAACAGCAGCAAGATCAAACTCCTCCTCCACAAACGGAGCCACCAATAGCACCAATTTTGCAGACCCCAACCCATGAGGAGAGGGGTACTAAGAGAGACAGAGAAGAGTCCACTCCTATCAGTGGATCCTCCCATCAGCCAGAGGCCAAAAGGCAAAGGGATGACTCCCCAGAAGTCGAAGACATCACTGAGGAATTCCTTGACAGTTCAAGGAAAGACAAGGAAGCAAGCCAGCACACTGGTACCAGCTCATTCCAACAGGAACAAAGCCTGCAACTTGGTTTGGAGGTATCATCCTCTTCTCAGCGAAGCAAGAAGCCTAAAAGCACTAAGGCTTCTTTCAAGCAAATCAAGGCAGCTAATGAGTTACTGAGGGTGGAGGTGTACAAACAATTTATGAATGCTACACCAGCCCAGCAAGAAAGATTAATGTCTGTCTATGACATTAAAGAAGAGAAAATGATATTAAGTCATTTCAGGCCCATAGTACCACAGCCGAAATCAGCTGCAGACTATGTGAAGACAAGGGTGGAGGTAAGGGCAAAGGACATCCACCCCCTGGATCAAATTGAACTCCACAAACAGACTGGAGAAATGGTCTATGCGACCTTGGTGGAGAATACAACTGTGGCTCATGAACTAAAGGAGTCACTCAAAAATACCAACACTCAGTTGGATTTTGAGAGAATGTCCTCCCTGGCCAAAGATAACAGAATAAAATCTTTGGAGGACATTATCATAGACCTAGGACATGATCCTAAGGATCCAAAGGGTGTAAGGGCCATTATGAAGAAAAAGGAGGATGACCTCAATGCACTAAAGAAGAGGTTAAAGCTGTCACCCACAGATTACCCTCAGACAGCAGAACTACAAAAGGAAAAGCAGGTCGATGAACAACTTGACCTCCTAATACAGCAGGATCAGAGGATCAAAGAATTGGAGAAAGAGCTTGAAGAAGCTCTACAGGACAAACAGGGAGAATCTACATCCCAAGCTCCTCCAACAACCTCGACAACAGCAACAACCACAGGGGCACCACTGGACCCCACAACAGAAGCAGCAGGTACAACAACGGCTCCAGATGCCCACCCGAGTGTAGAAGAATTGACCAAAGCGGTCAAGGCTATGGAGCTCCAGGCAGATGAGATAAAGAAAGCAAAGGAGAGATTGGCAGAACTGGATGCCAAATATGATAAATCAAAGGTAACTGTAGCAGAACAGGGCAGAGAAATAAAGGCCCTAAAGGATAAAATAAAGGCCCTGGAGAAGGAGCTCAATCTGGACAGTGCCATGGCTGACATAAAAAGAATTCTATGGGGTAAGATCAGCCAAACTATCACCAAACAATGGAAATCCATCAAAACAATCCATGAGCATATGGATTTGATTGGCCAAGCACAAACAGAAATCCAAAAGGCCAAAACAGTGCTGGGAAATAGGCCTGAGCAGGCAAACAAACTGATAGACCTTTTGAACAGGCAGGACAAAGAGGAGCTGGCAGCCATTGGCATCAACAACAGGACAGAGGCCATCCTCACAACTAAAAGGGTGCTGACCCTCAGAAATTATGTGCAGACTGTAGAGAGAAAATGCTATGAAATACAGGCTGAGGTAGAGGAGTATAAACTCAAAATGGGGATGCTGCAAGCAAGAGGACTGCCTAGCCTACTGAGCAGCGTGGGGAAATTGATCACCAAAGATCAATTCACCAACAAGATGGCCAATTACATTGAAAATCAAATCGTTGCATCGGGCAGTACCACTGAGCAAACAGGGCCTACAACAGGGCAGAGCTTGTACACAAAACTGGAAGGCCTATTCTTCATTGAGAATGAGGCAAATCATCTGTTTGAAACCCCCCCTAACTTTTGGCGGTATACAGAGGCCGATGAGACCTTAATAAAAATTCGGAGGCATCAGATGCCAAAGGAAGATTGGTGGCAAGCAATGCTTCAGATTCTGCCACGGTAGCTCCAGCTGCTTGGTCACTGCCAGCTCCAGGTCACTAGAAGACAAAACAGCGAAAAAGGGGTTAGTATTTAAAAGCGGCCAAAAGTGACTCATCACATATGCGATGACAGCCATCCAAGTTTTGAACAGCGCATCTCCAACCGACTCCAACAGTCATAAAGACCAAATATCTTCTGACTATTTGACAGCTGAAGCATAAAGGAATTTCGGCTGCATTCACTCCTTCAGCTACTGTATTTTTGAGATTAGCATATCATAAATGAGATAATAACTCATTTCGTTGATATTTTTTGTAATTTTTGTATATATACTCCCCTAAGTAACTCATAAAGGGTTGGTAATTTTCTCTATGAGAACACTTGTATTGTATTTTGTCAATTATCTAATACAAAGGGCCTGATGAGCTCAGTGATTTCCGGAAACTATTGGATGTCAGGAGGATGCTCTATGTGTTGATGCAGAATTCCTATGCTGTCTGAAGAGATAACAAGTTTTCTTCAAAACTCTGTTCTTGTTTTTCTTATGTTTATCAAATCACACTTCTCACACTAAGCTAGCAGTAAGAAAGAAAGAATAGTACAAGATTTGTTCTAATACACCTTGTCCTCAATTTTTTGCTGCTGAAAATGTTTGTCCTCTGGATTAAATATGTACATGAATTCTTAATTGCTCATGTATCACTTAATTCTGTGTGTATGAATATCACCTAGAAATACTTAAATGCTCCTAGGTAAATATTCTCATTTTCTTACTCAAACAGTTAAGCTGTAAGATTCTTAATTGCCTTGCACTAACTCAAAGCACCCCATTCCATCACTATTTCAAACGTTATTTCCCAGACACTAAATCAGCTCTGCAACATCACTACGGTATCACAGCGACACATCAAACATCTTAAGGAACACTGACTCCTTAGCCCAATGGACTAGAACTCTTTGAAAACACACAAGCACCTTGTTTGAAATTACTATCCAAATAAAAGACTTAAAGCAAACCTGAATTTATATCTAGCCTAAAATTATCACAAACAGAGATAAATCATAAAGAGAGAGCCCTCTCTGATTACAGTGTGGCTAGGCACTGCAATCCAAAGATTGGTTAGTGGTTACCCCGGCCGTATTCCCTTGGGAGTCATAGGGAACAACCTGGGTGTTAACAGGGTGGCTTTGTGATGTGGTGGGGGTGTTGGGTAGGAATTTCCCTAAATTATATCTATTCCTACGAGGCATGAAAGGGAATCTCTTTTTGGGAGATTTTTGCTTTTTTTCATTGCTTGTACCTGCAAAAATGAAATTGGGTTAACAAACAAATTGCAACTACTGAAATGAACTTGCTGAAATGAAAATTTGTAGAATGGAAATGAAAGCAAGGAAATGACTAATCTACTTTTGTTGAAATGGAAATTGCAGAATTGAAATGAAATCAAGGAAATGACTGATCTACTTTTGCTGAAATGGAAATTGCAGAATTGAAATGAAAGCAAGGAAATGACTAATCTAATTTTGCTGAAATGGAAATTGCAGAATTGAAAGAACTAATCTACTTTTGCTGAAATGGAAATTGCAGAATTGAAATGAAAGCAAGGAAATGCAGAAATTGAAAGAACAACTACTCTACTTTTGCTGAAATAAACTACTTAGCAGAATGTTGCAGTAGAAAATAGAAGAAAGCAGTAATCACAAAATACTCTGACGCTTCCCTAGCAACGGTGCCAAAAAGTGGTGAGCACCAATATTGCAGCAATAATGCTGCAACTCCTGGGGCTTCCTATTTTACTTTTATCAACCCGACAGTTCATAACAAACTTGGAAGTGATGGTGTTGTATAATCAAGTACTAGCTCTTACTGTAGGTTGTCACTTGGTCAGCTAGCGCAAGATCAATAGGAGCTCAAGCCAACTTCTATGAGGTTCTAGAAGAAGCTTTTAACTGTGATGAAAGAAATCTAACTCTACAAAGACTATTCTACTTGCAGAAAGAGAAAGAAGACTGGAATGTAAAGCAAACCCTAGCAAACCCTAATTTTTCCAACTAACCCTACTTTTGCAAAAAAAGAGATGAAAATTGATGAAATGAGTGCCATTGACTAATGAAAAGGTAAATTACATCTATTCAAGCTATTTCTAGAAGAAAATGAGAAAAAAACATCTTTTTGTGTTTTTATGTGTTTTATGTGAAATTGTTATGCATGTGATTTTGTCTGTTTGTGACTGTGGCAGAGGTTTGGTGATGATGGAAGGCGGATTTGGTTTTTGTAGAGGTGTAAGAAGGTGTGGAGGGGCCATAAGAAGCCTCTGGTAACCTTCTGAAGACTTCCCCTGCAATCGGACTTCAAAAAATCACTCACAGGAAATTCTACAGGAGGCTGCAGGGGATCTACAAGAGGATCTACAGGAGGATGCCGAGAGATATTTTTAGAGGTTTTAAGAGTGGAAAAATGGTGGGAAAGGGTAGCTAAATACTAGATGGATATGTTGAGGTGTCTGGGGCTTAACAAGGAGGATCAGGAAGGAAAATGATGGTTGGATTTGTTCAAATGACGAGAGGAAAGCTTATGGAAAAAGTGCAAAAATTAGGGAAGATTTGTGAAGGACTGTGAATGAATTGTGAAACCTGTGAGAAATGAGATGATGTTGGCTGCTTTATTGATGTATTGTGAGCTGAGATGTGTTGTAAGATATCTACACATCTAACTGCAGGACTGAGCAAGAAAAGGACTAGCTGCATCAAGAAAACAGAACCATATCTCTTGTTAACCTAATTTCTGACCTAGAAACATGAAGTGCTGAACAATAACCTCTGAATGGAAAAGCTTGCAAAGAGATTTATTACAGAAACAGGAAATAATATTGGCAAAATGAATATGAAGCAACACTTTAACTTTTCAAATCAAATCATCACACTAGAAATTGCATGGAAGAAGCAAAACTGTGTTTTTGGTGGCAGCAATGGTGCCTTGACCTCAAATCATGGTCCCAGGAAGGGAGAAAGGAGATCAGGGCCTATTGTTTGCCTTTTTGAATCTTAGCCTATCACTGTATTAACCTACTTCAGCAACTGAAACAAAAGTAGCTATGCAAACCATCAAAAGCAACCTATTCTAAACAAGGTAAAATGAATCTATGTAACAGAAATTAACTCATGAACTGAAGCAAAAACATATAAGTACAAAGCAAGAGGTTCTAGGCAGCTTGGGTTGGGCCCTAACCCAAGAGATTCATCCCTCTGGAAGAAATCAGTGCTGGCTCAGAAAATATGTCATCTCCATTATCAAAATAAAAGTCACATTACATGAACTGTTCACAAAAATAAGCTCGAAAATTCGCTGAACAATAGCTCCACAAAAGTGCGAAAATTATGCCAATAACTGGCTAACCTACTGAGGTGCTAAGCCCTCCTATTTATACAAATGGATTCCCCCAATAACCCTCCTAAAATCAAGGGGCTCAACTTCCCAGAACTAGAGATAGACATCAGTTCTTCTTGACTTGCTCGGCTGCCCCCTTGGATGTATCAATGTGGTTGTTTGTGCTCCGAGTTTATGATGGAGGATTCGAGGTAGGGAGTAATAAATGAGGGAGACACCCTGCTAAAAATACTTTCCCTTGTTTTCCTCAAATATTGGCTGCCAAATGCTCATTAATCCCTTGACTTTTTCCAAAAATTGACCAAAAATCTGCATAAAGCACACATTAGACTTCATGGCATAATGACTAACCCAATTCACTTTATTAGCATAGATATAATAAAAAAAATGCAATAAACTAATGAGGATGGTGGATTAATATAAGTTAGGAGGAAAAATGAGCCCATATAATTACCCATTTCTGGGACTCATCAGCGGAGCTGGATGCCTCTTCCCTGTTCCTCTTAGGATTATTCTTCTCATTGGATGGGGTTTGTAATACAAGATGAACATTCATTGGTTCTCCTAATTCTGGAACCTGCAGAAAAGAGCTCTGGTCAAATTTATTTTCTAAATCAATTAGTGTGTTCTCAACATACACAACTGTTTTGTCCACATCAATCAATTTATTCTGCAGCCACTCAGATTGGTTAGCAAACTGTTCAATGTCAGGTCTTGGGTGGTGGATGTATGGTCCCAACTTGACCTTAAGTATCAACTTGTTTATGACCCCATGAGGGTCATACTGCCATATGAAGTTGTTTCTGAATTTCATCTGCTACAGTAACTTGTCAGCCTTTGGTCCAGCCTCTCTATTGTTGCAAATGAATGGGCCCAATTGGGTTTTCACCTTGAACTAGGTTTTCTTCCTAGCAGATAAGAAGTGGACCTCATCAGAATTTATGATTTTTTTGAAATATTCAAGGGAAAATATACTCATAGGGAGCTATTTTGGAAATTTATAAGGGGATAATTGGCAGCCATAAACTCTAATCTTAGTGTGGTTCTGGTAGAGGTACCAGTCTCCCACCTTGCTATTCTTTGCCAATTACATCACTCTCTTGATGTCTTGGCTGATTCTAGGTTGAGTATTAGAAGTTAGCATGTTCATGACTAGGTACACAAAGAAGTCTATGAAGTCTTTGTAGGTGAATGTTGTGGAAAACTTCTGGACCAAGGGTGTCCAATAGACCACTGATCTCTCCTTTCCCTTGGTGTCCAATTTTTGGATGCTCACTGGGAACTTATCTGTCTGGTAATACAAAAACATATAAAACAACACTATAGAGTATTTGAAAACTCTTTCAGTGGGAAGTCTGGTGAATTGTTCATGCATTCTATCTGCAATGAACTAAGCATAATCATACATGATAGTAGGAAGCTTTCCTGAAGTGAAAATGGACAGGAAGGCTAGGATGACCTCCACAAGCTCATCTGATGTGTATCCTAGGATGCATGAGAGCATGGTGATTATGCGTCTGCCAGTTTCTGATAAAATGGTGGCAACATAGGGCGGGGTATCTGTAGGAGTATGGTGGTCTTCAATGATAAAATTCTGCAAGATTTTATTGATTTTCACTTGGTCTAATGTGATGTATAAGTCTAATAGGTTTCCAATGGATAGAGGGATTTGATTAGGGCTAGATTGGATTTGTAGAATTTGGTTGATCGACTGAGGTGTAATGGTGAATAACATTTGTTGATTTGGGGCAATAATAGCCCTTTGGCTAGGGATATAATGCACATGAAAAAAATGTACAATATCAGGGAATGGGTGAACTTCTGGGAATGTGTATTTGGGTAAATTGGATTCCCAAAGGTTGATGTCATCTGCATGGTTCAAAAATCTGTCCTTACTCCAACAGTGGAGCTTCAGAAGGTGGACTGGAGTTGCATTGTATTTTACTTGGAAATCCTTATATGATAGGGTCCAGGTGAGGGATTAACATAGGTCTGACATCCAGAGAGGTCTGGGTAGCCATCTTTAGGATGAAATGTGTGAATCAGGCTTGCACAGACTATAGAAATGAAGTTTGAATAGCTATGGTACAGAGATAGGGTAATTTTCACTTTGCAAAAGATGGGTTTAGGTATTCTGGGGAAAATACTCTCGATTTAAGGGAAAGATTAATTAAATTTAATTAATTACTATTTGAGTTGATTGTATGGTTTCAAATTGAGATGGTCATTCTGGTTTTTTGTCAAAATACTTGGAAATGGTGGTATAGGCTAGAAACTAGTTTCAATGGTAGCTTTAGAGGGTACTCTGGCTTCAGTTGTGCATTGGATGGATGAATTGAGCGTCCGAAGCGTGTTTAGGAGGTAGTTGGCAGTCAAATTTGGTTGCAAAGGCTCAGGGTGGCGTAGGAAGGCTTAAGAAGCTTTCACAGAGCGCATGAGAGAAAAGGGTGAAAATGAGCGTCTTCAGCCTTTTAACAGACAACGGTTAGAATTTGGTGCGGAATTTCATAATGAACAGTGGGTGGTTTCGACTTTTGGCAGGGAGGTGGTTTTGGGGGTCATCACACTGCTTTTGACAGTTGGGCGGTATGTCCTCAAGAGAATGCAAGTTCACCTAAAGCTTCCACGTAACCGAAGAGGGCCCGAGCAAAACCACGAATCTTGCATGCTCTCGGGTGGGTAAAGTCGGCAAGGGAATCGGTGCGATATGGATGCGCTCCATTAGATCTGGGGGTGGAAGATCGGATGTCTGTCATGCGGTGGAGCTACAAGGAGGGAACTCGGGTGGAGATTTGCGGGGCCCGGGGGGTTAATTACAAATAATTGTAATTATTTAATGAATAAAGGGGGGATTAAACATATAATGAATAGTTTTATGGAGTGGAATCAGGGTTAAATGCGATGGGATTTCTTAATCGCACCAGGGTGGTGGGTTAAACGGGTTTATGTCGGGGAAAATGTGAATTGCGAAGAAGTAATTAAATAATGCGGAGGAGGGAATAAAACTTAGGACAAGGGGGTTTTATGGTTTTTTAGGAAAAATAGGGAAATTAATTAGGCGAAAATGCTTTTTTCAAATGGGAATGGGTTTCACACTAGGGAAAAGAGGTTTTGGGTTGGGAAATGACTTTTGGAAAGTAATTTGCTAGGGAAATGTGTGAAACCAAGGGGCGAGGGTGAAAATTAAGGGAAAAAAGGTATTCTAATAATAAATGATGGGATAATGGGGAAATTAGTAAGTATGTAATGGGGGATGAAATGAAATGAGGGGAAGTTAATTAAATCAGCTTGTGAACATCCTTTCACTTTCATAACTTCTCCTGCACACTGAAACATTGGATTAAGCATGATAAATGTGCTTATGCTTCAATCAACTTTGTACTTCTACAACCTTTCTTCTACTTACCCTTTACTTACCCTAACATTTTTTATTCACTTTATTGGGTGCATTTAAGCAAGCAAACCCTTTCTTTTCCTTTTCTTTTGTGAAATGAACTAGCTAATTCTAACCTTATATCTTCCAATGGCTCAGATTAAGCTACTGAGCACATTTTATTTCTCTACCTAACTACTGATCTTCCAAGATTAAAAAATTTGGTTAGATCTTTATTCTCTAACTATAAACATGAAATTTAAAGCATGAATTAGTCAAGATTAAACAATTTGACTATCATGGGTTGTGGCATTTATGACAAGTTGCACACAACCATTATTATTCATAGTAAAGTAAAATGTAGTGGCACTTGGACTTGCACACTTACATGATCTGTTTTTGTTTTGGGTTCATATTTTTTCACTTTTTTGATCTTTTCTTATTCTTTTGGTCCTTTGATATTTCTTTTAGGACATACCCTCTTTACATTTTTTAATTTTTATTATGGAAAATATTTTGTAGAAAGCAAAAGTATGTACAATATTACAAGACTAACTATAGCCAATTCAAAATTATGAATCCTATTATTATAGGACCCTAATGGTGGCTCCACATGGGGATGGCATTTCCTGGTGAAATGTCAAGAACTTTAGGATCAATAGCCTTTGAATTGTGACTGAAGTTACCTTGTAAACTGTCCTTCTATGATTCTGCTTCATTGATACTTATGATGGTGAAACCTTCAAAGCTCGGGGCCTTCTCTCCGGGCTTCAACTTCAAAATATTACTATCCAATCCAATCTACACTATGTAATGTTATGTACAATGATGCAAAGTAAAGTGAACTATTTGTTAATCTGTGGAAAAATAATGTTTCAACATTCTACCATTGATAGGTCCTCCTGATAGATCTGATCCATCTATCTCTCTCAAGAAAAATGCATTGTTACCCTTGTAACCATAAATGACATAAGGGCCTTGCCATAAGAAGTCGAATTTGCCATGCTTTCCTTTGTCTTTTGTTATTGAATCCCACTTAAGAACTTTATCACCTATGTAAAAATCATCAGCTTTGGTCTTTTTATCAACATCCTTTTGATTTTGTCTTGGATTACCTGTGATTTTACATATACTTCTTCTCTAGTCTGCTGCAAGGGTATGGTCTGATTTATCCGTCTATGGATATCATTTGGTTCTACCTGCAACTTCTATATTATCTACATCACTGGCACTCCCAAAGAGGATGGAAAAAAAACATCCATCCCATATACTAATTGATAGGGTGATGTGCCAATGGACTTCTTGGTTGTTAGTCTATCTACCCATAAGGCATTGACCAACTTTTTGTTTCATGTCTTTTTGATGTATTCTGGTAATTTCTTAATGATATTGACCAGGATTTTGTTAGAGGATTTTTCAAGTCCATTACCTTGAGGGTAATAGGCAGTGGAGTGGCTAAGGGTGATGTGGTATTTGTTACAGAAGTCTATCATTCTCTTGGATTTAAAGGTAGCTGCATTATCAATAATGAGCTTTTGGGGGCATCCGAATCTTGACAGGATATTATTTTCTAGAAATAACATAATGACAGTGTATGTGGCTTGTGTAGAAGGGATGGTTTCTATCCATTTGGTAAAATAATCAGTGGTTGTCAAAATCCACTTATGCTGGGCTAAGGAGGCTGGGTGTATTTAACCAATGAAGTCTAACCCCCATTGATGAAATGGAGTTTCTGTGGATATTGGTTTAAGAGGCAAGGTTAAAAGTTTTCTCTTCCCCTCAAATATCTGGCACTTATGACAGGAGGTCACATGTTTCTTAACATCTGCAAACAGAGTGGGCCAGTAGAAACCAACCCTCAAGATTTTGTCAGCAGTAGTTTTCCAATACAAGTGTCCTCCACAATCCCCTGCATGAAATTCTTGCATAATTTTATCAGCTTCATCTTTCAATAAATAGTTCAAAATAATACCACTATTGTCTTTCCAAAACAAAGCATTATCTATGATACAATATTTTAATGACTTCATTTTCAAAAATCTAGCTTTAGTTCTTGTCAAACTAGGAGGAGCTTGTAAGTTTAGTAATACAAATATGATATCTACATACCAAGGTGAATCTGTAAAAGGTTCACTGATCTGTGGAGTCGCCATCTCTTCTTGATCATCAAGGGCACCAATGAAATTTATATCTAGGGTCTGATAGTTCGATTCAGCCATGAGTTTGGCTAAACCTTGGCCTTTGATAAGTTTAGTAGGCTTTATTTCTATGTCATATTCCAATATAGTGGCAATCCATTTGCCTCTCTTTCCTTCAGGCCCATTTTGTGTCAAAATGTCCTTAACTACTGAGTTTGGAACATAAGCAATGATGTGAGAATACAAAATATAGACTTTGAAATCTTTGATGGCCTTTACTAAAGCTAATGCTTGTTTTTCCATAATATTGTATTTGAGTGTGGCATCTCTTAAGGATTTACTGAAAAATGAAATTGGTTGTTCATATCCTTGGTCATTCTTTTGCAGTAAAACTGCTGCAATGGTGTGTTCTAAAGCAAAAGAAAAAAATTATAAAGTCTTTCTGAAAATCAGGACTTATAAGGACTAGAGTTTTGGTTAAGGCTTCCTTGATGGCTTCAAAGGACTATTTGGCCTCCACTATCCATTTAAGTGCTGAGTCTTTTCTTAACATGTTATTTAGTTCTCTAATCAATTCTGCTAAATTTGAAATGAATCTCCTAAGAAAATTTATCTTGCCTAAAAATCACTGTAACTCTTTAATGCTTCTAGGATGGGCAATGGTCAAAATTGCTTATATTCTAGCAAGGCCTATTCTAATTCCATCTTTGGATATTATATGTCCCAACAGTTTACCCTCTTCTAAACCAAAGGGTGACTTTTTGGGATTTAAAGAAATCCCAAATTTCCTACATTTGATGAAAACTCTTCTCAAGTGATCTAGGTGTTCATTATCAGATTTAGAAAAGACAATGATGTTATCTTAGTATACCACTAGGAATTCATGGAAATCCTTGGCAAAATCTATATCCATAGCTCTTTGAAATTTTTCCCCTGCGTTCATTAATCCAAAAGGCATCTTTAAATACATGAAGGTACCCCAAGGAGTAGAAAATGCAGTTTTTGCTTGGTCCTCTGGTTTAACTAAGATCTGATTATATGCAGAAAATCTAGCAAGCGTTGAAATTCTGGATGAGCCTACTACCCTCTGAAGGATATGGTTCATTTTTGGTAAAGGATAGTTGCCTTTTAATGAGACCTTGTTTAAATTTCCGAAATCAACACAAAGTCTTATTTCTCCAGTCTTTTTCCTAGTAGTGACTAAGTTTGAAATCTAATCTGAATATCTAATGGGAGCTATGATTTGGGCATCATACATTCTTTTAACTTCTTTCTCAATAGATGGCATAAGAACTGGATTAATTCTCCTAAGTTTCTGTTTGAAAGGTTTATGATCTTCTTTTAAAGGTATTTTGTGTTGAATTATGCTGGTGTCATAAGACTTCAAGTCTTCATAACTCCAGACAAAAACATCTTGGAACTCTTTAAACAAATTTATGTATTTAACCTTTTCCTCTGGAGGTAAGGCTTTTGATATTTTAATGAGTTTTGGTTTTTCCTCAGTTCCTATGTTACATTCTTCTATGTCTGCTCTTAAAGGTTCCATTTTTGGTTTTCTAGCTACATCGTTTGAGTCAAACAAATCTTCTAATGGGACTAATCCCTTAGGCAAAAAATTATTTTTAAGGTTCATAATTTCAGGATCATCATTCATTATCTCTTCTATCTCTACATTTTCTAAGCTATATATTTCTACTTTAGTGAATTTAGTGGGTTTACCTATGTCTAAAATATTTACATCTATGCCACTATATGTGTTACTACCTATGTTATTTTCTACTATATAGTCTGTATCTATTTTACAATTATGAAACTCACCTTCATCATTCATGAAGTTATAAATCTGAGAATCCTAGGAGAAAATCTGTCAATACTTCAAGTTGTCTAGTATAACAGGCCTATGTCTCACTTCTGCAATGTACTGATGGTTGGGTTGAAAGGGCAATTTGTAGGTACTAGACAAAGTGGCAAGACTATGGGCTTGCATATTTTGTTTTCTGTGAATGGCAGCAAAGTTTGTTTCGAGGAGGTCTTTAATCAAATCCAAGACAGTCTCCATATATTGACTAAGTCTGGGATTGTTTACAAAATATTCACCATTAATTTTTTTAATAATCAGTTCTAAGTCTCCCATTATAGAAACCCTTTTCGCTCCAAGTTTTCTAACCATTTGTAATCCTAAGATCAGAGCTTCATACTCCGCCATGTTGTTTGTACACTTGAAGTTTAATTTGAATGCATGTCCCTCAGAATGATTATTCTCCATATTATGGATCCACACTCCTGCACCAACCCCTAACCTATTCACAGATCCATCAAAATCTAGATGCCATAGAGACTCATGAAAAATGTTCTCACTATCAGCTGTTTTGTATTTCATGTTCTAAATTGTACAAGATGAAAGAGTCCATATCAGAATGCATGGATTATATGGGAAAGTTTTGTGGTTTTTCAACACTGCTCACCATGTATTTCATCAAGGTCTCTCTATATAATTTCATTTGTTGGCCAAAAAAAGATATGGTGGCATAAGACATATCTAACTGCAAGGATCCTTAAAATTTTTCTCCCGATGAGCGAGATAACAACATTCCATATTTGGGTGGGATGTATGCAACTACTATGTCCATTACAATACTTTTTTTTTGGCATTGGACTATAGTTACACATAAATCCTTGATCAAACCAAGGCATTTAACTTGGCTAGAGTCAAAGGAAAATAAGTCCTTATATGGTCTGGTGATGTCGAAGTTCAGTCTCTCTATGATTGCTTTTGGCATCAAATTATGGGATGCCTCCGACTCTAACATAGCACTACATAATATTTTTTCATGAATGTTTAGGCTAATGTATAAAGGAGGGATTCCCCCTTGCTGATGAGTACCATTCACCTCAGGGCCAAACAATAATTCAAGTTGATCATCATTCAAATTGACAACATCTTCTCCCTCTCCTATATTTAAAGTTTCAGTTATCTGTGATCTATAGGATTCATTCTTTACTAATTTGGTCAAAGGAATTGATATATTTAGTTTTTCTATTTCAGTTTTGATGTTGAAAGGGAGCTGAGCTTTGTTTGTTTGGATGAGATCTTCCTTAAAAAATGCAGTCTGTGTGTTTTTATCTTGTTTTTCAATACTAGGCATTTCAATCTGTGTTTCAGCTGTTTTGCCTTGATTTCTCTTGTTTGGATTGATTTTAGTAATTGTTTCAATTTGAGTTTTAGTGGAGGTTATATCTACAATTTTTGGGGTAGAAGTCTTTGGTGTTCCCCTAGGGAGGATTTGTAAGACTTTGGTAACAGGAGCTTTTGTTATTTTCTTAGTCTGGGTCTGGATTGATCTCTTAATGGGAGTTTCATTATTCTTTTTACTTCTTAACCTATATTGTTTATGTACCTCATATATAGCTGACTCATATCCCTGTTTAAAGTCAAAGGATTCACCAAATTCTAACTACAACTCTTGCAGCATGTACAACTCTTTTTCTTCTTGAGTAAGAAAAACAACATCTTCGTTTTTTATTCCTAGTAAGTTTATCTGGGCGTCATTCTCTCCTTCTTGGTCCTGTGAATCCTCAGCATAGTTCTCCTGGAAGGGGGGCCTAATTTGCTGATTTGGTATAGCATTATTTCCAGTGTTAGGGTTCTTCCTAAAGTTGGGGTTTCTTATTGAGGGTGGTTGTTGATTCTCCCATTGAGTTTTCCTTTCCATGTTTTCTAATCTATCCATTATTCTCTCTACACTCTTGGCTAAACTATCTATTTTTCCATCAGAAGTGGAAGTTTCCTCTTTTATTACAACTCTATTTTCATTTCTCATTATGGCTTTCTTTGCTAATAGGTTGGCCTCTACACTAACAGCATTGCTTTTCATTTGTTCCAATGTTTCAGGGTTTCTTTCCCTTAATTCGTATGACATGTTAGTGTCAAAACCATCAGGGAATTTAATTAATGCAAGGTCAGGTGGAGGCTTAATATTAGCTGGGATTGCATTGTAGATATTATTGAACCTAGTACAATAATCCTCGACTGACTCATTAGCAGCTCTTCTAATGTTGCCACATTCAAAAAGTATTTGCAGAGGGTTTTTCTTTCTGTCCCATCTATCAATGAATAATCTATGAGAATTAGCTAAGTCTGCAATATGATGGGCAGGTAAAGCTTTGAACCATTTCTTAACATCCCTAGTTAATGTTTGGGAAAACAACCTCATTTAGACATCTTATTCATCTATATCATGCAATTAAAAATAGTCAGTCATCTTGTTCACATGTTGTTGGGCAGTGTACTGACCAGTAGCATCAAACAAAAATATTTTTCTCTGATAATCTTGGGGCATGGCATGGAGTTGTATAGGTAAAACTAGAGGTGCATATCAGTTTACCATGGTTGAGATTCTAGTTTGACTAGGGGGTAAAGAAGTGGTGCTTGAGGAAGGGCTTGAACTTGATGGAGATGAAGTAGATGATGATGAGGATGAGGGTGGTTGATGAATTACTACTTTAGGGGAATGGACTCTGGTGGATACTATAGGTGAGGTTGTGGGAAAAGGTGTATTTATAGTGAGTGAATATTGTGCAAAAATTTCAGAGGCACGAGCAGTGAGGGCAGCTAGTTCAACAGATTGTTGAAGGTAAACATCATCTATATTGCTTATCAATGTAGAGGTCAAAGCTTCTAACTTGTCAAAAACATCCAAGACAAATTTATCTAAATCTGGATGAATAATCACACTTTTTTATTCAATGAGTCGTATAAACTCAGGGTCTAACATTGTTTCATGGATGACATTCTCATATTTAGTTCTAAATAATTAGAGGTCAAATGACAAATCAAAAGGGATTTCCTCTAAAGTTGAGAACTCCTCAAGGAGTGAATTTGCCTTAACTAACTGGCTACTACTTGCTTAAGTTTCTACCTTTTTAGGTTTTCTTAAAATTTTGTCAGGTCATCAACTTTTGTAGCAGGGTTTGGATCTGGATTTTCCCTGGTATAGTGAGTCTCCTTGGGAGCCAGAATTTTACCTTTTTTAACTGTTTTTTTATGAGACTTTTTAAGAACAACTTTCAAAAATTACCTTAAGGGGCTTAAGATTAAATTTAAGGCTTCCTTAAAGTTTTATAAGACTGAGGGTCAAATTTCCCCAGTATGGTCGCTAATGATGTTCACTCTAAAATTTCTTGTACATTGTTCAGAAAAAAAATGATAGAGGTAACCACAAACCAACTTTAGAGATCACGATCTAGCCTTCCTGATCTCAGAGAGGGCTCTCTCTTTATGATTTAACTTTGTTTTAGTTAATTGATTTTAGGCTAGTTATGATTGTGCTGGGGTTTTTTATTTGAATTTGGGTGGTGGGATCACTTACTTAGATAAGTGAGTTATTACAAATCTCAAAGGCTGGATGGTGAAATGGTTTCTAATCGGATCTAGGGAGTAATTAAGGGTTCCCTAGGCCGGATTATGAAGAGAATGAAAGAGGTCAACCAGGATGGGAGAGAAATTAAGGGTTCTCAAATCCATATATTAGAGGAAAACATATAAGTGACTAACTGTGAAAAATGGAGTGTACTTAAACAAATTCCGAGTTATATTTACAGTTAATTCATTCAAATTTGAATAACATTTAATTTTATGAAACACATAAGAAAGTGACAAAATCAGACAAAGAAGATACTTCACTGCAAATAGCTCATCTCATGAATCCTATAGTGCAATATTTTTATTACTTGCTCCAGTCTGTTGAATTCAAAATTGGTACAATCACCCTTAGGTTTAAGATCAAAATAACTTTACAAATTTATAGCAATCCCCATAAATACATCGAGTTATGAATTATTTATACAAAAAAGAATTTACAAAATGTCTCAAACTGCATTGAAAACTAATCTAGGAAAAGGAAATATCTTCATGCAAGAAGATAGAGACAACTATTGAACTGTTGTTTGTTGTCCCTATTATTTAGGTTTTGTTGTCTTTTAGTCTTTGATCTTTTGCCCTTTAAGCTGCTTGGCTATTTGGTCTTCATGCTGGATGTCATATTTACTTATGACCTTTCATCTGATACTCTTTGACCTTGTTGTCCTGTCAATACCCTTTTACTGTGCTCTTTCACTTTTTACTGTACATTTATATTTTTACTGTGTATTCCTATAGTAAATAATTGATTTTTTCCCATGTACCAGCATTTGGTAATTGGATATTGAGCATTTTTCTATGGATCTCATCTGCCTCAGTCTATTTGGCAAAGGTAGGCCTATTGACAAAAAGGTGTTTTACCTCATGCTGGAGGTAAAACAAGTTTTCAAAAGTTTGGTATAATACTTTGCCTATTGGTATGCCCTTCATGGATGAAGTGTTTACTTGATCTTTGGCCACTTCCCTAATATTCTCATTGTAATCTTCCTGTGTCATTAG
Organism: Pinus tabuliformis; assembly: GCA_031772625.1. Classification (NCBI taxonomy): domain Eukaryota; kingdom Viridiplantae; phylum Streptophyta; class Pinopsida; order Pinales; family Pinaceae; genus Pinus; species Pinus tabuliformis. Next base: position 1,667,984,513 of record CM062818.1, read on the forward strand.
CTTATCATTAATAACTAAGGGATTTGGCAATCCCTTTTGCCTCAAAAGTTCGAACTTAACCATGAACCTGTCAATGGCCAGTTGCATGGTTTAACACTTATTCTCCAAGTTCAACATCAAATTCCTCTTAGTGAGGACTCTTTTGACTTCCAAAATTGTACCTGTCCTGTCAGGTATCTCTAGTTCTTGCAGCTCATACTTGTTCTTGGAGTTGAGGAAGTGGATGATTCTTGCAGCTTCCTCTGGCATATCTCCAAGTTCTACTTTAACTCTCTGAATGGCTTCTGTAGCCTGCTTTATCAAATCAATTTGTTAAAAAATGACCTGGATGGATGGCCAAATATCATTGACAGAGTCAATGATATTGGCCCACAGTTGTTCCTTAGCCTAACCTAGAGGTTCATTGAGTGTCAGTTCCTTCTCCAAGTTTCTGATTCTTTCATTCATCCTTGTGGCCTTCTGGTGTTCTTCTCTGTTCATGATTTGGGCCAATTTGTAATCTGTTTCCAGGCTGGTGACTTTTTCCTTAAGTTTGTTCATCTCCGTGGTTTGAATGGACATTTCTTCCATTTCTTTGACCAGCCTATTTGCTTCATCACCTATAGAGCATGTTGTTGTCGATCTTGTTGCTGATGTAGTTTGTGTAGATGCCAGTAGTGCAGTAGCCATTGGAGCAGTGGGAGCTAAGGCTGATGCCAAAGTAGAAGATACAATAGTGGTAACTGTTGGAATGGCAGTTGCAGAAGCATCATCAAGACTAGCTTGTTTGAGCTGCATCAAGCTATCCAGTTCTTTATCCATCTCCTTCAACTGATCATTCAGTTGCAGCACTAGGTCCATCATCTCTTCATGATTGCTCTGACTTTCTAGGACCTCCTTTTCCTATGGGTGATGTGAATGAGGCAGCTTACATTGTTTCTTGAGGGCTACTATGTCCTCATTCTTCTTCTTGATTAGCTTTTCATCAACCTTAATGTCACTTGGATCATGGTCGAGTTCAATGACCAAGTCCTGCAATGATTTTATCCTATTATCTTTGGTCTGTGAGGAGGCCTTTTCCAGTTTGTATTGGGTTGTCACATTATCCAATGAATACCGCAACTTGTGGGCAGCCATGGCCTTTCCTGTAAGGGTGGAGCAAATCATTTCTCCAACCTATTTTTGGAACTCTATCTGATCAATGGGATGAACATCCTTGGCCAACACCTCAAAATTTGTCTTTTTGTAGTCAGTAGAGGTTTTTGGTTGCTTAACAGTGGGCTGCGAAAATGACACCTGCATCTTGCATGCTTTGATGTTGAAGACTGACATCAATCTAGTCTGGTTTGATGGTGTAAGCTTGAGGTATTGGGCATATGTCTCTGTCTTCAACTTTTCATTCCTCATCTTTATTTCTTTGAATCTATATTTGATATCCTTTTCCCTGTCAGCTGGCCTGACAAAGGAAGAAACCTCCACACTCTGTTGTCTCTCTATCATTTGTGTGTTGGAGGTTGATGGCTGCTATGTTTCACCTGATGCAATTGTTTCTTTACTTCTCTGCCCCATTGTCTCAGTGTCAGTTATTTCCTCTGAAGCAATGTTTTCCTCCTTTTCAGACACATGATTCAACTTGGGTCTTTTCCTTAGCTCAAATAGCTCATCAGTAGTCTCCATGGCAGAGCTGGATGCCTCTTCCCTATTCCTCTTAGGATTCTTCTCCTCATTGGCTGGGGTTTGTAACATAGGATGAACATTCATTGGTTCTCCTAATTCTGGAACCTGCAGGAAAGAGCTCTAGTCATATTGCTTTTCTAAATCAAACAGTGTGTTCTCAACATCCACAACTATGATGTCCATATCAGTCAATGTATTTGCAGCCATTTAAATTGGTTAGCAAACTATTCAATGTCAAGTCTCGGGTGGTGGACGTATGGTCCCAACTTGACCTTAAGTCTCAACTTGTTTATGACCCCATGAGGGTCATAATTCCATATGAAGTTGTTTCTGAATTTCATCTATTGGAGTAAGCTGCCAGCCTCTAGTGTAACCTCTCTATTGTTGCAAATGAATGGGCCCAATTTGTTTTTCACCTCTCCAAGTTTTCTAACCATTTGTAATCCTAAGATCAGAGCTTCATACTCCGCCATGTTGTTTGTACACTTGAAGTTTAATTTGAATGCATGTCCCTCAGAATGATTATTCTCCATATTATGGATCCACACTCCTGCACCAACCCCTAACCTATTCACAGATCCATCAAAATCTAGATGCCATAGAGACTCATGAAAAATGTTCTCACTATCAGCTATTTTGTATTTCATGTTCTAAATTGTACAAGATGAAAGAGTCCATATTAGAATGCATGGATTATATGGGAAAGTTTTGTGGTTTTTCAACACTACTCACCATGTATTTCATCAAGGTCTCTCTATATAATTTCATTTGTTGGCCAAAAAAAGATATGGTGGCATAAGACATATCTAACTACAAGGATCCTTAAAAATTTTCTCCCGATGAGCGAGATAACAACATTCCATATTTGGGTGGGATGTATGCAACTACTATGTCCATTACAATACTTTTTTTTTGGCATTGGACTATAGTTACACATAAATCCTTGATCAAACCAAGGCATTTAACTTGGCTAGAGTCAAAGGAAAATAAGTCCTTATATGGTCTGGTGATGTCGAAGTTCAGTCTCTCTATGATTGCTTTTGGCATCAAATTATGGGATGCCTCCGACTCTAACATAGCACTACATAATATTTTTTCATGAATGTTTAGGCTAATGTAGAAAGGAGGGATTCTCCCTTGCTGATGAGTACCATTCACCTCAGGGCCAAACAATAATTCAAGTTGATCATCATTCAAATTGACAACATCTTCTCCCTCTCCTATATTTAAAGTTTCAGTTATCTGTGATCTATAGGATTCATTCTTTACTAATTTGGTCAAAGGAATTGATATATTTAGTTTTTCTATTTCAGTTTTGATGTTGAAAGGGAGCTGAGCTTTGCTTGTTTCGATGAGATCTTTCTTAAAAAATGCAGTCTTTGTGTTTTTATCTTGTTTTTCAATACTAGGCATTTCAATCTATGTTTCAGCTTTTTTGCCTTGATTTCTCTTGTTTGGATTGATTTTAGTAATTGTTTCAATTTGAGTTTTAGTGGAGGTTATATCTACAATTTTTTGGGTAGAAGTCTTTGGTGTTCCCCTAGGGAGGATTTGTAAGACTTTGGTAACAGGAGCTTTTGTTATTTTCTTAGTCTGGGTCTGGATTGATCTCTTAATGGGAGCTTCATTATTCTTTTTACTTCTTAACCTATATTGTTTATGTACCTCATATATAGCTGACTCATATCCCTGTTTAAAGTCAAAGGATTCACCAGATTCTAACTGCAACTCTTGCAGCATGTACAACTCTTTTTCTTCTTGAGTAAGAAAAACAACATCTTCATTTTTTATTCCTAGTAAGTTTATCTGGGCGTCATTCTCTCCTTCTTGGTCCTGTGAATCCTCAGCATAGTTCTCCTGGAAGGGGGACCTAATTTGCTGATTTGGTATAGCATTATTTCCAGTGTTATGGTTCTTCCTAAAGTTGGGGTTTCTTATTGAGGGTGGTTGTTGATTCTCCCATTGAGTTTTCCTTTCCATGTTTTCTAATCTATCCATTATTCTCTCTACACTCTTGGCTAAACTATCTATTTTTCCATCAGAAGTGGAAGTTTCCTCTTTTATTACAACTCTATTTTCATTTCTCATTATGGCTTTCTTTGCTAATAGGTTGGCCTCTACACTAACAGCATTGCTTTTCATTTGTTCCAATGTTTCAGGGTTTCTTTCCCTTAATTCGTATGACATGTTAGTGTCAAAACCATCAGGGAATTTAATTAATGCAAGGTCAGGTGGAGGCTTAATATTAGCTGGGATTGCATTGTAGATATTATTGAACCTAGTACAATAATCCTCGACTGACTCATTAGGAGCTCTTCTAATGTTGCCACATTCAAAAAGTATTTGCAGAGGGTTTTTCTTTCTGTCCCATCTATCAATGAATAATCTATGAGAATTAGCTAAGTCTGCAATATGATGGGCAGGTAAAGCTTTGAACCATTTCTTAACATCCCTAGTTAATGTTTGGGAAAACAACCTCATTTAGACATCTTATTCATCTATCTCATGCAATTAAAAATAGTCAGTCATCTTGTTCACATGTTGTTGGGCAGTGTACTAACCAGTAGCATCAAACAAAAATATTTTTCTCTGATAATCTTGGGGCATGGCATGGAGTTGTATAGGTAAAACTAGAGGTGCATATCAGTTTACCATGGTTGAGATTCTAGTTTGACTAGGGGGTAAAGAAGTGGTGCTTGAGGAAGGGCTTGAACTTGATGGAGATGAAGTAGATGATGATGAGGATGAAGGTGGTTGATGAATTACTACTTTAGGGGAATGGACTCTGGTGGATACTATAGGTGAGGTTGTGGTAAAAGAAGGTGTATTTATAGTGAGTGAATATTGTGCAAAAATTTCAGAGGCACGAGCAGTGAGGGCAGCTAGTTCAACAGATTGTTGAAGGTAAACATCATCTATATTGCTTATCAATGTAGAGGTCAAAGCTTCTAACTTGTCAAAAACATCCAAGACAAATTTATCTAAATCTGGATGAATAATCACCCTTTTGTTATTCAATGAGCCGTATAAACTCAGGATCTAACATTGTTTCATGGATGACATTCTCATATTTAGTTCTAAATAATTAGAGGTCAAATGACAAATCAAAAGGGATTTCCTCTAAAGTTGAGAACTCCTCAGGGAGTGAATTTGCCTTAACTAACTGGCTACTACTTGCTTAAGTTTCTACCTTTTTAGGTTTTCTTAAAATTTTGTCAGGTCATCAACTTTTGTAGCAGGGTTTGGATCTGGATTTTCCTTGGTATAGTGAGTCTCCTTGGGAGCCAGAATTTTACCTTTTTTAACTGTTTTTTTATGAGACTTTTTAAGAACAACTTTCAAAAATTACCTTAAGGGGCTTAAGATTAAATTTAAGGTTTCCTTAAAGTTTTATAAGACTGAGGGTCAAATTTCCCCAGTATGGTCGCTAATGATGTTCACTCTAAAATTTCTTGTACGTTGTTCAGAAAAAAAATGATAGAGGTAAACACAAACCAACTTTAGAGATCACGATCTAGCCTTCCTGATCTCAGAGAGGGATCTCTCTTTATGATTTAACTTTGTTTTAGTTAATTGATTTTAGGCTAGTTATGATTGTGCTGGGGTTTTTTATTTGAATTTGGGTGGTGGGATCACTTACTTAGATAAGTGAGTTATTACAAATCTCAAAGGCTGGATGGTGAAATGGTTTCTAATCGGATCCAGGGAGCAATTAAGGGTTCCCTAGGCCGGATTATGAAGAGAATGAAAGAGGTCAACCAGGATGGGAGAGAAATTAAGGGTTCTCAAATCCGGATATCAGAGGAAAACATATAAGTGACTAACTGTGAAAAATGGAGTGTACTTAAATAAATTCCGAGTTATATTTACAGTTAATTCATTCAAATTTGAATAACATTTAATTTTATGAAACACATAAGAAAGTGACAAAATCAGACAAAGAAGATACTTCACTGCAAATAGCTCATCTCATGAATCCTATAGTGCAATATTTTTATTACTTGCTCCAGTCTGTTGAATTCAAAATTGGTACAATCACCCTTAGGTTTAAGATCAAAATAAATTTACAAATTTATAGCAATCCCCATAAATACATCGAGTTATGAATTATTTATACAAAAAAGAATTTACAAAATGTCTCAAACTGCATTGAAAACTAATCTAGGAAAAGGAAATATCTTCATGCAAGAAGATAGAGACAACTATTGAACTGTTGTTTGTTGTCCCTATTATTTAGGTTTTGTTGTCTTTTAGCATTTGATCTTTTGCCCTTTAAGCTGCTTGGCTATTTGGTCTTGATGCTGGATGTCATATTTACTTATGACCTTTCATCTGATACTCTTTGACCTTGTTGTCCTGTCAATACCCTTTTACTGTGCTCTTTCACTTTTTACTGTACATTTATATTTTTACTGTGTATTCCTATAGTAAATAATTGATTTTTTCCCATGTACCAGCATTTGGTAATTGGATATTGAGCATTTTTCTGTGGATCTCATCTGCCTCAGTCTATTTGGCAAAGGTAGGCCTATTGACAAAAAGGTGTTTTACCTCATGCTGGAGGTAAAACAAGTTTTCAAAAGTTTGGTATAATACTTTGCCTATTGGTATGCCCTTCATGGATGAAGTGTTTACTTGATCTTTGGCCACTTCCCTAATATTCTTATTGTAATCTTCCTGTGTCATTAGCTTATCATTTATAACTAAGGGATTTGGTAATCCCTTTTGCCTCAAAAGTTCGAACTTAACCATGAACCTGTCAATGGCCAGTTGCATGGTTTGACACTTATCCTCCAAGTTCAACATCAAATTCCTCTTAGTGAGGACTCTTTTGACTTCCAAAATTGTACCTGTCCTGTCAGGTATCTCTAGTTCTTGCAGCTCATACTTGTTCTTGGAGTTGAGGAAGTGGATGATTCTTGCAGCTTCCTCTGGCATATCTCCAAGTTCTGCTTTAACTCTCTGAATGGCTTCTGTAGCCTGCTTTATCAAATCAATTTGTTAAAAAATGACCTGGATGGATGGCCAAATATCATTGACAGAGTCAATGATATTGGCCCACAGTTGTTCCTTAGCCTAACCTAGAGGTTCATTGAGTGTCAGTTCCTTCTCCAAGTTTCTGATTCTTTCATTCATCCTTGTGGCCTTCTGGTGTTCTTCTCTGTTCATGATTTGGGTCAATTTGTAATCTGTTTCCAGGCTGGTGACTTTTTCCTTAAGTTTGTTCATCTCCGTGGTTTGAATGGACATTTCTTCCATTTCTTTGACCAGCCTATTTGCTTCATCACCTATAGAGCATGTTGTTGTCGATCTTGTTGCTGATGTAGTTTGTGTAGATGCCGGTAGTGCAGTAGCCATTGGAGCAGTGGGAGCTAAGGCTGCTGCCAAAGTAGAAGATACAATACTGGTAACTGTTGGAATGACAGTTGCAGAAGCATCATCAAGACTAGCTTGTTTGAGCTGCATCAAGCTATCCAGTTCTTTCTCCATCTCCTTCAACTGATCATTCAGTTGCAGCACTAGGTCCATCATCTCTTCATGATTGCTCTGACTTTCTAGGACCTCCTTTGTCTGTGGGTGCTGTGAATGAGGCAGCTTAAGCTGTTTCTTGAGGGCTACTATGTCCTCATTCTTCTTCTTGATCAACTTTTCAGCAACCTTAATGTCACTTGGATCATGGTCGAGTTCAATGACCAAGTCCTCCAATGATTTTATCCTATTATCTTTGGCCTGTGAGGAGGCCTTTTCCAGTTTGTATTGGGTTGTCACATTATCCAATGAATACCGCAACTTGTGGGCAACCATGGCCTTTCCTGTAAGGGTGGAGCAAATCATTTCTCCAACCTATTTTTGGAACTCTATCTGATCAATGGGATGAACATCCTTGGCCAACACCTCAAAATTTGTCTTTTTGTAGTCAGTAGAGGTTTTTGGTTGCTTAACAGTGGGCTGCGAAAATGACACCTGCATCTTGCATGCTTTGATGTTGAAGACTGACATCAATCTAGTCTGGTTTGATGGTGTAAGCTTGAGGTATTGGGCATATGTCTCTGTCTTCAACTTTTCATTCCTCATCTTTATTTCTTTGAATCTATCTTTGATATCCTTTTCCCTGTCAGCTGGACTGAAAAAGGAAGAAACCTCCACACTCTGTTGTCTCTGTATCATTTGTGTTTTGGAGGTTGATGGCTGCTATGTTTCACCTGATGCAATTGTTTCTTTACTTCTCTGCCCCATTGTCTCAGTGTCAGTTATTTCCTCTGAAGCAATGCTTTCCTCTTTTTCAGAGACAGGATTCAACTTGGGTCTTTTCCTTAGCTCAAATAGCTCATCAGTAGTCTCCATGGCAGAGCTGGATACCTCTTTCCTATTCCTCTTAGGATTCTTCTCCTCATTGGCTGGGGTTTGTAACATAGGATGAACATTCATTGGTTCTCCTAATTCTGGAACCTGCAGGGAAGAGCTCTAGTCATATTGCTTTTCTAAATCAATCAGTGTGTTCTCAACATCCACAACTATGATGTCCATATCAGTCAATGTATTTGCAGCCATTTAAATTGGTTAGCAAACTATTCAATGTCAAGTCTCGGGTGGTGGACGTATGGTCCCAACTTGACCTTAAGTCTCAACTTGTTTATGACCCCATGAGGGTCATACTTCCATATGAAGTTGTTTCTGAATTTCATCTATTGGAGTAAGCTGTCAGCCTCTAGTCTAACCTCTCTATTGTTGCAAATGAATGGGCCCAATTTGTTTTTCACCTTGAACTGGGTTTTCTTCCTAGCAGATAGGAAGTGGACCTCATCAGAATTTGTGATTTATTTGAAATATTCAAAGGAAAATATCCTCATAGGGAGGTATTTTGGCAATTTATAAGGGGCTAACTGGCAGCCATAATCTCTGATCTTAGTGTGGTTCTGTTAGAGGTACCAGTCTCCCACCTTCCTATTCTTTGCCAATTGTAGCACTCTCTTGATGTCTTGGTTGAGTATTAAAAGTCAACATGTTCATGACTGGGTACACAAAGGAGTCTATGAAGTCTTTGTAGGTGAATGTTGCGGAAAACTTCTGGACCAAGGGTGTCTAGTAGACCATTGATCTTGTTATCACCCAGGTTGTTCCCTATGACTCCCAAGGGAATACGGCCGGGGTAACCACTAACCAATCTTTGGATCACAGTTTCTAGCCAAACTGTAATCAGAGAGGGCTCTCTCTTTATGATTTGTCTCTGTTATGATGGTGTTTTAGGCTAGCTATTATGCTCAGGTTTTGGTTTATGTTTTGGTTGAAGGATTTCTTTCAGATCTTAAGATGTAGTGTTCAGAGAGTAAAATATCATTGGGCAATGGAGTCTGGAGTTGTGAAATGCTTAGAAACGAAGGATTGGTGGTGTTCAAACAGCAGGGCCTATTGTGTATCTTAGACAAACAAATTTAGCTTGAATGATGATGTATGTCAACCAACAGAAAGCAATTAAGAATTTTCTATTAAGCTGGTGAGGTGAAAATGTAACACGCTGCACAGGAGCAAAACTTGAATTCCTGTGACAAAGGTCACTGTGAAAGATGTATTCTGAAAGTGCAGCAATTAAGAATTACACTTATCAAGATTGCATCTGAAGAAAACATTGATTAACAACACAGATTGAACTCAGGGTATTCACTGAATAAATCCTGAAAGTTATTCTTTCTCCTAGTTGCTAAATATGCAGAGTTAGATAACATATATGGATTTTAACAAATCAAAATACATAACAAAGAGAGTTACAGAGACTTATTGTATGGTGAAATACACAGGAATCCAACAGCTTTTTAACAGACACCAGAACGCATTCAACACTTCAAAAATCCGAGAAATTCCATCACTTTCTTTATTAACTTCTGAAAGGATTACAGCATAAGAACTTCTTCAGGAGAAATCAACAACAACCCTTGCAAGCTCATGCGAAGGGGACTTTATAGAAATGCATATACAAAATATCTCAGGCATTGAGTCATCTGAGAGAGAAAATATCTTCATAAATTCGTACAGAAAGTAGAAAAGAAGTTATTACAGCTTTGAATGCAACATAAATGCTCTTTAAGTCTGTCAGAGGATATTTTGACCTTTGGAGGTCATTGAGTCGGTTGAACCGCTTTGCTTTAACGCTGAATAATGTGTCTTTACTTTTGGCTGCGCTGTATTTTCTCGGCTCTGCCAGCTGTGTTTTCCTATTCTTGCTGTGTTGGCCAAAATCTTTGCTGAGTTGGCTCAGCTTTAATCTTTGATGCATGCTGATTTTGTTTAAACTGTGCTTTGCATGACAACTGATATTTTTAAAAAACAAAATTTGGTGAGTGGCTCCCTGTCTATAAAATTTTCTGTATTGTATTTGCCCACCAGTCTTGCGTAGGGAGTTGATGCCTGAGAATGGCATCCATTGTCTCCTCTGCTTCTGTATATTTATAAAAATTTGGGGCCACATCAAACAAGTGCGTGATTTCATTCATTATAAAAAATAGATTTTCTATCTTACTGTAGAAAATTTGTCCTGTAATAGGCCCTGTATCATCTGAAGTACTGGCCTTCTCATTGATCTGGGTTGAAGCAAAAACGTTCACTCTTTTGGCATACTGTTCATGGGTGAATAGTTTCCCTCCGCTGTTTAGTAGGCTAGGGAGTCCTCTGCTCTGTAATACCTGAAATCTCTCCATGAACCTGTTCACCTCAGTTTGCATATCCTGGGTTCGTCTTTCCAATGTCTGCACCAGATTTCTCAGAGTAAGAACCCTCCTGACCATTTGGATAGTCTCAGTTCTGTTTGTAATTCCCATGGTAGCTAACTGAGAACTTGTTTTATGGTTAAGTACGTTGATCATTCTGGTGGCCACTTCAGGCATATTGCTCAATAAAGCTCTTGATCTGTGAACCTCCTTCTGTGCCTTTGGGATGAGCTCTAGTTGCTCATGGATTGTCTCAATATATTGCCATTGATTGGTAATTGATTGGCCAATATTGGACCATAGCATTGCTCTAATTTCAGCTACAATTTTGTCTAGTTTGAGCTCATTTTCCAGCTCTTTGATCTTGTCTTTAAGGGCTTTGATTTCCCTGCCCTTTTCTGCCACTTCTCTCTTTGATTTATCATGCCTGTCATTGACTTTGGCTAACTTTTCTCTGGTCTCATTTAACTCTGTCATTTGAGCTTCCAGGATTTGGATTTCATTCTTCAGCTTTTGCATATCCAGGCTTTGGGCCTGCTCTGTAGTTGTTGGCGCTGCTGAAGTAGATGTTGCTGTCTGTTCAGTCTGTTGAGGAGGAGGAGCAGTTTCCGCGAGATTGATGATCTGAGGAGGAGGCTGAGAGGTCTGACTCTCTTCTCTTTGTTTCAATGCTGCTTGCAGGGCCGCTTGTGTAGCCTCAGATTCTCCCAATTTCTCTTGTGCCTGAACAAGCTGTTTATAAATGGAAATCAACAAGGCTATGGTATCCTGCTCATGCCTTTGTTGGGCTACCTCATCTGTCTGAGGGTGAATGGTAGCTGGGAGTTTGATTTTCTTCCTCAAGGCAGCCATGTCAGCATCCCTCAACTTCAATATTTCCTGTATTCCTTTAATATCTTTGGGATCATGCCCAATTTCAATGACTATGTCCTCCAAGGACCTTATTCTGTTGTCCTTCGCCTGGGATGATGCCCTCTCCAATTCCAGCTGAGAGGCTGTAGCATTAAGGCTGTTATGTAGCCTGTAGTTATCCAATGTTTGGTCTACTAGGGAAGCATAGACCATCTCACCCGTTTGCTTGTGCAGTTCTATCTTGTCCAATGGGTGGATATCCTTAGCAAGGACTTCCAGGTTAGTCCTTAAGTAGTCAGAGGAAGATTGGGGCTGCACTGCTGTTGGCATAAAATGACTCATGATCATTTTGCCTTCATTTACATCAAAGGCAGACATGAGTCTTTGCTGATTGGTGGGAGCCATGTTTAACAGATGATTGTACAGTTGTCTCTTGATGGGCTCATTTCTCCTCTTAATGTCGATGAACTGCTGTTTGATACTGAGTCCACCTTCTTTCTGTTGGCCGGAGGAGCTGACCTCCCCTCCCATAGTCCTGTCCTGTTCCTGTTGGAAGGAACTGGCTGAGGCTTCTCTGCTGGGTGGGCCCATGCCCAATGCTTGTCTTATTGCTATGTCCTCCTCCGAAAAGTCATTCAATCTTTGTCTTTTCTCTCCCTGGTTGATAGATGAAGTCAGAGGAGTTTCTCTATCCCTTTTTCTGCTTAAGTCCTCCTTCTGTGGAGTTTGGAGGACCGAGGCGTCAATGGTGACTTCTGGCCTAGGAGGCACTATGTTCTGAGCCTGTTGCTCAGTGGAAGTTGGAGTATCAACTACTCTTTCTTGCTGTAAGGGCTGCTGTCCCTCATGTGGCCCTTCTTCTTGATGCAGTTCCTGTTGTTGCTGTTCTTCTTGCTGCTGCCCTTCTCTATCTGCCTGCCCTTGAGTCACTGGAGGTGGCTGCTCCTTGCCATGGAGTGATTGTTCTGTCTCCATTTCCTTTTCTTTGCCTTTGCTAGATATATTTTCAGTGGCCTTAGTAGTTTGCTGTTTGGCAGTTGAGGAGGATGCAGCTGCTCCCACTTGTGTGCTCGGAAGTGTGAATACCTGTGAACAAAGTTCAAGGTCAGCCATCTTCCTTAGATTCCTTAGTGCCCTCTGGTTTAGCTCTTCTTGTGACATGGGCTCTTCTAAGGTCCCTCTCCTCCATTTGTCTTGGTTTGCATATTTTTCAATGTGAGGGATACTATGGTGATCATAGGCAGATAACTTATATTTGAGCCTCCTCATAGTTATAAAATGATTAGGGTCATAGGGTGCCCATAGGAAACTGGTTTGCAGGCCAAGGGACTCAAGCATTCTATCTGCTTCCCTCCATCCTTGCTCCCTCTCGTTATAGATAAAATGGCCAAGTTGGCTTTTCACCTTCAACTGTGCTTTTTTGCCTTTTCCTGAAAAGTGAAGCACATCAACCCGGCCAAATTGCCTAAAGTACTCTAGGGCAAATAGCCTCATAGGCACATACTTAGGTAATCTGAATGGAGGAAAATCACACCCATATATCCTGATGACGGTGTGGTTTTGGTAGAAGTACCAATCCCCAATGCTGTAAGATTTGGACAGCTGAAGAATTCTCTGCATGTCATCAGTGAGTCTTGGAGGAGGCGAGCTCATCAGCATTGCCATAGCTGGATGGACGAACAGATCTATGAATTCACAGTAAGTGTATGGAGACTCAGGTGTAGTGTGGAAGACAGAAGACCAATAGACCACTGATCTGGGATTGCCTTGGGCATCCACTCTTTTGATTGAAAAATGAAATTTCTCATGTTGATGGTACAAGATCAAATGGTAAATGTAGGAGGTGTATCTGAACATCCTTTCTCTCGCCAAATTCATCAATTGCTCATGAATCTTGTCTGATATGTAGGTGGCATAGTCATAGCAGATTGGTGACTTGCCAGGAGTAAACATAAGCATCATTACCAGCACAGTTGCATCAATATGCTCAATTGAATTATATCCCAAGATGGGACAAATCATATCTGCAAGGTCTCTGCCCAGCCCATTGAGATATACATGACCAATTGGAGGGTACATCACAATGTCAGAGTTAATGTATAATTGATTAAGTTTGATAATTTGAGCATCTGTCAGTTTAGCCCCTTATTTTATCAAGTTCACTGGTGACAAAGGGACCAACTTCTTCTGAGTGTTGAAGCAAAGCATGTCTCTGATAGCTTGAGGGGTAACATAGAAGAGTACTGAACCAGATGGGTCAACAACAGCCCTCTGAGAAGCATCATAATGTTCAGCACACAGGTGGATTAGTTCAGGGAACTGGTTGACCTGAGGGAGCTTAAAAATAGGGAGGAAAGAGTCCCATATGCCCAATATATCTGTCCCATTTTCATGCTTGGCTTTCAACTCATTCAACAGATGAATGTGGAATTTGCTGCTCATAAACATTTCTTCTGTAATTTGGTAATCCATATCTGCCAAGGCTTGCCATTCCAAATTCCTTTGAGGGGCATTCAGAGGCTGAACATTTAGTACTACAGGTGTCTCCATTGCAAAAGAGGATTCTGAATTGAGTGCAAAGTGGTTTCAATTGAGCAGGACAGTATAGAGGAATGTCTCTTTAACAGGGAGGTGAATTTGTAAGGAACAGGGAGTAGTTCTTGCAAATAGCAATTGAAATACTATTCGCAGTGCAAATAGGACAAATGTTTGGCCTCACTCTGTCTCTCTCAGTAGTTAAATTCAGTTTGAATGAGTCTGCCGCGATTGCGCGAACAGAGCTTGGTTTTTCAATGAAAATGCAGGCAAACAAGGCTCGGCTAGTATTGTTCGAGTTCACAACTGTCAAAGGGCCAGGTGCAAGGATTTCTGCCGGTGAATTCAAGAGTTTTTTCTGTTATAAGCTCTTTTGAGGGAAATAACAGACAAAGCAGGTACGTGAAGGATTTTCAGTGGAGAATACCTGGTAAAGAGTAAGCAATGGTCGCGGATGACTGTGGAAATGGCGCGCCGCCGGTCTCCTGGTCAGGTTCTACAGGTTGGTGGACTTTGGACGTGAAAATCGCATGCAGGCGCAACAAAGTCTTTTGTAAGAAAATGGAAAAAACACGAAATTTCACCATAATATTGTTTTTTTTTTTGGACTTTTGGCGCGTTTTTCTGCTGACGTCAGCATGATGTCATAGGTGGGGTCAGGGCCGGCTGACGTCATAGGTGAGGTGGCAGGCTCTGATTGGTCCACGGGGATGGTGAAGTGGCAGGACAGATCGGCAGACGGTCGGGCGCAACGGTTGACGTGACGGCATGGTGGCAGTGACGTGGGATGATGTGGAGGTGACGTAGTATAGGCAGAATAACCGAAACCGGAAACAGCCAGCGGTTTCATATCGCACCGCTCATGGTACGGGGGGGGAATCTGTCAGGTGTACCTCCGATGAGCTGCGGCGGGGACGCGTGGCTGCCGAGTGACGTAACCCTTTTACGGACATCGGAAGATATCCGTCGGATGTGAGACCCGCTCCGATATCAACGATGACCGTCGGATCTGGAGGGCCCGATCCAACGGCTGTCGGGGGAGTGATGTGATCGGCAGATATGGCGGGTAAACAGCGGACGTCGGAGCCGCTCCGATGTGATAAGAGCCGTTGGATGTTCAAGCTCCGATCGGACGGCTGTCGGGGTCAATAAAACGATCGGTCAATATGGAAGGGGGCAGGGTTGAGTTAATGTATATCGGGGTATGCGCTTTGGCAAAAAACATTAGATTATGGGTTTTTCGTGAATAATTTGCAAAAATGCACCCGGCCTTCAGACTTTGGATAAAGGAAAAAAGTGGGTTTTGATGCATTACTTGGCAATTTGGAGCGGGTAAGGGTAGAACAAGGTTTTTACAAAGTTTATGCGCAAACGGGGGGTAATGAGTTAAAAAGTGGATTTGGAAAGGGGGAAGAGGGTTTGGCTTAGGTTTATCAAGATGACCAGGTGTCATTTGATCCCTGACATAGGACTTATTGGCTATAATGCCAAGGGGAGGGGATATTTATACAAAATTTGGGGTTTATACACCATGGTGTTAATAATATTAGGGGAGAGGTAATATAAGGGATTTACATAGTAGAGTTAGGGTTAATATGGATGAGGGGAGTGAATGAAGGGAGAAAACACTAAGTTTGTTTGAGACTGACTTAGTTTAGGGAGTAGATCAAAATGAAAAGAATTTTACACAGGAAATGTGGCTTTTGAATGAACAAGAATCATCATAAAACCTCAGACATTTCTCATCAATCTCCATGGATGAAGGGATGTTAGTAATAAGAGTGGAAGGGGAAATTGGGGAATTAGACATGCTCCTTTGCCTTGCTTTTCTTATTTGACCAGCAAGATTCAATCTGCAATGAATACCACTTCTGCAACCCCATCTACTTACCCAGCTACTGTGCCTAGCATTTTTTATTTCTTCTTGGAGGGTGCACTTGGACTTGCAGACCCTTACTTGCCTTTTCTTTTCTTTGGCTTTTCTTTTGTTTTTCTATCTACTTCTACCCTTATTTCTTCCAAGGTCCCAGATTAAGCTGTTGGGAGCCTTTTTTCTCTACCTAAACTACTTGTCTGCCAAGATTAAACAGTTTGGACAGACTCCTTTCTCTATTCTATAACTGAAAAATTTAAAACATGACATGGTCCAGATTAGACTGTTGGACCATTCATCAAAATTTGAGTTCATACCAGGCTATAAGCACAGATTGGATTCTCTTGGAAATATGTGATCTTTGAATCCTCAAAGCAAAGCATATTTGGACCTTTTCACAGTCAATCATGAAATATGAAACCTATTGGTATAGGTAGCTAACAGATCTCTCCTTTCCCTTGGTGTCAAATTTTTAGATGCTCACAAGGAACTTATCTGTCTGATAATAAAAAAACATATAAAACAACACTGAAGAGTATTTGAAAACTCTTTCAGTGGGAAATCTGGTGAATTGTTTATGCATTCTATCTGTAATGAACTAAGCATAATCATACATGATAGTAGGAGGCTTGCCTGGAGTGAAAATGGATAGGAAGGCTAGGATGACCTCATCCACATGCTCATCTGATGTGTATCCTAGGATGCATGAGAGTATGGTTATTATGCGTCTGCCAATTTCTAAGAAAATGGTGGCAACATAGGATGGGGTATATGTAGGAGTATGGCAGTCTTCAATGATAAAATTCTAGAAGATTTGCTTGATTTTCACCTGGTCTAATGTGATGTATAAGTCTAATAGGTTTCCAATGGATAGAGGGGTATGATTAGGGCTAGATTGGATTTGTAGCATTTAGTTGATTGACTAAGGTGTAATGGTGAATAACAACTGCTAATTTGGGGCAACAATAGCCCTTTGGCTAGAGATATAACAAGCATGACAAAAATGTACAATATTAGGGAATGGGTGAAGTTCTGGGAATGTGTATTTGGGTAAATTGGATTCCCAAAGGTTGATGTCATCTACATGGTTCAAAAATTTGTCCTTACTCCAACAATGGAGCTTCAGAAGGTGGGTTGGAGTTGTAGTGCCTTTTATTTGGAAATCCTTGTCTGTTAGGGCCAAATTGTCAATGTCCAGGTGAGGGGTTGACACAAGTCTGACATCCAGAGAGGTCTAGGCAACCATCTTTAGGATGAAATGTGAGAATTTGGCTTGCACAGACTATAGAAATGAAGTCTGAATAGGTATGGTATAGAGATAGGGTAATTTTCACTTTGCAAAAGAGGGGTTTAGGTATTCTGGGGGAAATACTCTCAATTTAAGGGAAAGATTAATTAAATTTAATTAATTACTATTTGAATTGACTGTACACTTTCAAATTGAGATGGTCATTCTGGTTTTTTGTACAAATACTTGGAAATGGTGGTATAGGCTGCAAACTGGTTTCAATGGTAGCTTTAGAGGGTACTCTGGCTTACGTTATGCACTGGATGGCTGAATTGGGCGTCCGAAGCATGTTCAGGAGGTAGTTGGTGATCAAATTTCGTTACAAAGGCTTGAGGTGGCATAGGAAGGTTTAGGAAGCTTTCACAGAGCAAAAGAGCGAAAAGGGTGAAAATGAGCGTCTTCAACCTTTTAACCAGAAACGGTTAGAATTTGGCACAAAATCTCATAATGAACAGTGGGTGGTTTCCGCTTTTGGCAAGGAGGTGGTTTCGGGGGCCATCGCACCACTTTTGACAGTCGGGCGGTATTTCCCCGAGAGCACGTGAGTTCACCTAAAGCTGCCACATAACCGAAGAGGGCTCAAGAAAAACCACGAATCTCGCGTGCTCTCGCGTGGGTAGAGTTCAACAAGAATCAACATGATATGGATGTGCGCTGTCAGATCTATGGGTGGAAGATCGAACGGCCGTTGCGTGGTGGAGCTGCACAGAGGGAACTCAGCTGGAGATTTGTGGGGCTCGGGGGGCTAGTTACAAATAATTGTAATTATTTAATGAATAAAGGGGGGGATTAAACATATAATGAACATGTTTATAGAGTGGGACCAAGGTTAGATGTGGCAGAGTTTGTTAACGCACCAGGGTGGTGGGTTAAACGGGTTTATGTCGGGGAAAATGTGAATTGCGGAGAGTTAATTAAATAATGCGGAGGGGGGAATAAAACTTAGGACAAGGGGGTTTTATGGTTTTTTAGGAAAAATAGGGAAATTAATAAGGGGAAAATGATTTTTCCAAAGGGGAATGGGTTTCGCACTAGGGAAAAGGGGTTTTGGGTTATAAAATGACTTTTGGAAGGTAATTTGCTAGGGAAATATGTGAAACCAAGGGGCAAGGGTGAAAATGAAGGGAAAAAAGGGTATTTTCATAAGAAATGATGGGATAATGGGGAAATTAGTAAGTATGTAATGGAGGGTGAAATTAAATGAGGGGAAGTTAATTAAATCAGCTTGTGTACATCCTTTCACTTTCATAACTGCACCTGCACACTGAAACATTGGATTAAGCATGATATGTTAGGTCCCTATAATACTAGTGATTACCCCATTACTATTGTAGTTGTATCTCTAATTAATATTGTTGTGCCCCTATTGTCCCCATATTGTTATTACTGTGCCCCATAGAATCCATCTATTATTATTTTTGTGCCTTTATATTATTATTGTTAGGTCGGTTGGGTTATATTGTGACTCCTTAGACTCCTATATATAGAAATGAGGTTTTTTCATTTGAATCATCAAGAAATTATTAATTTGTGTAATGTAAAGGAGGTTTCCCCCTCGAAGAGGCTAAATTCTAAGGCGTTGATCTATCTTGTCTATCTTTTTGTGAGCTGGTTTCATAACATTTGGTATCAGAGCTTTTGGATTCTAGGGTTTTGCTGCTCCAAATAGGTTATCGTGGCATTTTCACTATAACTTTTTTTTTGCGACGTTTCAGAATCGAAAAAACAAACCCATTTGAGACGAAATCGCACTAAACCTCATATCCGAATTTCAGATCTTTTTGCACTATATTTGGAGAGATATGATCTGAGGAAGTTGGTCTTTTTGTAGACTCTTCAATTACATTCCAAACAGGTGACCTGGGGAAAATCGTCATAACTTTCTCTCTGAGCATCGGATTGAAATTTCGTAAGAAGGTACAGAAAGAGGATGGACTTTAGTTTCTTGTGCATAGTTTTCAGAGGTAAAGGTCGAAATAGGGACACGTGGCACGTCATACAAGTTCGCTCTCCTAAACTAGTCTATAATCAGGTCACTGTGGGAGATTTGGCATAACTCTTCCTTGGAGAATCCAATTTGGATCAGACTGGTGGCATTGGAAATAGGACATAGAGGGCTACTGAAGATCATAATTTCAAAACTGGATGATCCGAAATTACAGAGATACATCAGAGGCAATATCAAGCTCCTACAAAGTGAAAAAAGTGTGGAGATTTTTTTAAATTCTTTCTTAAGCTTGGTTTGAAAAATTATTTTGAAGGAATTCAAAGGGCTTAGTAGAGCATTATTATCGGTAACTGGTGCCCCAAGGAAAGAAAATTCAAACACCTAGTAAGCAACCTGAAAGCTCTAGCATGACTCATGAAGAAGAGGAAGAAATGCTACATGATATATCAAAATTACAAGACCAAGTGCAACAAATGTCAGTCTCACAAAAGCTAGTGGAAGCTAAGATAAATGGCATGGAAGCTAAGATGAATGGCATGGAAGCTAAGATGGACAATTTGAAGATAGATTTGAACACAAATTTGAAGACAGACATGGCAGATTTAGCAAATTTTCTACAAGAAATACTTACTAATGGTGAAATGGTAGTAAAGGAAACTCATGATGCGAACAAAAGAAATGTTAATCATTATTTCATAGACTCTAGTGTTGGATTTAAGACCCACCATAGTCCAAAAATCGATATGAAGAAGTTTGATGGCAAGGATCCCGCAACATGGATATTACAGATGGAGCAATTTTTCGATCTCAATAATGTGCAAAACACACAAAAGGTACGTATTGCAACTTTATATTTGGAACCAAATCAGTTTGTGTGGTATCAATGGCTTTGCTCTCGCAAACAAATTATCACTTGGGCAATTTTTATGAAAGAATTGACAACACATTATGAGGATATGAAAAGAAACACTTTTTTTAGCCAATTGATAAGTCTCAAACAAAAGGGTTCAATAATGGATCACATTGAGGAGTTCCAAAAATTGAACATAAGGGTAAAAAATATTCCAAATGAGCATAGGATTGATGTGTTCATAGGGACTTTAAAGGATAATATCCAACATGATGTTCACCTTTGGGAACTTGATTCATTAAAGAAGGCATTCAGGTTAGCAAGAAAAATGGAAAGCAAAATTATGGCAACCAGGAAGCATACCACTCACAACTATAAAGATGGAAGTGTTATTGCCCCTTGTCTTATGCAACCTATAAAGTTGGCACCACAACAATTGGAAGAAAAAAGAGCAAAAGGGCTTTGTTACAGTTGTGATAGCAAATACACTAAAGGTCATAAGTGTGCTGAGAAGAAATTATTCTACATAGATTGTGAAGAGGAAGAAGAAAAGGATAAAGAAAGGTCAAAAGAAGAGGATATACTCCAAGAACAAAGCCTAGATAAAGAAGGAATGAATCCGACCATATCTTGTAATGCATTGGCTAGAATTACCACTCCTCAAACCATCAAGATAGAAGGACAAATCAAGAAGAAAAAGGTAATAGTGTTGATTGATTCAGGAAGTACCCGCAATTTTATTCATTGTAAGGTAGCAAAAGAATTGAATTGCTTCCTATATCCAGCACCAGAGTGTCAAGTGATGGTAGCAAATGGAGGAACAATAAATTGCTCTGGAAAGTGCCATAATATCAAGCTATCCATGGGAGAATATGTATTGACTAGCCCAATGCTTTCCATTCCAATGGGAGGTGCTGATGTTGTACTAGGAGTCCAATGGCTACAATCCTTGGGTACAATAGCTTTTAATTTTCAAGGACTTTTCATAAAATTTTATGTGGAAAGAAAGGAAGTTGAATTAAGGGATATTGTAGGGAAATTGGGAAAGATAATCAGCTCTAATGGTATGACAAAGCTTCTAGAAAAGGAACAAAGAGGTGTAATTGCACAATTATGTTTGCTAGATGTTTCCACATCGAAATCATCTATTTCTCAACATCTCCAAAAAGTCTTGGACAATCATTCCAAGTTATTTGAGACTCCCAAAGGTATCCCACCTATTCATGATCATGATCATGCTATTCATTTGATTCCAGGAAGTGTTCCTCCAAACATCAGGCCGTACAGATATCCCTATGCCCAAAAGAGTGAAATTGAATTTATGGTTGTAGAAATGCTAGAGGCTGGTATAATTCAACCTAGTCAAAGTTCTTTCTCTGCTCCAATAGTATTGGTACACAAGAAGGATGGATCATGGTGCATGTGTCCGGATTATAGGGAGCTCAAAAAGCTCACTATTAAATATAAGTTTCCCATTCCTGTCAATGATGAATTACTGGATGAATTGCATGGATCAATTTACTTCACCAAGTTGGATCTTCGTTCAGGATATCATCAAATCAGAATGAAAACTGAAGACATTCCAAAAACAACATTTAGAACTCATGAGGGTCATTATGAATTTTTGGTCATGCCTTTTGGCCTTACCAATGCACCTTCCACATTTCAAAGTTTGATGAATTCCATTTTCAAACCCTTCCTTAGAAAATTTGTGTTAGTATTTTTTGATGATATACTAATCTACAGCTAGTCTTGGAAGGATCATGTTGAACATGTTGACGGGGTGCTACAACTATTGGAGGAGAAACAATTATACGCAAAAATATCCAAATGTTTCTTTGGAGTACACGAGGTTGAATATCTGGGTCATATTGTATCTCATGAAGGAGTTAAGGTAGACCCTAGCAAAATTAAATCCATTAAGGAATGGAAAATCCCCACATCCATAAAGCATTTGCGAGGATTTCTGGGGTTGACAGGGTATTATCACAAGTTTTTTCAGAATTATGGGAGAATAGCAGCACCTCTAACAACATTATTGAAGAAAGATGCATTTTCCATGACTCTAGAAGCAACAAAGGCCTTCGAATATCTTAAAAAGGAAATGTGCCAAGCACCGGTCTTAGCTACACCAAACTTCACAAAAACCTTTATTGTGGAATGTGATGCTTCAGGAAATGGAATTGGTGTTGTTTTAATGCAAGATGAAAGATCCATTTCTTTTGAAAGTCGTCTAATCAAGAGAAAGTTTTTACATAAAGCTATTTATGAGAAGGAAATGTTGGCAATACTACATGCACTTAAGAAATGGCGACCCTACCTAATGGGAAGACACTTCAAGGTAAAAACGGATCATAATAGCCTTAAATACTTTTCAGAACAAAGATTATCCTATGAAGAGCAACAAAAGTGGGTCACAAAGATGTTGGGTTATGAATTTGAAATCATCTACAAAAAAGGGAAGCAAAATGTGGTGCCAGATGCACTCTCAAGAAAGGATGAGGATGTGGAAGCATTGTTGTGCACCATTTCTATTATCCAACCAGATTGGATAAACCAAGCAAGTGAGGAATGGAAGAATGATGAAGAAGTGTGGGCACTTATTCGAAAGTTACAGCAAGATTCCAGTACATATAATACATTTAGCTGGCAAAATGATTTGTTATGGTACAAATATCGCTTATACCTCTGTAAGAATTCCCAACTCAAGCAAAAGATTCTTATGGAATTGCACACTTCTCCCTTAGGAGGGCACTCAGGATTTTTAAAAACTTACCACAGGGTTAAGAAGGAAATTTTTTGGGATGGCCTTAAATCGGATATTCAAAAGCTTGTGGCAGAATGTTTGGTTTGCCAACAAAATAAAGTTGAAACAATTAAGACCCCGGGTCTATTACAACCTTTATCCATTCCAAGACAACATTGGGAGGAGGTTTCAATGGATTTTATCATAGGCTTACCCAAGTCTGAGGGAAAGAGTGTCATCATGGCGGTAGTTGACAGACTTACCAAGTATGCACACTTTTGTGCATTATCACATCCATTTAAAGCCAATACAGTTTCTACTGCATTTATGGAAACAATTCAAAAGCTACATGGAAACCCAAAGATTATTGTAAGTGATAGAGATCCCACTTTCACCAGAAAGTTTTGGACATAATTATTTTCTTGTCTTGGTACTCAGTTAGCTCATAGCTCATCTTATCATCCTCAATCTAATGGGCAAACTGAGATAGTAAACAAATGTTTGGAAGGATATCTTTGTTGCTTTGTATTTGATAAACAAACACAATGGGTCAAATGGTTTCCTCTGGCTGAATGGTGCTATAACACTTCCTTCCATACAACAACAAAAATGACCCCATTTATGGCACTTTATGGATATCGGCCACCATCCATCACATCATATTTAAAATAAAATTCTAAGGTTCAAGCAGTCGAACATCACATCAAGCATACACAACAAGTCCTCCAACTCTTAAAGGATAACCTCGTGTTGGCGCAGAATAGAATGAAACAACAGGCAGATCAACATCACAGTGAAAGAAGTTTTGATGTAGGTGATTGGGTATTCCTACGGCTACAACCACATAAACAAATGTCCCTCAAGCAAGCTAAGAAGGATAAAAAATTATCACCAAAGTATTATGGTCTGTATAAGGTGTTGCAAAAGATTGATACTATGACATACAAATTGGAGCTTCCTGCAACTTCTCAAGTGCACCTAGTTTTCCATGTTTCATGTTTAAATAAGGTTATAGGCGACAAGCTCCCAGTTCAAACAATATTGCTAGAACTTGACGAGGAAGGAAAAATTATATTGGAACCGGAAGCAGTCACAGAAACAAGAACTCGACAACTATGAAATTGATCAATTTCAGAGTATCTCATCAAGTGGAAGAACTTATCCACTGAAGATTCCACATGGGAGGATGAGAATTTTATATAGAAGCATCCAGAACTACTCAAGCGTTGAGGACAACACTTTTTTGAAGGAGAGGGGCATGTTAGGTCCCTGTAATACTAGTTATTACCCCATTAATATTGTAGTTGTATCCCTTATTAATACTGTTGTGCCCCTATTGTCCCCATATTGTTATTACTATGCCCCATAGAATCCCTCTATTATTATTATTTTTGTGCCTTTATATTATTATTGTTAGGTCGGTTGGGTTATATTGTGACTCCTTAGACTCCTATCTATAGAAAGGAGGTTTTTTCATTTGAATCATCAAGGAATCATTCATTTGTGTAATGTAAAGGAGGTTTCCCCCTCGAAGAGGCAGAATTCTAAGGCGTTGATCTATCTTTTCTACTTTTTTGTGAGATGGTTTTATAACATGATAAATGTGCTTATGCTTCAATCAACTTTGTACTTCTGCAACCTTTCTTCTACTTACCCTTTACTTACGCTAACATTTTTTCTTCACTTTATTGGGTGCATTAAGCTAGCAGCCCCTTTCTTTCCCTTTTCTTTTGTGAAACAAACTATCTAATTCTAACCTTATGTCTTCCAATGGCTCAGATTAAGATGTTGACCACATTTTATTTCTCTACCTAACTACTGATCTTCCAAGATGAAACAGTTTGGCTAGATCTTTATTCTCTAACTATAAACATTAAATTTAAAGCATGAACTAGTCAAGATTAAACAGTTTGACTATCATGGGTTGTGGCATTTATGACAAGCTGCACACAACCATTATTTTGCATAGTAAAGTAAAAAGTAGTGGCACTTTGACTTGCACACTTTCATGATTTGTTTTTGTTTTGGGCTCATATTTTTTCACTTTTTTTCACTTTTCTTATTCTTTTTGTCCTTTGATATTTCTTTTAGGACATACTCTCTTTACATTTTTTTTACTTTTAATATGGAAAACATTTTGTAGAAAGCAAAAGTATGTACAATATTACAAGACTAACTATAGCCAATTCAAAATTTGAATCCTATTATTATAGGACCCTAACAGGGACTATTCCTTCGAATATTCCCAAAGGTGGCTCAATCACATCTTGACACTTGGCATCACGTTATTGGTCTCGAGCATTTGGGTGGACTAATGAGAAGGTGACATGTGGCATGCTTGGAGGCTGCCATGTGTCCCTCCCCAAAGGCCTATGAGCATCGACGAGTAATGGAAAATTTTTATGGGCAGGCCGAGCAGTCGAACCCATGACCTTGCTCACACAAGAGCAATGCTCCACCACTACACTACAACATTGTTTCTTAACATATAACGAGGTTAAATTCAATTTAAAGTTTAAGTGCCAAATGGTTGGGAGATAACCACTTAACTAACCTCCAACATGTGAACACTCCCATGTAATCACTAGTAGTTACCGTAACTGCCAAGGAGCCTAACCACTAGCATTAACCTCGAGTAACCCTCTGCATGTGACCAACATTGTTTAACCATTAGCATTAAGTGTTAACCACGCGGATTAAGCACTAAGTGGAGGATTAGTGCTAGTTAATCCTGTTTAACCATTAATTAAGTTTGGTTTAACTTGGCGATATTTTTGGAAAATATAGAACTAACTCCAAATTTGGCAGAGTTAACTGGAGTTTTTCCAGTTTTGGTGGAGTTTTCCTAGGGAAAACTGAAGAAGCCATAACTTAGGCAGTTTTCAACCAATTTTGGCTCAGAAAGAGTCATTCCTAGATTATTTGATTGCTATGAACACAATGGAATAGGTTGCAAAGGCATAAAGTGTTGGAAATAATACTGAGGGGGGGGGGGGGGTGGGCGGTGAATCAGTATTATCAAATCAATTAATTTCCTTTTCCTAATCAGATTTGTATACGCTACCTCGGCTATGTGAAACTGTGTATATATGCTACTATGTCTAAAGAAACCAACGTATATCAAAAAAATTAAGATTCATTAATTGTTTGATCTTTAATCAGTGCATCAGTACTTCATTAATCATAAGAATAGTAAGCAGGAGCAGTAAAACAGAACAGATCATCACACACATGGACACAAAGATATAAGGTGGAAACCCATTGTGGGTGAAAACCACCTGCTGCAATTTGTCTCTATCTTCTTTTAAATTAGAAACTTCCTTTTACAATGATTCTGTACTGGTGCAGTCTTATACCAGTACGCAGGTTGCTACCTGCAGAAGGCTACAATCTTCTCTCGTTCTCTAGCTTCTCCTGGAAGGGAGCTACAACCCCCTTAGCTCTTGTACTAGATGAGGTACTAGTACGTAGGTGATGACCTACAGAAGGCTACAACCTTCTCTTTTCTTTCAAGGACCACGTTTCATAAATTTTCAGACTGGATCCATGAATATCAATCAAACATCAAGTATATCTGCATTAATCAAACTCCTTTGTACAAACAAATACTGAATCAACCAATAACCTCTCAAAATGTTGTAACCAGAAAACAGTACCAGTAACCAAACACCCATTCTGAACCCAGAACAGTGCAGAAATAAACAGAAGCAACTAAAACATATTTCATGAGATGTACGCTACTTCAATATGTGAAACCTGCGTGCATACACTTTTTTATCAAGGCCAACCAGCGTCTACGTTGTTTTAAGTTAGTGAACCAGCGTGTATACACGCCTCTGCTGCGTTGAACCTGCATACATATCTATAAAAGATAATTTATCCTTTTTACTTATTCAAACATTAGTTATACCCAGATTATCATATTTATAGATCACGTCATGCGCCAAATATAACAGATCAAAAATTACACAAAGATACTTCTCTTCAAACTGCCTTAAGATCTTGACCCATCAATAGAACTTATCCTTCTCCTTGCGCTCAGGTTCCTCCTTGATTCAGATCTAGTTATGCACCATAACCCAATGACAATATTCTAGATCTTGCTCTTCATAAGATATTCAATGCTTCAGTTCATCCCTTGCCAAATGATCTCCTTCCCTTTTTATAGACTTAGGCCTTACTCAAACCATGGTCCAAAACCATAGAGATCCAATACTAGGGACTCAATACCTGGGTTCAACACTTTGGATGCAATACCAAGGACCAAAACCATAGGTTCAAATATGTTGGACTAAATACCATGGACCAACCATAAGATTTCCCACATGTACGCGCTTTTCTTTGCATGAAAGTGTGTGCATACGTATACGTGCTTTTTGATCGGTACACCCACATGTATACGCAATTTTGTTAAGAGGAACTTGCGTATACCTCATTTTCTTTCATTCTAAGAGCCTGAATTGTGATCTGCCCTTTGAGTGAGTTGCCATCAAGGACAACACCTGTGCCATAGTGCTAAACCTGTGTCATAATGCCAACAATCTACCCCTTTGGACTTGATGGCAACCCCAAGTCACTCAAAATCATTCTCCCCCTTTGACATCAAGGGCAAAGGGTTATGCTCCCACTGAATACATGCTGAAATCTCTGCTCTGCTGCTGTTCAAGCTCCCCTTGACTGTAGGCAAGGTCTGCAAGAAGATGTTCTACAAAAAAAACATGACTTTATACATTATAAATGACCTTCCTATCACCAAAGACCCATACATACATCCAACTCCCAACCAAGTGGGGACTGACTCATCTACCCAACCAAGTGGGGATACACCAAGAATTTACACATGATAACAACAAGAACATTACTTCATCCATCCCAGGCATAGTGGGGAAACCAAGATAGGCTGTTACATGACCTTGATAAGAAAATAAATACATGACATAGAGATGAAATAGCTACAGCAAGACTATGATAGTTATCAACAACTATCATCAACAGCATCTGTCAACCATCATTCAAAGCAGCAACCATGTTCTCCCTCTGCACCTGTTCCACTTGAAATCAAAACAACTGTGAATGTGAACCAAGATCATCTAAGATAATTCCAACAATGCATTATTAGACGAATATATGCTCCCCCTGAACCTGTGCCAGATGGTCTCTGCTAGACCCATATCAGACTCTTTTCATCCTGAGCCTGGCCCACTGTTTGTCTTTAAACCAACATATACGCGACTGTATCTTCATAAACTGATATATGTACGTGGATCCTCCTCATGAAACTCACGTACAACCACTTTTCTCTGAAACAGACAAGATTCAGCAGCAAGATGATGCATCAACTACCCCCAGCTTCTGTCTAAGGTATTCAAATGTCTCCCTGGGCAGTGGTTTGGTGAGTATATCAGCAACTTGTTCCTTAGAGGGAACATACTCCAATTTAACCTTTTGTTCAAGCACTTGTTCCCAGAGAAAATGATACTTGATAGGTATGTGCTTAGTCTTTGAATGCATGACAGGATTCTTTGAAATACTAATTGCACTTGTATTATCACAAAAAATGGAGATAGGTGGAGTACAAGTGATTTGAAGGTCTTGCAATGTTTGCATCATCCAAAGGAGTTGTGTGCAGCAAGATGCAGCAGCCACATATTCTGCTTCAGCTATCGATAATGCAATTGAACTTTGTTTCTTGTTGAACCAAGATACTAATCTAGAACCCATAAAGAATGCACCACCACTAATGATTTTTCTATCATCCACGCTTCCTGCCCAATTTTCATCTGTATATGCATGAAGTGTGAGATCTGTATCTCTAGGATACCATAAGCCATAGTTTTGAGTTCCTTGAAGATACTTGAAAATTTTCTTAACTGCCTGAAGATGAGTTTCCTTTGGATTTGCTTGAAACCTTCCAACTATTCCCATTGCATGCATAATGTCTGGTCGGGTACCTATTAGATAGATCAGACTACCAATCATGGATCTATAGGTTGGTTGATGTACTGCTCCTGATTCATCATTTGTGCTGAGGCTGCATCCTGTTACGATAGGGGTACACACTGGTTTCAAATCCTCGATCCCATATTTCTTCAAGATCTTCTTGAGATACTTGGTTTGTGATAGAAAAATGTCGTCTTTGTTTTGTTGGACTTGTAAACCAAGAAAATATGTGAGCTCACCAGGCAGGGACATTTCAAATTCTTTTTTCATTACCAAGGCAAAGTTTTGACTCATGTCTTCTTCATTACTACCAAATATGATATCATCAACATACACAACAAGTATTAGCAACTTATCATTATCAATTTTTATATATAGATTGCTATCTGGTGATCCTTTTATAAAACCTTGTTGATGGAGGTACTTATCCAACCGATAATACCAAGCCCTTGGAGCCTGTTTAAGGCCATAGAGAGCCTTTTCGAGTCTGCATACAAGTTTTGGATCATTTACAAGAATAAACCCATCTGGTTGTTCAATATATACTTCTTCATCCAAGTCTCCATTCAGGAAGGCAGACTTCACGTCCATTTGAAATACTTTGAACTTCTGAAAGCTAGAAAGAGCAAGGAACATTCTTATGGCCTCAAGTCTAGCAACTGGTGCAAAATTTTCTTCAAAGTCTATACCTTCTTGTTCAGCATACCCTTTGCAAACAAGTTTGGCCTTGTTTCTAATCACATCTCCATTTTCATTTAGCTTATTTTTGAATATCCATTTTGTTCTATGACATTCTTATCTTTTGGTCTAGGAACCAACTCCCAAGTGTTATTCTTTTCAATTTGCTCAAGTTCTTCCTCCATGGCCTTTACCCAGCATTCATATTTGCATGCCTCTCTTACATTTTGTGGTTCAATGGAGGAGAGTAATGCTAGATAACTTGAAGCTTCTGAAATGGTTCTTCTTGTTTGTACACCTGCCTCCTTTTGCCCCAAAATTTGAGTTTTTGGAGGTTCTTCTGAACGTACCTGGATGGAGTCTTTTATTCTATCCTTATCTGTTCTTTTGGTGCCTCATGGGTTTCTTCTTCATCATGAGTCTGATTTGTTGTAGAAGGATAGTCCTCATCATCTTCGAACTCTTCAGATTTTACTTGCCTTGGAATGTTTCCTTCTTCATCAATCACTACATCAATACTTTCAACAATTTTTCCAAGTCTTTTATTATAACACTTATATGCTTTGTTGTGGGGAGAGTAAGCAAGAAGAATGCCTTCATCTACTCTAGGTTCAAATTT
Organism: Pinus tabuliformis; assembly: GCA_031772625.1. Classification (NCBI taxonomy): domain Eukaryota; kingdom Viridiplantae; phylum Streptophyta; class Pinopsida; order Pinales; family Pinaceae; genus Pinus; species Pinus tabuliformis. Next base: position 1,668,014,200 of record CM062818.1, read on the forward strand.
TTCAAGGTTTTCATCAGTCTTTTTGATGTAGCATTTGCTTCCAAAAATTTTGAAGTATTTTACTGTAGGAGTCTTACCATACCAAAGTTCATGAGGAGTTTGAGTGTTGTTCACTTGGACATTTGTCTTGTTGAGAATAGTGACGGCAACGAATGCAGCTTCACCCCAGAAGGTTGCAGGAGTTCCAGACTCATCAAGCATAGCACGAGCCATTTGTTGAACTGTTATGTTCATCCTTTCCACTACTCCATTTTGCTGAGGAGTCCTTGCAGTCTAGAATTCCCTTCTTATTCCATGTTCTTCACAAAAATCGAAAAATTAATCTGAGGTAAATTCCCCTCCTTGATCAAACCTGAGGCATTTGATTCTGCGATCTAATTCATTTTCAACCAAGGCTTTGAATGCTTTGAACTTTTCGAAGGCTTCATATTTATACTTCATAAGTCCTAACCAACACATCTTGCAAAAGTCGTCAATGAACAATATAAAGTATTATTCTCCTCTAGGAGACCTTTTCCTAAATGGACCACATACATCAATATGGACAAGTTCAAGTGTCCTGCTAGCTGATCGTTCCTTCTCAGGGAAATTAGTTCTGGTTTGCTTACCAAACTGACATGATTTGCATATTGTATTGTCTGGAATTCTAATGTCAGGGAGATCATGAACCACCTGATATTTGCATGCTTTCCTTATCTGAGAGAAGCTTAGATACCCCAATCTTCTGTGCCATAGCCAGTGTTCATCGTTCTTGCTTAGATAGCATTGTTGTTGTCCTCCCTTGAGTATGTATAAATTATTTGGAGTTCTTATGCCTTTGATCACTGTTTCTCCTATATCAAGCTCATGAACAATGCATCCATTTGATCGAAATATTACTTCATTTCCTTGATCACACATTTGACTGACACTCAATAGATTATGCTTTAAGACATCAACATACATAAAATTTCTAGCCTTGACCTTTTCTTTCAAAAACACAGAACCTTTATCTTTTATGAGTGCAAGGGTGTCATTTCCAAATGAGACCTTCTTTTCCTTTTCTAAGCCACTATATGACTGAATATTTTCTTTATCACCTGTCATATGTTTCGAGCATCCATTGTCGATGTACCACTAATTTTCTTGTCCTTCCGCATATAAGGCTATCCCACATCTTTCTGGTTGCGATTCTTTCTTTCTCCATGTTTTAGAATTCAATGAAACTTTCTCCTTCTGAGTTGTTTGCTGAAACCTACTCCTGCATTCAGAATCTTCATGACCGAAGTTGTTACAAACAGAACATTCTATTTCATTCTCAAGAGCAGAAAAGTTATTGTAGGTCCTTTTCATGATCCCAGTCATACTCCTTTGTTTTTGAGCTTCTCTAGTCATGATGGTCTTGTAGACAACACATTGAGCAGTTTTGTGACCAAATTTATGACAAGAGAAACATTGGACATTGAAGAAATTTCTGCGATTATCAAACCTACCAACCAAATGATTGTAGTTTCCATTGACATCCATTCTTGAGGCAAATTGAGAATGATTTACCTATGGTTGTTTGTAGCTTCTGTTCATCCTTGAAGTAGATTGCCCCCGATTTACTTGGTAATATTTGTTCATTCTTGAAGAAAATTGTCCCTGATTTACTTGGTGATCTGCACTATGCTTTTGTTGTTGATTGTCGACTTGTTCACTTTTTCTTGTTGCATCAAGATAACTTTTGGAGGTGGATGGCTTCTGTGCTTGAGACTCTTCTTTAGTATGCAAGACCTGTCTTGATTAGAGGAGAACGCTGCACTTTGATAATCTCATCTAAAGTATCAGATCCCTTAGCAAATCTAAGATTAAGAGCTTTTGATTTCTCAATATCTTTTCTAAGTCCCATAATTTCACATTCTAACTTTTCATTGTGTTTTTCTCTTTCAGCAAGTTGGAATGTCAGAGTATCTATAATCATATTCTTTTCCTCTAAACAAATTTTGAGTTTAGAAATTTCTTCATAGAGACCTTCTTCATCTATAGCATCCAAGAAATCATCATCTTCAAAAGCCATCAAAAGTCTATAATCATTACGTTGTTCATCTTCATCACTATTTGAATATCCATCACTGTCTTCATGTGTATAATAACTCTTCTTACTTACATTCTGTTTTCTATTCCATCTAACTGGGTCCTTACCTTTGTCAAGTTTATCTTTATGAGGACACTTGGCAGCATACTGACCAACTCTTCCACAAGCAAAGCATTTGAAAGGTAGCTTACCTCTAAATCTTCCAGTTCTCCGTTGAAGGTTCTTGACAAAATTTGATTCTTCCTCTTCTTCTGACATATGTCCTGACTCATTGCAATCTCTTTTTCTTGAGGCTTTGAATGCAGCTTCTCTCCTGTCTGATGGTCCCCCTTTTCTCATTTCGTAAGCAGTTAGAATTCCGTGCAGCTGTGACATGGTAATGCTCTCTAGATTCTGTTTTTCTTCTATGGAATAAACTTTTGAATCAAACTTAGGAGACAAATATCTTAGAACCTTTTCAACCAAAACAACTTCTTTTATTTCCTCACCCAAGTTTTTCATACAATTAACAATCTCATCTATACGTAGGAAATAGTTAGCCACACTTTCATCATTGTGCATTCTAAGATTTTCATATTGAATTCTGAGAGTTTGTGGTTTTGCTCATTTTACCTGTTCATCTCCTTCATAGCTCAGAACAATCTTGTCCCATATTTCTTTTGCAGTTTTGAGCTGCATAACCTTGACAAATTCTGATTGAGATAGGCTCCCTAATAGAGTATTGACAACTTTTGCATTTGTTTCATACTACTTCTTACCACCCGTATCTATAGAAGTTGCTAATGGAAATGTGTATCCTATTTCCACAATATCCCAAACTTTTGTACCAAGAGATTGAAGATAGGCAGTGATTCTTACCTTCCAATAGACGAAGTTGCTCCCAACAAAAATTGGTGCCCTGATTGATGCTTCTTTTTCGTAGTTTCTCATGATGATAGATCTTCCTTCAAGCGATCAAGCTTCTTCTAAAGGACCTGCTTTGATACCAATTTTTGGAAATAATATTGAGGGGGGGGTGAATCAGTATTATCAAATCAATTAATTTCCTTTTCCTAATAAGATTTGTATACGCTACTTCGGCTATGTGAAACTACGTATATATGCTACTATGTCTAAAGAAACCAGTGTATATCGAAAAACTTAAGATTCATTAATTGTTTGATCTTTAATTAGTGCATCAGTACTTCATTAATCATAAGAACAGTAAGCAGGAGTAGTAAAACAGAACAGATCATCACACACACGGACACAAAGATATAAGGTGTAAACCCAATGTGGTTGAAAACCACCTGCTACAATTTGTCTCTATCTTCTTTTAAATTAGAAACTTCCTTTTACAATGATTCTGTACTGGTGCAGTCTTATACCAGTACGCAGGCTGCTACTTGCAGAGGGCTACAACCTTCTCTCGTTCTCCAGCTTCTCCTGGAAGGGAGCAACAACCCCATTGGCTCTTGTACTAGCTGAGGTACTAGTATGTAGGTGCTGACCTACAGAAGGCTACAACCTTCTCTTTTCTTCCAGGGACCACATTTTATAAATTTTCAGACTGGATCCATGAATATCAATCAAACATCAAGTATATCTGCATTAACCAAACTCCTTTATACAAACAAATACTGAATCAACCAATAACTTCTCAGAATGTTGTAACCAGAAAACAGTACCAGTAACCAAACACCAATTCTGAACCCAGAACTCTGCAACAATAAACAGAAGTAGCTAAAATATATTTCATGAGATGTATGCTACTTCAATATGTGAAACCTGTGTGCATACGCTTCTGTATCAAGGCCAACCAGCGTATACGTTGTTTTAAGTTAGTGAACCAACATGTATACGCACCTCTATTGCGCTGAACCTACATATAGATCTATAAAAGATAATTTATCTGTCAGGCCAGGGTAACTCGACAATGAACAGAAGAAAACTGAGATATTATTTCATTAGAGAACAATTGTTTATATACACAAAGGGGAGGGAACAATTCATCTTCTTGATGACTGTTCACGTTCCAGTTTACCCAACCGCCTTCGGATTAGGTGTGAGCATTCCCCCCCTTAATCTGAAGGGATGTTGGTGAGTCCAAGCATCGTTCTGAATCTTTCAAGCTTTTCTCTTCCAAGCGCTTTGGTGAAGACGTATGCAATTTGCTCATTTCTGGAACAATGACGGAGATGGATTGTTTTGGCCTCAACATGATGTCAGATCAGATGATATTTAGTATTGATGTGCTTAGTACGATCATGAAACTTTGGGTTCTTGGCCAACTTTATTGCAAAGGTGTTATCAATCATGAGTGGAGTTGATTGTACTTGTTTTACCTGCAAATCTTCAAGAATTTTCCTGAGCCACACAATTTCTTTCGTTGCTTCAGCTGATGCCACGTATTCTGCTTCTGTTGTGGAATCTGCTGGAACTGATTGTTTGCGTGATCTCCAGGAGAGCTCCTGATCCAAGACTCATAGCATATCCTAAAGTAGATACCCCAGTTTCTTTGTCTCCATCGAAGTCTGAATCAGAGTATCCAATCAAGCTGAAGTCGTCCACCTGTGTATACTTGATTCCAAGGTCTTGAGTTCCCTTCAAGTACCTTAGAATTCTTTTTGCAGCAGACCAATGTCCCTCACAAGGCTTTTGCATAAACCTGGAGAGGATTCCAACAGCAAATGAAATGTCTGGTCTGGTAGTAGTGAGGTAGATGAGACTTCCTACAAGCTGTCTATACTTTGTTGCATCCTCAAATTCCTTTCCTTCAATAGATGTGAGCTTCAAGTTTTGTTCCATTGGAGTAGAAAGACGATTTCACTTTGTCATGCCAAATATGTTTAACAAATATCTAATGTATTTCTTTTGAGAAAGAAATATGGATTTTGGATGTTGGGTGTTATAGACATTTTTGTGCCTCGCAGCATGGAGCATGAAATGTCAATAATTACAGGGATCCTCAGTCCCTAAACATGTTGTTCTTACCCCTAGAAGAACAAGGTCAGCAAACCACAGCACTTCCCATCAGTTCTCCACCTGAAAACACTCAAAAACAGGCTATTTTTGGATCATGTCAGCTGCTCCACTGAGCATCTGCGCTGAATGTCAACTGCTCCTCTTTGTACCTGTGCTGAAAGTCAACTCCAATGAAGGCTACCTGCGCTGGGCGAGATTGGCCAAGTGGCACAGTCATTCTGCAAGGTGTCAACTGCCCAGGAAGCTTCCAAACTGACACTTGGTTCAAGGGATTCGCCCTGTGATGAGTAAGAGGGTCTTGATCTCCAAGTGGAAGCAAGATTCTCCAAGTGGACTCAAGAACTGAAGATTAACTAAAGTGGGAGAGGACACTAGTCAGCTTTATGCCAGCCTCAAGCTGACTCATCCTTTCTCCAAATCTCCTATATATAGAGCTCTCTCATGAGGTCTAAGGAGGCTGGAATTTTGTGCAAAGCAAGGAAGTGCTGTTGGTTTACAGTTAGAGCTATTGGGTGATTGCTTTTATAGAGGGGAAGAGGAGATTTCTTGCTGCTGGGGAGGTGCTGCTGGATTGGAGCCATTGATGGTTGTAACCTTCTCAGAACCTTTTACTTCTATCAATAAAGCTTTGGATGTTCTCCTATATACTTGTATTGCATTGATGTATTGTATTTACTTGTATATCTGATTCACTCTAATCCATGCATCAGTTATGAGTACATGTTTCTTGTAGTTTCCCTCTCTTGTTTGTGCAGGATCTTTGTGTAGCTGGGCAGGCAAGAGAACAAGGAGCTGGGAGCAAAGGACGAAGAGAGAAGACAAGATCGACAAAAGCGAAGGATATCGGTTGGTCAATCTTTTCTTCCTTCTCTGTACTTTCATAAAGGAAAATATCAAAGCTTTACTTTCAGTTGTTGCTAAGGAACTATCACCCTTAGAGTAGGGATAGGGTCATTCCGAGCCGGATACTTTCCCCACAACAAACTGGCGACTCCGCTGGGGAACCCAGTATCTTGTTGGTGTTTGTAGTATCTTTTCTATTCATTTCCTGAACAAAAGAGTACCAAATCGAAAAGCTTTTGACTATATCAAAAGCGAAGTAGAGGGGCTGCTACTCTTGCTCATTTTCTGAGCAGATTCATGATTTGAAGAGCTGATCTACAAAAGACTCTTGTGCTCTTTGTGATAGCTTTTCATCCTCTTGATCATCCCTTAGCTTGTACTTGACCTATAGCTTTTTATTTCAGCAAAAACAGTGAATTTTTGAGCTTTTTATGACCCGGAAATCCTTGTAAACGCAACTCTCGTGTCTCAGTGCAGGCTGTCCAAAGGCAGTCTGCATTTCAGCGCAGGTACTCCCTTCGGGAACTGCGCTGAGAGTCAGTTTGACAGACCAAAGCCTGCGCTGGACCAGTTAGCCAGTGTCTTGCTGAGGTTTCCTACTGAGTCTTAGCCCTGTTTTCACTGTTATTTTGCTGCTGATTGCTTGTCAGTTGTACTTGCTGTAAACCAACTTTCCTTGACATTATTCCGCCTCAGTTGTGTGATGAAACTGTGATTGTTCTTTCAGTATTTCTTGCTTCAGTTACAGTTTCCCATTGTGAAAATCAAACCAGTATAGCTGTGGCCTCTTAGATCCTGAACTGTAAACGTGTCTTTGTGATCTTAAGAGCTAGTTTTATTACTGTTCATGGCTGTTTGAGTTTGTTTGTTTTTCATTTTGTGGTTTGAATCTATACATTTCCAGTGTCTAAACAAGTCGATCTTAAGGTGTCTTTTGATTTTGGACAAGCTTGTTTACTTTCGCTTGAAATTAGATTCAAAGTTATACAACAGTTTCCTTTTTGTCTTACATCAACATTAAGGATAAAGAAAAGAAATATCTGCATTGTGCATGCGCATTATTGACAGTTTGCATGTGATTTAGGAAAAAGTGCATTTAGTGAGTGTTCTATGATCTGTGTGAAAAGTTGATGCCTTTCTTTTCCCTCAGTAGATTAAGGTTTTCAAAGTTGAAAGATTGAAAAGTTTTGCTTCTCATCTTAGATTGCATTTAGGAAGTTGTATATATACATCTCGTGGTGATCCTTAAAGGCAAACTGCTAAGCAAGATCAACATTAAAATAAATCCAATTTACATAACAACGCTTTGTAACATAACGCAAACATCTAGAGGTCTAGGTAGAGACGTGTTCCGGCGTCGTTAAACATAGTGACTGTCGATCTCTACGAAGGTGGGTGATTCCTCCTGAGAGTCGGTGGCACTAATACGGACTTGTGCTCCCACGTACCGTCGAGTATATATTGGGAGACCCCTATAGGCAATCATCCTTTATCCATAGGAAGCCGTGTCGACCGCCCTACTGATCGCGATGTAGTGAACACAGCATTCACGAAGATCGACCACCCGTACCGTAAAACGTATTCTGTGGTTTCGCGAAAGGTTTGGCACACCCTCTGCCTAGATCTCCAGAGCAGTTTCTTTTGGCCCTTTTCAAACTCTATAACTGAAAAGGTCCAACCGAGCATTTGTCACTTCGGGCTCGTTAAAACATCGAAGGCGACTAGAGTCATCTTTAGCTTTTTCTCGACTCTTAAAACATGAAAAAGCAAGTTTGTGTCTAAAAGCGTCGTTAATAAAATTTATTTTAAGCGGAACAAAATCACCTGTTATTCCCACGTTGATCTTTCAGTTGAAAAGTATGGAGCCCACCAACCAAGGAGGCAACCTTGGCGGAAGTCCAAATCCCTTCTCCTCTTGGGGAGATGTTGGTGCGCCTCATATGGCGACATTGTCACTTCCAGGATTGACAATTGGCCTACCTGTATGGCTCTTTTCAACTAATGTAGTCCAGATCGCCACTAATCCTGAGCAGTCGAATCAACAGTCAGAACAGTCTAGAACTACCCACCAGCCTTCCACTTCTTACAATACTTCCTTTGATCCTTCATCTTCGCAAGGTAGAGCTGGCAAAAGTCAACCTCCCAAGGAGAAGAAGGAAAAGAAGAAGAAAGAAAAGAAGCAGAAGGAGCCTATGGCGAAGGCGACTGGGGGCAAGCAGAAGACAGCTGACAAAAACCCACACACTGCACCGACCAGGCCTAAATCGCCATGTGTCATTTGCAAAGGGACCCACTTCCATCGTGATTGTCCTTGTATTCCCCGGATACTAAGGGACTGGTCCCCAAGGTTGCACAATCCGGTAGCATCAACCTCTGATAGTCATGTTGATTACAGTCCGTCAACTAGCGAGAGTGAAGGACGAAAAGGGAGACCAAGATCACCCTGTGTATTGTGTGAAGGCAAGCATGCCATCCACAAATGTCCATTCTTAGATGAGGCAAAGAGAGTTTTGGAAGATCGTCCGGTTTCACCGTTACGACTTCCTCCTGGATACCAAAAACTCCAGCCTAATCCCTTGATAGTTGAAAATCCAGCTGACCCGCCCAAGTGGTCAGCTGAAGTGTCGGTCATTGAGAATGAACCTACTGAATCCAGACCATACGAGAGTCTAAAGGTCGAAATGGCAGTTGACCCAGTTCTTCCTTCATAGGTTTCATCGTCCAATGACTCTGTCATTGAAGACCCATCTTCAAATGACACCGTCGCCGAAGAGTCATCTTCATGCGACACCCTCACTGAAGAGAATAAGGATGACACCATCCAGGTTCTTTTCATTAGCACCGACTCTGATGAGCGTCAGGGCAATGCGCCCATTCCTTTATCGCAGGAAGGAACATCATCAGGGTCATACCCGGCCGTATATTCGGTCCCACCACCAAGCAACCTGGTTGTATCCTTTGAATGGAATCAACTAGGCAGACCCCGGTTACCAGCCAGTATACCATTCAGAATCATTGTCCAGATCTATAGAATGATTATGGCTGGTACTATCATTGATGAGGGGGCGTCTGTGAGTATCCTTTCCTCTGTTGCTTGGAAAGCACTGGGTTCCCCGGCGCTTTTACCTGAGTTAAGAAATCTCTCAGGTTTTGATAAAGGAACCAGTCGACCATTAGGAATCCTCCCCAATGTGCCTGTTACATTGAAAGGGAAGACCGTCAATTTGAACGTGATGGTCGTCCAGGGACCCTTGGATTATAACCTACTCCTTGGACGTGACTATATTTATTGCATGGGAGCGATAGTCTCCTCACTCTTTAGAGTAATGTGTTTTCCACACGAAGGAAGGGTGGTCAAGCTCGTAGACCAACTTTCGTTTCCAGGATCTCGCATCGCAAATAGTCAAATACCATTCCTAAATGGTCTGTTCACTCAAGATTCGCCTCCACCCCCAGTCCTCCTTCCCGATGAGTGCGAGTGATTCGGAAAGAAAGACTGGAACCCAGGGGGCATGCACCCTGGTTTGCTTCGGGCAGAAGAAACCCTGGGTATAAGGTAGAATCTCCGTAGAAGAATATGACTAGTCCGTACCCCGTCCGGCGGTGGAAGAGGGGTTGTTCTGGAATAGCATTCTTTTGTTAAAGTTATGTGTTTGGCAAAAGAGTCATTCACCTTTGTCTAAATAGGTGGGCACTGCCCAAGTAGGAATTCCCTTATTGCAACAAGTAGTAACCATCTTTGGGGAAAAGCAAGCCTCACCCATTAAAACAAATGTTTTGAAGGATAAGTAGGGGCAGCCTCCAAAGAAAGAGATTCTATTGTTGTGACATAGGGTAACCATCTTTGAGTAACCCAATGATAGACATCGCCGAAGAAAGAGATTGATTTGCGGCAGCAAATAGAACCCTCTTCGGATAATAAGAAAGAGACAAGCCTCCCTCAATAATACCAATGTTTTGTCTTTGAGTAGTGTTCTTCTCTTGTCACAAATAGTTGTTCGTTAAAAGTTGGGCCGACGGGAAGACTGAGTACCGCGTAAGACCCCTTAAAATAACGAGAAGACTAGTATCGTTAACATTAGATTGGCAAGATGACAAGTAGCTGTGAACACCCAAAGAAAAGCAGAGGTAGGGGAGAGGAGGGGCAGCCTCGAAATTCTATCCTATGTCTGGGGGCATGCAAACTTTTGGAATGTGAGCGAGGGACGACTATTTATTTTTTTAAATTTTTAGGTCCTCCCTTTAAACCTGTAGGTCTAACCCTTTAAACTCGTAGGATTAGCCGATTCCGACCTTGCATGAAGAAAGTCTGTGGGGCAAAAGTAAAAAACTTGCCAAAATTGGAGCATAGCTTCGTGAGATAAAGCTCCTTAAAAAATAGCTATCTCACAGGAGGCATTCTTGTTTTATGACTGGTATATCGAGCAGTTTTAGCACATAGTTCATGCTCGTTAAAAAATAAACGCAAGATCCGAGCAGTTTTAGCGCATAGTTCATGCTCGTTAAAAAATAAACATAAGTTTATGAGCAGGCTTTCCTTTAGAGTTCAAGCTCATTCAGAAAAAATGAACCGGTAAATAACCTTTTGAGATCGTAAATTCATCAGCCATAAAAGCCTTGGTCGTGTTTGTGCACCGTCACCTCCACTTTTCATTTGGCCGATCATTCACCTCCATTTGTGTGTTTACCTCTTTTGAGAAACAGCTGCGAAGAGTGATTTCACCTAGCCATCCTTGTGACACTGCCGTGATTGGAAAATTCCAACCTGTACCTGGAATATGCTGCTATCCCTGTTTATCACTCGTTCCTCAAAAGATGAGTCTTCTTTGAGCTTTTTTCACTGACTCGTAAAATATGAAAAGTTTGCCGAGTTTTGGCCTTCCAGCTCGTTAAACGACCGGAAGAGCTATCCCTCCTCTAAATTTTAATCTTTTTGGACCTGAGGGATTATTGCACAAAAAGATCGAGCGCTTGTCTTGTTCGGCTCGTTAAAAGTACCGAACACCCATCCCTTCTATATTGTTTTATACTTTTTCGGACTTAAGGGGTTAGATGACGAAAAAGGAATTCTGGAGTTGACTTTATGTACCTTTTCAGACTCTCTAAAAATGAAAAGGACCGAGTTATCCTTGTCGTTGGACTCGTTAAATTCATTAAATAGCGACAAACTTGTCTTTAGACGAGAACGAGTTTCCCTATCGCTAAGCTCGTTAAATCATAGCGATAGGCTTGCCCGAAGGGCAGGTTATAGAACAAGCATATGTTATCCTCCTCAAGCTTGACAAAAATAAAGAGGTACTGGTCAGAAATGACTGGGGAAAAATTGGGAGAACATCAAAGCTTAATGGTAGCAAGTCGCTCTTGAACATGACACTTTTCTTCCGTACCACATCGGGTTGGGTTGTTTCATTCACCGGTCTCATCACCATGGTCTTCGCCAAACCATCCACATTTTGGGGTAATGCTACCGATCCATCACATCAGTGTCGTTATATGTTCAAGAGAGGTCATTCTGAAAGTGTCAACCGTGTCCCATCCACTGCCATACATTATCCTTCATCCATTCATGATCGCCACCCTGAATCATATGTCACAGTTTGTTTTCACCTCCACTAAAATCATTAGCTCCATTCCGTGTCATTGATGTGGGATTCATTAAGGCCCTCCTTTGACGGATCGCTTCTTGTCGACTTCAGCTCATTATCCAAGAAGTTGATCTAGGAACACCCCCATCAGTACTTTGAAGCTTGCATGCCTCAATGGCAAGTTTCTCACTTCCGGCGACAGGTATACATCAATGACCTTCGACCAGAAGATTTTGCGTGGCGTTCAACGCCAAGTCCTTTATTCACGCCACGTGAATTGTACTGCAGTACCTTGAGGGTCATTATCATTATCGGTGATTCCTCTCGCGCTTGTTAACGGTTTTCATCATTGGCCGGTAATCAAGCGATGTCTTTCCATGTTCGACTTAAGCGCAATTCTCACATGGATCGACTTGTACTTAGAGTGAAGATCGAACTAGTTTGAAGACCCTGGATCTAGTTTCATCCATCCGGGCTGCGATATATATTCAGGAAATATAAAAGCATTTGTCATGTACATCATTGCAGCAGATGATCATCCTATTCAAAGGATGATAATTTCAGCAGAGAATTATCAGTCTACCATCAGACGATCGTCTGTTCTATGTACCAAAATGTATTTATAAAGCTGAGCATGGGAATGCCCGCCTCAGCTAGATCATGAAAACAAAATGAAAAATAATGTATTGTATTGTATTGTATTACAGGGCGCCTCCTCAGCACTGGAATGAACTTCGGACCCTCTAGATAAAGCATTTCACCCGATAAACGGCCTCATACTTTAGGGGGCAACTGTTATAGACATTTTTGTGCCTCGCAGCATGGAGCATGAAATGTCAATAATTACAGGGATCCTCAGTCCCTAAACATGTTGTTCTTACCCCTAGAAGAACAAGGTCAGCAAACCACAGCACTTCCCATCAGTTCTCCACCTGAAAACACTCAAAAACAGGCTATTTTTGGATCATGTCAGCTGCTCCACTGAGCATCTGCGCTGAATGTCAACTGCTCCTCTTTGTACCTGCGCTGAAAGTCAACTCCAATGAAGGCTACCTGCGCTGGGCGAGATTGGCCAAGTGGCACAGTCATTCTGCAAGGTGTCAACTGCCCAGGAAGCTTCCAAACTGACACTTGGTTCAAGGGATTTGCCCTGTGATGAGTAAGAGGGTCCTGATCTCCAAGTGGAAGCAAGATTCTCCAAGTGGACTCAAGAACTGAAGATTAACTAAAGTGGGAGAGGACACTAGTCAGCTTTATGCCAGCCTCAAGCTGACTCATCCTTTCTCCAAATCTCCTATATATAGAGCTCTCTCATGAGGTCTAAGGAGGCTGGAATTTTGTGCAAAGCAAGGAAGTGCTGTTGGTTTACAGTTAGAGCTATTGGGTGATTGCTTTTATAGAGGGGAAGAGGAGATTTCTTGCTGCTGGGGAGGTGCTGCTGGATTGGAGCCATTGATGGTTGTAACCTTCTCAGAACCTTTTACTTCTATCAATAAAGCTTTGGATGTTCTCCTATATACTTGTATTGCATTGATGTATTGTATTTACTTGTATATCTGATTCACTCTAATCCATGCATCAGTTATGAGTACATGTTTCTTGTAGTTTCCCTCTCTTGTTTGTGCAGGATCTTTGTGTAGCTGTGCCGGCAAGAGAACAAGGAGCTGGGAGCAAAGGACGAAGAGAGAAGACAAGATCGACAAAAGCGAAGGATATCGGTTGGTCAATCTTTTCTTCCTTCTCTGTACTTTCATAAAGGAAAATATCAAAGCTTTACTTTCAGTTGTTGCTAAGGAACTATCACCCTTAGAGTAGGGATAGGGTCATTCCGAGTCGGATACTTTTCCCCACAACATTGGGTTACTTCAATGCCAAGATAGTAATGAACATAGCCCAAATCAGTCATTTCAAAACTTTTTCCTAATTCTTTGTTTATGGATGCAATATAGCTTTCATTGTTCCCTGTCATTAAAAGATCATCTACATATACCACAAGATATACAACTGTTTTGCCAAGTTTCTTGACAAATAAAGTTGCATCATCAAGATCAAAATGTTTGAAGTTTAGTTTCAGAAGATGCTCGGTTAGTTTTTCATACCAGGCTCATGGTGCTTGTTTGAGGCCATACAAGGACTTCACAAGTTTGCATACTTTGTGTTCATGTCCTTTCACAGCAAATCCTTCAGGCTGGGACATAAAAACATTCTCTTTTAGATCTCCATTCAAGAATGCAGTTTTTACATCCCTTTGATGGACTTTCCAACCGTTCTGAGAAGCTAGTGCAAAGAGTGTCCGGATGGTGGCCCATTTTGCTGTGGGGGAAAAAGTTTCCTCATAATCGACCCCTTCTTTCTGTGCAAAACCTTTTGCCACAAGCCTAGCTTTGTGCTTGTCAAGTGAGCCATCAGCTTTGTACTTGTTCTTGTAGACCCACTTGCAGCCAATTGGTTTGGTTCCAAATGGAGGATCAACCAGCTTCCAAGTGTCATTCTTTATGAGGGCATCATACTCCTTTTGCATCGCTTCTTTCCATTCATCATGAGAAGCAGCTTCTTTGAAGGAAGTTGGTTCAAAATCTGTAGACAAGTTCAATTCAAAATCATAAGTAACATCCATATCAACAGGTGAATTAGAGTTATCTACATCACCTCCATCTTGTCGGTTTGTATTTCTAGTTCCTATTTTTCCAATTTCATCAGGATGAACACTTTCAAGTGTCTTTGTCAGCCACTTTGGGGGACCTTTCTGAGATTGTGCATCAGATTTTTTCTTCAATAAATAAACCCAACACATTCTAGTGTAATCATCAATAAATGTCATGATATATTTATTTCCATTTGCAGAAGAAACAAGCATTGGACCACATAAATCTGAATGAATGAGTTCAAGCTTCCTATGTGCTCTTGAATGTGAATCATGAAAAGACTGTTTGCTATGCTTTCCTAGAATGCAAGCATCACATTGCTTATGTTTTCTAGGAATTGTAGGCAAACCAGCAACACCATTTTTCTTCAACAAGCGGAGACTATCATAGTTTAAATGTCCAAATCTAGCATGCCAAAATAAACTTGACGGAAGTGTACCTTCTTCATGATGAGAAATATATGAGAAATGTTGTGCATGAGCAGAAGTTCCTTGCAGTTTAAGAAGTCTTTCTTCTTCTATACCCCTCATGACAAGTGAGTGGTCAGATGCCTTTCTTACCTCAAGCTTGCCATCAAACATATGAATGGAGTGACCTTGCTGGCGGATGTGGACCAGGGACAGCAAGTTTCTCTTAAGCTGTGGGAGATATAGAACATGATCCAGAAGAAAGTCTGGAAGACCAGGCAGTTTAAGCCTGATTGTGCCAAGCCCTGATGGCTTGATTTTTGACTGATCTGCAAAGTATACTGCTCCATCAACATTGTCAGTGAAATCTTCAAAAAATTCTTTCCTATGAGTCATATGACAGGTTGCTCCTGAATCAAGCAACCAGTCATTTTTCGAAGAAGCAAGTGAAGCATTAAACAAATCTTCATTTACTCTAATGTTACATTGTGCCTTAATATAGTGAGCGGATTCAGGTGCTTTACCTTTGTCTGTGTCATCAGTTTTACCTTTCTGCTGATTTCTTCTCTGCTCAATTTTGTCCCATGGTAGCTTGCATGTAGAATCATCATGTGATCCATTTCGTTTGCAGCGAATGCAATGCAGATCTACCTTTTCTCCTTGAGAATGTCTGCGCCCCCTGCCTCTGAAGTATCTTCCTCTTCCTCTTCATCCACCTCTTCCTCTTGTAGAATCTTGAGTAGGATGCTTTTCTTTATGAGCAAGGAAAACAGTCTCTTCAGAAGATTCAGGGACTGTTTTCTTTCCAAAGGCTTTCTCTCTTTCAGCAAACTTTTTCACAAGAGACTCAAAGGTTATGTCTTTAAGATTTCCATTTGCTTGTAAAGACTCAAGATAATTGGAGTAGGTAGGATAGAGTGCTTTGAGAAAGGCAATAAGAGAGATATCCAGCTCAACCTTAGTGGATTTAATATCATGCATTATAGACTTTATTTTAGATGCAAGAGCAAGAGGATCATTATTCTTCAGTTCAAGAGTGAAGAGTTTAATCATGAGCTGAACAACTTCAAGTGCAGAATGTGAATCATAGAGTTCTTTCAGCTTTTGTAAAGCTTCAAAGGCAGTGGAATAGGATGAAATATGACGACTTACTTCTTCATTTACAGATGCTGCGATCAATGCATAGGCTTTGCTGTTCTTGTTTTCCCAAATGACAAGTTCTTTATCTGATGTAGGTTGCACAGGGTCTTTGTCTTCTTCTCCGACACACACTCCCTTCCACAACTCATTGAAGATGAGGGTGTGTTTTATCATCCGGGACCATTCAGAATAGTTCTCCTTACCAGTGAGAACTATTCCTACCATAGAAATGATTGAATGCATTTTGTAAAAAAAAATACTTCTGCTAAAAAACTTCCGCTGATAAGAAATTTCTGCTGATAAAAAAAACTTTTACTGATGTACAGTGAAATTGTACTCAAAAGATTTCTGTGGGAAATAACTTTGCATTAGCGTCTACAATATAAATCCCTTTGATTCTCTAGACCAGCTGTTCATCCATACCTTCACTCATATCATAACTTCAATATCTGAATACTTAAAAATTACAATGATGCAAACTCAGAAATGTTTGTCAATATTTGAACAGTTTGTTAAAAAATGCTAAAGAGCTGTTGCATCGCATCTCATTCATTCCCGATAAAAGAATAATAAAATAAGGTAGCCACTTCAATCCCAAATCATTCTCTTCGGTGAGTTTGTGTTCTTCAATAGTTGACCACGCTCATCGAATGCTCTGATGATTTGGGTTTAGGTGGGTTGGTCTTAATAATTTGGGGCTTCTCAGACTCCCGCAATTGTTAGCCGACAGGTAATGTGGAGATGCATTAGCGTCTACAATATAATATTTGTGCTTGTTTTTACACCATTGCTAGCATTTTTTAATGTCAGACATCGATATTGATATGAAAATACAATGACATCAATAGAAAGTTCGAGTTCTGCTTAGAAAAACACCGATATTCTTAAAACACGTGAAGCATATACAGCCAACCTCATGTAGCTTCTTTCTGCGCCCTTTAGACTCAATTGGAAACCGCCTCAGTATTAAAAATATCCTTCCTCCATATAGCAGGAAACCCAACGCTGCAAAAAATGATATAACTGCAACAAACAGTTTTGCAATTGCCTCCGCAACATTGCTGTCATCAATCCAAAGTTATATCCAAATGCAAATCTGAATAAATTACACCATTTATAATATAATAGGGAACGACGCCAGGAAAGTTTCAGCAGAGGGAGTGAGCGACACGGCTTCGTTTCCTTCTTTGAGAATCGCAGTAGACTCCAGAAAAGAACGAGGGACAGAGTGTAAAGGTTCGGCGTCAGGGCAGATTATCAAGGGTATATCAACGCTTATGCTTCTCAGATGCATTCAATATCAAAAACGCATCAACGCTCAGGTGCATTCAATATCAAAAACGCATCAACGCTCAGGTGCATTCAATATCAAAAAACGCACATTCAGCAGCGCAGAGGCACGCAGTCTCAGGTGTAACCGAAACGCACATTCAACAGGGCAGAGGGCGCAGTGTCAGGACAGAGGGCGCAGTCTCAGGACAGAGGCAGGAGTTACAGCTATTTTAGGGACTGGGACCTGTGCTCTGATACCATGTCAGGCCAGGGTAACTCCACAATGAACAAAAGAAAACTGAGATATTATTTCATTAGAGAACAATTGTTTATATACACAAAGGGGACGGAACAATTCATCTTCTTGATGACTGTTCACGTTCCAGTTTACCCAACCGCCTTCGGATTAGGTGTGAACATCCTTTTTACTTATTCAAACATTAGTTATACCCAGATTATCATATTTATAGATCACGTCATGTTCCAAATATAACAGATCAAAAAATTACACAAATATACTTCTCTTCAAACTGCCTTAAGATCTTGACCCATCAATAGAACTTGTCCTTCTCCTTGCATTCAAGTTCCTCCTTGATTCAGATCTAGTTATGCACCATAACCCAATGACAGTATTCTAGATCTTTCTCTTCATAAGATATTCAATGCTTTAGTTCATCCCTTGCCAAATGATCTCCTTCCCTTTTTATAGACTTAGGCCTTACTCAAACCATGGTCCAAAACCATAGAGATCCAATACTAGGGACTCAATACCTGGGTTCAACACTTTGGATGCAATACCAAGGACCAAAACCATAGGTTCAAATATGTCAGACTAAATACCATGGACCAACCATAAGTTTTCCCACATGTACGCATTTTTCTTTGCATGAAAGTGTGTGCATACGTATATGCACCTTTTGATCGGTACACCCGCATGTATACGCGATTTTGTTAAGAGGAACTTGCGTATACCTCATTTTCTTTCATTCTGAGAGCCTGAACTGTGATCTACCCTTTGAGTGATTTGCCATCAAGGACAACCCATGTGCCATAGTGTCGAACCTATGTCATAATGCCAACAGAAAGACACTTATTTATGTAATTTTCTTCGTTGAATTTTAAGGAAACCTAGGGAGGAGAGGAGGTCAAGCCTAGATCAGATGAAGTCCAATTGCAAAGCTTGGAAATTCATTTTTGGGGTTTTTTGGTCTTATGAATCCAATGGAACAGGTTGCAAAGCCATTGGAGCACTACAGGTGCATGTATTCTGAGAATTGAACATTAATCCAAAGAGGGCCTAGCCATTGAAGCAGGTCAAAGGAGATGTAGCCCAGGAGGGGTGAACTCCTTTATCAACTTTGAGTTTATGGTTTTCTCTGTTTTATTTCTCTTCAATTTACTTGCTGCATGTGTGTTTTAAACAACTATTAAACTCATAAATTTTTCATAAAAAGCATATAAAACTTGACACATAAATCCTCACAATTTGGTTAATTTGAGACGATTCTAAACACATTTTAAATTACTGATGAGGAAGCTTTCATAGCATTAACAAGTTTTCCCTAATTCAGATCAAGGCTAGAGTGAGAAGGCATGAATCGCTTCACCTGTTTGGTTGGATTTAGTCAAGGGAAATCCCAAGTCAAGGTTTAAGGGGCGAATATTAGGTAAACTTGACATGGGGATGTTAGATTCTGGTAACATCATATAGGTGTTATAGTCTTGATTTGTGTCTAAGAGACTAAGGAACATGATATATCCAAAACCTAGAAAAGGTTTCATGAGATAAGATTGTGAAATGGCTTAATTAAATTAATTGATCAATAATTAAAATTGCCTAAGTCTAACTTAGGAAGATTTATCAATTAATGGGAATTAATTAAGGATGATCGTGAATGCTCTAGAGACTCACACAGATTGAGTCTAAGATGATCTTAGTCGTTGATGAAGGTCTGATTAGGTTCATTGAAGCTCTAACTAGATATTATACGAAAACGTCGATGGAATGACGATAGATGTAGTTGTGAGAGCAAGAGCTAGGTAGATCGAGCTACCTAGTGCGCAGATATTCAATGAGGGAAGAGTTCAAGCCAGAGGGAGAGCATTTGAGAGAGTGTTTTTGGGAAAACTAGTGTCTTGTCAAATGACTAGCCCTCTAGGTTTGGAAGCTACCCTAGAAACAATAGTTTAAAGCAATTCAATGATTTCTTCTATGTGTAACAGAGAAGAGAAAGATAATGGAACCAACCTGGAACTTCCGCTTAATCCCTTGCTTGATCTCTCTCCCCCTTGACAGAGCTTGAAACTCCTCCCCGTACTTAACCCGCTTGGAGAGTACCTGCACAAGTACAACATCAAAGAACCGTCAAATCATCATGATCTATTACAACATAAACATTACAGAATCATATATGTAATGAACAAATGATATCATTCACAAATGATAACATTCATAATTGCACAATCATATGGAAGAAAACTTGAAGAACTTTATTAAATAGAAGGGAGAATTACAACCCAGTTGTCTGATCTAGCATCATCCTCCCAGCATCAATCCCTCTTCACCTCATGAAATAGCAAGATCACACCAACAATACAATGCTCTTTCCTCAATTACAAACTATCAACACTTCCTTGCAATTCACAATATTCCAACCTCTAGATCTCTTAGATGAGGGATCCATTTATAGATGTGTGCAAGGGTGTGAGTCATCTCTGGGGTTTTGATTAGTGTCATTCCACTTGTTACAATTGGTTCCACTTGGAGATTTCTTGGATCTCTTACTCATCCCTGGGCGAATTCAGAGAGGCAAGTGTCATAGGAGAAGTTTCTAGAAGATTCCATGAGCAACCACCTAGCAAACTATCTCGGACATTTGTCCATCCTCGCCCATCGCACCCTATAGAAGGCCTAATTAGTATGCATCGCACCTGGGCAGTGTACCACTCAGTATGCATCACACTTTTCCAGTGTAGCAGTCAGTATGGTTCAGTTTAGGCCATTTCTGGATGGTTTCTCAGGTGGAACTTTTGGGGAATGATGTAATCAGATGACTATGTTCTTTTAGGGTATGAAATAACTCTTTTAGGGGTTGAAGAGCCCGAGTTTATCGATATATAAGTTCGGGGTTGATGTGCCCAAATATGTCTATAACAAAGAGGGATAAGTAGAGATAATTCTGGAGAAATTTCCTAGCAGTTTTCTAGTGTCGGAGAGGTAGTAAAAGGAAAGTTGAAATCTTCTATAGAGAGATTCATCCAGGTTGTGTGATATAGCCAGTCTACCTGAGTGAATTACTGGGAAGGGTTTGTTTCAGTTGTCAAAAGCCATAAATATCATACATAAGGCAGAGTAAGTTTTTCTAGTGGCGGGAGGAGGCTAGATGACCTAGTTTGAGGTTGATTCAGGGGTCGTATGATTTTCACAGGGTAGCAATGTAAGTAGAGGAAGTCCGAGCAAGCCAGAGAGGAGCCGAGTTATTTTGCAGAGGGAGAATTTTTCTCCAATTTATGGATTTTCAGTTGGGCATCCAAATATTGTACTCATATTTTTACTACTACATAATAATAAAATAAACCCTCATATGCTACATCAGTTTTCCTTTCGGGGTTTTCTAGGGATGTTAGTCCAAAAATATTAGTGTCAATTTTTATGTGTGTGCATCTATTTCTCAGTTATGGATTTTATTTTCCACAGTGGATTTTATGGTAAAGACTGTAGTTGTGAATTATTTGTTAATTGTCATAAACAATCAAATTACTACCAGTTAGGAGAATAATACCCAGTAATTGTAATGAAGGAATTTTCACATGGTATCATAGTATTGAAGATCATATCAGAGGTTTAAAAGAAAGAGAAGAAATATTGTGCAGTTTCTGAAGAGAGATCTGAGCACAATTTCTCAAGTTTTGTGCAGGCCAACCAAATAGTGTGAATAAATCAATTTCTAGAGGTAGAGTGCATGAAAAGTTTGATTTTCCCACAGCAGAATTCCAACCGGAAATGGATTTGTCAAATAGAGGGTTCTAGTGAGTAGATCACTTAGTTCATTGAGCATATTTGGGCATAGAAGTTTTGTAGTTTTCTTTCGGCGATCCCATGCTTCTCATGACATATTTGTAAAAGAAACTGCTGCAATGTTCATGGCAGTAAATTCAGAAGAGAGTCCTCGTCCACTAAACAATGTACTTATAGTGTCATATGAGATTTTCCATAAGAAAGAGTTTGCAAATTTTCATTATTTACTCCCTAATGATTGGTTTAAGAAGTCAAAAAACAAGTTCTCTAGGCCGAATAATTATTACTCACCACTTTATATTTTTTACTTGTTGTTCAGCATCCATACAATCCTCTAATGTCGGTCTTCAACAAGATAGGAGTTACCCAAACTGTTCTTGTAAACGTGGCACGGAAATTGGCGAGTGAAGGGCCTCAGAGCTCTCTGTGTCTTCAGTTTAAGACTCAACATATTGCAGTCGGAGCAACATTTCTTAATGCCAAGTTTCTTAAAGTTTCCAATATGATACAACACCAATGTAACGTCAAAAAAATATGATCTCCACTCTAAAGCTCAAATTGAGACGTTGTGGTGGGGGAATCAAATATTTGATCTTTTATACACATCAAATTGAGCCTCATTAATATTACTTTCTCTCCACTGCTCCAATGCCCTTAGTGTGACACCCTCAATTCCAAGAGTCTACACCATCAACGAGAATTATAGCCATCGAACAAAAAATCAATCAATTCGACCAAAACTTAGTTGATTGTCCCTAGATTTTAATTAAATTTGCAATTGATCAAATTTGAACCAGAATTTTGTCAAAATTTCACCGATGATATTGTCAGTCACTTCGATAACTTTTAGTTGACTCATGGGAATTTAAGGCCATATTTAGAACTGAAAAGCTCCATTCCTTACTCTTGTGGTTGCTTGGAAATTTTGTCCAAACTTTTGCGCTTAGTAGTTATGAGTGTTCAACCCTTGTAGTATATTTCCGTTGTAGCACACTCTCATCATTATAATTCCATTTGATTTGCGTTTAGGATGACACAATATATGGAACATTATAATATATCAACCGAAGTACACTACACCATTCACTTATCAGTGTATGGTTTGCATTCATTGCACCATAAGTAATTTCTATGTAACACACTGTGATCCTAATGTTTATATTGTGAAAACTTTCGCAATAATAATTATTTGTATGATCTTCATATTGTAATGCTTTCCATCATTCACGCTCTTGTCAGTTGTGCAAGACAATGAAGTTTAGATTTAGATTTATAGTTCACTGTAATTCTGCACAACCATAATATTATATTTATTGCACAATCATTAATGCAACCACATATTAATAAATAAGGCATGCATAGTGACTTATGGCACGACTTGCCTCTCTGTCTGACTAGCTATTATGAACGCTGCAACACTTCAAACTGTGTAATGCATATTGTCATGCTTCAACTTTTGAGTTCATTTTCAATTCTCCTAGTGCACCGAATAAAACAATATGAATCCCTAAACTTTGGATACGTATGTATAACTGTGCAGAAAAAGAAACAGATTATTTCTTGGCCACAAAAGGAAAGAACTCCTCTACCCGTATATCTTTCACCCTGTACAAGGAACCATATATATAGGATATAATCTGCTCTGTTGTTATTTTGAAAGCAACCAATATAATAACGCATTATTGCTCCCAGAACATACGTTGCTAATGTATAATTTTCATTTTGCCATTTGGGTGTTACCTGCTGAATATTCATTCCAACAGCCACAACAAAATCTGCTTCACCTCCTTCACACAAATATGCATCTATGAATAAATTACAAATCCAACAATGCAATGATTAGGCTCATGCAAAAATTCTTGTGCAATTCTTTCGTATTCATTGGAATGTTCAACCTTGGCCATTAAGGCATAGGAATCATGCTTATGTTCCAGAGATTGAAGAAAATTTTGCGTGCCATTTTCATTGTTTTCTATACATATAAACTATTGTATTATTATCTTCATAGTGCTCTTTGATAGTGGCTTCAACAATGTTGCTAGTTGTGCTATTCCCTTCAAATTATGGGCACAAATCCTCACCTGCAATTGTATCAACAACATCACAACTTTTGGGAGGGTCAAATTAATGCCTCTTCACTTTCTGGTGATCATTTAAACACAACATGTATGACTTGATTATGTTTTGTTCAAGGAAAGAATCCAAATCTAGGTATCAGGGTTATTGTTATATTTCTCTTTAGATCTACAATACCCTCTTTAGTTAGACCACCCATGTTGCATTCCTTGGAACCTCTATAAGGATTTAGAATTGTAGTGTTATCTTTAATGGGGCAGCCAACAATATCACCATCAAGATTTCATCAAGGAACTGTTGGAGTTTCTCTCCCCCTCAAATATTACTTGTTTTCTTTTATTGACTGGATGATTGCATTCATTCCCTCTTGATGCCTTCTCTTCTATGTACAGAAGGATGTTTCTTTCAAGTTCACCTCATATGTTTCCATGCCTTTCATTTTATTGAGAGCTCATCTTACATCTTCAACGAAAGATTTGCAAGACATACCAACCTTCAAAACCAATGTTATTAGGACTACTCTCCCCTTGGGATGTTGTTGCTCTTTTATCACTGACAGGATGGTTGCTTTGTTGCTTAGAGAATCTCCCCCGAAACTACGATGACTTGTTCATGTTATTGATGTAACAAGATGCTCATTTTTCTTCCTTTTCCACACTTCAGTAGGTTTCTTTCTAGTGTCTCCATTTCTTTTTTATCCATTGTTTGGTTTGCTTTGATTAGATTTTATCATCTGTCTAGAGTCTTTTAGGATATTTGGCAGATTTTAGTCTTTGTCTTTACGGCTAAAATTTCCGCATAAATAACATTTTGTGTTTCCAAGAAATGCAAGAAATGGTGTGCTCCTTCTTGATTTCATATTTTTCTTTGCATACAATTTGCATTCAAACACTTTATGTCCAAATACATGACACATATAACAATAACCATAGAAAGAGTTTATGTACCTAGTGGTTGATGTCCTCCTTTGTTTACTTGTTGGATTGTACCTTATTGTTTGTTGCACGTTTTGTTGAATAGTCTTGATCTTCTTATTCTTACACTCTGTTGCCACATGTCTATGTTTATGGCAAGAAAAACATGTGATGTTTTTCCTAGGAGTGAAGAATCTCCTTTGACATCTTTCGAACCTTTTCAACACATTTTCAAGAGAGAATGATCTTCTTGCAGTGAACCCTTTCTTCATTTCATTCATTGGCTTTTGATATTGTTGCTTGTTTTTGTTTTTTTACAAAACATGTTGTTGTTAGACTCTTATTCTATAGGTCCTTTTAGAGTTGCTTCATCATCATCTTTAATGATTGTCTTTGTTGAGTTCTTCATGGAGGCAAGGTCCTCTTCTATATGCTTACACAACCTATTCTTTTCTTCTAACTTGCTTCTAGCTTAATCAACCTCAGCTTCTAATATTTTACGTTGTAGGTCTCTCTCCTTGAATTTACTGCTCATCACCTCTTCTAGTCTCCTTGCTTCTTCAAGTTGTTTCTTTAGGCTGACAATTTCCTCCTTCTACTCATGATCTTTCTCATCACATATCTGCACCAATTTCTTCAAATATTTGTTTTCATTCTCCAATATTTCTATACTAGTCAATGATAAATCAAGCCTAGCTTGATTTTCATCTATTTTTTCTTCATGAGAGTCAAACATATTCACACAAGTAGAGGTTTCATTTATTTGACACTTTTCTTTTGATAGGGACTTTTCTTCTTCCTCGTCCTCTTTTCATTTTCTGCACTTTTGCTACTAATCTCTCCTTCATGCATGAGCTCCAATCTTTCCAAAATTTATTTTGAAAAATTTAGGTCAATTATTGTATCAAGATCCTTATTATGAAGATTATTATATATAACACATTTTGTCTTAGCATTCCATTGTTTTTCTTGCGAGGGAGAGCCTTTACAGTAACCTTTGCATATAAGCTTGCATATACCATGTCCATAACCTATTAGTTCATTTTTAACCTTATCTCTCCATTCATGAAAGTGTGATGTACTAAGTACAGGCACACTTTGATGGTCCATGACTTAACCAGGTCTACCTTCAAGTTGTTAAGCTTACACCGAAGGAACTTGCTCTCATACCAATTGATGAAAACTTGACTAAATTGAGAAGGGGGGGGGGGTGTGAATCAGTTTAGTATATTCATGGACATTAAAATTATTTTCATTAATCTCATTAACTGAATCACTATATGAGCAACTTAATAAATGATGACCATCATATTGAATATGTGAATAACAATTAATAAGAAAACCCAAAACATCATATCAACACATAATAATAACAAATATTGACACCAGGTATATGTGGAAACCCATAAAGGGAGAAAACCATGATTTTATTATTGTCGTGATGCAAAGGCAAGCTCCTACTCCTTATTACATCTGATTTTATGTAGGCTTCAATCTACAGGAGGTTGCTACCTCAATTTTCTGCATGCTACAACATGCAAGGAAGCTCCAACTCCCGTTTCTTTTTTGTAGGCTACAACCCATATGAGGTTCCTGCCTCAACTAGCTCCAACTTGATATTTATCAAGCCACAACTTGAAAGGAGACTACCATCCCCTAATGCAAACAATAAACAAAAATGTGTTGGTTTTCCTAGTCATAAGTTTTGCACATCTCCCTCTTCATTTCTGCATGTTCTTCCCGTCAAATTTGCACCACATGCGCTTCAATTGTACAAGTAACTAATGCATAATAGTTCAATCATCTCTCTCACATTATTCCATTCTCTAACATCTCTATGCCTTCCAAAATCACATCTTTTATAAAGATAATTTGTTGTTTGTTTGTATCCCACATAGGAATATGAAGTGAATAGGCTTGACTCTTTTCCTTCCACTCATTTGTTTCCAAACTCTTCATACCTTGAATATTAGAACAAAAAAATAAATAATCCATCCAATATTAATTTCAGCCACATATAATCACTAAATGCATCAACCTAATGCCAACATCAAATACCAATATTTATCATTAATGCATCATGACAATCTTTGCAACATCTTTGCCTTTTCCTTGGCACCTTGCCTTTGTATCACAACAATTCAGCTCAATCAACAATTTTGCATCACAACAAATTCTTCAATATAGAAATATCTACAACATTATCAAAAAAATTTAATGTATCACAACTCCTCCTCCTTCTTCTGCCCCTTTGCCTTGTTTTGTTTCTTGTTGCTCCTTGCATTCCTTCAATGCTCCTTTTCAATCAATGACAATAATGCCAACACATTGAATCTCCAGCGAGAGATTAGAAGAGCAAGTTGATGGGATGGAGATAGATGCAGTTGTCAGAGAAAGAGCTAGGCAGATTGATCTACCCAATGTGCAAGGATTCAAAGAGAGAAGACTTCGACCCAGAGGGAGAGCATCAGAGAGAGGGAGCAACAGAGAGAATTTTGGCGGAATTTTCTAGTATTTTTCCAGTGTCAGAGAGGCAAGAAAAGGGAGGCTGAAATCCAATGCAGAGAAAGCATCTAGGTTGTGTGAGTTAGTCATTCTAGCTAAGTGAATTTTCGAGAAGGGTAGTTGTTGGAGGCTAGAAAGATCATCTAGAAGGCAGATCAAATTTTTCTAGTGGTAGGAGGAGGCTAGACGACCCAGTTTGAGGCTGATTTAGGGGTCGTATGATTTTCATAGGCCAACAATGTGAACAACTAGAGAAGAAGTGTGAGCAGGCCAGGGTGATGCCAAGTTATTTTGCATAGGGAAAAAAATTCTCCTATTTACTTTTTGGCCATATTTTTTACTAGAGGATTGCTAGTTGGGCATCCAAATATTGTACTTATATTTTTACTGTTGCATAATAATAAAATAAATTCTCATTTGTTGCACCTATTTTCCCTCGATGTTTTTCTCGGGACGTTAG
The DNA here is from genome assembly GCA_031772625.1 of Pinus tabuliformis. Classification (NCBI taxonomy): domain Eukaryota; kingdom Viridiplantae; phylum Streptophyta; class Pinopsida; order Pinales; family Pinaceae; genus Pinus; species Pinus tabuliformis. The sequence goes on from CM062818.1 coordinate 1,668,041,085, forward strand.
TCCAAAACCATTGGTGTCGATTTTTTTGTGTGTGCATCCATTTCTCAGTTGTTGATTTTATTTTCAACAACATATTTTATGGTGAATATAGAAATGTGAATTATTCGTTAATTTCCATAATTAACTAAATTGATAACAATTAGGAGAATAATATTCGAGTAATTGAAATCAAGGAATTTTCATAGGGGAAAGAGTCAAAGTTTATTCGTTCAATAGTAGTGGTTTTGGACCCATGGTTTTTTTGTTTCCCATGGTAAATTTTCAATGGATTGCATGTATTGGAGCCTTTAAAAGGCTTGGAAGACTTCATTGTAAAGGGGCCAGGGAGGTGAGCATTGAAGGCTTACTTGGTTAGCTTGGACATGTTTTTTCCAAGGATTAATGGAATTCCATTAGCTAGGTTTTCCCCTAAATTTGGGGTTTTCCTAGGGTAAACTATATGCATATCATTTGTTGTGGTTAATTTCTATTTTTTTTTTAAATTTCTACAAGACAAATGGTACAATTATAATAAAATGGGACCATGAAAAGTTCTATCGTACATAAAAATATAACAAATAAATTTAATCACTCAATATCTAGGGATTAATAAGGGGTTTAGGGTTAACATTGGGATTATGTAGGGCTTAACATGACCCTCTATTTCAAATGAGTGTCGTCCTCAAATTTTGAATAACTCTCAATGATTATGCATGAATAATTCATCTTCCCATGCCATCTCTTCCACTAGCATGTTATTTTATTTTATGAGGTACTCCATGATTGTTTTATTACCCAACCACTTATTCCTTATTTCAAGGATTGTTTCTACTTCTACTATGATTTTCCATTCTTTTACCTTTTTAATGTATAAGGGCTTCCCTTTTCCTGCCTCTCTGACATTGGAAAAATACTGGAAAATTCCTCCAAAATTCTCTTTGTTGCTCCCTCTCTCTAATGCTCTCCCTCTTGGTCAAAGTCTTCTCTCTTTGATTTTCCATTCTTTCACCTTTTTAATGTATAAGGGAACAAGGTACATTTATTTTCAACAACGTATTTCATGGTGAGTATTGAAATTGTTATTCATTAATTTCCATAAATAATTAAACTGCGAACAGTTAGGAGAATAATATTGATTAATTGAATCAAGGAATTTTCATAGGGGAAAGAGTCAAAGTTTATTGGTTTAATAGTAATGGTTTTGGGCCCATGGTTTTTTTGTTTCCCATGGTAATTTTTCAATGGATTGCATGTATTGGAGCCTTTAAAATGCTTGGAAGACTTCATTGTAAAGGGGCTAGGGAGGTGAGCATTGAAGGCTTACTTGGTTAGCTTGGACAGGTTTTTTTCCAAGGATTAATGGAATTACATTGGCTAGGTTTTCCCTTGAATTTGGGGTTTTCCTAGGGTAAACTATGTGCATATCATTTGTTGTGGTTAATTTCTAATTTTTTTTAAAGATAAAGGGTACAACTATAATAAAATGGGACCATGAAAAGTTCTATCCTACATAAAAATATAACAAATAAATGTAATCACTCAATATATAGGGATTAATAAGGGGTTTAGGGTTAACATTGGGTTTATGTAGGACTTAACATGACCCTCTACTTCAAACGAGTGTCGTCCTCAACTATTGACTAACTCTCAATGATTATGCATGAATAATTCATCTTCCCATGCCATCTCTTCCACTAGCAGGTTATTTTATTTTATGAGGTACTCCAAGATTGTTGTATTACCCAACCACTTATTCCTTGTTTCAAGGATTGTTTCTACTTCTACTATGATTTTCCATTCTTTTACCTTTTTAATGTACAAGGGAAAAAGATACAATAATCTAGTATTGTTTCTACTTCTATTATGATTTTCCGTTCAAGGATATATCAAAACTAGAAGACCCTTATACATTAATCTAAATACCTTGGAATTATTGTTGACAACTTTATGGAGATCCCCTAACATAGAGGATATTGATGCGTGAGCATTTAGTGAACACAATTTTGCAAGCACACCTTGGTGCCCTTTTTTGAGTATTTTTTTCATTCTATTAGTATTTATCACTTTAGAGGGTTTCCCTTGTATACCTCTAAGTTCAATTTCCTTTCCTTCTAAGGTAAATCCTATGAAGGGATATTGAAAATTAAAGGTCTTAGTTCTTAATGATTGTAACCATTGGACCCTTAATACAACATGAACGCCACCCATATGTATTGCAATCATGGAAATATCCAATAAATACTCCCACATATTGAGCTCATTACTATGTCACTTGAACAATCTATGGAGACTCCATATGCAACCATTAACCAAAAATTTAGAGCAGAATATATGAGGCAATTGAAGAATTTTTGCTAATTTGTAGTTGATGAAGATATGGGTACTACTAAAATCAATCAACATTGTTACCTTTTTAATTTTGATATATCCTTTTATCTTGAGGGTGTTGGGAGTATTTACGTTGGCCAATGCATGACATGATATTGTTGGCATAGTCTCTTCTAGCATCATGCCTTGTGATGGTTCCAATTCTTGATCTTCTTCCTCTTTAGAGTCTATGTAGAATTATTTCTTCTCACCACTTTTATGCCTATATTTTACTTTCCCTCACAATTGAAACATAGTCTTTGTTCTCCATTTTTGTCCATTTATTAAGGTGTTAATCTTTTTGGTTGAGTGAGGTTAGGAGAGGAAGTATGTTTCCTATAGTTTTCAGAAACCATATTTTTGCTTACAAAGTTCCCACTAGACTAAAAGCATGCTCTAGGGGTTTATATTCAAAGAGACACACTTTATGTTGGATGCTTTCCTTTAAAGTTCCCATAAATAGGTCTAACAAATTATTCGATGAAATGTTATTTACCTTGAGACTCGACTTTTGGAATTGTTGAATGTAATCTATAACTAGACCTTTTTGTCAAGGATTTAACAATTGAATATATAATGTATTTCTCTAAATATCCCCATATTATAATATAAATTCCACTATAAAAATGGACTAGGATATAATAGAATCATTTTTCCTTTCATAAAGTCATTGATAGCATACATGTTGGTCTTGTTCTAAATACATGGACGCAATATTTACTTTTTGTAATAATTCCACTTAGTGTAGATCAAATTATTGCTCGATTTGGAATTTCCATGTTATAGGATCGTTACCATCAAACTTCCTCATATTAATATTCATAATGTAGTAGTTCCTGGGTGTTGACTTGAAGCCCTGATGGTGTGGATCTTAAATTGAAAATTCATGAGTATGGTTCTGTGATTCACTATTTGTGCTCTCTAATTTTGATAACATACTCCCCAAATGGGATTGAGTCTCAAAACCATGCTTATCCGTATTCTCATGATTTCCTTGAATATCCACATCCCTTTTAGAGATATCTTTTAATATAATGGTTAGTAATTCTTTTATTTCTTCCTTAATGGATTTTTGTATATCTTCCTTATTTTCATTCATCTTCTTTTGCATTTCATCCATCGATTCTCTTTTAATATTTTCTTGAGAACCTTATAAATCCATTGTTTCAACATACAACCATCTATTTAATGTTCTTCTTTACTTGGGAGATCTTATTTCTAAGTCCCCAATTTCTTCATTAGTCCTAGCGGAGCCTTCAAGATTTTTAATTGGTGTAGTATTTTTTGAATCCTTATTTGGATCAATGTGAGAAAATAACAATAACACTCCTCTTTATCACAATTTCCAATCACCCAAAAATATGGATCTTCTAATAAAAAGTTATGCTACTTGTAAGTAACATACCTTTAAAAACTCGATTTGGAGAATATTTGAATGGATAACCTTTTTCTTGATATATATCTCAGATTTGGGCCCTTGTGAATCTGAAACTTTTGTTTGTAATACTCTGATATGTCTTCACTATATTTCCATGGCTCTGACCAAAATTCAATATTCCAAGTGAAAGTTAGGGTAACGTTTTCAAAACTTGTTGAGTTTTAACCTCTTCCTAAGAGCAGAATTGTATAGTGTACCACATGTCCAATTATTCAAGTATACTGCTAAATTTTTTACATAAGGTAAATTTGTGTGTCTCCTATGATCTTGAAATATTTCACAATCTGAAAAGTCCCAAAAAAGAAGTTAGAGAAAAAAAATCCAAGTTGAATTGTTTGAAACTAATTTTAGAATCCTTCACAAACCCTAAATTCCATAGAGTATATCTCAGAAAGTATAGTGAACCAAACTCTAAAAGTTAAATAAGATGTTACCTTGTATCTCACATTAGTGTGATCTAAATTTCACCATCTAACATATCTCCAAAAAAAAGTTATAGAAAAAATTTCAAACTGCCATTTTTCAAATTGATTTTAGGAGCAATCAAGAACCCTAACTTTCTTTGATCATATCTTTGGAAGTATAGCGAACCAAGATATAAATTTTAACCAGATTTTCCCCAACATATTATCTCCATATGCTATTATAAAAAAGGTTATTGTGAAAATACCATTTTGACCTATTTGAAACTAATTTTAGGAGACTTTAGGAACTTCGAGTATATCTCAAAAAATATAGTGAACCAAGATCTAAAAATTTAACCAGATGTTCCCAGATATTTCTACTCAATATGATCCAAATTTCACCATCTTAAACCTTCTATAAAAAAAATTATAGGGAAAATTCCAAGATGACCCGTTTAAAACAGCAAAACCTTAGGTTTGTATGTTATGGTACCAAATCTTATGAACCTTGTGCCTTAAAAATGATAAGAAAACCAATAATTATAGTCATCTTTGAGGAGGAAACCTCATTTTACAATGAATACAATGTAAAAAACAAGATTTGATGATCCTAAGAATAGGTCTCCTCAGTGTATGTATATATATATATATATATATATATATATATATATATATATATATATATATATATATATAAGAGACAAAGGGTATAATTATAATAAAATGGGACCATGAAAGGTTCTAGCCTACATAAGAATATAAAAATAAAAATGTAACTGCTCAATATTTAAGGATTAATATGAGTTTTTAGGATTAACATTGGGCTTATATATGGCTTAACATGGGATTGTTCATGAGAATCTTTTTTAATAGCTTTATTGATCCAAGATATTTTACTTATAGATGCATCAGAATTAAATGTAATAGAGATTATTAACCATGGAACTTAAAAGCACATAAAAAAATGCGGAAATAACACGATAAGCATGAGACCATGACACAAAGATTTGATTACGGAATTCATTCAATTTGGACTATGTCTTCGGGCCCTGCTAAATAGTGGGGAGGCCTTCTTTCATTAAGCGGCATAAAAAGAGATAAATTACAAGCAACATTCAATTACGATCCATATACCTCCAAGTTGGAAGATGGTTGAAGAATGGAGAGCCCAGATTTAGAAACAAATAATCCCACTAAAATCCTGGGAAAAAATCATGCAGAATCGCCTATCCGAACACCCAATTTGATTAAATGAAGTTTCAACACCCTCTCGGAACTTCCCTACTTCTCAAGGCAAGGTTTCGGCCTGTTGCCAGGTCGGGTTACTATTGTACACAATGGTTTCTGAACTTCTATGCCATTCTCTCCCTTTTCTTATGCTGATAGTCCAATATATATATATGCTAGTGGCCAACTCCTCAATCCTGACAGTTCCAAACAAATGACAAGTATAGCAGGCGGGTTTGTTTCAGGCAAAGATTCTCGGGCCCCTAAATAGTACGTAGTAACAACCCTATCAAAAATAGAAAAACCATCATCGAACATTTCACGGACTGTTCTCACATTAAACCTCAACCAACGGATAAATCAGTGTCTCCTGAACTCGGCGGCTTTACCATTGGCAACAATAATCCATTGGTGCAAATAGCCTTATCACAAATCACAATCAGCATTTTTAAATCAGAGGATAGTCCATACCTTTGTGAAAAGCGGTTTGTGATAAAACCAGACCCGACGGGTTATTAAACTACAATATATAAAACATTAGGTCCAGAAGAACTTAGCAATTCACAAATCGGTGGAACCGGTGGTGATTCTCCATTCAAATGCTTCCCTTTACGATTTGGGATTGCGATATCACAAATCACACCTAACTTTGTTGGGGGTCGATTCCTTAACTATTTTCTTTGTGATCTGTGATTGTGATATATCACATTGCACTCTGGCTTGCTCCGGGGTCAATTCTTTACCGATGTCCCGCCTCCGATCTGTGATTGCGATATCATAAATCACAACCTGGTAGTGCTGGGGATCGATTCTTTACCCGTGGGCTTCTACGATTACAATCAGTGAGCTGCAACCCACCACTTGGTATTTCCTCATTCGCCAAAGAGTATTTCCACGTCATCTTCTCATGCCACTTATCCAAGTCAAACCTGAAATTTGACTTGCTCTAACTTCTTCATATAAGCTCGGATTCGAGTTTTGTTTGCACCGTTGGAATCAAGATGATGAGCACTTCGATCTGATGCTAAGCTTATCTAGATTCTGCCACTTTGGGTTTTGAGCCATTTTACCATGCCACTAGTACTTTTTAGAGATCCACCTGGATCAATCCTCCCCACTAAGACCTTTTGAACCATTGAAAGTCTCTTCATTCAATTGGCAAGTGAGGAAATTTCTCCCTCACTTTTTTCTTTCTCCATCCATCAATCTTTACTTAGATGAATTCCTTTGAAGCCCACATGAATGCACTCCACTTCTCCCCATCGTGAAGTTCTGGTTTTCCTGTCTGGTATGATATATTTGGGAAACTTGTCTAGATACTCTAGTGCACAATCATCCATTATAGGAGTTTGTGCAACCTCTTCAGTATCCATAATCAATGGAGGTTCATAAATCTTCAAGTTTTCAAAATTTACTACTGAGTACATTTGCATATAAGCGGGCAAGCCAAGATGAAAAGCATTGCATATAATCTTTGCCAATATGGTGAAGGGGCCATATCGAATGGGTCTCAATTTCTTCCCTTCTCCCTTCATTCTATCCTTGCTGATGTGGAGCCATACCTTGTCCCCAACTTGAAACTGATGGTCAACTCGGTGCTTATCATGTCAAGCTTTATACCGAGCCTGACTCTTCTCCAACTGATCTTGTACTACCTAATGAATGACTTGTATCCGTTGAATAAACTTCCATGCTTTGTCCATATCATCTCGTCCATTTCCATCCTCATCTTTCCCAAAGACCATGTCTAAGGGATCCCTTGGTAGATAACCAAAACATCTCTCGAACGGTGAGCTCCGTGTGGATGAATATGCTGCTCGATTGTATGCATGTTGCACATAAGGAAGTTGTTCATCTCACAACTTGGGATGTTTTCCACAATAGCCTCGTAACAAGTGTACCACGGTACACTTGAAGACCTTTGTCTGCCCATCATTCTATGGATGAAATGTCGTACTTCTTTTCAGTGTAGTGTCCATCATTCTCCACAAGTTGGTCTAGAACTCCCCAAGAAAGCGAGAGTCTCAATTTGACACAATAGATGTGGGCAACCCAAAATGGACCCAGACATGCTGAAAGAAAAGATAAGAAGTCTACTCAACAATGGCCTTCTTTTTCTAAGGCATTAAAATACACATTTTACTAAAACGATCCACGACGACATACAAATAATTGTGACCTTTCCTATTCGTAGGCAAACCACCTACAAAGTCCATGGACACAGTTTCCCATGGTCATCTTGGAATAGGGAGTGGTGTGTAGAGCCCAAGTTTTCTATTAGAGGGCTTTGAAACAGAACACAACACACAACCCTTTACAAAACGAATCACAATGTTTTTTATATGAGGCTAAAAACAAAACCTCTGTAATGACATAAAGTTTTTTCAACCCCAAAATGACTAGACATAAGAGAGGTATGAACCTCTCAGATTACATGTACCCTTTCATCAATGGGTATACATAGTTTGCCAAGTTGATACAATAGTTTTCCCTGTAAATAATAATTGTCCACCTGCTATCCACGAGTAAGTTTAGCATAAATCTATTTAAAATCATCATTGTTAGCATATTGTTTAGCATAACTTTATAATTATAAAGAAGAATTTTGCAAAACTATAGATGTAGAAATAAGAGGGAAAGAAAACATATCTCCTACTCTGTTGTTGGCGCCCTTCTTGTATTTTATTACCAGATGAAAACGTTGGAGGAATCCCATCCATCTGAAATGATGGGCTTGTTGAATATTGGTATGTTCCTGAAGGTACTACAAGGGATGATGATCGGTATGGATGATGGTCTCCTTGCAAATCAGGTAGCGTTTCCACTTCTTTACACTTTGAACCAAGGTGTACAACTCCTTGTTGTATGTGGGATAATTCACGACAGCCTGGGAGAAAGTATCTGAATGGTAACGTAGAGGCTTTGTTTGTTGCATTAATACATCACCAATGGAATATTTGTTGGCATTTGTTTCAATCTTAAAAGCTTGTTGAAGGTTTGGCAAGGCTAGCACTAGTGTTGTACTGATCTTTTGTTTCAGTGTTTTGAAGGATTTATGTTGCTTTCCTCCCCACTGAAAGACCTGCTTCACACTTCTCAATGAGTGTAAGGGGGATGTGATAATAGAGAATCTCACAATGAACCTTCTCCAATATTGTACTACACCCAAAAAGCTTCGGACCTCTGTAACATTTGTAGGCTCAAGCCACTTCATAATCGCATCTACTTTAGAGGGATCTATTTTCAATTGCCCATTACCAGCTATGTGACCTAAATAAACCAGAGAGGTCTTCCAAAACTCACACTTTGACATTTTTACATAGATTTTTTCATTTTTCAAAACATAAAGCACTTTCTTCACATGACATACATGTTCATCCCATGTCCTACTATAAACAAGAATATTTTCCAGATATACAAGCACAAAATTATCAATAAAAGGCCTAAACAGATCATTCATGACCCTCATAAACATGGCTAGAGCATTGAACAGTCTTAATGGAATCACCATCTATTCAAACAACCCCTGCTTGGATTGAATGTAGTATTCCAAATGTCTTCTTCTGCAACTCTAACCTGGTGATATCCACTACACAAATCCAATGTTGTAAAATAGATACCATTTTTCAATTGATCTAATAATTCATCAATGTGAGAGAAGGGTATCGATTCTTCACAGTAATTTTGTTTAGTGCCCTTTAGTCTATGCACATTCTCCATGTGTTGTCTTTCTTTGGCACCAACATGATCGGTGAACCACATAGAGAAGAACTCGGTCTGATGACCCCTTGATTTAGCAATTCCTACACCTATTTCTTGATCTCCTCCATCTCAATAGAAGCCATATTGTACATGTCAGTATTCAGTAAAGGAGCATAATTTTGTAAATAGATCTCATGTTGGATTTCCTGTTTTGGGAGTAATCCTCTCGGTTCCTGAAATAATCCATCATAGTCATAAATAGTTTCTAACAATTCTTTCTTATGATTAGGATCACAACCTTTGAAAGTGTGAGTTGTCTCAGCCTCTTTCACTCTCACCACCATAAGCATGCACCCTTTGCCAGAATTAACGGGTCGTTTAATTTGTCCTACACTTACATGACTAGCATTTACTTTCGTATGATGAGCTCTGACTATATATTCTACCCCATCCTTCGTGAGGTGGTATTTATTTTCATGTCAAAAGAAGACTTCTTTTTTGCCATATATATACGAATGTCCCAAGATGATTCCACAGATATCCAAAGGTACAATATCTAACTCTACCTCATCAACTAATTTGGAAGAAATAACAAATCTGGCCCTACACTGCTTGGTTACTTGTAATTTTCTTTTATCGCTTACCCAACCAAGTAGGTACAGACCCAGATGAGGCTTAGTTTCGAGGTCTAACTTTTTAATTAAGGACTCCAAGATTAAATTTTCTTGGGAACCTGAATTGAACAAAGTTTCCACCTTTGTGTGTTTTATAATAACCCGAATGTGGAATAATTAAATTCTCTTTTGTTCATTACTTATAGGCTCATCCAAAGAATTAGTACTTTCAATCAAATCAGAATTATTATTAACAGGAAGAGTACCTTTTGTGCCCACGGTTGTAATCAATGTCTCGTCACCAGAGTCTGATCCAAGGTCTTGTTTTGATGTTGTGTTAGGTCCCTATAATACTAGTGATTCTCCCATTACTATTGTCATTGTATCCCTTATTGTTATTGTTGTGCCCCTATTGTCCCCATATTGTTATTATTGTGCCCCATAGAAACCCACTATTGTTATTGTTGTGCCCTTATATTATTATAGTTATGTCGGTTTTGATTATATTGTGACCCGTTAGACTCCTATATATAGAAAGGAGGTTTTGTCATTTGTGTCATCCAAGAATTGTTCATTGTTTAATGTAAAGGAGGTTTCCCCACAAAGAGGCTGATTTTGAAGGCGTTGATCTATCTTTTCTTCTATTTTGTGAGTTGGTTGCATAACATTTGGTATCAGAGCTTTGGATTCTAGGGTTTTGCTGCTCCAAATAGGTCATCGTGACGTTTTCACTATAACTTTTTTTTTCTACAACATTTCAGACACTAAAACAAAAACCCATTTGAGCTGCAATCTCTTTGAACCTCTGGTCCAAATTTAAGATCTTTTCTAGCTATATTTTCAGAGATATGATCCAAGAAAGTTAGGGTTTTTGCAAGATCCCGAATTATATCTCAAACATGTGAACTGGGAAAATAGTCATAACTGTTTTTATGAGAATTAGACTGAAATTTCGTAAGAAGTTGCAAAAAGAGGACAACATGTAGTTTTTTGTCCTAAGGTTGAAACAATGACACGTAGCACTTCGTTCAAGTTCGCTATACTGAACCAGTATATAATCAAGTCATCGTGGGAGATTTGGCATAACTCTTCCTTGGAGACTCCAATATTGATCAGAATTTGGGGGTTATAAATAGGACTCAAATGGCTACCACAAGACATAATTTCAAACCTTGGAGATCTGAAATTACAGAGATACAACGCATTCAATATTGAGCTCCTACAAAATGAAAAAAAGTTGTGTAGTTTGTTTTGAAGTTTGCATAAGTTTGGTGTGAAAAAATAGTTTGATGGAATTCAAAGGGCATAGTGAAGCATTATTATCATTAATTGATGCCCCAAATAAAGAAAATGGAAATGCCTAGTAAGCAACCTGAAATCTCTAGCATGACTCATGAGGAAGAGGAATAAATGCAACATGATATATCAAAATTATAAGACCAAATGAAACAAATTTCACTCTCACAAAAAGTAACCGAAGCTAAGATGGGTGGTTTAAAGAAAGGCGTGGAAGCTAAAATAGATGGTATGAAAGACAACATTGAATATTGGAAGAAAGATATGGGAGGTTGGAAGGAAGGTTTGAAAAAGTTGCTACAAGAAATGCTTCCTAATGGAAAAAAGGTAGTAGAGGAAACTCATAATGAGAACAAAAGAAATGTTAATCATGATTCAAAGAATGACAACATTGAAGATTTGAAGAAAGATGTGGAAGATTTGAAGGAAGGTTTGACAAAGTTGCTACAAGAAAGTATTCTTAGTGGCGAAAAGGTAGTAGAGGAAACTCATGATGAGAAGAAAAGTAATGTTAATCACAATTTCATAGACTCTAACATTGGAACAAAGATCCACCACGTTCCAAAGATCGATATGAGGAAGTTTGATGGAAAGGATCCTGTAACATGGATACTACAGATAGAACAATATTTCGATCTCCATAATGTGAAAAACACACAAAAGGTATGCATTACAACTTTATATTTGGAACCAAAACAGTTTGTATGGTATCGATGGATTTTCTCTCATAAACAAATTGTCACTTGGGCAATTTTTACGGAAGAAATAATAGCACATTATGAGGATACAAACAACAACACATTTTTTAGCCAATTGATAAATCTCAAATAAAAGGGTTCAATGATGGAGCACATTGAGGAATTCCAAAAATTGAATATAAGGGTAAAAGATATTCCAGAGGAGCATTGGATTGATGTGTTCATAGGGACTTTAAAGGATAACAACCAACATGAGGTTCATCTTTGGGAACCTAATTCATTGGAGAAGGCATTCAGGTTGGCAAGAAAAATGGAAAGCAAAATTATGGAAACAAAGAAGCCTACCACTCATACCTGAGAAGAAATTATTTTACACAGATTGTGAAGAGGAGGAAGAAAAGGAACAGGAAATGTCAAAATAAGAGGATATGCACCAAGAAAAAGCCCTAGAGAAAGAAGAAATGAATCTGACCATATCTTGTTATGCATTGGCTAGAATTACCACTCCTCAAACTATCAAGATAAAAGGACATATCAAAAAAAAAAATTTAATAGTGTTGATTGATTCGGGAAGTACCCATAATTTTATTCATAGCAAGATAGCCAAGGAATTGCATTACTTCCTATATCCAACACTAGAGTGTCAAGTGATGGTTGCAAGTGGAGGAACCATAAATTTCTCTGGAAAGTTCCATAATATCAAGCTATCCATGGGATAATATGTATTGAATAGCCCAATTCTCTCCATTCCAATGGGTGTTGTTGATGTTGTAGTAGGAGTCCAATGGCCACAATCCTTGGGTACAATAGCTTTTAATTTTTAAGAACTTTTCATGAAATTTTATTCGAAAGGAAAGGAATTTGAATTAATGGGTATCGCAGGGAAACCGGGAAAGATAATCAGCTCTAACGAAATGACAAAGCTTCTAAAGAAAGAACAACGAGGCGTAATTGAACAATTATTTTCGCTAGAGGTTCCCACCTCGAAATCATATATTTCTCCATATCTCCAAAACATCTTGGACAATCATTCCAAGGTATTTGAGACTCCCAAAGGCCTCCCACCTATTTGTGATCATGATCATGCTATTCATTTAATTCCAGTAAGTGTTCATCAAATATCAGGCCTTACAAATATACCTATGCCCAAAAGAGTGAAATTGAAGGTATGGTTGCAGAAATGCTAGAGGCTGGTATAATTCAACCTAGTCAAAGTTCTTTCTTTGCTCCAGTAGTATTGGTGCACAAGAAGGATGGTCATGGCGCATGTGTCCGGTTTGTAGAGAGCTCAACAAGCTCACTATTAAAGATAAATTTCCCATTCCTTTCATTGACGAATTATTAGATGAATTGCATGGATTAATTTACTTCACCAAGTTGGATTTTCATTCAGGATATCATCAAATCAGAATGAAGACTCAAGGCATCCCAAAAACAATATTTAGAACTCATGAGGGTCATTATGAATTTTTGGTCATGCCTTGTGGCCTTACCAATGCACCTTCTACATTTCAAGGTTTGATGAATTCCATTTTCAAACCCTTAGAAAATTTGTGTTAGTATTTTTTTATGATATACTAATCTACAACAGGTCTTGGAAGGATTATGTTCAACACGTTGACAGGGTTCTCAAACTATTGGAGGAGAAAAAATTATATGCAAAAAGATCCAAATGTTTCTTTGGAGTACAAGAGGTGGAATATCTGGGTCATATTGTATCTCATGAAGGTGTTAAGGGAGACCGTAGCAAAATTAAAGACATTAAGGAATGGAAAATACGCACATCCATAAAGAATATACGAAGATTTCTTGAGTTGACGGGGTATTATCGCAAGTTTGTTAAGAATTATGGGAGAATATCAGCACCTCTAACAACATTATTGAAGAAAGATTCATTTTCATGGACTCCAGAAGCAATGAAAGCCTTTGAATATCTTAAAGAGGCAATGTGCCAAGCACCAGTCTTAGCTACGCCGAACTTCACAAAAACCTTTATTGTGCAATGTGATGCCTCAGGAAATGGAATTGGTGTTGTTTTAGTGCAAGAAGAAAGACCCATTGCTTTCGAAAGTCATCCAATCAAAGGAAAATATTTACACAAAGCTATTTATGAGAAGGAAATGTTGGAAATACTACATGCACTTAAGAAATGGTGACCCTACCTAATGGGAAGACACTTCAAGGTAAAAACGGAACATGATAGTCTTAAATAACTTTTAGGACAAAGATTATCTTAAGAAGAGTAGCAAAAATGGATCACAAAGATGTTGGGTTATGACTTTGAAATCATCTACAAAAAAGGGAAGAAAAATGTTGTGGCAGATGCACTCTTACAAAAGGATGAGGATGCAGAAGCATTGCTTTGCGCCATTTCTATTATCCAACTAGATTGGATAAACAAATCAAGGGATGAATGGAAGAATGATGAATATGTGTGGGCACTTATTCAAAAGATACAACAAGCTCCCAGTACATCTGATACATTTAGCTGGAAAAATGATTTGTTATGGTACAAAGATCACTTATACCTATGTAAGAATTCCCAACTCAAACAAAAGATTCTTATGGAATTGTACACCTCTCACTTAAGAGGGCACTCAGGATTTTTAAAAACATATCAGAGGCTTAAGAAGGAATTTTTTTGGGATGGCCTTAAATCGGATATTCAAAAGTTTGTGTCGAAATGTTTGGTTTGCCAAAAAATAAAGTTGAAATGATTAAGACCCCAGGTCTATTACAACCTTTATCCATTCCAAGCGAACATTGGGAGAAGGTTTCAATGGATTTTATCACAGGTTTACCCAAGTCTGAAGTAAAGAGTGTCATCATGGTGGTAGTTGATAGACTTACCAAGTATGCACACTTTTGTGCATTATCGCACCCATTTATAGCAAGTACAGTTTCTACTGCATTTATGGAAACAATTCAAAAGCTAAATGGAAACCCAAAGATTATTGCAATCGACATAGATCCCATTTTCACTAGAAATTTTTGGACTGAATTATTTTCTTGTCTTGGCGCTCAGTTAGCTCATAACTCATCTTATCATCCTCAGTCTGATGGGAAAATTTAGATATTAAAAAAATGTTTGGAAGGATATCTTTGTTTCTTTGTATCTAATAAACATACACAATGGGTCAAATGGTTACCTTTGGTTGAATGGTGGTATAACAATTCCTTCCATACTGCAGCAATAATGACCCCATTTATGGAATTTTATGGATATCATCCACCGTCCATAACATCATATTTAAGAGAAAATTCTAAGGTTCAAGCAATGGAAGATCACATCGAGCATCAACAACAGGTTCTCCAACTCTTAAAGGATAACCTCACTTTGGCACAGAATAGAATGAAACCACAAGCAGATCAATATCGCAATGAAAGAAGTTTTGATGTAGATGATTAGGTATTCCTATGGCTACAACCATATAAACAAATGTCCCTCAAGTAAGCTAATAAGTATAATAAATTATCACCAAAGTATTATGGTCTATACATGGTGTTGCAAAAGATTGGTACTATGGCATACAAATTGGAGCTTCATGCAGGTTCCTGAGTGCACCAAGTTTTCCATGTTTCATGCTTAAAGAAGGCTATA
Source organism: Pinus tabuliformis (assembly GCA_031772625.1). NCBI lineage: Eukaryota > Viridiplantae > Streptophyta > Pinopsida > Pinales > Pinaceae > Pinus > Pinus tabuliformis. The sequence continues at coordinate 1,668,056,411 of CM062818.1, forward strand.
GGTGACAAACTCCCAATTCAAATAATATTTCCAAAACTTGAAGAGGAAGGAAAAATCATATTGGAATCTAAAGCAGCCACAGAAACAAGAACTCGATAGCTATGAAATCAATCAATTTCGGAGTATCTCATCAAGTGGAAGAACTTACCCACTGAAGATTCCACATGGTCGGAGGGTGAGAATTTTATACAAAAGCATCCAGAACTACTCAAGCATTGAGGAAAAAAAATTTTTGAAGGAGAGGGGCATGTTAGTTTCCTATAATACTAGTGATTCCCCCATTACTATTGTCATTATAGCCCTTATTGTTATTGTTGTGCCCCTATTTTCCCCATATTGTTATTATTGTGCCCCATAGAAGCCCACTATTGTTATTGTTGTGCCCTTATATTATTATTGTTATGTCAACTTTGACTATGTTGTGACCCATTAGACTCCTATATATAGAAAGGAGGTTTTTTCATTTGTATCATCCAAGAATTGCTCATTGTGTAATGTAAAGGAGGTTTCCCCCTCGAAGAGACTAATTTTGAAGGTGTTGATCTATCTTTTCTTCTATTTTGTGAGTTGGTTGCATAACTTGTTGCCACTGTCTTTTTCTTCCCCTTTCCGTTGAATCTCTTTGGTCTCAGCTCTAGATGTAGCTTCCAACATTGGTCCTCATCATGACCTTCTCTCTTGCAATGCATGCAAGATGGCATCACTCCATCCTCTTTCTTGGCTACAGCGGTCTTCTTATCCTTCCCCTTGCCTTTCTTCTAGAATTTTTCATGCTGAGGTTTGAACGGTGTTTTCTTGGCTTGATCATCTCTGTCATTTTTACCTCAAATTTCAAGATGAACGTCCTTTATGCCAACCGTGTCAATCATAGTAGGCTCGAACAATAACAGTGAGTGTCTTATGTAACTATGTAATGCACCAAAATACTTAGTTATAGTCTCGAGTGAATCTAATGAGATGCCCAAATTTAATTCTTGTTTATGAAATTCTTCAGTGAATCTTTACACATTTTTGCCTCTACCTTGCCTTAGATATTTCTATTCCATTAGTTCCTTTTGTTTATAACCTGTTATCACTCAGGTTGTCCCTTGGCTCCTTAGGGATATGGCCGAGGTAACCACAAACCAATCTTTGGGCTGCAGGTCCTAGCCTACCTGCAGTTAGAGAGGGCTCTCTCTTTATGATTTAACTTTGTTTTGGGTGGATTTTAGGCTAGTTATGGTGTACATGGGTTTTGTTTTGATTTTGGTGGGAAGGATGATGTTTTCAAGCAAAGTTGGGATGCATAGAGTGAGAAGTTCAAACCATTGGGCATGGAGTCATGGATTAGGGCTTGCTGTTGTGTTTTCTTGGTCACAAGAGGAATACGAAGCAGGATAGCTACACATAGAACAATATCAGGCTGGAATAAAGATGGAATGAAGGTCAGAGATGAAAGGCAACTAAGAATATTTCATTAGCTAACAGAGAGGGAAGGTGAATGAAAGTTTGTCTAGGAGCAGTCAAGAATTCCTAAATAACAGTCATATGTGAAAGAAACAGGGTAAACATGATCATTTAAGTATGCATATCCATAACCATTTCTGAAGAAAACATATAGAAATAACAAGAACTGAGCATAGGGTGCAGTCAAGCAAAACCTAAGCTATTCTTCTTTCTTGCTATTTAGATGGTAACACAATGGTGCATAAACATATGTAAACTGTAAACAAAGGTAGGAAAACACTTATTGAGCCATGTAGTAGCACAGGAATTCCACAATCACTCTTTGGCCATTTAATAACACAACAGTCAGTTCTTCATCCAAAGAAATCCAGCAGTCTTTGATTATAGAGCTCTCAAAATATACATCGCAAGTCTAGAATGAGGATTATCAACCAACCAACCCTTTAAACAATGAATTAGGGTGGTTTATATAGAGAAAATATCCAAAAATATCTATTACAACAGATCTTTAAACAGATCTGAGGGAAATGAGTTCTTTAACCTAATCTTGTCCTGAAATTAATGCAAGAAGATATTTATTTGAGCTGAGCTGGAGGCAGCTGCATCAAAATGAGTTAATATGGTGTCCTTGGTGGCTCGGTGCAGTGTTTCTGCAATAACTGTGCCTTGTCTTTTATCTGTACCTCTTAGGCGGTTCTGCTGCTTTTAGGTGGCTTTAATGTGCACTAATCCCGATCTGATGAGCTTTGAATGGCCTTTACTGCTTCTTTGACTTGGATGGAGGCCTTTAATGTTCACCTGCTTTGATATTTCCGATCTGATACTCTTTGCCGCTTCACTGATACTCTTCAATTTAATCTGGGCTTTATCTTTCCTCTGATACTCTTTAACACTTGAATCGGGCCACTTTCTCTTCCTTAATGTGCTTGAAACTATCAAATCGCCCCTTTTCTGCCCTTTCAAGGCAAAAGTAACTGCTGCAAATTCTTTTCATGCCCTCTAGAATGCTATCGACGCTGGCCGATTGAGTATGAACATACATGAAGAAATCTTGTTGCCTCCCGCAAATTTTTGGGTTTTGCAGGTAGCCGAGCCATGAGAAACCCTCCATTTTGATCATTTTTTCTTAGCAATGCGCGATTGCCTATGTTTCTCATTCCGGGCATCCTTTGCTGCAATTTTTGCCCTTCGTGCCTTTTTTGGTGAAGACATCAGCATGACGTCAGCGGTGGGTCCCGGTATGGCAGGGTGATGTGGCAGTATGGCAGGGTGACGTAGCGACTGACTGGTTTGATGACGTGGTGCAGGACACGGTGGTGGGGTAGGGACGGAGGTAGATGCGGTGGCAGTGACACGTAGCAGTGGGGGGTCAACGCAGAGGTGACGTAGCGCTGACGTCAGGGGTGGAGAGACAGAAAGCGGTTTGTGGTTTCATCGGACCGCCTTCTGTATGGGGGCAGTATTTGTCAGAGTGGCTTCGATACAATCGCGTGGAGACACACGTCTTTTGTAGGGTAGGGAAACCGCTAGCCTATTGGAGGCTAACTGTCGAACGTCGGGGCGGCTCCGAAATCGGTGAGAGCCGTTGGATCTGGGAGGGCGGATCGGAGGGCTGACGGAGCGTGGAGCTAGCAGCAAGTTAATGTACTGGGGCACACTATATATTCGATTGATTTATTTATGTGCGGGGGGGTCAAAACTTTGGGTTTGTGGGTTATATGGGTTTTATGTGGGCACCGATGGTTATTAATTTAACCGAATATCAAATTAATCCCAAATAAAATGTATGCGCGGGGGATACTGCTATAAGGTTTATGTGTGAGAGGGGGGGGTATGGTTATTAGTTTAACTAGAGGTTAAGCTAACTCCAGGTTTAAGACGCGGAAGGGCTAATGCCAAGCCCCAAATGAACTTGGCATTTCCCCCAAACTGATGTTATAGGGCTATACTTCCAGAGGATGGGAATATGTACACAGGGGAGCTATTTAGTGCTTTTTAGTAAGGAGAAGGGGAAATAGATAAGGATTTACATAATAATGTTAGAAGTTAATATGAAAATGACAAGAAAGCGCTAAGTTTAGAGATCTTAGGCCACTTAAAAGGGAAAAATGACTTATAGAGTGAATAAGAGTACTCCTAAGCAAAGCAAACCTTTACTTAGGCCAATGATATGACAAATGATGAAACTTAAGAGATATCAAGCAGATCTTGACCTCTTTGGGGAGGTTAGTGAATGATTTGGGGAATAAGAAGAAGGGGGAGTTAGACATGCCTCACTTGAGCTCCTCCAAATGAAAAACTATCTCATAACTGGGATCTGAATAGATATAACACTTTGAAAACATGAAATGGATCACATAGCTTGATTCTGCAACCACAAAACTACTTACCCAGCCTACTTACCTAGCATTTTTTCTTCTTTTCGCATGGGTGCACTTAGACTTGCAGACCCTGATTGTCTTCTTTTCTTTTAACTTCCCTCCTATCTAAATGTACCCTTATTTCTTTCAAGGGCCCAGATTAAGCAGTTGGGCTCCTTAATTTCTCTACCTAGCTAGTGATCTGCCAAGCTTGAACTGTTTGGACAGATATTCATTCTCTATCTTCTAAAACAAGCAATTTAAACCCAGGGAAACCAAGATTAAGCTGTTTGGCTTTCCCTTAACTGTAGAAATCTTCAAAAATGGTATGATTCTTCAAAATGGAATTTCTTGGAAATATGGAACCTTGCAGCATGACAAGATGACATATTTGGCATGTAAAATAGTCAATCATGAAATATGAAACCTATTGCAATAGGAGGCTAACAGTGGATCCACTTAGGGATGGTTTTTCAGGATGAAAAGCCAAGAAAAGCAGGTAAGAATGCCTTGATCTTCAATTGTTGCTGTAAACTGAAATTCGTCTTCTTATCAATACTTTTGTCTAAATTCTTATAAGCTGATATGCAGGATCCTTTTGAGCTGAATTGCAGAAACATTACAGCTCTGCTTCTTGCCTTTTGGGTGCTTGTAAACATACTGAAATCTGCTTGAGCACATCTTTGGAATTATTTCAAAAACAGAGATCTGTAATAGAGCTTTCTTTGATCTTTCCTTCAAAATTTGCTGCGTTGTTCCCTCTTATTGGCCTGCTATAAGAAAAAGTGCTGAAAATACAAATATTAATGTACAGATAGTATACAGAGCTATGTTGCGTTCAACAAAAGGGATCATGATAGTGCTTTAGCATTCGGCCATTGACAGGGCCTTCTTCAGCTGTGTTGCCATCCAAACTCTTCAGAAAATATGTGTTGTTGCCTTGAACAACATAAATAATAAAGGGGCCTTTCCACAAGAAATCAAACTTGCCATGCTTTCCTTTGTCCTCTCTTCTTGAATCCCATCTTAAGACTTTGTTCCCTATGTAGAAATCTTCAGCCTTGGTTCTTTTGTCAAACATTTTCTTGAGCTTCTCTTGTAAAATCTGAGCTCTGTCATACACTTGCTCTCTTGTTTGCTGCAAATGGATGGTTTGGTTTATTCTTCTTTGGATATCATTTGGCTCTGCCTGTATCTCTTGCAGCAATTTGATAACAGGGATTCCCAAAGAAGAGGGGAACTTGGCCTCCATGCCATAGACTAACTCATATGGGTTCATCCCAATGGATCTCTTGGTTGACAATATGTCTGCCCATAGGGCATTTACAAGCTTTTTGTGCCAGTTCTTCTTGTTCTCCTCCAAGAATTTCTTAATGATGTTAATCAGACTCTTGTTGGATGATTCGGCCAAGCCATTACCTTGAGGGTAATAGGTTGTGGAGTGACCTAAGGTAATGTGGAATTTGTGGCAAAAACTGATCATTTTCTTGGATTTGAAGGCAGCAGCATTATCTGTAATGATCTTCTCAGGACAGTGAAATCTGGACAAAATGTTGGTTTCAAGGAATTGGATGATGGTGGAGTCATTGGCTTGCCTACATGGGATGGATTCAATCCACTTGGTAAAGTAATCTGTGGCTGTTAGAATCCACTTATCCTGGCCAGAAGAGGATGGATGGATTTCTCCAATGAAGTCAAGACCCCATTGTTGAAAAGGCTTCTCGGTTGAAATGGGCTTAAGGGGCAAGGGAAGAAGCTTTCTTTTGCCTTCAAAGTTTTGGCATTTGTGGCACGAAACAACAAACTTTCTCACATCAGCAAACAAAGAGGGCCAATAGAAACCAGCCCTTAGTATCTTATCAATAGTGGAATTCCAATATAAGTGCCCTCCACAGTCCCCTGCATGAAATTCTTTCATGACACTGTCAGTTTCATCCATAGTTAGATAATTCAGCAATATTCCTTCATGATTTTTCCAAAATAGGGCACTATCTAAGACACAAAACTTTGATGCTTTAATCTTTAAAAATCTCTTTTTGGTTCTGGACAACCCTGGAGGAGCACACAGGTTTAACAATATAAAACATATATTAGCATACCATGGGGATTGTAAAAAGGCTTCACTGATCTATGGAGTCGCCAGCTCTTGTTCATTGTCCAGTTGTTTAATGTCTAAGGCTTGAAAATTGGTTTCAGACATCAGTTTGGCTAAACCTTGTCCCTTTATAAGCTTGGTGGGTTTTATCTCAATGTCATACTCAAGGATATTGGCAATCCATTTGCCTCTTTTGCCTTCTATGCCCTCTTGAGTTAATATGTCTTTTACAATAGCATTTGGGACATAAGCAATCACATGTGAATATAAAATGTAAATTCTGAAATCTTTGATTGCTTTAACCAGGGCATATGCTTGCTTCTCCATGATTTGGTACTTCAAGGGTGCATCTCTAAGGGCTCGGCTGAAAAATGCAATTGGTTTTTCATTTCCCTGATCATCTTTCTGCAAAAGGATAGCAGCAATGGTGTGTTCAGATGCAAATGAGAAAATGATGAAATCTTTATCAAATTGAGGACTTGTGAGGACTGGGGCTTGGGTTAAGGCAGATTTTATGCCCTCAAAGACTTGCTTGGCATGTAAAGTCCATTTTACCTTGGAATCCTTCTTTAACATTTTATTTAGCATTCTTTTCAGCTCGGCCAAGTTTGGGATAGATCTCCTTAGGAAATTGATCTTTCCTAGGAATGCTTGCAATTCTTTGATGTTTCTCGGATAAGGGATTTGAAGGATGGATTGAATTCTTTCAGGATCAATTCTAATTCCATATTTTGAAATGATGTGGCCTAGCAATTTGCCTTCTTCTAGGCCGAAGAGAGATTTCTTAGGATTTAAGGAAATGCCATATTTCCTACAAGTTAGGAACACTTGTCTCAAATGTTTTAGGTGCTCTTGATCATATTTTGAGAACGGAGTAAGGTCATTAAGGTAAACCACTAGGAAATCATGGATTTCCTTGGCAAATGCAATGTCCATGGCCCTTTGAAAGGTGGCACCTGCATTCTTTAGTCCGAAAGGCATCTTCACATACTTAGATGTTCCCCACGGTGTTGTAAAGGCTGTCTTGTCTTGGTCATCCGGGTGAACAAGCATTTGATTAAAACTTGAAAAGCCATCTAGCAAAGAAATTCTTGAAGACCCCACTACTCTTTGTAGAATGTGGTCCATTTTTGGCAGTGGGTAGTGATCTTTAAGGGAGACTTGGTTCAGATTTCTTAAGTCCACACATAGTCTAATCTCCCCTGTTTTCTTCCTTGTGGGAACAAGATTGGATACCCATTCTGAAAATCTAATGGGTGCTATGATACCAGCCTCAAACATTCTTTTCACTTCTTTCTCAATCAAAGGGAGAAGCACAGGATTGATTCTCCTTAGTTTCTATTTGAAGGGCTTTTGATTTGGCTTTAAGGGAATGGTATGTTGAATAACAGAGGTGTCATAGGACTTAAGGTCCTCATAACTCCAGGCAAATACATCTTGAAACTCTTTAAATAAATCAACATATTTTGGTTTTTGATCGGGAGGTAAAGACTTGGACAGTTTAATCATTTTGGGCTTCTCTGCTGTCCCAATATTACAGTCTTCCACAGCAGTGTTTAAGGGCTGCATCTTTGGATTTTTGGGAACATCGTTTGAATCAAATATGTCTTCTAATGGAGTGAGGCCAGCAGGTAGAAAGTTGTCCTTTAAATCAATGACTTCAGCCTCTGCTTCAGCCTCTGCTTCAGCTATTTCATCTAAATGCATTTGCTGCAGCTCTTGCATGTTTTTCTCATCAAAAATGGTTGGGTGCAGCATTTGATTTGCTACTTCAACTGTTATAGTTTGCTCATTTTGGCTCATTTGCTGTTGTGGGTCATCCATGGCATCTTCATCAATGTTTAAGCTTGAGAATTCTTGCTGTAAGGTAAGAAAATTGTTGATTTGAGCATCATCCTCAAACACTTGCCAATCTTTGATATTGTTAGGGATAGCAGGCATGTGCTTTATCTCAGTAGTAAAGTGGTAATTGGGCTCAAAGGGCAGCTTGCAAGTGCTAGCAAAAGTAGCTAGACTATGAGCATGCATGTTATGGTTTCTAGAAATCTTAGCAAGCTTGGATTCGGTGAAGGAATTGAGTATTTCTGTGGCAGCAGACCTATAAGATCTTAGCCTATTGTCATTACTAACAAAGTTACCTTTCATCTGTTGAATAATCAAATCAGAGTCACCTAGAATGGACACTTTTGCAGCTCCTAGAGCTTTGAGCAGTTTAAGGCCTAAAAGGAGAGCCTCATACTCTGCCATGTTGTTGGTGCATTTGAAGTTTAGTCTGTAAGCATGACCCTCTGCATGGCTGTTATGTGTATTGTGAATCCATATTCCTGCCCGTGCTCCTAGCTTATTAACAGAACCATCAAACTCTAAATACCATGTGATTTCTTGATTGTGGCTAGTATTAAGAGTTTCATTCATTTTAGGATTGGGCAGACCTAGGTTTTGTGCTTCATGTGGTTCTTCTAGTATGATGGTTGCACTAATTGTTTTAACAGTTTCACGGGTATGGGCAACCGACTCTTGATTGATGCATGTTTCTTGTTCTAAAGGAAAAGGCTTCTCATCAGTGGGAGGGCATCTATCATCATTGAACGATATAAAGGAATCCATATCAGAATGGATTGAGTAAATGGGAAAGTTTTGGGGTTTTTCCTCACTACTTACCACATACTTCATCAATGTTTCTCTATACAGTCTCTTTGGTTGCCCAAAGACTGAAATAGTGGCATAGGAGAGGTCTAGCTGGAGAGATCCTTGGAGTTTTGCTCCCCAAGATCTTGATAAGAGCATGCCATACTTTGGTGGAATGTCAGCAACCACCACATCCATTAGGATCGTTTTGTTGGGAAATTGGACTAAAGACACATAAAGGTCTTTGATTAAACCTAAACACTTGACCTAACTAGAATCAAATGAGAATAAGTCTTTGTAGGGTCTAGTGGCATCAAGGTTTAGCTTCTCCATTACAGCTTTGGGCATTAGATTGTGTGAAGCACCTAAATCAAAGATAGCATTGTGCAACACTTTATCATGAATGTGCAAACTGACATATAAGGGTAGAACAACTCCATGTCCTGATTTACCATTGACTTCAGGACCAAAAAGTAATTCAGGTTGATTATCTAAGACATTAACATCATCCCTGTTCTCTGGCATTTGAAGTGATCTTTTGATTTACTGTCTGTACACATCATGTTTGGCAAGCTCAGAGAGAGGAATAGATATCTTTAATTTACCGATTTCTGCTTCTAAATCAAAAGGTTTTTCTGACTGTGTTTTAGTATTGTGACTCGCAGATTTTCCCTTTTCAATTGTATCTTCAGTGATCTTCTCTTGGTTATTAGTGATTTCTTGAGATTGTTCTGTTTTGGGAAGGCTTTGAGGAGTGCTATTTACATTGTCTTTTGAGGGAAAGGATACAAAAGACTGGTTATTAGAGGGCTGCATGTCAGATACATCCTCTATGGTCACTTCCTTTAATTTTGGGTCTGTTTTATCAGCAGGTTCTGTGATAGCGACCTTGTCCTTTACTTTCTTAGGTTGCTTGGCATCCTTTGGCTTGATGGGATCAAACACATCAATGGTTCTTGTTCTCAATTTGTATTGTTTATGGACTTCGTAGAAAGCTGAATCACAGCCTTGTTTGAAGTCAAATGACTCTCCAGAATTGGTCTGAAATTGATTTATATCATGGTCATCTTGGTCTTCTTGGGTTAGAAATACTTGTTGTTCACTTTTCAAACCCATCAAGTTTATGTGAGTGTCCTCTGTCTGCTCACTAGATGTGGATGCTTCAGCATAGTTTTCATGAAAAGGAGGTCTTATATCATGGTCAGGACTTGCCCTTCTAACATTTGGGTTCTGATTTTTTCTAAAGTTTGGATTTCTGATAGGATTGTTTTTCTGTCCTTCCCATGAGGCTTTTCTTTCAATAGTTCCCATTCTATTTTCAAAGCTATCCATACCTTTGATGATTGTGTCCAATTTTTTCTCAAACGCTGAAGGTTCATCTTTAAAAGTGGTTCTTCTCTCAGCTCTTGCTCTATTTTGCTTGGAAATCAGATTTGCCTCCACACTAACAGCTACATTCTGCATGTCTGCTAAGGTTTGAGGGGCTCTTTCCCTTAACTGATAAGCCATGTCTGAATCAAATCCATCAGGGAATTTGTATAAAGCAAGATCAGCTGGAGGTCTAAGGTTTTGTGGAATAACGTTGTAAACATTGTTAAACCTGGCACAATAGTCTAAGACAACTTCTTGAGGGCCTCTTTTGATAGTGTCATACTCAGATAATATGTGTAGAGGGTCCTTCTTCTTCTCCCATCTGTTAAGAAATGTTTGGTAAAGGGCCTCTGGGTCAGCTATGGAATTTGCAGGAAGAGCTCTAAACCAGGGCCTTACATCTCCTGTTAAACTTTGGACAAAAATCTTCATTCTTACACTATCATCATCTATTTCATAACTCTCAAAATAGTCCTACATTTTCTTGGTATGTTGCAGGGCTGTGCCAGAACCAGTACCTTCAAAATATGTGATTTTGGTTTGATAATCCTGAGGCATAGCCCCTGGATTTGCAGGTAACTGTAAAGGTGCATATCTGTTAGCCATATTTACAGGGATAAGTGGAACGACTGGAACAACTGGAAGAGCTGTAATAACAGTGGTGGTAGTGGTAGTATGCGCAGTGAATGGAGGTGTGGAAAAGGTGCTTGGAGAGGTGGATGATGAACAAGGGGAAGTAGGGGTTGAACGAAACAAAACTTTAACAGGGGTTGGAAAACAACTTGGCTGAACTGTTTCAGGACTAGAATCAGCAAACTCTTCTTGTTTTTGTTTGCTAAGGTTTCTAGAGATTAAATTGGGATTTTAAAAAACAGTTGGTGGATTTGGGTCTGGATTTGACCTAGTATTATGTGTTTTCTTCTTGGGAGCCAACTTCTAACTTGTTTTTTTTTTTTGGAATTTTTTGAATAAGTCCCCAGTGGAGTCGCCAATGATGTTATCACTCAGGTTGTCCCTTGGCTCCTTAGGGATACGGCCGAGGTAACCACAAACCAATCTTTGGGCTGCAGGTCCTAGCCTACCTACAGTCAGAGAGGGCTCTCTCTTTATGATTTAACTTTGTTTTGGGTGGATTTTAGGCTAGTTATGGTGTACATGGATTTTGTTTTGATTTTGGTGGGAAGGATGATGTTTTCAAGTAGAGTTGGGATGCATAGAGTGAGAAGTTCAAACCATTGGGAATGGAGTCATGGATTAGGGCTTGTTGTTGCGTTTTCTTGGTCATAAGAGGAATACGGAGCAGGATAGCTACACATAGAACAATATCAGGCTGGAATAAATATGGAATGAAGGTCAGAGATGAAAGGCAACTAAGAATCTTTCATTAGCTAACAGAGAGGGAAGGTGAATGAAATTTTATCTAGGAGCAGTCAAGAATTCCTAAATAACAGTCATATGTGAAAGAAACAGGGTAAACATGATCATTTAAGTATGCATATTCATAACCATTTCTGAAGAAAACATATAGAAATAACAAGAACTGAGCATAGGGTGCAGTCAAGCAAAACCTAAGTTATTATTCTTTCTTGCTATTTAGATGGTAACACAATGGTGCATAAACATATGTAAACTGTAAACAGAGGTAGGAAAACACTTATTGAGCCATGTAGTAGCACAAGAATTCCACAGTCACTCTTTGGCCATTTAATAACACAACAGTCCATTCTTCATCCAAATCAATCCAGCAGTCTTTGATTATAGAGCTCTCAAAATATACCGCGCAAGTCTAGAATGAGGATTATCAACCAACCAACCCTTTAAACAATGAATTAGGGTGGTTTATATAGAGAAAATATCCAAAATATCTATTACAACAGATCTTTAAATAGATCTGAGGGAAATGAGTTCTTTAACCTAATCTTGTCCTGAAATTAATGCAAGAAGATATTTATTTGAGTTGAGCTAGAGGCAGCTGCATCAAAATGAGTTAATATGGTGTCCTTGGTGGCTCGGTGCAGTGTTTCTGCAATAACTGTGCCTTGTCTTTTATCTGTACCTCTTAGGCGGTTCTGCTGCTTTTAGGTGGCTTTAATGTGCACTAATCCCGATCTGATGAGCTTTGAATGGCCTTTACTGCATCTTTGACTTGGATGGAGGCCTTTAATGTTCACCTGCTTTGATATTGTCGATCTGATACTCTTTGCCGCTTCACTGATACTCTTCAATTTAATCTGGGCTTTATCTTTCCTCTGATACTCTTTAACACTTGAATCGGGCCACTTTCTCTTCCTTGCTGTGCTTGAAACTGTCAAATCGCCCCTTTTCTGCCCTTTCAAGGCAAAAATAACTGCTTCAAATGCGTTTCGTGGCCTCTAGAATGATATCGGCGTTGGCCGATTGAGTATGAACATACATGAAGAAATCCTGTTGCCTCCCGCGAATTTTTGGGTTTTGTAGGTAGCCGAGCCATGAGAAGCCTTCCATTTTGATAAATTTTTCTTAGCGATGCGTGATTGCCTTTGTTTCTCATTCCAGGCATCCTTTGCTGCAATTTTTTCCCTTCGCGCCTTTTTCGGTGATGATGTTAGCATGACGTTAGCGGTGGGTCCCGGTACGGCAGGGTGATGTGGTAGTATGGCAGGGTGACGTAGCGGCTGACTGGTTTGACGACGTGGCACAGGACACGGTGGTGGGGTAGGGACGGAGGCAGATGCGGTGGCAGTGACACGTAGCAGTGGGGGGTCGACGCAGAGGTGACATAGCGCTGATGTGGCGCTGACGTCAGGGGCGGAGAGATAGAAGGCGGTTTGTGGTTTCATCGGACCGCCTTCTGTACGGGGGCGGTATTTGTCAGAGCGGCTCCGATACAATCGCGTGGAGACACGCATCTTTTGTATGGTGGGGAAACCGCTAGCCTATCGGAGGCTAACTGTCGAACGTTGGGGCGGCTCCGAAATCGGTGAGAGCCGTTGGATCTGGGAGGGCGGATCGGAGGGCTGACGGAGCGCGGAGCAGGCAGCAGGTTAATGTACAGGGGCTCGCTATATATTCGATTGATTTATTTATGTGCGGGGGGGTCAAAACTTTGGGTTTGTGGGTTATATGGGTTTTATGTGGGCGCCGATGGTTATTAATTTAACCGAATATCAAATTAATCCCTGGGGATGGGAATATGTGCATAGGGGAGCTATTTAGTGCTTTTTAGTAAGGAGAAGGGGAAATAGATAAGGATTTACATAATAATGTTAGAAGTTAATATGAAAATGACAAGAAAGCGCTAAGTTTAGAGATCTTAGGCCACTTAAAAGGGAAAAATGACTTATAGAGTGAATAAGAGTACTCCTAAGCAAAACAAACCTTTACTTAGGCTAATGATATGACAAATGATGAAACTTAAGAGATATCAAGCAGATCTTGACCTCTTTGGGGAGGTTAGTGAATGATTTGGGGAATAAGAAGAAGGGAGAGTTAAACATGCCTCACTTGAGCTCCTCCAAATGAAAAACTACTTCATAACTATGATCTGAATAGATATAACACTTTTAAAACATGAAATGGATCACATAGCTTGATTCTGCAACCACAAAACTACTTACCCAGCCTACTTACCTAGCATTTTTTCTTCTTTTTGCATGGGCGCACTTAGACTTGCAGACCCTGATTGTCTTCTTTTCTTTTAACTGCCCTCCTATCTAAATGTACCCTTATTTCTTCCAAGGGCCCAGATTAAGCAGTTGGGCTCCTTAATTTCTCTACCTAGCTAGTGATCTGCCAAGCTTGAACTGTTTGGATAGATATTCATTCTCTATCTTCTAAAACAAGCAATTTAAACCTAGGGAAACCAAGATTAATCTGTTTGGCTTTCCCTTAACTGTAGAACTCTTCAAAAATGGTATGATTCTTCAAAATGGAATTTCTTGGAAATATGGAACCTTGTAGCATGACAAGATGACATATTTGGCATGTAAAACAGTCAATCATGAAATATGAAACCTATTGCAATAGGAGGTTAACATAACCGAAAGGGTAAAATTGGTCTTTCAATGTTGAAATAAAATTGGACCAAGAGGAAAGAAGGCTACCCAAATTTTTGTTGCCCTTATGCAACTTTCTCTCCCACCAAACGAGAGTAGTGTCACTCAGACAAAGAAATTATAACTGGATTCTTGCCTTGTCTTCTTCAATCTGCTGAATCTGGTAGTAAACCTCTATCTGTCTTATCCAATTGTTAAGTTTTTCTGCACTACACTCTCCATTATACATGGGCAGGTCAAACTTTACATCTAGCTTGAAGAATGGTTTCTTAGATGTATGTTTGGAATCTCGATTAGAGTGATGAGAAATATCACTTGAAGAAGGAGAGGGAGGAGGCTCTTCTCCACCACCTTCATGATTTATTGATCTATTGTCATCGACATCTTTCTTCTCGTGCCTAATTTCCTTCTCATACTCTGAAAACAACTTTTCCACTTTCTCTGCCATATTGTAGAATACTTTGCAGTAATTATGTTCCTCTTCCCAACGAGCTTCTTCATCTGCCATGTTTCTTCTTCATTCTACACGTCCTGCTTCGGGATCAAAGGACTTAAGCTTTCCTTCTCCTTTTCGCAACTTGTTTGGGGTTCGCATATACTCATGCAATTCGCATCGACAAAGACCTCCTCTGATACCAAACTTGATCCAAGATCATTTACTTATAGATGCATCAGAATTACACGTAACAGAGCTATTAACCATGGAACTTAAAAGTACATGAAACAATGTGAAAATAACACGATAAGCATGAAACCATGAAAAACATTTTATTATGGAATTCATCCAATTTAGACTATGTCTCTGGGCCGTGCTCAATAGTGGGGAGGCCTTCTTTCATTAAGTGACATAAAAAGAGATAAAGCACAAGCAATATTCAATTACAATCCTTATACCTCCAAGCTAGAATATGGATGAAGAATGGAGAGCCCAGCTTCAGAAACAGACAGTACCACTGAAATCCTGGCAAAAAATCATGCAGAATTGCCTATCCGAACACCCAATTCGGAGAAATGAAGCTTATGCACCCTCTCAGAACCTCCCTACTGCTCAAGGTGAGGTTTAGGACTGCTACCAAGTCATCTTACTGCTATACACATTGGTTTCTGAACTTCTATGCTAGTCTCTCTCTTTTCCTGTGCTAATAGTCTAATATATATATATATATATATATATATATCTATATATATATATATATATGTGTGTGTGTGTGTAGATATATATATATATATATATATATATATTCTAGTGGCTAACTCCTCAATCCCGACAGTTCCAAACAAATGACAAGTATAGTAGGCGGGTTTGTTTTAGGAAAAGATTCTTGGGCCCTTGAATAGTACACGGTAACAACCCTGTCAAACATACAAAAACCACCATTGAATAGTTCACGGATTTTTTTCGCATTAAACCTCAACCAGTGGATAAATGAGTGTCTCTTGAACTCGGTGGCTTTACCATTGGCGGAAATAATCCATCAGCGTAGATAGCCTTATCACAAATCGCAATTGATGTTTTTAAATCAACAGACAGTCCTGACCTTTGCGACAAGTGGCCTACGATAAAAGTGGACTCGACGAGCTATTAAACCATAGTATATAATACGTCGGGTCCGAAAGAACTTCGCATATCGAAAATCGGCGGAACTGAGGGTGATTCTCCATAAGACTGCTTCCCTTTGCGATCTGCAATTGCAATATCACAAATCATGCCTGACTCTACCAAGGGTCGATTCCTTAACTGTTTTCCTTGCGATATATCGCATCGCACTCTGGCTTTCTCCAGGTCCGATTCTTTACCCATGGGGTTCTACAATTACAATCAACGAACTGCATCCTACCACTTGGCATTTCCTCATTCACCAAAAAGTCCTACCACATCATCTTCTCCTGCCACGTGTCCAAGTCAAACCTGAACTTTGACTTTCTCTAACTTCTTCACATAAGCTCAGATTCAAGTGTCGTTTTCACCGTTGGAATCAAGATGATGAGCACTTTAATCCAATGCTAAGTTTATCTAGATTTTATTATTTTGGGTTTTGAGCCTTTTTACTATGCCACTGGTACTTTTTAGAGATCCACTTGGATCATTTATGGATGATGGCAATGCTATTTATGTATGTCATGTGTGTGGTATTTATAAAGGGATTTGGGTTCATGCTAAATATGGAGCTTTGATGAGAGTATCATCAACTTAAATTAGATTGATTAGGAATATTTTAATTCTATTTTGGTTTGTGGAGTATAAGAAATTTGATAAATTTATTTAATCACTAGTTGAGAATTAGTAGTTCAAGATTAATATTGGGTCTAGGAACAAGTTCATAATACTCATCATATCCCATACAATAGTTTTAAATTTGATTTGACATTTGATATGATTTTATTTTTAATATAGTATTATTCATGTATTAAGATGAAACATTATAACAAGTTCAGGTTTGCCTTGGTCTGCCACCTGGGAAACCAAACCACTGGTTGAACCAAATTTTTTAAAGCATCTAAACAGGAAATTAAAAAAATCCTGGAAAAAAACATAGATATTGTGACCTGGTAATTTCCATCCCAATATATCTCCAAGAATGTAGACAAAAAACCCAAAAAAAAAGAGTTTAAGAAGAAAAAGTAGTTGCAACCCATGATTCAAACTTGGTTGAGTCTAATGCTTCCATAACAATTGGCTCCTCATTTCCTGGTGAGCCACTTGGATCTTGTGGAAGACCCATATGGTCTTCATTACGATGCACATACCTATTTAATTTCTTCATGGAGAGTTGTAGCTCATCCAACATGAGGATGATTTGCTCCTTAGCCGCATTACAGCCTTGCAAGACACCTCCCAAATCAATTTTTAAATGCCAAAAGCTATCAATTGTATACATATATTGGTTATATCTACCTCTAGTATGCCCAATATCTATCACCTAGTTAGTTACTTCCCTGATCACTTCAGCATTGGTTAAACACCCACATTCTCCTAAAATGTCCTATTCTCTTGATGCAATTTCATCCTATATGTTTTGTGGAGTGTTGTCATGGTACAACCTTGTAGAACTTTCCACTCTTTGTTGGGCCTGAGAGCCTCCTTACTCTTTGAAGTGTGTAACATATATCTCACTCTGTATTCACCAACAAATCATTGGGGGCATGCACTATGAACAACTCAATCCTCACTAAAAAAGGGAGTTTTCTCTTGAGGAGGGTCCAAAGAGAAGGGAATGCTAGGGAGGGGATAAGCTCGAAGGATGAGGCAAAGTATCATGAAATAACAAACTTAGAGACAATTTAGGAGAACAATGAGAGGGATTGTAAAAATAATTCCAGAATAGGGGATCATCCCACCTAACCCAACCATGATAGACCAAGAAATATGTTGGGAATTGGTGCCACTAGTGAGAGAAGGGGAAACAAGGTTACCCGCACTTGGGGGACATGTTGGGGAAAAACTAAAAGGACAAAGGAAATAATACAAGAAAATGAGTTTCCCATGGAATGAATTTAAATCCATATTATTGGAAGCCACTCTCTACAACAATTTCAAAGTTGAGGAACTTTATCCCATGCATGTTGATAATCCACTACTTTAAGACTACAAGTACCTTGAATGAACATTTTTTTTGTGAAAAATTCCTTCACCACCTAGGGTGAAATGCCTCACTTGCGTGTGATGAGTGATTTACATTAGAGAACAGGAGGGGGAAGACTTTATAATTTTTCTTGAAGGAAAACCCCCACATCATAACTGCAACAACCCTTCACATGAACTCCTTCATTACGCCAACACCAAATCTAGAGGTTATCTTCATCAAAACTATGTAAGGTCACACAATCTACCATGCAGACTACATTATAGTGTTTTAATGAAATTAGGGAAGGTACATGGCCATGCCCCCTTTATTAATTCTCAGTGGGATGACAGGCATGCATCCTACCACTTGTCTTCTCTCAATTACCCCGTCTAGGGATTTTGATTTTGATAGTTAGTAGGTGCCTATGTTGGCATTTCTTCTAGCATATTTGGTTCATATTATTATTTTTTTCAGGGGAAAGTGAAATTTAATGGTATTACTAAGCTTCCTCTTCATTATAAGCCTTGGAATTATTATCCCACAATGGAATTTGTAAAAGTTAATTTTTTTGGACTACGATTTATGTTCCTTTTGTCCAGGAATAAGGTTGAAAACAGGGGTATGGATATTGCATGTAGTTTGGTTTATAGATTCAGTTTCCATCGTTTTCTTATTCCATGCCCCCTTAGGATGAGAGGGAAATGTTTCAATTATGATTGTTATCAAGGTCCAAATTGTTTAATTTGGTACAAATCATTTTTCTTCTTGTTTATTTTCATAGATGCAGTAAAACATGGTTTGAGTCTCAAACAAGTAGTACATGTAACATCTTATTTTCTCCTTGTCTATATTTTCATGTTGGTTTATAACATCAAGTTGAGCACCATATAATCCAAAGAAGACAAAGGTAGAGACTCAAAAAATAGTTCCAATTTTGGAATCCCTTTATGTAAAACATTGCTTTCCATATACCATGTGTTGAAGAACAAAATAGTTCCTTTTTGACACCTTCCTTAAACTCCATTCACTCCATTACCTCCCTTTTTGACCATAATAATCTCAATAAGGTGTCAGTTTACAAGGTTATTGGAAAAAGCATTTACTTAATAATCTTTTATTCATAGTTTCATTGTTTCCTTATTATTTTAAATAATATTTGTATAAGCTACCGAATTGCATCAATTTTGCAGCTAATGATCGATTATGCAGCTTACTTGAAGAATTTGTAGGTTCTGAAACATAAGTTGAGGAAAAAAATGTACGGATAGGCAGTTGACAACCAACATAACGATATCCACCTATCCCCATGATCCAGAAAGATGACAGGATACAAGGAAAATTTTAAGGATGGAAAATTTTCTTGAAGTTTAAAAACATTGGTGAATCTCACTAATCCCTAATATACAAACAATAAAATGTTTATTGATATATTTTTTGTTAAGGAATTTACCAGCGAACACAAATTAATTACGGAGAATTACTGAGAATCACTGAGAGGAATAAATATAAAAATAACCAGCAACAAACATAAACATATAAACACAAAATTTTATCTGGGAAAACCCCAAATCCAGGGAAAAACCCAACCTAATAAGATCTCATTAGCATTGGCCAAAACCCTGGCCAATTCGACCAAGTGACCCTTCACTGCTCACCTCCAGGTCTTGCATTACAATGAAGTCTTCCCAGCCTTTTATAGGCTCCATTACATGCAATACCATAGGCAAAAAACCATGGATGCATAATACCATGTGCCCCAAAACCATCATTGTTTAATCTAGTCAACTTTGAATCTATCCCGAGTCAAGTTTACCTAACAATTCCCCCCTTAAACTTGACTTGGGGTTCCTTGACTAACTTCGGCCAAACCTGCTAAGTGAGACAATCCCACTCACTCTAGCTCTTACCCCCCTCAAAGTTTTTACCCGGGTTATTGTTAACCCAACATCCCCCTATCACCTAGGTCTAACCCAGACTTTACCGGTGATTACCCAGGGGTAAACATGCCTTACCAGGTCTTACAGTAGTATGCCCATTTACATGCAATAATTTTGACTTCATTAATTTTTTTTTTATTTTTTTTTGCTGCTGCGATTCTAATCCATCCTCTCTCAATTTGATTTGATAAAAAACTTCTATCAAACCACTCCAACTGCGAGCCCGAGAACCTCGTAGATTCCAGCACCGACAGCCTCATGTAGTAGAAAACGAACAATTTTCGAAGCCGCATAAACAATTTTCTTCTGCTGACCTACATGCATCCCACACCTACTCCATCTTTCAACACGGCATATAACACACATGAAATATCCCTTATCGATTCCCTATGAAAAAAGCTCCGAACAAAATCAGCCGTTACAGCGCTATCTTCCGCACATTCTCCTCGAGGTTCTTCCGCGTATGATTGTTCGACCATTATTTTCCAGACCCAGATCTGAAAAAAAACTGCATTGATCTCATCAGGCACTATAAACCCCTGGCATCAAAGAATCCCTTTGAAGCCAATATCTGGCTCCGATACCAATTGTCAAGGAATTTACCGAGAACACAAATTAATTATAGAGAATTACTGAGAGGAATAAATATAAAAATAACCAGCAACAACCATAAACACATAAACACAAAAGTTTATCCGGGAAAACCCCAAATCCAGGGAAAAACCCAACCTAATAAGATCTCATTAGAATTGGCCAAAACCCTGGCCAATTCGACCAAGTGACCCTTCACCGCTCACCTCCAGGTCTTGCATTACAGTGAAGTCTTCCCAGCCTTTTATAGGCTCCATTACATGCAATACCATAGGCAAAAAACCATGGGTGCACAATACCATGTGCCCCAAAACCATCACTGTTTAACCTAGTCAGCTTTGACTCTATCCCGAGTCAAGTTTACCTAACAATTCCCCCCTTAAACTTGACTTGTGGTTCCTTGACTAACTCTGGCCAAACCTACTAAGTGAGACAATCCCGCTCACTCTAGCTCTTACCCCCCTCAAATTTTTTACCCAGGTTATTGTTAACCCGACATCCCCCTATCACCTAGGTCTAACCCAGACTTTACCGGCGATTACCCAAGGGTACACATGCCTTACCAGGTCTTACAGTAGTATGCCCATTTACATGCAATATTTTGACTTCATTAATTTTTTATTTTTTTTTGCTGCTGCGATTCTGATCCATCCTCTCTCAATTTGATTTTCTAAAAAACTTCTATTAAACCACTCCAACTGCGAGCCCGAGAACCTCATAGATTCCAGCACCAGTGGCCTCATGTAGCAGAAAACGAACAATTTTCGAAGCCGCATAAACAATTTTCTTCTGCTGACCTACATGCATCCCACACCTACTCCATCTTTCAAGAGGGCATAGAACACACAGGAAATATCCCTTATTGATTCCCTATGAAAAAAGCTCCGAACAAAATCAGCCGTTACAACGCTATCTTCCACATATTCTCCTCGAGGTTCTTTCGCGTATGATTGTTCCACCATTATTTTCCAGACCCAGATCTGAAAAAAACTGCATTGATCTCATCAGGCACTATAAACCCCTGGCATCAAAGAATCCCTTTGAAGCCAATATCTGGCTCCGATACCAATTGTTAAGGAATTTACCAAGAACACAAATTAATTACAGAGAATTACTGAGAGGAATAAATATAAAAATAACCAGCAACAACCATAAACACATTGTTGAGTCTTGAAAATGTCATTCATTTGCATTATACTTTCACTATTATGTCCATTATATCACCTCCATTTCACTACTATGTCACCACATTCATCCCACTTTCATTATCATTGGGCTACCTTTATGTTTTTTCAATATTTATTATTTCTAAGCCTTTTAAGTGAATTTGTAGTTAAACATTAGAAAATAATGTGCATATGCTTATACCTAACAAATGGGTTGAGATTGTTGACATGTGTAGGTTGAAAGGAGACTTCTAGAAGACCCTTATGTGGCACTCTAAGGCCAAATTCGAATTTGGTTGAAAAGAATCATGGGATCATGAGGATATGTGTCACATCTCCTAATTGTATTGTAACTCTCAAAAGACATGTGTCTTATCAGTTCCTATTTTGCTTAGGACTCTAGAGGTAGAGGGAGAGATTCATGGATTATCATTAATGAGATGGCTCTCATCTTTTTGTATAAATAGGAGATCTCTCTCCTTCATTTGCTAGTCTTTTCCTTTAGTCTTTTCTTAGTCCTTTTAGCTTGTTAGTCCCATGGCTTTT
This sequence comes from Pinus tabuliformis, assembly GCA_031772625.1. NCBI lineage: Eukaryota > Viridiplantae > Streptophyta > Pinopsida > Pinales > Pinaceae > Pinus > Pinus tabuliformis. The sequence continues at coordinate 1,668,078,151 of CM062818.1, forward strand.
GAAAACTTTTGTACTTTGTACTTTTGAAGAAATTGAATAAAGCTTTGATGTTCTCAATATGGAAGGAGATGTGAAGTAGATGTCATGGAGCATATTAGGATGTAAGTAGAGTAGATTTCATTTTGTAAATATTGCTTTGTAGAATGTAAGGTAGATTAGATTTTCATTCATGCAATTTTAATTTATGCAAGTTATTTTCTCCCGGGATTGTGTGTCTTTGTTGTATTTGCTTTAATATCTAATGGTAGTTGCAGTTGTCTTATTCGTAATGCTGCCCTTTTTACTCTGTTTTCTAGATTAGTTTTTAGCTTAGTTTTACAAGTTGGATGCTAACTAATTTATGCTCTCTTTATCATGAATGGTTTATCTTTCAAGAGAACATAACACTAATTAATTGCAGCTTGTTTTTAAGTAGTCTTGGCTTGTGGCACTAATACTTTTTCCACTTGTTACACATAATCACATATGTAGGAAGCAGTATGATGGAAAAGGCTTAGTAGTGTTATAATTTGTCATTTAGAGTTTTTATCAATTCTTGGATTTGTTTTCAGCTACTTCCTAATCGTGTTTTACGCAGTACTATGTGGTAGAAGCAGGGAGTTAGGAAGAGATAACCATTATCATCAGTCCTTGAAGTGATTTTCTTGTTTCTTTTATTTGCAACAATATGGGTAGAGACTAATGCCATTAGAACGTGGTTTTTATGCTTTGCTTTCAGTTTCATTTCAAGTTATTTCTTTCAAGCTCTTTCTTTGCAGTTTAATGTACAGTTTGAATTACTGCATGCTTTCAAGTTGATTGTAGATTAGTGATGCACTTAGCCTTCTAATGAACTAATGACATGATAAAATCATCTTGTCCTTTTCCTGCAGCAAGGATACTTGGTCTCATAGTCATTTTCTCATTATTTGATTATTGCATGTTAAAACAAAACCCCAAAAACAACATAAACTATAAAACAACGAAGTAAGAGAAAGGTTAACTAAGCACATATAGTGCACCACACTTCATCAGTTTACGATACCCGGATTGATAATTTATGTAGAGCAATTTAAGACATTAAATTGACTAAACATTTTGGCGCCGTTGCCGGGGAAGTGTAATTAGGAGACCTTATTTCTTACATCTGAAAAAAAACTAACAATTCTTGAGTATGCTCTCCTCTTGCACTTTGTGTGATCTGGAGGATCAGAAAAATGATTGTTAAGTAAAAAAGACAAAATAATAATTCTTGAGTATGCTCTCCTCCTGCACTCTGTGTGATCTGGAGGATCAGAAAAAGAATTGTTAAAAGAAAAAATAGGAGACAAAATAAACTTCAAACATTTCAATTGATTCAATAAATAAATAAAAAATAAAAAATAAAAAAAATGAAACTCAACTGCTTTGATAGGTTCAAATTGTCCAAAATTGTCTGGTTATGCTTTGTAGTGGTCTTCAAAACACTGTATCTTGTTCAAATAAGGTTTTGCAACTTAGCTGTAGAAACTGCCCTAATTCCGCAGTTGTTTCAAGGTTTAGCAGGTTACAAGCATCTAATGAAAAAACCGACCACATGGGCATCTCCAGAATTGTCCCGACATGGATCCTATCCTAGTCACCCAGCTCAGATCGATGAAAAACCAGCCTAGGACCTCAGTCAAAGTCTTGTTTTTAACATGTTTTTCTTGAAGTATTTGCTGCCTGAAATTGAAAATCATTAATCTTTTTTATAAAATTTTACAATTTCAGAGAAGAAAAAAAAAAGAGAAAAGCAATCTATGGCTATCTCCATTCCTAGTTTTCGCTGTGGTATTTATTGATGATATCATTGCCCCGTGCTTCATCCATGTTATCGTATCTCTGTCATACACTTGAGAATACAACACAGAGAAATGCTTCACGGCCAAGTGATCCTCCCAATCATTGGTGAGACTCTTATAAAATAATTCCCCCTATATGGTTATATTAAACGAATGAGGGAAGGCTAGTCTGAGAAAGGCTGCCAATCATTCAGATAATGCTAATAGGGGAAAGAAATACAAAACATCAGTCTCTCTTAATGGACACCTATTTGATCAATTTCTCATCAATGAGGCATTGGATATTATTGGGGCCGCCGGTGGTTCATTTCACCTGGCTAGATGTGAACTGGGTCAGACATCTGATGCCATGTCATATACAGAAATTGAAATCAGCGCTAATGACAAGGATCTCCTGGCTCATATTGTGGACTTTCTGGCTGCTGTAGCTAACTCTGATAATGAGCGTGGAAATTGGGGCATGGAAAAGGAAATAAAGGAGTCCTCTGTAAGAAATAGAGTGTCGATTCATTACGAATGAAAGAGAATTCTAAAAAGAAATTTGCAGTTCTTATTCGTGGTGTTGAACCTGTACACACCTGCAAAACAGTAGATCAAACAAGAACAACGAATTTAGAACAGTAAAATTGATAACTCAGAAAACGTAAACAACAGAAAAACGTCAAACTTTACACGCTCGATTTGCCCAAATGGTAGCGAATTTCAAAAAACTAAAACATGGGTTTTTTTTCCAGGTGGGTTAATTAGATAACCCAGAAACCGTTTGAGAAAATTCGTTGTGGTCTAGGAGAAATCTTCGGTTCTTTGGAGCCTCTTTTTTGCCGCCGCGTGAAGAAATTGAGTTAATTAACTGGTTGTTTGAATGCTGATTTAATTCCGTGTGCCTGAAGAAGAGAAATCTAATTAGGAATCAATTATGTGCTGGACTCTTTGCCACCACGTCATCTGCCCATATGCCATCCGTTGCAATTTATTAAAACCAGCAGTGATCCAAGTGAAGACGGCTCTGTTACGTAAGCCAATTACATACGGCTCTTCACAGCCGCATAACTCCCGCTGCAAACTACAATTCATCTTCACATTCTTCCCTTATATTTCGTTGCTGCGAAGTGCACGCTTTTCTTCTTGTTCTTCATCATTTCTGCGAGATTTGAGCGTGTGACTCCAGTCATAGGCAGGGGAAACACTTCAGAGCACAGCACAGTACTAATCATAAGTGACCGTCTTGGAGTGATTAAAGGAACTCGCTTTTCTACCAGCAACTGTTATGACAAGTGTTTCAATATCATAAACATTTCTCCATGTTATGGCTTTGGTAGAATTTCTAGGACTTGGATGACACTCTTGAGGGTGAGGTTCATCAAAAAGCATTCACAATTCTTTCTTGCCAAATTTAAAGTTTCGCAAATATCTATACACAGATGGGGACTCGAAGAAGACGGTTTCTGGACCTAAATCAACCTCCCAGTAAAGAAGAAGATTCTGAAGTTTTCCATGCATTTCATTCACTCCTCCTCATTTTTTTTCTCTTCTCTTCCACGCACACAGCCACTCCATTTCACACTCTGCACTTTCCACAGCTGTCTGGCAATTCTGCAGCCATTCAGCGATTCCGCAGCCATCTGGTGATTCCGCAGCTGTTTTGTTAAACTCTAGGTTGTAGGTGTCATCAGGCAAAACAGGTCACATGGGTAGCTAGGGAAATGTTAGTACATGGATGGTGTCCTATTCATTCGGTCAAATTTGATGAAAAAGACCCCGGTCAAAGGGAAGTCAAATTGGGTGTTACCACAAAGTCGCCACACTGAGTCGCCACACTAAGTCGCTGCATGTCAAGAAAAAATAATAATTTTGAATCAATGAAATGAACAAGTTATTTTCTCACTTTTATGAAGGTATTGATTAATTTTGGACTGATAATAAAAGTTGAATGGCTAACTTTTTATTCAAGATTTTTAGCTACAGAGCTGTTCCTCAATTCCGCAGCCAGAAAAACCTCATTGTTCAAATCAGCCTATCTTTCTCATACAAAATCATATTTTGATGATTTAAGTACTATTGGAAAGATCTCAACAAGATCTATACAATGAGAAATATATCATTAGAGTTTGAAATGGCAAATAATGAAATAAATTGCTGAAAAGAAGCAACATCAACTTGAGGCACTAATTCCAAAGCAGGTATAAATTCTTTTGATTTTTCCTTTGAGAACTTGTTTCATTAATACAAATTCTTAGTTTTGTGTGTAAATATCATAACTAGAGAGATTGGCCACCTCTCTCCTTTGATAATCTTACATTCCATTGCAGAAAAAGTATTAGTTTTTTTGCAGGTTTCAGGAGGAAGGACAAATGACTACAAAGGAATGATGTCTCTCTAAGAGACCAATTTGTTTCATAAGAGGATGATCAGCAACAAAGAGAAAATATGTTGATGAAAAATCAGATTCAAACACTTGAAAAACTTTCAGATACTATTGTCTCCATCACATCCATCCATCACATCCATACTTCATAATAAACCATTCATCTCACTTTCTTCCATATCTTCCATTTTCATTCACATACACTTTCCATCTCTTTTTTTCCATTCATAACCCACAAATAAAAGCAAGAGGCTCATTCACATGCTTATTGCCATTGTCATTTCTGTTCTCCATTGCCATTTTCCATTTTCATTTTCCATTCCTTGTCATTTTCATTCCGCAAATAAGCCCTGCTTCAATGAAAATTATTGAGTCCATAGTCCTTTGAGTCTAATTTCTTTGTAAAAACACCTTGAGGCTTGCATGCCTTAATGGCAAGTCCTCATGCTGACAAACAATGGGAATACATTAATGTCCCTTGTTCGTTAGATCTTCTAGGTGACTCGACATCAGCAAATTCATTCGTACCTAGCAAGATGTGTTTGGGCATCTTGACTCTCATTGACATCAATGGTGAGAGTGCTTGTGTTGACTAGTGGCATCCATTAATGGCCACTAAGCCAACAATTTCCTACTATGTTCGACATCAGAACATCTTTTCACATAGTAGGAATTGTGCCAATGAGTTTTGAAGACATGAAGACTATTATTTTCAGCATTTTGGAGCAGATTCAGCAAGTTTTAGTAGAAGCAATAAAAAGCCATCTTATCTCTCTATCCATGACTCCTCTTGTTCAGCCACTTGAAGAAGAATATGATTAGAAGTTTTCAGCCACCACACATACAACTCATCCATTCCAAAGGGTAAGTGAAGGTACGGCATTTTCTAACTTTTAACCATAGAATTCCATAAAAAGCTAGAATGATAATTGTTGGAAAAACATTTCTCTTCCTCATTGCATAAAATTGCCAATACCATCAGTTGGGGGGGGGAAATACATTCATATTCATATATTGCCATGTCCATATCATATTCAAGAGCTCACATACTTCCAACATATATTAATTATTACATTGCTATTATGAGCATACAATGGCTTTTGAAAAAGTGCTTAAAGGATAAATTGGATACAAACAAAATCATGGTTGTCACACAAGAACCAACCATCATGCAATCCAATAAAGATATACTTTGCAACAATAATCAAAATATCATTATGCAAAGTTCAAAGATCAAAATAGAAGGCAACAATAAAAAAAAATGGTTGTAACACAAGAACCAACCATGTTGCAATTCAAGTGAAACACTTTGCAGAAATATGAAGTTATCAAATGATATCATGCAAAGTTAAGCCAAAGCTCAAGGATCAAAAGAGTTAATGTAATATATATTGCATGAGGACATGCAATAGCTTCAGTTGGGGGGTATGTTGAGTCTTGAAAATGTCATTCATTTGCATTATACTTTCACTATTATGTCCATTATATCACCTCCACTTCACCTCCATTTTACTACTATGTCACCACATTCATCCCACTTTCATTATCATTGGGCTACCTTTATGTTTTTCCAATATTTATTATTTCTAAGCCTTTTAAGTGAATTTGTGGTTAAACATTAGAAAATAATGTGCATATGCTTATACCTAACAAATGGGTTGAGATTGTTGACATGTGTAGGTTGAAATGAGACTTCTAGAAGACCCTTATGTGGCACTCTAAGGCCAAATTCGAATTTGGTTGAAAAGAATCATGGGATCATGAGGATATGTGTCACATCTCCTAATTGTATTGTAACTCTCAAAAGACATGTGTCTTATCAGTTCCTATTTTGCTTAGGACTCTAGAGGTAGAGGGAGAGATTCATGGATTATCATTAATGAGATGGCTCTCATCTTTTTGTATAAATAGGAGATCTCTCTCCTTCATTTGCTAGTCTTTTCCTTTAGTCTTTTCTTAGTCCTTTTAGCTTGTTAGTCCCATGGCTTTTGAAAGCTTTTGTACTTTGTACTTTTGAAGAAATTGAATAAAGCTTTGATGTTCTCAATATGGAAGGAGATGTGAAGTAGATGTCATGGAGCATATTAGGATGTAAGTAGAGTAGATTTCATTTTGTAAATATTGCTTTGTAGAATGTAAGGTAGATTAGATTTTCATTCATGCAATTTTAATTTATGCAAGTTATTTTCTCCCGGGATTGTGTGTCTTTGTTGTATTTGCTTTAATATCTAATGGTAGTTGCAGTTGTCTTATTCGTAATGCTGCCCTTTTTACTCTGTTTTCTAGATTAGTTTTTAGCTTAGTTTTACAAGTTGGATGCTAACTAATTTATGCTCTCTTTATCATGAATGATTTATCTTTCAAGAGAACAGAACACTAATTAATTGCAGCTTGTTTTTAAGTAGTCTTGGCTTGTGGCACTAATACTTTTTCCACTTGTTACACATAATCACATATGTAGGAAGCAGTATGATGGAAAAAGCTTAGTAGTGTTATAATTTGTCATTTAGAGTTTTTATCAATTCTTGGATTTGTTTTCAGCTACTTCCTAATCGTGTTTTACGCAGTACTATGTGGTAGAAGCAGGGAGTTAGGAAGAGATAACCATTATCATCAGTCCTTGAAGTGATTTTCTTGTTTCTTTTATTTGTAGCAATATGGGTAGAGACTAATGCCATTAGAACGTGGTTTTTATGCTTTGCTTTCAGTTTCATTTCAAGTTATTTCTTTCAAGCTCTTTCTTTGCAGTTTAATGTACAGTTTGAATTACTGCATGCTTTCAAGTTGATTGTAGATTAGTGATGCACTTAGCCTTCTAATGAACTAATGACATGATAGAATCATCTTGTCCTTTTGCTGCAGCAAGGATACTTGGTCTCATAGTCATTTTCTCATTATTTGATTATTGCATGTTAAAACAAAACCCCAAAAACAACATAAACTATAAAACAACGAAGTAAGAGAAAGGTTAACTAAGAACATATAGTGCACCACACTTCATCAGTTTACGATACCTGGATTGATAATTTATGTAGAGCAATTTAAGACATTAAATTGACTAAACATACATAAACACAAAATTTTATCCAGGAAAACCCCAAATCTGAGGAAAAACCCAACCTAATAAGATCTCATTAGCATTGGCCAAAACCCTGGCCAATTCGACCAAGTGACCCTTCACTGCTTACCTCCAGGTCTTGCATTACAATGAAGTCTTCCCAGCCTTTTATAGGCTCCATTACATGCAGTACCATAGGCAAAAAACCATGGGTGCACAATACCATGTGCCCCAAAACCATCACTGTTTAACCTAGTCAACTTTGACTCTATCCCGAGTCAAGTTTACCTAATAATTCCCCCCTTAAACTTGACTTGGGGTTCCTTGACTAACTCCGGCCAAACCTGCTAAGTGAGACAATCCCGCTCACTCTAGCTCTTACCCCCCTCAAAGTTTTTACCCAGGATATTGTTAACTCGACATCCCCCTATCACCTAGATCTAACCCAGACTTTACCGGTGATTACCTAGGGGTACACATGCCTTACCAGGTCTTACAGTAGTATGCCCATTTACATGCAATAATTTTGACTTCATTAATTTTTTATTATTTTTTTGCTGCTGCGATTCTGATCCATCCTCTCTCAATTTGATTTTCTAAAAAACTTCTATCAAACCACTCCAACTGCGAGCCCAAGAACCTCGTAGATTCCAACACCGGTGGCCTCATGTAGCAGAAAACAAACAATTTTCAAAGCCGCATAAACAATTTTCTTCTGCTGACCTACATGCATCCCACACCTACTCCATCTTTCAACAGGGCATAGAACACACAGGAAATATCCCTTATCGATTCCCTATGAAAAAAGCTCTGAACAAAATTAGCCGTTACAGCGCTATCTTCCGCACATTCTCCTCGAGGTTCTTCTGCGTATGATTGTTCCACCATTATTTTCCAGACCCAAATCTGAAAAAAAAACTGCATTGATCTCATCAGGCACTATAAACCCCTGGCATCAAAGAATCCCTTTGAAGCCAATATCTTGCTCTGATACCAATTGTTAAGGAATTTACCGAGAACACAAACTAATTACAAAGAATTACTGAGAGGAATAAATATAACAATAACCAGCAACAACCATAAACACATAAACACAAAATTTTATCCGGGAAAAACCCAACCTAATAAGATCTCATTAGCATTGGCCAAAACCCTGGCCAATTCGACCAAGTAAGCCTTCACCGCTCACTGTCACACGGAATTTGTCAAGGGTGCGGACACGACTGACCTTCCTAGAAGTCTAAGACATTCTAATGACAAACAAGACAAAATGGAGTGATCTTTCTCTAAATACACCTTTTACAACATGAAAACTACAAGTGTTTAGGCTTACCTTATTCCAAAACGCTGTTGTTGAAGTCCGTTCTTGACGATCTGAATGAGCTCCTCCTTCAAGTCAATTCCTGCAACCACAAACAATCAAACAATTACCAAGCACTTGCATTTCATATAATAAAACATATATTCAACATGCAGACCAAGGAACACATGAAATAACTCATTAACACAAGCTATTGAGAAAAATAAACCAGTTTGTATTAATAACGAAACAAAGAAACTCTTACAACCTGGCCTTGGTGTTGTGCAAGTTCCTCCCAGGGTTCATCAAGGGTTTTCCTCTACTTTGACAAAGCTCACCCTCTCCCAAGTAGAATCAAGTGAAGACAATCTCTCCTCACAAAGGTTCTAATGGAAGACCTAAATCCTGCAGCATTTACCCAAAGAAAATGTATAGCTCCAACCTCCTCTCCTTCTGGCTCAATGCCTTTATTTATAGTGCTGTAAAGAGGTTATTCAGGTCCACTATCAATGGGATCATCCCCCTCTTTGGGTGGGATAGCTCCCTTATTGATGGGATAAGTTCCCCCTTAATAGAGATACATGAACCAACTGGAGGCGCATCCATTTCATCAAACCGACCTCTAGAATGTTCTAGAAGTAACCACAAGTAACTTTTTCAAGATAAAACTCGCGCATTTTGCCTTTTACAGAGGGACGCACCTGTCCCTTAACATACAGAGCGTCCATGGACGCAGATTTTGTGAACATGGTCAGCGTCCCCGCAGGTAAGGCTAGAGAGAACCTGCGACCCCAGAGATAAACATAGTTTTTACAAGACTTTCTCTCTTCTTTGAGTTTGAGATGGATAACAGAGGCATGAGACTTGCCTAAGAGGGTAGCATGACTGTTGATTTGAGCCATACTAACTGTAAGTAGTCAAGGTGACATTTTTTAGTGTAACAGATTGCCCCCTAAAGTGCGAAGCCTGGAATAGAGTAGGGTTTTGTAATTCTAGGAAGGGTGAAGCGCTTTATCATTTCAAGGATTGTCTTGTGGATGGCCTGGTTGGAACCTGCAATTTTCAACACAAAATACTGGATAAGATTATAGCATCACTGAGGTAGGCATTCCCATACTCAGATTCAAAACTTTAACTAATGGACTAACTATTCTGATACAGGAATGATCTTGCAGTACATCATTTTAATAGACTTTTGTAGACACAGTATGGACGCAGCCATCTGTTTATGATTAGTCTACATAGATAATGAATACAAAACTCCTCGCAGCCTGGATGGTAGAAACTAGATCCAGGGTCTTCACTTCTACTTCCCGAATTGGTACGATTCTAGCCATGTGATTAAATGATTCGATGTCGAACATGTTAGAAACCACTTGATTACCAGTCGATGATGTAAACTGTTAACAAGCGTGAGAGAGACCACCAGTAATGTCAATGGTTCTCAAAGTACCAAGCACAACCCGTGAAATGTGAATAGATGTTTTGATGTCGAACACTTCACGGAATCCTTTGATCGAAAGTCAATGATGTAAACTGACGTCAAAGGCGAGAAACCTGCCATTGATGCATGCAGACTTCAAGGTACTGTCGATTCCTAAGTCATCTTTCTAGATAATGTGTCGATGTCGATAGAAAGCGACCCGTTGCAGGCAAGCCCGCAACACGAAATCATTGTTCAAGTTGAAGAAATGTTGCTGTAAGGACTGACTCAGGGATGGTCAAATGGATGACAAGTATTTTGCAGATGAAAGTTTTGCTTGCAGACCTCTTGAACACATAACGACACAACAGATGGCTTGGTGACGAATAACTCAAAGTTAATCCCCGGAACCCGGTTAAAGACTTTCAAAGTGGTTTGGTCAACTGTGAGGTAAAAGATTTCCCAACCCAGGTGAATGAAAAGTGTCGTGTTCAAGAGTGGTAATAAAGTTTCTTCTGAGACAAAAGGTGACAAACAGGTTCATTCTTCTCTCTTTTCCCCCACCATTTCTGGCAAGTACCTCTTTATTTTTAACAAGCTTGAGGAGGATAACATATGCTTGATTATAAGCTCATCCTTCGGACGAGTCCAACCTAGTTTAAATTCGAACCCTAGGAAGGAGTGGTTCGTTCCTGTTTGTAATTGAACAGGTCCTCTACTGTAAAAGTTTAACGAGCCCAGTATAGGAGAAACTCGGCGTTTTTCAATTTTAGAGAGTCTGAAAAAACTAAAGAAGACTCCACGTTGAACTTTTTCGTATATTTGTGTCCCTCAAGCCCGAAAAAGTATAAAATAATACCTGGGGGAACCGCTTGATCTTGCGACCAAGGAGTACTTTCATAATAGTGTCGTTGACCTGAAAAGTAAAAAGCGATCAAGGACACGTCGTTTTATTTCCTTATCGAGTTCGAAACGACAAAAACCCGGCAATCTTTTCCTGATTTTGCGGTCAGAAAAGAGCTAAAAGGGGACCGTCTTTTAATTCCGTTTTAACGAGTGAAAAAGAAACACTCGGCGATCTTTTCATGTTTTAGGAGTCAGAAAAGGGCTTAAAAGATGACTCTGATATTTTTGTTTGTGAAAAATTACAATTTCCCTCGAAAATCCCTTTGTCCTGCACAAAAGCAACACATTACTCATACCTGTTTAAAATAGGCAAAAATACATTCAAAAACATCTTTTCATGGTAAAAAATGAACTAATTCATCCAAAAAACCTATAAAAAGACCTTTTACCATGTCATTTTTACCGTTTCACTGTTGAGGTTGAAAAAGGAGCTTTTGACAAGAAACTTCCCGTGGTCGCTGCGGAAAATCTGACCGTCGGAATCGAACGCCGTCTCATCCAGGTATTTTACACATCCTACTCTGCATTTCTATCCGTTTAGAATTAATTTTTAGGTCTTAGTTTCATTTTTTGGGAGGGTTTTGGTTTTGGAATGCGCCTCTCGGCGGACGCAGGTGCCCTTCGGGTGACCTGCGTCCCCCGACTTTTTCTCATACGGGAAAACGGTCGGAAGACGCAGCCCGCCTTCAGGCCAGATGCGTCCGGGCGCCCTGTGCTACAAAGCCGGGGTGCGTCCTCCGAGAAACGCGCATTTCAAAACCCCAACTCTCTCAAAAAACCACCAAAAATTCCCAAATCAATTTCTAATTGCTATTTTTGATATGCAGGGCATTAATCATGTTAGACTGGAGAGAAAGAGAGCATGTAGAGGAAGATGAAGCTGCAATAAATCATCAACCTTCCCTGGATGCCCTAAGAGCATGCGGATTATACAAATATTGGACCATACCGGGCATGAGGGGCCAGGTAAGATTCTTGGAATGGCTGGTTGAGCGATGGAACGTACAAGAACAATGCTTTTACATAGGAGGGCACCAGCTCGAGATAGAGCCCTCGGATGTATACTTTCTCACTGGCTTGCCAAACAGAGGTGAGCAACTCAGTCTTGCGGGGACTAGGCCGGGTGGCCAATCCCTTGATAGTCTCCGCGAGGATTGGTGCACACGTGGGGCTCACCATTCAAAAGGCATAGAGATAAAACACATCACTCTACCGGAACTCAAAGTCATAGCGTTCACGGTTACCAGAATTTGCGGCGCGGCCGCTTTACACATTGCTTCCGGATCCCAAATGCGGATGGCAATTGACTGTTACCAAGGCACCATTTTCAACTGGTGTGAAGCTGTGTCGGCTCATATGAAGAGCCAACTGACCAAGGCAAAGAACGGACGACTAAAGACTTTTGGATATGGGCCTATAGTCGTGAGCTTTGCCTTGGAGAGAATTCCAATGCTGATCCCTCAGCAACTCACTGTTGATATCTTGGGTCCTCGGCAGCCAAAGCTGATACGATGGGTTGCGGTGATGGCCCGGCATCCTGACGAGGGCGCGACAGTAGTTCGATTCTCAGATAGTTATTTTGACTGGTTAGAGGGCCAGCTTTTTGTGATACAGGACTTTCCGTATGCCGGAATGGATTTCAGAGGTGATCCGGACATGGTTCTTCCACAGGGAGAACAATGGGACGACAGAGGTACTTTTTATTTTCACAAGTTTTCTAGTTATGTATTTTTTGTATTTTTTATATATATCGTCTCAAAATTAATAGTAAACTTTTTTCAAAATGCAGATGTTGGTCCACAGCGTCCAGCCAACCTCCGGCCTTATGATAGACTACATCCAGCTGCACCGGTACCGGCCCCACAGGATGCGACAGCAGAAGTACTAGCTGAGTTGGAGCATGATCTAGAGCGTCTCACGGCAGATATACCTGAGACTACTATGGATGACATTCCTATCAGGCTTCAGCGCTTCGTAGTCGCGGTCCCTGGACCGTTTAGGAGATTTTTGCGTAAGGTAGCCCGCGCAGTGGTGTCGTACAGAGAGCACCACCAGTGATTGACTAGTCACATGTGACATTTTTGACTTTTTGTACTATCATTTTGCCGATCATAAGGTGTTTTAAACCTATGATCGAAGACGATGTATATATTTTTTGACACACTTCTATCTATATATATCACTATTACCGGCTTATCTTGTTTAACATATGTGATGAAATGTTTTTAAATTTACTTGCATGATTATCGTAAATGTCTGTCCAACATTCGAGAAGCAATTGCATCTGCTAATGTATTCAAAGACCTTGGAATATGTTGATATTCAATGTAATCAAATTCACGTTCCAAGAGACGCACTCTCAAAAACAACCTTAATAACACAGGATTTCTAATGGCATAAACTCTATTAAGCTGTAATACAACAAGTTCAGAATCTAACCTCACTATCAAACGTCGAATTCCAAATGAAATAGATTCGGATAATAATTCAACCACTGCACTGTATTCTGCAATGTTATTCGTTGTTTGACCGAGGCTTACCCCATGCATAGAAACTAACTCGTCAGAGGGCGAATAGATAACCCAAGCTGCGGAAGAGATATTCCGTGTATTACGACAAGCACCATCAGCAAATCCAATGTATGTTTGGAGAGGCGTCGACATCTACAATATCAAGAGTAAAACCAAGATAAGCCAGAATAATGACGAAAAACCACACTCGCTAAGCTAAGCACACTGACTAAACTAACACACTTGCTAGCTAGAAAGAAAATCTAACCTATCTAAAAATTTCTCCATACCCATCATTTTAAGCATAATACCTCTTTAGGTAAAGTCCATTTCTGGGTTTACCCAAAGAGTCCCCATCAAAATCAACTAACTCATAAGCCCCTTTTGCTAGCTTTCGCTTTACAATGTAGGGCCCATGCCACATGGGAACGAATTTTCCGGCACCTAGCTTATCGTTAGCTTGATCATATAATAGTACTAGGTCTCCTTCCGAAAAACTTCGAGGGGTTACATTTTTATCGTACTGAGCTTTCATTCGTTTCGCGTGAGTCTCGATAGCTAAAGTAGCGTCACGTCGAGTCTCATCTAATTTAGCCAAGTATAATAACCGTTTCTCCTCTTCGGAAGTAGCTGGAAGTAATTCGACAGCCATTTGAAGTGATGGGATTTCGCATTCAATAGGTAACACAGCTTCTAAGCCATAAACTAGCTGGAAAGGGGTGAAACCTGTTGAATTTTTCACTGAAGTTCGATATGCCCATAGCGCCGAAAATAACATGTTATGCCAATTCGTTCGATGGATACCAATGATCCGTCGAATCATGATGACTAGAACTTTGTTGATTGACTCAACCAAACCGTTGGCTTGCGGATAATAAGGAGTAGAGCTATCGTGGCGCAAACCAAGCTGGCTTGTAAGCTCAGTCATCATGACGTTTCGAAAATGGCTCCCATGGTCAGTAATGATTGCTTGTGGGACACCAAACCTAGTTATGATATGATTGAATACGAAAACTGCAGCTGTCTTGCCGCTTGCGTCGAATGTAGGCATCGCCTCGGCCCATTTTGTAAAATAATCAACCGCGAGGATGATATACGCATGCCCCCCGGCCGAGTGAGGGTTACAAGTAATAAAGTCAATGCCCCATTTGGCGAATGGACCAGCGGCAATTATAGGGTGGAGAGGAGCAGGTGGAGCGCGCATCTTTCGATCAAACACTTGACAGTTGTGGCATGTTCTGACAGCAAGGATACAATCTTTAAACATAGACGGCCAGAAATAGCCAGCGCGCAACACCTTCTGAGCTGTGGCATACCCAGACATATGACCGCCACATGCTCCAGAGTGACAATCATTCAAAACTCTCTCAGCCTCTTCGTGAGTTAAACAACGTCGAAAAACTAAGTCTGCCCCCCGGCGATAAAGTGTATCTCCAATAATTCTGTATTGCTGGGATCGAAACCGAATTTTTCGACGGTCTTCCTTGGAAGCTTCAGGCCGAAAGGTTTGGGTTTGGAGATAGATGATTATATCCCCATACCACGGATCTAAAGTGCTAATAAGAAACAAAGATTCGTCCGCAATGGACTCCTCTGCCACAGTCTCTGTGTCAGCACTCGGGAAATCACACATCAATTCCGCAAAAACTAAAGATTTCTTAGACTTGGACTTCTCGAACTCCAAGTCGAACTCTTGCAGGATAACAATCCATTTAGAGTACTTGCCCCCTAGCAGTTGTTTTGTCAAAATATAAATCATAGGGTTGCAATCCGAAATAACTGTAGTCTTGCGGAGAAGAATGTAGTGACGAAAACGCTGGACAGCTTGAACGGCTGCCAGGGCCAATTTCTCCACATGCGAATATTTTAACTCAGTGGGATTTAAGGTTCTACTAAGATAATATATCACATGCTCTGCTTTGAATTCATCTTCTTGAACTAACACCATTCCAATGGTGGAATGCGAAGCTGCGAGGTATAAGAAGTAGTCCTGGTTGTAGTTGGGAGGATGCAATAACGGTGCATGGGTCAACGCGTGTTTTAATGCATCAAAAGATTGTTGGGCAATCTCGTCCCAAAAGAATTGTGCGTTCTGTTTCAACAACCGTGTAAAACCTTTAGTGAGATTCTGGGTTCGATCCCCAGTGGAGTCGCCAATTTGTCACACGGAATTTGTCAAGGGTGCGGACACGACTGACCTTCCTAGAAGTCTAAGACATTCTAATGACAAACAAGACAAAATGGAGTGATCTTTCTCTAAATACACCTTTTACAACATGAAAACTACAAGTGTTTAGGCTTACCTTATTCCAAAACGCTGTTGTTGAAGTCCGTTCTTGACGATCCGAATGAGCTCCTCCTTCAAGTCAATTCCTGCAACCACAAACAATCAAACAATTACCAAGCACTTGCATTTCATATAATAAAACATATATTCAACATGCAGACCAAGGAACACATGAAATAACTCATTAACACAAGCTATTGAGAAAAATAAACCAGTTTGTATTAATAACGAAACAAAGAAACTCTTACAACCTGGCCTTGGTGTTGTGCAAGTTCCTCCCAGGGTCCATCAAGGGTTTTCCTCTACTTTGACAAAGCTCACCCTCTCCCAAGTAGAATCAAGTGAAGACAATCTCTCCTCACAAAGGTTCTAATGGAAGACCTAAATCCTGCAGCATTTACCCAAAGAAAATGTATAGCTCCAACCTCCTCTCCTTCTGGCTCAATGCCTTTATTTATAGTGCTGTAAAGAGGTTATTCAGGTCCACTATCAATGGGATCATCCCCCTCTTTGGGTGGGATAGCTCCCTTATTGATGGGATAAGTTCCCCCTTAATAGAGATACATGAACCAACTGGAGGCGCATCCATTTCATCAAACCGACCTCTAGAATGTTCTAGAAGTAACCACAAGTAACTTTTTCAAGATAAAACTCGCGCATTTTGCCTTTTACAGAGGGACGCACCTGTCCCTTAACATACAGAGCGTCCATGGACGCAGATTTTGTGAACATGGTCAGCGTCCCCGCAGGTAAGGCTAGAGAGAACCTGCGACCCCAGAGATAAACATAGTTTTTACAAGACTTTCTCTCTTCTTTGAGTTTGAGATGGATAACAGAGGCATGAGACTTGCCTAAGAGGGTAGCATGACTGTTGATTTGAGCCATACTAACTGTAAGTAGTCAAGGTGACATTTTTTAATGTAACACTCACCTCTAGGTCTTGCATTACAATGAAGTCTTCCCAGCATTTTATAGGCTCCATTACATGCAATACCATAGGAAAAAAACCATGGGTGCACAATACCATGTGCCCCAAAATCATCACTGTTTAACCTAGTCAACTTTGACTCTATCCCGAGTCAAGTTTACCTAACATTTTTAAAATTATTCAAATTTATAATGATTTTATATATAGTCTCTATATAATGTTGGCAACGTTTAAGGTAAAATAATTCTATATTCTAAAATTTGGGTGAATCATCTTTTATAAAAATTGGAAATTGGAAAATCTTTTTTGTGGAAAAATATGGAAAATTAGCCCATTGGGCGAACATTAGCCCCTAAAATTTTCCATGCAGTGATGTTGTATGAGTAGGTCAACGTGGAAGTCAACCCAGCAAAAAAGGAGCCAAAGATGAATCAAGCAAGCAAGGAGATCAATGATAAGGATGAAGCTAATGTTTTGCCTCATGATTTGCTTCTCCAGCAAAAAACCATGAAGACTCGCTATTCCATATTATCTTATGTTATTTTTAGAGCTTTTGTCATGTAGGACAGGCTTAGAAATCTCCAAAGAATTTAATGAGAGGTTACAAAAATTGCCTCTTGGCACGACAATTATAAGATCGTTTATTGTTTGAAATACTCTTTGCAAATTATTAAAGAAAGCTTGTTATTCCACTATGTTGTGTGTTTAAATGCGTGTTTAATATCTGATTGATCATTGCATGCCTACACTCACGATAGGGCCCCTTGGGAGTTGTAAGGTTTCATTTTATTTCTAGTTAATATTTTAATTTTGTATTTCAGTTTTGTAGCATTAAGTTATCATAGTTAATCTTTCAGTTTTGATTTTCAGAGAATACTTGTGACAGTGAGGATAGAGTTTGTAATAGAGTTTGTTGAATATTTCTTTCATAGATCTAATCATTTCATTGTGTGAAGGATGAAGAAAATAATCAAAAGGGATCTATTATGCACATGTAAATTTTGAAGAGTAGAATCATTTAATTTTGAATTGCAATTAGAAGTATAATTTCTTTCAAGGCTTTATCAATGTGATTTAGATTTTCCAGTGTGATATTTTATTTCTACACTTAAGATTTAGTTTCATTTTTATTAGTGAGGATTAGATCTAGATTTGTTAATGTAATATTTATCTCTTCAATTTAAGAGTAGCTTTCTTTTCTACAAGTGTGAAAAGGGTTTAGATTTGATTTTGTTACTTATTTATGTACTTCCATTTAGCTTTATTTTTTTCAGTGTGATATTTTCCTTTCCTACAAGTGACAATTTCTTAGATAAAACATGTTCATGAAAACATCCTAATTCAATATGAAAATTTACTCACCTAATAAAGAATCCTAACACAAATGGTGCACATACACTTCATCAGTTTACAAGCCTTGGTCAATAATTTATGAAGTAATTTAAGATCAATTAAGTTACCAAACACCATGGTAACATTTAAAAAAATGATTCTTTGACTAGCCTTGTACGTGCATGAATAATCAATCATCGTGGCACCTTAAGCATTCTTTGTGTAAATCCTACAAATTGGTTTTGTCCACTATTCAAAAGTATTTTTTACACACTAGCTACTCTCCTTTGAATTTTTTTCTCAATTGGATAGCATTGTTTAGTGTTTGCTTCTCTTTCCTAAGGAACCTTTTGTAGAAATTAAGGTGTAGATATGAAACTACTCATGAATTTTACTAAATCATAAGACTCTAATCTACTCAAATTCTCTATAAAACTCAATTCACACTTTAGAACACATATCATAAACATGCATCAGGAAATAACACACATGCACATGAAAACACAGATATATCTAAGGGGAAAGAAACTACTAAAAACCCCTTTAGCCCTATGTTCATTATTCAAGTGAGTAAGGAAAGTTATTACAATTGTGATCTCAATGCCAGAGCTCAATCTACAAAAGAAATCATATTCTCTCCTACTGATTGACTGATATGGCCAGTACTTAACCAATTCATCACACCACACCCCTATTTCCTTGCACTTTTACTCGAGGAATTAGGCCCTTATTAATTAGGGAATTCCTCTAATTGATTGCACAATTCCATAGGATGGTCCACCTAGCCTCATGCAACACCTATACACTCAACTAGTTTACAATTGTTGGTCAACTTCCTTGGAAACTTCACCGCAATTGGGAAACTCGTATTCTTTTCATGCATGAGATAATTATTAGTTGATTGATCAGTTAACTAGATGATCTCTAAGTTAAAATGATGTCCTACTACTCAATTGATCACCACTAGTTCAATTAATAGTTATAACTATTTTAACTAATTACAATTGAAATTAACTCAACCTTCACTCCTAAAATTTAGGAATCACTACATACAACTTAAATTCATGCCCCTAACTTGAATTAATTGAGCTATTTCGGTGACAAGGGCTGTGTCACCTCAGTAAACTACTCCAAGTTATCTACGGATGTGGAATTTCAAATTTCGCCAAATTAATCAAGGAAAAATCAAATTGAGAATTTCTTGTTGTATTTTTCAACACTCCCTCTCAGCAAGAAAGGGATTATCAACCACCCCTATCATGCACCTATGGAATGTACTACATGCAACACCTCTCATTATTGTTTCTACTACCGTAACATCCACAACTGAAAAGCACAAAAAAAAAAAAATTTAAAAAAAATTGAATCAATCTGCAACTATCTACTGGGAAAGTTGTATTGTTGTTGACTCTGCTACTGAGCCTCCTACTCTATTATCAACATTCCTCTACCTTCCTCAATATCTGACTGAAATTGATCCTCCTACTACTGAATATTGTGGGCCATTGTAGCAAGGGTAATGATCCATGAGGATAACAACTCAATGGACCCTAGGGATTCACATCACCCCACCTCACACCTTCAAGTATGGCTACATGTGCTCCCTCTTCCCACTTAGCTTGAACTCTCCCCCTACTGGAGATCTCTTCTTGAGTGGATGTCTCCACACTATCTCATGTCTGCTTTTCCATTTGTGGTTGCTCCACAACTTATTGAGGTTGCTTCTAAGGATACATTTTGAGAGGTAAATCATACTCCCTCTCAACCACCATTTGTCTAACCCTTGCCTTACAACTCAAGGTTTTGCATGCATCTTCTACCTCAAGTGCATACAGGTTCTTGACTCGAGAACCAAGCTGCTTCACCTGTCCCGTGGCTATGTGTCTCAGGAATACTTTCCATTTGCTGAAGATCACATCATAACCATGGTATTCTAACACTACTACTGAGATGATATTTTTCTTTAGGCCTGGAAAAAACATGAAATCCTTGAGTCTAAGAGGGGAGCCCAACTCCCTCTAAAAGGTGACTATACCAATCTTGGTTGCATTGTACCTTCCGTCATCTCCAAACTCAATGTTCATTTGGATATCTTTCTCCTCCAATTCATTGAAAAACTCTTTATTCCCCATCATGTGGAATGAGGCACCACTGTCCATGTACCACATATTCCACATAACCGTATTGAACATGCATGCAATAAGGTTGAAGTCAATCTCAAACTGTGAACCCAAAGCTTCACCTGTTGCTACTACTGCAGGCTCCCTCTTGCTAGAATTTTTGTGTGGGCACTTAGTGGCATAATGCTTGAATTCATGACAATTGAAGCATTTAATTTTGGAAAAGTATTTCTTCTTTCCATCTTGGCTAGAATTAGCCTCACCTTGGGACTTCTTTCCCTTGACCTTTATTCCTTTTCCCACTAGAGAAAATTCCTCTTCATCGCTCATATGGATGACGTACCATCTTTGGTATTCCATCTTATTTTCTCTTATTCCAAATCAGACCATAAATGTTCCCGGTTTGGTAGTTTCCCCTCCCATTCACCGAATCTTGGTAATTATGCCAACTCTTGGGAAGGCTTATAAGGACTAGGATTACCAAATAATCTTCTACAACACTAACACCAACTCCACCAAGTTCATCACAACATTGTGTGGACTTGCTCAGGTACTGCTTAATAGAGTCAATATTTTGCATCTTGATATTTTGAAGTTTATCCTTGAGCGTCAAATTTATGTGGCTACTACTGTTCTGGAACAAATCTGTTAGTGCTTTCCATGTTACATATGGATTTTCTTTCCCATGGAGATTTGAGACAATGTGGTCCCATACTCCCTCCAATATTATTCTCATCACCTTGGCTACACAATTCCTCCATTCTGTTAGATTGTTGACATCAATTGATCCTGGTTTAGGAATTTCATGATCAAAAAATTCCTTCAAACCATTGTCTTCCAGCACTGCATCCATGCAGTCCTTCCAAGAAACAAAATTTGAGTTTCCCTCAATGGAAAACTCAAGTCTTAGTCCATAGAAAGTCATCCTTCTAGCTCTGAAGAATTGATCCTGCAAATTTGATCCTCCTGCAATAACAACTTCAAAATTTCTACACTATTGTGAATCCTACTCTAGTACCATGTAGAAATTAAGGTGTATATATTAAACTTCTCATGGAATTTACTAATTCACAAGACTCCAATCTACTATACTAATTTGCATAATTCAATTCACACACTAGAAAAAATACCATAAACATGCATAAGGAAATAACATGTATGCGCATGAAAACATAGATATATATGAAGGGAAATAAAATGCTAAAAACCCCTTCAGCCTTGTGTTCATTAATCAAGTGAGTAATAGAAGCTATTACAATTGTTAGTTCAATGCTAGAGCTCAACCTACAAAAGCAATTATATTCTCTCCTAATGAATGCTTGATTTGGCTAGTACTTAACCAATTAAACACACGCACCCTTATTTCCTTGCATTATTCATTTAGGAATCAAGCCCCTATTAATTAGGGAATTCCTCTAATTTATTGCGCAATTCCCAAGGATGGTCCACCTGACCTCACGCAACACCTGTACACTCAATTAGTTTACAACTATTGGTTAACTTCCTTGAAAAATCCACCACAACTGGATAACTTGTATTATTTGCATGTATGAGATAATTATTAGTTGATTGATCAATTAACTAGATGATCTCTGAGTTAGACTAATGTCCTACTACTCAACTGACCACCAAATAGTTAAATTACATTTAGAACTAGTTTAACTGATTACAACTGAAATTAACTCAACCTAGGATCCTAAAATTTAGGAATCACTACATACAACTGAGCTTCATGCCCCTAACTCAAATTAACTAAGTTAACTGAGGTGACAAGTGCCATGTCACCTCAGTTAACTACTCCAAGTTGTCTACTGATGAGGAATTTCGAATTTCCTCAATTTAATGAAGGCAAAATCAAATTGAGAATTTCTTGTTTCATTTTTCAACACCTTTTTTAAACATATATGTAAGTACTTTTTTCTACTTGGAATATTTATGGTTGGACATTGAAATTTTTTTCATTTGGTACATCTTCTTCAATATTCTTTAATATCAATACTTTCAACCATCATAGCAACCTTTAATGTTTTGTTTGGTTTTCTCAAAGTTTTTAATTCCTTCATTGAGCCTTTGTTATGGACTTTTTACTAGCACTAGTCGTTTATTGGGACATTCATTTCAACACAAATAGAGGTGATTAAAATGGATTTGGCACAAAATGGAATTTGATGAAGGACCATCAATGTAAACATGACAAAAAAATCACGTGCCTTGAAAAAGTAACTAGAGAGTGGAAAATATAAGTTTATATAAAGTAACATAAGACAATAAGCTCATGGGATATTGGTTTTTGTAATGAAAGTACAAACAAGTCAAGCCAAATTCACCAACTACAAGCTGAGAGTTAAAGATAAAGCCAGATGCATTATATATATTCATTTTGCAAAGTCACCCAAGATTCATGTGATTTTTGTAACAAAAGTGTAAGTACACCAAGACAAGAAGTAGTAATAGCAACAAAAGTATGTAGAGTCAGATTATTAACCCACCAATGTGTGACTAGAGTAGATTGTAGAACAATGGTAACATAATAGAACCCATAATCGCACATAAAATTGTATTCTAATTAAGTGCAAAGAATTTAAATAACAATTAACATTGGGTGATCACACAACACACAAAATGCCAAAATTGGTTGGTTGTCAAATAAAAATTAAAGTGATATTGGTACATTATAAATTTCTAGAAGAAATCTTTGGCTCACTTAATTTTCTAACAATATGGCCCATCCAGGTATAATAATCATATAGTCAAACATGGTCAAGCATGATCTCTCTAAATATCTCTATGTCAGTCCACAAGTTTTCCAAGTTAGCATGCTATAATAACGTACCAGTATATTGTTGAAGAAAGCGTAACTAGGTTCGATCTTCATAAGTGTACTTTTGATGTTTGTATTTATTCAAGAAAATAAAAATTATTTTTGTTATATTTATCAATGAGTTTCTTGCTCATTGAAGTAGGTCAAGCACATATTTAAGTGCTTCTAGGAAGTCAAAAAGTCAATGTATTTATTGAATACCCTTAAGGGCATGTTACACCATGTATATACTTGTATAAAAGTCAAGAGCAATCTTTCCAAGCAATGTCAAATCCTATTGGGAGTGGGATCCCCCAAGGGTAGTTTTGGGGCCAAAAGCCCATGTTTAAGTCAATTTTTGTAATATAATTCTAAAGACTCCACATTTTGTGGTCACAGAGTGCAAAGGTGTATGTGTCAAAAAGGGTAGTCCGCCCTTAATTTTGTAAAGTAAAGCCGGTTGTAAGAGATGGGATTGTATAAAAAGAGTTAAGATCTAAGTAGTTTAGGCATGAATAGAATGTCAGATCATGTAATAGAGTGTTAGCTCTGAAGAAGCAGTCGAAGTCTTGGGTGCGCAGACCCCTGCAGCTATGTGAGCAGGGTGGACAGAGATTGTAACAATTGAAAGATACTAATAAAGGGAGATATTCTACAATTTCTGCGTCTTCGTTCTGTTGATAAGTTTGGATATTTTATGTATGAATTTCCTTTATTATGATTATATGATGAGCGAATGAATGTAATCACATTGAATAATTGAACCCAATTATGAATATCTGCTTACGCAATGTTAACTTTAAGTATTTAATGAGATAAGAAAATCACTTAGACTAATTGGGAATCTACATGGCACGTTGCCATAGCAGCGCAAAGTACCTAAGTAGCAACTTAGGGCTAAGCGAAGGTCGATCATACCCTTTCACGGTGGTATGGAAGGACGGAATAGAAGGCTCACCTTACAAGCCCTAGAACGAAGCGACTTGCGTGAAGGTATGAATAGAAGGAATCAAACGACATCACAACCATCTCAAGGTGCGGAAACTTGGTTCCAGCATCCCCCCATACTCCTTTAGGTGAGGCTTTGGTCCACGCTCTACGGGCTGATGCCGAAAGGGCCAGTGGTGTAGGGATTTGTTTGGCTAATTAACATTGAACCTGGGTCAGACCCCCTCAAGCCAACAAATGGTTTTGTTGTCAGGACCCAAATCTACATAAGAGATGTGTGATGTCGTATCACTGGAATCCAACTAAGAAGATGATCAAAGACTGGTTGGATAGGAAGATCCATGAATTCTCGGCGCAGGAGAACATAAACCTGCGATTGACAAAGGAATAGTGGTTGGACAGATACATGTATACAGAGATCCACGAGATCTTTTTTTGCTCCTTCCCTATTGAGCTATACAAGTGGATCGCGAAGCTAGCAGATCACCAAGGAAGGTGGAAACTTGATGGTCCTATTATTTGGACCATGGAGCTGATATAGAAATTGGAAGCATCTGAGGACAAGATCACTCGTGCTATCGATCATTGGCTCGACCGTGTCATAGGAGGATTTGTGACTGAATTCGTGGTCGACACCTCAGTCAACTACAATGAGGCAGAGCGACACTTTTTCAAAGGACTGCAAGGTAAGTACATAAAATATTTGAATACTTGGATTAAAATGCTATTGTGTGAAAAACAGGTTATGCAGCTACCTTGATGTTCGGGACTATGCAAAGCAGAAAAACTTATAGGAACGAAGGAAAAAAGGGTCTGAGTATAGTCCATTCATTTCTCCTCCACGAGGTGATGAGGAAGAAATAGCGAAGGTTTCTCCATGAAGTGTTATTCAATTAATAATACAAGGATTCCTGCAAATACCACCTCTGCCCACACCACCTCCAACTTCACCCGTACCACCTCCACCTCCACCGCAGTTCAGTATGGAAAATACGGTGAAGCTGTCTTTGTTCAAAGGCTTGGGAAATCAAGACCCAAACCAATTATGGTTCATTGTGAGGGTTGTATGGGAATCTTAAGGTGTTACAGATGATCATATAAAGAAGGCGACATTGGCTAGTGATCTGCAAAATTATGCGCCAACCTAGTATATTAAGTACTCTAATGATAACCCGAATGCTGGAGTGGCAGACATCTAAGCAGCACTAAATAGAGAATTCAGTAGGCCTAAATCTAAGGCGCAATCGATTGTGGGATTCAAAGAAATCATGATGCAACCAGGCAAGACACCTTGGGAGCTAGATCATAGGTTGAAGTGTACAATCCATGAAGCCAACATGAATTTGACAGATGGACAACATGGCGAGTGTTTTGTAGTTTCACTACTACCACACTTAAGGAGTGCACTATCGCAATAGAAGATAACCACTCAGGCGGAGGCCTTGGAGATTTCCATGAGACTACATGAAACTCTGATGCAAGATCCAAATCTTGGAGTTCAGCAGATCCATGTGCAGCTGAAGAATTTTTTCCTTGAGATGCAAAGTCTAAAGCAGGACAGGATGGCTCGACCAGAGGTGCGCAAGGAGGTATGGTGCTTGAAATGAAAGAGTTAGGGTCATGACAAATACCATTGCCCGGTCTTTTCGAACTATATTGTAGGAGGAGGACCAATGCCTTTAAGGCCAGAAGCTCAAGAAGGACCTAGCGTGAGGCCTGCATTATGGTGTGCTATTTGTCAAGTAGCTGGAAAAAATGCCATGGATAACTGTCCCTTGTTAGAGAAGTTTGTACAGACACCGCAACCACTGTTCTGCAACTTTTGTAGGTCGGTCGAGAATGATGAGCGTACTTGCAGAAGTTATGAATTGATGATCGATATAACTCCCACCTATAGGTTTCAGGCCAAAATGCGGCCCCTTGACCAGAGCGCAGGGATGGCACAGACAGGATTTCAGGGGCACGAATGAGGCTGAGGCAGAGGAGGACCTGGCAAAGGTCGAGGACAATTGATTTGCTACAATTGCAGAGGACAAGGACACTATGATCACGATTGCAATAATCCAACGCATCCTTCGTGCAAGTATTACACATTGTTTGATCACGAAACAGAAGACTGTCCTATGCTGATAGCTAGGATACATGAAAAAGGGGCGCTACCACCTCCGCCGACTCAAAACCTATAGATGATGAGGTCTGAGCTGCACGAAGAGGATCCAAATGTAAATATAGTGCTCATAAGTGGAATTGCGATAGGAGATGACAAGGGGAAGCAACCAGAAGACGGTACATGGGTTCGCAAAGCTCCAGCGAAGGAGACTGATTTTGATTTGGAGCGTGCACATAAAACCTTCATGGAAGCTAAGAAGAGCTTTGTTAAGGCCTCTATCTCAGGAAGAAAGGATAACCCTGAGCAGGAGATGGACCCCTCTATGCTCACAACTGTTTCCAAGAAAACTAGTGTCTTTTCGATCTGCTAGTCCTACTAAGATTGGCAGTTATCTTAGAAACAAGCAATCAAAGCAATTTGTGATTTCTTCTATGTATGATAGATAAGAGAGAAGCAAAGGGACCAACCTGGATCTTCCGCTTGACTCGTTGCTTGATTTCTCTCTCCCTTGATAGAGCTTGCAACTCCTCTCCTACTTGTCCCGCTTAGAGAATACCTGTAGAGACAAAGTAACAAAACACCATCAAAGCATCTCGATATATAATATCATAAACAATGCAGAATCAGAAATACATTTAACATACAATGGCATTCACAAATAACAAGATTCACAAGTACACGATTGTATGGTGGAAAACTCAAAGAACTTTATTAAAATAGAAGAGAGAATTACAACCCAGTTGTCTGATCCAGCATCATCCTCCCAGCATCAAAGCCCTCTTCACCTCATGAAAAGCAAGATCACCCAACAATACAATATCTCTTCTCAAAGATAAACTAACAACACTTCCTTACAAATTACAAAATTTCAACCCCCTAGATCTCTGAGATGAGGGATCCATATATAGATGTCTACAAGGGTGTGAGTCATCTATGGGTTTTTGATTAGTGTTGTATAAATTTCACCTGTAGAACAAATCGATATATGTAATTTCCTAAAGCATAATACTTGTTCTACTTCTACAAAACATTAAGCGGAAGCATAATCAAATTCATGAGCAACATCAAGTAGAAACATGCATAACTGATCAAGAGAAATAATCACACATAACACAAGATATATCCAGGGGAAAGAACCAGCATAAAACCCCAACCATGTATTATCAATCAAGTGGAAATCGTCTTCAACATACAAAAACAATCAGCTCAATAGCTATCCTGCTCTCTCTGTAATCAGAAGATCCTGATGATTTTCAATTAGAAGATGAATATCATGGACTACCTAGGCCTCAATATACAGGCCACAAGTCCTCCAATCTCCTATAATAGATCCTTCTCCATGCAAGGAATACTTACTAGAAATATCCAAGCATCTGATAGTACATTGTCCCACATCTGATCTCAACTGGGTCTCTGTCTAAACTGACATGCATCAGTTATCCATGAGGGAATGCTCAGTTATTTGAAATGATAGTTGTCACATGCATGCAAGCATTAACAAACTATATTTCATTATTTTAACAACTTGTTAAAATAATCTAACTGGACTTGACTAAGTTAAACTAAGTCAATTGATTCTCTCATTATAGAACTGAACCTTATCTCCTTTAATCAAGGCATAAATTCCTAAACCAAGGGAGAAAATAATTACATGATCTCACAAAGACTTCAAGTTTAATTTTCCATAATTAATTAACTCATGGAGATTAATTAATTAATATTTTAAACTGTTGTTAAGACCAAAATTAATTTTACTTTCTATAGATAGACTAGGGACTGCTATAAATAGGAAGGGACCCAGAAATGCTATTTTTAGAACTTTCTATTTTTAGCAGTTTCACCTGTCACCCAATGTGGCCAATGACCTCACTGGCTAAAATTCTATTTTTAGACATGCTATTTTTAGCAAGTATATTTTTAGCACATTCTAAATTTAACATTTCTTATTACACATTTTTCAACACTCCCTCTCAAAAAGAAAGGCTTTCTCTTGAACCCGATCCCGTAACTCTGGAATGTTCTGCATGCAACACATCTACCCGGTCCACTTGCTCCAACAACACTTGGAACAAAACACTCCCAACTGACCTCTGTTGGGCTAGGAACATACTCTGATGCTAAAGCTCTACCTGTTGCTGACAAGTGCTCCCTCTCTGACATCTGCACTACTGCAACATCTCCATGCATCTCACACCATTGCACACCTCTCTATGCCACCTAGCACTGTGCAAAACACTTGTGCCTCTCGCATTGTTGCAGCCTGCTAGCTATGCACTATCCTAGGATTCCCTGCACTGTCACTCTCTCTGCCACTCCATCCTCATCTGTCTCTACCCAATCAGTCAGTTCCTACTACTCCACATCGGGGCTCCTGTAGCAAGGTCTCATCCAAGAGGTTAGGTACCTCAAGGATCCTTCCCCTTCTCCTTGGGACGGTCACTCTATATCACCCCACCTCCTACCTGGAGGTATTCTTGCATGTGTTCCCTCAGCCCACCTGGCTTGAAGTTTCCCCCTATTGGAGGTCTCTACATTAGTAGATGTCTCTACTCGATATCCACTCATCTTCCCCTATTGTGGCTGCTCCACAACCTCCTGAAGCTGCTGCACCAATTGTGGCTCCTCCACAATCGTCTGAGACTTCTTCTGGCTCTGCATGTTGAGAGGTAATATACCCTCCCTCTCAACCACCAAGTCTCTAACCTTTGCCTTTATCCTCAAGGCTTTGCATGCATCTTGTACCTCAAGTGCATACAGGTTCTTAGCTAGCACACCAATCTATTTCCACTTTCTCGCCGTCTCGAAATTTTCTAGAAAAGGCGCTGATTTTAAGTCAGCGATATCTCGCTCATCCGGACACCGATTCAGCCGATTTTTTTTTATTTTTTATTTTGGGTATTTTTCCGCAAGGAATCCAATATGCTTTTTATTTCTAAAAATTTTGTACAAAAATTTTTAAGTCTGCTCTACAAACTCTCGGCCCAAAACTCAAAATTTTGAAATCTCCTCTCAGTATATTGTTCTTGCTTGATCACCTATGCTCCGATACCATGTAGAAATTTCACCTGTAGAACAAACTGATATATGCAATGTCCTAAAGCATAATACTTTTTCTACTTCTACAAAACATTAAGCGGAAGCATAATCGAATTCATGAGCAACATCAAGTAGAAACAAGCATAACTGATCAAGAGAAATATTCACACATAACACAAGATATATCCAAGGGAAAGCACCAGCATAAAACCCCAACCATGTATTATCAATCAAGGGGAAATCCTCTTCAACATACAAAAACAATCAGCTCAATAGCTATCCTGCTCTCTTTGTAATTAGAATATCCCGATGATCTTCAATCAGAAGATGAATATCATGGACTACTTAGGCCTCAATATATAGGCCACAAGTCCTCCAATCTCCTATAATAGATCCTTCTCCATGCAAAGAATACTTACTAGAAATATCCAAGCATCTGATAGTACATTGTCCCACATCTGATCTCAACTGGGTCTCTGTCTGAACTGACATGCATCAATTATCCATGAGGGAATGCTCAGTTATTTGAAATGATAGTTGTCACATGCATGCAAGCATTACTATATTTCATTATTTTAACAACTTGTTAAAATAATCTAACTGGACTTGACTAAGTTAAACTAAGTCAACTGATTCTCTCATTATAGAACTGAACTTTATCTCCTTTAATCAAGGGATAAATTCCTAAACAAAGGGAGAAAATAATTGCATGATCTCACAAAGACTTCAAGTTTAATTTTCCATAATTAATTAACTCATGGAGATTAATTAATTAATATTTTAAACTGTTGTTAAGACCAAAATTAATTTTACTTCCTATAGATAGACTAAGGACTGCTATAAATAGGAAGGGACCCAAAAATGCTATTTTTAGAACTTTCTATTTTTAGCAGTTTCACCTCTCACCCAATGTGGCCAATGACCTCATTGGCCAAACTGCTATTTTTAGACATGCTATTTTTAGCAGGTCTATTTTTAGCACATTCTAAATTTAACATTTATTGTTGCACATTTTTCAACAAGTGTCATTCCACTTGTAGTTCTTGGTTCCACTTGGAGATTTCATTGATCTCTTACTCATCCTGGGTGAATTCAGAGAGGCAAGTGTCATAGGAGAAGTTTCTAGAAGATTCCATGAGCATCCACTTAGCAAACTGCCTCAGCCATTTGTCCATTCTCACTCATCGCACCCTACAGAAGGCCTTTTCAGTATGCAGTGTACCTGGCTAGTGTAGGAGCCAGTATGCATCGCACCTTAACAGTGGAGCAGTCAGTATGGTCCAGTTTTGGCCAGTTCTGAGTGGTTTTTCAGGTGGAACTTCTGGGGAATGATGTAATCAGTTGACTATGATTATTTAGGGTATGAAGAAAACACTTTTAGGGGTTAAAGAGCCCTTGGTTTATCGACATATAATATTTGGGTTGCAGTGCCCAAATATGTCTATAATAGTTGCCCCCTAAAGCATGAAGTCGTAAATCTTTTGATGTCGGGTGAAATGCTTTATCATGAGGATCTGAGGTATTCGAGTTGGAAGGTGACCTGTATAAAATACAATACAATACATCATCATCATATTATTTTCATGATCTAGCTGAGGCGAGCATTCCCATGCTCAGCTTTATAAATTCATTTTCATGTACATAGGACAGATAATCGTCTACAATTGCAGACTGGCCATTCTTCATATGAAGGGTCATTGTCCCTGGCTTGGATGACCATCTGTGCAGCTTCTGTGTACATTTGATGTCTTTATATCCCTGAATATATCACAGCCTGAATGGATGAAACTAGATCCGGGGTCTTCAAACTCGTTCAATATTCACTCGATCTACAAGTCGATCCATGTGAATAGATGTCCTGAAGTTGAACATGGAAAGACATCGCCTGATTACCAACCAATAATGTAAGCTATTAACGGGCATGAGAGGAATCACAGATAATGATAATGACCCTCAAGGTACTACAGTACAATTCACGTGGTGTGAATATATGATCCGATGTCGAACACCACACAAAATCTTTCGGTCAAAGGTCATTGATGCAAACCTGTTGCTGGAAGTGAGAAACTTGCCATTGAGGCATGTAAGATTCAAAGTACTGAAAGGGTTGTTTCTAAGTCAACTTCTTGGATAATGAGCTGATGTCGACAAGAAGTGACCTGTCGTAGGAGGGCCTTGATGTATCCCACATCTACGACACGAAACGAAGCAAATAATTTTCTGGAGGTGAAAACGATTTGATGATACAAGGTTCAGGAATGGCGGTCATGAAAAATGAAGGGTGAAAGTATTGCAGTGGATGAGGCATTTACTGGATGGTAAATTCTCTGAATGACTTCTCCTGAACATATCGGCGACACTGATATGGATTCGTAGCGTTAACCCCAAAAGATGGATGGTGCGGTGGACCAATGGTGATATGACCGGTGAACGGAATAACCCAACCCGACTCAATCATGGTGACAGAGTGAAAGTGTCATGTTCAAGAGCAACCTGCTACCAATAAAATTCCTCAAGTTTTCTTCCCTTTTTCCCCAGTCATTGCTGACCAGTACCTCTTTATTTTTGTCAAGCTTGAGGAGGATAACATATGTTTGTTCTATAATTTTCCCTTTGGGCAAACCTGTTGCTATGTTTTAGTGAGCCTAGCGACAGTGAAACTCGTTCTTGTCTAGATGGACAAGCTTGTCGCTATTGTTTTAATGAGTTTAATGACAAGGATAACTTGGTCCTTTTCATGTTTAGAGAGTTTGAAAAGGGATGAAAAGGAAACTCTAGCAGTTATTTTTCGTATCATAATCCCTTGAGTCCAAAAAATATTAAAATAATACAAAAGGGATGACTTTTCTGATCACTTTAGCGAGCCGAAAAAGACAAGCGCTCGATCTTTTTGTGGGATAATCCCTCAGGTCCAAAAATATTAAAATACAGGAGGGATGGCACTTCCAATCACTTTAGCGAGTTGGAGAGGCCAATTGCTCAACAATATTTTCATATTTAGCAAGTCCGAAAAGAGTTTAAAGTAGACTCGTTTTTTGAGGAACAAGTGGCGTTTATGGTAGCAAACTGGTTCCGAGTAATCTTGGAACTAGTTTCGGGTAATCTTGGAACTTCTCAAAACATGGTGGTGTGAAGAGGTTGGCTAACAGGACCACCCATCACAGTTGTTCCCCAAAATGGTAAACAATCAAGTGGAAGCGTATGATCAGCCAAACGGATGGAGGTGATGGAAAGAACACAACCAAGGTTTGAAAGGCAGATAGAATGGCAATCACAAAGGTTATTTACCAAAGGTGGATTCATTTTTTAACGAGCTTGAATCGGGAGAAACTATGCTCGGTGGCGGGTTTATTTTTTAACGAGCTTGAACCTTGTAGAAACATTGCTCATTGCAGTAGTCAAAGATGTCTCTCATTGGTAGGTTTATTTTTTAGTGAGCTTGAACTCTACAATAACATATGCTAATTCTCCTTTTTATGCAAGCTAGGAACGACCAAACTAAAAAGCTACACTAAAAGCTAAGGAACTACTGAGGTTAGGTAGGATGGTTCTGTCTTTCGTCTAGACAAAACACTTCCTTTGCTTCGTCCACGCACTGCAGACAAAGGTGAACGGTGGGTCAAACCAATCACCTAACCTAAGAAGTTGAAACTAAAAAGCTAAGAAATGAAATTGATCGCTTTTCGCTTGCATAAAAAAGGTTTGCATGCCCCCAGGCATCGAGAAAAGGAGAGTCTCCAGGTAACCATATGGAAGTCACTGCGGTTAGGTAGGATTGTTTCTGTTAGCAGTTTAGACAAAAACACTTCCTTGGCTTTGTCCCCATAGTGGACAAAGGTGAATGGTGTTTCAGACCAATCACATAACCTACGAGGAAATGGTGTTTCAGACCAATCACATAACCTACAAGGAAATGGTTGCTTCAAACTAATTACATAACCTACAAGGAAATGGTTGTTTCGGACCGATCACATAACCTACAAGGAAATCTATCTTTTCAACTGGGTTCGTCTGCCGAAGCAGACCAAGGTGCATGCCCCTAAGCTTCGTTACATTCACCAAACTACTCGCGGTAATTAGGTGGATGGAATGAAGGTTGAAAAGACATTCTCGATGCAAAGAGACCATTTAGGGTTGATGTTTCACTTAGCTCTATGTTTGAACCGGGAAATGAAAGCTGGTTGATAAGCTGGACAACTTTGCCTTCATGCGAGAAACACATTACTCAAAAGAGTGTGGAAACAATAGCTTCCATGCTATAAACAAAGTCACGTCCAAGAAATAAATTGTAATATAAAGGTCCTTGGACTACCATCACATTCAAGTGAAGGATCCCTAACGGTCGACTGGTTCCTTTTTTAGAGCTTGACAAATTTTGTGTAACAGGCATAAGCGATGGCGAACCAAGCGCTTTCCAAGCAGTTGAGGACAGGATACTCACTGAAGCCCCTTCGCCTATGATAGTGCCAGACATGATCATTTTGTAAACTTGTACTATGATCCAAAATGGTACATTAGATGGAAGGCAGGGTCTTGCTAGTTGATTCCAATCGAAGGAAATGACTAGACTGCTTGGAGGGGGTACTAGATAAATGGTTGAATGAACCCCTTGAACTGGGGGACTTTCCTCCTATTGTAAAGGAATGGGCGAATTGCCCCCAAGTTCATCAAAATCTGTATCAACAAAAAGAATTTGAACAGTATTGTTCTCATTCTCTTTGGAAATTGTATCATCTAAAGCTGGACCTTCTGACTGTAAGATTGGGTTGACTGCCATCTCGACCTATTGTCTTTGGTCCAGTACGGGCTAGGAAGGTTCACTCTCAATGATAGGCATTTCGTCTGATGATTGAGTTATGTCAGTGGGATTTTCAACTAGCGAAGGACTTGGTGAGAGTTTCTTGTATCCAGGTGGAAATCGCTGCGGTGAAGCAGGACGGCTTTGAAAGATTCTCTTGGCCTCATCCAAAAGAGGACAACGACAAAGGTGATGGTCTCCTTCGCATAATTGACATGGAATTTTGACCTTTTCTTTCTATCCATGAACTTTATTTTCACCAGTTAATGGTGTGCTATCAACATGATCGCCAAAGGTTGACGACACTGGATGGTGCAAACAGGGAGACCATTCTCTCAAGATCCGTGGAATGCAAGGACAATCTTGATGAAAATGGTTTCCTTTGCAAATTAGACAAGGATATTTAGGAGATATAATGTGTGGATTTTCACCAGATGATTCATGGTTGCCTTTTTACTTAGCTGACTTCTTCTTCTTCTTCTCCTTCCCTTTCTTCTTCTTATCAGCCACTTGGTTACTAGTATCACTATTTTCACCAAGAAAAGAGGAAGAAGGGGAGGGAGAAACAAACGAAATAGAAGGTGAAGGGTCACTTTCAGTATCAACTAGTTGTTGATTTGATTGCTGAGGAATTACGATATCTTGAATTACAGAGGTCGAGAATAGCCATACCGGTAGACCAATTGTGATTCCTGGAAGGGACATTGTGGCCATATATAGAGCACCAATATTTCCCCAAGAAGAAAATGGACTAGGATTCCCTTCAAGAGGGATTCGTTGATTGGCGGACTCCATTATCTCAACCTAAGATCAACGAAGGAACATGGATGTTATTCCATATTAAATCAATTTTATTGACGCTTTGACACAACTTTTCTTTTTCAATTTTTAAGAGTCGAGAAAAAGCTAAAGATGACTCTAGTTGCCTTCAATTTTTAATGAGCCTGAAGTGACAAGTGCTCAGATGGACCTTTTCTTTTAAGGAGTCGAAAAGGAATGAAAGTGACTACTCTGGAAATCTAGACGGATGGATTACCAAACCAATCACAAAACCGCAATATACACCTAGGTGGTAAATTAAAGAGAAATTATCAAGGACTTATGTACGGCAGTCAATCTTCCCGAATGCTGTGTTCAGTGCATTGCAATAGATATGACGACAGATACGACTTCCTATGGATAAAGGATATTAGCCTATTGTGGTCTCCCAATATATACTTGACGGTACGGGGAGCACAAGTCCACACTAGCACTTATCATATCAAAGAGGAGGAATCACCCAACCTTCGATGAAAATGATAGTTACTAGATTTTACGACGCCGGATCACGTCTCTAGCCTAGACTTCTAGATGTGTTGTGTTAGGTTCCAAAGCATTTTTAAGTTCATTGAGATTTATTTTAGAGTTGATCTTGTTTAGAAGTTTTCCTTTCAAGGTTCACCGCGTGATGTAGATGTAAAATTCCTAAAGATGCAATCTAAAATGATAAACAGTCGTTTGTTTATTTTTAGCAATGAAAATACTAGCTACTAAGGAAAGAAGATTACGATTCTTTCAACAAAAAGAAAAGAGCACACACTAAATGCACTTTTCCTAAATCATTTTCACACACAGTCTAAATGAAATGCAAATCCATGTATTTGTTTTTCGTTTCCCTTAATGTGAGAAATTCAAAAAGGAAAACTAAGTATAGATCTGAAATATTTTCTTCAAAGCGACATTTTGACAATTTATTTTTCAAAATGAAAGGAAGACTTAAACGAAAATTTTCAATTTCAAATAGAAGATGCTTTCAAATAAAATCAAATACACAACAAAAATTTCAATCGACTATCTAGAGGAAGACTTTACAACACTCTTCTTTTTGACACAAAACGACAATTATGACACTTTTTTGCATCAAAACGGCAGTTCAATTAAGCTACTTTTGGCAAAGGATCGTAAATGATGGACAAATACATAAAAAAAATTACTAATCCTAATCAATGAAGGCTGAAATATGTAAAGGAAGGAGGCTTCAACAATGAGATATTGATCATAAGTAGCAAAACAACTAAATAGAGTTGAAAACAAGGACAAAAAACCCAAATTTCAAAGAGAGAAATAGGATTACTCAGTCATTGCACCTGTGCTTCACAGAAACAGGGATGCATCTCACCTACTACACTCGAGAGGTGTGATGCATATTGGTTTCCAGTTATAGACAGTGCAATGGGCCAGGGATCACAACTGAGGTGGATTTTGGCTCAAATTTGCAGCTAAATTCAGTGAGTCAAGCTGAGCTATTATGAACAATAAAGAACAAAGTACAGGGGTATGATCTTAAGAGGTTATTGAGCTACCAACATGGCATCTAGAATGCTTTTGAGTCATATGTTCAAATCATAAACTAAACCAGAGATTGACTGAAGCAGCATTCATCTACTTTGCAATTGCATAACAAGAGCAGTTCGAAGGCTATCTAGCTAACTTCAGCCTCCATCTATAGTTTACAAAGAAAACAACAATAACAAACAAACAAAATATTCGCTCCCCAGTGGAGTAGCCATTTTGTTTCCAAGAAAACTAGTGTCTTTTCGATCTGCTATTCCCACTAAGATTGGAAGCTATCTTAGAAACAAACAATCAAAGCAATTTGTGATTTATTCTATGTATGATAGATAAGAGAGAAGAAAAGGGACCAACTTGGATCTTCCGCTTGACTCCTTGCTTGATTTCTCTCTCCCTTGATAGAGCTTGCAACTCCTCTCCTACTTGTCCCGCTTAGAGAATACCTGTAGAGACAAAGTAACAAAACACCATCAAATCATCTCGATCTATAATATCATAAACAATGCAGAATAAAAAATACATTGAACATACAATGGCATTCACAAATAACAAGATTCACAAGTACATGATTGTATGGTGGAAAACTCAAAGAAATTTATTAAAATAGAAGGGAGAATTACAACCCAGCTGTCTGATCCAGCATCATCCTCCCGGCATCAAAGCCCTCTTCACCTCATGAAAAGAAATATCACCCCACAATACAATGTCTCTTCTCAAAGATAAACTAACAACACTTCCTTACAAATTACAAAATTTCAGCCCGCAAGATCTCTCAGATGAGGGATCCATATATAGATGTCTGCAAGGATGTGAGTCATATCTAGGTTTTTTTATTAGTGTCATTCCACTTGTAGTTCTTGGTTCCACTTGGATATTTCATTGATATCTTACTCATCCTGGGTGAATTCAAAGAGGCAAGTGTCATAGGAGAAGTTTCTAGAAGATTCCATGAGCATCCACTTAGCAAACTACCTCAGCCATTTGTCCATTCTCGCTCATCGCACCCTACAAAAGGCCTCTTCAGTATGCATCACACCTGGCTAGTATAGGAGCCAGTATGCATCGCACCTTGACAGTGGAGCAGTCAGTATGGTCCAGTTTTGGCCAATTCTGAGTGGTTTTTCAAGTGGAACTTCTAGGGAATGATGTAATTAGTTGACTATGATCCTTTAGGGTATGAAACAACACTTTTAGGGGTTAAAGAGCCCTTGTTTTATCGACATATAAGATTGGGGTTGCAATGCCCAAATATGTCTATAACAACAACTTACCTGGAGACCTATATGAAGTTACTACACGATAGTAAGGCTGTGAAAGGGTTACAAGAGCTCATCAATAGATGCGCCAGGACTGCGCCAGTTGAGCCATGCATAGTACGAAAGATTGGCAAGCATAAAACAAGGACGGGACGGGAGATGAGACTGACTGCACAGCTAGGAGAGTATGAAATGGATTAGGTTATTTTGGCCCTGGGGTCAGACATGAACATCCTACCGAAGCATACTTGGGAAAGAATGGGGAGGTTTGCACTGCAATGGTCTCCGATTCAGCTAAGGATGGTGAATCGGCAGAAGATCATCCCCATGGTGTGGCTATAGGGGGTGACCATGGATATTGATGGAGCGAGCACGCTGGCTCATTTTGAAGTAATAAAGAGAGTGGATGACAACAATCCCTATCCTGTGCTCCTAGGAATTGACTGGGCCACTGATATGAATGAGGTAATCAATCTGAAGAAGCCAAAGATGATCTTTGAGAAGAAATCGTTGCGTGTAATAGTACTGCTCGATCCTGCTATACTGAACCAGTCCGTGATTATGAAAGTGATGATAATATGGAATGTCTCTATAAGATAACACCGTGAGACCAAGATTGGGTGAATCCCACCGCTAATGGATGGATTACATGGGATCATGAGAGATACGGTACTTCGGACTCCGATGAAGATATAGAATGCTGGAAAAATTAGTTACATGAAGTAACTACGCTGAATTGCAACATGATGAGCCGATCGCTGCACTGTGTGTCCTCAGAGGTAAGAAATATTCCTACTTATGATGGTTTGAATGAGGTAGATATATTTTTGGATGCATTTGAAAGGGAGGTACCAGAAAATCAATGCTTCTAGGCATTAGACTGGGCACTATGTGCTATGCTCACAAGATGGTGGGGTACGCATAAAGGAAGCTTTAATGATTGGAGTGAATGTAGGAGGATGATGAGAACACGATTTGGGAAGCATAAGATGCAACTAACAGACAAGTATGATGGGAAAGATGATTCATGCACGCATCTGGCCAAATGGAGCTTGGCTTATGGAGTTAAGCCCCAACCTAAGTGGGTGCACTTGTTCTATCATACCCTGGATGTTGTCCCCATGGATTGGTATGTAGAAACAGAGCTCCACCATGGGACAGGCGAATGGGATATCCTGCACGAGGGATTCATGATGACATTCATTTTTGAGGATAGTTTGATAGTATTGATGAAGTGCTACAAGAGGTGAAAGTAGCAATCTTTAGGATACCGCAGGATCCTTTAGATCTAATTCAGCCTGAATGGGATACTCAGCTAAGTCATGTGCTATAATGCTATAATGTAACTGCGGAAGAAGAGGACAAGGATCCGCGAAATATTAACATTCCAGAAACAGAAGGTCATGGCGAGGTTCAGCGACTGTGGATTGAGAACCCTAATATAACCACGTTGTTGAAAACAAAACAAGTGAACATTGGTACAGAGGCAGGACCGAAATTCATGAAGATTGGAGACTACTAGGACGACGCAGCAGCGGATAAGGTCGTTGAATTACTTTGTGAATATCATGACTTATTCCCTACTAAGTTTACGGATCTAAAAGGGATAATCGGGGACCTAGGAATGATAAATATCACATTGAAACCCGACGCGAAGCCAATTAAGCAAAGGCCTTACTGTCTCAATCCGAAATATAAGGAAAAGGTCTACTTAGAACTAGACAAGATGCTCGCAGCAGGCATCATTGAGCCTGTGGAAGAATCTGACTGGGTAAGCCCAATGGCGATGCAAGAGAAGAAGCAGAAGGATGAGATAAGGATATGTGTGGATCTTAGAAAATTGAATGACGCTTGTGTACATGATCCTTTCCTGACTCCGTTCACTGGTGAAGTGTTGGACAATGTAGGTGGCCGGGAAGCATATTCCTTCACTGATCGGTTCTTGGGGTGCCACCAGATAAAAATCGCGTTGGAGGATAGTAAAAAGATGACCTTCACGACTGAATGGGGTTGCTTTCAGTACACTGTAATTCCATTCAGATTGAAGAATGCACCAGCGATCTTCTTGCGCGTGGTTGTTGCGGCATTCAAGGAATTGATTCATAAGTTCTTAGCTATATATGTCGATGACTGGACTATATTTGGGTTGGTTAAGCGCCATGTATAAATCTTGTTCCTCATGCTGGATACATGTCGAAGATACCAAATTGCGCTCAATCTCAAGAAGTGTTTGTTTTGTGTTCCTTTTGGAAACCTGTTGGGGCATGTGGTTTACAGACATGGATTGATGGTAGACCCTACGAAGACCACAGTGATACTAAACTTTGAAGTGTCGAGATGTGTGAAACAGCTGCGCGCTACCTTGGGACATATGGGATATTATAGAAATTTTATCAAGGGATATGCCCAAATCACCACGCCTATGGAGAAATTGTTGAAGAAGGATGTCACATTCTGCTGGAATGATGACTGCAAGAAGAACTTGGATATATTGAAATAAAATATGGTTACCACGCTGATTCTAGTCTTCTTGGACTGGAAGAAAGAGTTTCATGTGCATGTCGACGCATCATGTATAGCGCTTGGAGCAGTACTGACACAGGCTGGCGGAGAAGGCTTGGACCATGCTATAGTGTTTGCAAGCCGAGATTATCCAAAGCAGAGAAGAATTATTCCACCATCGAGTGCGAAGGGCTAGCTATGGTGTATGTGCTCTAGAAGTATAGGCACTACTTGCTGGGAGGCCATTTTAAGATGTATATGGATCACTTCGCACTGAAGTACCTGGTCAATAAGCCTGTGTTGGGGGGAGAATCTACAGGTGGCTCTTATTATTCCAGGAGTGTGATTTTGAAGTGGTTGTGAAGCCTAGATGATTGAACGTGGGACCAAACCATCTATCACGCATCGAAATAAGGGAGGAACCTACTAACTTGGAAGAAGGATTGCTTGATGCGCGGCTATTTGTAGTGCATGTCGCGGATGGTCATTTTGAGGATATAATACACTTACTAACAATAGGAACTGCACTGGAAGGGTACACTGTCTGGAAAAATGAGGAATTAGTGGTGTGCACGGCAGACTTCTCTATCATTGCTGGGCATCTGTACAAGATGAGGACTAATGAGATATTGCAACGGTATGTACCAGAGTTCGAAAGGCGCAACATCCTCGTAGATACTCATGGGTGTGCCATAGGAGGACATTATGCAGGAGGAGCAACCGCGCAGAAGATTCTACGTGCAAGGTTGTGGTGGCCAACCCTTCATCAGGACTCAAAATCATATTGCAAGGCGTGCGATGTGTGTCAAAAGACAAGCATACCATCGCAGAGGGATGAGATGCCTTTGAATCCACAAATGATGTTACAACCCTTTGAAAAGTGGGTGATAGATTTTGTAGGACCCATTCAGCCACAAAGAAAGACAGGAGCAAGAAATATTATCACCGCGATGGAGTATTTGAGTCGTTGGGTAGAAGCGCAACCGGTGAAGGATTGCACGGGTGTGACCATCGCAAAGTTCCTATTTGAGCATGTACTGACATCATTTAGCTATCTAAAGATCTTGATGAGTGATTGTGGTACACATTCCTTGAATGAGACGATCAGTGTGCTGATGGAAGAATTTCAGGTATACCACCAGAAGAGTACGCCTTATCACCCGCAGGCTAACGGGGTGATGGAATCATTCAAAAAAGTGCTCAAAAATGCACTGACCAAGTTTTGCAATCCTCAGTGAAGTGATCCCTACCTATGGATACCTACAATACTGTGGGCTTATCGAACGATATGCAAAAAGTCGACTGGACAAACCCCTTTTAGGCTTGTCTATGGTGTGGAAGCGGTTGTCTATGGAGTATATTATGCCTAGCTTGCTCATAGAAATTCTCACAGGTAGATTACAAAGCCCTAGAGGAGAGTCTCAAATAGCTGGATGAATTGGAGGAAGAAATATTTATAGCAAAATTTCACCAGTAGGTCCAGAAGCAGCGCGAAAAGGCATGGCATGATCGACAGATTAAGTTGTGCTCATTTAAGGTAAATGACCTGGTTTTTCTATATGATAGTAAGTTTGATAAATTTTGAGGGATGTTCACGATACACTGGTTAGGGACTTATGTTATTAAGGAGATTACCGATGGAGGAGCGATACAGTTGGTCAAATTAAATGGATAACCCTTCCCAGGAAAGGTGAATGGCAGTTGCTTGAAGCCATACACCAGTGGTCCGGCCATGTGACTAAATGAAGGTAGCACAGTCTTAGCGCTCCAGACAGTTGAAAGGAGGCACGGGACTATAAACTACAATGCCCGAGTTGGGGAGCTACGTGATTGGAAGATGGTGCGAAGCAAGGATGTGTCACTGGGTCCGCAGCAACGCGAAGGCAGCTGCACTACCCAAGAAT
This sequence comes from Pinus tabuliformis, assembly GCA_031772625.1. Lineage (NCBI taxonomy): Eukaryota > Viridiplantae > Streptophyta > Pinopsida > Pinales > Pinaceae > Pinus > Pinus tabuliformis. Next base: position 1,668,119,867 of record CM062818.1, read on the forward strand.
AAATCGCGCTGGTTAGCCAAAAAGTGACCGTTATGGTCACTGTTCATGACAAGATGACAAAAGTGAGGCCAAATGGAGTGGGTGGCTGACATTTAAGAGGAAATTTGTGGCTTAGATCCTTGAAAATTTGCCGCCAATCCAGCATTAATGAACCGATTTTGGGGGGAACGGTCGGTTATGAATTCAAAATGCCCTATAAATTCCAAGTGGTTGTCTAGCAAAAAACACTTAGCATTTTGAGAATTGAGTTGTTGCGCTCTCAGGTGCACATGAACTGTGAATTCTTTCAAGATCTGGTAGCAAGCCCGGTGTTCGAACAATTGTCAAAGGAGACACTAGAACTAGTGAATAGCGTCATGTAGACATGCACAGGAGCTATGAACACCAAAGAAGTGGCAACCAAGGAGAATGTGCAAGAAATCGATATGGAGGCCAAAGTAACTACTCCAGAAGTAGTTGCCCGAGAAGTGACCGAAGTATTGGTGGAGGTCCCTAAATCCCTGAGAACGCTGAGACCAAAGCTAACCCCAACCAAGGAAACCATGAAGGACAAGAAGGGAAAACACCTTGCCATACCGGTGTGCGCTTCGCCAAGGAAAAACCCAAAAAAGCCCCATTGCATAGGAGAAAGGCAAGGCTATAAACCTAGAAGCAGAGGAGGAGGATATCGAAGACATCCTGATGGATGATGAGGATGTGGGAGTGGAAGTAGAGGAGGTTGAAACCCAAGGTGCAGACCCCATTACACGATTATCAGAGTATGTCCCTCCATGCAATCCTAAGATCAAGGTCCCAAAGAACATTGATGAGAGTAAGACTCCCCTGCAAAACCCTCTACTACTAGATGAAATTACATTCGACGATCCACAGTTGGCCCGAGTGCCCACACTAAAGCTTGAAGACTGGGACTTGGCGGACCACGAGAAGTTCTCACTCCTGGCGACTGAGCAGCTGATGCACCGCATCATAGACACAAATATGGGAATGACTGCATTGGAGCCATGGAGGTGGCTCAAGGGGTAGAGAAGGTAAGATTGTTGAACCTACTTTGGGTGTCGCACTATAACTGCACCCCAGTGACAGTTTTGGTCATCAAGCAGCTGCTATGCTTGGTGCATGATGGGCGTCTGTGGCTATAGGAGCTGATACCCATCACAAATATGCTGATTAACCACATAACATGCCTTCTGTATACAGGTGAAAATCCAGCTATGATATTTGGCGGCAAGGGTGGGGAGCAAGCTCTTGCATAGTCAATGAAGGAGAAATTCAAGCTGGTAAAGAAGCCACACAAGTACGCTATCTCCAGCATCTGCGACCCCACTGTGAAATTAGCAATGTAGATCCTTGTAGGGAAGGTGATGCAAAAGTGACATGCTGACGATGTCCCGGCGCCTGTCATTGCACTCACACAACAGCGCACAGAAGGAGTCCAGTTTAATTTTTCAAACTACTTTCGCAAAGAGTTCTTAGTGAACTGCCGTGAAGAGCAAGAGCAAAGCAAGACATTCCACTATGCGTGGCTCTTGCTGTCGATTTTGCTAATAGCATGGGAGCTACCAAAGGAGAGCTAGTTCCCTTCGGTCGCACCAGACCTTCCTAAAGCAACGAAGTACACTTTGCTTTGGGCGACCAAGAATGCGTAGTGAGTTCGAGATAGCAAGATCTTCTAGATCTTGATGGAAATGAATATAAGAATGGCCATCAATTGCAGGCCATGATTGTCGCCCATGGTATACACTAACTTGCATAGCTATGCCAAGTTTAAAGCTGATTTCCATCGAATATCAATCACGGCATGGAAGGACCCTGCGCAGAAGTGGTACGATTTTCCATACCTGGCCATAGATGATGCCATCGATGCGGTGCTTGATAAATGGTTGGTAGAGTGGCGCACTACCATGGACTTGGCGGTGGGTGGAAGCAAGTACATGGCACAGAAGAAGAAGGAGGATACCAAGATGAAGATGGCACAGCTGGTTGAAAATAGGAAAAATGAGGCCACTAAAAAGGCCCAGGCGGAACATACAGGAAAGGAGGCAGGAAAATAGACAAGTGGCACAGAGCAGGGCTCTAAAAAAGGTGTGTAATCGCCTTCACCTGAGATCGAAGAGGAAGACAGAGAGCAGCACAGCGTGAACCATTAGGAGATGTTCGCCCACATTAAGCGCTTGAGTGAGCTGGAGAAGGTAGGGTCTAGAAGAAATCCAAGGTGACCAAGACCTCGTTGGACCCTATCACATTGCTGGAGGGAAACTTATATGACATCAGCGATATAGTCAAAGATGTCACTGCGGAGGCCCTACAGCAATTTCAAATTCAATAGCAAATCATACTAGGGGCCATCCAGATCGGGTTGCAGGAGTTGCAAACACGCACATCACAGGCTAGTACAATGTATACCATCTTGGCTATCGACACGTCAGAGGTTGCTGATATGCTATGCACGAAGGCTTCCAATGCACTAGTGCTACTAGATGGAGCACTGACCACAAAAAATGAGGCTAACAAGCCCACTATCAGTGCCTTGAAGGGAGTTGGACTGAACTTGGCAGCGCTTCCGCGCGAAGCACTCCACCTCTTGCAGGATGGGGTAATTGCAAATTTGAGGGCTCGTGAGAACCATGCCCTCCAAGTGATTAACGAACAGAGGATAAACAATGAACAGATGACCCTATAGAGAAATGTTTCCATCGTCATTGAAACCGAGGCGATCAACTAGAGTAAGAAGATCATGCAGGTCATTGAAGAGGCATGCAGAATGGTCCCAAAGTTGGCCATTCCAAAGGAGGATCCAGTCGAGGTCCGCATCCGCAAATTGGCCATAGGGGTGCGCGGCACTCGGATAGAGATGGTGTGGGTTCACTTGGAGCTTAATCTATAGATTATAGAACTCCAGTTAAGGGCCTAGCCTTCAACACCGCCAAAGGTAAAGGAACAAAAGGTAGTCATTGTCACAGAAGTAGTCGCGGTGGTAGAGAGTGTAGTAGCAGACTGCACACAGTTGTTTGAGAAATTGTTTGATGTCCTGATAAGCTTGCAGGAGAACCCAAACATCCAGAGGCTAGAGACAGAAGCACGCAAACTCCAACAATGCTATGACGAAGTTAAGGGCATAGCGCGAACCGTCGCGCTAACACAAAGGTTATCCAAGAAGCTGAAGGAATAGGTGGACGTAGCGCTGCACAAGGAAGCAGTGCTGAAGGCATGACTACAGCCCTAGTTGGAGTAATCTTATGTAGTCACAGCAAACATCGAAGGCAATCTTGTGACGCAACAAAAGCTTCAAGCTGATAGCACAGGAGCAGTAACCGAGAAGACAATTGAAGACGTGAAGCAGGCAGTAGCTTAGTGCATGGCCGAGGTTGCGGTCATCCGAGTTGACTCGAGGGTGAGTCACGATATTTTTGTTGGGGGCCTGTTGGGAGCGGGATGCCCCAAGGGCAGTTTTGGGGCTAAAAGCCCATGTTTAAGTCAATTTTTGTAATATAATTCTAAAGAATCCGCATTTTGTGGTGGTGGAGCGCGAAGGTGTATGTGTCAAAAAGGGTATTACGCCCTTAGTTTTGTAAAGTAAAGTCGGCTATAAGAGATCTACCCATGGTCTCCGGACCATGGGATCACATAAAAAGAGCTAAGCTCTAAGTAGTTTAGATATGAATAGAATGGCAGATCATGTAATAGAGCAATAGCTCTGAACAAGAAGTCTAAGTCTTGGGTCGTAGCATAGGTAAAGGCTCTACAACTGAGTGCACAGAGGCCTAAGGTAGAAGTCCACAGCTGAGTGTGTGGACCCCTGCAGTTGTGTACGCAGGGCAGACAGAGGTTGTAACACTTGAAAGATACTAATAAAAGCAGATATTCTGCAATTTTTGCATCTTTGTTCTAATGATACGTTTGGATATTTTATGTATGAATTTCCTTTATTATGCTTATATGATGTGTAAATGAATGCAATTGCATTGAATAATTGAACACAATTACGAATATATGTTTACATGTTGTTAACTTTAATTATTTAATTAGATAAGAAAATCACTTAGACTAATTGGGAATTTGCACGACATGCTACCATCACAGCGCGAAGGTACCTAAGCAGCAGGTTATGGTTGCATGAAGGTCGATCATACCCTTTCGCTGTGGTACGAAAGGACGGAATAGAAGGCTCATCTTGCAAGCCCTAGAATGAAGCGACCTGCATGAAGGCAGGAATAGAAGGAATCAAATGATATCACAACCATCTCAAGGTGCGGAAACTTAGTTCTAGCATCCCCCCATACTGCTTCGGGTGAGACTCTGGTCCATGCCCCATGGGCTGATGCCGAAAGGGCCGATGATGTAGTGATTTGTTTGGCTAATTAACGTTGAAACTGGGTTAGACCCCCTCAAGCCAACAAGTCCTCTCCATGCAACGACATCCTCCTAGTAGAAAAAATGATGAAGAAACACCAAGTCGGCCTACAGTCAACAAGTCAACCTCAAGTCGGCCTAAAAGAGGGATAATCCTCTATATATATAGTTTGTCCACTCCCTCATAATGACCATCACTCACCTCTGAAATAAGCGAGCAATAGAAGTCAAGGAAAAGCAAAGAAGGATGAATTTTAAGGGGTCTCCAAGTGCAACAAAGAAAGAAGGAAGAAAAGTGAAGTTTTGGGACTGTTTCTAGGGGAAAGTACAGTCACACATGCGAAGAAAAGGAGGGTATTCTGCGGGTATATTAGCAGCAAGATCACAGTCACACATTCATCTTTGTTTGGGCTAGAAACTTAGGCCTACAAGGCCTCCCACTCAAGTAAAGAATACTCTCTCTAAAGTGAAGGAGAAAGCAACCAAATGCACCAAGAAACCTCCCACACGTGAGAAAATTTAGGGTTGAAGGACTGTCATATCAATTCTGCACCTACACATTGAAGAAGGAGCTTGGTTGGTCAAGAAGAAGAAATAAATCATTTTTAGTAAAGGGCCTCACTAGATACCAAGGATAAGTGTCTCTTCTAGGGCAAGTACAACAAGGACTACCAACAAGTTGTAAGAAGAGAAAAGTGTCAGAAGAAGGAGAATGAAGTGCCAAAAGAAGGAGGACTAAGTGCCAGGGAACATTGTGTAGGAAGGAGGAAGGACTTCACTTGTGCTTGGAGGATTTTCTATTCCAGGGTATAGGGTTTGGCATTGATCAATAAGAAGCTTCAATAAGAGAAATTTATGAAATGGTTTTCCTCTCTAAGAGAGAGAGGTGTTGGCTCTGGCAGAGAGCCAATATCTTGTGTTCTTGTTTCTTATGTTTTGGTAGTAGTTTGATGAAGTAGGCACACACACTAATGATTAGAAGAACATCAAGCTAAGATACATTGTAAAATTTCTTCACAAATTGTTATAAAGTCTAGAAGAATCATACCATACATAACTGCCCTTGATTCTTCAACCTGGTATCAGAGCTTAGGTGCCGCATCAAGAAAAGGGCATCTCAATAACACTCATTAAGGAAGGACATCTACAAAAATTGAAGCGTCAAGCCAAGAAGTCTCAATCTCATCAAGGACAAGAAAGGACTACAAGAAGACTACAAAGAAAAAGGAGAATCCCTTTGTATAAAGGCACCTACAAGAAGATCAAATCAAGGAGGGACCTACATCGAGACACACCACCTTCAGAAACAAAAGCACTACAAGCCAAATCATCAAGCAATCAATCAAGTCCATTTGAAGAAAGCAACTTGAAGAACATCAAGATCTAAGGAAGGTCTTTTTGCAAGGAAAGAAATAAATTGGTTGGGACCACAAACTTCCTCGCATGGAAGAAGAGGACTAATTTACTTCTCAAGGAAAATGAAATTCTAGAACACATCAAAGGGAATATCATTATCCCTGCTAAGGAACAAACTCAAGCCTTAGCCAAGTAAAATAAGGATGAGACAAGAGCTCAAAGGATTCTAGTAGAATCCATCAAAGACTCTCTCATTCCTTATGTCTCCAAACTTGAAACATCAAAAGAAATCTATGACAAGCTAACAGAGCTATTCTCGATAAGCATGGCCAGAGAAGTGACATATCTTCAAAATTATTTGTATAAGATGAAGATAACAATGGAAGGAATAGCTTCATATTTCATGAATATCTCTGAGATGAGGGATCAACTTCAATAATTGGGAGAAGTCATGTCTGACAGATAAATTACAACCATAGTACTCAATGTTATACATGAGGATTGGTGCAACTTCACATCAAGAATATATGCCAAGAAGGAAGCTACCCCACTAAGTGAATTATGGTCTCAATGCAGGATAGAGGAAACTAGACTCAAAGCAAAAGGGGATGTGGGATCAAAGGAGCAAGAATTTGTGTTAATTTTAGCAATAATGGTATGTTCTATGTTTTAGAGCAATTTTACTTCAATTCCTTTATTAGCCCAATATCAGTATCTAGTTTAGAAATCACATCAACATGATAGTAAAATCCAGATAGAACATAAACATAAACAGCAGAAGACAAGCCAAGACAAGAGGACACAAGATGTGGCACCAACAAGGGACAAACCCCAATGCGGGTAAACCCTTGATCAAGTCTTCTTATAGTCTTCAATAGTTCAGTAGAGAGAGTACAATTTACAAATCTGATAATTTATAGCAGCAACAAAAGAGCCTTAACCAGAAAAGTCAACAATGGTCAACAGGGTCGATTTGAACCTCAACAATTTGGTAAAATTTAGTCAACTTTGGCCTCCAAACATCAAGATGAATCATCCCTCAAAACAGTCTGAAATCAGCCCAGTCAAAGTCTAGTCAAATAGTCAACCTACAATCAGCCCTAGCTGCAGTCAACGTTGATCAAAGTCAACATATTGCCTCGATTTCTATGCCCAGAAATGTGGCATGCTAGGAAAAAATTTCTCCACCAAAAATCGCAATTAAAGAGGTCAATGTTGTTGGTCAATGCTTGGTCAAACAGTCCCAGAAATTTGGTCAATGCAGTCAATGCCTAAAACAGAAAATTTGTCCTTCTTTCCTTTGCACGCGTGAGAGAGATGTTGCCCAAAAATGTGTACCCAATCATTGAGGAGAGAAAGATGTGTGAAGATGAGTGTGTCCAACTGAGGATGGGGCATCATGTATTTATAGCAATTATTGAGGATGAATAAACATGACTATTGGGCTTCTGAGCCTGCATGAATTTGTTGGTCAACCTTGACAATTTGTCCATAATCAAAATAAATTCATAACTTAATTTGCACATGTCAAAATCAGATGATCTATAGATCAATCCTCCACCTCTCGGAGCGAGGAATCCAAGAAAAATATCATTTTTCATAAATAATATGACCTGTGTGGATTTTGGCCTTAGTTTCCAATTTTAACACTCCCTCGTAACTAGGGAGAACTCCTCCTACTAATCCATCTTCCAATCTGTATTATCTCTGCCATCAATGCACTACTCTACACTGTTCTGCTATGCTCTTCTATGCTATGTTGAACTATGAAGAAGAATAAGTGATTGAGAATGTATCATACCATTCTCTACTGACCCGAAGTCAGTCCCAAAATAAAAGATAGTGTCTCATACCACTCTTACTGACCCGAAGTCAGCTCCAATCAAAAGAGAGTGGCTCATACCACTCTTACTGACCCAAAGTCAATTCCCATTGATCCCATATCAATATCGGTCATCCTAGCATAGGGAGTATAGTAGTACACGATGCGTCCATCGATAGAACTATGGTCCCTATCCTCATTTCCCTAATCATTAGCCAAATGAGAGGTACTTCCCATGAGTCCCAGACTGCATGGGTAGGATGTTTCAACAGGAGAAGGATGAACCACTCGTCCTGCCTACATGTTGCCAAGGGGTATCATAGGGGAAGGTTGACCACTCACCCTGTGCATAACAAACCACTAGGGGAAGGTTGAACCACTCACCCTATGGTTACTCACTTCTCCAATAAGTACCCCAAGCCCCCCGGAGTTCCCAGAACTCAATGTCCATCTCATACAGGACCCTCATAAGAGGGTCTCTCCATGACTCCAAGTCGTTCTCGTAAGGCCAAGAATTTGACCTTCCCCAAGGGCTTTATCAGAATATCGGTGACCTGCTCATCAGTCCCAATGTGATGGAGCCTTATTGCTGCTCATTGTGCCATATCCCAGATAAAGTGGCACCTAATATCTATGTGCTTGGAGCATTCATGAAACACGTGATTCTCTAATAATGGGATCCCACTCTAGTTGTCACAGAGGATCATGATGGTATCCACCACATGTCCAAATAGATTATTGAAGAGCTTTCTCAACGAGACAACTTCACAGGAGGCCATTCTAGCAACTATGTATTCAGCCTCGGTGGTGCTCAAGGAAACTGATTTCTGCTTCCTTCTCATCCAGGATATTGAAGCAGAACCCAAAGAAAAACAACATCCAGAAGTGCTCTTGCGATCCACTACACTACCATCCAAATAAGCATCAGAATAACCATGTAGTCTCACATGCAGTGTATCTCAGTCCATGAGTGATTGTGCCCTGAAGATATCTCAGAAGATTCTTGGAAGCAATCTAATGTATATGATGATGCTCAACCATGTATTGGCTCAATGTGTTACTTGTAAAACATATGTTCGGATGATATTTCAACAAGAACATCAGTGCTCCTATGAGTTGACGATACTCAAAGGCATTTCCCAATTCAGGTCCATAAGAACTACCACATAACTTCTTAAATTTAAGTTCCATCAGAGTAGTCACAGGCTTGCAGTCCACCATCCCAAATCTTTCCAATATATTCACAACATATTTTCCTTGAGATAGGAAAATTTCACCTGGTTGTTGCCAGACCTCCAACCCTAGGAAATAGTGCATCAGTCCTAGTTCCTTCATCTAAAATTCAAAAGCCAACTCCCTCTTACATTTGTGAATCAAAGGGTATGCACCTGCTAGAAATAGGTCATCCACATAAAGTACCATAATTAGAGGTTTATCATTTCAACCTTAAAGTAAAGGTTTGGATCGGCTTCACTTCTAGTGAATCCCAGCTTCATTAGATAGATATTGATCCTCTCATACCAAGCCCGAGGTGCTTGCTTCAATCCATAAAAGGCTTTCTTCAACCTGCATACATGAGCTTCCCGATCGTGAACCTCAATAGACTTCCTCTTTGATTGAACCATGCAAGAAGAGGTCTTGACATCCATCTAATGTAGGTTCCATCCTTATGATGCAACAAGGGCTATAATCGATCGAATGGTGGTGTATTAGGCAACAGGTGCAAATATCCCATCGTAATCTACACGTTCCTTTTGAGAGAAGCCTTGAGAAACAAAGCGAGCCTTGAGCTTTTATGCACTTCCATCAGCTCCATGCTTGATTTTGTAGAGCCACTTAGAGGTGATAATCAATCTGTCCTGGGGTCTAGGAACCACATCCCAGACCTAATTCTTCATAATTGACTCATATTCTTCATTCATAAAATCCTTCCATACTTGTTGCTTCACGGCTTCTTCGAATGATGAAGGCTCCATTTGAATGATAGTTCTCATGGCGGTCAAATATCCTTGATACCTATTTAGCTTATTGCTTTCATGGAAAGCCCCCCTTGGTGCAATGTGTCTATCAACATCTTCAAGAGTCTCCCTAAATCATGAGGGTATCCTTTTGGAGGAGGAGGGTTCATGAGGAAGAGGATCAATAGGATCCATAGGTTCATCAACATCAAGCATCGTTTCGTCTTCTTTTTCACCCTGATTTCTTGTGTCAACTTCTTTGTCCTTAGGATAGGAAGATTGTTGATCTTCCTGAGGGCCATATCTTCATCAAAGGTGACATCATGACTTATCTCAACTTCCTTTTGACCAGCCACATAAATTCTATATCCCTTAGAATTTTCACTATAGCCCACAAATATTCCTTTCTTCCCAGATGCACCCAATTTGCTTCTTTTCTCTTTCGACACGAGAAGAGAATGCAGTGGGGTTTCTTATATTAGAAGGCATTTCTTGTTCCACCATTCTTATTTCTTCTTGAATGCATCTCGACATCAATTCTTCAAACCCTAGAATTTGATCATTGTTGAGTATAGTGGTTCTAAATACATACCACTCAGGTGGAAGTCCTCCAAGGGTGGTGAGATTAAGTTACCTGTTAGGAATGAATTCTCCAACTGAGAGTATATCATTCTTGATCTCAGTAATCCTCATGAAATAAGATTGAATTCCCTCATCCTTGCGCTTCTTAATATCCTGAAACTTATTCTTGAGAAAGATAATTTGATTAGCATTACTAACCTTGAACATGCCAACCAACCTATCGGAGATCTCCTTGGAGGTATTCAATTGGGAGATATAGGCCACCAGATGCTTGTCAATCGAATCCCTGATAATCTTCTTCGCTTTGAATTCAGCCCTATTGTACTTGGTCTTCACAAAAGCTACTGCATTTGAAGGAGGTTCAGAGATTTTACCCTACACATAATCCATCGCTTCTTTTTCTTCCAAGGTCGAATCAAGAGACATCTTCCATCCATGATAATCAGGTTTATCATGGAGCCTGTCTTCGGCCGAGAAGTAGGATGAGGAACCGATTGAACCTTTTTTCCTTTTCCAAATATCTTTGGTGATTTCTCTTTCACTCTTGCTTGGGCTTTGTCTTCACCTCAGCTCTGATACCATGTTAATTTTAGGCAACAATGATATGTTATATGCTTTAGAGAAATTTTACTTCAGTTTCTTTAGTAGCCCACTATCAATATCTAGTTTAGAAATCACATTAACATGATAGTAAAATGCAGATAGAACATAAACATAAGTAGTAGAAGACAAGCCAAGACAAGAGGATACAAGATGTGGCACTAGTGAGGGACAAACCCCAATGTGGGGAAACCCTTGATCAATTCTTCTTATAGTCTTTAATAGTTCAGCAAAGAGAGAGTACAATTTACAAATCTGATAATTTATAACAGTAGCAAAAGAGTCCTAACTAGAAAATCCAACGCCAGTCAATAGGGTAGATTTGACCCTTAACAATTCAATCAATTTCAGTCAACTTCGGCCTCCATAAAACAAGATGAATCAGCCCTCAAAACAGTCTGAAATCAACCCAGTCAAAGTCTAGTCAAATAATCAACTTGCGTAGAAGACAAGCCAAGACAAGAGGATACAAGATGTGGCACTAGTGAGGGACAAACCCCAATTTGGGGAAAACCTTGATCAATTCTTCTTATAGTCTTTAATAGTTCAGTACAGAGAGAGTACAATTTACAAATCTGATAATTTATAATAGCAACAAAAGAGCCCTAACTAGAAAATCCAATGCTTGTCAATAGGGTAGATTTGACCCTCAACAATTCGATCAATTTCAATCAACTTTAGCGTCCATAAAATAAGATGAATCAGCCCTCAAAACAGTCTGAAATCAACCCAGTCAAAGTCTAGTGAAATAATCAACATGTGGTCAACCCTAGCTGCACTCAATGCTGGTCAAAGTCAACGTATTGCCTCGATTTTTATGCCCAAAAATCTGGCCTACTGGGACATAAGTTCTCCACCAAAAATCATAGTCAAACACGTCAATGTCGCTGGTCAACACTTGGTCAAACAGACCCAGAAATTTGGTCAACACAGTCAATGCCCGAAACAAAAAATCCTTCTTTTCTTCACACGAGATGTTGCCCAGAAATGTGTACCCAATCAATGAGGAGAGAGAGAGATGTGTGAATATGAGTGTGTCCAAATGAGGATGAGGCATCATGTATTTATAGAAAACGTTGAGGGTGAATAAACGTGATTGTTGGGCTTCTGAGCCTACATGAGTTTGTTGGTCGACCTTGACAATTTGTGCATAATCAAAATAAATTCATAACTTCATCTGTACATGTCAGAATTAGATGATCTCGAGATCATTCCTACACCTCTCGGAGAGAGGAATCCAAGAAAAATATCAGTGGTCATAAATAAGATGACCCGTATGGAGTTTGTCCCTAGTTTCCAATTTTAAAAATTTGCAACCATGGCCAAGGAAAAGGGAAAATTTGGCAAATTTGGTCCAAGAAGAACAAACAATAGAGATATGTCAAAAATCCAATGCTTTGTATGCCAAGAATATGGACACTACAAAAGGAATTACCCAAAACTTAGAAGGACAACAACAATAAAAGAAAAATGGAAGAAGCTCACTTGACTCAAGAGGTGAAAGAAGAAGACAAGAAGCAAAAGAAGGAAGATCCTTTGGATCTCTACTATGAATAAGTCTACTTCTTTACTTAAAGTATTCTTTCAAAGTTTTGAGTAGTATAGGGGCATGTAGGAATAGAATAAAAATGCATGGCTAGAAACATCTTCTAGAATCTAGAAGCATGATGTACATAGATTTCAACATACTCACGTAGAAGGAGAATTTAGAAATAGAACAAAATGCATGGTGATGAGCCCCAGAAATGGGTAATAATATGGGCTCATTTGGCCTCCTAACTCATCTTAATCTACCATTCTCATTAGTTCATTGCATGCTTTTGATTATATTATGCTAATAGAGTGAATTAGGTTATTCATTATGCCATGAAGTCTAATGTGTGCTTTATGCAGATTTTTGGTCAATTTTTGGACAAAGTCAAGGGATTAATGAGCATTTGGCAGCCAATATTCGAGGAAAACAAGGGAAAGGATTTGTAGGAGGGTGTCCCCCTCATTTATGACTCCCTACCTTGAATCCTCTATCAAAAAATCAGAGCACAAACAGCCACATTGATGCATCCAAGGGGGCAACCGAGCAAGTCAAGAAGAACTGTTGTCTATCTCTAGTTCTGAGAAGCCGAGCCCCTTGATTTTAGGAGGGTTGTTGGGGGACTCAATTTGTATAAATAGGGGGGCTTAGAGCCTCATTAGGTTAGCCAGTTATTAGTAGAATTTTCGCACTTTTGTGCAGCTCATTTTCGAGCTTATTTTTGTGAATAGTTCATGTAATGTGACTTTTATTTTGATATTGCAGATGACATATTTTCTGAGCTAGCATTGATTTCTTCCAGAGGGCTGAAGCTCTTGGGTTAGGGTCCAACCCAAGCGGCCCAACACCTCTTTCTTTGTACTTATATTTTTTTGCTTCAGTTCATGAGTTAATTTATGTTACATAGATTCATTTTACCTTGTTTAGAATAGGTTGCTTTTGATGGTTTGCATAGCTGCTTTTGTTTCAGTTACTGAATTAGGTTAAGATAGTGATAGGCTAAGATTAAAAAAGGCCAACAACAGGCCCTGATCTCCTTTATCCCTTCCTGGGAACATGATTTGAGGTCAAGGCACCATTACTGCCACCAAAAACACAGTTTTGCTTCTTCCATGCAATATTTTCCATTCAGAGGTTACTGTTCAGCACTTCATGTTTCTAGGTTAGAAATTAGGTTAACAAGAGATATGGTTCTGTTTTCTTGATGCAGCTAGTCCTTTTCTTGCTCAGTTCGGTAGTTAGATGTGCAGATATCTTACAACATATCTCAGATCACAATACATCAATAAAGCAGCCAACATCATCTCATTTCTCACAGGTTTCACAAGTCATTCACATTCCTTCACGAATCTTCCCTAATTTCTGCACTTTTTCCATAAGCTTTCCTCTCGTCATTTGAACAAATCCAACCATCATTTTCCTTCTTGATCCTCTTTGTTAAGCCCCAAACACCTCAACACATCCCTCTTGTCTTCAGCTACCCTTTCCCACCATTTTTCCACTCTTAAAACCTCTAAAAATAGCTCTCGGCATCCCCCTGGAGATCCCCTACAGCCTCCGTAGAATTTCCTATGAGTGATTTTTCGAAGTCCGGTTGCATGGGAGTCTTAAAAAGGTTACAAAAGGCTTCTTAGGACCCCTCCACACCTTCTTACACCTCTGAAAAAACCAAATCCTCCTTCCATCGCCACGAAACCTCTACCACAGTCACAAACAGGCAAAATCACATGCATAACAATTTCACATAAAACACATAAAAACGCAAAAAGATGTTATTTTCTCATTTTCTTCTAGGAATAGCTTGAATAGATGTATTTTACCTTTTCAGTAGTCAATGGCACTCATTTCATCGGTTTTCATCTCTTTTTCTACAAAAGTAGGGTTAGTTGGAAAAATTAGGGTTTGCTAGGATTTGCTTTACATTCTAGTCTTCATTCTCTTTCTGCAAGTAGAATAGTATTTGTATAGTTAGCTTTCTTTCATCACAGTGAAAAGCTTCTTCTGGAATCTCATAGAAGTTGGCTTGAGCTCCCAGTGATCTTGTGCCAGCTGACCAAGTGACAACCTGCAGTAAGAGCTAGTACTTATGCATACAGCACCGTCACTTCCAAGTTTGTTACGAACTACCGGGTTGATAAAAGTAAAGTAGGAAGCCCTAGGAGTTGCAGCATTATTGCTGCAATACTGGTGCTCACCACTTTTTGGCGCCATTGCCAGGGAAGCGTCAAAGTATTTTGTGATTACTGCTTTCTTCTATTTTCTACTGCAACATTCTACTAAGTAGTTTATTTCAGCAAAAGTAGAGTAGTTGTTCTTTCAATTTCTGCATTTCTTTGCTTTCATTTCAATTCTGCAATTTCCATTTCAGCAAAAGTAGATTAGTCATTTCCTTGCTTTCATTTCAATTCTATAATTTCCATTTGAGAAAAATTAGATTAGTCATTTCCTTGCTTTCATTTCAATTCTGCAATTTCCATTTCAACAAAAGTAGATAGTTCTTTCAATTCTGCAATTTCCATTTCAGCAAAAGTAGATTAGTCATTTCCTTGCTTTCATTTCAATTTTGTAATTTCCATTTCAGCAAAAGTAGATTAGTCATTTCCTTGCTTTCATTTCCATTTTGCAAATTTTCATTTCATCAAGTTCATTTCAGTAGTTGCAATTTATTTGTTCAACCAATTTCAATTTTGCAGGTACAAGCAGTGAAAAAAGAAAAAAACCCCCAAAGAGAGATTCCCTTTCATTCCTCGTAGGAACAGAGATAATTCAGGGAAATTCCTACCAAACACCCCCAACACATCACAAAGCCACCCTTCTCTCTTCTTCAGTGGAAGTGATCGAGGATATCCTTTAGGAGAACAACCTGACATATTTGAAGAACCTATAGGGGAAGAAGAGGAAGAAACCATCCCTCCTGAGACCATGGCTGAAAATAGAAATGCTAAGGGAAATGGAGAAAGAGTAGAGGGTACCTTTCCCATGCGAGAGACCAATGGGGATACTAAAATGAAGAATATAAGCCCTTCATCCCTACCTCACTTCCATGGATTAACTACTGAAGATCTTGACACCTTCCTATTTGAGTTTTTTGTTATTTGTCGAACCTATGACTATGCAGAGGACGAGCAGAAGTTGAAATTGTTTCCTTCTACCCTCAAGGATGCAGCATTGCACTGGTTCATGGGGTTACCTAGCAACAGAATCACAACTTGGGCTCAGATGCAGCAAGCCTTTAATAAAAAATATCGGAACTACTGTAGGTCAAAAGACACCAAGGAAGAAATATTCCAAATGACCATGGGAAGTGATGAGTCCTTGGAAGATTATGAAGAGAGATTCTAGCTCAGTTATAAAAGGGCCAGGTGCACACTTGACCCCGAATCTCTGAAGTTGCTACTGCTCAAAGGAATTCAGGAAGACCTTCTAGACACCCTCCATTTACTGACTGGCGGAGACATCTACAAGCTACCTTATGAAGACGTCAAGACTATCTTTAGAAACCATTCTAGGGCAGCCAGAAAGAGAAGTAGGGGGAGCCAACCCATGGCTAGTACCTCCTCCTCCAGTTCATCCCTCAAAGGTGAATTTGGAAACATGGTGGAAGATTTCAAGAGTGAGATGCTGCAGACACTTGCCATGCAAATGAATACCTTGCATATCAAAAGGAAACAAGAGGAAGTAGAGAGGGCTTTGGCCATTTTTTGTCCTAGGTGCACCAGAAGGCATCCTAGGAACGAATGCCCATTGAACTCTATAGAGGTGTGTTTAGTCTGTGAAGAAGATCATCCTACAAATAAGTGCCCTTCCTTGCCCGGACTTAAAGTTGTATATCAAGGAGCCAAAGGAGCCACTGAACCACTCTACTTCATAAACCAAAGGAGGCTGCATGGGCCTAGACCCTACCATCAGGGAATGCAAGGGACATCCCAGGCATACTACAACCCCAATCAATCCACTTCCATGTCTTCTTGGGGCCCCTGCTCATCCTTCCTAGTCCACACCTCCTCCTTGGTCATATCCATCTCAATATCATGCTTAACCAGCTGCTCAATCATTTCACTCCTATGCTCAGCCACAGCCTCATTGGAATGCACCTCATCAGGGGTGGAGGCCCCAGTACAACTCTCCTCCCGCTCTTTTGCCTCCACCACCTACTCAACCGCAACCATTGCCTCCTGCTCCACCAAGGCAACCCAAAATGTCTGCTCAATCGAACCTGAACCTGAATAACAAATAGACTAAGCAAGTATATAGTGGGGAACCATCATGCCCAACCTATGTTGTGGAGATTCAGGAGATTAACCTATGATCTGGGAAGGTTCTCCCAGATAGCCAACCTCCACCTAAGTAGGATGAGGAAGATAACGAGGAAAGTGAACCGAAAACAATTCTACCCTTTCCTGAGAGATTATCTAGAACACAGCCTACCCCAGAAGAAACTAAACTTCTGGGAGAATTGAAACAATTATGTGTAAAGCTACCACTTCTCCAAGCCACAAAGGATGTACCTATATACAACAAGATGATCAAAGAGAAGTGCTTCAGGCATCCAGGCAGGTGCAAGAGAGATGCCCCAACCATCAATGTCATAGGACAACTGTCCGACCTGATGTTGGGGTAGGTAATCTGTCCGAAGTATCTAGACCCTGGAAGCCCAGTAATTGATGTCCACATCAATGGCACCATAATTCCCCATACCCTGATTGATCTGGGGGCTGCCATTAATGTGATGACCAAGGACAATATGCTCAAGCTCAACCTCCAAGGCTCCCTGAGAAAGACCACAACAATACTCCAGTTAGCAGACCGCTCCACTGTGACCCCTGAAGGGATTGTGGAAGATGTAATGGTCTCCATCGATTCTTAGGAGTACCCTGTTGATTTCCTGGTTCTCCAGCCGAAGGAAAAGCTCACTAGGTATCCTCTCATTCTAGGAAGACCTTGGTTGGCTACTGCAGATGCCTACATCAGTTGTCGAGCTAGGAACATGACAATCAAGAATGGGCATATGTCCAAGCAGCTAGTCCTATACCCTCTTGCCCAACCTTTGTTAGAACATGATCTATCTCTCTGGTTGGAGGAGGAAGATGAGGATGAGGTCTATTCTGCACCACTGTGTGCAGCAGTAGAAGCTGCCATTGGGGAGGGGGGGGTGGGGAACCACAAACTGAGGATGATGTCATTGAAAACTTGATTCATAATCCACCCCCCAGTATGTTTCCATTAGAAGAGCTAGTGAAAGAAACCTAAGACAACCCTTTAGTTGATTTCTGTGTGTCCGACCCTACCTCTCTCTGAGTTAAAAATATAGAGTTCGGCCCAGAGAGAACCTTGAAAATAAACTCATCCCTATCCACCTGTCAGGAGAAGGAACTATGTAGCTTATTGAGAAACCATTTGGATGCCTTCTCTTGGAGCTATAAGGAGATGAAAGGAGTGCACCCTTCAGTCTATACTCATCACATTTACATCAAGGAAGATTGCAAACCAGTCAAGCAGCCTCAAAGGAGGATGAATCCAGCCCTTAAAGACATTGTCAAGGAAGAATTGTAAAATTTACTGGATGCAGGATTCATATACCCCATCTCTGACAGTGAATGGGTCTCTCCTTTTGTGCTAGTGCCAAAGAAAAATGGTAAGTGGAGAATCTGTGTCGATTATTGGGAATTGAACCAGACCACCAAGAAGGACCATTTTCCTTTGCCTTTCATAGATCAAGTGTTAGAAGGTCTGGCGAGGAAAAATATTTCTCCTTCCTAGATGAGTTTAGCGGGTAAAATCAGATAAAAATCAGCCCGGAAGACCAAGATAATACCACTTTCACTTGTCCTTCGGGTACCTTTTCATATCGAGTCCTTCCTTTTGGTTTTTTCAATGCTCCTGCCACTTTCTAGAGAGCAATATTGAGTATATTCTCTGAATTGGTTCATGATGTAGTGGAAATATATATGGATCATTTTACTCCTTATGGTTCTATCTCCCAGGAAGCTTCGTCTAACCTGGGAAAAGTTTTGGACAAGTGTATTGAATGAACCTATCCCTCAGTCCAGAAAAGTGTGAATTCTTAATGACTGAAGGGACCGTGCCAGGTCATGCAATCTCTCAGCAAGGATAGGTGGACCCCAACAAAATTTCCATCATCCAAAGGGTCCCACCTCCTCAAAAGGTGAGAGATGTCCAAAGTTTCCTAGGCTTAGTAGGATATTATAGAATATTCGTTAAAGATTTCAGTAAGCTAGCCTCTCCATTGTTTGGCCTTTTGGAGAAAGATGTAAAGTTCATATGGACTGACAACTGTCAAGAAGCCCTAGATACCTTGAAAAGTAAACTTTTGACTGCCACAATTTTGAGAGGTCCAAACTGGGCCCTACCTTTCCACATTCATACAGATGCCTCGAAAAAAGCAATAGGAGTAGCATTAGGGAAAATTGATGAAAAGTTACCCAATGCCATATACTTTATCAGTAAAAATTTGTCAAAGGTAGAGTTGAACTACATGGTAACCGAGAAGGAACTCCTAGTTGTAGTACATTCCTTAAATAAATTCAGACATTACATCACAGGCTATCAAACCTTTGTACACACTTATCATGCTACAATTAGGTACCTAATGAACAAACCAGATGTGAATGCTCACATTATTAGGTGGTTTCTCTTATTGCAGCAGTTTGATCTAACCATTGTGTCACACGGAATCTGTCAAGGGTGCGGACACGACTGACCTTCCTAGAAGTCTAAGACATTCTAATGACAAACAAGACAAAATGGAGTAATATTTCTCTAAATACACCTTTTACAACATGAAAACTACAAGTGTTTAGGCTTACCTTATTCCAAAACGCTGTTGTTGAAGTCCGTTCTCGACGATCCGGATGAGCTCCTCCTTCAAGTCAATTCCTGCAACCACAAACAATCAAACAATTACCAAGCACTTGCATTTCATATAATAAAACATATATTCAACATGCAGACCAAGGAACACATGAAATAACTCATTAACACAAGCTATTGAGAAAAATAAACCAGTTTGTATTAATAACGAAACAAAGAAACTCTTACAACCTGGCCTTGGTGTTGTGCAAGTTCCTCCCAGGGTCCATCAAGGGTTTTCCTCTACTTTGACAAAGCTCACCCTCTCCCAAGTAGAATCAAGTGAAGACAATCTCTCCTCACAAAGGCTCTAATGGAAGACCTAAATCCTGCAGCATTTACCCAAAGAAAATGTATAGCTCCAACCTCTTCTCCTTCTGGCTCAATGCCTTTATTTATAGTGCTGTAAAGAGGTTATTCAGGTCCACTATCAATGGGATCATCCCCCTCTATGGGTGGGATAGCTCCCTTATTGATGGGATAAGTTCCCCCTTAATAGAGATACATGAACCAACTGGAGGCGCATCCATTTCATCAAACCGACCTCTAGAATGTTCTAGAAGTAACCACAAGTAACTTTTTCAAGATAAAACTCGCGCATTTTGCCTTTTACAGAGGGACGCACCTGTCCCTTAACATACAGAGCGTCCATGGACGCAGATTTTGTGAACATGGTCAGCGTCCCCGCAGGTAAGGCTAGAGAGAACCTGCGACCCCAGAGATAAACATAGTTTTTACAAGACTTTCTCTCTTCTTTGAGTTTGAGATGGATAACAGAGGCATGAGACTTGCCTAAGAGGGTAGCATGACTGTTGATTTGAGCCATACTAACTGTAAGTAGTCAAGGTGACATTTTTTAGTGTAACAGATTGCCCCCTAAAGTGCGAAGCCTGGAATAGAATAGGGTTTTGTAATTCTAGGAAGGGTGAAGCGCTTTATCATTTCAAGGATTGCCTTGTGGATGGCCTGGTTGGAACCTGCAATTTTCAACACAAAATACATGGATAAGATTATATCATCACTGAGGTAGGCATTCCCATACTCAGATTCAAAACTTTAACTAATGGACTAACTATTCTGATACAGGAATGATCTTGCAGTACATCATTTTTATAGACTTTTGTAGACACAGTATGGACGCAGCCATCTGTTTATGATTAGTCTACATAGATAATGAATACAAAACTCCTCGCAGCCTGGATGGTAGAAACTAGATCCAGGGTCTTCACTTCTACTTCCCGAATTGGTACGATTCTAGCCATGTGATTAAATGATTCGATGTCGAACATGGTAGAAACCACTTGATTACCAGTCAATGATGTAAACTGTTAACAAGCGTGAGAGAAACCACCAGTAATGTCAATGGTTCTCAAAGTACCAAGCACAACCCGTGAAATGTGAATAGATGTTTTGATGTCGAACACTTCACGGAATCCTCTGATCGAAAGTCAATGATGTAAACTGACGTCAAAGGCGAGAAACCTGCCATTGATGCATGCAGACTTCAAGGTACTGTCGATTCCTAAGTCATCTTTCTAGATAATGTGTCGATGTCGATAGAAAGCGACCCGTTGCAGGCAAGCCCGCAACACGAAATCATTGTTCAAGTTGAAGAAATGTTGCTGTAAGGACTGACTCAGGGATGGTCAAATGGATGACAAGTATTTTGCAGATGAAAGTTTTTGCTTGCAGACCTCTTGAACACATAACGACACAACAGATGGCTTGGTGACGAATAACTCAAAGTTAACCCCTGGAACCCGGTTAAAGACTTTCAAAGTGATTTGGTCAACTGTGAGGTAAAAGATTTCCCAACCCAGGTGAATGAAAAGTGTCGTGTTCAAGAGCGGTAATAAAGTTTCTTCTGAGACAAAAGGTGACAAATAGGTTCATTCTTCTCTTTTTTCCCCCACCATTTCTGGCAAGTACCTCTTTATTTTTAACAAGCTTGAGGAGGATAACATATGCTTGATTATAAGCTCATCCTTCGGACGAGTCCAACCTAGTTTAAATTCGAACCCTAGGAAGGAGTGGTTCGTTCCTGTTTGTAATTGAACAGGTCCTCTACTGTAAAAGTTTAACGAGCCCAGTATAGGAGAAACTCGGCGTTTTTCAATTTTAGAGAGTCTGAAAAAACTAAAGGAGACTCCACGTTGAACTTTTTCGTATATTTGTGTCCCTCAAGCCCGAAAAAGTATAAAATAATACCTGGGGGAACCGCTTGATCTTGCGACCAAGGAGTACTTTCATAATAGTGTCGTTAACCTGAAAAGTAAAAAGCGATCAAGGACACGTCGTTTTATTTCCTTATCGAGTTCGAAACGACAAAAACCCGGCAATCTTTTCCTGATTTTGCGGTCAGAAAAGAGCTAAAAGGGGACCGTCTTTTAATTCCGTTTTAACGAGTGAAAAAGAAACACTCGGCGATCTTTTCATGTTTTAGGAGTCAGAAAAGGGCTTAAAAGATGACTCTGAAATTTTGTTTGTGAAAAATTACAATTTCCCTCGAAATCCCTTTGTCCTGCACAAAAGCGACACATTACTCATACCTGTTTAAAATAGGCAAAAATACATTCAAAAACATCTTTTCATGGTAAAAAATGAACTAATTCATCCAAAAAACCTATAAAAAGACCTTTTACCATGTCATTTTTACCGTTTCACTGTTGAGGTTGAAAAAGGAGCTTTTGACAAGAAACTTCCCGTGGTTGCTGCGGAAAATCTGACCGTTGGAATCGAACGCCGTCTCATCCAGGTATTTTACACATCCTACTCTGCATTTCTATCCGTTTAGAATCAATTTTTAGGTTTTAGTTTCATTTTTTGGGGGGTTTTGGTTTTGGAATGCGCCTCTCGGCGGACGCAGGTGCCCTTCGGGTGACCTGCGTCCCCCGACTTTTTCTCATACGGGAAAACGGTCGGAAGACGCAGCCCGCCTTCAGGCCAGCTGCGTCCGGGCGCCCTGTGCTACAAAGCCGGGGTGCGTCCTCCGAGAAACGCGCATTTCAAAACCCCAACTCTCTCAAAAAACCACCAAAAATTCCCAAATTAATTTCTAATTGCTATTTTTGATATGCAGGGCATTAATCATGTTAGACTGGAGAGAAAGAGAGCATGTAGAGGAAGATGAAGCTGCAATAAATCATCAACCTTCCCTGGATGCCCTAAGAGCATGCGGATTATACAAATATTGGACCATACCGGGCATGAGGGGCCAGGTAAGATTCTTGGAATGGCTGGTTGAGCGATGGAACGTACAAGAACAATGCTTTTACATAGGAGGGCACCAGCTCGAGATAGAGCCCTCGGATGTATACTTTCTCACTGGCTTGCCAAACAGAGGTGAGCAACTCAGTCTTGCGGGGACTAGGCCGGGTGGCCAATCCCTTGATAGTCTCCGCGAGAATTGGTGCACACCTGGGGCTCACCATTCAAAAGGCATAGAGATAAAACACATCACTCTACCGGAACTCAAAGTCATAGCGTTCACGGTTACCAGAATTTGCGGCGCGGCCGCTTTACACATTGCTTCCGGATCCCAAATGCGGATGGCAATTGACTGTTACCAAGGCACCATTTTCAACTGGTGTGAAGCTGTGTCGGCTCATATGAAGAGCCAACTGACCAAGGCAAAGAACGGACGACTAAAGACTTTTGGATATGGGCCTATAGTCGTGAGCTTTGCCTTGGAGAGAATTCCAATGCTGATCCCTCAGCAACTCACTGTTGATATCTTGGGTCCCCAGCAGCCAAAGCTGATACGATGGGTTGCGGTGATGGCCCGGCATCCTGACGAGGGCGCGACAGTAGTTCGATTCTCAGATAGTTATTTTGACTGGTTAGAGGGCCAGCTTTTTGTGATACAGGACTTTCCGTATGCCGGAATGGATTTCAGAGGTGATCCGGACATGGTTCTTCCACAGGGAGAACAATGGGACGACAGAGGTACTTTTTATTTTCACAAGTTTTCTAGTTATGTATTTTTTTGTATTTTTTATATATATCGTCTCAAAACTAATAGTAAACTTTTTCAAAATGCAGATGTTGGTCCACAGCGTCCAGCCAACCTCCGGCCTTATGATAGACTACATCCAGCTGCACCGGTACCGGCCCCACAGGATGCGACAGCAGAAGTACTAGCTGAGTTGGAGCATGATCTAGAGCGTCTCACGGCAGATATACCTGAGACTACTATGGACGACATTCCTATCAGGCTTCAGCGCTTCGTAGTCGCGGTCCCTGGACCGTTTAGGAGATTTTTGCGTAAGGTAGCCCGCGCAGTGGTGTCGTACAGAGAGCACCACCAGTGATTGACTAGTCACTTTTGTAGTCACATGTGACATTTTTGACTTTTTGTACTATCATTTTGCCGATCATAAGGTGTTTTAAACCTATGATCGAAGACGATGTATATATTTTTTGACACACTTCTATCTATATATATCACTATTACCGGCTTATCTTGTTTAACATATGTGATGAAATGTTTTTAAATTTACTTGCATGATTATCGTAAATGTCTGTCCAACATTCGAGAAGCAATTGCATCTGCTAATGTATTCAAAGACCTTGGAATATGTTGATATTCAATGTAATCAAATTCACGTTCCAAGAGACGCACTCTCAAAAACAACCTTAATAACACAGGATTTCTAATGGCATAAACTCTATTAAGCTGTAATACAACAAGTTCAGAATCTAACCTCACTATCAAACGTCGAATTCCAAATGAAATAGATTCGGATAATAATTCAACCACTGCACTGTATTCTGCAATGTTATTCGTTGTTTGACCGAGGCTTACCCCATGCATAGAAACTAACTCGTCAGAGGGCGAATAGATAACCCAAGCTGCGGAAGAGATATTCCGTGTATTACGACAAGCACCATCAGCAAATCCAATGTATGTTTGGAGAGGCGTCGACATCTACAATATCAAGAGTAAAACCAAGATAAGCCAGAATAATGACGAAAAACCACACTTGCTAAGCTAAGCACACTGACTAAACTAACACACTTGCTAGCTAGAAAGAAAATCTAACCTATCTAAAAATTTCTCCATACCCATCATTTTAAGCATAATACCTCTTTAGGTAAAGTCCATTTCTGGGTTTACCCAAAGAGTCCCCATCAAAATCAACTAACTCATAAGCCCCTTTTGCTAGCTTTCGCTTTACAATGTAGGGCCCATGCCACATGGGAACGAATTTTCCGGCACCTAGCTTATCGTTAGCTTGATCATATAATAGTACTAGGTCTCCTTCCGAAAAACTTCGAGGGGTTACATTTTTATCGTACTGAGCTTTCATTCGTTTCGCGTGAGTCTCGATAGCTAAAGTAGCGTCACGTCGAGTCTCATCTAATTTAGCCAAGTATAATAACCGTTTCTCCTCTTCGGAAGTAGCTGGAAGTAATTCGACAGCCATTTGAAGTGATGGGATTTCGCATTCAATAGGTAACACAGCTTCTAAGCCATAAACTAGCTGGAAAGGGGTGAAACCTGTTGAATTTTTCACTGAAGTTCGATATGCCCATAGCGCCGAAAATAACATGTTATGCCAATTCGTTCGATGGATACCAATGATCCGTCGAATCATGATGACTAGAACTTTGTTGATTGACTCAACCAAACCGTTGGCTTGCGGATAATAAGGAGTAGAGCTATCGTGGCGCAAACCAAGCTGGCTTGTAAGCTCAGTCATCATGACGTTTCGAAAATGGCTCCCATGGTCAGTAATGATTGCTTGTGGGACACCAAACCTAGTTATGATATGATTGAATACGAAAACTGCAGCTGTCTTGCCGCTTGCGTCGAATGTAGGCATCGCCTCGGCCCATTTTGTAAAATAATCAACCGCGAGGATGATATACGCATGCCCCCCGGCCGAGTGAGGGTTACAAGTAATAAAGTCAATGCCCCATTTGGCGAATGGACCAGCGGCAATTATAGGGTGGAGAGGAGCAGGTGGAGCGCGCATCTTTCGATCAAACACTTGACAGTTGTGGCATGTTCTGACAGCAAGGATACAATCTTTAAACATAGACGGCCAGAAATAGCCAGCGCGCAACACCTTCTGAGCTGTGGCATACCCAGACATATGACCGCCACATGCTCCAGAGTGACAATCATTCAAAACTCTCTCAGCCTCTTCGTGAGTTAAACAACGTCGAAAAACTAAGTCTGCCCCCCGGCGATAAAGTGTATCTCCAATAATTCTGTATTGCTGGGATCGAAACCGAATTTTTCGACGGTCTTCCTTGGAAGCTTCAGGCCGAAAGGTTTGGGTTTGGAGATAGATGATTATATCCCCATACCACGGATCTAAAGTGCTAATAAGAAACAAAGATTCGTCCGCAATGGACTCCTCTGCCACAGTCTCTGTGTCAGCACTCGGGAAATCACACATCAATTCCGCAAAAACTAAAGATTTCTTAGACTTGGACTTCTCGAACTCCAAGTCGAACTCTTGCAGGATAACAATCCATTTAGAGTACTTGCCCCCTAGCAGTTGTTTTGTCAAAATATAAATCATAGGGTTGCAATCCGAAATAACTGTAGTCTTGCGGAGAAGAATGTAGTGACGAAAACGCTGGACAGCTTGAACGGCTGCCAGGGCCAATTTCTCCACATGCGAATATTTTAACTCAGTGGGATTTAAGGTTCTACTAAGATAATATATCACATGCTCTGCTTTGAATTCATCTTCTTGAACTAACACCATTCCAATGGTGGAATGCGAAGCTGCGAGGTATAAGAAGTAGTCCTGGTTGTAGTTGGGAGGATGCAATAACGGTGCATGGGTCAACGCGTGTTTCAGTGCATCAAAAGATTGTTGGGCAATCTCGTCCCAAAAGAATTGTGCGTTCTGTTTCAACAACCGTGTAAAACCTTTAGTGACCTCGGCGTAGTTTGGGATGAATCGGCGTAAAAAGTTCGCTTTCCCTTGCAAACTTTGGAGTTGGCGCAAACTCGAAGGAGGAGGCAATTTGATGATAGCCTCGACTTTCGAGGGATCGACGCGAATGCCGGCTTTTGAAACAACAAATCCCAGCAATCGACCTGTTTCTATACAGAAAACACACTTGTGGGGATTCAACCGAATTCGATAATGCCTACACCTCATAAAGATTGCTCGTAGGTGGACAAGGTGATCAGCTCGTTGTAAAGAATGAGCAGGCAAATCATCGAGATAGGGTTGCACAATGTGCTTGATGTCATGAAATGCATAAGACATCGCCCGTTGAAAAGTAGCGCCGGCATTCTTAAGCCCAAAAGGTAATTTGCAATAAGCAAATGTCCCCCATGGACAAATGAATGCCGTTTTTGGTTGATCGGCAGGTAGAATATTGATTTGATTATAGCCTGAGAAACCATCCATGAAGGAAAACATCTCACTTCCGGCACAATCATCAATAATTTGATCGATATAAGGCGTAGGATAGTTGTCTTTTGGACAAGCTCGATTGATATCCCTATAGTCGATACAGATTCTTATTGTTCCTTGTTTTTTATTGACGGGAACAATATTCGATACCCAATCCGTTAACGGGATCGGATAAATGAAACCTGCTTTCAACAGCTTTTCGACTTCTGCTTTAATCGCAGCCGCTTTTCGAGGGTGAATCTGACGCAACCGTTGCCGAATGGGTTTAGCATCCGGGTAGGTTTTGATTTCATGAACAACAATGGCAGGATCAATTCCCGGCATTTCCTCGTAAGACCAGGCAAACACGTCGCGGAATTCTTGGAATAGGGCCTTGTAAGTTTGGATTTCTTCTTCAGTACATGCGGCACCTATATGAATGTTCTCCTCGATTCCGGGCTTCACTGAAATATCAATGGGAATAGTACGAGAAATATTCCCTAAATTCAGCTCTGAATCAGAATGTTTCGTTGGATCCTGAGCGTCTTTGACATATTCAGCGGTAAAGATAGATGAAAAATCATTTTCAAATGCATCATCCTTAGGTAAAAACGAAGATCTGTGATGGAGATCTTCCCATGGTAGATCATCTACACTTAGGATTTCGCGAAGTTGTTCGTCAGATGACACTTCTTCGGGAAACGTTATCCGTTCTAAGGGTGAGGTGAAAAGTGACTCTTCACTGACCACATTCATTTGGTCGGTTGAATGAAAGTCGGTAAAAGACATAAGAGCTTCATAAGCAATCTCATACGGACTCAACGGCATAACATCACCGAGTGAGTCTAGCTCAGAGTCAGAGGGAACATACCAAGGATCATCATAAATAATGTTTTCTGACGTGATCATATGAATTGTTGCAAACGAAGGGTCTGCATTGAGTGGAGGGAGAGGAAAAGTTCCCAGTAAACCGGAATCCTTAACTAAACCTACACCAATGTCCCTATAAGGGATTGTCGTTTTACCAACATGCTGGATAGTTTCTAAAGAGGTTGGGTCGGATGAAAAGTATGTCAGCTGATCAATAGTCACGATCTTACCGTTATGTGGAAACTTAATGACTCTGAAGACCGATGAAACGACCGCTGTCATAGCATATGACCAACTTCGACCCAAAAGAAGGTTGTAGTCTAGAGGGGCATCAACCACTTCCACATCCAGACTAACGGTTTTACCTTCGACCCCTATAGGCAATTCTTGTAGAATACCAAACGGACGGAACCCACGGCCATCAAAGGCCTTAAGGATGGTGGGGGATTGGTTCAACGAAGGAGAACCAAGCGATCTCCAACATTGAATCGACATAATACACGTAGAAGCTCCCTCATCAATCACAGTCCGATGAATAGGCCTGTTTTTGACTATCACTGGAATTTGGAAAGCCATTTGATGGGGGAGACGCGGTGTACTACTTTCTAGATCAAAGATCATTAGGTTCGGGTCCTGAACATCGACAGCTCCAATAGCCGACAAAAGCAATTTTCGTTGCGCTGGACATGATTGCAGCACTTCGAGTGCCGACATTGCTGAAGGTGAAACAGCTAAGTCTTCAACAATGTTGTAATTCTGGGCTGCTCTCGCATGTGGATTGAAAGCAGACCTTCGAAGTACACCCTTGGCGGGCGGCTTAATCACTAAGTCTGGGTTAGGTTTTTCGATCTGTAGTGGATCGGAACCAGGAGCTGAGGTTGATGGGTTAGAGTGAGAAGATTCTGCTTCCTTACCATCAACAGGAGCCTTACTACCATAATCTTGCGATCGAGTCGCAATCCTGACATGAGACATCATCAAAATGGGTTCTTCACTGGCATTCGAAGAAGAACCTATCATCTTATTCTCCTGCTCTGGAAATGGATTTTTTAACACAGCAGGAGTGGGAGAACCTTTGACTATTTTCACTACCTCGGCCCGATGAGGGCAGTCTCTCGTAAAATGATCTTCTTCACAAATAAGACAAGGATATCGAGGTTTGCGTTTTTCGTCATTGGTTTCCGACTTTTCCGTTTTCTCCTTTGGAGCCTTGTCTGCTTTAGCCTTCTTCTTTCCTTTCTTCTTTCCACCGTTTTTGGATTTGGCCGTAGATGACTCTACAGCGTGAATGTCGGCGGTAAGTTCAGGAGGAGAAGACTCTCCTGTCGGAGAATCAGGCAAAGTGATAATTGGAGTATTGGAGGCCTTGGAAGACTTCTTCTTACTCTTCGTAGTCACGATACCGATCATACCATCAGCGGCATGAGATCCCGAAGGAGCAGCAGCGATTTGGTTTGACTTTGGAAGATCCGGAATTTTCTCGTGTAACGTACCCGACTGAGTGTAAACTAAGTCAAGGTATTGTGCCTGAGCAATGACTTGCTCCTCAGTAACTACTCCGGCCTTAGCTACATCTTCAGTAATTCTTGGTAATAATGATTTGACAAACCATTCAGCTAAGATTTGGTCCGGGATAAAAACTTTCACTAATCTTCTTCGACGTCTCCACTCATGGATGTGATCAGAAATGTACGTGGATGTCGATTGTTTTAGCGAAGTTAATAATTCTGTACCATTATCGTATCTGACTGGTAACTGAAAATGAGTTAAGAACGAGGTAGCTAACTGGCTAAAGTTGTAAAAAGAGGCCCGTGGTAACTCAATGTACCACTTGGCTGCGAGACCAATGAGTGTACGCTGGAAAAGACGTAAGCGGATGGAATCATCTGAGATGGAATTTGATGCACACCAGAGGTGGTAAGTCATCACGTGATTAGACGGATCCTCTCCAGACTTACCTTCGAACTTGGGTATATCGCTGGGCAACTTATTTGGCATTGGCGGCCAGAACTGAAGATATTGAATTGGATCGTTCGTTAGGCGCGTCAAGTCGGGTAAATCTAAAGTCGCAATAAACGGTAACTGCCGGTTAGGATCTCTAAAACTCTGAGTCACAATACCAGCCCCAGGAGGAGGATATCCAGGATAACTAGGAACAGGAGTCGCATTGGGGATATTATATCCTCCTGGAAAACCAGGATTAACCGGACCGTACTGGGGTTGCTGAGGTGGTTGATAAGTGTACCCAGGATACGGTTGATACTGGTAAACCGGTTGTTGGGCAGCTTGCCCAGGTTGATACTGTCCCTGGTACGGAGGTTGAACAAATTGAGGTTGAGTAGTAACAACCGTACTTGTACCAGGTTGGCCTGCAGGCATCTGGACTGTGGTTTGAACCGTGGGTCCAGACAACGGTACAGATGTCTGAGGAGTGGTTACAGGGACAGTAGAAACCGGAGCTGCCGATACTCCAGAAGTAAGCATGGTAGATGAAGCGGTAGTTGCTGCAGCCGTGTGAGGTGGAGTACCAGGTGCAATTGGCGGCTGAGTAACTACAGAAGTTACAGGGGTCTGAACACTTGACTGGACAGGTTGCGGTTGCTGGGGTGGACCAGGAACTGCAGGTTGTCCTGCTTGAGGTACCGACTGTATACTTGGTTGCGACATCTGTTGACCCTGTGACGGATCCCATGTTAACATTCCAGGGTATTGACTCGTAACAGGTTGAGGATACTGAGATCCATAGCCGTATTGAGGATAGGGTTGATAACTGTAAGGTGCAGTCCCATATGATTGCCCTTGAGGTGGTTGATAACCTTGACCAGGGTATTGACCCGTAGGTTGATAACCTTGAGGTAAATACGAATACTGGGGTTGACCTTGACCTTGAGGTTGGTATCCTTGAGGTTGATACCCTTGGGGTTGATACCCTTGGGGTTGCCATCCTTGAGGTTGCCATCCTTGAGGTTGATACTGATACTGAGGTTGACTTTGGGGTACATATTGAGGCTGGGGTTGATACCCTTGGGGTTGATACCCTTGAGGTTGCCCCCCAGTCACGAATGAAGTACCTTGAGGTTGCCCCCCAGGCATTAACGAAGGTTGCCCCCCAGGCGGTAATTGGCCACCTTGAGGTTGGTTAATGGGAGTTGAACCTGACATCATATAAACTTCACCTATACTCAATGGTACATTACCACTGTTTCCAACTAATAACCCATGATCAATGGGTTGAGGAGATGCTCCCGCAAAGGTACCAGAAAGTGATTGATACCCAGTAGGAACAGAAGGACCGCCATGTAAAAATGATTCAGGACTTTGTGAAAACACAGATGACTGACCAGACATATTTACAGGAGAATGAATTCCTCTAGGTGGAACCGGAGTACGAGGTGTAGAAAAACCTACTGAGTTGTCTAAAAAATTGGTTAATGCAAGGTACCAAGATTCACTTCTAGGAGGACTGTAAAAGATGGATTCACGCTCCCTTAGATCAAGGGTAATTAGATCTTCAGAATCAGAAACGCCTATTTCTTCCTCTGGAACAAGTTCTTCTATAGCAATTAATCCAACAGGAAGATTTTCGGTGATAATTCTTTCTATTCTTGGTGAATCAGGAACACTAGGAGTTGGAGTAACAGGTTCTGAAATTTCAGGTTCTTCGCCTGTTTCACTGGCAGATGAAAAACTACCAGCAAGCTCGGAAACTGTAACAGCTTCGGGATTGTAACCTGTTTCTAAACTTTGGTAATCTGGATGGACTACCAAGGAAGATTCTCCTTCTTCAGGTGATCCTACTCTACTGCCACTAGGAGGAGTTACAAGGACCTTTAACCCTTCTAAATGACCCGGAATGTCTTCAGGAGATTCACCCCGCGATTTACGGAGTTTTCTTAACAAATCTATTCCGGTAACAATCTCAGGAGACTTGCCCCGAAGTCTACGGGACTGTCTCGGTAATTCCGCCACAATTAAAGATTTTAACTACAACACACGAAAACAAAGTAAAAAATTTCAAATCAAACCACCTAAAGTCTTCTAAAGAACCAATCAAATTTGAAGCACACGCCTAAATAATCTAGAGCGTCAAACCACACACAAACAGTAGTCTTCCGGACCAAAAGCGCTAGTTGGTGATTAGGCCCAACCTCGCAGGATTCAGTACAGAAATAGTGGGTGGAACAGTTACCCCGGCAACCTGCTTAATGAATAGACTGGACCAAGTTCCTCCACTTTAACCGTCTCGAAGTGAAGCGAACCCCCCAGAAAATCCAAGTGAGTATAACCGACGTCTGCTCCAGGTACAGTGGGACCTTCCCTCCACCGTCACCTTGGGTAGAATCCTAGATATTATGGCCACTAAGGTTACCAATCACAACAATTACACCTGGGGGAACAGTCTAAACTCCGACAGCACGCAAGGGCAGAGTAGCAAGCTCCAATCCCCTTACCGGCTCCTTGACAACAATCCAAGGTTTACCGATAAGTGACCCCTGGCTCCTCGACAATGGTTAATCCGAGGTTTACCGTTTGTAATACGTACTGCCTGGCGTCGTTCCCAACGAGGGAGGAATGATCCCCTCACTGGTTCGGACACGAGCTCGTGCTTCTCCTTTAAGAGGAGCTTTCCCAGAATGTAACTGAAACAATTGGATTTGTTCTACTCAAGATAGACTATCTGTTTGGTTTTGTAGTCTTGGAGAGTTAAGTACTCACCTACTCCAAGACCCTAGCCTAAGCTATGTTGGTGCTTCAGAGCCCTAGAAAAATAAAGATTACTAGATTGATTTTAATTTAAGCGTTACTTTTAAGGTTGTTTCTTAAGTCAAAAGGTGATGGAAGTGAAACTAGTGGTGTGTTGACTCGACTCGAAACCACTACAAAATGCACCTAGAATGATTTATCCACTACTTTACTTTTTCGATGAATTGCTTAACTAAAAAGTTGAGAGAATGCAATCTTTATAAAAGCAACTTCTTAATTGAAGACAATCAAAGAAACAATTCGTTTTTCTTTTCCAAGCATAAAAACATAACTTCTCTTTACATGCACGAAAAAACTCTTTTCTTCTTTTGAAAACAAAAAGCTACTTGAAACAAGACTTTTTAAGAAGATGTTTTTGTATTTTTCTTTTAATAAAGCAAGTAAATCTAATGTAACCAAAAAATCAATCTTAACAACTCTTAAAATCTATGAAAATGCACTCATAAGCAAACTAAAGGCAAATTTACTCTAAGCAATCTTAACGAGGCCAAAACTAACAATGATTATTTCTAAGGTGTTTTACTTGATCACAATCAAATCAAGGACTAGCTTATTGCAGAATCAAAAACTAGCCAAAACAAAACTCTAATCTTTTTGTTCTTTTTGTAAAATGGAAATCAATACTTTATAAACAAGTAATTCGAAATTTGACCCAAAACAACTCAAATGGCAAGTTGCTCACAAAAGGAGACTTTACGACAGGCCCGACTTCTAAGAAGGTTGACTAACCAGAGAGATCTAAGGCTGGACAACTTTCTACTATCAAAGTCACTACAAAGCCTTTCCAAAAATCAAACCCTAGGTCTAAACTTCGTTGAAAACCACTAAAACACTCAAAGCTCACAAAACAAGTCAGGTGAAAATTCTTGACAGGGTACTAAAGGATCTGGGCAGAAAACACTAAGGAAAAACAAAATCTAAAAGCAATTTAAAGCAAAAATGGAATTTTCTTAAGTTTTACAGGAAGACGCAGGCAACCCGTTGTCACAGGTGCGGCCCCGCTCTGTGCAGACGGCAACAGCGCGTCCAAAGACGCACTGTGCAGTACTCAGAGACTGCGTCCTTCTGGAAAATGAAGAAAAACCAAATCTAACTAAATCTAAAGCTAAGCCACCCAAATACTAATTCTCACAGTCAAAAACCAGAAAATAAAAATGATTTTCTCAAAGCAAAGTTCATATAAAGGAAAAGACTCTCTCATTAATGGATTCCCCAGCGGAGTCGCCAATTTGTCACACGGAATCTGTCAAGGGTGCGGACACGACTGACCTTCCTAGAAGTCTAAGACATTCTAATGACAAACAAGACAAAATGGAGTGATCTTTCTCTAAATACACCTTTTACAACATGAAAACTACAAGTGTTTAGGCTTACCTTATTCCAAAACGCTGTTGTTGAAGTCCGTTCTCGACGATCCGGATGAGCTCCTCCTTCAAGTCAATTCCTGCAACCACAAACAATCAAACAATTACCAAGCACTTGCATTTCATATAATAAAACATATATTCAACATGCAGACCAAGGAACACATGAAATAACTCATTAACACAAGCTATTGAGAAAAATAAACCAGTTTGTATTAATAACAAAACAAAGAAACTCTTACAACCTGGCCTTGGTGTTGTGCAAGTTCCTCCCAGGGTCCATCAAGGTTTTCCTCTACTTTGACAAAGCTCACCCTCTCCCAAGTAGAATCAAGTGAAGACAATCTCTCCTCACAAAGGCTCTAATGGAAGACCTAAATCCTGCAGCATTTACCCAAAGAAAATGTATAGCTCCAACCTCTTCTCCTTCTGGCTCAATGCCTTTATTTATAGTGCTGTAAAGAGGTTATTCAGGTCCACTATCAATGGGATCATCCCCCTCTATGGGTGGGATAGCTCCCTTATTGATGGGATAAGTTCCCCCTTAATAGAGATACATGAACCAACTGGAGGCGCATCCATTTCATCAAACCGACCTCTAGAATGTTCCAGAAGTAACCACAAGTAACTTTTTCAAGATAAAACTCGCGCATTTTGCCTTTTACAGAGGGACGCACCTGTCCCTTAACATACAGAGCGTCCGTGGACGCAGATTTTGTGAACATGGTCAGCGTCCCCGCAGGTAAGGCTACAGAGAACCTGCGACCCCAGAGATAAACATAGTTTTTACAAGACTTTCTCTCTTCTTTGAGTTTGAGATGGATAACAGAGGCATGAGACTTGCCTAAGAGGGTAGCATGACTGTTGATTTGAGCCATACTAACTGTAAGTAGTCAAGGTGACATTTTTTAGTGTAACACATTGTTGATAAGCCTGGTAAGGAAAATGTTGTTGCTGACTTTTTGTCTAGAATAAATTTGCCTATAGGTGAAGAAGGAATGGTGGATGATCAGATGCCAGATGAACACCTATTCTTTATCTCAGTACTCTCTCCATGGTTTGCTGATATAGAGAATTACTTGGTTTCAGCACAGTTCCCGCCACACTTGTCCCCAAAAGAGAAGAGCAAGATCGTGAGGAAAAGTGCCCCTTTCACTTGGATTAGGGGCAATCTCTTCAAACTTGGCCCAGATTAGGTTTTGAAAAGATGTGTCAGGGAGGAGGAAGTTTTTGACATTCTCCTGACTTGTCATGATGGGTCCTTTGGAGGCCATTTTTCAACAAAGATGACTGCCTTCAAAATTCTACAAATAGGTTACTATTGGCCCACTCTTCATTAAGATGTGAGGAGATATATCAGCCAATGTGATTGGTGTCAAAGGATGGGGAAACCTACTCCAAAGGATGAGATGCCCTTGCAGCCTCGAGTGACTTTTGAGCCATTTGAGAAGTGGGGCATGGACTTTGTGGGTCCTATCAACCCTACTTCAAACTATAAACAATACATCATTGTGTGCACCGATTATCTGACAAAATGGATAGAGACAAAGGCAATCAAGGTAGCAACCGAAGAAAAAGTAGTTGAGTTTTTAAGAGAGAACATATTCTATAAGTTCAGGTATCCAAGAGAACTAGTTACAGATCAAAGCAGTCAGTTCACCTCTAATCTGATTGAAGACTTGCTCATCCATCATAAAATCAAGCACATGACTTCCAACCCCTACCATCCACAAGCCAATGGACAGGTGGAAGTCACCAACAGAGATTTCGAGGAATTTTGACCAAGGTAGTGAGTAGCAGCAGGAAAGATTAGGTAAATCGATTGGTTAAGGCCACCTGGGCCTACAACACCACATGGAAGACCACCACAAGGTTCACACCCTATGATCTGGTCTATGGAAAGAAGGCTCTATTGTCAATAGAATTGGAATACAATACACTAAGGATGGCAGCACAGCTAGACCTAGATCTCAGTCATGCACAACGGGAAAGGTTACTCCCGCTTAATGGATTGGATGAACAGAGATTGTAGGCCCTTCTCCACACAAAAGTAATCTAGCTGGAGAGGAAGATATGGCACGACAGAAGCATCAAGGAGAAACAATTCCAAGAAGGATATTAGGCATTGATGTATGACTCGAGGTATAAAGATTTCAAGGGCAAGCTAAGAACGATATGGCTAGGACCATACATTATATAAAACGACAATAAAAATGGCTCAGTTCTAATCAGGACTATTGATGAGGAAGCCATCCCCATGCTTGTCAACGGGCATAGGTTGAAAATCTACAAGAAGCCCCTCTCCAAGCAAGAATTCATTGAAAAGCTGAGTAAAACAGTGTTGGTAATGGAGCAACCTCTACCTCCACTTCATCCAATCATATATATATATATATATATATATATATATATATATATATATATATATATATGTATGTATATAAGGACTCCAGTGAAAAACTCTATGAGGCACTTGAGTCCCATCCAAGGGCTGAAAACCTCTCTTGAGGTAGCCCATAGATAAATAAAATAAAAAAATAAAAATAAATAAAAATTAGGAGAATAAAGATCCCTGGGTGAAAACCTCTCCTAGAGGTGCCCAGGGAAGGCAGATAGGGTGAAAACCTCCTGGAGGTGCCCTAGCTATCTCTTATTAAAAAAAAAAAAAAAATAACTTCCTTTGAGTGCATTGCAGGTTGCAGGAGGAACACAGAGGAAAAGGGGACATGCCACAATCCTATTACATCTCTTCTAAGCCCTCTTCCATCGTTTCTGTCTTTTTCCATCCCCTGGTATTGCTTTTTATGAAATCTGTGCATCCTACACGAAGCACTATGTGTTCTACAGGAGGCTTGGTGGGCTTCAGTATTGTAGCAATACTGCTACAACTCCTGGAGCTTCCTTCTCTAATTTTATCAACCCGGTAGTTTGTAACAAACTTGGAAGCGACGATGCTGTATGCACAAGTACTAGCTCTTGTCGCAGCTGTCACTTGGTCAGTTGGCACAAGTCCGCTAGGGCTCAAGCCAACTTCTATATGTTCTCAGAAGAAGCTTTCTAAATGATGAACGAAGGCTATCTCAAAGGAAATTAACCTACTTTGCAAGAATGAACTGAAAGCCAACAAAGCATGGAAACCCTAGTAAACCCTAATCTGACTAGCTTAATCCTTATAATGCAATGATGGGAATGCAACTCCTAACAATGATGCCATTACTTCTAGTGAGATGAGATGCATGAATTTAAACTACTTCCATTGAAGAGAACACGTTTTTGTATTTTTGCTCAAGTGGGTGGAGTTATTATGATTGTGCTTCTTACTGGGTCTTGACTGTGCAGGGGTAGTTCAAGGGGAGGAAGGCTTGGGAAAGGTTAGGAGGACTTTGAGAGGTTCCAGGGGATCTCTAACATCATTCCACAGAAGTTCACAACGTTCAGGTGCTTGGCAGCCGTGTTTGCAGGCTTCTACTGGATGTCTGCAGGGGATCCTATAGGAAGCTCGGGATTTCTACAGGAAGTCTGCTAACTTCTACAGGATGTTCTGCAGTCGGAGTTTTGGGTGATGGAGGAGTGAAGGAGTTGTATGGGTGGATAGGTAAGATGAAAGGGGAGCTTGAGATGGCCTATGGACAGAGAGATGAGATGGGGAAGGTGTGTGTAAAGCTGGTTGGTCTAGAGGAGGGTAGTAGTAGTGGAAGGTCAAGAAGATTGAGCAACGTGGACAGTAGAAGGGTTGGAAGGAAAATGAGTTGAACAGAGGATGAGTAGGTGGCTTAGGCACGGTTTAGAAGGATAAGAACATGATGAAGTGGTGCTGCGCAGTGTAAATGAAACAAATCACCCTTATCTTGCATGTAATACGAAAGTTCACCAACCTATTCTAACTGTTTTATTAGGAATCAAAGAACAGGAATGTAAGTTGAAGGGAAACCGTGCATGATGCTGAACCAAAGAGTCATTACTCAAGATATAATCGTATGGACAATTCTTCAACCGAAAACATTACATCAATACTTGCATGCATATGTTAAAACAGTGTTTTTGGCAGTTGGCACGGTCTACACTTCCTGTCCCCAAACAGAGGTGAAAGTGAGCATGCATTCAACCTTTTATGAACTCAACGTAACTTCAATCTCCCTACGCTAATTTTGAACTACTGAAACAACTGCATTCATGAAACTAACCTACATAACCAAACCAAAACAGTCAACTTAGCAAACTGTGTTTTCCAAGTGCATGTAAAGGAAAGAAATGCAATGATAAAAGAAAGACAAGTAACAATACAAATAAAAGGAGGTCTATTGCTCTCAGGTTGGGCCCTAACCTGAGAGCTATAGCTCCTCTAAGAACTCAGAATTGAATCCAAATCTGCCTTCCTTTTATTAAAAGATCATAATCATGAGTCTAACAACATGCCAAAATTGGCTTACAAAGAGCAAAAACAGAGCTACAGCTCGTGATTCAAAATCTAAAACAAAGGTTCAAGAGTATTTATCGAAGGCTACAACCTCAATATTTATACATGATGAGGGCCAAGCTGGCCTCCTCAATTAGTGGGGCTTGGCTGTCCAACTAAAAGTAAATTGCTGTTCCTATAGAATCCGTTGGCTGCCTTCTAGCTCGGTGGTGATAGCTGTTGGAGCTCGGAGTTGGGGTGGAGAT
The DNA here is from genome assembly GCA_031772625.1 of Pinus tabuliformis. Taxonomy (NCBI): domain Eukaryota; kingdom Viridiplantae; phylum Streptophyta; class Pinopsida; order Pinales; family Pinaceae; genus Pinus; species Pinus tabuliformis. The sequence continues at coordinate 1,668,157,960 of CM062818.1, forward strand.
CACGAGGAAGGTCATTCAAGGCTGTGGACAACCTCCCTGTAAACCCGCAATGCCACCTTGGTTGTCTCCTTGTCTTCATTTGCGTGGTCTTTGCTCCATTTAATGTCAAAAAACCTGAAATCATCATGTATTAGCTGCATAGGCATAATGACTGCCCTTCTTCCTACAAATAACACGAATATACTAAGAAATGATGCATAAGTGATCAAAAATGAAGGGTTGAGCAAGGTAAGTAGGCCAAATGAGCCCAAATTGTTACCAAAAATTGGGGCTCATCATCACCCCCCAGCTAAAATATTTGCTCATCCTTGAGCAACTAATCCAACTCTTCATCCTTCATTGCCTTTACTGCTACCCTTACATCCCAAGCCTCTGTAGTAGTGTCCTCCTTGCTGATATGAAACCCAGCCCTTCTGTTTACCTCTTCCCACTGTTCATTATCATCTGTCTCTGTGCTGCCTTCCATCAATCCTAGCAGCAGTGGTGGGCTGAGTTTAAGGCCAATCCAGCTGGCCTGGAGGTTTTGCATGGATTTCTTATAGAGGGCTACCCGTACCAGAGCTTCCCTCATCCGAGTTGGGGTATGGTACTCTCGGATTTTCAGACTGTGTGCCAATGTATTCCATCTGCGTGTGCATGCTTGGACAGCGTTGTCTCCTAACAGTCTCTCCATGTCCTCAAAATGAGCTATGGCTTGGGCCTGTTGATCCATATATCTTAATGAAGCTTGAGGGTCAGTGGACAAATCTTGGTGTGCCAAGATTAGTGCAACTGGATCTCCTGGTTTTGGTCTGATGAGCAATGGCTCGTTCAGCTCTCGGTTCATGATTGCTTTGGCTTCTGCTGCTCTTTTGTCCTCATGGTTCAGCCATGAGGCAAATGCCATTAATTGCATATCTCCCAAGGCCGTATTGGGATCCCATGAAACTACATTAGGCAGGGCCAGATTATGGAGGTAGAACTCCGCTAATTTGGCCCTATCCTCTGATGAGCTAGTACTGCAAACTTCAGTGAATTACTGCGGGTCTTGGAGCTGAGAGATACCTCTTTGCGCCAAGGTATTGATTTGGAATTGCAGCCATTGTTCTTTCAATTACAAGCCATAGGATTTGGCCGGCTGCCTGCATTGGATAGCATCCATGGCCCAGCTGGCCATGCAGGCCAATTGTGCTTCTTTCTGCTGCAGCTGTTCTCTGAGAGCTTGCACCTCAATTTGTGCTTGCTGTTCTGCTTCCTGTAGAAGTGTGGTTGGCTCCCCAAGACCGGTGTTCAATTCCTTTTTGCCTTGTTGTTCCTCTGTGGTGTCCTTGGAGGATGTACCTATCCCTACCCTCAGCTCCTGTAGCTGCAATCTCAGCTTCTGGTTTTCTTCCTGTAGGAACGCGCGTTGGCAATTTTCCACGTGTTTGGCCATGGAAAATTCACTTCTGGCCTCCTTGAGCTGCTCCTGTAAGGGACCTATGTCCGCCACACCCTTTGACTTGGCTATTTTCATCCACGTGTGTGTACGGACTCTTTCTTCCTCTAATGCAAAAAACAGTGGCACAGTAAATTTCTAAGGTATAATTTTGCCAGCCTCTAAAAAGTTGTAATATGAACTCAGACTTGGCTGAGGGATGGGCTCTGGTATATGCTCTTTCTCCACTTCCTTTGGTGGCTCTACTTCACCCTCCCTTGGTGGTGATAAGGGTGCTTCTCCTTCCATTCTCTCAGTTTCTTTAAGCCTGGCTAAGGTTTCCTGTAGAGCATCTTCAGCATCCTGTAGCCGAGCTTTTTCAGTCAATTGGTCTAACTTTTCTTGCCACGTAGTTTTCTTCGGACTCCCCCTCTCATAGGTGACTGATATCCTCGAGGGGGACCTTTCCTTGGGCGAAGTAGGGGTATCTTCAATGATGATCGGGCTGCTGGACGGAGGCTGTGGCTTGCCCGTCTTTATTCTCACACTTCTTCGAGCTTTAAAGTATAGAGGGGTCTCCCTCTTTCTCTTCTCCTTTGGCTTAGGAGGTGTGTTGAGGGCGGCCAGCACAGCTGCTGCCTCCCTTTCACGAATGTCAGCTTTCTTCTCCTTGGGTTTCACTTTTTCAGGGCTTCCTGTAGAAGACCCTGTTTTAGTCGATTTCGGGCTTCTTGTAGAAGACCCTTTTCAGTTAATTTCGGGCTTCCTGTAGAAGCCGGTTTTGGCTTTCCTGTAGAAACAGGTGTCATCGCCTTGGTTTGCTTTGCTGCATGAGTTTTGCTTTTTGACTTGGTTGCGGTCGTTGTCGAGGCACTCTTGCTGATGTGGACCTTCCCAGCCTTGTCCACTCTGCCTTGCAACCTTTTCTCTCTTGCTGTCAAGATGGGTGTGTCCTCTTTCTCTTTGTCACCCTTTTTCTCTTGTTTCTTCTCTTACTTTTTCTTCTGCTCTGTGGTCGGGGTCTTTTGGCATTTTTCTTTCTTCACTGTGGGCACTGACTCTTTCTCCTCACTGCTAGATGAACCGAGCTCTTCGGTCAGCATCTTTATATCCCCATCCTTTGTCAAATTTCTGAAGGCTTTCCATGAGAGAGGAACCTTGTATGTGTGGAGCGCATCCTCCACGAGGAGTTTGATCAGTCCATGGTGGGCTACCTGGTCTGGTGTGCCTTCTTTCAACTTGGTTGCACACTCAATCAGAGACTGTAGTAGAAAGTAGGGGAGACTAAGCTTGTTTTCTACAAGTAGATCCATCTGGTGTCGTAATTCAGTGAGTAACCGAAAATGATACCCATATACAATGCTAAAAGGGCCTTCGCAGGTGATGTACTTCATGATTTGCAGGCTAACTTCATTCCACGGTGGCAGTAAACTGGTTCTACGAACCCCATTTTTGTCTTCTGAGAATTCTTCCTCTGGCGGAAAGAATTCTTTCTTAGCTTGTTGGCCCAATTTCCTTTCTTCTTTATCCCATGGTAATCCCATTTGGAGCTCCGTAACTCAGCTGATGAATTGTGGGGTGAGTTTGAGGCTTAAACCCCTGAAGTTAACGGTGGCCAACGTTTTAGATTTCGGCCTCAGAGCTTGCAAAAACTCTTCTGCCACTTCGTCATCATAGCCCTGCAATTTGTCACAGAAGGATATCCATTGCGCTCGTGTGAAGAGCTCCACCACCTCAAGATTTTCTCTTAACTTCGTTGAATCAGTGGATTCCCTTCTAATGAACCCACCCGGCATGGTGAAAAACTGCTGCATTAGCTAGAGGTGGCAAATGCGGAAGAAATTTGGTCTACTGGGACAGAGCGTAGGATTACGCCTCTGTCAGGCACATAATTCACAAAGCTTATCCCCTGAGAACCTTAACACAGCTAATTACACTGACATCCTGTAGGACGATAGTTCATGCATGGCAGACAACATTTGCAACAATTTTCTACGACCAGACTGTAGACGACGATTCTGCCACCTTCAAAAACCAATTACACGGAGAGTTCAGGCTTACCTTTTTAATCTGCCACCTTTTGACGTGAGGAACCCGACTTCCTGTAGAAATAGCTTTCCTGTAGGAGCAGCGCACGATTTCCGGGGGAATACTACAGTGGGTCTGCGCTATTGGTGTTGCTTCACAGGCGTTCTGATGGCCAAAGACTCGGAGTATCGAGCTGCAGAGGGATCCGGATGATCACTCGAGTCTCAAACGGTGGATGATAAATGCATGGGGTGGCAATCTAGCCGATTAGATTTGAATCGATGGAATCCGTGGCGCGGGGTGAGCTGTCCCTGTCGGACCGTTGGACGACGTCATCCCATCATTTGCCTGCAAGTTCCCTTACTGCCGCATCATTCCCCGCAGATCCGTCGCCGTCTCTTCTGTTAAACTCATTTTTTTTTTTACGGGATTGCTCTCACGTGTGTACTGCCCATTTCTTTTGCCACGACCGCCACCCAAACATCCGACTAGACCATTAACTGATCGACGTGGCTAGTCGAATGGCCATACAACCGCTCAACCCATTCACTTCACACTTGCAAACATTTTCAAAGTAAAATTCATGCAATTCAACGGAAGAAAGGGTCGAGACACTTACCTGTGCGGCTGCAACGCGATTTTTCGGTTCTTGGACGATGATGAGTGGATTTATTTGCTGCTGGTGGATTTGCACAGGCCCGGAGATTCATATTCACAGGCCACTGACGATGGATTTGATGCTTCGGTTGCATGCACCCGCGTTTTCATTGTATATGGCAAGCGCTGCGAATGGTGTGCACTCTAGCGGGCTTAACTGTTACGGGACTCCTGCAGGATGTCCTGTAACAATTTTTTCCTCCTCGGGTGCATGCTGCACGATGAAGGCAATGGCCCCACGATCACGCTCACAGGGCTCATGGATGGCTGGGATGGATATGGTATGACATCTCAGCGTTTTTTTCATCTTAAACATTGCTTTCTCTTGATAACTCAATGATCTGCTTTGATGGTGCAGGTAACTTCATTGCATGTTGACAGGGATGGTAGAAAGAGGTGACAACAGTGTATAAGGGTGACAACAGTAGCTTGCATGCGTTCAAACCGATCCTTGGTCGTTAGATCTCCTCATAAAATGAATTCTGGGCTGTCCCGAACTTCTACAGGAAGTTTCCTGTAGAAATACAGAACTTCCTGTAGAAAGTCTGCACCTTCCTGTAGAAAGTCTGCATCTTCCTGTAGAAGACTCAAGCCATAATGAAATTGTGCACATACCTTGGAGAAAATGAGTATTCTTGGAGGAGGTGCTGGTGAGGTCTCCTGGCAGCATGATAAGGATCTTTTGCTTTGCGTTAAAAGATCTCCTCTCCTTCATAAAACACCTGCAACCTGCATGCATTTTCACATTATAAACTTGTTGTCCTCGTTTTTTTTTTTCTTTTGCTTATTGTTTTTTTTTCTCCTTTTTTTAAAGATAACAGGGGCGCCTCAATGAGGTTTTCACCCTTGCCATCTGCCTTAAGCGCCTCAGAGAGGTTTTCACTCAAGGATCTTTTTTTTAAATCTCTCTTCTTCTTTTTTCTTTTTTTTTTGAAAGACAATAGAGGCGCCTCAATGAGGTTTTCACCCCTACCACCTGCCTTGGGAGCCTCAGAAAGGTTTTCACCCAAGGATCTTTATTATTATTATTATTATTTTTTAGATATTTCAGGGTATGCCCAAAGCAGAGGCAGAACCCTTCTCTATGACCAACACTGATTTCTCCATAGTTTTGATGAACTCTTGTCTTGAGAGAGGTTTCCTGTAGATCTTGAATCGATGCCCATTGACAAGCATGGGGATGGCTTCCTCATCAATGGTTTGAATAAGAACAGATCCATTGTCATGGCATTTTTCCACTGCATATGGTCCTAGCCATCTGGTTCTCAGCTTCCCCTTGAAATCTTTGTACCTGGAGTCATACAACAAGGCCCAATCTCCCGGCTGGAATTGCTTGTCATGGAGGTGTTGGTCATGCCACACCTTTCTCTGAAGTTGAACCACTTCTGAGTGAAGGAGGGCCTGCATCCGGTGCTCGTCCAGTCCATTTAGCTGCAATAACCTTTCTTGTTGTGCATGGATGAGATCTAGGTCCAGCTGAGCTGCCATCCTCAAAGTGTTGTATTCAAATTCAATGGACAACAAAGCTTTCTTCCCATAGATCAGCTCATAAGGTGTGAAGCCAGTGGTGGTCTTCCAGGTGGTGTTGTAAGCCCATGTGGCCTCAACCAGGCGATCTGCCCAATCTTTCCTACTGCTGCTCACCACCTTAGTCAAAATCCCTTCCAATGCTCTGTTGGTGACTTCCACTTGCCCATTTTCCTGTGGATGATAGGGGGTGGAAGTCCTATGCTTGATTTTGTGGTGAGCTAGCAGGTCTTCAATCAAGTTGGATGTGAACTGGCTCCCTTGATCGGTGACCAGCGCTCTTGGGTAGCCAAATTTGTAGAAGATGTTCTCCCTTAAGAACTCAGCCACCTTTTCTTCTGTTGCTGCCTTGATTGCTTTAGTCTCTGCCCACTTTGTCAGGTAGTCAGTGCACACAATGATGTAAGACCTTTACCTCGAAGGAGGGTTGATTGGACCCACAAAATCCATACCCCACTTCTCAAATGGCTCAAGAGTCACTTGAGGTTGGAGAGGCATCTCATTCCTTAGAGTCGGTTTCCCCATTCTTTAGCATCGGTCACATTGGCTGATATATCTTCTGACATCTTGATGAAGTGTGGGCCAATAGTAGCCTGCCTGCAGGATTTTGAAGGAAGTCCTCTTTGCTGCAAAATGTTCTCCACAAGGCCCATCATGACAGGTGAGGAGGATATCAAAGACTTCCTCCTCCCTTACACAACGCCTTAAGATCTGATCAGGGCCAAGCTTGAACAGATTGCCCCCGATCCAAGTAAATGAGGCACTTTTTCTGATGATTCTGCTCTTCTCTCTTGAAGATAGGTGCGGCGGGAACTGTGCTGAAACAAGGTAGTTTTCTATATCAGCTGTTGGATACCTATACCAATAGGTTTCATATTTTATGATTGGCAAGAGAAAGGCCAAATATGCTCTGCTTTGGTATCCCAAAGATCCCATATTTCCTAGAAAGCAAGAGGTGGGTAAAGTGTTTCAAGTATTGAGGACCTTATTTCAATTTTGTGGATGATTCAACAGTCTAATCTGGATCATGCCATGTGTTCAATTTTGAGTTATAGAATAGAGAAAGAAGTCTGTCCAAACTGTTTAATCTTGGCAGACAAGTAGTTTAGGTAGAGAAGCAAAGGTTCCCAACAGCTTAATCTGGGACCTTGGAAGAGATAAGGGTAGAAGTAGATAGAAAAGAAAAAAGAAAAAGCCAAAGAAAAGAAAAGGCAAGTAAGGGTTTGCAAGTCCAAATGCACCCTCCATGGAGAAACAAAAAATGCTAGGGAAATAGCTGGGTAGGCAGTTGTGGTTGCAGAAAGGGTATTTTCACCATTACACATATGTCAACAGGTGTTTTGCCAAGGAAAAATCTATCAATAGAGAAAGTGGTTAATTCCATCATATTACAGCAAGGAGCATGACTAACTTCCCTCTTCCCCTTTATTCCATTACTAACACTCCCTTTCTTTCAGCTGAGATTTATGAAGAGAGATCATGGTTTTATGGTGGTTCTAGTTCATTCAGAATCCACACTTCTTGTCTAAGATCTTTTCATTTTGATCTACTCTCAAAACCAAGTCAATTTTAGATAAACTCAGTAAAATCCCTTTCATTTGCCCCCTTCATTCATATTAACCTCTAATTTTACTATATAGCTCCCCTATTTTACCCCTTCCCCTAATAATACTAACACTAAGGTGTATAAAGCCCCAAATCTTATATATACTCCCTCCCCTTGGCATTATAGCCATATGGTCTTCAAAAGGGACCAAAGTGACATCTGGTCACTTTGGTGAACCTGTCCCATCCCATTCCCCCTTGCTGCAAATCAAACTGCTCCTCAAACCACCATGTGCATGGGAAACCCTTACAAAACCCTATTCCGCCTTCAAATCCTTTGAAAAATTTACCAAAATCAAAAAACCCGCCTCTGGCGCATTTCCAAAGGGTTAGCGCATAATTGGTTAAATGAAAAAATCATTCCAAAAACCAACAAAAAACCCATAAAACCTAAAGTTCCCCGCCCGCATATAACCCGAGCACCTCCATACTCCGCCCACCGTCGGATCAAGGCCCGAAGATCTGACGATCCACGTCAATATCGGAGCGGCTCCCACTGCTGTCCTTTACCGCCCGAGATGCTGACGTTGCGTCACGTCAGGGCCTCTCCACGCGTCAAGCACTGAGGTATCTCGGAGCCGGGCCTGACAACTTCCGCGCCATACCCAAACCGCCCCGAGAAACTGTAGCGGTTAGCTTTAACCGTAACCGCTACGGTCCTAACTGCCACCTATTTTCCGCTAATTCATCGCCACGTCGCGTCCGCTCGTACTCACCTCTGCCATTCGTCCACCTGTCCGCTGACGTGGTTGCCACCTCATCGCCCCTTGGACCAATAATCTACTGCCACGTCACCCGACGACGTCAGCTGACGTCACCTCACCGTGACCCACCAATGACGCCATGCTGACGTCATCACGAAAAAGCGCCAAAATGGTAAAAAACCCATATTTACCCAAAAGAGCCGCGTTTTTTCCCACTTTCACTCCTGTCGCTATTGTTCTCCCTGCATGACCGTTTACGTTCGAATTTCCGCCAACCTGTTGATTTAGCCCAGGCGACCTCCTCAGCAGCAAACGTGCACACCTGCTCGACCTCTGCTCGCCAATTTACAGGTATTTACAGTTGTCTTGCCCTCCATACCACTGTTATCGAACTTTAATTTGTTCAGAAGGATAAAGGCACCTCAAAAACTATATTTACACCGCCCATTTCCCTCTGCAAGTCCACATTTGCCACTGTGAAGTCGAAAAACACCAGCCGAGCCATAATTCCGGTAAATTTACCCAAAAGCAATACTCACTGTGTATTCTCGGAAAATTCCTTGTTGGTCTCAATTTACCCGCAAAAAGAGGACATAGTCAGACCTTAAGACAAGCTCTGCTCCTAAAAAACAAACAGTATTTCAATTGCTGTTGAGTAATTTCCCCTCTGGTGTCCAAAATACAAACTGTCTTTACAGAGAATCACCTCTATTCTGTGTTGCTTCCATTTTGACTATTCACCTACAATTGTTGCACTTTGAAGAACTATGGAGACTCCTATTGCTCTAAATATCAAGCCCCTCAATGCTCCTCACCAGGAATTAGCATGGAAACCCCTGGGAGACATGGATTACCAAATGCTGGACTGGTTCCCTATGGGAACCAAATACAATATCCAGATGATGAATGAGTTAAAAGCCCAGCACCTGAGTGGGGCAGACATCTTGGGAATTTGGGACTCAAATTTACCCATCTACAACCTTCCCCAAGTAAATCCTATGCCAGAACTCATCTACAGCTGCCAGGAATGTTATGACCCAAGCCAAAGAGCTGTCATCAGCCCCACAGGCTCAATCCTGTTCCAGATTACCCCAGAAAGTATAAATGGAATGCTGCACTTCCAAACTGCCAAGCAATTGACTCCCCTCTTTATGCAGAATTTGATAAACAAAGGGACCAAGCTGTCAAATGACCAAATCATTAAAATCAATGAGTTGTTTGTAAGACCAGGCTCTGAATCAGTCAGAACCCCTCCTATTGGGTATCACTACTTGAATGATTTGGGCAGGATGTTAGTGGATTTAATCAGTTATGTCCTAGGATTCAGGGGGATAGAGGATGTGGATGATAGCCTAATGGCAATGATGTCTATATTCTCTCCTGGTAAACCCCCAGCTGTACATTATGACTATGCAACCTACATTGCAGATAAAATCCATGAGCAGTTTATGAACTTGAAGAGGGAAAGACTATTCAGGTATACTTCATATATATACCATCTATTCTTGTTCTATCAGCCAGCCACCTTCTTTGTTCCTTTGAAACCACTCAATGCCCAGGGAATTCCAAGGTCAGTTGTGTTCTGGACTTCTGTTTTTCATCATATCTCTGTATCACCTTACACATACACTGAGTTCATTGACTTATTCATCTATCCAGTCATGACAGTATTGCATGGTACTCCTCCTCCTAGACTAACTGATGACATGAGAAGAATTCTCCATCTGAATAAGTCCTACAGCATTGGTAATTGGTACTTCTACCAAAACCACACAGTCATCAGGATATATGGCTGTGAGTTGAACCCATTTAGGTTGCCAAGGTATGTCCCCATGAGGCTTTTTGCCTTGGAATATTTCAGACAGTTTGGGAACTCAGACTATCTTCATTTTCAGAGCAACAACAAGAAGTCACAGTTGAAGGTAAGGAACCAGCTGGGTCCTTTCCTATATAACAAGAAAGAAGAGGGACGGAAAGAGGCAAACACTATCCTGGAAGGCCTCAGACTGCAAACCAGCTTTGAATGGATACCCTATGACCCCAATCATGCTATCTCCCTCAGGAGGATTAGATACAAATTGGGTAGCTATGCACACAAGAGACAACCCGAGATTGAACAGCATGCCAATGCATCAAATTGGGAGGAGGGTACCCTAGAGGAGGAAATTACTAATGAAGAGTTACTTGAGAGAGAGGCTAGAAATATGCAAAAGGAAGCTGACTTGGAAACTTGTGGACAGGTGCCCCTCTCCTACAAAAAGCAAATTGGAGCAGCTGCTACATCATCAACAGCACAGCAGCAAACTGCCGAGAAAGCACCACAGACAGCAAGCAGAGATAAAGGGAAGCAGGTGGAACAGCCACCTCCATTGACAGAAGAACAAGTGGACACATTGCTACAGCAGCAAGAAGAGATGGAGCAGCAAGAATTCGGGCAGCAACAGGAAGAGGAACAGTTTAGTGAACAGCAGCCCTTGTAGCAAGAAAAAGTGACTGATCCTCCAAGCTCCACTGAGCAACAGGCTCAGACAGTGGTGCCTCCTAGAGCAGAAACCACTGTTGATACCTCGGTCCTCCAAACCCCACAAAAGGAGGACTTCACCAGGAAAAGGGATAGAGAGACTCCCCTGACTTCATCCATTAATCGGGGAGAGAAAAGACAAAGACTAAATGACTCCCAAGAGGATGACATAGCAGTGAGGCAAGCAATGGGCATGGGCCCACCCAGTGGAGAAGTTTCAGCCAGTTCATCTCAGCATGAACATGATAGAACTATAAGAGGAGAGGTCAGCTCCTCCAGCCAGCACAGAGAGGGACAGTCAAGCATCAAGCAGCAATTTATTGACATTAAGAGGAGGAGTGATCCTATTAAAATACGGCTGTACGATCATTTGCTGAACCTGGCTCCTACAAATCAGCAAAGACTCATGTCTGCCTTTGATGTAAGTGAAGGCAAGATGATCATGAGTCACTTCATGCCCACAACACTGCATCCTCAATCTACCTCGGATTACCTAAGAACCAACATGGAGGTGCTGGCCAAAGACATACACCCTATGGATAAGATTGAATTACATAAACAAACTGGTGAAATGGTGTATGCCTCCTTGGCAGGTGAGACATTGGAGAACTACAAATTGAAGAGCAGCCTTGATAATACAGCCTCTCAGCTGGAATTGGAGAGAGCATCATCACAAGCCAAGGACAACCGGATCAAGTCCTTGGAAGAGGTAATTATCGAAATAGGACATGATCCTAAAGATGTTAAGGGTATCCAAGAACTCCTGAAGATAAGGGATGCAAACATGGCGGCTTTAAGAAAGAAAATCAAGCTCCCAGCTACCATCCATCCACAAACAGATGAGGTTGCCCAGCAAAGGCAGGAAAAGGATGCTACAGACCTGCTGGTATCCCTGTACAAGGAGCTGGTTCGAACTCAAGACCAGCTAGGACAATCAGAAGCTGCAAAGGCAGCACTACAAACAGCAATGAAGCAAAGAGAAGAGGGCCAACCCTCCCAACCTCCTCCTGTGATAATTAATCTATAGGAAGTCCCTCCAACAACTACTCCTCCTCCTCAGCAAACGGGAACTACAGCACCATCTACAGCAACGACTACACCAACACCAGGACAGACTCCCAGTCTGGATATGCAGAAGCTACAAGCTGAGATCCAAATTCTTGAATCCCAAATGAAAGAGCTTGATGAAGTCAAGAAGACTTTGGCCAAGGTGAATGAAAAATTTGACAAAAGCAAGCAGAATGAAGCAACAAAGGAGAGAGAGATAAAAGCTCTAAAAAAGAGAATAGCTGAACTAGAAAAAGAGCTTGCACTAGAGAAGGTAACAGCAGAACTAAAGGCAGTCCTCTGGAGTAACATCGGTCGATCCATCACCAATCAGTGGCAGTACATTGAGACTATGGATGAGCAAATAGCACTCATCACCAAGGCAAACAAGGAAATACACAGAGCAAGAGCAAGCCTTGGCCACATGCCAGATGCTGCCAACAGAATGGTCAATGTTTTAAATAACAAAACTAGCTCTCAACTAGCTGCCATGGGAATTACTAACAGGACTGAAACAATCTCAGTAGTTAAACGAGTCCTGACACTAAGAAACCTAGTTGGAACACTGGAGAGGAGAACACAGGACATGCAGACTGAAATCAACAAATTCCTGGACAGATTCCTGGCATTACAGAACAGAGGCCTCCCCAGCATTTTAAGCAGTGTAGGAAGACTGCTCACCCTAGAAAATTACAACAAAAGGATTGATGCCTATGCGGTAGCACAAATTGCAAAACAGCCCAGTACCTCAGCAGACACAGGGCCAGCATCGGGGCAGAATCTGTATGATAGGGTGGATAATCTGTTTTTTATTATGAATGAAATTGATCATCTGTTTGATACACCACCGAATTTCTTTAAGTATACTGAGGCAGATGAGACTATGGGGGCAATCATAAGACACCAATTGCCCACACAGGAAGAGTGGAGGAATCTGACACAGGTAATCTTATCAGGTCTGAACCCGTGAGGTTAGTTTTTTCTCCAGCACATGAGCAGTCATACGCAGGCACAATTTTGATGAATAAAATCTACAAGGAAGAGGCAGAAGCTGAGCCAACTCAGCAGAGCTATTCTCTCACCACTGCAGCAGTCACAATCACAGGTGACAAACACAGCATACAGCGCACAAGCCATAAAGTCGGGTTCTCCAGCATTCAATCAAAATATCTCAACCGACTCAGCAGATCCCAAAGGCCAAAATATCTTCTGACAGAACATTAAAGCGCCTTTATTTTGTATTCAATGCTGTAATAAATTTCTGATAATAATATCTCAAAGTTGGTAAGAACATTAAGTCTGAGATAACTCAGGACTCAGATATTTTTGTAAACAATCGCAAGTATATATTGTCCCCTCACAGAAGCTTAAGGGGTGGTTGTAATTTTCCTTTAGAGAGCTCTCACTTGCTGTAAAAATTCTCAGAGAAATAATACAAAGGGAGAATGGAATTTCCAAAGCGTGGTGTATTTGGTGCGTTGTGATGAATGGTGAATGTTGCAGGATTCCAGAGTGTTTCATAAAACAATAAGTTTTCTCAAATCTCTGTATTACATGTTTTCGAGTCTTTTGTTCTCTTTTATTGTCCAGATGTTTTACACTTAATAGCAAAGTAGAAGAATGGTTCCAGGACTTAATCCATGATTACCCTGAACTCAAACTGAGCTATTATCCATGTTTTCCTCAGATACAGTAACAGAAGTGTAATTCTTAGTTGCTGCACTTTGAAACTATATCTTTTGCTGTGATAGACATTCCCAGGGATTCAAGTTTGCCCCTGTGACATCTGTCTTTTTCTCATAACCAGTTTGGTGGAAACAGTTAACAACGAGTGAAAATTCTTGAATGCTTTCATTGTTTGTCCTACCTGTTTCCTGTTATTAATCAAAATTTGTTCTATGAAGCATCCAAATGGCCCTGTAAGTTTCACCGGTTCATCTCAAAGTTTCTAGACACCTACTGCTACAGACTCCATTGCCCAATGATACTTGACTCTCTGAATATCACATCACAAGAGATCTGAAGGAAATTCTTCAACCAAAACATAAACAAAACCTGTGCATAATAGCTAGCCTAAAACCCTATCATAAACAGTTACAAATCATAAAGAGAGAGCCCTCTCTGATCACAGTTTGGCTAGAAACAGTGATCCAAAGATTGGTTAGTGGTTACCCCGGCCGTATTCCCTTGGGAGTCATAGGGAACAACCTGGGTGTTAACATAATTGGCGACTCCACTGGGGAACTTCTTAAAAGTTTTTTTTTTAGATACTATCTATCTTCCAAAGCTACCATCAAGCCTGAAACTAGCCAAGAGGCCTTAGGACTGTTTCTGTAAACACAGGGACAGCTTTAGGGAAGAGCTAACTAGGGAATCTTCATCCTAGCTTTGAAACATATATAGTCATTCCAGAATTCTTACCTAGTCCTTGTACATATAAACCCTCCTGTATAAAGTTCTAAAAGAATACGTAGAAGCTGGCTCCCAAAAGAAACCCAAGGCACACTAGGGCAAACCCTGACCCTGATCAACCCATCATTGTTGATAACCCAAATATCATTCCAAAGAACATAAGGAGACAGCAAAAGCAGGAGAAGCCTGCTGATTCAGATATAAGTTCAGACCAACCTATCCTCATTCCTACTCCTTGCAAAGTCCTTTTTCGGTCCACCCCTAGTTCCCCTAGTTCATCATCAACACCTCAAAGCCCTCCTCTCCCATCTTCACCATCTGCACATACTCTTTCAACCAGTTTCCCGCTTGTTACCCATCCTATTAACCCTGTTACACCTGTAATCCCAGCTGTCCCATTTGTTCCTATTAACCCTATAAACCCCATAAACATGGCTAACAGATATGCACCTCTGCAGATACCAGCCAATGCACCGGCTCTACCTCAAGACTACCAAACCAAAATCTCATTTTTTGACTCCCATGGCCCTTTGACAGCTGTCCAGCATGCTAAGAAGATGCAAGACCACTTTGAGACCTATGAAATAGATGATGACAGTGTCAGGATGAGAATTTTTGTTCAAAGCTTAACCGGGGATGTCAGAACTTGGTTTAGATCCCTGAATGCAAATTCCATTGCAACCCCTGAGGTCCTGTACCAAGAGTTTACCAACAGATGGGAGAAGAAGAAAGATCCTCTACACATACTCGGTGAATATAACACTATCAAAAGAGGTCCCCAAGAAACAGTCTTGGAATATTGTGCTAGGTTTAACAATGTATATAATGCTATCCCCCAGAACTTAAGGCCCCCTCCTGATTTGGCCCTGTATAACTTCCCTGACGGTTTTGACTCTGATATGGCCTATCAGCTGAAAGAAAGAGATCCTCCAACCCTTGCAGAAGCTCAAAGAGTTGCAGTCACTGTAGAGGCCAACCTAATTGCCAAGAGAAACAGGGCAAAGCTGGAAAAGAAGGCTGGTTTGAGAGAAGAGCCCTCAGGCTTTGATCAAAAGTTGGATGCAATACTAAACAGCATGAAGAGACTGGGTGAAAGAGTGGAATCAGTTGAAAGAAAGTCATCATGGGAGGCATCACAAAGCAATCCTCCTAGAAACCCAAATTTTAGGAGAACACAGAACCCAAACATAGGAAAAACAAGTGCAGACCAAGATATCAGACCCCCTTTTCAAGAAAACTATGCAGAAACTTCCTCGGCCAATCAGCTCAATGAAGATCCTGAAATCAACTTAATGGGTCTGGATGGTAAAAGCCATGTTTTTTTAACACAAGAAGACCATGAGGAGGATGAAAGCAAAACATTCCAAACAAAATCAGGAGAATCCTTTGACTTTAAACAAGGGTATGACACTGCTGTCTATGAAGTCCATAAACAATACAAACTAAGGAGTCGGACTGTAAATGTAAATCAGCCTGAAAAGGTAAAGGAGAAACAGCAATCTAAAGAAACCTTAGTCACTGAACCTAATGACAAAACAAACTTGCCTACAAAAGAAGTAGTGGTTGAGGAAGTCACTGAATTACTGTCCCCACTACAACAGCCCACGGCAACCTCATCCTCCCACCCAAATCCGAACATTACCCCTCAAGACATGGGTATGAGGGGCAGGTTCCAAAATCAAGATGAAATCCAACAAGAAGATTTAATGAACAGAGAAAGGACTGCTATCCGTGACTCTAAAATCCAAGTTGACAAACCCTTTGACCTAGGAGCAGAGATTGGCAAGTTAAAGATAGCAATTCCCCTTTCAGAGCTAGCCAAGCATGACATATATAAGCAACAGATCAAAAAATCCCTTCAGCTCACCAACAGCAAAGATGATGTAAATGTGCTAGATGACACTCCAGAATTACTGTTTGGCCCAGAGGT
Organism: Pinus tabuliformis; assembly: GCA_031772625.1. Classification (NCBI taxonomy): domain Eukaryota; kingdom Viridiplantae; phylum Streptophyta; class Pinopsida; order Pinales; family Pinaceae; genus Pinus; species Pinus tabuliformis. The sequence continues at coordinate 1,668,173,787 of CM062818.1, forward strand.
AGATGGAAAAACAGTAGTCACAGGGGTTTTACCTTTTTATGTCAGCCTGCATGTTCATGATAAAATACTGCATAATGCAATGTTTGACTCAGGTGCCTCTCACAACCTTATGCCAAAAGCTGTCATGGAAAGATTAAACTTGGATATAACAAGACCATACAAAGACCTGTTTTCTTTTGATTCTAGTCAAGTCAAATGTTTGGGCCTAATAAAAGATTTATGTGTGTCCCTGGTTCAATTTCCCAACAAAACCATACTAATGGATGTTGTAGTTGCTGATATCCCACCCAAATACGGGATGCTCTTATCAAGATCATGGGGAGCCAAACTCCAAGGCTCCCTGCAATTAGATATGTCATATGCAACCATCTCTGTATTTGGGCAACCAAAAAGACTTTATAGGGAAACACTCATGAAGTATATGGTCAGCAGTGAAGAAAAGCCTCAAAATTTTCCAATATATGCTGTCCATTCGGACATAGACTCCTTCATCCTCTTCAATGACAGCGCAAGCCTCTCAAACAATGACATTAAGACCGAAACACTCATACAAGAACAAAACATTGATCAAACAAGTAGCACCTGCCAAACTTCAATCAGCCCAACAATACACATAAACCCTCCTCTAGTTGTCAAAGATTGTCAAACAAATGATGAAATTATCCTAGGAAACAAATGGGAAAAGAAACCTCAACTCATGCTCACATTGCCATCCCATGAACAGAACTTTAAATCTCCCGTTCAGCAAGACATTCTGTGGGCCCTAGAATTTGATGGCTCAGTTAACAAGTTAGGGGCAGGAGCTGGAGTATGGATACATAACAAAGAGAAAGGCTATGCAGAAGGCAGGGCTTACAGATTGAAGTTTAGATGCACTAACAACATAGCAGAATATGAAGCTCTGCTGTTGGGCCTAAAGCTAGCAAAATCACTACAAGCTCCTAAACTCTCCATCATGGGAGACTCTGATCTAGTGATTCAACAAGTGAAAGGAAATTTTGTTACCAATGACAAAAGATTGAGGTCCTATAGGTCTGCTGTAATTGAAATATTAGAGACTTTCTCCGAGTTTGTTATCACAAAAATTCCAAGGGGCCACAATCTCCATGCACACAGCTTGGCAACATTTGCCAGCACCTTCAAATTCCCATTAGAACCCAACAATTGTTTCACGGCAGAGGTCAAATATAGGCCTTCTATTCCAAACAATGTCAAAGAGTGGCAAGTATTTGAGAATGACATGCAAATAAACAACTTTTTAACCTTGCAACAAGAGTTTACAGGATTAAATATTGACCTTGAGACAGCAAGTCAATCACAAATATTTGATGGAGCAAGTCCATCACAATTACAGTTTCAACAGTCTGCCCACCCAATGTCACCTAGAACAGCCAAACAATTACTCAGTCCAACCATTTTCAACAAAGAAAACATTCAGCAAATTCACCAAATTGACTGTGAAGAGGTGAGCAACGCTGAAGATGAAATCATACAACTCAAAGACAATCTCCTTCCAGCAGGCCTTACCCCACTAGAGGACATTTTTGACTCAAATGATGTCCCCAGGAAACCAAAGATGCAGCCATTAGATGCAACAATTGAAGAATGTAACATTGGTACCACTGACAAGCCTAAAATAATAAAGCTATCTGCTGCTTTGCCCCCTGATCAAAAACCCAAATATATTGATCTCTTTAAAGAGTTCCAAGATGTCTTTGCTTGGGGTTATCAGGATCTAAAGTCATACGATACCTCTGTTATCCAGCATACCATTCCCCTCAAGCCTAATCAAAAACCATTCAAACAGAAATTGAGAAGAATCAATCCTGTGCTCCTTCCTTCCATTGAAAAGAATTACAGAAAATGTTCAAAGCTGGTATCATAGCACCAATCAGGTTTTCTGAGTGGATTTCAAATTTGGTCCCTACAAGAAAGAAAACTGGTGAGATTAGACTTTGTGTAGACTTAAGGAATTTGAACCAAGTGTCACTCAAAGACAACTACCCCTTACCCAAAATGGATCACATTCTTCAAAGAGTAGTAGGAGCTTCAAGGATATCATTGCTGGATGGTTTCTCAGGTTTCAATCAAATCCTGGTACACCCTGATGATCAAGACAAAACTGCATTTACTACCCCATGGGGCACTTTCAAGTATGTGAAAATGCCCTTTGGATTGAAAAATGCAGGGGCAACATTTCAGAGAGCAATGGACATTGCTTTTGCAAAAGAGATTCATGACTTCTTGGTCATTTACTTAGATGATCTAACACCCTTTTCAAAATCTGACCAAGAACACTTGAAACATTTAAGACAGATCTTCATAACATGCAGGAAATATGGTATTTCCTTAAACCCCAAGAAGTCATTATTTGGCTTGGAAGAAGGGAAACTTCTAGGGCATATTATTTCAAAAAATGGCATAAGAATTGATCCAGATAGGATACAAGCTATCCTACAAATGCCTCACCCAAGGAATGTCAAGGAGCTGCAAGGATTCTTAGGAAAAATCAACTTTTTAAGAAGGTTTATCCCAAATTTAGCAGAATTAATCAGATTACTAAACAATATGCTAAAGAAAGATTCAAAGGTCAAATGGACTGTTGAAGCAAAACAAGCTTTCGAAAGTATAAAATTGGCCTTGACTCAAACCCCAGTGTTAACTAATCCTCAGTTTGACAGAGACTTTATTATTTTCTCATTTGCCTCCCAGCATACTATTGCTGCTGTATTATTGCAGAAAGATGACCAAGGGAATGAAAAGCCCATTGCTTTTTTCAGCAGAGCTCTTAGAGATGCCCCCCTAAAGTATCAAATAATGGAAAAACAAGCCTATGCTTTGATCAAGGCTATTAAAGACTTTAGGATTTACATCCTTTACTCCCATGTTGTGGCTTATGTACCAAGTCCTATTGTCAAAGACATTCTCACCCAAGAAAACTTAGAGGGCAGGAGAGGAAAATGGATTGCCAATATACTAGAATTTGACATTGAAATAAAGCCTACAAAGCTGATAAAAGGACAAGGTTTGGCCAAGTTAATGACAGAAGCAAATTTCCAAGCCTTAGACATTAACCAACTGGACAGTGAAACAGAGCTGGCGACTCCAAAGATCAATGTAGCCTTTGAACAATCTCCTTGGTACTCTGATATCTGTTATGTGTTACAAAACCTGTGTGCTCCCCCAGGACTGTCCAGAACTAAGTGTAGGTTCCTAAAAATGAAAACATCTAGATTTTGTGTGATGGATGAAAATCTACTGTGGAAAAACCATGAAGGTATTTTGCTGCACTGTCTAATAGAGAATGAAACTAACAAAATCATGCAAGACTTCCATGCTGGAGACTGTGGTGGACATTTGTACTGGAAGTCCACTGTGGACAAGATATTGAGGGCTGGTTATTACTGGCCTACTATGTTCTCTGATGTTAAGAAATTTACAGCCTCATGCCACAAATGCCAACTGTTTGAAGGCAAAAGACAGTTGCTGCCACTTCCTTTGAAGCCTATTGCAACAGAGAGACCTTTCCAACAATGGGGCTTGGATTTCATTGGGGAAATTCATCCCTCATCTTCAGGGCAACACAGATGGATTCTAACAGCAACAGACTACTTCACCAAGTGGATTGAAGCTGCCCCATGCAGACAAGCAAATGATTCAGTAATCATTCAGTTTTTGGAAAACAATATACTGGCTAGATTTGGCTGCCCAGACAAGATAATAACAGACAATGCTGCTGCCTTCAGATCCAAGAAGATGGTGAACTTCTGCCATAAATTTCACATTACTTTGGGCCATTCTACAGCTTACTATCCTCAAGGAAATGGCCTTGCTGAATCATCAAACAAAAGTTTGATAAATATCATAAAGAAAGTGCTGGAAGAGAACAAAAAGAACTGGCATAAGAAACTAGTAAATGCCTTATGGGCAGACAGACTAACAACTAAAAGATCAATTGGGACCAGCCCATATGAGTTAGTCTATGGATTAGAGGCCAGATTTCCTTCATCACTAGGAGTGCCGGTTATGAAACTTCTGCAAGAAAGCCAAGCAGAGCCAAATGACATGCAAAGAAGGATTAACCAGATAATTTGTTTACAGCAGACCAGAGAACAAGTTTTCAGCAGAGTGCAGATACTACAAGAGAAACTAAAAAGGGCTTTTGATAGAAGAACCAAAGCAGAAGATTTCAATGTGGGGGACAAAGTTTTAAAGTGGGATGCAAGAAGAGAAGAGAAAGGGAAACATGGAAAGTTTGACTCTTTATGGAAAGGACCATTTGCTGTCCAAGCAGTACAAGGTAACAACACTTATTTCCTCAAAAGTCTTACTGAAACTGACTTGGATGAAGGTCCTGTTAATGGCAGGATGCTGAAGCACTACTTTGACTATTCCCCATGAGTAGAACCTAAGGATTCTTTGTATATATGCAGATGTACATATTGTTTTCTGTTTTAGATTGTAAAAAGCAGTTTTCCCAAGTGATTTACCAAGCAGTAAAAGGCAAATAGAATCAGAGGTCTTCCAAAAGAGAAACACACTATTTTGACACATTCATGCAGCAGATTTCAAAGACAAAGATGGGCAGTCAAGGAACAAGGCAATCTGACCTGCTGTTCTTGGTCTTTCAAAAGAAAAACCATCCCCATGTGGAGCCACTGTTGGATACCTATACCAATAGGTTTCATATTTCATGATTGGCAAGAGAAAGGCCAAATATGCTCTGCTTTGGTATCCCAAAGATCCCATATTTCCTAGAAAGCAAGAGGTGGGTAAAGTGTTTCAAGTATTGAGGACCTTATTTCAATTTTGTGGATGATTCAACAGTCTAATCTGGATCATGCCATGTGTTCAATTTTGAGTTATAGAATAGAGAAAGAAGTCTGTCCAAACTGTTTAATCTTGGCAGACAAGTAGTTTAGGTAGAGAAGCAAAGGTTCCCAACAGCTTAATCTGGGACCTTGGAAGAGATAAGGGTAGAAGTAGATAGAAAAGAAAAAAGAAAAAGCCAAAGAAAAGAAAAGGCAAGTAAGGGTTTGCAAGTCCAAATGCACCCTCTATGGAGAAACAAAAAATGCTAGGGAAATAGCTGGGTAGGCAGTTGTGGTTGCAGAAAGGGTATTTTCACCATTACACATATGTCAACAGGTGTTTTGCCAAGGCAAAATCTATCAATAGACAAAGTGGTTAATTCCATCATATTACAGCAAGGAGCATGACTAACTTCCCTCTTCCCCTTTATTCCATTACTAACACTCCCTTTCTTTCAGCTGAGATTTATGAAGAGAGATCATGGTTTTATGGTGGTTCTAGTTCATTCAGAATCCACATTTCTTGTCTAAGATCTTTTCATTTTGATCTACTCTCAAAACCAAGTCAATTTCAGATAAACTCAGTAAAATCCCTTTCATTTGCTCCCTTCATTCATATTAACCTCTAATTTTACTATATAGCTCCCCTATTTTACCCCTTCCCCTAATAATACTAACACTAAGGTGTATAAAGCCCCAAATCTTATATATACTCCCTCCCCTTGGCATTATAGCCATATGGTCTTCAAAAGGGACCAAAGTGACATCTGGTCACTTTGGTGAACCTGTCCCATCCCATTCCCCCTTGCTGCAAGTCAAACTGCTCCTCAAACCACCATTTGCATTGGAAAACCCTTACAAAACCCTATTCCGCCTTCAAATCCTTTGAAAAATTTACCAAAATCAAAAAACCCGCCTCTGGCGCATTTCCAAAGGGTTAGCGCATAATTGGTTAAATGAAAAAATCATTCCAAAAACCAACAAAAAACCCATAAAACCTAAAGTTCCCCGCCCGCATATAACCCGAGCACCTCCATACTCCGCCCACCGTCGGATCAAGGCCCGAAGATCTGACGATCCACGTCAATATCGGAGCGGCTCCCACTGCTGTCCTTTACCGCCCGAGATGCTGACGTTGCGTCACGTCAGGGCCTCTCCACGCGTCAAGCACTGAGGTATCTCGGAGCCGGGCCTGACAACTTCCGCGCCGTACCCAAACCGCCCCGAGAAACCGTAGCGGTTAGCTTTAACCGTAACCGCTACGGTCCTAACTGCCACCTATTTTCCGCTAATTCATCGCCACGTCGCGTCCGCTCGTACTCACCTCTGCCATTCGTCCACCTGTCCGCTGACGTGGTTGCCACCTCATCGCCCCTTGGACCAATAATCTACTGCCACGTCACCCGACGACGTCAGCTGACGTCACCTCACCGTGACCCACCAATGACGTCATGCTGACGTCATCACGAAAAAGCGCCAAAATGGTAAAAAACCCATATTTACCCAAAAAAGCCGTGTTTTTTCCCACTTTCACTCCTGTCGCTATTGTTCTCCCTGCATGACCGTTTACGTTCGAATTTCCGCCAACCTGTTGATTTAACCCGGGCGACCTCCTCAGCAGCAAACGTGCACACCTGCTCGACCTCTGCTCGCCAATTTACAGGTATTTACAGTTGTCTTGCCCTCCATACCACTGTTATCGAACTTTAATTTGTTCAGAAGGATAAAGGCACCTCAAAAACTATATTTACACCGCCCATTTCCCTCTGCAAGTCCACATTTGCCACTGTGAAGTCGAAAAACACCAGCCGAGCCATAATTCCGGTAAATTTACCCAAAAACAATACTCACTGTGTATTCTCGGAAAATTCCTTGTTGGTCTCAATTTACCCGCAAAAAGAGGACATAGTCAGACCTTAAGAGAAGCTCTGCTCCTAAAAAACAAACAGTATTTCAATTGCTGTTGAGTAATTTCCCCTCTGGTGTCCAAAATACAAACTGTCTTTACAGAGAATCACCTCTATTCTGTGTTGCTTCCATTTTGACTATTCACCTACAATTGTTGCACTTTGAAGAACTATGGAGACTCCTATTGCTCTAAATATCAAGCCCCTCAATGCTCCTCACCAGGAATTAGCATGGAAACCCCTGGGAGACATGGATTACCAAATGCTGGACTGGTTCCCTATGGGAACCAAATACAATATCCAGATGATGAATGAGTTAAAAGCCCAGCACCTGAGTGGGGCAGACATCTTGGGAATTTGGGACTCAAATTTACCCATCTACAACCTTCCCCAAGTAAATCCTATGCCAGAACTCATCTACAGCTGCCAGGAATGTTATGACCCAAGCCAAAGAGCTGTCATCAGCCCCACAGGCTCAATCCTGTTCCAGATTACCCCAGAAAGTATAAATGGAATGCTGCACTTCCAAACTGCCAAGCAATTGACTCCCCTCTTTATGCAGAATTTGATAAACAAAGGGACCAAGCTGTCAAATGACCAAATCATTAAAATCAATCAGTTGTTTGTAAGACCAGGCTCTGAATCAGTCAGAACCCCTCCTATTGGGTATCACTACTTGAATGATTTGGGCAGGATGTTAGTGGATTTAATCAGTTATGTCCTAGGATTCAGGGGGATAGAGGATGTGGATGATAGCCTAATGGCAATGCTGTCTATATTCTCTCCTGGTAAACCCCCAGCTGTACATTATGACTATGCAACCTACATTGCAGATAAAATCCATGAGCAGTTTATGAACTTGAAGAGGGAAAGACTATTCAGGTATACTTCATATATATACCATCTATTCTTGTTCTATCAGCCAGCCACCTTCTCTGTTCCTTTGAAACCACTCAATGCCCAGGGAATTCCAAGGTCAGTTGTGTTCTGGACTTCTGTTTTTCATCATATCTCTGTATCACCTTACACATACACTGAGTTCATTGACTTATTCATCTATCCAGTCATGACAGTATTGCATGGTACTCCTCCTCCTAGACTAACTGATGACATGAGGAGAATTCTCCATCTGAATAAGTCCTACAGCATTGGTAATTGGTACTTCTACCAAAACCACACAGTCATCAGGATATATGGCTGTGAGTTGAACCCATTTAGGTTGCCAAGGTATGTCCCCATGAGGCTTTTTGCCTTGGAATATTTCAGACAGTTTGGGAACTCAGACTATCTTCATTTTCAGAGCAACAACAAGAAGTCACAGTTGAAGGTAAGGAACCAGCTGGGTCCTTTCCTATATAACAAGAAAGAAGAGGGATGGAAAGAGGCAAACACTATCCTGGAAGGCCTCAGACTGCAAACCAGCTTTGAATGGATACCCTATGACCCCAATCATGCTATCTCCCTCAGGAGGATTAGATACAAATTGGGTAGCTATGCACACAAGAGACAACCCGAGATTGAACAGTATGCCAATGCATCAAATTGGGAGGAGGGTACCCTAGAGGAGGAAATTACTAATGAAGAGTTACTTGAGAGAGAGGCTAGAAATATGCAAAAGGAAGCTGACTTGGAAACTTGTGGACAGGTGCCCCTCTCCTACAAAAAGCAAATTGGAGCAGCTGCTACATCATCAACAGCACAGCAGCAAACTGCCGAGAAAGCACCACAGACAGCAAGCAGAGATAAAGGGAAGCAGGTGGAACAGCCACCTCCATTGACAGAAGAACAAGTGGACACATTGCTACAGCAGCAAGAAGAGATGGAGCAGCAGGAATTCGGGCAGCAACAGGAAGAGGAACAGTTTAGTGAACAGCAGCCCTTGCAGCAAGAAAAAGTGACTGATCCTCCAAGCTCCACTGAGCAACAGGCTCAGACAGTGGTGCCTCCTAGAGCAGAAACCACTGTTGATACCTCGGTCCTCCAAACCCCACAAAAGGAGGACTTCACCAGGAAAAGGGATAGAGAGACTCCCCTGACTTCATCCATTAATCGGGGAGAGAAAAGACAAAGACTAAATGACTCCCAAGAGGATGACATAGCAGTGAGGCAAGCAATGGGCATGGGCCCACCCAGTGGAGAAGTTTCAGCCAGTTCATCTCAGCATGAACATGATAGAACTATAAGAGGAGAGGTCAGCTCCTCCAGCCAGCACAGAGAGGGACAGTCAAGCATCAAGCAGCAATTTATTGACATTAAGAGGAGGAGTGATCCTATTAAAATACGGCTGTACGATCATTTGCTCAACCTGGCTCCTACAAATCAGCAAAGACTCATGTCTGCCTTTGATGTAAGTGAAGGCAAGATGATCATGAGTCACTTCATGCCCACAACACTGCATCCTCAATCTACCTCGGATTACCTAAGAACCAACATGGAGGTGCTGGCCAAAGACATACACCCTATGGATAAGATTGAATTACATAAACAAACTGGTGAAATGGTGTATGCCTCCTTGGCAGGTGAGACATTGGAGAACTACAAATTGAAGAGCAGCCTTGATAATACAGCCTCTCAGCTGGAATTGGAGAGAGCATCATCACAAGCCAAGGACAACCGGATCAAGTCCTTGGAAGAGGTAATTATCGAAATAGGACATGATCCTAAAGATGTTAAGGGTATCCAAGAACTCCTGAAGATAAGGGATGCAGACATGGCGGCTTTAAGAAAGAAAATCAAGCTCCCAGCTACCATCCATCCACAAACAGATGAGGTTGCCCAGCAAAGGCAGGAAAAGGATGCTACAGACCTGCTGGTATCCCTGTACAAGGAGCTGGTTCGAACTCAAGACCAGCTAGGACAATCAGAAGCTGCAAAGGCAGCACTACAAACAGCAATGAAGCAAAGAGAAGAGGTCCAACCCTCCCAGCCTCCTCCTGTGATAATTAATCTTGAGGAAGTCCCTCCAACAACTACTCCTCCTCCTCAGCAAACGGGAACTACAGCACCATCTACAGCAACGACTACACCAACACCAGGACAGACTCCCAGTCTGGATATGCAGAAGCTACAAGCTGAGATCCAAATTCTTGAATCCCAAATGAAAGAGCTTGATGAAGTCAAGAAGACTTTGGCCAAGGTGAATGAAAAATTTGACAAAAGCAAGCAGAACGAAGCAACAAAGGAGAGAGAGATAAAAGCTCTAAAAAAGAGAATAGCTGAACTAGAAAAAGAGCTTGCACTAGAGAAGGTAACAGCAGAACTAAAGGCAGTCCTCTGGAGTAACATCGGTCGATCCATCACCAATCAGTGGCAGTACATTGAGACTATGGATGAGCAAATAGCACTCATCACCAAGGCAAACAAGGAAATACACAGAGCAAGAGCAAGCCTTGGCCACATGCCAGATGCTGCCAACAGAATGGTCAATGTTTTAAATAACAAAACTAGCTCTCAACTAGCTGCCATGGGAATTACTAACAGGACTGAAACAATCTCAGTAGTTAAACGAGTCCTGACACTAAGAAACCTAGTTGGAACACTGGAGAGGAGAACACAGGACATGCAGACTGAAATCAACAAATTCCTGGACAGATTCCTGGCATTATAGAACAGAGGCCTCCCCAGCATTTTAAGCAGTGTAGGAAGACTGCTCACCCTAGAAAATTACAACAAAAGGATTGATGCCTATGCGGTAGCACAAATTGCAAAACAGCCCAGTACCTCAGCAGACACAGGGCCAGCATCGGGGCAGAATCTGTATGATAGGGTGGATAGTCTGTTTTTTATTATGAATGAAATTGATCATCTGTTTGATACACCACCGAATTTCTTTAAGTATACTGAGGCAGATGAGACTATGGGGGCAATCATAAGACACCAATTGCCCACACAGGAAGAGTGGAGGAATCTGACACAGGTAATCTTGTCAGGTCCGAACCCGTGAGGTTAGTTTTTTCTCCAGCACATGAGCAGTCATACGCAGGCACAATTTTGATGAATAAAATCTACAAGGAAGAGGCAGAAGCTGAGCCAACTCAGCAGAGCTATTCTCTCACCACTGCAGCAGTCACAATCACAGGTGACAAACACAGCATACAGCGCACAAGCCATAAAGTCGGGTTCTCCAGCATTCAATCAAAATATCTCAACCGACTCAGCAGATCCCAAAGGCCAAAATATCTTCTGATAGAACATTAAAGCGCCTTTATTTTGTATTCAATGCTGTAATAAATTTCTGATAATAATATCTCAAAGTTGGTAAGAACATTAAGTCTGAGATAACTCAGGACTCAGATATTTTTGTAAACAATCGCAAGTATATATTGTCCCCTCACAGAAGCTTAAGGGGTGGTTGTAATTTTCCTTTAGAGAGCTCTCACTTGCTGTAAAAATTCTCAGAGAAATAATACAAAGGGAGAATGGAATTTCCAAAGCGTGGTGTATTTGGTGCGTTGTGATGAATGGTGAATGTTGCAGGATTCCAGAGTGTTTCATAAAACAATAAGTTTTCTCAAATCTCTGTATTACATGTTTTCGAGTCTTTTGTTCTCTTTTATTGTCCAGATGTTTTACACTTAATAGCGAAGTAGAAGAATGGTTCCAAGACTTAATCCATGATTACCCTGAACTCAAACTGAGCTATTATCCATGTTTTCCTCAGATACAGTAACAGAAGTGTAATTCTTAGTTGCTGCACTTTGAAACTATATCTTTCGCTGTGATAGACATTCCCAGGGATTCAAGTTTGCCCCTGTGACATCTGTCTTTTTCTCATAACCAGTTTGGTGGAAACAGTTAACAACGAGTGAAAATTCTTGAATGCTTTCATTGTTTGTCCTACCTGTTTCCTGTTATTAATCAAAATTTGTTCTATGAAGCATCCAAATGGCCCTGTAAGTTTCACCGGTTCATCTCAAAGTTTCTAGACACCTACTGCTACAGACTCCATTGCCCAATGATACTTGACTCTCTGAATATCACATCACAAGAGATCTGAAGGAAATTCTTCAACCAAAACATAAACAAAACCTGTGCATAATAGCTAGCCTAAAACCCTATCATAAACAGTTACAAATCATAAAGAGAGAGCCCTCTCTGATCACAGTTTGGCTAGAAACAATGATCCAAAGATTGGTTAGTGGTTACCCCGGCCGTATTCCCTTGGGAGTCATAGGGAACAACCTGGGTGTTAACATCAGCAAACCATGGATAGAGTACTGAGATAGCAAACAGATGTTCATCGGGCTTCTGGTCATCCACTGTTCCCTCCTCATCTGCAGACAAATCCAATCTAGATAAAAAGTCAGCAACAACATTTTCTTTACCTGGTTTGTCAACAATGGTCAAATCAAACTGCTGCAACAAAAGTAACCATCTAATAATACGAGCATTCACATCTGGTTTATTCATTAAATATCTAATTGCAGCATGATCCGTATGTACAAAGGTTTGATAGCCAGTAATATAATGTCGGAACTTGTTCAATGCATGGACCACAGCCAAGAATTCTTTCTCGGTTACAGTGTAATTCAGTTCGGCTTTGGACAAGTTTTTTCTAACAAAGTAAATGGCATATGGAAGTTTTTGTTCAACTTGTCCTAAAGCTGCCCCTATGGCTTTGTTCGAGGCATCAGTGTGGATGTGGAAAGGTAGGGTTTGGACCTCTCAAGATTGGCGCTGACACCAACTTGTCCTTTAATTCATTCAAAGCCCTCTAACAATCGTCAGTCCATTTAAACTCCACATCTTTCGCCAACAGGCCAAACAATGGCGAGGTTAGCTTGCTGAAGTCTTTAATGAATCTCCGATAATACCTTGCTAATCCTAAGAAACTCCGGACATCCCTTACCTTTTGGGGAGGTAGAACCTTCTTGATGAGAGAAATTTTGTTAGGATCCACTTGTAACCCTTGGCAAGAAATGGTATGGCCTAGCACGGTCCCTTCAGTGATCAGGAATTCACGTTTTTCAGGACTAAGGGACAGGTTCATCTCAATGCATTTGGTTAGGACCTTTCCCAGATTGGACAATGCTTCCTGGAAGTTGGACCCATAAGGAGTGAAGTCATCCATATAGATTTCCACCGCATCATGGACCAGCTCTGAGAAGATGCTCAAGACAGCTCTCTGGAAGGTAGCAGGAGCATTGCATAGCCCAAAGGGAAGGACTCGGTAGGCAAAAGTACCCCAAGGATAAGTGAAGGTGGTTTTATCTTGGTCTTCCGGGCTGATTTGGATTTGGTTGTACCCGCTAAACCCATCCAGGAAAGAGAAGAACTTCTTTCCTGCCAGTCCATCCAACACTTGGTCTATGAAAGGTAGAGGGAAATGGTCTTTCTTGGTAGCTTTGTTCAGTTCTCGGTAGTCCACACAGATTCTCCATTTCCCATTTTTCTTGGGAACCAACACCAGAGGGGACACCCATTCACTATCTGAGATGGGGTAAATGAATCTGGCATCCAACAGTTTTTGCAATTCTTCCTTGACAATGTCCTTAAGGGCTGGATTCATTCTCCTCTGAGGTTGCCTAACCGGCTTACAATCCTCTTTGATGTATATGTGATGGGTACAGACTAAAGGATGGACCCCTTTCATCTCCTTATAGCTCCAAGCAAAAGCATCTAGGTGACTGGCCAACAGGCTACACAGCTCCTTCTCCTGGGAAGGAGATAGGGAGGAGCTGATCTTTAACGTTCTCTCAGGGCCGAACTCCACATTCTAAATTCTGGGAGTGACAAGGTTGGTGGCACAAAGGTCCACTAAAGTGCTAGCTTGGGCGTCCTCCACCAATTTCTCTAAGGATAGTGCACTGGAAGGTGGATTCTGGATCAAAGTCTCAATCAAGTCATCCTCGGTTGGGGGGTCTCTTCTAGTGGTATCTAGGGTGCAGAAAGGTGTTGAGTACACCTCATCCTCTTCTCCTTCCTCCAACCACAGTGGTAAGTCATGCTCTAAGGAGGGTTGGGCAGGAGGGTATAGGACTAGCTGCTTAGACATAGGACCATTTTTGATGGTCATGTTTCCTGCACGACAACTTATGTAAGCATCTGCAGTGGCTAACCAAGGCCTTCCCAAAATAAGAGGATATCCAGTAAGCTTTGCCTTGTGTTGCAGAAACAAGAAATCTGCAGGGTATTCCCAAGAGTCGACAGAGACCAAGACATCCTCCACAATCCCTTCGGGAGTCATGGTGGAGCGATCTGCTAGTTGCAGGACTGTCGAGGTCTTCCTCAAGGAACCCTGAAGATTGAGTTTGAGCATGGTATCCCTGGTCATCACATTAATGGCAGCCCCCAAATCAATCAAGGTGTGAGGTATGATGGTGCCATTGATGTGGACATCTACTACAGGACTCTCAGGATCTAGGTACTTTGGACAGATGACTTGTCCTAACATAAGGTCAGACAGTTGTCCTAAGACATTGATGGTTGAAGCATATCTCTTTCGCCTGCCTGGGTGTTTAAAACATTTTTCCTTAACCAGTTTGTTGTATATTGGCACATCCTTGATGGCTTGGAGAAGTGGTATTTTCACACACAACTGCTTGAGCTCTCCCAAAAGCTCATCCTCCTCTGGGTTGGGTTGTGTGGTGGTTGTTAGTCTCTCAGGAAAGGGTGGAATAGCCTTTGGTTCACTTTCCTGTTTGTCCTCCTTGTCCTCTGGGGGAGGAGGTTGGCGATCCGGAAGAGTCTTTCCAGATCGAAGATTGATCTCCTGGATCTCCATAGCATAGGTAGGGCATGATGTTTCCCCAGTGTATACCTGCTGGGCCTGTCTATTGTTGGGGTTCGGGTTCGGTTGAGCAGGCATTTGAGGTTGCCTTGGAGGAGCAGGAGGTAATGGTTGAGGTTGAACTGGTGGTGGAGGCAAAATGGCGGGAGGAGTGTTGTACTGGGGCCTCCACCCCGACTGAGGTGTATTCCACTGAGGCTGTGGCTGGGCATGTGAATGATATGAATCAGTAGTGGGTTGAGTAGGGTACTGAGGTGGATAAGACCATGGAGGAGGCATAGACCAGGAAGGATGAGCAGGGGGACCCCAAGAAGGCATAGGAGTCGATTGGTTGGGGCTGTAATAAGCTTGAGGTGCCCCTTGCATCCCCTGCTGGTAAGGTCTAGGTCCTTGTGGCCTCCTTTGGTTGAGGAAATAGAGAGGTTCCGTGGGAGCTTCTGTCCCTTGGTACATAGCTTTAAGTCCAGGTAAGGTTGGGCATTGATTTGTGGGATGGTCCTCCTCACAAACGAAGCACACTTCGACCGAATGCAATGGGCATTCGTTCTTAGGGTGTCTCCTTGTACATCTAGGGCAGAAGATAGCCAAGGCCCTCTCAGCTTCTTCCTTCTTCTGCTGGATCCTGAATGTGTCCAGTTGCATGGCCATGGTCTGTCTCACCTCACTCTTAAGATCTTCTAATTGATTTGCAAACTCATGCTTGGAGAAAGGAATACCAGCTGAGAGAAGGTTTCCTCTACCTCGTTTTCGGGCTGCCCTAGAGTGGTTTCTGAACACAGTCTTGATGTCCTCATAAGGCAGTTGGTAAATATCTCCCCCAACTAACATGTGAAGGGTATCTAAAAGGTCTTCAGGGACTCCTCGGAGCAGGACCAACTTGAGGGATTCAGGGTCAAGTATGCACCTGGCCCGCTTATAGCTAAGTTGGAACCTCTCCTCATAATCCTCTAAGGACTCATCATTTCCCATGGTCATCCGAAAGATTTCTCCCTTGGTTTCCTTGGACCTACAATAGTCCTGGTACTTGGTATTGAAAGCTTGCTGCATCTGAGCCCAAGTGGTGATACTATTCCCAGGTAAGCCCATGAACCAGCGTAATGCTGCATCCTTAAGAGTTGAAGGAAGAGTTTCAGCTTCTGCTCATCTTCAGTATAGTCATAGGTTCTACAAAGGACAGCAAACTCAAATAGGAAGGTATCAGGATCTTCAGTAGTCAGTCCATGGAAGTGAGGCAGAGCGGAGGGGCTAATGTTTTTCATTTTCATGTCTCCATTGGTTTCTCGGATGGGGAAGGCACCTTCTATTCTCTCATATTCTCCTCTATTATCAGCCATAGCTTCAGATGGGATGGTCTCTAATTCTTCTTCTGCTATAGGATCTTCGTATATCTCAGGAAGTTCACCTATAGGTTCTTCTAGATCACTGTCACCGAAGAAGAGAGAAGGGTGACTCAGTGATATGGTGGGGGTGTTGGGTAGGAATTTGCTTGTTTTATCTCGATTCCTACGAGGCATGAAATGGAAAGACTTTTTTATTGCTTTTGCTTTTTTCTTTGGTACCTGCAAAACTGAAACAGATTGATCTATAACTAACTATCTTGCTGAAATAAAAATGCAGAATTGAAATGAAAGTGGGAAAGGAATAATCTACTTTGCTCAAATGGAATTGCAGGAATGGAAATGTTAGTCTACGCTTGCAGAATTGAAATTGCGGAATTGAAATGCTAATCTATGAAAGCAGGAAATGTCTATGCTACTTTTGCAGAATGGAAATGAAATAAACTACTTGGCAGAAGGCGAGAGTAGGAAAATAGAAGAAAAGCAACAATTACTAATACTCTGACGCTTCCCCGGCAACGGCGCCAAAAAGATGGTGGGCTCCAGTATTGTAGCAATACTGCTACAACTCCTGGAGCTTCCTTCTCTAATTTTATCAACCCGGTAGTTCGTAACAAACTTGGAAGCGACGGTGCTGTATGCACAAGTACTAGCTCTTGTCGCAGCTGTCACTTGGTCAGCTGGCACAAGTCCGCTAGGGCTCAAGCCAACTTCTATATGTTCTCAGAAGAAGCTTTCTAAATGATGAACGAAGGCTATCTCAAAGGAAATTAACCTACTTTACAAGAATGAACTGAAAGCCAACAAAGCATGGAAACCCTAGTAAACCCTAATCTGACTAGATTAATCCTTATAATGCAATGATGGGAATGCAACTCCTAACAATGATGCCATTACTTATAGTGAGATGAGATGCATGAACTTAAACTACTTCCATTGAAGAGAACACGTTTTTGTATTTTTGCTCAAGTGGGTGGAGTTATTATGATTGTGCTTCTTACTGGGTCTTCACTGTGCAGGGGTAGTTCAAGGGGAGGAAGGCTTGGGAAAGGTTAGGAGGACTCTGAGAGGTTCCAGGGGATCCCTAACATCATTCCACAGAAGTTCACAACGTTCAGGTGCTTGGCAACTGTGTTTGCAGGCTTCTACAGGATGTCTGCAGGGGATCCTACAGGAAGCTCGGGATTTCTACAGGAAGTCTACTAACTTCTACAGGATGTTCTGTAGTCGGAGTTTTTGGTGATGGAGGAGTGAAGGAGCTGTATGGGTGGATAGGTAAGATGAAAGGGGAGCTTGAGATGGCCTATGGACAGAGAGATGAGATGGGGAAGGTGTGTGTAAAGCTGGTTGGTCTAGAGGAGGGTAGTAGTAGTGGAAGGTCAAGAAGATTGAGCAACGTGGACAGTAGAAGGGTTGGAAGTCAAATGAGATGAACAGAGGATGAGTAGGTGGCTTAGGCACGGTTTAGAAGGATAAGAACACGATGAAGTGGTGCTGCACAGTGTAAATGAAACAAATCACCCTTATCTTGCATGTAATACAAAAGTTCACCAACCTATTCTAACTGTTTTATTAGGAACCAAAGAACAGCAATGTAAGTTGAAGGGAAACCGTGCATGATGCTGAACCAAAGAGTCATTACTCAAGATATAATTGTATGGACAATTCTTCAACCGAAAACATTACATCAATACGTGCATGCATATGTTAAAACAGTGTTTTTGGCAGTTGGCACGGTCTACACTTCCGGTCCCCAAACAGAGGTAAAAGTGAGCATGCATTCAACCTTTTATGAACTCAACGCAACTTCAATCTCCCTACGCTAATTCTGAACTACTGAAACAACTACATTCATGAAACTAACCTACATAACCAAACCAAAACAGTCAACTCAGCAAACTGTGTTTTCCAAGTGCATGTAAAGGAAAGAAATGCAATGATAAAATAAAGACAAGTAACAATACAAAGAAAAGGAGGTCTATTGCTCTCAGGTTGGGCCATAACCTGAGAGCTATAGCTCCTCTAAGAACTCAGAATTGAATCCAAATCTTCCTGCCTTTTATTAAAAGATCATAATCATGAGTCTAACAACATGCCAAAATTGGCTTACAAAGAGCAAAAACAGAGCTACAGCTCGTGATTCAAAATCTACAACAAAGGTTCAAGAGTCTTTATCGAAGGCTACAGCCTCAATATTTATACATGATGAGGGCCAAGCTGGCGTCCTCAATTAGTGGGGCTTGGCTGTCCAACTAAAAGTAAACTGTTGTTCCTGTAGAATCCGTTCGCTGCCTTCTAGCTCGGTGGTGATAGCTGTTGGAGCTCGGAGTTGGGGTGGAGATCACAAGGAAGTTCATTCAAGGCTGTGGACAACCTCCCTATAAACCCGCAATGCCACCTTGGTTGTCTCCTTGTCTTCATTTGCGTGGTCTTTGCTCCATTTAATGTCAAAAAACCTGAAATCATCATGTATTAGCTACATAGGCATAATGACTGCCCTTCTTCCTACAAGTAACACGAATATACTAAGAAATGATGCATAAGTGATAAAAAATGAGGGGTTGAGCAAGGTAAGTAGGCCAAATGAGCCCAAATTGTTACCAAAAATTGGGGCTCATCAAGGCTCCTGTAGAAATCACAGAGAGCTCGAAGTCAAGTCAAAGAAGGGATTAAGGAGCTGGAAACTTTCAAAAAAGACCTATGGGCCATCCTACAGCCATCCATCATCATAACCCTCCATTCCATGCCTACACCACCACATTTCTAATCGTTTCTTTCCTCCCTAAAAATAAAACACAGAAATCCTTTTTTTTTAAAGGAGAAAAAATAGCATCCCTACCACTTACCTACAGCCTACCGACTGCTCCTCCATGACCATCAGAATATTCAATAGGCTACTCCCAAGTCTCTACATAAACATCAGCTAAAAATTCTAAAGGGAGAAGCAGCTACAGGAATTCCTGTAGGATTCTTATAGTAGCTGATCCCCTTAAAAATAAATCTCCAGAAGCAGAATCGGTGTAGCCACAGGTATGTAAAACACATAAGAAGCCAGATCCTGATTGAAGATCACCTGTACAAGGCAAATGAACTACCTATCTAGAATCCATGAGCATATAGCAGTAGAAATACATGGACATAGCACCAAAGTCTAGGCATGCAGTAGCACTGTAGCGCGCACATTTCGACTTACAGGTAAGTTTCTAAACCCGTTCCTCTATTTACATTTGTATGATCCAAAAATGCATGAACAAATGGGATGGTTGCGATTAAACTAGATTGATGGCCAGCTAATTGGCCACCCTCGTCTAGTTCAACAGTGCTCAGCCGGAGTTCAAACTACACGTGTGTCCAGTCAACACATAAGAATCTCAACACAGGTAGTGGCAGATATTTTGAACTCCAACGTGAATGATGGAAATGATTGCGGGTAGGCAGCATAAAGTTTCATGATGACACTGCAGTGGGAACAAACGGTCCAATTGACGGTAACGTACCCTTCCTGCCACCTCATCTCATCACCACAAACCTCTCCCGTAAGCTTAAGTACGCTCTCTCAACCGCGCTCACCACCTTTTTTTCATTTTTATCGTCGTGCTCACGACTGCAACAAGCTACCTACCACCTCAAGAGCCTTAAAACAACCGCTCTCTGTCATTTTCAGAACACTTCTACCTATCGGATTCTACAGGAACATTATCGGTATCTACAGGAACAGAAATAGACCCTACAAGATCCCTTTCTACAGAAGGGCTAGTGAGCAGTCTTTCTGAAGAAAAATCGGGGTTTTATGGAAAATTTGAGCTCGAAGAGGTAGGCTCTGATAAACCCACTCTGCATATTCGCATATACAAAGGGTGATGTGATTTCAAGCAAAGGATTGAGTGGAAAAGGAAGGAGAATCAAAATCAAAAGTCTTCCTGTTTCTTTTAAAAAATAAAACACAGTCTTTCTATCTGCTCACTGTGCTGAGGTGTTGTCTCTTTCTCCACCATGGTATTCTCATGTACGAAGGAATGATGCAATTTTAGAGAAATTAAGCTTGTAAAGAAGGAAATTGCATTGACAAGTCTACCTATTTCTTAAGAAAAACACGGTTTTATCTGCTCTCTGTTTCTAAGATATTTTCTCCTTCACCACCTTCATACTCACATATGCAAAGGAGTAATGCAAGTTTAGAAAAATTGAGCCTGGAAGGAAGGAAAATTGCATTAAAAACTCTCCATGTTTCTTGAAAGAAAGCCTCTATTTTTTCTCAGTTTTTGGGTTTGAAATTTGTTGTCTCCCTCTTCACCTGAGATATTCAAAAAGACTCTGAACACCATGACAGGGGGATTTATGAGGAAGGAACCTCTGAACTCAACCAGGCTACATGAACACCCAAAGGTGGTAGACATTTTTACTAGAGCAAATTGGATACCCTTCTTTGAAAAGCTTCATGGGTATGATGAAGAAGTAACAGAGGAATTTACCTTGTCTTTGACACCTCACTCAAAAACTCATGCCACTGTCAGTTTCAGGGGTCTCACTATAGAAATCACCCCAGAATTCATCAGCAGGATTACCAGTCTCCCACTTGGACTACCCTGGAGCAAGGAAGAAAAACCACTAGGTCAAGTTGCCAAGAAAACCTTTTTCCAGCCTAATGAACATCCTGTGGAGGACAAAAATGGCATCAGGAGAACAAGTATACCTTACCCTTGGGATGAGGTTAGTTATCAGATTATGAAATACATCTCCTGTGAAGGAAGATATAGCATAGTTTATGGGTACCATTTCAGACTGTTGCATGAGTTAAGATATGGCATGGACCTTCCTGCACCCCGAAAACTCAGTATTCCCTATTTTCTCCTCCAATCCTTAATAGAATCTAGCACCAAATTGAAGGCAGGAGTTCCAAACCAATTGGCTCACCATGGGCTAATTAAATTGTTGGTGGAAGATGCCCTCCGCACTTTTACAATTCCCATAGCCTGGGAGATTTTTAGAAATATGACAAGGGAAGATGATGTGAAAGCCCTCACATATGACCTCATTCCATCTGAAAGTGAGGGAGAGGAACTAAAAGGAGAAGAGGAAGAGAAAACAAAAACAGAGAAAGAGGAACCTGAAACAGGGAAGGTAGAAACCCAAACAGAGGAAGAAAAACATGAAACGGAGAAGGATAAGACCACATCAAAGAAGAAGAAAGAACCTAAGACAAGAGGAAAGAGGAATAAAATAGAAAGGAAAAAGACTAAATCAGTGAAGACAGAGACTACAGCAGAAAGGGCAGAAACTAAACAAGAAGAGGAGGAAATTAAAATAGGGATAGAAGAAATAAAACCTGCAGAGGCAGAAAGGCAAATGAAGAAGAAACAAAAGCACCAAAGGCAAAAGTGTCCCCTGAAACACTGGAAAGGGAGGCAGCAACTATTCTTGCTACACTCAGTGCCCCAGTTAAGCCCAAACCAAAGAGAAAAAGGCAACTATCCATGTATTTCAAGGCTCGAAAAATCACCAGGATAAAGATGAAAGCCTCAGCCACCCTCAAAAGAGCCTATCACCATTGAAGATTCTCCTACTACCAAAAAGGAGGAATCTCCATCCAGGACTCCCATCACTTATGAACGAGTAAGTCCTAGATCTTCCACTTGGAGGGAAAGGATAAAACTACATGACTCCAAAATTTTCCTACAGGAGGCACAGACCGCCCTACAGGAGACCTTGACAAAGCTACAAGAGACTGAGAAACTAGAAGAGAAGATCAAGGGGAAGGATGAAATAGCAGGGATACTAGACCTAACCCACAGCCTAGTTTAGGCTCTTATTACAACCTTCTAGAAGGAGGGAAAATCATCCCAGAAAAGTTTGCAGTCCCTCTTTTCTTTGAGCTGGAAAAATAAAGAGTAAGGAGCCACAGGTGGATGCAAATTGCAAAGTCCAAAGGGGTGGAAGACATTGGCCACATGGAGAGCACACTAAGAGAGATGGGCAGAGAGCTGGCCACTGTAAAACATGCAGAAGCAATCAAAAGATCTCACTTGGAAGTAGAGAATGAAAGGTTAAGAAACCAGCTGCAAGAAAGGGAAACCCCAGTAGAAACTGAAGTGTTAAGAAACCAACTGCAAGAAAGGGAAACCCAAACAAAAACTGAGGTATTAATATTAAGAAGACAGCTACAGGAAAGAGAAGCCCAATTAGCCTGCATGGCCAGCTGGGCTATGGAGGCACTACAATGCAGGCAGCCAGCCAAATCATATGCATTTTACCTCAAAGATCAGTGGCTCCAGTTCCAAATCAAGACTCTGGCCCAGAGAGGCACCATACCTTTTCAGGATTATGGCCAATTCATGGATCTATGTGACCACAGTTCACCTAAGGATAAAGCGAAGCTGGCAAAGTTTTATTTACATAACATGGCCCTTACTGATATGAACCTATGGGACCCCAATCCTATGTTAGGAGACTTGCAGCTGATGGCCATGGCATTTTGGATGAGCCATGAGGAAAAAAGGGCAACAGAAATCAATAAGTTAATGAAAAAAGAGCTAAATTAACCCTTAATGATCCGAGCTAAACTAGCAGACCCCATGGCTCTTATCAGTGCCCACCAACACCTTGTAGCTAATCCTCAAAGTGTCCCTAAATATATCAATGAGCAGGCCCAGGCTATTTCACATTTTGAGGACATGGAGAGATTGTTTGGAGATGACTGCATTCATGCCTGCATGAGAAGATGGAACACATTGCCACACAGCCTACAGATCAGGGAGTATAACTCCCCAAACAGGATCAGAGAAGCCTTGAGGAGAGTGCCAATGTATAAGCACTCTATGCAAAGTTTGAAGGCCAATTGGATTGGCCTCAAATTCAATCCTCCACTGCTACTAGGACTACTGGAAGGTGTAAAAGAAGAAGAAGAATAGACACAGTGGGAAGAGGTGGATAGAAAGGCAGGATTCCATGATAAAAAGGAGGATATCACATCAAAAGCATGGGATGTCAAGGAATCCATCAAAGCCATCATGGATGAGGAGATAGACTAGTTTCTCAGAGGATGAGCAACCCATTCAGTAGGGGGGTGATGATGAGCCCTAGAAATGGGTAATTATATGGGCTCATTTGGCCTCCTAACTCAACTTAATCCACCATTATAATTAGTTTATTGTATGTTTTGTATTATATTTATGCTAATAGAGTGAATTGGGTTAGTCATTATGCCATGAAGTCTAATGTGTGCTTTATGCATATTTTTTGCCAATGTTTGGACAAATTCAAGGGATTAATGAGAATTTGGCAGCCAATATTCGAGGAAAACAAGGGATAGGATTTGTATGAGGGTTTCCCCCTCATTTATGACTCCCTACCTCAAATCCTCCATCAGAAACTCGGAGCACAAACAGCCACATTGATGCATCCAAGGGGGCAGCCGAGCAAGTCAAGAAAAACTGTTGTCTATCTCTAGTTATGGGAAGCCGAGCCCCTTGATTTTAGGAGGGTTGTTGGGGGACTCCATTTTTATAAATAGGGGGGCTTAGAGCCCCAGTAGGTTAGCCAAATATTAGTAGAATTTTCGCACTTTTGTGCAGCTCTTGTTCAACTCATTTTCGAACTTATTTTTGTGAACAGTTAATGTAGTGTGACTTTTATTTTGATAATGGAGATGACATATTTTCTAAGCCAGCACTGATTTCTTCCAAAGGGCTAAAGCTCTTGGGTTAGGGCTAAACCCAAGCTACCCAGCACCTCTTTCTTTGTACATATATGTTTTTTCTTTAGTTCATGAGTTATTTTTTGTTACATAGATTCATTTTACCTTGTTTAGAATAGGTTGCTTTTGATGGTTTGCATAATTTCTTTTGTTTTAGTTGCTGAAGTAGGTTATACAGTGATAGGCTAAGATTTAAAAAGGCCAACAATAGGCCCTAATCTCCTTTCTCCCTTCCTGGGACCATGATTTGAGGTCAAGGCACCATTGCTGCCACCAAAAACACAGGTTTGCTTCTTTCATGCATTCTAGTGTAATGATTTGATTTGAAAAGTTAAAGTGTTGCTTCAGATTCATTTTTCCAAGATTATTTCCTATTTCCGTAATAAATCACTTTGCAAGCTTTTCCATTCAGAGGATACTGTTCAACACTTCATGTTTCTAGGTCAAAAATTAGGTTAACAAGAGATATGGCTTTGTTTTCTTGATGCAGCTAGTTCTTTTCTTGCTCAGTCCGACAGTTAGATGTGCAGATCTCTTACAACACACCTCAGCTCACAATGCATCAATAAAGTAGCCAACATCATCTCATTTCTCACAGGTTTCACAAGTCATTCACATTCCTTCACGAATCTGCCCTAATTTCTGCACTTTTCCATAAGCTTTCCTCTCGTCATTTGAACAAATCCAACCATCATTTTCCTTCCTGATCACCCTTGTTAAGCCCCAGACACCTCAACACATCCCTATACTCTTCAGATATCCTTTCCCACCATTTTTCCACTCTTAAAACATGTAAAAATAGCTCTCGGCATCCTCCTGTAGATCCTCCTGTAGAATTTCCTGTGAGTGTGTTATAGACATTTTTGTGCCTTACAGCATGAAGCATGAAATGTCAATAATCTGAGGGATCCAAAGTCCCTAAACATGTTGTTCCTACCCCTAGAGGAACAAGGTCAGCAGACCACAACACTAAATATCAGTTCTCCACCTGAAAACACTCAAAAACAAGCTAATTCTAGATCATGTCAACTGCTCCACTGAGCATCTGCGTTGAATGTCAACTGCTCCACTCTGTACCTGCGCTGAATGTCAACAGTAATGAAGGCTACCTGCACTGGGCGAGATTGGCCAAGTGGCACAGTCATTCCTCAAGGTGTCAAATGCCCAGGAAGCTTCCAAAATGACACTTGGATCAGGGAATTCGCCTTGTGATGAGTAAGAGGATCTGGATCTCCAAGTGGAAGCAAGAAACTCCAAGTGGACTCAAGAACTGAAGAATAACTGAAGTGGGAGAGGACACTAGTCAGCTTCATGCCAGCCTCAAGCTGACTCATCCTTTCTCCAAAACTCCTATATATAGAGCTCTCTCATGAGGTCTAAGGAGGCTGGAATCTTGTGGATGTAAGGAAGTGCTGTTGGTTTGAGTATAGAACTATTGGGTGATTGCTTTGAAGGAGGTGAAGAGGAGATTTCTTTCTGCTGGGAGGTGTTGCTGGATTGGGCCTCTTATGGTTGTAACACTCTCAGAACTTTACTTCTTCCATTAATAAAGCATTTGAGGTTCTTCTATATGCATGTATCTCAATGGTGTATTGTTATGCTTGTATATTTGATTTATTCTAATCCTTGAATCATTTATGAATGTATGCTTCTTGTAGTTTCCCTCTCTTGCCATTTTACAGGATCTTGGTGTAGCTGGGCCAGTAAAAGAGCAAGGAGCTGGGAGCAAGCAGCAAAGAGAGAAGATTGGATCAATCATTAGCGGAAGACAACGGTTAGTGGATCTCTTTCTCCCCTCTCTTACATCTCATAAAGAAGTAATCTCGAATAGCTTTGCTTTGATTGTTGCTGAGGTACTATCACCCTTAGAGTGGGATAGGGTCAGTCCGTATTGGATACTTTTCCCAACAACAAATTGGCGACTCCGCTGGGGATCGTATCTTGTTGGTTGTTTGTGTTTTTGCTATTCATTTCATAAACACAGAGAGTACCGAATCGAACTGCATTTGGATCTTTCAAATGCAAAGTAGAGGGCAGCTACTCTAGCTCAGTTTCTGGGCAAGTTTATGATTTGAAGAGCTGATCCACAAGGACTCTAATAAGCTCTTAGTGATAGATTTTCATCCTCCTTTTCATCCCTTAGTGTGTACTTGACTGATAGCTTCTGATTTGGCCAAAAACTGTGAATTTTTGAGCAATTTGTGATCCGGAAACCAAGAGAAACGAAAGTTTCGTTCTTCAGTGTAGGCTGTGTGAAGGCTGTCTGCATTTCAGCGCAGTTCCCGAAGGGGCTACCTGCGTTGAATGTCAAACTGACAGTGTACCACCTGCGCTGAACCAGTCTTGCCTTGTGCTACTGGGGTTTCCTGCTGTTTCTTGCCCTGTTTTCACCCTTGTTTTTGCAACCTGTTACCAGTCAATGTACCTATCTGAAACCAACTTTCCTTGCCACTATTCTGCCTCGGTTGTATAAAGAAACTGTATTTGTTCTTTGTGTATTTCTTATATCATTTGCAGTTTCCCATAACGAAAGTGAACTAGTCTTGCTGTGGCCTCTTAGATCTAGACTTGTGATTAAGTGTCGTTTGGATCTTAAGAGTTAGTTTATTTGTTGTTCATAGCTGATTGAGCATTTGCTTTCGTCATATGGTTTGAGTTTATATATTTCTAGTGTCGAAACAAGTAAATCTTAAGGTGTCTTTTGATTTTGGACGAACTTGTTTGCTTTCACTTGAAATTGAATTCAAAGTTATACAACAGCTTTCTTTTTGTATCGCAAAAACATTAAGAAAGAGAAAAGAAATACCTGCATTTTACATTCTGCATATAATTTTGTATGTTGATTTAGGGAAAAAGTGCATTAGTGTATGCTCTTTGATCTGTGTGAAAAGATTTTGTCTCTCTTTTCCCTCAGTAGTTAAGATTTTCATAAGTCGAAAAGATTGAAAAAGCTTGCTTCTCATCTTAGACTGCATTTAGGAATTTGTATCAAAACATCTCGTGGTGAACCTTGAAAGGCAAACTTTAAAAAGATCAACTTAAAATATGCTGAATGAACATAACAACGCTTTGAAACATAACGCAAACACATAGAGGTCTAAGCTAGAGACGTGTTTCGGCGTCGTTAAACGTAGTGACTGTCGATCTCGACGAAGCTGGGTGATTCCTCCTGAGAGTCGGTGGCACTAATATGAACTTGTGCTCCCACGTACCGTCACGTATATATTGGGAGACCCCTATAGGCATATATCTTTTATCCATAGGAAGCCGTGTCGGCCGCCCTACTGATCGCAATGCAGTGAACACAGCATTCACGAAGATCGACCACCCGTACCGTAAAACGTATTCTGTGGTTTTGCGAAAGGTTTGGCACACCCTCTGCCTAGATCTCCAGAGCAGTTTCTTTTGGCCTTTTTCAAACTCTATAACTGAAAAAGTCCAACCGAGAATTTGTCACTTCGGGCTCGTTAATACATCGAAGGAGACTAGAGTCATCTTTAGCTTTTTCTCGACTCTTAAAAAGTGAAAAAGCAAGTTGTGTCTAAAAGCGTCTAATAAAATTCATTCAATTTGGAAACACAAATTTCCCCTTTTAATATTTTGGTTGATCAAGTAATCCGCAATCGTGGAAGAAAGTCAATTGAAACCCCGTCGTTCGCGGAGGCTTACGAGTCAACCGTCTTTGTCTCCGGAATCAAAAACAGTACGGACAAAGCGAACTCATTTAACCGGTTCAAAATCTCCTTTAAAAGTTAGAACAAGTGTTCCAACTGCATCTGAGGTTCCAGTTACTCCAAACATTTCTGGAAACCCTGCCTCTATAGAAGAAGTTCAACAACCACAGAAGGACAGTAATATTGATCCTAGTCTGGGGGCAAATACTTGTATAACTGAACCAGTTCCATCTGTAACCGGTCCAGAGAGTTTTGTTCCTCAAACAACTGTCGCTGTCGAAACAACCACTTCTTTGGCACCAGAAATATTTTACGGACCTGACGGTCTTCCTCTTCCACCGGGTTTGATTGCGATAGAAGAAATCGCAGAGGATCCGCAAACAAGTACTCCAACTCATTTTGGAGTCGGTGTCACTCTATTTCCTTCATCAGAAGTTAATCCACCACAAGTGGAAGTCCCTGTAGAATCGCTAGGCAATCTATTGGATAGACTTAAGATGTCTGAACAACCGTCATCATCTAGGACTGTGTCAAATGACACAGCGACAGCAGAAGTCCCTGCCGTCACTCCAACGATGTTTGTCGGCATACCAGCTGTCCCAACTAGCTCACAACCGCTAGAAGGAGTCCACCAAGGGACTATTTCGACAGTATGGTCTGTTCCAGTTTGTTCATCCGGAGTAATTCCCGGCAACTCTTATGTTGAAACTCGCCAAATTGATCCATTTGGAGGTCAATCTGGGCAATCAATCCCCTTTAGTTC
This sequence comes from Pinus tabuliformis, assembly GCA_031772625.1. Taxonomy (NCBI): domain Eukaryota; kingdom Viridiplantae; phylum Streptophyta; class Pinopsida; order Pinales; family Pinaceae; genus Pinus; species Pinus tabuliformis. The sequence goes on from CM062818.1 coordinate 1,668,201,701, forward strand.
AGGATTGATACCGTATGGGGGGCAGTATGCTCTTTCATTACCCCCTCCGGGAGGGTACCCATACGTGAGTTCACAACAATGTTCAGGTTATACTGGAATTGTGTCAAGTAGTTGGGTACCTATGCTACCTCAACAACCAAGGGTTGTATATTCTATGCAACAGTGTGTACCTATGACGAATATCCCAACCACACCGGCTATTGTAACAGTGTCACAAGTTCAAGCGATACCTGTTGCATGTCAACCTCAGATTTCTCAGGTTGTAATGCAACAGCCACTTGACCATGGGTCACAACCACAATCGCCAACAGGTGGGACGACACAAGTACAAACGGGTACAATTACCCCACACCTCGGTCCAATGGTTAGTGTTATCACAAAATCATGTACTGATGGCTGCTAATCATTTAGACTTTATGTAACTATTTCAGACCAGACTCTTGGCTAAGGATTAGCCTCCCTAACCTGAGAGGGCTCTCTCAAAACAAACTACTGATTGTGATTAACACTAAGAGGGCTAACTCTTGAAATGAGAACTTAATAAACATGCTGGTTGGACAGACAACATAAGATTTCTTCCATTGGGCTCATGGAGTCAAACACCATTTCAGTAAACCATTCAACTACTCATTCATGGAAGTCAAGGCATATAATGTCTAAACACTCAAAACATTTCTCAAAGGAACCTCAACTCATAAATATGCACAGGAAATCTGAGCAACTAGGTGAATTCAGAGTGATTGCACATCTATGGAGCTGTAAAATATGAAAGATAAGACAAAACCACATACATCTTGAGCATTTGAACACAATATGAATCTTGAGAAGAAAAAGTAATCTATTATATTACTGCAACAAGTCTTTTTACATAAGCAAATGTAAAACTCTGTTTTCAATAACATCCAACCCCCATTACATCAGAGTTTTCACTATATATAGAAAAACAATCTTAACTACTTTGAGTCTCCTCCTCCAGCATGAGGGGAGCTCGATGACTATCATTAACTACCCTTATCTATTTTAAACAGACTCATTAAATACACAAAGTGTTGAGCTGTAATTACAAAGAGTCCTAATCAAACTAAAACTCTATCTTCATCTCCTCGTAGCATGATTCTTTTCTTGGTCTTTGACAGCTGTCTTCTGTTGGTTAGGCTGAGATGACTGAGCTACAGGTGCAAGGAATGCTGACTTTGGATACCTGAAGGCGCTGATGGATCATTTATCATTAGGATCAAAACCCCTGTTTTTCCGGTCCCTGTCTCCTAACATCCTTCGAAAATTCAGCAACATGTCCCAGCTCTTTAATACCCCGAAATTTATGAACATCACCATACTTCAAATGCGTTGGAAGCTTCGTTGATAGCCAGGTGTATGAACCAAAAAGATACTCCTCGTATGCCATTTCTGCTAAACCCTAACTTGTCATAAAGTAGCTTTACAAAAGTTTAACCTGAGACAAAAATTTTACCTTTACAAAAAAGGTACACTTGTCATTCTCTGAATAGCTAGGATAGCCTTAAGTGATATCCCTTATGCTCCTTAGGCGTTTCCTTACAAAATTTGCTGACCTCACCATTAAACTGCTCATTTTCCTTATAAAACAGCACCTACAGCAGTTTCGTAGCGCGCTACGAAACTGCTGTTTTTGCTAAAACAGGGTATATTTGCATTGAGGAATTTACTACTTGAGACCATACTCAATAAAAATCACTACATCATTCACATTTAGAACCAGGGCTGCCAAATAGGTTTACTGTGTCCAGGCAAAGAACTATATTTTGCAGAATGTTAATTCCATGGCATTGATGTTATAAGTTTCAGAGATATTTGCATATAACATAAGCCCTTTGGGTATCTATAAAATACTTGGCAAAGCCTACTCAGAGCTGTTAAGGCAACTATCAAGACGGTAAACTTCATCTTAGCAAACATTTGAATTCCAGGGATATGCTCAAATCTGGGTCAGATATAACTGTTTATGAATATCACTTAACTGTTACCGCAACTGAAGAGTTTGCATCCATGTCGCAACATTGAGAGACTTTAGTTTCCAGCACTCCTGGTCTGAAACCATTTGTGAAGTACCCCATCTCAAACCAGTACTCTCCATTTCAAGTTCCTCTAAATGGTGATAATCCTTTAGCAGGCAAAAGAAGCTTGAATCTAAGATTCCTGCTGCAGTGATACTTTTATACCCAGCTAAAATCAAACTTTTCAAACGAAGTTGAGGCTCTCCCATGGAAAGAAATAATTCATTGGATATCGTTAGAAGAGAAAGGTCAAGGTATTTCGAATTGTTTGCAGCAATGAGAAAACTTTTGATTCCGAAAGAAAAAACTCTGGTTTCATTTACTGCTAAAGAAGCAAGTTCTAGACACTATGAGGCGGCGATTTGAAGTCCTCTATCGCTGATAAAAGGGCAATCGGATACAATAATCTCTTTCATATGCACACAACCGAATGATAGAGGAACATAACTGTTCTTGGACCCACATCCAGATTTGGTTTAGGAAATATGGCGCTGTAGAGCTCTGTCAAATCCAGCCTTGCACTTTTTGCACCCGAGCATCATTGATAGCCATAAGTCGCTTCAGAATAATCTTAAAAGGTGTTTTAGCCATCTGATTCTCTAGTGCATATTCTGCATTTCACATTTGAGAAGCTTTTTTTCGTTTCGGTCAATTGCAAACAGCCATTTACTTCACTTTCCTCTTCCTTCTGGATCATTAAAAATTGAAGGTGCAAAGAACTCGACCTCTAGTCGCTTTTCAAATCCTTCAATACCAATTTGCAGTCATGGGAACAACAGAATCTCCACAGGCCACACCCATTTTCAAATGCAAACAAAATGCCACCTTAACTAGCCATTACAGCAAACGTACTTGAAGAAGACCACGAACTCGAATTCCTAACAATTTACAGCAATATAAAGTTCACACGGCGTTGCAGGCCTTCAAATACTAGTGAAGATTCGAGAATTTGGAGCTTAAATAGAGCAAAGGCTCAGCGTTGCAGAATCTTTACTCAGAACAATGCCTAAGCATCAGTTGCAAAGCCGAAATTGAACAGTTTCATTCTCTAAAACCATTTCTTCATTTCAATGCAATAATGAAGCCTCCAACCCGAAGAACAGATCCTGTAAGTCCTGCGCCCACCAAAACAAGAACCTTAGATGTCACAACTCCTGCTTGCATCGCCATTGCGTGGAGAAAGAACTCTTGTGGAATTAGGCCACGAAGATAAGAGTTCTCTACAAACCTTTAACCCAGATGTAACCATTGCCACCTGTTATAAAAGCCCCAGCGCCCAATAACATCAACTGATTTGTTCTTATCGACATAGCTTACCGTGACAAGATGCTCCTTTTTTTTAACTCAATGCATACATGTACAATTTGGCGGGTGACAACTGGCAGGTAATAAGCTTATCACAACATCTACCTCAGATATATATTGTAGAAGATGGTCTTTATCAGCTATATCAAGCTCGACTGCTATTGTATTAGGAATCCCTTCAATTACCTTTTGAGCATCCTGCAGATAAATAACTTGAACATCATTAACTACCTCTCATATAGTTTGAGGATTACATAGGAGTCCAAAACATCATCGGAATGTCTGAGTTGTTTATTTTCAAGCCTGTACTCATGCATAACCCAAAAGATTATTTTTATGCCTGTGAACTCGCATATTCTATCAATGGCTGCATTAACAGCTTTTCTGGTGCCATCAAAAGCTGTTGAAAGTACATCCATTGGTCTGTTAGCAATAACACGCCTTGGCTTGAGATCACTGTCGACTGAGCTTCGCCCTACCATAACATTTCCTGAGGTCTCTTTTGTGCCCAGCGTTCTCGAATGCTATCCTTCAGCACATTCAGATGGAAAATGGCATAATGAAGAGAATTTAGGCAAACACAAAGCTTAGATGTTGACAAGACATTGATTTGGCTAGAACGTCTATCATCAGGCAATCTGGGGTCGACCACCTTTTTCTTAGCAAATGCCTTCATACCACTTTCTTTCTTGTATCTTGTTAAAATTGGAACAGGTGGTATAAGATCTTGTTTATCCACTAGCTGACTAACAACCCTCTGAGTGTAGGCTTGTAGTGCATTGTCAAGACCACTGACGAGGCCATTCAGCTGCGAAACCCTCATAGGCAGTTGTAAACTGAAAAACTGATCCACTGTCTCTTCCATAATTCTGTAGACTTCAACAATAGTATTACCATGTCGATGTTGAGATGATGAAGACTCCCATTTCTCCTGCTGAATTGTTCGTTCAATCTATTCTGAGATTCTAGCAAGTTGCATGTTTATCCACCGCATAATCAACGTACCAGATATTGTTTCAACCTGGTAGGGCATCATCTATTGTTTGTAGTTATCATACACCTGGCCATCTTGACACAGAGATGAAACAAGTTTCAACAAATGTTGATCAAGGCTCTCAGCTACTGTTAGTACAGATGCAACATCCTCTGTAAGATGTGACACTCCATCAAGGAATGGTTTCAGCTCTTTACCATAAAGCTGATGAAGTAATGAAACAGAAATGGCAGTAGACATAGGATTCCAGGGTGATAAAACAGGACTGAAAACATTTGAATCCATTATGGCAATTCTCTTCATATCTTCGGCAAATACTGCTAGACGATGGTCATGTTCTGCCTCCTCCTTTGAATCTATGCCCACCAATACTCTTTCATACGCAGCTTTGATGGAAGACAAGATGTAATCTTCTGTCTATTTGGAAACAGCAGCCATCTCTGAGGTCGATGTCATTCTCGCTACCCCTGTCTGATCAGACTCTTCTGCTATGAGTCTCCCAGAAACCATTGCTGTTGTGACTATACCTTCCATGATATTTGATCCCTCGTGAAAGTGTGTATGATAGTCTCCAAGCCGTTTATCAGTCCATTTCTTGATTGGAAATACATAGATCCCGAAAAATGTGCCTCTTTAGCAAGCTCAAAAGACAAATCTTGCAACCGATGGAATGCTCCCTTCCGTTTACTATCTTCTCCAAGAGACCACTGATACTTTAAATATGCAAAAATAACTTGAAGCGGAGCTGACAATCTTGTATTTGGAGGCGTAAATTCTGGATCATACTACAACAGTTTGATCAAGGTGGGATGACCTTGACTAATACTACCACTGTTCCGGCAAAGAGAAGCAAATTTCAACCATGTGTCTATGTCCTTTGTCGGTGGAAGAACTAATGCACGAACAGCTAGTAATGCTTGCCAAATGTCCTCTGTCGAATTCCCACCAATTTGACAATACTGATATCCACGGGACACACAATAATCCCCCTAAGAAGAAGAACAAAAACACCAAAAAGAAGCTAAGATCGGGCCCGCCAGCGAAGATGTTTCAGATCAGCGAATCCCCAATTTCACAGCGCGCTACGAAACCACCTAAACATGTCGCGCTGCGAAACTGCTAAAAGGGTTCATGTGCTTATTTGCAGACATTTAGCATTGAAATTTTGTCAGTGATAATAGTTAGCATGGTGCAACAGAACATGGTGTCACAACCGTGGCTTGTACAATACCAACAACCGCAATTCCAGCAAGTGTACCAAGGTTCTGAGCAGCAGATCTTTGCGAACAGTGGACAACCGTATATCCAAAATGGTCAAAACCAACCACTTTACAGTGGTCAAGTCCACCAACCGTATCAGTCATACCAACATCAATTACATTATGCTGGTATGCAAAGGCCCACTGCTCAAGCGATTCCATCGTACCCTGGTTACGCTTCGCCTAACCTGAATCAACAGTTACCATTCGTGGCAACTTTAGAGTTACCCGATCTACACCGGTTAACCAACGATCTGATTGCTTATGCCCCTTGGTGGCCAGCGATTCCTCATAAACTTCCATCTGACATTCCTAAATTCAATGGAAATCCAGGTGAAGACCCATCGAATCACGTGATGACTTTTCATCTGTGGTGTTCGTCAAACACCCTTAACGACGATTCGATAAGGCTTCGCCTTTTTCAGAGGACATTGACAGGTCCAGCGGCTAAATGGTATATTGAATTGCCAAGAGCCTCTTTCGACAATTTTAGTTCCCTAGCCACGACTTTCCTAACCCATTTTCAATTACCGATAAGGTATGAAACGGGAACAGAAATATTAACCAACTTCAAACAGACAACTGCTACCCATATATCTGATCATATACATGAGTGGCGTCGTCGTCGTAGGATGGTGAAAACGTACGTTCCCGATCAGCTATTAGCTAAATGGTTTATAAATTCGTTACTTCCGGCTATTACAGAAGATGTGGCCAAGGGGGGAGTCGTAACAGAGGAGCAAGTCATTGCTCGTGCACAGTATTTGGACTTAGTTTATACTCAGTCCGGCACACTCTATGACAAAATACCTGACGCCCCTAGACCAGAGTTTTCAATTCCTCCCCCTCCTAAATCAAATAGTGACTCTCATGCCGGTGATGGCGTGATTGGCACAACAAACATGAAATCGATAAAGGCTTCGTCAAAGAAAGCCCGTAAGATTTCGGATCAAAATGCAAAAGAAGAAATTCTTGCTTCGGAAGTAAATTCCGTATCGGAAGATAAAGGCAAAGAAACCAATCAACTAGGAAGCAAGAAGAAGCAAAACAAGGGGAAGAAGAAGAAACAGGGTGAGTCATCCCCTGGAAAAAATTCTTCAAACCCTCCTGGCAAAGGGAAACAAAATTATCCATGTCTAATATGTGATGATAAGGATCATGGCACAAAGAATTTCCCATTCAAAGCTGAGTTAAAGAGGTTCTTTAAAAGTTCCCAAACCTCAGCTGTGTTAACTAATCCATTTCCCAACCCAGGTCAAAATATGGTTGATAGTGGAAATGCTTCCCCGTCGCAAGTGCTTATGTTGTCGGTTTCAAAACAGCAGAATGATGCTTTGATTTCGACAAGGAACAAAGATTATGGGAATCCTCAGTTGTCGAACGAAAAAGGTAAATATCAACCAAGTAGTTCGACAACAACTTCGACAGAAGTTGTAACACCCACCATCCCTGAATTAACAATAAAACCGCCAAAGGGTGTAGTTCACAAGTTGACATTTAATCCTCGCGCCAGAGCGGCGCAGCATTATAACATAGTGGAAGATTTGGCACAATCGCCATCCGCTATGTCGACTCTTGAAGTACTACAAAATTGTCCAACCCAAAGGCAGGCCCTGTTATCAGCAATTCGTGGGGTTGATCCTAAAGATTCCAATCTTGTATCCTTTGATCACAAGGGATACGATCCTCAGTTACCAGCTCAATTAGCTTTCCTTATTCAAGTGAAAGCCCTCAACAAAACTATTCACAGAACGATTATTGATGAGGGAGCATCAACATGTATTATGTCAATGAGCTGCTGGAAAACATTAGGATCTCCAACCTTGTCGCGATCATCGACAACATTAAAAGCTTTCGACGGAAGGACTTATACCCCATACGGTATCCTTAATAACTTGAAAGTTGAACTAGGAGGAAAGACAGTAGAAATTGATGTTGAAGTCATTGATGGAAATCTTGACTATAACATCCTACTGGGTAGACCATGGATTTATGCCATGGCAGCTGTCGTGTCGACTTATTTTAGGAAGATCGCATTCCCATTTGAAGGAGGGATTACGATCGTCGACCAACAGAATTTCCTCCCTAATGGTTCACAAGTTACAGGAAGCATTCCCATGATCCATGAGAGCAACCATTCAATTTAAGATATCGGAGTAGGATTATTGAAAGACCCCACATTGATGGGAACTTTCGCGCTACCACCTCCTATTTATATAGGAAATGTACCGTTTGTAGCAACCTGCAACATGATATCTTCCACAAAGGTCAACATGGATCATTCAATGGTTTTGCCCCCAAGCCCTTTAGAAATATTGTAGCAATCAATGTTTCAAGCATGGGAGGCAAACCCAAATCAACGCTCGTCAAGCGTTTGGGTAGATAGGTCTAGAGAATATGGAACCCCATTAGATCCTTGGTCGAAAGTACATGGGACTGACGAAGGAATCTTACAATCAATGATGATTGAGGGGGCACCATGGAATGATCACCACCATCGTTCCCTTCTTCCGGAATACGAAGAAGATACTCAAAGTGACCTTTATCACCCTTTAGTATTTGAATTCCTAACAAATACTATAAATACGGTGGATTCCGAGCGAAACCTATCCAATATTGAAGAGACTATAGCCATAAATATCTCGACTAAAACAGATGTTGTAGAGAATATTTATGTCGGCAAAGGTTGTTCCCCTTCAGAACTGGAAATATATAACGCTCTTTTTCACGAATTCAGAGATGTCTTTGCCTAGTCATATGATGAAATGCCAGGCATTGACTCGAGTATCGTTGAACATGAAATTAAAATGTATCCTGATGTCAAACCAGTAAGACAATGGCTTCGGCAGGTGCACCCGAAGAAAGCTGCTGCCATTAAGGCAGAAGTTGAAAAACTTCTCCATGCTGGATTCATCTACCCGGTTCCTCTAACCGATTGGGTATTGAATATTGTCCCTGTTATGAAAAAACAAGGGACAATTAGAGTGTGTGTTGATTATAGGGATGTAAACCAAGCTTGTCCGAAGGACAACTACCCTACACCCTTCATCGACCAGATAATTGATGAATGCGCCGGATGTGAAATCTTTTCATTTATGGATGAATTTTCCGGGTATAATCAAATTAATATCCGCCCACAGGACCAGTCAAAGACTGCATTTATTTGTCCGTGGGGCACATTCGCTTATCAAAAATTACCCTTCGGTTTAAAGAACGCAGGGGCGACGTTTTAGAGGGCGATGAATTATGCCTTCCATGACATCAAGAATATTGTTCAACCTTATCTCGACGATCTTCCGGCTCATTCGCGAAAGCGAACTGATCATCCGCAGCATTTAAGAGCGATATTTCTACGTTGCCGACACTACAAGATAAGACTCAATCCGCAAAAATGTGTGTTTTGCGTCGGTTCTGGTCACTTACTTGGATTTGTAGTCTCTAAGGATGGGATTCGTCTCAACCCCTGCAAGGTTCAGGCAATCATTAATTTGCCTCCACCTTCAAATTTGCTTCAGATTCAGAAACTCCAAGGGAAAGCAAACTTTCTGAGGAGGTTCATTCCAAATTACGCAGAACGTGCTAAGGGTTATACTCGTCTTTTGAAAAAGGATGTACCTTTCGTCTGGGACCAGGTGGCGCAAGTTTCCTTTGATGCTCTGAAAGATTGTCTAGTAAAAACATCATTAATGTACGCCCCGGACTATCAAAGAGATTTTAACCTGTATCTGGCTGCAGCGGATACGACCATTGCGATGGTTTTAGTTCAAGAAGTCGATGGAATTGAACATCCTATCTATTATTTAAGTAAAAACTTAAATGATACAGAAAATAAATATTCTTATGTTGAAAAACTAGCGCTTGCAGCTGTTCAAGCGATTCAAAGGTTTCGACATTATGTCCTCTTTCGGAAAACTACCATCTTGTCAGATTGCAACCCCATGACTTATATACTGTCACGACAGTTGCTGGGGGGGAGATATTCAAAATGGATAGCGATCCTTCAAGAGTTTGATCTGGAATTTGTGAAATCCAAATCAAAGAAAGCTCTAGTTTTCGCAGAATTATTGTGTGATCTCCCATCGTCGTCCAACGATGAAACATCGGAAGAGTCAATCATGGACGAAAGTTTGTTTCTGATATCTGTAAGCGATGAGTGGTATGGAGATATCATAGTTTATCTCCAAACCCAAAAGTTCAGGCCTAACACCTCTCGCTCCGAACAAAAACGTATACGATACCAATCAAAAGACTACATGATCGTCGGTGATACACTTTACTGATCCAGGTGGATGTTGGTGGCCACCCACCAACCCATTTGGACCCCCACAACTGTCTCTTTCAGCATTTTCAGTTTCCTTAATTGTAGCACAACTTACTATTTTTAGCAGTTTTTCGGGTCCTGAACTTCCGGAGCCGTTTTGAGGCCCTAAACGACGTTTTTTTTGGAATTCTGGGGCGACCGAGCCCTAATGTTGCCTCCCAAAGTGGTAGTACTCGGATAGATCTTTCTAACGAGCTATCGTACGCGTCAAACGGAGATCGTATGCCAAAGTTACGACCCCGGGAAATTGATGTACCAATTTACCCAAACGGGGCCCACAATTTGGTGTTTCATCTTCTAGGGTTAGGTTTCGGTATGTGAAGGGTTTTCCATTGTTTCTCAACAATAAATAGGCCTTCGAGCCTCATTGTAATATGGTTCGGAACAGTTCAGAGGCATGTAGCCGCCACATCTCTTCTCAGGGATAAGCTACCATCGCCCTAGCTGGTTTCTTTCCATTTCTGTTTGTAAGCATATTTCAGTATTTTACAGTAATGAAATGAAGTATTATTTCCGCTGCATCTTTGTTTATTTCCGCTGCATCTTTGTGTATATGGTTATCACATCTCTGTATTTATGGTTATCTCTGTAATCTATTGCGTTCCTATTTAAATCCGGATCAGTGGTATCAAAGCAGTCTGCTTTTTCTCTGTTTTTCTTTGCATGTCCCCAACGAGGTCGGGATATAAGGAGTTAGGGCTTGAACTGGTCGAACCTTTGCAAGACCAGCCTCGCAAATCCCGACGGCTTTCCATGGCGGATCAGAAGAAAGACGAGGGAGCAGGAGATCCTATCAAAATCTTGCTCGAAGAAGCACTCGAGCGGCAAAGGAACGCGATGATGGATAGCTTTGCGCAGATTCTTCAGCGGCTACCCAGAGGCGACGCATCGGCTTCCAACAGCGACTCTGGAAATGCCACACCCTTCAAGGTACAAGTTAATTTTGAAATCCCCATATTCGAGGGTCAAATAGACACAGATGCCGTAGATAAATGGTTAAATCTGCTAGATGGGTATTTTTCTGTTCATGAATTTTCAAATCGGGAAAAGATTGTTTTCGCTCTTCTCAAAGCAGCCCCCCACGTCAAGGACTGGTGGGAAACCTACTGCGAGCAGAAGGATGAAAGTACAGGCTCACTATTTTTGGCCGCACCCACTTGGAATGAATTTCGGGATGCCATCAAGGAGCAGTACTACCCTGTCGGAAGCTATGAGGACAAATACATCAAATGGACCACACTGCGGCAGGGACGAGACCAAGATGTGCCAGAGTTCACAAACATTTTTCATACCCTTCGCACACAGTTGGGTATCAAAGATTCTGAGCTGCATCTGGTACTCAAATATCGTGGCTGCCTACACAGATACATCCAGGAAGAGATGGGGTTCTTGAACATCTCCTCACTCGGCACAGCATACAGATACGCTGTCAAAATCGAGCAAAAGTTCAAACAGAAGAAGCGAGACTTTGGATCTGCAAATCTGAAGCCCAAAGGACAAAGCCAAGGCGGGGTGACCCAAGACAACCCGTCGAAGCCGCAAGAAAAGAACAACACCACGAAGCCGAAGAAGGACACAGGAAAGTGGTGTGAGTTCCACAAGAGTCTCACTCATAACACAAGTGAGTGTCGGACCAAGCAGTCGCTGGTGGCCGAGTTGAAGGCTTCCGAATCAGATGCATGTTCCGACCCTGAGCCAGAACTCGACAAGGGGAATGGCAAAGGGAAGCAGATCATTGATGCGGATCCTAGTGCCACTGTTGCCACTGCCAAGATCAAGAAAACTGAGCCCGAAGATCCAGAGGAAGGGGAGCGTCTTTTCCACTCACAGATGTGGGTGAAGGGTTCACCGCTGTGATTCATTGTCGACAGTGGTAGCCAAAAGAACCTGGTTTCAGCAGAGGTCGTGAAGCGGTTGGGCCTACCGACTACACCTCACCCACAACCGTACAGTATCGGGTGGCTTCATGAAGGACGAGATCTCAAAGTTCGCCAGCAGTGCCGCCTTTCCTACAGCATCAAACCCTTCACAGACGAGGTATTGTGTGATGTTACACCTCTGGATGTTTGTGATGTACTATTAGGCCAGCCATACTTGTGGAGGCGACATGCTCTGTATGAGTCCAGGCCTCGTGCTGTCATTATTTCTTTAAATGATTCATTATACAGGATACCGGAGGTAGCCCCACCTACCGCCACATCTTTGATCACTACCAAAAAAGGCAGCAAGCTCATATCACAGACCAGGAAATTCATCTGTCTGGTTCACTCCCAAAATAAGGGGAAGATCGTTGCTACATCCATGACCCCTGCAAAGGGTTCCTCCATGCAGCAGAAGCAGCAAAGGGATACGGTCATGACAAAACACAGGAACAACTTCTCCTCACCCACATGGGTACCACACAAGTTTCAGGTGGGCAACAAATTCTGGTTGCATCGACAGAAAGAACGCCTTACCAGAACCCATCAGAAGCTCAGATCACTCCGACCTGGTCCTTACAGCAGTACCAAGGCTGTGGGGGACAATGATTTGGAGCACATCATTCCTCCATTCCTTTGCGTGCACCAAGTGTTCAATATGGACGATCGTCGACCATGCTTCCCACCATCACTGGACACATCAGAGATTGCAGGACAAGTTCAGCAGATGGAGGAACTCAACGCAATGGGGACCATCGCTTCCTAAGGGGGGAGGAATGATCCAGGTGGATGTTGGTGGCCACCCACCAACCCATTTGGACCCCCACAACTGTCTCTTTCAGCATTTTCAGTTTCCTTAATTATAGCACAACTTACTATTTTTAGCAGTTTTTCGGGTCCTGAACTTCCGGAGCCGTTTTGAGGCCCTAAGCGACGTTTTTTTGGAATTCTGGGGCGACCGAGCCCTATGTTGCCTCCCAAAGTGGTAGTACTCGGATAGATCTTTCTAACGAGCTATCGTACGCGTCAAACGGAGATCGTATGCCAAAGTTACGACCCCGGGAAATTGATGTACCAATTTACCCAAACGGGGCCCACAATTTGGCGTTTCATCTTCTAGGGTTAGGTTTCGGTATGTGAAGGGTTTTCCATTGTTTCTCAACAATAAATAGGCCTTCGAGCCTCATTGTAATACGGTTCGGAACAGTTCAGAGGCATGTAGCCGCCACATCTTTTCTCAGGGATAAGCTACCATCGCCCTAGCTGGTTTCTTTCCATTTCTGTTTGTAAGCATATTTCAGTATTTTACAGTAATGAAATGAAGTATTATTTCCACTGCATCTTTGTTTATTTCCGCTGCATCTTTGTGTATATGGTTATCACATCTCTGTATTTATGGTTATCTCTGTAATCTATTGCGTTCCTATTTAAATTCGGATCAGTGGTATCAGAGCGGTCTGCTTTTTCTCTGTTTTTCTTTGCATGTCCCCAACAAGGTCGGGATATAAGGAGCTAGGGCTTGAACTGGTCGAACCTTTGCAAGACCAGCCTCGCAAATCCCGACGGCCTTCCATGGCGGATCAAAAGAAAGACGAGGGAGCAGGAGATCCTATCAAAATCTTGCTCGAAGAAGCACTCGAGCGGCAAAGGAACGCGATGATGGATAGCTTTGCGCAGATTCTTCAGCGGCTACCCAGAGGCGACGCATCGGCTTCCAACAGCGACTCTGGAAATGCCACACCCTTCAAGGTACAAGTTAATTTTGAAATCCCCATATTCGAGGGTCAAATAGACGCAGATGCCGTAGATAAATGGTTAAATCTGCTAGATGGGTATTTTTCTGTTCATGAATTTTCAAATCGGGAAAAGATTGTTTTCGCTCTTCTCAAAGCAGCCCCCCACGTCAAGGACTGGTGGGAAACCTACTGCGAGCAGAAGGATGAAAGTACAGGCTCACTATTTTCGGCCGCACCCACTTGGAATGAATTTCGGGATGCCATCAAGGAGCAGTACTACCCTGTCGGAAGCTATGAGGACAAATACATCAAATGGACCACACTGCGGCAGGGACGAGACCAAGATGTGCCAGAGTTCACAAACATTTTTCATACCCTTCGCACACAGTTGGGTATCAAAGATTCTGAGCTGCATCTGGTACTCAAATATCGTGGCTGCCTACACAGATACATCCAGGAAGAGATGGGGTTCTTGAACATCTCCTCACTCGGCACAGCATACAGATACGCTGTCAAAATCGAGCAAAAGTTCAAACAGAAGAAGCGAGACTTTGGATCTGCAAATCCGAAGCCCAAAGGACAAAGCCAAGGCGGGGTGACCCAAGACAACCCGTCGAAGCCGCAAGAAAAGAACAACACCACGAAGCCGAAGAAGGACACAGGAAAGTGGTGTGAGTTCCACAAGAGTCCCACTCATAACACAAGTGAGTGTCGGACCAAGCAGTCGCTGGTGGCCGAGTTGAAGGCTTCCGAATCAGATGCATGTTCCGACCCTGAGCCAGAACTCGACAAGGGGAATGGCAAAGGGAAGCAGATCATTGATGCGGATCCTAGCGCCACTGTTGCCACTGCCAAGATCAAGAAAACTGAGCCCGAAGATCCAGAGGAAGGGGAGCGTCTTTTCCACTCACAGATGTGGGTGAAGGGTTCACCGCTGTGATTCATTGTCGACAGTGGTAGCCAAAAGAACCTGGTTTCAGCAGAGGTCGTGAAGCGGTTGGGCCTACCGACTACACCTCACCCACAACCGTACAGTATCGGGTGGCTTCATGAAGGACGAGATCTCAAAGTTCGCCAGCAGTGCCGCCTTTCCTACAGCATCAAACCCTTCACAGACGAGGTATTGTGTGATGTTACACCTCTGGATGTTTGTGATGTACTATTAGGCCAGCCATACTTGTGGAGGCGACATGCTCTGTATGAGTCCAGGCCTCGTGCTGTCATTATTTCTTTAAATGATTCATTATACAGGATACCGGAGGTAGCCCCACCTACCGCCACATCTTTGATCACTACCAAAAAAGGCAGCAAGCTCATATCACAGACCAGGAAATTCATCTGTCTGGTTCACTCCCAAAATAAGGGGAAGATCGTTGCTACATCCATGACCCCTGCAAAGGGTTCCTCCATGCAGCAGAAGCAGCAAAGGGATACGGTCATGACAAAACACAGGAACAACTTCTCCTCACCCACATGGGTACCACACAAGTTTCAGGTGGGCAACAAATTCTGGTTGCATCGACAGAAAGAACGCCTTACCAGAACCCATCAGAAGCTCAGATCACTCCGACCTGGTCCTTACAGCAGTACCAAGGCTGTGGGGACAATGATTTGGAGCACATCATTCCTCCATTCCTTTGCGTGCACCAAGTGTTCAATATGGACGATCGTCGACCATGCTTCCCACCATTACTGGACACATCAGAGATTGCATGACAAGTTCAGCAGATGGAGGAACTCAACGCAATGGGGACCATTGCTTCCTAAGGGGGGAGGAATGATCCAGGTGGATGTTGGTGGCCACCCACCAACCCATTTGGACCCCCACAACTGTCTCTTTCAGCATTTTCAGTTTCCTTAATTATAGCACAACTTACTATTTTTAGCAGTTTTTCGGGTCCTGAACTTCCGGAGCCGTTTTGAGGCCCTAAACGACGTTTTTTTGGAATTCTGGGGCGACCGAGCCCAAATGTTGCCTCCCAAAGTGGTAGTACTCGGATAGATCTTTCTAACGAGCTATCGTACGCGTCAAACGGAGATCGTATGCCAAAGTTACGACCCCGGGAAATTGATGTACCAATTTACCCAAACGGGGCCCACAATTTGGCGTTTCATCTTCTAGGGTTAGGTTTCGGTATGTGAAGGGTTTTCCATTGTTTCTCAACAATAAATAGGCCTTCGAGCCTCATTGTAATACGGTTCGGAACAGTTCAGAGGCATGTAGCCGCCACATCTCTTCTTAGGGATAAGCTACCATCGCCCTAGCTGGTTTCTTTCCATTTCTGTTTGTAAGCATATTTCAGTATTTTACAGTAATGAAATGAAGTATTATTTCCACTGCATCTTTGTGTATATGGTTATCACATCTCTGTATTTATGGTTATCTCTGTAATCTATTGCGTTCCTATTTAAATCCGGATCAGTGGTATCAGAGCGGTCTGCTTTTTCTCTGTTTTTCTTTGCATGTCCCCAACGAGGTCGGGATATAAGGAGCTAGGGCTTGAACTGGTCGAACCTTTGCAAGACCAGCCTCGCAAATCCCGACGGCCTTCCATGGCGGATCAGAAGAAAGACGAGGGAGCAGGAGATCCTATCAAAATCTTGCTCGAAGAAGCACTCGAGCGGCAAAGGAACGCGATGATGGATAGCTTTGCGCAGATTCTTCAGCGGCTACCCAGAGGCGACGCATCGGCTTCCAACAGCGACTCTGGAAATGCCACACCCTTCAAGGTACAAGTTAATTTTGAAATCCCCATATTCGAGGGTCAAATAGACGCAGATGCCGTAGATAAATGGTTAAATCTGCTAGATGGGTATTTTTCTGTTCATGAATTTTCAAATCGGGAAAAGATTGTTTTCGCTCTTCTCAAAGCAGCCCCCCACGTCAAGGACTGGTGGGAAACCTACTGCGAGCAGAAGGATGAAAGTACAGGCTCACTATTTTCGGCCGCACCCACTTGGAATGAATTTCGGGATGCCATCAAGGAGCAGTACTACCCTGTCGGAAGCTATGAGGACAAATACATCAAATGGACCACACTGCGGCAGGGACGAGACCAAGATGTGCCAGAGTTCACAAACATTTTTCATACCCTTCGCACACAGTTGGGTATCAAAGATTCTGAGCTGCATCTGGTACTCAAATATCGTGGCTGCCTACACAGATACATCCAGGAAGAGATGGGGTTCTTGAACATCTCCTCACTCGGCACAGCATACAGATACGCTGTCAAAATCGAGCAAAAGTTCAAACAGAAGAAGCAAGACTTTGGATCTGCAAATCCGAAGCCCAAAGGACAAAGACAAGGCGGGGTGACCCAAGACAACCCGTCGAAGCCGC
The DNA here is from genome assembly GCA_031772625.1 of Pinus tabuliformis. NCBI lineage: Eukaryota > Viridiplantae > Streptophyta > Pinopsida > Pinales > Pinaceae > Pinus > Pinus tabuliformis. Next base: position 1,668,218,608 of record CM062818.1, read on the forward strand.
AAGAAAAGAACAACACCACGAAGCCGAAGAAGGACACAGGAAAGTGGTGTGAGTTCCACAAGAGTCCCACTCATAACACAAGTGAGTGTCGGACCAAGCAGTCGCTGGTGGCCGAGTTGAAGGCTTCCGAATCAGATGCATGTTCCGACCCTGAGCCAGAACTCGACAAGGGGAATGGCAAAGGGAAGCAGATCATTGATGCGGATCCTAGCGCCACTGTTGCCACTGCCAAGATCAAGAAAACTGAGCCCGAAGATCCAGAGGAAGGGGAGCGTCTTTTCCACTCACAGATGTGGGTGAAGGGTTCACCGCTGCGATTCATTGTCGACAGTGGTAGCCAAAAGAACCTGGTTTCAGCAAAGGTCGTGAAGCGGTTGGGCCTACCGACTACACCTCACCCACAACCGTACAGTATCGGGTCGCTTCATGAAGGACGAGATCTCAAAGTTCGCCAGCAGTGCCGCCTTTCCTACAGCATCAAACCCTTCACAGACGAGGTATTGTGTGATGTTACACCTCTGGATGTTTGTGATGTACTATTAGGCCAGCCATACTTATGGAGGCGACATGCTCTGTATGAGTCCAGGCCTCGTGCTGTCATTATTTCTTTAAATGATTCATTATACAGGATACCGGAGGTAGCCCCACCTACCGCCACATCTTTGATCACTACCAAAAAAGGCAGCAAGCTCATATCACAGACCAGGAAATTCATCTGTCTAGTTCACTCCCAAAATAAGGGGAAGATCGTTGCTACATCCATGACCCCTGCAAAGGGTTCCTCCATGCAGCAGAAGCAGCAAAGGGATACGGTCATGACAAAACACAGGAACAACTTCTCCTCACCCACATGGGTACCACACAAGTTTCAGGTGGGCAACAAATTCTGGTTGCATCGACAGAAAGAACGCCTTACCAGAACCCATCAGAAGCTTAGATCACTCCGACCTGGTCCTTACAGCAGTACCAAGGCTGTGGGGGACAATGATTTGGAGCACATCATTCCTCCATTCCTTTGCGTGCACCAAGTGTTCAATATGGACGATCGTCGACCATGCTTCCCACCATTACTGGACACATCAGAGATTGCATGACAAGTTCAGCAGATGGAGGAACTCAACGCAATGGGGACCATTGCTTCCTAAGGGGGGAGGAATGATCCAGGTGGATGTTGGTGGCCACCCACCAACCCATTTGGACCCCCACAACTGTCTCTTTCAGCATTTTCAGTTTCCTTAATTGTAGCACAACTTACTATTTTTAGCAGTTTTTCGGGTCCTGAACTTCCGGAGCCGTTTTGAGGCCCTAAACGACGTTTTTTTTGGAATTCTGGGGCGACCGAGCGCTAATGTTGCCTCCCAAAGTGGTAGTACTTGGATAGATCTTTCTAACGAGCTATCGTACGCGTCAAACGGAGATCGTATGCCAAAGTTACGACCCCGGGAAATTGATGTACCAATTTACCCAAACGGGGCCCACAATTTGGCGTTTCATCTTCTAGGGTTAGGTTTCGGTATGTGAAGGGTTTTCCATTGTTTCTCAACAATAAATAGGCCTTCGAGCCTCATTGTAATACGGTTCGGAACAGTTCAGAGGCATGTAGCCGCCACATCTCTTCTCAGGGATAAGCTACCATCGCCCTAGCTGGTTTCTTTCCATTTCTGTTTGTAAGCATATTTCAGTATTTTACAGTAATGAAATGAAGTATTATTTCCGCTGCATCTTTGTTTATTTCCGCTGCATCTTTGTGTATATGGTTATCACATCTCTGTATTTATGGTTATCTCTGTAATCTATTGCGTTCCTATTTAAATCCGGATCAGTGGTATCAGAGCGGTCTGCTTTTTCTCTGTTTTTCTTTGCATGTCCCCAATGAGGTCGGGATATAAGGAGCTAGGGCTTGAACTGGTCGAACCTTTGCAAGACCAGCCTCGCAAATCTCGACGGCCTTCCATGGCGGATCAGAAGAAAGACGAGGGAGCAGGAGATCCTATCAAAATCTTGCTCGAAGAAGCACTCGAGCGGCAAAGGAACGCGATGATGGATAGCTTTGCGCATATTCTTCAGCGGCTACCCAGAGGCGACGCATCGGCTTCCAACAGCGACTCTGGAAATGCCACACCCTTCAAGGTACAAGTTAATTTTGAAATCCCCATATTCGAGGGTCAAATAGACGCAGATGCCGTAGATAAATGGTTAAATCTGCTAGATGGGTATTTTTCTGTTCATGAATTTTCAAATCGGGAAAAGATTGTTTTCGCTCTTCTCAAAGCAGCCCCCCACGTCAAGGACTGGTGGGAAACCTACTGCGAGCAGAAGGATGAAAGTACAGGCTCACTATTTTCGGTCGCACCCACTTGGAATGAATTTCGGGATGCCATCAAGGAGCAGTACTACCCTGTCGGAAGCTATGAGGACAAATACATCAAATGGACCACACTGCGGCAGGGACGAGACCAAGATGTGCCAGAGTTCACAAACATTTTTCATACCCTTCGCACACAGTTGGGTATCAAAGATTCTGAGCTGCATCTGGTACTCAAATATCGTGGCTGCCTACACAGATACATCCAGGAAGAGATGGGGTTCTTGAACATCTCCTCACTCGGCACAGCATACAGATACGCTGTCAAAATCGAGGAAAAGTTCAAACAGAAGAAGCGAGACTTTGGATCTGCAAATCCGAAGCCCAAAGGACAAAGCCAAGGCGGGGTGACCCAAGACAACCCGTCGAAGCCGCAAGAAAAGAACAACACCACGAAGCCGAAGAAGGACACAGGAAAGTGGTGTGAGTTCCACAAGAGTCCCACTCATAACACAAGTGAGTGTCGGACCAAGCAGTCGCTGGTGGCCGAGTTGAAGGCTTCCGAATCAGATGCATGTTCCGACCCTGAGCCAGAACTCGACAAGGGAATGGCAAAGGGAAGCAGATCATTGATGCGGATCCTAGCGCCACTGTTGCCACTGCCAAGATCAAGAAAACTGAGCCCGAAGATCTAGAGGAAGGGGAGCGTCTTTTCCACTCACAGATGTGGGTGAAGGGTTCACCGCTGCGATTCATTGTCGACAGTGGTAGCCAAAAGAACCTGGTTTCAGCAAAGGTCGTGAAGCGGTTGGGCCTACCGACTACACCTCACCCACAACCGTACAGTATCGGGTGGCTTCATGAAGGACGAGATCTCAAAGTTCGCCAGCAGTGCCGCCTTTCCTACAGCATCAAACCCTTCACAGACGAGGTATTGTGTGATGTTACACCTCTGGATGTTTGTGATGTACTATTAGGCCAGCCATACTTATGGAGGCGACATGCTCTGTATGAGTCCAGGCCTCGTGCTGTCATTATTTCTTTAAATGATTCATTATACAGGATACCGGAGGTAGCCCCACCTACCGCCACATCTTTGATCACTACCAAAAAAGGCAGCAAGCTCATATCACAGACCAGGAAATTCATCTGTCTGGTTCACTCCCAAAATAAGGGGAAGATCGTTGCTACATCCATGACCCCTGCAAAGGGTTCCTCCATGCAGCAGAAGCAGCAAAGGGATACGGTCATGACAAAACACATGAACAACTTCTCCTCACCCACATGGGTACCACACAAGTTTCAGGTGGGCAACAAATTCTGGTTGCATCGACAGAAAGAACGCTTTACCAGAACCCATCAGAAGCTCAGATCACTCCGACCTGGTCCTTACAGCAGTACCAAGGCTGTGGGGGACAATGATTTGGAGCACATCATTCCTCCATTCCTTTGCGTGCACCAAGTTTTCAATATGGACGATCGTCGACCATGCTTCCCACCATTACTGGACACATCAGAGATTGCATGACAAGTTCAGCAGATGGAGGAACTCAACGCAATGGGGACCATTGCTTCCTAAGGGGGGAGGAATGATCCAGGTGGATGTTGGTGGCCACCCACCAACCCATTTGGACCCCCAAAACTGTCTCTTTCAGCATTTTCAGTTTCCTTAATTGTAGCACAACTTACTATTTTTAGCAGTTTTTCGGGTCCTGAACTTCCGGAGCCGTTTTGAGGCCCTAAACGACGTTTTTTTTGGAATTCTGGGGCGACCGAGCCCTAATGTTGCCTCCCAAAGTGGTAGTACTCGGATAGATCTTTCTAACGAGCTATCATACGCGTCAAACGGAGATCGTATGCCAAAGTTACGACCCCGGGAAATTGATGTACCAATTTACCCAAACGGGGCCCACAATTTGGCGTTTCATCTTCTAGGGTTAGGTTTCGGTATATGAAGGGTTTTCCATTGTTTCTCAACAATAAATAGGCCTTCGAGCCTCATTGTAATACGGTTCGGAACAGTTCAGAGGCATGTAGCCGCCACATCTCTTCTCAGGGATAAGCTACCATCGCCCTAGCTGGTTTCTTTCCATTTCTGTTTGTAAGCATATTTCAGTATTTTACAGTAATGAAATGAAGTATTATTTCCGCTGCATCTTTGTTTATTTCCGCTGCATCTTTGTGTATATGGTTATCACATCTCTGTATTTATGGTTATCTCTGTAATCTATTGCGTTCCTATTTAAATCCGGATCAGTGGTATCAGAGCGGTCTGCTTTTTCTCTGTTTTTTCTTTGCATGTCCCCAACGAGGTCGGGATATAAGGAGCTAGGGCTTGAACTGGTCGAACCTTTGCAAGACCAGCCTCGCAAATCCCGACGGCCTTCCATGGCGGATCAGAAGAAAGACGAGGGAGCAGGAGATCCTATCAAAATCTTGCTCGAAGAAGCACTCGAGCGGCAAAGGAACGCGATGATGGATAGCTTTGCGCAGATTCTTCAGCGGCTACCCAGAGGCGACGCATCGGCTTCCAACAGCGACTCTGGAAATGCCACACCCTTCAAGGTACAAGTTAATTTTGAAATCCCCATATTCGAGGGTCAAATAGACGCAGATGCCGTAGTTAAATGGTTAAATCTGCTAGATGGGTATTTTTCTGTTCATGAATTTTCAAATCGGGAAAAGATTGTTTTCGCTCTTCTCAAAGCAGCCCCCCACGTCAAGGACTGGTGGGAAACCTACTGCGAGCAGAAGGATGAAAGTACAGGCTCACTATTTTCGGCCGCACCCACTTGGAATGAATTTCGGGATGCCATCAAGGAGCAGTACTACCCTGTCGGAAGCTATGAGGACAAATACATCAAATGGACCACACTGCGGCAGGGACGAGACCAAGATGTGCCAGAGTTCACAAACATTTTTCATACCCTTCGCACACAGTTGGGTATCAAAGATTCTGAGCTGCATCTGGTACTCAAATATCGTGGCTGCCTACACAGATACATCCAGGAAGAGATGGGGTTCTTGAACATCTCCTCACTCGGCACAGCATACAGATACGCTGTCAAAATCGAGCAAAAGTTCAAACAGAAGAAGTGAGACTTTGGATCTGCAAATCCGAAGCCCAAAGGACAAATCCAAGGCGGGGTGACCCAAGACAACCCGTCAAAGCCGCAAGAAAAGAACAACACCACGAAGCCGAAGAAGGACACAGGAAAGTGGTGTGAGTTCCACAAGAGTCCCACTCATAACACAAGTGAGTGTCGGACCAAGCAGTCGCTGGTGGCCGAGTTGAAGGCTTCTGAATCAGATGCATGTTCCGACCCTGAGCCAGAACTCGACAAGGGGAATGGCAAAGAGAAGCAGATCATTGATGCGGATCCTAGCGCCACTGTTGCCACTGCCAAGATCAAGAAAACTGAGCCCGAAGATCCAGAGGAAGGGGAGCGTCTTTTCCACTCACAGATGTGGGTGAAGGGTTCACCGCTGCGATTCATTGTCGACAGTGGTAGCCAAAAGAACCTGGTTTCAGCAAAGGTCGTGAAGCGGTTGGGCCTACCGACTACACCTCACCCACAACCGTACAGTATCAGGTGGCTTCATGAAGGACGAGATCTCAAAGTTCGCCAGCAGTGCCGCCTTTCCTACAGCATCAAACCCTTCACAGACGAGGTATTGTGTGATGTTACACCTCTGGATGTTTGTGATGTACTATTAGGCCAGCCATACTTATGGAGGCGACATGCTCTGTATGAGTCCAGGCCTCGTGCTGTCATTATTTCTTTAAATGATTCATTATACAGGATACCGGAGGTAGCCCCACCTACCGCCACATCTTTGATCACTACCAAAAAAGGCAGCAAGCTCATATCACAGACCAGGAAATTCATCTGTCTGGTTCACTCCCAAAATAAGGGGAAGATCGTTGCTACATCCATGACCCCTGCAAAGGGTTCCTCCATGCAGCAGAAGCAGCAAAGGGATACGGTCATGACAAAACACAGGAACAACTTCTCCTCACCCACATGGGTACCACACAAGTTTCAGGTGGGCAACAAATTCTGGTTGCATCGACAGAAAGAACGCCTTACCAGAACCCATCAGAAGCTCAGATCACTCCGACCTGGTCCTTACAGCAGTACCAAGGCTGTGGGGGACAATGATTTGGAGCACATCATTCCTCCATTCCTTTGCGTGCACCAAGTGTTCAATATGGACGATCGTCGACCATGCTTCCCACCATTACTGGACACATCAGAGATTGCATGACAAGTTCAGCAGATGGAGGAACTCAACGCAATGGGGACCATTGCTTCCTAAGGGGGGAGGAATGATCCAGGTGGATGTTGGTGGCCACCCACCAACCCATTTGGACCCCCACAACTGTCTCTTTCAGCATTTTCAGTTTCCTTAATTGTAGCACAACTTACTATTTTTAGCAGTTTTTCGGGTCCTGAACTTCCGGAGCCGTTTTGAGGCCCTAAACGACGTTTTTTTTGGAATTCTGGGGTGACCGAGCCCTAATGTTGCCTCCCAAAGTGGTAGCACTCGGATAGATCTTTCTAACGAGCTATCGTACGCGTCAAACGGAGATCGTATGGCAAAGTTACGACCCCGGGAAATTGATGTACCAATTTACCCAAACGGGGCCCACAATTTGGCGTTTCATCTTCTAGGGTTAGGTTTCGGTATGTGAAGGGTTTTCCATTGTTTCTCAACAATAAATAGGCCTTCGAGCCTCATTGTAATACGGTTCGGAACAGTTCAGAGGCATGTAGCCGCCACATCTCTTCTCAGGGATAAGCTACCATCGCCCTAGCTGGTTTCTTTCCATTTCTGTTTGTAAGCATATTTCAGTATTTTACAGTAATGAAATGAAGTATTATTTCCGCTGCATCTTTGTTTATTTCCGCTGCATCTTTGTGTATATGGTTATCACATCTCTGTATTTATGGTTATCTCTATAATCTATTGCGTTCCTATTTAAATCCGGATCATTTACCGTCGTGGTGTCGATACAGTTCTGAGGAGGTGCCTTACCCATGAGGAGGCCGAAAAAGCCCTGAATGAATGTCATTAGGCGCATGTGGGGGGCATCAGTCTGGATATGCAACAGCACAAAAAATCTTACGAGCAGGATACTTCTGGCCAACCATGTTCAAAGATTGCATAACCGCAGTCAGAAGTTGCCATGCTTGTCAAATTTTTGATAGCAAAACCAGACGACCACCCGCACCTTTACAGCCGATAGTTGCTGTTGGGCCCTTCGCCAAGTGGGGCATCGATTTCATGCAATGTAACCCCACCTCGACCGGGGGGCATGGGTATATTATAGCCGTTGTTGACTATTTTACCAAATGGGCCGAGGCGATGCCTACATTAGATAACACTGGTGAAACAGCTGCCCTTTTATTTCTCAATCATGTAGTCACCAGGTTCGGCGTACCACAGGTTATAGTTACAGATCATGGGTCGCATTTTCACAATCACATGATGGTCGAATTAGCTGCCAAGCTAGGGCTATCTCACGACAGCTCTACCCCATATTATCCGCAAGCCAACGGACAAGTTGAGGCAATCGACAAGGTCCTGAAGCGTATGTTGCAAAGGATGATCGGGGTTCATAAAAGAAGGTGGCACCTAATCCTGTACTCAGCCTTGTGGGCTTACCGAACGTTGGTAAAGAACGCAACCGGGTTCACACCTTTTCAACTGGTGTATGGCCTGGAAGCAGTCTTACCAATCCAGTGCGAAATTTCGTCGCTTAAACTCGCAATCGATCTTCTCCCCGAAACTTCAGAAGAAGAGGCTCGTTTCTTGGAACTAATCCGATTGGATGAAACCCATCGTGATGCCGCTTTGGCTAACGAAGCTCATAAGAAACGAGTCAAGGCTCAGTTTGACAAAAGTGTCAAACCCCATGTCTTCTCAGAAGGTGATTTGGTCTTGCTTTATGACCAAGAGTCCGATAAGTTGGGAGCAGGTAAATTCAAGTCCTTATGGATGGGCCCCTATATTGTTAAAAGGGTGTTAGCAAAAGGAGCCTACGAGTTAATGGATTACGATGGAATTCCACTGGCGCAGCCCCGCAACGGGTTGTACCTCAAGCGTTACTATGCTTAAATAGTAACCTGCATGCTTTTGTTGTATTTTGTTTTCGCTAAAGTATTTGTTTTGGTCGAGTGATCCACCTTTTCCATTTGTTGTAGATGCCAAACCTTCTGGAGACATGTGTTGGATATGCCGACGGAGCGAGTCGTAGTTCGCGGAACCTATCTTCCGCAGCCTGGGCCATTTTTGATCCAAGCGGCGAGATAGTAAGTTTCAGAGGTGTATGTATTGGGCAATCAACGAATAACATCGCTGAGTATAGCACGTTGATAGAACTACTCTCTGATGCCATCACACGTGGCATACGCCGACTAATTGTCAAGCTAGACTCACAGCTCGTAATACTACAACTCAATGGTATATATTATGTTCGCAATCCAGCTATTTATCGCATGTTCCTAAGGGTTAAGATCTTGGAAAGACGATTTGATTCAATTCAATATCAACATATTTCAAGAAACTTAAACACATTAACTGACTCATTAGCGAACTATGTGTTAGATAGACATTTGCAACATTTATAAAAGGGACACATCATCAAAGATTGTACATATGGATCACATAAATCAACCAGAATAAAACTCGAAAATCAAAATATATATAAGCTGTTTATATAGTTCATACATAATGTTCTGTAACCAAGACAAAGTTGGTCATATGACCTAAAAACTCAAAAAGATGCTAGGGGGCACCCTAGCCTAGTGGTGCTCATGATAGTACGTCACGGCCTGTGCAATCATGCGCAAGAGACGAGTCCATCGTCTAGGCACACCGATAGTATACCGCTGCAGCTGTAAAGGTAACTCGCCAATCTGTACATCTGGAAGACCACGAGTAAGGCTCTCAACCTACTCCTGCACAGCTGTAAGGGTCTCAGTATCGTCAAGGTCGCGAATAACAGCTCTCCTAGCGGGCTCCACTGTCGGGGCAGCAACTGGCGGTCTCGGACGAACTGCTGGACGAACAGGACCAATATCTGCATGCACCCAAGAGTACAATTAAAATTCTTGATAGAATAAAGCACAGCAACATTATAAATAAGAACAGTAAATAGTAATATGGTCAAGGAGTTTACCAATGGCGCCCCACTGTTCGCCATCCGATAGCACCAAATCCGGATCACCTCGGAAATCCATACCCACATATGGATACTCAGAAAACGCCATCTCCTGGCGCTCGAACTACCTGAAGAAGGCCTCAGTAAAAGTAATCTGAGGTTGACCAGCATGCCTAGACATGTGATCAACCCACCTCTACATGCGTGGCTCGGTCGGAGAAGGCAAGTCGAGTATGATGTACTGAGGCTGCATCAGTGGGATTTTCTCCAAGGCGAAGGCAGTTAGAATAAAACCAAATCCAAAGTTCTTCAGCTTCCCGTCCTTTACCTTGGTCAATTGACTTTTCATCTGAACAAGTACCGCATCACACCAATTGAATACTTTCGGTTGGAGACACTCCAAGGCGTGCTGCATATAAGATCTATTGGCAACATGCAGAGCTGCGCTACCGGCCATCCTACCAATAGTGTACAGAATGGACTTGAGAGCCCGATCAATAATCTCACGGATAACAATCTTGCCGTCTCTGCTCGGCTGAGAACCTTCCCTGCAATACTGGCGGACATAATCTCTGGTGGAATCGGTCCCCCGGGCCGTACCTGACAAGGAAATGGGGGCACCTCGTCTTGACAATCCAGTCAAGAAGTACATGTCCTCTATGGTCAAGGGGATGGACTTTCCCCTAATCTGGAATACTTGGTTAACAGGATCCCAAGCATCAAGCATATACTGCAGCAAAGAAATCTGTGCTCTCATGCTAGAGATACGGAAAAACTTCAGCAGGCCACAGTTCCACAGCGCGTTCACCGTGACCGGGTCATGGAGGGCAATCATGTCCTCCTCTTCATGTTCTCGTTCTCGCCATGTAAGGGACATTTTGTTCAGAGTTCCCTGCAAAGCAAACAAGAGAAGGAGTAAGTTCCTGATTTTGGTGAAAAACTGGCGAAAAAATCATCAAAAAATGACCTGCAAGATCAGTTTTCTGAGCCCAGTGCAGGCAGAGAGTGTCCCTCCTGCGCTGAAGGTCAGGCTGCCTTAAGGCTGCTTGACATTCAGCGCAGGTTTCGAAAGGGGAAGCTGCGCTGAAGATAGGGCGTTTTTGCAAAACCCCTGGGGCTCAGAAACACTGAAAAACAGGCCTAAAACTGGAAAATGAAACCATGAAAAGAAAGAGCTAGGGTTTAGCTCCTACCTGGTCCAGACGGCGCCGAAAATCGTCCGCAGAATCTCCCGGAATCAGCTGATGAAAATCAAGGGGGAAGAGGCACCTCCAGAGCTCCAACAAACAAATTGCAAATGAAATGGTAAATGAGAGGTAAAAACACCTTTTTATGGCTTTTTACGTAGTTCAAAGTGAAATATTAGGGTTATAATCTCATTTTCATGCAAATATTATTCATTTCTAACAAAGTTTGTTGCAGCGATTGAAAGTGCAGTACTATATTTGAAAAGAGAAAAGCTAGTAATGGTAAAAAATCAAAATTTGACCATGTAATCGAGCAGTTTTACCGTGGAATTTATGCTCGTTAAAAAATAGAAAAGCGAGATCCGAGCAGTTTTAGCACATAGTTCATGCTCGTTAAAAAATAAACATAAGATCGAGTAGTTTTACCGTGGAATTTATGCTCGTTAAAAAATAGAAAAGCGTGAGCAAGAGTTTCCTCCAGAGTTTAAGCTCATTAAAAAATGAACCTATTCCGGTAAATAACCATTGTGATCGAAAGTTTATTAGCCATAAAAAGCCTTGGTCATGTTTGCACCTGCCACCTCCATTCCATTTGGCCAATCGTTCACCTCCATATGATTGTTTACCTATTTTGAGGAACAGCTGCGAAGAGTGATTTCACTTAGCCATCCTTGTGACACTGCCGTGATTGGAAAATTCCAACCTGTACCTGGAATCTGTTGCTATCCCCGTTTATCACTCGTTCCTCAAAAGACGAGTTTTCTTTGAGCTCTTTTCTCCTGACTCGTAAAATATGAAAAGTTTGCCGAGTTTTGGCCTTCCAGCTCGTTAAAGTGACCGGAATAGCTATCCCTCCTCTAGATTTTAATCTTTTTGGACCTGAGGGATTATTACACAAAAAGGTCGAGCGCTTGTTTTATTCGGCTCGTTAAAGTTATCGAAAACTCATCCCTTCTGTATTGTTTTATACTTTTTCGGACTTAAGGGATTAGATTACGAAAAAGGAATTTTGGAGTTCTGTACCTCTTCAGACTCTCTAAAAATGAAAAGGACCGAGTTTTCCTTGTCGTTAGACTCGTTAAAATGATTAAATAGCGACAAACTTGTCTTTAGACGAGAACGAGTTTCCCTATCGCTAGGCTCGTTAAAACATAGCGATGGGCTTTCCCGAAGGGCAGGTTATAGAACAAGCATATGTTATCCTCCTCAAGCTTGACAAAAATAAAGAGGTACTGGTCAGAAATGACTGGGGAAAAATTGGGAGAACCTCAAAGCTTTAATGGTAGCAAGTCGCTCTTGAACATGACACTTTGTCCTCCGTATCACATCGGGTTGGGTTATTTCATTCACCGGTCTCATCACCATGGTCCTCGCCAAACCATCCACATTTGGGGTAATGCTACCGATCCATCACATCAGTGTCGTTATATGTTCAAGAGATGTTGTTCAGAAAGAGTCAACCGTGTCCCATCCACTGCCATACATTATCCTTCATCCATCCATGATCGCCACCCTGAATCATATTTCACAGATTGTTTTCACCTCCACTAAAATCATTAGCTCCGTTCCGTGTCACTGATGTGGGATTCATTAAGGCCCTCATTTGACGGATCGCTTCTTGTCGACTTCAGCTCATTATCCAAGAAGTTGATCTAGGAACAACCCCCTTCATTACTTTGAAGCTTGCATGCCTCAATGGCAAGTTTCTCACTTCCGGCGACAGGTATACATTAATGACCTTCGACCAGAAGATTTTGCGTGGTGTTCGACGCCAAGTCCTTTATTCACACCACGTGAATTGTACTGCAGTACCTTGAGGGTCATTATCATTATCGGTGATTCCTCTTGCGCTTGTTAACGGTTTACATTATTGACCGGTAATCAAGCGATGTCTTTCCATGTTCGACTTCAGTGCAATTCTCACATGGATCGACTTGTACTTAGAGTGAAGATTGAACGAGTTTGAAGACCCCGGATCTAGTTTCATCCATCCGGGCTGCGATATATATTTAGGACATAAAAACATTTGACATGTACATCATTGCGGCAGATGATCATCCTACTCAAAGGATGATAATTTCAGCAGAGAATTATCAGTCTACCATCAGACGATCGTCTGTTCTATGTACCAAAATGAATTTATAAATTTGAGCATGGGAATGCCCGCCTCAGCTAGATCATGAAAGCAGAATGAATCATAATGTATTGTATTGTATTACAGGTCACCTCTCAGCGATTGAATGAACTTCGGATCCTCCTGATAAAGCATTTCACCCGATAAACAACCTCATACTTTAGGGGGAAACTGTTATAGACATTTTTGTGCCTTACAGCATGAAGCATGAAATGTCAATAATCTAAGGGATCCAAAGTCCCTAAACATGTTGTTCCTACCCCTAGAGGAACAAGGTCAGCAAACCACAGCACTAAATATCAGTTCTCCACCTGAAAACACTCAAAAACAAGCTAATTCTGGATCATGTCAACTACTCCACTGAGCATATGCGCTGAATGTCAACTGCTCCACTCTGTACCTGCGCTGAATGTCAACAGTAATGAAGGCTAACTGCGCTGGGCGAGATTGGCCAAGTGGCACAGTCATTCCTCAAGGTGTCAAATGCCCAGGAAGCTTCCAAAATGACACTTGGATCAGGGAATTCGCCTTGTGATGAGTAAGAGGATCTAGATCTCCAAGTGGAAGCAAGAAACTCCAAGTGGACTCAAGAACTGAAGAATAACTGAAGTGGGAGAGGACACTAGTCAGCTTCATGCCAGCCTCAAGCTGACTCATCCTTTCTCCAAAACTCCTATATATAGAGCTCTCTCATGAGGTCTAAGGAGGCTGGAATCTTGTGGATGTAAGGAAGTGCTGTTGGTTTGAGTATAGAACTATTGGGTGATTGCTTTGAAGGAGGTGAAGAGGAGATTTCTTTCTGCTGGGAGGTGTTGCTGGATTGGGCCTCTTATGGTTGTAACACTCTCAGAACTTTACTTCTTCCATTAATAAAGCATTTGAGGTTCTTCTATATGCATGTATCTCAATGGTGTATTGTTATGCTTGTATATTTGATTTATTCTAATCCTTGAATCATTTATGAATGTATGCTTCTTGTAGTTTCCCTCTCTTGCCATTTTGCATAATCTTGGTGTAGCTGGGCCAGTAAAAGAGCAAGGAGCTGGGAGCAAGCAGCAAAGAGAGAAGATTGGATCAATCATTAGCGGAAGACAACGGTTAGTGGATCTCTTTCTCCCCTCTCTTACATCTCATAAAGAAGTAATCTCGAATAGCTTTGCTTTGATTGTTGCTGAGGTACTATCACCCTTAGAGTGGGATAGGGTCATTCCGTATTGGATACTTTTCCCAACAACAGAGTGATTTTTCGAAGTCCGGTTGCAGGGGAAGTCTTCAGAAGGTTACCAGAGGCTTCTAAGGGCCCCTCCACACCTTCTTACACTCTAAAAAAACCAAATCTGCCTTCCATCACACCAAACCTCTGCCACAGTCATAAACAGACAAAATCACATGCATAACAATTTCACATAAAACACATAAAAACGAAAAAAGATGTTTTTTTCTCATTTTCTTCTAGGAATAGCTTGAATAGATGTAATTTACCCTTTCAGTAGTCAATTGAACTCAATTCATCGGTTTTCATCTCTTTTTCTGCAAAGTAGGGTTAGTTGGAAAAATTAGGGTTTGCTTTACATTCCAGTCTTATTTCTCTTTCTGCAAGTAGAATAGTCTTTGTAGAGTTAGCTTTCTTTCATCACAGTTAAAAGCTTCTTTTGGAACCTCATATAAGTTGGCTTGAGCTCCCAGTGATCTTGCGCCAGCTGGCCAAGTGACAGCCTGCAGTAAGAGCTAGTACTTTTGCATACAGCACCGTCGCTTCCAAGTTTGTTACGAACTACCGGGTTGATAAAAGTAAAGTGGGAAGCCCCAAGAGTTGCAACATTATTAGTGTAATATTGGTGCTCACCACATGGTTAGAAATATCTTCTAGCAATAGGAGAATAGTGTACATATATCTCAAGATATTAAGATAGAAGGGTCATACCTATTATAAGACCTCGTCCATGATAAAAGAATAAGTGATCATGATTGTAAATCCTAGAATTCCACCATCATCAAAAGAAAGATACATTTGCAATATGAGGATCTACAAGATCCTATCATAACAATCTTCAAAATAAGGTTCATAAATAAGAGTAGATGTGTCAACAAAATTCCATTCATGTAATACAAGGAAGGATGATCTGATGGCAATAATAAATGAAGCATGAAATGATACATCAATTAAGAAGGACTATCAAATGAAGTCAACATGTTCAAAGCAGAATCAAGATGAGGTATGTATGCATCAAAATTTTAATTCATGTCATCATATATGTTATTAAGTCATGGGAATAGTTCTAAAACATGATCAAGTACAAAAGGATCTCTTTCACCGAAAAAAAAAAAAAAAATCAAGAGCATGTACAAGTCAACAAGAGAAACGCTCACATAAGGATCATAAGGTTGTTGACTAGTCCAAGTGAGTGAAGAATAAATACTCTCCTAAGGAGTATAAGGTTGTTGACTAAGAATCAAGTGAAGAAGAAATGTTGACTAGGCCAAGAAGTAGGTAAAGAAGAAATTGCTCTCATGAGGAAGTATAAGGTTGTTATCTAAACAATTCAAGAAGAAGAAAATGAAGAAAGAGATCAAGAAAGTGAAGAACACCATGGTCATAAGAAATCGCTATCTGACAAGATCCATTAAAAGACATTTCCCAAAAGAAGGCAGGACAACTCTGACAAAAGAAGAAAAAGATAAAAGGACCCTTGACACCTATGAAGGCCTTGGAGATAGTAAGGTATAGATAGCTTATTCAACTCTACAAAAGGTGTCATGATGAAGAAGCCATCCAACAAAAGCATTATTTAATGTTGAAGCAATATGAAGGCATGAAGGGCTACCAAATCGAAGTATGGAAACAAGCAAGTACAACAAAGCATATATGTGATAATTATTCTAAAGCATAGATAGATGAAAAAAAGTAGCCAAATGATGAAAGAACATGGCATACATCAAGAAGGACACTTTCCATGAAGGAAAAATGACATGACAAGCCAGGAAGGAAACAAATCGATGGCCAGTGCCCTACCAAGAAGAATTTTAAACAAAAGGCTTCATGACATCAAAGGAAGGAAGGAGATCAAGCAGTTGAAAGATCCACAAAGAAGAAGTTGTTGATGAATGGACAAGTCCCTAGCTAAGAGGGAGTTATAACAAGTTCCCAATTACAAAGGAACTTGCACAAGTACCTTGTCAGAGGATACTTGGGCATATCTTCCTCAATAGAGAGGAAGAGATAGACACATCATTCTTGTCTTCACTTGGGAAGAAAGAATGGGAGGATTGGGTAATCATCTGGCATCATATACTATTTGAGGATGTGTAGGGCATCCAATACAAGAGTAGGCAAGAGGAATGATATTCTTTGAGGGCTGGGAACCCAAGACAAGAATATTCCTAGAAGGTCATACTCAGTGAACACCCTGGTGCGTATGTACCTTGAGAGACAATGACTAATGTGTCTATAAGTCATTGGTCTCGCCAATATTGTGCTCTAATCTTATGAGAGATAGAGTTGTTACTCAAGGCCTTGCTATGGAAAGTGTTAGTTACTATGATGCTATAACATATGGATTGCCAATCCAGTTTCTCTTATGTGAATTCTTCAAGATTGAAAAATATCCAAACACCTTGTAATGATCTATTAATACCTCCATAGTTAAGAGGGAGTGTTGAAGAAAGTGTAACTAGGTTTGGTCTTCATAAATGTAATTTTGATATTTGTATTTATTCAAAAAAAAAAAAAAATTGTTATATTTATCAATGAGTTTCTTGCTCATTGAAGTAGGTCAAGCACTTATTTAAGTTCTTCTAGGAAGTTAAAGAGTCAATGTAATTATTGAAGACCCTTAAGGGCATGTTACACCATGTATATACTTGTATAAAAGTCAAAAGAAATCTCTCCAAGAAAATTCAAGTCCTCTCCATGCAACAACATCCTCCTAGCAACAAAAATGATGAAGAAACACCAATTTTGACTACAGTAAAAAAGTCAACCTCAAGTCGGCCTAAAGGAGGAATAGTCATCTATATATAGAGGTTGTCCACTCCCTCACAATGACATCACTCACCTCTGAAATCAGCGAGAAAGAGAAGTCAAGGAAAAGTGAATAAGGACGAAGTTTAAACGGTCTCCAAGTGTAGCAAAGAGAGAAGGAAGAAAAGCAAAGTTTTGGGATTGTTTCTAGGGAAAATTACAGTCACACATGCGAAGAAAAGGAGGGAAGTCTACGAGTATATCAGCAACAATATCACAGTCACACATTCATATTTATTTTGGCCATAAACTTAGGCCTGCAAGGCCTCCTACTCAAGCAAAGAATACTCTCTCTCAAGCAAAGGAGAAAGTAATCAAATACACCATGAAACCTCCCACACTTGAGATAATTTAGGGCTACAGGACTGTCATATCAATTCTACACTTACACATTGAATAAGGAGCTCGGTTGGTCAAGAAGAAGGAAGAAATCATATTTAGTAAAGGGCATAACTAGAGACCAAGGATAAGTGTCTCTTCTATGGAAATTACAACAAGGACTACCAACAAGTTGTAAGAAGAGAAAAGTGCCAGAAGAAGGAGAATGAAGTGCTGGAAGAAGGAGGACTAAGTGTTGGGGAACAAAGTGCAGGAAGGAGGAAGGACTTGACTTGTTCTTGGAGGATTTTCTAGTCAAGAGTCTAGGGTTTGGCATTGATCAATAAGAAGCTTCAATAAGAGAAATTTATGAAAGGGTTTTCCTCTCTAAGAGAGAGAGGTTTTGGCCTTGGCAGAGAGCCAATATCTTGTGTTCTTGTTTCTTATGTTTTGGTAGAATTTTGATGAAGTAAACACACACCCTAATAATAAGAACAAGATAAAGCTAAGATAGATTGTAAAAGTGCTTCACAAATTGTTATCAAGTCTAGAAGAATCCTACTATATAGAACTTCCCTTCATTCTTCAACATATATATCCATCTTAACCACATATCTAGATTACACCTCCAAATATTGTGTTTCTCTAGAGACTTGATAGATGATGGTTAAGATAATCTCTCTCTCTCTCTCTCTCTCTCTCTCTCTCTCCATATATATATATATATATATATAGGTGTAGTCTAACTTATATAGAAATATTCGTTTTCGCAACTTTTTTTCTCGTTAAGTTTAATCCAAATTCGACATATATTTTTAAAAACATGAGTTTAAATTGTTTAATCTACATAATTCAAGTGCCCAAGGGGTTTTCCATGGTTTTGAATCCATTTATGCATTCAAAAATGTATTTTAAACAAAAACAAAAATCTTGAAATTGTATTGTTGGATTTTGGTGAATTCCAGTGAAAAAGGTTATTTTGTCTATAATTTAGACTACACACACACACACACACACACACACACACACACATATATATATATAGGTGTAGTTTAACTTATATAGAAATAGTCGTTTTTGCAACATTTTTTCTCGTTAAGTTTAATCAAAATTCGACAGATATTTTTAAAAACATGAGTTTGAATTGTTTAATCTACATAATTCAAGTGCCCAAGGGGTTTTCCATGGTGTTGAATCCATTTATGCTTTCAAAACTGTATTTTAAACAAAAAAAAATATTGAAATTGTATTGTCGAATTTTGGTGAATTCCGGTGAAAAAGGTTATTTCGTCTATAAGTTAGACTACGCCTATATATATATATATATATATATATATATATATATATATATATATATATAGATATAGATATAGATATAGATATAGATATAGATATAGATATAGATATAGATATAGATATAGATATAGGTGTAGTCTAAATTATATAGAAATAGTCGTTTTCGCAACATTTTTCTCGTTAAGTTTAATCAAAATTCGACAGATATTTTTAAAAACATGAGTTTAAATTGTCTAATCTACATACTTCAAGTGACCAAGGGGTTTTCCATGGTGTTGAATCCATTTATGCTTTCAAAAATGTATTTTAAACAACAAAAAATATTGAAATTGTATTGTCGGATTTTGGTGAATTCCAGTGAAAAAGGTTATTTCGTCTATAATTTAGACTACACCTATATATATATAGGTGTAGTCTAACTTATATAAAGATGGTCGTTTTCGCAACATTTTTTCTCGTTAAGTTTAATCAAAATTCGATAGATATTTTTAAAAACATGAGTTTAAATTGTTTAATATACATAATTCAAGTGCCCAAGGGGTTTTCCATGGTGTTGAATCCATTTATGCTTTCAAAAATGTATTTTAAACAACAAAAAATATTGAAATTGTATTGTCGGATTTTGGTGAATTGTAGTGAAAAAGGTTATTTTGTATATAATTTAGGCTACGTATATATATATATATATGAATGAATGAATGATATTTTAACATCCACGAGACTAAAATTAGTCTATGGGACCACCAGTCTCCCTACTTTTCACCTTTTGCAATTCAATCCTTTTCTTACTCAAATTAATGATGAATTGGCCCAACCTTCTAACAGTACCCTCCCTGAAAATACAATGCCAAGAAGTTAATGCTAGCATATTGTTGTAATTGTCTTTGATGTCTCTAAAAGCATCACATTACAAAATGAAATGTTTTTTCTGATTCCACTACCCTAGAATTGCAAAAAGTACATACCCAATCTTCCCATGCTTCTTTAGGTCTTTTCCACCGACCCGTTTCGCACCGAAGTTGATGCAAGTTAGTTATTAATTAAGTAATAAGAATCTTTGCTCTCAATGGAATGCTAGCTCCAATGTACTCTTTTTGTTGGAGATCACAAGTGGGGTTGAATTCCTAAACATAGTATTTCTTCTTTCTACCCAAATGTTTTCCCCATATATGCTTACAGAACTTCTCCATAACAAAATTCTTTAACTCCTTGCTATTTGTGGGACAATCATTGAGCTAAATATTCCATTTTTGCATCCATTTGTTGTTTTATCTCATCCATGATTACTTTCTTTCACTCACGCCCTCATTGAAGATAACTTTACACCATCTACCTACTCCCATTTTCTCAATTCTCTTTAGGTACCTTATGAGACACACCATAGAAATTTCTTCGACGGGAATTGCTCCTGTTTCACTCAACATTATCTAATATGGAACCAAAATTTTTATTTCTAACTTGCTTATGATCAAGCATTTTTGGATTTTCTAAATTTGCTTCCATTTTAAGACATTGATGTTGTTAGACCACATTTCACACCCATATAATTTAATTGGATAAACTAGGAGCCCAAAAAGAAATCTAATCCTTTTCCAATCCCATAACTCTGCAAATAGTGCAAATGAGCTTCTATCTAAACATGCATGTATATCCAATTTGAACAGATAAACATAGTAGGAAGGGTATTGAAAATGAATTTGAATTAGCAATAAATATGAGGTTAAATATAAAAGAAATAATGGATTGAATTAGACAATGTCGAATAGAAATATGATATAGGGTTCACAAGGAAGTCATTAGTTGACATTGCATAATCAGTAACAAAAAACAATGGTTATGGATCTCAAGGATCTTTATAAGCTAACCAAAAAATAATATTAAAAAAATATTTTTTTTACATAGGAGGAAATAAAGTGAATGAAATGTTAAATTCATATAGCCTTACCAAGACAAACTAGGGACTTTGACAATTATGAAGAACTTCATAATGTTTTTCGAATTCCAAATAGATCTAGTCACAATTATGAGGAATAATTATGCTAGGTTGGTCAATAATATGAATAGGTCATTTTAGCTTGGCTTATACATCCAATTATCAAGATAGATAACCAATTCACATAACCATCTATAAGCCTTGGAAAATTGTAAAACCCATTATTCTTCTTAAACTAGAGTGTTATGCATCTATTCCTAAATTTTCAACTCCAAAATAAGGTCACTAATGAGATTTGGATGTGCAAATGCCTTCTACATTACTTCACCAAATTCCATTGCTACGTATGAAAGTAAATATTTTGAAGCAAGTGCAGTGGATGAGGATTCATATTTGATAAAGACCAACTATAATATAATTGGTGAAGAGATTAGCTAATTGTAACCCAATGACCCATGGAATGATCAAAATTGTAGGTTGGTTCAAACTTGTATCTACAATAACAAGTGAAAAAAGTGCATGAAGGGGACTTGTTTAATTAAATAACCTGTAGAGATTTAGAATGGCATACAATAAAATATGAGAAAACATAAAATGTTTAAGGGAAACATCTAAAACATGGAGGGAAATATGCTAGGTGTACCCCAAAAAACCATAATAAAGATTTGATGGATATATTCCAAAAAGGGAAAGCACATTAATTGTACAACCTAAGGTTAAGGAAGGTTAATGATAATAAAATTATGTAGCAAGAATAGAACTAAAACTTATAGCTTACCCCCACATTGTTCCTCAAAGAAGTCTATTCAATTGACGAATTTAGATCCTTACACTGCCAAGGAATGATTGCTTTTTAAGACCTCAAGTTAACCTATTTTGAGTTAGAGTACTCGAGAAAGCATCTCTCGTGATGTTTATTGTATACATGTTTATTAAGGAACCATCCATTATTGAGAACTATATTTTTAGGGAAAATTGTTGTTTTAATGGTTTGGTTTGACTATTAATGTGTGAAGTGGAGATAAACCATTCAAAAGAAAGTGATTGAGTGCATCAAAACAACATCCAACCTGCAAATAAACTTGCACTCTGCATTTTATATGTCATATATAGAACAGGAGTGCATTAAGAAATACTTCTTAAGAGTTTCGCTAAGATTCGTATTGAAGTAAACCTATTTTCAATTATAGTAGTTCCAAGAAGCACATTTCCTTTGATATTTGATTTATACCTGCTTATCGAAGGAATCATTCATTAACACTCACATCAGATGAATAGTGAATTGTGATTCTCATTACATGACAGGTTTTGTAATGTGATATCATAGGGATGTTAATGGACTTACATGCTTTATTTTTTTTCTTGGTGACACTACATCTCAGAGTTAGTGAGTCTAAATTTTGTGTATGCTCTGCAATTGCGCCTTGAGTGATCTACTTGCATCAAAAGAAAAAAATTTAATAGTTTGGCTTGGGTCATCTTAGGAAGTGTTTGACAAGCCTACGCAAGTGCATGATAGTGCATCTAAGAACCTAAAATGTTGGGTCTCTCAAGCTATCTAGAGTTTGTAAGTTTATAATCTCAATCTTTAGTTGTGAAGATTGCAAAGTCTATAAGCCATTTGAATGTTTAACTTGTATAAGCATAAGTGAGCGATCCAGCAATTGTGAGGGGGATAATTTTTGTAATTTAATAATTAAAAAGACATACACCAACGTAGTCCCATCACTTTCATACAAATCTATGATAATCAAAATATAAATTTGTAATATTTAAAAATAATTTTAATTTAAAAAATAATAATAATAAATATTAAAAAAATTAACTATAATACATTATCAAAATACAAATGTGTTGGTTGGGTGGGGCCCAACCTAGGTTCAGCGTTAGTTAACCAAACAAATCCCTACACTAGTGGCCCTTTCGGCATCAGCCTGCAGAGCGAGGACTGAAGTCTTACCCGAAGCAGTATGGGGGGATGTTGGAACCAAGTTTCTGCACCCTGAGATGGTTGTGATGTCGGTTTATACCCTCTGTTCATGATTTCGCGAAGGTCACTAAGCTTTAGGGCTCTGTCAATCTTACCCTTTAGTCCGCCCTTCAGTACCTCCGTGAAGGTGTATGATTGACCTTCACACAGCCTTACCTCGTGATCTAGGTACCTTCGTGCTACAATGACAACGTACTGTATAGGTTCCCAAGTTATCTTAAGTGTTTTACTTATCTTACCAAATAATCCCAGTTAGTTCCACGTAAACTGATATTCTTACTTGCGTTCAGTATCAATATAATCACATATATTCATGCATCACATAAACATTGTAAATTAAACCCAAAACGCAATATAACAGAATGGATTAACAGTAAATACACAGAATTTGCAGAATACTTCTCTTTATTGATATCTTCAGACTATTACAGACTCTATCCACCCTGCGCACACATTTGCAGGGGTCCACACACTCAGCTACGAACTTCCACCCTAGGCCTCTGTGCACTCAGCTGCAGAGCCTCTACCTGTGCTAAGACCTAAAACACTTAGACTTCTCTACCAAGACTCTTTTCTTCATTCTTCTATACTTACTTAGCTACTTTTTATACAATCTTATGGTCTGTGGACCATGGGAGGATCTTTATAGCCGACTTTACACTTTGCAAAAATAAGGGCGGATAACCCTTTATGACTCATAACACCTTCGTGCTCTGCGACGACAAAATGCAGAGACTTAACAATTTTATTACAAAATTGAACCAAAACATGGGCTTTTAGCCCCAAAAATGTCCTTGGGGGATCTTGTTCCCAACAGGGCCGCCAACACAAACATGGTGACTTGTCCTTGAGTCACTCTGCAGGTGAAGAGATCTTGGCGCGAATACCTCCCAGCTCGACCTGTATGACCACAACCTCGACAGTGCATTATGCGACCACCTACTTTGCTTCTTCAACCAACTTCTCGGTCCCTGGTCCTGAACTGTCAGCCTGAAGCTTCTGCTGAGTTTCTTGCAAGTTTGTGAGCTTTCTTTCAATAGAGGTTGTGACCACATAAGCCTCATCCAACCAAGGCTTCAAGCGCACCTTTAGCACTGCCTCCTTGTGTTGCACTGCATCTACCTGTTCTTTCAACTGCTTGGCCTCCTACAGCTTCACCAGTCTCTGCGTGAGAGCGATGGTTCGCATTGTACCTTTTACTTCATCATAGCGCTGCTGTAGTTCTCGTGCTTCTATCTACAGCCGTTATACATTAGGGTTCTCTTGCAGGCTCATCAAGATCTCGAACGACTATTCAAGAGGTTGTGTGTAGTTTGCTACTGCACTGTCGACCGTCGCTATTGCCTCTATGACAGTGGTTGCAAACTGCTCCTTTACTTCTGGTGAAGTTGAAGGCTAGGCCTTCAACTATAATTCTATAATCTATAGGTTTATCTCTAGTTGAATCCTAGCCATCTCCGTGCGAGCGACACGCACCTAGTAGCAAGCTTGCGAACGCGCACCTCGATCGATTCTTCCTCAGGAATGGCCAACTCCAGGACCATTCGGCATGCCTCCTCCATGACCTGAATTATATGCTTGTTTTGGTCAGTTACCTTGGTCACGGTGGCAATGGAAGAGTCTCACTGTAGGGCCATCTATTTATTATTAATCCTCTACTCACTTATCACCTGTATAGCACGGCGTTCGCGGGCCCTCAGCTCCGTGATCACTCCATCCTACAATAGGTGGAGCGCCTCGCCAGGGAGAACTGCCAATTTCAACCCCACTCCCTTGAGGGCATTGACAGTGGACCTATCAGCTTCATTCTCCGTGGTTAGTGCTCCATCTGGTAGCACTATCATGCTGGAGACCTTCACACGCAGCATTTCAACAGCTTCTAAAGTGCCGATAGCGAGGTTGGTGGACATCGTCCCAGCCCGTGATACGCAGTTCTGTAGCTCTTGCAAATTTGTCTGGATGGTTTCCAATAGTAGTTGTTTCTGTTGTTTAAACTGTTGTAGTGCCTCCGCGGTGACATCCTACACTGTGTCTCCAATGTCATGCAAATCGCCTTCTGTGAGGGTGATTGGGTCCAAGGACACCTTAGTGGCCTTGGATTTCTTCGTCGGCCCTCCTTTCTCTTGTTCCCTTGGACACTTGATGCAGGCGGACGTCTCCTGTGGGTCCGCGCCATGCTTCTCTGTCTGCTCGTCTGTTTCCTCCTTGGTGTCAGGCGAAGGTGACCTCGCGCCTTTGTAATAGCCCCGCTTTGTTTCGCTTGTCTGCTTTTTTGTCTGTTGGGCGGTATCGCGCTCCGCCTGGGCCTTGTCAGCAGCCTCCTTCTTCCTCTTCTCAGCCAACTGTGCCATATTGAGCTTGGCCTCTTCCTTTTTTCATTATGTGGTGGACTTACTCACCCCCACCGCCAAGTCTGATGTAGTGTTCCAATCTGTCGGCTAGCGATCAAGTACTACATAAATGGCGTCGTCTGTTGCCAACTAAAGCAAGTCATACCATGTCTACGCAGGGTCCTTCTGTGCCCTGATCGACACATGGTGGAAGTCTGCCTTAAACTTTGTGTTATCACAAAATCTGACCTTGATAGGCTCTTGATCAAGCAAACTCTGAGTAACTCTTTCAAACCAATATTTTGGTTGAGGCTTAGCCTCCTCAACCTTAGAGGGCTCTCTTAATAGGTTTAATATTTTTTATTAATGATTAGATGGCTAACTCTAGGAACAAAATGGATAAATGAATAATTGGTTAACTGGTTGAATCAAATATTAGCAAACATCTATTGGGCTATGGAGTCAATATTATCTTCAACAAAACAACATGATCAGCAAAACACGGAAGTCAAGGCACTTAGAGTTTAGGTTTATAAATAAAATAGTAACATAATGAAACAACACAGTTTACAAGCATGTGAAGGAAGTTAGAGCATTTTCCAAAGAATTCTAAATATCACATGCTCATACCACTGCAAATAAGTAATTGAACAAGGCCATAAAAACATCAAACACATAAAATCCTTGTGAATCTTGAGTAGTCAAACTGATCTTTGTATTAAGTATGAAAACCACAATTTCTTACAATAACACAAATTTCTTTTGTTAATGAAATTACCAACCCTAAGGAATTTGATTCTCAAGCTTTATATAGAGTTTTACATCCTTGGATACTATGATCCACCTTTAGAGGAATTAGAATTCCTAACTTAGGCACCTATTCATTCACAAAACAAACTATTTCTTGACAGCTAGCGGTCTTTAAGAGTCCTAATACAAATAGGAGTAAAACTCCTAAAACATGCTTTCAACAACCTTATCTGGTTCTTCAATACATTCGTTAATCAAATGCCAACCCATGTCTTCAAGCTTGATGATGTCCACAGTGTTGTTGCAAAACCTATTGAGTCATGACCTAATTGTCGTGAAAACTAGGAGACAAAGTTCCTCCTTTTAAGGCCCTTAACCCTTTATGCTTATCTTCAAGCAGTTTTGCTGGTGTATATGTGGCATGCATTAATAATCCATTGAAACATCATTTTCCACCTGTGCAAAAAGGAAACTTGAGCATATGGTGTAAAGGATGAAACATGACTGCGCTACGACAATACTCTGTTTTCGTAGCACATCCTTCATTTTACTTATGAAATACTCCTTGAAGCTTTGCTATCTACACCACTGCCATCTGAGACTTCATACATGGTCCCATGTATACTAGCATCTTCAAAATTTGGAACTAATCAAACCTTACCTCCGGAAAGCATCCATAAGTACTAAATGATCATCTTCAGAAGTTTTGTAGCGCGCTACGAAACTACTGTGTATGCTCTTTTTCAACACGGCCTTCAAAAATTGGTAGTTTGGGAGTTTTCCAAAGCTCCATGAAGACTGATATGATCAACCAAAAATCAAAACCACTTACCCTTATAGATGTTCTTCTTCACAGTTGTTCTTCCTTTTATATGCCAAAACTCTTTTTATGTGCCAAAACTGTTTTAATATATCTCCTTCACTGCCCCTTTTCAACACCCTGTTTCATTATTGTTGTAGACCCTTTTCTAGATTTGGTTAGTTGTATTTCTAGGTCTTCAATTTGCCTCTTCAATCTCCTATTTGTAGCTCTCAGGTGAGCATTAATCTTCCTTACAAATCTGGCTTCTTTGATTGCAGGAACAATCCAACTAAATTATTGAGTTTCACTATTTATTGTTTCTGGTTTGGACACCTTTTCAGCTTCCTAGAGAGCCTTCATCCTTTTGAAATTTTTCCTTTCAGCAGCATGCTCTCTTTCTCTCACTCTTAGTTTGGAAATTTCATTGTTGGCATCTTTTAACATTTCTTCCATAACCTCATAACTAGCTTTTTCTATTTGAGTGGCAGGAACTATGCTTTTGTCACCTTCAAGTCTTGGAGACGGAATGTCAATCAACTCTTCTTGAATAGCAGATGTTTCTTCTGTCCTCCCCAGCTCAATATTGGACTCTTGCATCTTCTTGGATTGCCTGGTTAAGGGTTTTATGGGTTTGAAAGAAAATGCTATGACATCATCCTCAAATTCTAATTTCTTGGAGGGTTTCATTTTCTTTGACTTTCCTTGATTAGATTTTATCACATCTGCCTACACCAAAGGGGATTTTGCAATATCAATGGCTTTTAAAATATCATTTAAATCACCCTTCAAGCTGGAACCTTCTCCTGAGATCACTGTTTTACCTTTCTCCTTTGCAATTTGACTTCTAGTCAATCTCTTTTGAACTAGTTTGTTGGTTGATTGTTCTTGTGTCATTCCCTTAACCTCAGGCATCTTTTCCTTTGTAGATTTAGGAGTTTCAAGGATGACTACTAGTGCTTTGCTTACTTGTTCTTTCACCTACTTCCTAGGTTTCAACTTAACATACCTTTTTGCCCTGGACATTACAGACTTGCTGGTTTCTGCTGATGGAGTTCCTTTAACCCTAGGGCTAATGTCTACACCTTGTTTTTCTGCTCCAAAGTCACATAAAAACAAAAATGAAGACCATTCTTTGTTGATCCTCTTGAGTTCATGTAGAACTATCAATTTAATTAGACCATGATGAAACAGGGAAGTTTCACATCCTTGAGATTTCAACTGTACTTTATCTGCCATCTTAGATACACTTCGAAATAAGAAGTAAGGCAAATCTAGAGAAATTATACGAGTAAAATGTAACAGGAATTTAAAATGATATGAATAAACCTTTTGATATCTACCTTCACAGGTGAAATAACGTTGAATGTTGAAGATTAAGTTGGTATAGCTGTCCTTGATGTAGTATTTGGGAACTGCCTTAGTTAAGTCAGTTTTTGAAAACTCTGGCTTTGGGAACACCTTGCATGGTTCCATGTCAATTCTGAAGTTTTTGAACCATGTCTCTTTCCCCCTAGGAATTTTTGTCACCAACACTATGACCTCTGGAGAAATTTGCAAGTTCAACATTTCGACCTTTGTGCTGGAGCCAGTGAAATGTAGTGCAAATTCCTTTGTCACCTGAGTATGTCCTCCCTGCAATTTCTTACAAAAATTCCAGCATCCTACTTTCTTGAAGGCTTCTACAACTACTTTGTCTCTAATTAAGACCTCAGTGCTTTCAAGCTCTGTTCTCAAGCAATAACTAGATCTGTGACGTTTCTTCTCCTCTGTCATCTTTCCTTCTAAATTCCTGTGACAAAACCAGCCTCTTTTGAAATTTTGTTGTTCAGCCTCGCTTGCCAATGGTGGTCAGCCTCACCTGAATTGTGGATGAGGAAAACCTTGGTGGAAAATTACCAAAGCCCTTTCAAATTTGAAATTATCTTTCATAATGAGCCTTAAATTCGAAATGATGAATTCGGATGGCGGCATGCTTAAAGACTGACCCCTAGCTGACACCTAATAACGACAATTTTAACGAAATGTTAACAGATTGATGTTTGAAAAGATTGTTCTATGAATCTGCGCTTTCGTAGCGCACAGGGAAAAGCACTACGAAAAGAGCAGTGTTTTCGTAGTGCAAAACAGAGATTTTACACTATATGCGCTACGAAAACATGGTTTCAGGGCTAATTCCAAAAATTTTCAAAAATGGTTTAAGCTATGAGTTTCTAAAAAGAATATAAGACTCATGAAACATGGAATAAGGTTGTTGGGCTTTATTTGGATATAAAAATTGAAACCTTTGAGACTCCTCACATATCACTTACCCATTAAAACATAGGGTGACTTGACACTTATCTAAGACCATGACTAAGAAAAATGTAAACCCTTGTTTTGGTGATAACAGTGGCTCCACTTGGGATAGTGTACCCCTGTGGCACACTAAGAACTCGTAGATCCAGTGCTATTCATTTTTTGGTAAAACAAAATACTTTTATTTGACTTGACAAGCATCTTCTTCAAACTTTTGGCCTTCAAGTCGGGCTTGAGCTCTCTGTTTCAGCTTGTCCTTATTAGCAATAAAAACTGACAAAGATGGAATATATACAATGTCATGAGTGGTTGATGAAACTTCAGCAAGTATAATGCTTTAGGAACCTGCCATTGACAGGCCCTCCTTCATATGATCCTCCATCAATTTCCTGCAATATATAAGTGTTGTTCCCATGAAAACCAGCAATCTTAAAAGGACCCTTCCATCAATTCTCAAACTTACCATGCTTGCCCTTTTCCTCAATTTTGGCCTCCCATTTCAGCACTTTGTTTTGTATTTGGAAACCGTGTTCATTAATCTTCCTATCAAATGTATTTTTAATTATGTTTTGAGCATGCTGATGGTTTTTATAGACTTCATTCCTCTTTTCCTGCAAAGCTATCAACTAGTTTATCCTTCTCTATATGGCATTTGGTTCTTCTTCAAGTCCTTGAATTAGTTTCATGACCAGTACCCCCAATGATGTCAGAAAAACAGCTTCAGCACCATAAACTAATTCACACGGTGAAGTTCCAATTGATCTCTTTTTACATATCCTGTCAGCCCATAAGGCATACTTCAGCTTTAAGTGCCAAGATTTCTTGTTCTCCCGCAATACCTTTTTGATGATTCTTACAATACTCTTGTTTGATGATTCAACAAGACCATTTCCTTGTGGATAGTATGTTGTAGAGTGTCCAAGAGTGATGTGATATTGATGACAGAAATTAATCATTTTCTTAGACTTGAAAGCTTGAGAATTATCTGTTATAATCTTCATGGGGCAGCCAAATCGAGACAATATATTATTCTCTATAAAAGAAATAATTACAGAATCATTAGCTTGCCTTGTTGGGATCACCTCTATCCATTTGGTGAAGTAATCCGTTGCTGTGAGAATCCAACGATGTTGTCCTGATGATGATGGATATATTTCACTAATAAAGTCTAACCCCCACTGCTGGAAGGGTGCTTCCACATAGATAAGAACCAAAGGTAGAGGTACAAGTTTTCTTCTTCCTTCAAAAATGTGGCGTTCATGACATGCAGCAACTCTTTTGTAAATCTATTTAAACATTGTTGGCCAAAAATATCACGCTCTTAGAATATTATTTGTTTTAGCCTTCCAATAATGGTGTCCTCCGCAATCACCTTTATGGAATTCTTCAATGACCCTTTCAGCCTCTTCTTCAAGTAAACAATTTAGCAAAATTCCTCTTGTATCTTTCCAAAACAGATTTTTGTCAAATATAAAATATCTCAAAGATTTCAGCTTAACAAGCCTTGATTTGGATTTTGTTAGATCAGCGGGAGCTTTTGTGATGTTGTAAAACAAATACCACGTCTTTGTACCAGTTTGAAACAAGATATTTCTCATAAACTTGAACCAATTCTTCCTCATCATCAGAAATTTTTTATATTTCTGCATTCAGATTTATGTCAAGACAATCCAAGTTTGACTGAGTCATTAACTTTTCCAACCCTTGTCCCTTCACCAATTTGGTTGGTTTGATGTCTATATCATATTCCAGCAATTTTGCGATCCATTTTCCCCTTTTTCCATCAGGATATGCCTGAGTTAGAATGTCTTTCACCACAGTACTTGGAACATATGCCACAATGTGAGAATGCAGAATGTAAATTCTAAAGTCTTTAATAGCTTTTACCAAAGCATAAGCCTGTTTTTCTAGAATATTATACTTCAGCTCAGAATTAGCTAATGTTCTACTAAAGAAAGAGATAGGTTGTTCAATACCTTGCTTTCCCTTTTGAAGCAAAACTCCAACAATTGTATTTTCGGAAGCAAATGTAAAAACCAAAAATTCTTTTGAGAAATATGGACTGATGAGTACCAGTGCTTGTGTGAGTGCCTTCTTAATTTGCTCAAAAGAATTCTTTGCCTCAGCTGTCCATTTAATATCAACTCCTTTCTTTAACATCCTTGTTATATCTTTGACAATCTCAACAAAGTTAGGAATGAAGCGCCAACAAAATTCATTTTCCCAAGAAATGATTAAATGTATTTCCTACTTCTTGGAAAATCTACCCTTTGTATGGCGTTAACTCTGTTAGGATCAATCTTAATTACATCTTCAGAAATAATATGACCAAGTAATTTTCCTGTAGTTAGAGCAAAAATGCTTTTAGTAGGATTAAGAGAGATACCAAACCTTCTACATTTCAGCAAAAAAAATTCTAGGTGTTTCAGGTGATCTTCTTCTTTCTTTGAAAAGACCGTTATGTCATCAAGATAAACAACCACCGTCTTGTTATTTTCTTTAGAAAAACAATGTCCATTGCTCTTTGAAAAGTAGCTCCCACATTCATGAGACCAAAAGGAATCTTGGCATACATAAATCTACCCCATGGTGTTGTGAAGGTTGTTTTCCCCTGATCATCCGGATGCACAAGAATCTGATTATAACCTGAGAAGCCATCAAGCATAGACATTCTTTGTGAACCAACAATATTTTGCAGAATTGAATCCATATTGGGAAGAGGATAGTTGTCCTTTAATGAAGCCTTATTCAAATTCCTGAAATCAATACAAATTCTGATTTCTCCACTCTTCTTTCTAACCGGAACCAAATTTGCAAGCCAATTTGAGAATCTGATTGGGACAATGATTTTAGCATCAAAAAGCTTCTTAATCTCCTTTTCAATCAATGGCATAAGAAGGGGATTAATTCTTCTCAACTTCTGTTTGAATGGTTTCTCATTTTATTTAATAGGAATAGTATGCTGAATAATGGAAGGATCATATTGTTTTAATTCAGAATAACTCCAAGAAAAAACATCAACAAACCTCTTCATCATCTCAATATATTTGAATTTCATATCAACTGAAAGAAACTTTGAAATTTTGATCATTTTAAGCAAAGTTGATGTACCCAGATTACAGCTTTCTACTTCCTCTTCATCAGCTTGTATCTTTGGCGATTTGAACACATCATTCTGATCAAAAAGATTCTCAGGAGGAATAAGAACCTTTGGTATTGAATTATTCTTTAATTGCGGGACTTCAGAATTTTCTTTAGACACAACCAGCATGTTTTTTTGATCTTCTTGTGTACTTTCAAATTCTTCTTTCAGCTCAATAAAATTCTTCACCTGTTGATCATCTTCAAAAACTTGACAATGGGTGATATTGTCTGGTATAGCTGGTCTATGACGAACTTCAATCTCATATTTCTCAAAAGAATAAATAGGAATGACAAAAAGACTTGTTGAAACAGCAAGAGAATCAGCAATGGAATTTTGGTCTCTAGTTTTGACAGTGAAAGAATAGGCTTGAAAATTCTCCAACATGTCTAAAACTAGATTTTTGTATGCTCTCATTCTTACATCCTTTGTTTGATAGACACCTTCAACTTGTTTAATAACCAATTCAGAATCTCCAAAAACAGAAATATTTTGAGCCTTCATTCTTATCAAAACATCTAGACCCAAAATCAAAGACTCATATTCAGCCATGTTATTTGTGCAGTCAAAATTCAGTTTGTAAGAACAAAACTTACTCTCCTCACTTGGACTTGTAATCCAAATTCCTGCTCCTGCTCCTTTTCTTGTTGATCCATCGAAGTACAATGACCACCATCCCTCCACCTTTTTGTTATTTACCTGCTGGTTTTCTGAGTGTTGATTTTCTGCTTTCATTTCTTCTTGACCACTATCAAATGACTCATTGAAAAGAATGGAAAATCCTAGTTCAGTATCAAATGAATAAATAGGAAATTCTGAGGTTTATCTTTGTTGCTTACCATATAAGCCATTCTAGTCTCCCGATACAATCTCTTTTGTTCACCAAAAATAGGAATTGTGGCATAAGTAAGGTCCATCTGCATTGTGCCTTTAATTTTTTCTACCCATGATATTGATAGCAACATCCCAAATTTTGGTGGAATATCAGCCACAACAATGTCCATAACAATTGTCTTTGCTGGGATTTGTGCTAGACCAACAATAACATCTTTGATTAAACCAATACATTGAACTCTTTTTGAGTTAAAAGAGAATAAATCCTTATATGGTCTTGTTACCTGTAACCCTAACCTTTCCATAATTACTTTGGGCATGAGATTATGAGAAGCCCCTGAATCCAACATAGCATTATGTAAAGTCATATCATGAATACTAATGCTTACATAGAAAGGAGGAAACTCTTCATTTTGATCATCTTCTAACCTTAGACCCAAATATATAGTAGGATTATCTTCTTGGACATATAAAATATCAGCAACTCTTGGTTGTGAATTCAACATCTCAACAATCTTGCTTCTGTATTGATTTACCTTGAGAATCTCACTAAAAGGGATTGATATTTTAATCTTTGAAATTTCATTCTCAAGGTTGAAAATAGAAACAGACTTTTCATCTTCTTTGATAGGAGGAGGAAGTTGAGTGTCTTTTCTACCAAGTGGAGAATCTTTCTTACCTTCAACAACCTTTGAATTATCTTTCTTAGGTTGCGCTTTGTTTGCAATAATCGACACATTTCAGTTTCTAAGGTTGTATTGTTTTTGCATTTCAAAGATAGCATGTTGATACCCTTTAAGATAATTTGAAGGTTCTTCCCCTTGATTAACCAAATTGGATTCATCATGCTCTTCTTTAGTCAAGAAAATTCCTGACATCTCTTCATCAAGACAATGGATAGATTCTTCAGGAATTTCAAGATCATCTTCTTCTTCAACCAAATTCTGCTAAAAAGGAGGTCTCACTGGAGGGTCAGGTTTTTGATTTCTATTTTCTCTTCGTCTTTGTTGGTTTTGAGGTCTCCTAAATTGAGGGTTTCTAAATTTAGATTCATGTTGTACAGGAGGAGCAGAAGTATTTCCAAGAGCTAACCTATCCATCAAATTCTCCATGGTTTTCATCATTGAGTCTAATTTATCTTCAGGAGTTGAAGAGGAAGGTTTCTCTTCTTCTTTCAATTTAGCTTTTCCCATTTTTTATTTTTTAGCAGGTATCATGTTTACCTCTACCTTTATAGCATTATTCTGCATTTCAGCAAGTGTTGGTGATTCTCTCTCTCAACAAAAGAGAAAAGTCATAGTCAAATGCTTCAGCATATCTCATTTGTGCAAGGGCTTCTGGGGATTTCAACTGAGCTGGAATTGAGTTAAAAACTTTATTGAATCTTTTTGAAAAATTTTGAATAGTTACATCAGTTTCCCTTCTAAGGTTGTTATATTCAGTAAGTGCTTGAACTGGATTAGTTCTGTTTCCCCATTTTCTTAGAAAAATGTCTTCAAAATTAACCCAATTTCGAATGCTTCTCAGTGTAAGAGCTTTAAACCATTTTCTAACTTCACCAATAAAGGTTTGTGCAAATAGCATTAGCTTAACATCCTCATCATCAACTTCTTCTCTATCAACAAAATCATTAAATCTGTCTACATGTTCTTCTGCTGTGATTTCTTCATCACCACCCCAAGTAGGGATCCTAGCAGCATATTTACTAGGAAGGTCATGCAAAACAACAGGGAGCATGAGTGGGGCATACCTAGTAGGTGCAGCCATGATTAAAGGAGGAATAGTAGTTGTAGGAATAACAGGAACAGAAGATGAAGAACTGATATGAGGAGGACTACCTGGTTTTTGTAAGCCACTAGGAATGGCAGAAACAGAAGATGAAGAACTGATATGGGGAGGATTACTTGGGTTCTGTAAACCAATAACAAATGAACTCCAATTTGGAAGAGGTAAACCAAATTTAGATTTCAGCAAGACTTCAAAAGGGTCAAGTTCTTTCAATTTATCTGGAGCCTCTTTTTCTAACAATAGCTCAGACGTAACAACTTCCTAAAGCTCTTCTTTGTCTTCTTGTGATACTAGGGCTGAGGTGTCAATTCCTCTCTTTCGCAGGTATAAGATAATATCAATGAGTTCCTCTTCATTTTCTGATCTAAACAACACGTCATGAATTTTATCATCAACTTTTTTGTCTTCAGAACTTCTTGAGAATTCAGAGAGCAAAGATTTTGAATAAGATGGAGTACCTGATATTTCTGAAAATATTTGAATGACTCTTGAAGCAGTGTTTGGATTATCTCCAATGGTAGGGGGATTCGGATCAGTATTGCTCCATGTGTATCTCCTTATCGAAGCCACCTTTAAAGCTTTGAAAATATATGGAGTCACCAAGGTAGATTGCAGCCTTGAGAAACTTTATGAGCTCTTGCTACATTCAGAAGTTCGACTTCTTGATTTCGGGAATGAGTAATCTTTAGGATCCCGGCAAACGCACCAAAATGTTATCACAAAATATGACCTTGATAGGTTGTTGATCAAGCAAACTCTTAGTAACTCTTTCAAACCAATCTTTTGGTTGAGGCTTAGCCTCCTCAACCTAAGAGGGCTCTCTCAATAGGTTTAAGATTTTTGATTAATGATTAGATGGATAACTCTAGGACCAAAATGGACAAATGAATAACTCGTTAACTGGTTGAATCAAAGATTAGCAAACGTCTATTGGGCTATGGTGTCAAGATTATCTTCAACAAAACAACATGATTGGCAAAACATGGAAGTCAAGGCACTTAGAGTTTAGGTTTATAAATAAAGCAGTAACACAATGAAACAACAGAGTTTACAAGCATGTGAAGGAAGTTAGAGCATTTTCCAATGAATTCTAAGTATCACAAGCTCATACCACTGCAAATAAGTAATTGAACAAAGCCATAAGAACATCAGACACATAAACTCCTTGTGAATCTTGAGTAGTCAAATTGATCTCTGTATTAAGTATGAAAACCACAATTTCTTACAATAACACAACTTTCTTTTGCTAATGAAATTACCAACCCTAAGGAATTCGATTCTCAAGCTTTATATAGAGTTTTACATCCTTGGATACTATGATCCACCTTTAGAGGAATTCGAATTCCTAACTTAGACACCTATTCATTCACAAAACAAACTACTTAATTACAACTTGACAGCTAGTTGTCTTTAAGAGTCCTAATACAAATAGGAGTAAAACTCCTAAAACATGCTGTCGAAAACCTTATATAGGTCTTCAATACATTATTTAATTAGCTGCCAGCCCATGTCTTCGAGCATGATGATGTCCACAGTGTTGTCGCAAAACCTGCTGAGTCATGACCTAACTGTCCTGAAAACTAGGAGACAGAGTTCCTCCTTTTAAGGCCCTTAACCCTTTATGCTTATCTTCAAGCAGTTTTGCTAGTGCATATGTGACATGCATTAATAATCCATTGAAACATCATTTTCCACCTATGCAAAAAGGAAACTTGAGCATATGATGTAAAGGATGAAACATGACTGCGCTACGAAAATACTTTGTTTTCATAGCACAGCCTTCATTTTACTTATGAAATACTCCTTGAAGATTTTCTATCTACACCACTGCCATCTGAGACTTCATACATGGTCCCATGTCTACCAGCAACTTCAAATTTTGGAACTAATCAAAACTTACCACTGAAAAGCATCCATAAGTGCTAAATGATCATCTTCAGCAGTTTCGTAGTGCACTACGAAACTGCTGTGTATGCTCTTTTTCAACACGGCCTTCAAAAATTTGTAGTTTGGGAGTTTTTCAAAATTCCATGAAGACTGATATGATCAACCAAAAATCAAAACCACTTACCCTTATAGATGTTCTTCTTCACAGTTGTTCTTCCTTTTATATGCCAAAACTCTTTTTATGTGCCAAAACTGTTTTAATATATCTCCTTCACTGCCCCTTTTCAACACCCTGTTTCATTATTGTTGTAGACCCTTTTCCATATTTGGTTAGTTGTATTTCTATGTCTTCAATTTGCCTCTTCAATCTCTTGTTTGTAGCTCTCAACTGAGCATTAATCTTCCTTACGAATCTGGCTTCTTTGATTGCAGGAACATTCCAGGTAAAGTATTGAGTTTCAATGTTTACTGTTTCTAGTTTGGACACCTTTTCAGCTTCCCAGAGAGCCTTCATCCTTTTGAAATTTTTCCTTTCAGCAACATGCTCTCTTGCTCTCACTCTTAGTCTGGCAATTTCGTTGTTGGAAGCTTTTAACCTTTCTTCCATAACCTCATAACTGGCTTTTTCTGTTTGAGTGGCAGGAACTGTGCTTTTGTCACCTTCAGGTCTTGGAGACGGAATTTCAATCAACTCTTCTTGAACAGTAGATGTTTCTTCTGTCCTCCCCAGCTCAATATTGGAATCTTGCATCTTCTTGGATTGCCTAGTTAAGGGTTTTCTGGGTTTGAAAACAAATGTTGTGACATCATCCTCAAATTCCAATTTCTCAGAGGGTTTCATTTTCTTTGACTTTCCTTGATCAGATTTTATCACATCTGCCTACACCAAAGGGGATTCTACAATATCAGTGGCTTTGAAAATATCATTTAAATCACCCTTCAAGTTGGAACCTTCTCTTGAGATCATTGTTTTACCTTTCTCCTTTGAAATTTGACTTCTAGTCAATCTATTTTGAACTGGTTTGCTGGTTGGTTGTTCTTGTGTCATTCCCTTAACCTCAAGCATCTTTTCCTTTGTATATTTAGGAGTTTCAAGGATGACTACTGGTGCTTTGGTTACTTGATCTTTCACCTGCTTCCTAGGTTTCAACTTAACATACCTTTTTGCCCTAGACATTACGGACTTGCTAGTTTTTTGTGATGGAGTTCCTTTAACCCTAGGGCTAATGTCTACACCTTGTTTTTCTGCTCCAAAGTCACATAAAAACAAAAACAAAGACCATTCTTTGTTGATCCTCTTGAGATCATGTAGAACTAACAATTTAATTAGACCATGATGAAACAGGGAAGTTTCACATCCTTGAGATTTCAACTATACTTTATCTGCCATCTTAGCTACACTTGAAAATAAGAAGTAAGGAAAATCTGGAGAAATAATACCAGCAAAATGTAACAAGAGTTTAAAATGATATGAATAAACCTTTTGATATCTTCCTTCACAGGTGAAATAACGTTGAATGTTGAAGAGCAAGTTGGTATAGTTGTCCTTGATGTAATCTTTGGGAACTGCCTTGGTTAAGTCGGTTACTGAAAACTCTGGCTTTAGGAACACCTTGCATGGTTCCATGTTGAATCTAAAGTTTTTGAACCATGTCTCTTGCCCCCTAGGAATTTCTGTAACCAACGCTATGACCTCTGGATAAATTTTCAAGTTTAGCATTCCGACCTTTGTGATGGAGCCAATGAAATGTAGTGCAAACTCCTTTGTCACCTGAGTATGTCCTCCCTGCAATTTCTTACAAAACTTCCAGCATCCTGCTTTCTTGAAGGCTTCTACGACTACTTTGTCTCTGATTAAGACCTTAGTGCTTTCAGGCACTGTTCTCAAGCAATGACCAGACCTGTGGCGTTTCTTCTCCGCTATCATCTTTCCTTCTAAATTCTTGTGAAAAAACCGACCTCTTTGGAAATTCTATTGATCAGCCTCACTTTCCAATGGTGGTCAGCCTCACCTGAATTTTGGATGAGGAAAACCTTGGTGGACAATTACCAAAGCTTACTGTTTGAAAAAACTTATGTTCAAGGGTTTGCATGCAAACTAAAATGATGAGGCTAGCTAGCCCTTTCGAATTTGAAATTATCTTTCATAATGAGCCTTAAATTCAAAATGATGAATTTGAATGGCGGCATGCTTAAAGACTGACCCCTAGCGGACACCTAATAATGACAATTTTAATGGAATATTAATGGATTGATGTTTGACAATACTGTTCTACAAATCTGTGCTTTCATAGCGCACAGGGAAAAGCGCTATGAAAAGAGCAGCATTTTTGTAGCGTAAAATATACATTTTACACTGTCTGCGCTATGGAAACGTGGTTTCGGGGCTAATTCCAAAAATTTTCAAAAATGGCTTAAGCTATGAGTTTCTAAAGAGAATATAAGACTCATGAAACATGGAATAAGGTTGTTGGACTTTATTTGGATATAAAAATTGAAACCTTTGAGACTCCTAATCTATCACTTACCCATTAAAACATAGGGTGACTTAACACTTATCTAAAACCATGACTAAGAAAAATGTAAACCCTTGTTTTGGTGATAACACTCTGGATACCCCTACAGGTTGGAAAACACAGTAGGTGACAACCGCGGTTTGCGATTGATAGCCATGCAGATGTTCATCTCCATCAAGATCCATAAGATATTGTTATCTTTGTTGCGTTGAGCATCCTTGGTCACCCACAACAAAGCGTACTTCACTGCTTCCGGCAGGTCCAAT
Organism: Pinus tabuliformis; assembly: GCA_031772625.1. Lineage (NCBI taxonomy): Eukaryota > Viridiplantae > Streptophyta > Pinopsida > Pinales > Pinaceae > Pinus > Pinus tabuliformis. Next base: position 1,668,257,570 of record CM062818.1, read on the forward strand.
GCAACTGAGGGGAATTGACTATTTTCCAACAACTCCCATGCTACGAACACAATAGAAAGCAAGAGCCACGCATAGTGGAAGGTCTTGCTAAGCTCATGTGCCTTGCAGTAGTTTGCAAGGAACTCACCATAGAGATAGTGCACCCAATTGAACTAGACTCCTTCGATACACTGGGCTGCAAGAGCAACGACTAGTGCCATCACTTCATCTGCGTGACACTTCCTCATAACCTTCCCTGCAAAAATCTGTGTGACCACCTTGACTGCAGGGTCACTGATATCTGAGATGGCATAGCCTCACGGTTTCTTCACAAGCTTGAATTTCTCCTTCATGGCCTCCACGAGGGCCTGTTTGCCACCTTTTCTGCCAAACATCATGGCTAGATTTTCCTCTGTGTAGGGCATTCGCATGATCCTATGGATCAATCTGTCGGTGATGTGTATTGTCTCCTCCAACCACAGACACCCATTGTGCACCAAGCATAACAGCTTCTTGATGAACAATATTGTTATGGGGGTGTGATTATAGTTTGGAACCCATAGCAAGTTGAGCACACCTACCTTGTCTGAGCCACTTCCGTGGTTCCAATGCGGTCATCCTGGTGGTTGTGTCAATAATGCAGTGCATCAGCTGCCCGATCGCAAACTGCGGGAACTTCTCATGTTCAGCTAAGTCCCAATCTTCCAGCTTTAACAGAGGAACCCGCCCCAAGCATGGTCCTTCAAAGACAATATCGTCCAACAGCAGAGGGGTTTGTAAGGTGACCTTGCTTTCGTCAATATCCTTTGGCACCTTGGTCTTGCCTTTGCACGGAGGCATGCACTCGGGCAACTTAGTGATAGGGCCAACACCCTGGACTTCAACTTCCTCCACATCTACCCCCAAGTCCTCATCATCCATCGAGATGTCTTCAATTTCTTCCTCCTCCAGCTCTAGGTTAATGGATTTGCCCTTTTCCTGTGCAGTGGGCTTGTCCTTCAGTGGGTTTCTTCTCGACGACGCATGCACTGGTATTGCAGGCTACTTGCCCTTTTTATCCTTCGCACTCTCCTTGGTTGGGGTTGGCTTCGGTCTAGGTGTCCGTGGTGATTTGGGAACTTTAGCTAATACTTCTGCAACCTCCGAGGCAGCTTCCTCTGCCTCCCTAACAACCTCTAGCACAACCTCCTCGGCTGTCACTACTTTTGTGTCCATAGCTTCTGCAGGTGTTGGCATGAAGCTATTCAATAGTTCTTATGTCGCCTTTGGTAATTGCTCAAATGTCGAACTCGCTATCAAAGCTTCAAAGAATTCACAGTTCATATGCACCTGAGAGCTCAACAACTCAATTCTCAAAATGCTAAGTGTTTTTCGCTAGGTAGCCACCTATAATTTATAGGGAATTTTGAATTCAAATCCGACCGTTACCCCCACATTCGCTTCATTAACGCCGGATTGACGACAGATTTCCAAGGATCTTACCCATAAATTTCGTCTTAAATGTTGGTCGCCTGCTCCATTTGACCACATTTCTACCGTCAAATCATGAACAATGACTTTAACGATCAATTTCCACCTGACCTGTGCAATTTCTCCCTAGGTAATGCAGCTCCCTTCGTGTTGTCGCGAACCCTGTGACACTTCCTTACTTTGCACAATTCTCCAATCACGCAGTTCCCCAACCCGAGAAATGTAGTTTATAGTCCCACACCCCCTTTCAGCTGCCTGGAGCGCTAAGACTATGCTACCCTCATATAGTCACCTATCCGGATCACCAGTGTATGCCTTCAATTGGCTGTCATTCACCTTTCCTAGGAAGGGATCTCCATTCAATTTAACCAACTGAACTGCTCCACCATCGGTAATCTCCTTAATGACATATGGCCCTAACCAGTCCATTCTGAATTTCCCTAAAAAAAATTCAAACTTGTTGTCATATAACAAAACCAGATCATTTACCTTAAAGGTGCGCAGCTTAATGTGTCGGTCATGCCATGGTTTTTCGCGTTGCTTTTGGACCTATTGGTGAAATCCAGCTAAAAATCTCTCTTCCTCAAGCTCAGCCAATTGCGCGAGCCTCTCTTCCAGGGCTCCGTGATCCGTCATACCCGTGAGTGCCGCTATGTGCAGACTAGGCACAATGTATTCCATGGGCATCATTGCTTCAACACCATATACAAGCCTAAAGGGTGTCTGTCCAGTCAACTTTTTGCATGTCATTCGATAGGCCCATAGTACTGCGGGTATGCGTAGGTCCCAATCACTTCACTGAGCATTGTAAACCTTGGTCAGCGTGTTCTCCAGCACCTTATTGAATGCTTCCACCATCTCATCAACTTGTGGGTGATAAGGCATGCTCTTTTGGTGATATACCTGAAATTCCTCCGTCAACGCGCTGATCATCGCGTTCAAAAAGTGCGTACCGCAATCGCTCATCAAAATCTTTGGACACCCAAATCGCATCAGTACATACTCAAAGATGAACTTTGCAGCATTTGTGGATGTGCAATCCTTCATAGGTTGTGCCTCCGCCCATCGAGTCAAATACTTAGTTGCAGTGATAATGTACCGTGCTCCCGTCTTCTTTCCTTGGGGATGAATGTGTCCCACAAAATCTATCGCCCATTTCTCAAAGGGTTGTAACATCATCTATGGATTCAGAGGTAACTCATCCCTCTGCGATGGCCTACCCATCCTTTAACACACATCACATGCCTTGCAGTAACCTTTTGAATCCTGATTGAGGGTTGGCCACCACAACCCTGCACATAGAATCTTTTGTGCGGTTTCTCTCCCTGCATAGTGACCTCCCGCAGCGCCCCCATGAGCGTCCGTGAGGATACTGCTCCTTTCAAACTCTGGTACATATCATTGTAATACTTCATCAGACCCCATTTTGTACAGATGCCCGGCAATGACAGAAAATTATGTCATGCACACCACTAACTCCTCCTTCTACTAGACAGTGTAACCTTCCGAAGCAGTTCCTATTGTTAGGAAGTGTATGATGTCTTCAAAGTGACCATCTGCAACATGCATTGCAAATAGCTACGCTTCAAGCAATCCCTCCTCCAAATTAGTCGGCTCTTCCCCTGTTTCAATGTGTAATAGATAGTTTGGTCCCGCGTTCATTCGTTCAGGCTTCAAAATAATCTCAAAATCATACTCCTGGAACAATAACAACCACATATTGATTCTCCCCCCTCCCCAACATAGGCTTATTGACTAGGTATTTCAACGTGGAATGATTCATATACATATTAAAATGTCCACCCTGCAAATAGTGTCTAAAATTCTGGAGCGTGTATACCATGGCTAACCCTTCACACTTGGTGGTGGAATAGTTCTTCTCAGCCTTGGATAACCTCCTGCTTGCGAACACTAAAGGATGGTCCAATTCTCCTCTGCCAGTCTCTTTCAGTACTGCTCCCAGTGCTATACATGACGTGTCTACATGTACATGAAACTCCTTCTTCCAATCTGGGAAGACTAAAATCAGCACGGTGACCATTTTCTCTTTCAATACATCCAATATTTTCTTATAGTCCTCATTCCAATAGAACGTGACATCCTTTTTCAACAACTTCTCCATAGGTGTGGTGATCTGGGCATAGCCCTTGATAAACTTCCTGTAATACCCAGTATGTCCTAAGGTTGTGCGCAGTTGTTTCACACTCCTTGGCGCCTCCAAGTTAAGTATCACTGTGATCTTCACAGGATCTACCATCAGTCCCTGTCTACAAACCACATGACCCAGCAGGGTCCCAAAAGGAACACAAAATAGGCATTTCTTCAAATTGAGCGCAATCTGGTACCTTCGACAAGTATCTAGCATCAGGCGCAAACTTTCCACATGGCATTTTACCAGCCCAAACACAATCTAGTCATCAAAGTACACTTCCAGAAACTTATGAATGAATTCTTTGAATGCAACAATGACTACACGTGAAAAAATTGTAGGTGCATTCTTCAATTTGAAAGGCATTACAGTGTACTGAAAACATACCCATTCAGTCGTGAAGGTTGTCTTGTTTTTATCCTCCGGTACGATTTTGATCTGATGGTACCCAGAGAACCTATCAGTGAAGGAGTACACTTCCTGGCCACCTACATTATCCAATACCTCGTCAGTGAATGGAGTCGAGAAAGGATCATGTACGCAATCGTCATTCAACTTCCTGAGATCTACACATATCCTTATTTCATCCTTCTACTTTTTTTCTTGTACCACCTTTGGGCTTACCCAATCAAATTCTTCTATAGGCTCAATGATGCTTGTCGTGAGCATCTTGTCTAGCTCTAAGCAGACCTTCTCCTTATACTTTGGATTGAGATGGTAAGGTCTTTGCTTAACCGGCTTCGCGTCGGTTTTTAACGTGATCTTCATAACACTCAGATCTCCTATTATCCCCTTTATCTCCGTAAACTTGGTATGGAACAAATCCTAGTATTCATGGAGCAATTCGGTGACCTTATCTACCATCGTGTCATCCCAGTAATATCCAATCTTCGCAAATTTAGGCTCTGCCTTCGTACCAATATTTACCTTTTTCATTTTCAGTGGCACGGTTATATCAGGGTTCTCGATCTGCAGTCCCTCAACCTCGCGGTGACCCTTTGTTTCAGGGATATTAATCTTTCGTGGATCCTCATCTTCTACTTCAGCAATCACATTATAGCATTCCAGTGCGTGGCTCAACTGAGTAGTCCAATCAGGGTGAATCAGATCTAAAGGATCTTGCAGTGTCCTAAAGATTGTTTCTTTAACTTCTTATAGTGCTTCGTCAATACAGTCAAACCCATCTTCGAAGTTGAACGTCATTATGAATCCTTCGCGCAGAGTATCGCGTTCACCTATACCATGGCGTAGCTCTGTCTCCAAGTACCAGTTCATCGGAATGACATCCAAGGTGTGACAGAACAAGTGCACCTATTCAGGTTGGGGTTTCGCTCTATAAGCCTTAGCCCATTTGGCCAAGTGTGCGCACGGGTCATAATTCATGTCATATTTTTCCATCATTCGTACCTTCGGCTTCCCAAAATGTGTTCTCATCTTCCTTCTACACTCACATCAATCGTCAAAACTACCATTTTGTGTACACCACCATCTTGCAGGCGTAGCGCGTAGTTCCCAGTCCAAAGCCTAGAAGCACTGATTTTCTGGTACCTACCTCTCCAATGCATCCAAAAATACATCTACATCATTCATGCCATCATAAGTGGGAAGATTTCTTACCTTTGACTATACACAGTGCAGCGACCGAGTCATCATATTACAGCTCAACGTGGTCACTTCATGTAGTCGATTCTTCCAACACTCTAATTCTTCGTCAGAGTCTGAGGTGTAGGAGCTCTCGCGATCCCATGTAATTCGTTCATCCATTGTCAGATTCACCCAATCTTGGTCTCATGTTGTTATCTTATATATGCAATCCAAATCATCATCGCGGACTGGTTCAATATAGCTTGATCCTTCAGCATGGTCTAGGGGTAATACTACGCGGAGTGATTTCTTTTCAAATATCATCTTTCGCTTGTTTAGGTTGATTACCCCATTCATATCAGTAGCCCAATCAATGCCAAGGAGCGTAGGGTAGGGGTTGTTGTCATCCACAATTTCTATTACCTCAATGTCAGCCAACATGCTCACGCCTTCAATATCTATAGTCACTCCTTGCATCTGTCCCATGGGGATGATATTTTGTTGATTTTCCATCCTTAACTGAATCAGAGACCACTGCAGCGCGGGTCTTTCCATCCGCTCCCAAGTATTCTTTGGTAAAATGTTCACATCTAACTCCAGATCCAGAATAACCTGATCCATTTCATATTCTCCTATCTACACAGTCAGTCTCATCTCTTGTCCTGTCCTTGCTTTATGCTTACCAATATTCGGTACCACGCACGGTTCACTCGGAGTGTTTCTAGCGCATCTATTTATAAGCTCCTTTAACTCCTTCACAGCCTTGCTATAGCGCAGCAACTTCATGAAGGTCTCTAGAAAGGTCATAAGCATAGAAGGGTCCATTTCTTGATCAGGCTTATACTGGCTCCCTAAGGTAGAGGCCCCAGTGAAGCTCTTCTTTGCTTCCATGAACGTTTCACATGCACGCTCCAAATCAGATTCAACATCCTTCGCCGAAGCTTTGCAAACCCGGGCACTATCTTCGAGTTGTTTCCCTTTAACATCACCCATTGTAATTCCACTTCGGAGCACTATATTCACATTCAGATCCTGTTTGTGAGGCTCAGCTCTCATCATCTGCAAGTTCTAAGTCGGCTGAGGTGGTAGCGCCCCTTTGTCACATATCCTCGCTATCAGTGTCGGACAATCTTCTGTCTCATGTCAAAGTGAGTACAATATTTTCACGACGGTTGCGTTGGGTTAGTGTATTCATGGGCATAGTGTCATATTCCTCTGAAATTGTAATAGATCAACTGTCCCTGACCTCTGCTAGGTCCTCCTCCACCTCGGCCCTGTCCGCACCCCTGAAAGCATGTTCGTGCCATCCCAGCACTCTGGTCAGGAGGTCGTGTTTCTGCCTAAACCCTATAGGCAGTTGTTCTGTCCATAATCAATTCATAACTTCTATCGTTGCGCTCATCATGCCCTACCAACCTATAGAAGTTCCAGAACAGTTTTTGCGGTGTTTATACAAACTTCTGAGCAAATGATAGTTATTTGTCGCACGTTTCTCTACTACCTGACATATAGCCCACCACAATGCAGGCCCCGTGCTTGGTCCTGCTTGGGCCTCCGACCTCAAAGGCATCGATCCTACTCCTACAATATAGTTCGCAAAGACCGGGTGGTGGTCTTTGTCATGCCCCTGACCTTTACATTTTAGGCACCATATCTCTTCGCACACCTCTAGTCGAATTATTATTTTCTTCTTCAAACTTTTTGTTTCAAGGCAAAGGTTTTGCAACTGTGCATGGATCTGTTGAACCCCCAGATATGGATCTTGCATCGGTGTTTCATGCAGTCTCATTGCAATCTCCAAGGTCTCCGCCTAAGTCGTAATCTTCTGTTGTGACAGTGCAACCCTTAGGTGTGGCAGGAGCGAAGCCACAAACCACTCGCAGTGTTGTCCATCTTTTAAGTTCATATTGGCTTCGCAGATCTTACACTTCAACCTTTGATCCAATTCCCAAGGTGTCTCACCTGGTTTCATCACGATTTCCTTGAACCCCACAATCGATTGTGCTTTGGATTTAGGCCTACTGAATTCTTTATTCAGTGTGGTCTAGATGTCTACCACTCCAGTGTTTGGGTTATCATTAGAGTACTTGATGTACCAGGTTAGCGCACAATCCTGCAAAGCACTAACCAATGTTGTCTTCTTCATGTGGTCATCTATGATGCCCTGAGCTTCCTATACAGCTTTCACGACAAACCAAAACATGTCTGGGTCCTCATTTCCCAAGCCTTTAAACAAAGGTAGCTTTACTGAATTTGCCATGTTGTTATAGACGTATTTGGGCACTGCAACCCCAATCTTATATGTCCATAAACCAAGGGCTTCCAAGTCCCTAAAAGTGTTGTTTCATACCCTAAAGGAACAAGGTCAGCTGATTACATCATCTCCCAGAAGTTCTCCATGAAAAACTACTCAAAATTGTTCAAAATTGGACCATCTCACCTGCTCTATGGTCAAAGTGCGATGTATCCCACCTAATGCACATGGGGGGTGAGATGCATACTAAAAAGCCCTTCTATGGGGTGCGATGGGCGAGAGTAGACAATTGGCAGAGACATTTTGCAAGGTGGATGATCATGGAATCTTCCAGAAACTTCTCCTGTGACACTTGCCTCTCTGAATTCGCCCAGGGATGAGTTAGAGATCATGAAATCTCCAAGTGGAACTAAGAACTATCATAGAAATGACACTAATCAAAAACCCAGAAGCTGATTCACCCACCTACAAACATCTATATATGGATCCCTCATCCTAGAGATCAAGAGGCTGGAATTTTGCATCTTGTAAGGAAGTGTTGTTGGTTTCTTTGTGGAACATCATAGTGTTGGGTGATCTATCTTTTCATGAGGTGAAGAAGGGCTTTCATGCTGGGAGGATGGCGCTGGGTTAGATCAATGGGTTGTAATCCTCTCTTCTACTACTTATATCAATAAAGCTATTTGAGTTTTCCTCCATATTCTTGTATGTCTTTGAATATTGAATTGATATATGCATTTGTATGGTCAATATAAATATGATCCTATATTGTTTATGATTGTAGATCTCTATGCTTTGATGGTATTATGTTGCTTTGACTCTACAAGTGTTCTTTGAAGCGGGACAAGCGAGGAAGGAGTGGCAAAGATCTGTCAAAGGGGAGAGGAAACAAGCAAGGAGCCAAGCGAAAGACTGAGGTTGGTACTCTCTGCTTCTCTCTCATCTACTTCTCATAAAGGAAAACGCAAGTAACTTTAGTTTGTTTGTTTCTAAGATAGCTACCCGTCTTAGTGGGACTAGCAGCTCTGAATGGACACTAGTTTTCCCAATAACAAAATGGCGACTCCACTGGGGAGCGAATAGCTTGTTTGCTTGTTTCTAGTTTGTTTACTTTATAAACTACAGACGGAGCCTGAAGTTAAGCCAGCTAGCCTTCGAACTGATTTTGCTATGCAACTGCAAAGTAGATAAACGCTGCTTCAGTCAATCTCTGGGTTAGTTTATGAATTAAACATCTGACTTGCAAACATCCTAAGTGCCCTGGTGGTGGCTCAAGTAACCTCATTAGATCAGCCCTTATGCTTTGTATTTTTTGACTATCATTAGCTCAGCATAAATCCCTGAACTAAGCTACAAACTGTGACCAAAAACCAAGTTAAAGTCTCATCCCTGGACCATCGCATTGTCTCCTTTTGACAGTCTGGATGCATCACACCTCCCGTGTGCTGTAGGTGAGATGCATCCCTGTTTCCCTGTGTTACAGGTGCGATGATCAGATAAGACTGTTTCTGCCTCCAGATTTTGGTTTTTCTTCATTCTCTTCAGCTTTATTCAAGATTTTTGCTATCTGTGATCAGTATACCACTATTGAAACTCCCTTCCTTTGCATTATTCAGCCTCCATTGTACAAAGAATTGTGAATGTTTTTATGTATTTTTCGCCATTTACAGTTCTCCTTTACAAACAGTAGCTTAATCGAACTGTCGTCTTTTGATTTGAAAGTGTCGTTTTCAATCAAATAAAAGAATCCTCCTCTTTTTTATAGTTGATTACACAGTTACTCTTGTATTTGATTTGAATTAATAGTATTTCAAGTGTCGAAAGCAGTTTTCAATTAAAAATTGCAAAGTGTCATCCTTGTCTTCCTTTCGTCTTTTGAAAAGAAAATTTTTAGGACTATCGCTTTGAAAAGATAATTCAAATTTGTACTTAGCATTCTTTTTGTCATTCACACATTAAGAAAGCGGAAAACAAATACATGCATGTGCATTTGCATTTAGACTGCTTGTGGAGATTGATTTACGACAGTGCATCTTAGTGTGTGCTCTCTGCTCTATGTTGAAAGAATTTTGCTTCTCTTTCCTTAGTAGCTAGGATTTTCATTGCAAAAAGAAGAGTAAACGATTGTTTATCATCTTATATTGCATATTTAGGAGTTGTATATCTACATCACGTAGTGAACCTTAAAGGCAAAATTCTTAAGAAATATCAACTGTAAAATAAATTTCAATGAACATAAAAACACTTTGGAACCTAACGCACAACATTTAGAAGTCTAGGCTAGAGACATATTCCGGCGTCATAAAGCCTGGTAACTATCGCTTTCATCGTAGGTTGGGTGATTCCTCCTCGTTGAGACGACAAGTGCCAGTACGGACTTGTGCTCCCACGTATCGTCGAGTATATATTGGGAGACCACAATAGGCTACATCCTTTATCCTTAGGAAGCCATGTCTGCCACCCTATCAATCGCAATGCACTGAACACAGCATTCGGGAATATTGACTGCCGTACCGTAAAAAGTATTCTGTAGTTTTCCGATTGGTTTGGTAATCCCTCTATCTAGATTTCAAGAATAGTCACTTTCGTTCCTTTTCAAACTCCTTAAAAGAAAATGTCCATATGAGCACTTGTCACTTCAGGCTCATTAAAAATCGAAGGTGACTAGAGTCATCTTTAGCTTTTTCTCGACTCTTAAAAATTGAAAAAGCAAGTTGTGTCAAAGCGTCATAAAATTCATTTAATTCGGAATAAAAGTTTCCCCTTTTTATTTTGAGTTGATCAAGTAATCCACAATCGTGGAATAAATTCAATCAAAACGCTGTCATTCGCGGAGACTAACGAGTCAACCGTCTTTGACGCCGGAAACAAAACCATTCCGGGCCAAGAAAACTCATTTAACTAGGTCAAAGTCTCTTGGTTTGTTTGAAACTTGTGTTTCAACATCCTCAAACACTCCAGTTACTCCAACTATTTTTGGTATCCCTGCCTCTACAAAAGAAGTTCCGCAGTTACAAGAGGACATTAGATTTGATCCTAGTGTAACGGTAAACACTTATATTCCTAAAACAGTTCCATCTAGGGCTGATTCGGAAGGTGTCACCCCTCCAACATCTGTCGCTGCAGAGTCTACACCTTCTTTGGCACCAGAAATATTTTACAGACCTGACGGTCTACCTCTTCCACCTGGACTGATTGCTATAGAAGAGATTACGGAGGATCTTCAATCCAGTACCCCATTGCATTTTGGAACTGGGATCCACCTATATCCTTCTACGACAGAAGTTAGTCATCCTTCATCGCAAGTTCCTGTAGAATCGCTAGGAAATCTTTTGGATAGACTCGATATGTCTGAACAACCATCGACATCTAGGACTGTGTCATCTGACACAGCAGCAGTAGAACCTCCTGCTGCCACTCCGACAATGTTCGTTGGTATACCATCTGTCCCAACTAGCTCTCAACCGCTAGATGAAGTCCACCCAGGGACTGTTTCGACAGTATGGTATGTTCCCGTTTGTTCGTCCGGAATAATATCTGGAATTTCTTATGTTGAGTCTTAGAAAATTGATCCTTTGCAACAGTATCAATTTGGGCAGTCTGGTCTACAAAGGCCAATCTTTCCTTTGAACACTGGATTGCCCCCATATGGGGGGTAGTATGCCCTTTCATTGTTCCCTCCGGGAGGACAACCATATGAGAGTTCACAACAGAATTAGGGTCAAGCTGGAATCACATCCAGTGGTTGGGTGCCAATACTGCCTCAACAGCCAAGAGTTGTATATTCAATGCAACCAAATCTACCTTTGTCGAATATCCCCACTACGTCGGCTATTGTGATGGTGTCGGAAGTACAAGCGTTGCCTATTGTATGTCAACCTCAAGTCTCTCAGGTCGTAATATAGCAACCCCTTATCTCCATGACACAACCACAATTTCCGATTGGTGGCTCCTTAACTGGAGTGACTCAAGCTCAAACGGGTACTATCACCTCTCATCTTGGTCAAACATCCAGTATTGGACAACAGCAAATGGCTTCAAAACCATGGTTGCTACAATATCAACAACCACAATAACAACAAGCTTACCGAGGACCTAAGCAACAAGGCTTTGCGGGTAATGGGCAGCCGTATATTCAAAATGGTCACTATCAATCATATCATAATAGTTATACCCATCAACCTTATTAAAGTTATCAGCATCAAATACATTATGTTGGTATGCAAAGACCCACTGCTCAGGCGATCCCATTTATCTTGGGTATGCTTCGCCAAACTTGAATCAACAGTTGCCTTTCGTAGTAACTTTAAAATTACCAGATCTAAATAGGCTAACAAATGATCCAATTGCTTACGCCCCTTGGTGGCCGGCGATTCCTCATAAACTTCCTTCAGATATTCCTAAATTCAATCGAAATCCGGGTGAAGATCTGTCGAATCATGTGATGACCTTTCATCTGTGGTGTTCGTCCAACACTCTCAATGATGATTCGATTAGGCTTCGCCTCTTTCACCAAATGTTAACTAGTCCGGCAGCAAAATGGTACATCAAATTTCCTAGAGCTTCATTTGATAACTTCAGCGCCCTTGCCACCACCTTTTTAACCCATTTTCAATTACCAATAAGGTATGAAACAGGAATGGAGCTTCTTACCAATTTTAAGCAGACGACAGCCACTCACATATCTGATCATATTCATGAGTGGCGGCGTCGTCGTCGAATGGTAAAAACATATGTTCCTGATCAGCTCCTAGCTGAATGGTTTATTAAGTCATTGTTACCTTCTATTACAGAAGATGTGGCTAAAGGGGGGGTTGTCACTGAAGAGAAAGTCATCGCTCGTGCGCAATATCTAGACTTGATCTATACTTAGTCTGGCACGCTCTATGATAAAATCCCTGATGCTCCTAGACCAGAGTTTTCCGTTCCTCCTCCTCCTAAATCAAACAAAGACTCTCATGTCGGCGATGGCGTGATAGGTACAACAAGCACAAAAACTGCAAAGGCTACATTTAAGAAATCCCGCACGGTTTCCGGTCAAAATGAAAATGAAGAACTTCTTGCCTCGGAGGTTAATTCTGTGTTGACCAACAAGGGCAAAGAACTAAAGCGACCAGGGGGCAAGAACAAAGGAAAAGCAAGAAGAAGAAACAGGAAGATTCAACTAATGAAAAATCTTTTGAAAGCCCTTCTAGGCAAAAGAAACCTCGTTATCCATGTTACATATGCGACGACGAGCATTTCACGAAAGATTTTCCACGTGAAGCTGAGGTTATGAAATTTTTAAAAACTTCAAATACCCTTGCGGTGTTGACTGATCCATTTCCAAACCCAGAAACCTATCTAGTTGCTATTGATCAAGCTTCCCCGTCCCAAGTGCTTATGTTTTCCATTTTGAAACAGTGAAATGATGCTTTGATATCAACAAGGAATAAAGATTACGGGTATCCACAGCTGTCGAACAACAAGGCTACAGATCAACCTAGTAGTTCGATAACAACTTCATCAGAAGTTGTGCCACCCATCATTCCTGAGCTAACGATAAAGCCGCCAAAGGGAGTGGTACACAAATTGACATTTAATCCTCGTGCTAGAGCAGCACAGGATTATAATATAATAGAGGATCTGGCCCAATCGCCATTCACTGTGTCGAAACTTGAAGTACTGCAGAATTGCCCCTCCCAAAAGCAGGCTCTATTATCAGCAATAGGTAGGATTGACCCAACGGATTCCAATCTTGTGGCCTTTAATCATAAAGGATACGAACCTCAGTTATCGGCTCAACTTTCTTTCCTCATACAAGTGAAAGCCCTCAACAAAACTGTTCATCGAACAATTATTGATGAGGGGGCATCTACATGCATTATGTCAATGAGTTGCTGTAAAACTTTAGGCTCACCAACCATTTGCGATCGTCAATGACATTAAAAGCATTCGATGGATGAACATACACCCCATACGGGATTTTAAGTAGCTTGCAAGTTGAACTGGAGGGTAAGACAGTGGAAATTGACGTCGAAGTTATCGATGGCAACCTTGATTACAATATCCTACTGGTGTCAGGCGGAAAGAGTCGATTGTGCGGACACAACCAACCTCCCTAGGAGCCTAAGACTCTCTAGTGACAAACAAGACAAACAAGAGCAATCCTTCTCTAAACATGCATTTACTATATGGGAAATCAAGTGTTTAGATCCTACCTGTAATCCAACGCTGTTGTAGCAGTCCAACTCCGCTGATCCGGATGAGCTCCTCCTTCACTTTGAAACCTGCATACACTAACAATCAAACAATTAAATAACACTTGATAATCTCATAAAATAAAACATATTTAACACATAGACCAAGGAGTACATGAAATAACTCATAAATAACAAGTTATTGAGAAGAATGGACTCATTTGCATTAATAGGTAACAAAAGGAACAAATACAACCTGAGCCTTGGTGTTGTACAAGTCCCTCCCAGGGTCCATCAAGAGTTCTCCTTTACTTTGACAAAGCTCACCCACTTCCAAATAGAACAAGCAAAGATGGCAATCTCTCCTCACAAGCTTCTAAATGGGAGTCCTAATTCCTGCAGCATCTACCCTTAGAAATGTATAGCTTCCAACCTCCTCTCCTTCTGGCCCAATGCCTGTATTTATAGTGCTCAAGAGGAAGTTAATCAGGTCCACCATCAATGGGATAATCCCTTCTTTGGATGGGATAGCTCCCTTATTGATGGGATAAGTTCCTCTTTGGTAGGAGTGCATGAACCATCTGGAGGCGCTCAATACACGTCGAACAACCTTCTAGAATGCTCTAGAAATGACCACAAGTGACTTTTTAAAGATGAAACTTGCGCATTTTAACCTTTACAGGGGGACGCACCTGCCCCTTTACATACAGAGCGTCCAAAGACGCAGCTTTTGTGAACATTGGGTGCGTCCCCGCAGGTAAGGTTGAGAGAACCTGCGTCCCCAGAGATGAATACATTTATAAAGACTTTCTCTCTTTTTTGGAGTTTGAAATGGAGAGCAGAGGTATAAGACTTGCCTAAGAGGATAGCATGACTGTTGATAGAGCCATACTAACTGTAAATAGTCATGGTGACATTTTTTAGTGTAACAGATTGCCCCCTAAAGTGCGAAGCCTGTAATAGATTAGGGTTTTGTATTATCTAGGAAGGGTGAAGTGCTTTATCATTTCAAGGATTATCTCGTGGAGAAGCTGGTCAGAACCTGCAATTTTCAACACAAAATACATGTATAAGATTATATCATCACTGAGGTAGGCATTCCCATACTCAGATTAAAACTTTAACTAACAGACTAACTACTCTGATACAGGAATGATCTTGCAGTACATCATAATCATAGACTTTTGTAGACACAGTATGGGCGCAGCCATCTGTTTATGATTAGTCTACTTAGATAATGAATACAAAACTCCTTGCAGCCTGGATGGTGGAAACTAGATCCAGGGTCTTCATTTCTACTTCCCGAATTGGTACGATTCTAGCCATGCGAATAAATGAGTTGATGTCGAACATGGTAGAAACCACTTGATTACCAGTCGATGATGAAAATTGTTAACAAGCGTGAGAGAGACCACCAGTAATGTCAATGGTTCTCAAAGTACCCAGTACAATCCATGAGATGTGAATGAGTGAGTTGATGTCGAACATTTCACGGAATCCTTCGATCGAAAGTCAATGATGTAAACTGACGTCAAAGGCGAGAAACCTGCCATTGATGCATGCAGACTTCAAGGTACTGACGATTTCTAAGTCATCTCTCTAGATAATGTGCTGATGTCGATAGAAAGCGACTCGTTGCAGGCAAGCCCACAACACGAAATCATTATTCAAGTTGAAGAAATGTTGCTGTAAGGATTGACTCAGGGATGGTCAAATGGATGACAAGTATTTTGCAGATGAAAGTTTTGCTTGCAGACCTCTTGAACACATAACGACACAACAGATGGCTTGGTGATAAACGACTCAAAGTTAATCCCCGGAACCCGGTTGAAGACTTTCAAAGTGGTTTGATCAACTGTGAGGTAAAGGATTTCCCAACCCAGGTGAATGAAAAAGTGTCGTGTTCAAGAGTGGTAATAAAGTTTCTTCTGAGACAAAAGGTAACAAATAGGCTCATTCTTCTCTCTTTTCCCCCACCATTTCTGGCAAGTACCTCTTTATTTTTAACAAGCTTGAGGAGGATAACATATGCTTGATTATAAGCTCATCCTTCGGATGAGTCCAACCTAGTTTTGATTCGAACCCTAGGAAGGAGTGGTTCGTTCCTGTTTGTAATTGAACAGGTCCTTTACTGTGAAATGTTTAACGATCCCAGTATAGGAGAAACTCGGCGTTTTTCAATTTTAGAGAATCTAAAAAACTTAAGAAGACTCCAAGTTGAACTTTTTCGTAGATTTGTGTCCCTCGAGCCCGAAAAAATATAAAATAATACCTGGGGGAACCGCTTGATCTTGCGACCAAGGAGTACTCTCATAATTAGTGCCACTGACCTGAAAAGTAAAAAGCGATCAAGGACACGTCGTTTTATTTCCGTATCGAGTTTGAAACGACAAAAACCCGGCAATCTTTTCCTGATTTTACGGTCAGAAAAGAGCTATAAGGGGACCGTCTTTTAATTCCATTTTAACGAGTGTAAAAGAAACGCTCGGCAATTTTTTCATTTTTTAGGAGTCAGAAAAGGGCTTAAAAGATGACTCTGATATTTTGGTTCGTGAAAAATGACAATTTTCCCTCTAAATCCCTTTGTCCTGCACAAAAACGACACATTACTCATACCTATTTAAGATAGGCAAAAATACATCGAAAAACATCCTTCCATGGTGAAAAATGAACAAATTCATCCAAAAAACCTATAAAGAGACTTTTTACCATGTTATTTTTACCATTTTACTGTTGAGGTTGAAAAAAGGGCTTTTGGCAAGAAACTTCCCGTGGTCGCTACGGAAAATCCGACCGTCAGAATCGAACGCCGTCTCTTCCAGGTATTTTACAACATCCTACTCTTCAATTTCATCCGATTAAAATTGTGTTTTAGGTTTTAGTTTTGATTTTTGGGGGGTTTTGGGTTTCAAAGTGCGCTCTGCGGGGGACGCAGGTGCCCTTCGAGTGACCTGCGTCCCCCGACTTTTTCCTGTACAGGAAAAAGGTCAGGGGACGCAGCCCACCTTCAGGCCAGCTGCGTCCCGACGCCCTGTGTTCTAAACGCGGGGTGCATCCCCCGTGAAAGGCGGAATTTGAAACCCCAAACTCCACAAGCAACCATTTAAAATTTCCCAAATAAATTCTAATCTTTGTTTCTTGGTGTGTAGGGCACTCACCATGTT
Source organism: Pinus tabuliformis (assembly GCA_031772625.1). Classification (NCBI taxonomy): domain Eukaryota; kingdom Viridiplantae; phylum Streptophyta; class Pinopsida; order Pinales; family Pinaceae; genus Pinus; species Pinus tabuliformis. The sequence continues at coordinate 1,668,274,349 of CM062818.1, forward strand.
GGATTGGAGAGAAAGAGAGCATGAGGACGTTGATTTAGCCGCAATTGAACATCAACCTTCCATTGATGCCCTAAAAGCATGCGGGCTATATAAATACTGGGCCATACCTGGCATGAGGGCTCAGGTGAGATTCTTGGAATGGTTGGTTGAGAGATGGAACGTTCAAGAGCAATGCTTTTACATCGGAGGGCACCAGCTCGAGATAGAGCCCTCTGACATATACTTTCTCACTAGCTTGCTGAATAGAGGTGAGCAACTCAATCTAGCCGGGACTAGGCCAGGTGGCCAATCCCTTGCTAGTCTCCGGGCAGATTGGTGCACACCCAATGCACACCATGCGAAAGGCGTGGAAATCAAACACATCTCTCTGCGTGAACTCAAAGTTATAGCTTTCACGGTTACCAGAATTTGCGGCACAGCCGCTTTACATATTGCCTCCGGGTCCCAAATGCGGATGGCGATTGACTGTCACCAAGGCACCATTTTCAACTGGTGTGATGCTGTGTCGGCTAATATGAAGAGCCAACTGACTAGGGCAAAGAACGGACGACTGAAGACCTTTGGATATGGGCCTCTAGTTGTGAGCTTTGCCTTAGAGAGAGTTCTGATGCTGATCCCTCAGCAACTCACTGTTCATATCTTGGGTCCTCGGGAGCCAAAGCTGATACGATGGGTTACGGTGATGGCCCGGCATCCTAACGAGGGCACGGCGATTGTTCGATTCTCTGATAGTTATTTTCACTGGTTAGAGGACCAGGTTTTTTCGATCCAGGACTTTCCGTATGCCGGAGTAGATTTTCGAGGTGATCCGGACATGGTTCTTCCACAGGGAGAACAATGGGATGACAGAGGTACTTTATTTTTCACAAGTTTTCAAATTATGTATTTTTTTTTGTTTTTTATATATATCGTCTCAAAACTGACAGTAAAAATTTTCAAAATGCAGATGTTGGTCCACAGCGCCCAGCCAACCTCCGGCCTTTTGAGAGGAGACATCCAGTTGCACCGGTACCGGCCCCACAGGACGCGGCTGCAGAGTCACTAGCTGAGTTGGAGCAGGATCTAGAGCGTCTAACGGCGGATATGCCTGAGACTACCATAGATGATATTCCTATCAGACTTCAGCGCTATGTAGTCGCAGTCCCTGGACCGTTTAGGAGATTTTTGTGTAAGGTAGCCCGTGCAGTGGTGTCGTATAGGGAGCACCACCAGTGATTGGCTAGTCACTTTGTAGACACATGTGACATTTTTGACTTTTTGTACTTTATCATTTTTGCCGATCATAAGGTGTTTTTCAACCTATGATCGAAGACGATGTATATTTTTTGACACACTCCTATCTATATATATATCACTATTACCGGCTTATCTTGTTTAACATATGTGATGAAATGTTTTTAAATTTACTTGCATGATTATTGTAAATGTCTGTCCAACACTCGAGAAGCAATTGCATCTGCTAATGTATTTAAAGACCTTGGAATATGTTGATATTCAATGTAATCAAATTCACGTTCCAAAAGACGCACTCTCAAAAACAATCTTAATAACACAGGATTTCTAATGGCATAAACTCTATTAAGCTGTAATACAACAATTTTAGAATCTAACCTCACTATCAAACGTCGAATTCCAAATGAAATAGATTCGGATAATAATTCAACCACTGCACTGTATTCTACAATGTTGTTCGTTGTTTGACCGAGGCTTACCCCATGCATAGAAACTAACTCGTCAGAAGGCGAATAGATAACCCAAGCTGCGGAAGAAATATTCCGTGTACTACGACAAGCACCATCAGCAAATCCAATGTATGTTAAGAGAGGTGTCGACATCTGCAATATCAAGAGTAAAACCAAGATAAGCCAGAATAACGACGAAAAACACACTCTCTAAGCTAAGCACACTGACTAACTAACAAACACGCTAGCTAGAAAGAAAATCTAACCTAACTAAAAATTCTCCATACCCACCATTTAAGCATAATACCTCTTTAGGTAAAGTCCATTTCTGGGTTTACCCAAAGAGTCCCCATCAAAATCTACCAGCTCATAAGCCCCTTTTGCTAGCTTTCACTTTACAATGTAGGGTCCATGCCACATAGGAACGAATTTTCCAGCACCTAGCTTATCGTTAGCTTGATCATATAATAGCACTAGGTCTCCCTCCGAAAAACTTCGAGGGGTCACATTTCTATCGTACTGAGCTTTCATTCGCTTCGCGTGAGTCTCGATTGCCAATGCAGCGTCACGTCGAGTCTCATCTAATTTAGCTAAGTACAATAAACGTTTCTCCTCTTCGGAAGTAGCTGGAAGTAATTCGACAGCCATTTGAAGTGATGGGATTTCGCATTCAATGGGTAACACAGCTTCCAAGCCATAAACTAGCTGGAAAGGAGTGAACCCTGTTGAAGTTTTTACTGAGGTTCGGTATGCCCATAGCGCTGAAAATAACATGTTGTGCCAATTCGATCGATGAATACCAATGGTTCGTCGGATCATGATAACCAGAACTTTGTTGATAGACTCAACCAAACCGTTAGCTTGCGGATAATAAGGAGTAGAGCTGTCGTGGCGCAAACCAAGCTGGCTTGTAAGCTCAGTCATCATGATGTTTCGAAAATGGCTCCCATGGTCAGTAATGATTGCTTGTGCGACACCAAACCTAGTTATAATATGATTGAATACGAAAACTGCAGCTGTTTTGCCGCTTGCGTCGATGTAGGCATCGCCTCGGCCCATTTAGTAAAATAATCAACCGCGAGGATGATATACGCATGCCCCCCGGCCGAGTGAGGGTTACAAGTAATAAAATCGATACCCCATTTGGCGAATGGACCAACGGAAATTATAGGGTGGAGAGGAGCAGGTGGTGCGCGCATCTTGCGATCAAACACTTGACAGTTGTGGCACTTCCAGACTGCAATGATACAATCTTTAAACATAGACGGCCAAAAATAGTCAGCGCGCAACACCTTCTGAGTTGTGGCATACCCAGACATATGACCGCCACATGCTCCAGAGTGACAATCATTCAAAACCCTCTCAGCCTCTTCGTGAGTTAAACAACATCGAAAAACTAAGTCTGCCCCCCGGCGATAAAGTGTATCTCCAATAATTTTGTATTGTTGGGATTGAAACCGAATTTTTCGGCGTTCCGCCTTGGAAGCTTCAGGCCGAAAGGTTTGGGTTTGGAGATAGATGATTATATCCCTGTACCACGGATCTAAAGTAATGATAAGAAACAAATATTCGTCCGCAATGGACTCTTCTGCCACAGTCTCTGTGTCAGCACGAGGGAAATCACACATCAATTCCGCAAAAACCAAGGATTTCTTAGACTTGGACTTCTCGAATTCCAAGTCTAACTCTTGCAGGATAACGATCCATTTAGAGTACTTGCCCCCTAGCAATTGTTTTGTCAAAATGTAAATCATAGGGTTGCAATCCAAAATAACTGTAGTTTTACGGAGAAGAATGTAGTGACGAAAACGCTGGACAACTTGAATGGCTGCCAGGGCCAATTTCTCCACATGCGAATATTTTAGCTCAGTGGGATTTAAGGTCCTACTGAGATAATATATCACATGTTCCGCTCTGAATTCATCTTCTTGAACTAACACCATTCCAATGGTGGAATGCGAAGCTGCGAGGTATAAGAAGTAGTCTTGGTTGTAGTTGGGAGAATGCAACAACGGTGCATGGGTCAACGCGTGTTTAAGTGCATCAAAAGATTGTTGGGCAATCTCGTCCCAAAAGAATTGAGCGTTCTGTTTCAACAACCGTGTAAAACCTTTAGTGACCTCGGCGTAGTTTGGGATGAATCGGCGTAAAAAGTTCGCTTTCCCTTGCAAACTTTGGAGTTGGTGAAAACTCGAAGGAGGAGGCAATTTGATGATAGCTTCGACCTTCGAGGGATCGACGCGAATGCCGGCTTTTGAAACTGACAGTAAAAATTTTCAAAATGCAGATGTTGGTCCACAGCGCCCAGCCAACCTCCGGCCTTTTGAGAGAAGACATCCAGTTGCACCGGTACCGGCCCCACAGGACGCGGCTGCAGAGTCACTAGCTGAGTTGGAGCAGGATCTAGAGCGTCTGACGGCGGATATGCCTGAGATTACCATAGATGATATTCCTATCAGACTTCAGCGCTATGTAGTCGCAGTCCCTGGACCGTTTAGGAGATTTTTGTGTAAGGTAGCCCGTGCAGTGGTGTCGTATAGGGAGCACCACCAGTGATTGGCTAGTCACTTTGTAGACACATGTGACATTTTTGACTTTTTGTACTTTATCATTTTTGCCGATCATAAGGTGTTTTTCAACCTATGATCGAAGACGATGTATATTTTTTGACACACTCCTATCTATATATATATCACTATTACCGGCTTATCTTGTTTAACATATGTGATGAAATGTTTTTAAATTTACTTGCATGATTATTGTAAATGTTTGTCAGCCACTCGAGAAGCAATTGCATCTGCTAATGTATTTAAAGACCTTGGAATACGCTGATATTCAATCGACCTGTTTCTATACAGAAAACACACTTGTGGGGATTCAACCGAATTCGATAATGCCTACACCTCATAAAGATTGCTCGTAAGTGAACGAGGTGATCAGCTCGATGTAAAGAATGAGTAGGCAAATCATCGAGGTACGGTTGCACAATGTGCTTGATGTCATGAAATGCGTAAGACATTGCCCGTTGAAAAGTGGCCCCGGCATTCTTAAGCCCAAAAGGTAATTTGCAATAATCAAATGTCCCCCATGGACAAATGAATGTCGTTTTTGGTTGGTCGGCAGGTAGAATATTGATTTGATTATAGCTCGAAAAACCATCCATAAAGGAAAACATTTCACTTCCGGCACAATCATCAATAATTTGATCGATATAAGGCGTAGGATAGTTGTCTTTTGGACAAGCTCGATTTATATCCCTATAGTCGATACAGATTCTTATTGTTCCTTGTTTCTTGTTGACCGGAACAATATTCGATACCCAATCCGTTAACGGGATCGGATAAATGAAACCTGCTTTCAACAACTTTTCGACTTCTGCTTTAATCGCAGCCGCTTTTCGAGGGTGAATCTGACGCAACCGTTGCCGGACGGGTTTAGCATCCGGGTAGGTCTTTATTTCATGAACAACAATGGCAGGATCGATTCCCGGCATTTCCTCGTAAGACCAGGCAAACACATCGCCGAATTCTTGGAATAGGGCCTTGTAAGTTTGGATTTCATCTTTTGTACATGCGGCACCTATATGAATTTTCTCCTCAATTCCGGGCTTCACTGAAATATCAATGGGAATAGTACGAGAAATATTCCCTAAATTCAACTCTGAATCAGAATGTTTCGTTGGATCCTGAGCGTCTTTGACATATTCAGCGGTAAAGATAGATGAAAAATCATTTTCAAATGAATCATCCTTAGGTAAAAACGAAGATCTGTGATGGAGATCTTCCCATGGTAGATCGTCTACACTTAGGATTTCGCGAAGTTGTTCGTCAGATGACACGACTTCGGGAAACGCTATCCATTCTAAGGTTGAGGTGAAAAGTGATTCTTCACTGACCACATTCATTTGGTCGATTTGGGTTGAACACAAGTCGGTAAAAGACATGACGGCTTCATAAGCAATCTCATATGGACTCAAAGGCATAGCATCACCGAATGAGTCTATCTCAGATTCAGATGGGACAATCCAAGGATCATCATAAATAATGTTTTCTGATGTAATCATATGAATTGTTGCAAATGAAGGTTCTACGCTGAGTGGAGGGAGAGGAAAAGTTCCCAGTAAACCGGAATCTTTAACTAAACCTACGCCAACATCCCTATAAGGGATTGTCGTCTTACCGACATGCTGGATACTCTCTGAAGAGGCTGGGTCGGATGAAAAGTATGTCAGCTGATCAATAGTCACGATCTTACCGTTATATGGAAATTTGATTACTCTGAAGACCGATGAAACGACCGTCGTCATAGCATATGACCAACTTCGACCCAAAAGAAGGTTGTAGTCTAGAGGGGCATCAACCACTTCCACATCCAGACTAACGGTTTTACCTTCTACCCCTATAGGTAATTCCTGTAGAATACCAAACGGACGGAACCCACAGCCATCAAAGGCCTTAAGGATGGTGGGGGATTGGTTCAACGAAGGAGAACCAAGAGATCTCCAACATTGAATCGACATAATACACGTAGAGGCTCCCTCATCAATCACAGTCCGATGAATAGGCCTGTTTTTTACTATCACTAGAATTTGGAAAGCCATTTGATGGGGGAGACGCGGTGTACTATTTTCTAGATCGAAGATTATTAGATTCGGGTCTTGAACATCAACAGCTCCGATAGCCGACAAAAGTAATTTTCGTTGTGCTGGGCATGATTGCAGCACTTCTAACGCCGACATTGCTGAGGGTGAAACAACTAAGTCCTCAACAATGTTGTAATTCTGGGCTGCTCTCGCATGTGGATTGAAAGCAGACCTTCGAAGTACACCCTTGGCGGGCGGTTTGATTACTAAGTCCGGGTTAGGTTTCTCGATCTGTAGTGGATCAGAACCAGGAGCTGAGGTTGATGGGTTAGAGTGAGAAGATTCTGCTTCCTTACCATCAACAGGATTCTTACTACCATAATCTTGCGATCGAGTCGCAATCCTCACATGAGACATCATCAAAATGGGTTCTTCACTGGCATTCGAGGAAGAACCTATCATCTTATTCTCCTGCTCCGGAAATGGATTTTTTAACACAGCAAGAGTGGGAGAACCTTTGACTATTTTCACAACCTCGGCCCGATGAGGGCAATCTCTCGTAAAATGATCCTCTTCACAAATAAGACAAGGATATCGAGGTTTGTGCTTTTCGTCATTGGTTTCCGACTTTTCTGTTTTCTCCTTCGGAGCCTTCTCTGCTTTAGCCTTCTTCTTTCCTTTCTTCTTTCCACCGTCGTTTGATTTGGCCGTAGATGTCTCTACAGCGTGAATATCGGCGGTAAGTTCAGGAGAAGACTCTCCTGTCGGGGAATCAGGCAAAGTGATAATAGGAGTAGTTGAAGCCATGGAAGACTTCTTCTTGCTCTTTGTGTTAGACTCTCTCATAAAACAATAATAAATCCAAAAATAAATTAATTAATTAAAAATTCCAAGTTAGGAATTTGTGCCTAACTCTTGGGTTGTTCCTCTAAGATAGGAGTTAGTTTAGGCAACTCCTATATTGGTGTGTCTGGTGAGAAATTATCTCAACCAAAGGTGTCCAAGATAGCACGCACTATCTTGAGACCAATATCTCTCATCTATTTATTTGTAACACTATTTCAATTATTTTGTATGTAAGAATGAGAGTGAGAGAATACATGAGGTTTCAGACTTTTTCCGTCACTATTTTGTGTCTGATTTTTATATGTGTTTTTCTGTTTGTCTGAGTTGATATCTGTTTTTCAATATGTGGTATCGGAGCTTCTGATTGTTGGGACCCTGTGACAAAGCTTGAGTGTTAAAAATTCTGCGTGTCTAGTCAAGGAACCCGCATGAATGAAGATTTGCTGCAGCTTACTGTGTGGTCGGTCAAGGAGCGTGCATGGTCAAGGAGCCTGTGTGTATGGCCAGTGAGATGTGAGGGAGAGTGCTTTGTGCACCACGTGGAGGAGCAACGTGGATTGTGCTTCCAATTGTGCAATTCTCGATCTCGTCATTAGTCCCAGGCTCCTGTGACCCAAACAGGTTGCAAGGGAAAGCCAGGATCTCGAAATCTTTATCCTTGTACTTGTTATAAAGCTCAGTCAGCTGAGTGTATTTTGCCTTAGTGAACCAACAAAACCTTGCCCATATATATGCTGAGATCCACATCTTTGCCTGTGATATCCTTGACTGCGAATTCGTAAATGCTTTGTTCCCTAGGCTTCTCAGCGGATTGCCCACCTCCCATGGCTGCTCTACTGAAATTAATTGATACCCAAATCACTGAACAAGATTCAGTTTGATGCTTTGTCTGTTTGTATAGTGCGATCCTATCTGTCTGTAACCTGACTGTTAAGGCTCATTGATGCGATATGAAATTCTTTGTTTTGTGGCAAAGATCTAAGCACGCTGCAATTTCTCTCAGTCTTCGAGTTATATATATTGCTGTAAGACCTGGGATCGAACCCAGGCACTCGCATCGGCTTGAAGATCGTCGAAAAAGCATTTTCATAGTGTGGGGAATCGCCCACTGTGGAAGAGAATTGCCCGTAGTTTACTTCAGCGGTGTCTGAGCGTTCCACACTACTTGGCTGGTGCTCCGACTTCCTGATCAAGTGCACGGAGAGAAGATTCAAGAAATCTAGCAGCAGCATAAGCCATGGAGAGAGTTGCAGATCCAGCGCCCGCTTTTGCTTCCACAACTTCAGTTCCTGCATTCTGAATTCTGACTGTAAGCTGTTTAATCTCCTCCTGGAGCCTAAGATGCTCGTGAAGTGAGTTCCGAGCTCCATGATTGTAACCCAGACAAGTTTTAAACGGATGACCAATGCGGCCAACATGCGCTTCTGAGCAATGTCTGCAGGCATGAACAGATACCACTTTAAGCAGCTCTGCAACAAATATATTTCCAGACTTGTCTTCGTCTAATACAACGCCTAGAGGTTTGCTCAACTCCACTTTGAAGCGACTGCATCCAGGAGGTGCTAAATCAAAATCTGTCCCACTGCTTTCAGCTGCATTCCGCGGAGAACAATTCTCGGTTTGCACTTAGAAATCTCAACGCAGTCAATTTTGCTCTATTGTTCACTCTTGTACACTGTTATGACATCATCTCATTGTTTTGTTCGATTTGGATGGAAAATTTCTGACTCCGGGTGAGAGCAGGTATTCGATTTGAGACTATGCAATAAGCCAGTCAGTGGATCAGTCAAAGCATTTTCAGGGTCCACCAATGTGGAGCCCCAACATGCAGATTCCCTACCCAATAACCCCCTATTCCGACTGTTTGCACTATGGCGATGAGAGAAATGCCTCACAAAGGTAAATCAATAATCGGTGTGCGACATCAGCAAAACGGATCTGTTTATGTAGGCGAACATCATATAATTGCGAACACGTGTCAAGATTTTGATATTGGTATTGCTAATTTTCTTCACTTGGTAGATTTATCATCTATTGCAACCATAAAGCAGCGGCTTGTCTGTTTGTGTGAAGAAACAGAAATGTACACGAAATCAGATTCAAAGGAGACCAATTTGGCATTTTCAAAGTGGGTTTTCTATAAGTGAGTTTTTTTTTGAGACATAAGTGGTCATAGAGATTTTTGGAGGGATAAGGGGAATTTTTTTTGTGAAAAGTTTTTTTTAATGGAGGTGTAAGTGTGAATTTCTTTGAAGTGATTTTGTGGAGTCATAAGTCCATTTTCTTTGTAATTTAGAGTGATACAAGTCAAGTGAAAGTTGTTATTATGATCCAAAGAAAGGTTGAGTGAGTGTTTGAAGACAAATTGACGCCAGAGAATTCTAAACGTGTACTTGAAAAGCCTCACTGAAGCCATTGTCATGATGATGTACTCCCATATTTAAATAAAAACATATCATTTTTGTGGTGATTGTGTCCTAGATCCGCCCGAAATTGAATAAGGGGATCTAAGGTACACTATGTGTGTTTGATGGCGCATGTGTTTTATGGCTTCATGTTGTTGCTTATGATTTGTGTCTAGTTGTGACACATAAATGATCGCATTTACCACACACATACAGTTCAATGCCAGCAAGCACAACACATGTAACGAAGTAGCTTCAAGGAAGGTTAATTAAGCTCAACACGTGCATTTGCAACAAATAATTAAAGATTGTCAACATCAACATTCTACATCAACAAGCAACTTCACTTAATCAAGTTAAAGCATTTCAAAGCAAAGTCTACATCAACATTCTTGCAAACAAATTTAAGAACTTGTGAATCAAATTCCAATTACATTGCATTGTACGGGTGCATTTTCGGTTGAAACCGACACCCACGTTTTGATTTGTTCATAAGTCAAGCACGTCCATTCTCTTCCACTTAGTCAAATTAAGACAAGTGAATTCCTTGTTTTATGTGAGTCATTACAATCATTGTAAGCTTTTTTGGGTGCATTTTCGACAGTGTTCGACACCCTTTCTTTAAGCAGACTCTATTGAATGTACGAATTTTAAAGCAAATCAGAAACAAGTTCACAATCGTCATCAAGCGAGCGTGCCAGTCAAGTCCCATAGCAAGCGAGCCTGTCATTTAAGTAAAGTGAAACAAACTCAAGTGCACGACATCTCCAACAAGAGAACCTGATTTCAAGTGAGCAAGATGGCACAGCATATTCAGTTGTTAAACATTCTTCACAGTTTGATCATCTCCAGTGATGAAGACATGGTGCACGTCAGCAGAGAAACTCTTGCTGATATTTCACGGCATCTACAGCAAACGCATGAAACCATTGAGTTTCTTCAGCTTGAGTCGCAACTACAAAGAGATGAGCTGCAACAAAAGAGTGCTTCTTCCCAGTCATTCAACCATACAGATGACGATAAAAATGTTGATTCCAAGTCATTCATCCCAACAACTTCAAGTGTCGAAGTTGTTCATGAGCAAATTTCTTCCAAACCCATCATCAAGCCCTGGGAAGAAATTCAAAATAACAAGAATAGACGTGGCTTAGGATATGTCCCTGATGACACCAACTTACAAATCTCAGATTATTCCAAGCCAATTAAGTTTGTGAGTGCTGGATTTCTTGAACCACTCACCTCAGCAGGTTCTGAGAAAGTTGTAGACAAACGAAATTGCATGCAACCTGAAGTTCATGTTCAACCGAAATGCTCTCATTGTCAAAGAGCCGGTCATTTGGAAGATCAGTGTTTTGATCTCCATCCGTGTTGCCATTATGGCAAGCCCAATCATTCCTCAGCAAAATGTCGCAACCACCAAAAATCAGGCAGATTGAAGATACATTATGACTGGATTGATCCTTGGGAATGGTCATCCACAGTCAAACGGTTGTCTCAGTTCTACAACCGACTACAATCTTACATAGTGCAGCCAGCAGTGAACAGATGATGGTACTCTCATGCAGTTGAATGAGGGAGAACAACAGTGAAACTCTCCTACACCTAAAGGGGGGGAGTTCAAATATATTTTGGAGCAGATTGTCTCTCCTTTCAGCTGACAAAGGGGGGAAAATGTCAATGAAATTGACAAGTGGTTGTCAGACTGAAAGTCTCGACAACATCAGCGAAGCAGCCAGTGGGCATCTTCATCAGCCAGTGGGCATTTGTCATCAGCAGTGAGCATCAGCAAATTCGCCAGTGGGCGATTGACAACCAAAGCAGCAGTGAGCAGCTTTCATCATAGCAAAAGCAACATTGAGTTGTTTTTCGACATCTTCAGCCAGTGGGCGATCATCATCAGCAAATACGCCAGTGGGCGTTCATCAAATTGTGTCAGTGGACACCGGATGCTGTTTTCAAGCAAAGGATAGTTGGATCCTTTTGCGGCTTGGCACATGATGGAGTTGTCAAGCGTCCTTCAGAGATGAATCAAGCATGCAGCTGACTCAGTCTCTTCATTTTGCGGTTTGTTCAGCATCCAGATTTAGTGGTTTTTTCAGGCAATGTTTTTGAGGATCAACATGAGAACTTGGAAGATGGTTCCTCGTTCTTATTTTGGATTTATCTTTGAGGGGGGGAATGTTAGACTCTCTCATAAAACAATAATAAATCCAAAAATAAATTAATTAATTAAAAATTCCAAGTTAGGAATTTGTGCCTAACTCTTGGGTTGTTCCTCTAAGATAGGAGTTAGTTTAGGCAACTCCTATATTGGTGTGTCTGGTGAGAAATTATCTCAACCAAAGGAGAAATTATCTCAACCAAAGGTGTCCAAGATAGCACGCACTATCTTGAGACCAATATCTCTCATCTATTTATTTGTAACACTATTTCAATTATTTTGTATGTAAGAATGAGAGTGAGAGAATACATGAGGTTTCAGACTTTTTCCGTCACTATTTTGTGTCTGATTTTTATATGTGTTTTTCTGTTTGTCTGAGTTGATATCTGTTTTTCAATACTTTGTATTCACGATACCAATCATACCATCAGCGGCATGAGATCCCGAAGGAGCAGCAGCGATTTGATTCGAATTTGGAAGATCCGGAATCTTCTCGTGTAACGTACCCGACTGAGTGTAAACTAAGTCAAGGTATTGCGCCTGAGCAATGACTTGCTCCTCAGTAACTACTCCAGCCTTAGCTACATCTTCAGTAATCTTCGGTAATAATGATTTAACAAACCATTCAGCTAAGATTTGGTCCGGGATAAAAACTTTCACTAGTCTTCTTCGACGTCTCCACTCATGAATGTGATCAGAAATATACGTGGACGTCGATTGTTTTAGTGAAGTTAATAACTCCGTGCCGTTATCGTATCTGACCGGAAACTGAAAGTGAGTTAAGAACGAGGTAGCTAACTGGCTAAAATTGTAAAAGGAGGCCCGTGGTAACTCAATGTACCACTTGGCCGCGAGACCAATGAGTGTACGCTGGAAAAGACGTAAGCGGATCGAATCATCCGAGATAGAATTTGAAGCACACCAGAGGTGGTAAGTTATCACATGATTGGACGGATCCTCTCCAGACTTACCTTCGAACTTGGGTATATCACTGGGAAACTTATTTGGCATTGGCGGCCAGAACTGAAGATATTGAATTGGATCGTTCGTTAGGCGCGTCAAGTCTGGTAAATCCAAAGTTGCGATAAACGGTAACTGCCGGTTAGGATCTCTAAAACTCTGGGTCACAAGACCAGTCCCAGGAGGAGGATATCTAGGATAACTAGGAACAGGAGTCGCATTTGGGATATTATATCCTCCTGGAAAACCAGGATTAACCGGACCGTACTGGGGTTGTTGAGGTTGTTGATAAGTGTACCCAGGATACGGTTGATACAGGTAAACCGATTGTTGGACAGCTTGCCCAGGTTGGTACTGTCCCTGGTACGGTTGGTGAACAAATTGAGGTTGAGTAGTGACAACCGTACTTATACCAGGCTGACCTACAGGCATCTGGACCGTGGTTTGAATCGTAGATCCAGACAACTGTAAAGATGTCTGAGGAGTGGTTACAGAGACAGTAGAAACCGGAGCCGTCGATACTCCAGAAGTAAGTATGGTAGATGTGGCGGTAGTTGCAGCAGCCATTTGAGATGGAGTACTAGGTGCGATTGGCGGCTGAGTAACTACCGAAGTTACAGAAGTTTGAACATTTGACTGGACAGGTTGCGGTTGCTGGGGTGGACCAGAAACTGCGGGTTGTCCAGCTTGAGGTACCAACTGTATACTTGGCTGCAACACCTGTTGACCCTGTGATGGATCCCACACTAACATTCCAGGGTATTGACCCGTAACAGGTTGAGGATACTGAGATCCATAACCGGATTGAGGATAGGATTGATAATTGTAAGGTGCAGTTCCCATACTTGGAACATATGACTGACCTTGAGGCGGTTGATAACCTTGACTCGAGTATTGACCTTGAGGTTGATAACCTTGAGGTAAATACAGATACTGGGGTTGACCTTGACCTTGAGGTTGGTACCCTTGAGGTTGATACCCTTGGGGTTGATACCCTTGGGGTTGCCATCCTTGAGGTTGCCATCCTTGAGGTTGATATTGATACTGAGGTTGACCCTGGGGTACATATTGAGGCTGGGGTTGACCTTGAGGCATGTACTGCACCATAGGTGCATACTGACCTTGAGGTTGCCCCCTAGACACGATTTGAGGTTGCCCCCCAGGCGTTAACTGAGGCTGCCCCCCAGGCGGTAATTGGCCACCTTGAGGTTGGGAAATGGGAACTGAACCTGACATCATGTAAATGTCTCCTACACCCAATGGTATATTACCACTGTTTCTAGTTAATAACCCATGATCAACGGGTTGAGGAGATGCCCCCGCAAAGGTACCAGAAAGTGATTGATACCCGGTGGGAACAAAAGGACCGCCGTGTAAGAAAGATTCAGGACTTTGAGTAAACACGGACGACTGACCAGACATATTTACAGGAGTATGAATACCTCCAGGTGGAAAAGGAGTACGAGGTGTAGAAAAACCTACCCCAAAGTTGTCTAAATAATTGGTTAACGAAAGGTACCAAGTAGTACTTCTAGGAGGACTGTAAAAGATAGATTCACGCTCCCTTAGATCAATAGTAAGTTGATCTTCAAGGTTAGAGACGCCTATTTCTTCCTCTGGAGCAAGTTCTTCGATAGCAATCAAACCAGTAGGAATATTTTCGGTGATAATTCTTTCTATTCTCGGTGAATCTGGAACACTAGAAGTCGAAGTAACAGGTTCAGATATTTCAGGTTCTTCGCCTGTATCACTAGCAGACGAAAAACTACCAACAAGCTCAAAAACTGTAACAGCTTCGGGATTATAACCTGTCTCTAAGCCTTGGTAATCTGAATGGACTACCAAGGAAGATTCTCCTTCTTCAGGTGAACCTACTCTACTGCCACTAGGAGGAGTTACAAGGACCTTTAAACCTTCTAGATTACCCGGGTCGTCTCGAGGAGGTGATCCCCTAAGTCTACGGGATCTTCTCAACAATTCGGCCACAGAAACAACTTCAGAAGACTGGCCCCGAAGTCTACGGGACTGTCTCGGTAATTCCGCCACAGCTAAAAACTTTTAACTACTACACACGAAAACAAAGTAAAATCTCAAATCAAACCACCTAAAGTCTCTAAAGAACCAAACAATTTTGAATCACACGTCTAAAGAATCTAGGGCGTCAAACCAAGCACAAACAGTAGCCTTCCAGACCGAAAGCGCTAGTTGGTGATGAAATCCAACCTCGCCGGATTCAGTACAGAAGTGGCGGGTGGAACAGTTACCCCGGCAACCTGCTTAATGAATAGACTGGACCAAGTTCCTCCACTTTAACCATCTGGAGTGAAGTGAACCCTCCAGAAAATCCAAGTGAGTCTAGCCAACGTCTGCTCCAGGTACAGTGGGATCTTCCCTCCACCGTCACCTCGGTAGAATCCTAAAGATAATGGTCACTAAGGTTACCAACCGCAACAAATTCACCTGGGGGAACAGTCTAAACTCCGACAGCATGCAAGGGCAGAGTAGCAAGCTCAATCCCCTTGTCGGCTCCTTGACAATAATCCAAGGTTTACCGACAAGTGACCCCTGGCTCCTCGACAATGGTTAATCTGAGGTTTACCGTTTGTAATACGTGCGTGTCTGGCGTCGTTCCCAACGAGGGGGGATTGATCCCCTCACTGGTTCGGACACGAGCTCGTGCTTCTCCTTTAAGAGGAGCTTTCCCAGAGTACAAATGGGACAATTGGATTTATTCTATCACAAGATAAGCTACTTGTTTGGTTTTGTTGTCTTGGAGAGTTAATTACTCACCTACTCCAAGACACTAGCCTGATCTAAATTGGTGTTTCAGAGCCCTAGTAAATAAAAGTTACTACGTCAATTTTACTTTAAGCGTTAATTTTATGGTTTTTCTTAAAGACAAAAGGTAGCGGAAGTGAAACCAATGGTGTGTAGACTCGACTCAAACCACTACAAAGATGCACCTAAGATGATTTACGCTACTTTCCTTTTTCAATGAAATTATTAACTAAGAGAGTTGAGAGATGCAAATTTTATAGAAAACAACTTTCTTAGTAAAGACAATCAAAGAAACAATTCTCTTTATCTTTTCAAGCATACAAACATGACCACTCCTTACATGCACGAAAAACTCTTTTTCTTTCAAAACTTTTCAAAGCTACTTGAAACAAAACTTTTCAAAGGAGATGTTTTTATATTTTCTCTTTTTAATAAAGCATATAAATCTATCTTAACAAAAATCAATCTCAAAAGCTATAAAATCTATGAAAACTTGACTCACAAGCAAATCAAAAGGGAAATTACTCTAAGCAAACCTAACAAGGCAAAAGCTCACAAAGATGATTCTAGGGTTGTTTTACTTGACCAAAATCAAATCAAGGACCAGCTAATGCAGAATCAAAAGACTAGTCAAAACAAAACTCAAATCTTTTTGTTCCTTTTGTAAAATGGAATTCAAGACTCAATCAACAAGCACTTCGAAATTTGCCCAAAGAGACAACTCAATGGTAAGTTGCTCTCACAAGTAGACTTTATGACAGGTCTGACTTCTAAGAATGCTGACAAAACCAGAGAGATCTAAGGCTTGACAACTTCTACCGCCAAAGTCACTACAAGACCTACTCAAAAATCAAACCCTAGGGCTTAAACTTCTATGAAATCCACTAAAACACTCAATGCTATCGAAACAAGTTCAGGTGAAGATCTTTGACAAGAGACTAATGAATCTGGGCAGTAAAAACTAAGAAAAAGCAAAAACTAAGAGAAAAAATGCAAAAAAATGGAATTTTCTCAAATTTTAGCAGGGGACGCAGGCAACCCGTTAGAACAGGTGCGGGCCCGCTCTGTACACACAGCGACAGTGCGTCCAGGGACGCACTGTGCAATACTCAGAGGGTGCGTCCTACTGGAAAATTCAGGAAAAACCAAAATAAATCTAACCCTAAGCTAACCCACCCAAAAACAAAGTCACAGAGCCAAAAACCAGAAAAATAAACCAATTTTCTCAGAGCAAAGTTCATAGAAAGGAAAAGACTTTCACATCAATGGATTTCCCCAGCGGAGTCGCCAATTTGTCAGGCGGAAAGAGTCGATTGTGCGGACACAACCAACCTCCCTAGGAGCCTAAGACTCTCTAGTGACAAACAAGACAAACAAGAGCAATCCTTCTCTAAACATGCATTTACTATATGGGAAATCAAGTGTTTAGATCCTACCTGTAATCCAACGCTGTTGTAGCAGTCCAGCTCCGCTGATCCGGATGAGCTCCTCCTTCACTTTGAAACCTGCATACACTAACAATCAAACGATTAAATAGCACTTGATAATCTCATAGAATAAAACATATTTAACACATAGACCAAGGAGTACATGAAATAACTCATAAATAACAAGTTATTGAGAAGAATGGACTCATTTGCATTAATAGGTAACAAAAGGAACAAATACAACCTGAGCCTTGGTGTTGTGCAAGTCCCTCCCAGGGTCCATCAAGAGTTCTCCTTTACTTTGACAAAGCTCACCCACTTCCAAATAGAACAAGCAAAGATGGCAATCTCTCCTCACAAGCTTCTAAATGGGAGTCCTAATTCCTGCAGCTTCTACCCTTAGAAATGTATAGCTTCCAACCTCCTCTCCTTCTGGCCCAATACCTGTATTTATAGTGCTCAAGAGGAAGTTAATCAGGTCCACCATCAATGGGATAATCCCCTCTTTGGATGGGATAGCTCCCTTATTGATGGGATAAGTTCCTCTTTGGTAGGAGTGCATGAACCATCTGGAGGCGCTCAATACACGTCGAATGACCTTCTAGAATGCTCTAGAAATGACCACAAGTGACTTTTTAAAGATGAAACTTATGCATTTTAACCTTTACAGGGGGACGCACCTGCCCCTTTACATACAGAGCGTCCAAAGACGCAGCTTTTGTGAACATTGGGTGCGTCCCCACAGGTAAGGTTGAGAGAACCTGCGTCCCCAGAGATGAATACATTTATAAAGACTTTCTCTCTTTTTTGGATTTTGACATGGAGAGCAGAGGTATAAGACTTGCCTAAGAGGATAGCATGACTGTTGATAGAGCCATACTAACTGTAAATAGTCATGGTGACATTTTTTAGTGTAACAACTGGGAAGGCCCTGGATTTATGCTATGGATGCTGTTGTGTCAACATATTTTAGAAAGATTGCATTTCCCTTCCAAGGAGGAATTACAATCTTTGACCAACAGACCTTTCTCCCCAATAGTTCACAAGTTACAGGAAGCATTCCAATGATCCATGGAAGCTCTCAACCGCTTCAAAATATCGGAGTAGGTCTCCTAAAAGACCCTTCCTTAATGGGTACTTTTACCCTCCCGCCTCCAAGTAATCTGGCGAAAGTGGCCACAGTGGAAACCTATCATATGATATCTTCTACATCATCAAAGATTAAGAAGAACTCTGACCATTTTGTTAGTATGGATCATCGCAAGCTATTGCCCCCAAGCCCTACCATACCTACATCATCTGACGATCAATTCAGTGATGTTGTACGTTATGTACTAGGGGCATTGGAACCAGATCTTTCCTTCATGACCCCTTATGAGTTGTGATCAAAGGTGGCCCGAAGACGGTTCTTCTCTTGTGTCGACCTCGTTAAAAAATGAAACAAGGAGTTATGATGATAGTTCTTTTATTGTGTCAACCTCATTAAAAAATGAAACAACTCCCTTTCCAAATCGAGTCTTTGATTATGATCTCGTAAAATCCAAGTCGAGTCTTTCAAATATCTCGAAGGTAAACCTTCATTTCCAACCACCGCGTTGAATGCAATGAAACTTGGGGGGCATGCACGTCGATTTGCGTCATTATGTTAGGGGGCATGTGAACTTATAACAAGCATAGTTTTTTCGTTTTAAGCTTGTGTAAACATGAAACCGAATCGGAGCAAAGTTGTGAATGGGGAAAGCTCCCTAAAAAATGAACCTACGATGAGACATCCTTATTATACCACTGGCACGAGCAGTTTTACGCGAAGTTCAAGCTCGTTAAAAAATAAACCTAGCAATGAGCATATCTTCCACCAGAGTTTAAGCTCATTAAAAAATGAACCTACCTTAGGTAAATAACCATTGTGATCACATTATTATCAGCTTTTGAGCCTTGGTCGTGTTCTTACCATCACCTCCACTCTTTTTTAGCCGATCATACGCCTCCATTTGATTGTTTACCCCTTTTGAGGAACAACTGCAACGAGTGATCCTATTAGCCACCTTCTTTACAATGTCGTGATTGAAAAGTTCCAAACCTCACCTGGAACTAGCTGCTATCCAAAATCATCACTCGTTCCTCAAAAAATGAGTCTTCTTTAAGCTATTTTCATCTGACTCGTAAAATATGAAAAGGTTGCCAAGCAATTGGCCTCTCCAACTGATTAAAGTGATTGGAAGTGCCATCCCTCCTTTAGATTTAATCTTTTTTGACCTGAGGGATCATTTCACAAAAAGATCGAGCGCTTGTCTTGTTCGGCTCATTAAAACGATCGAAAAAGTCATCCCTTTTGTATTATTTTATACTTTTTTGAACTTAAGGGATTATATTACGAAAAAGGATTTCTGGCGTTTCCTTTCCGTCTCTTTTTAGACTCTCTAAAATTGAAAAGGACCGAGTTATCCTTGTCGTTAAACTCGTTAAAACAATAGCGACAAACTTGTCCATGCAAACAAGCACGAGTTTCATTGTCGCTAGGCTCGTTAAAACATAGCGACGGGTTTTCCCGAAGGGCAAATTATAGAACAAGCATATGTTATCCTCCTCAAGCTTGACAAAAATAAAGAGGTACTAGTCAGAAATGACTGGGGAAAAATTGGGAAGAAAACTTGAAGAAACTTTATTGGTAGCAAGTCGCTCTTGAACATGACACTTTCACTCCATCACCATGATTGAGTCGGGTTGGGTTATTTCGTTCACCGGTCATATCACCATTGGTCCACCATACCATCCATTTTTGGGGTTAATTCTACCAATCCATTTCAGTGTCACCGATATGTTCAAGAGAATTCACTCAGAGAATTCACCAACCCAGCTTGTGTCTCATCCACTGCAATACCTTCACCCTTCGTTCTTTCATGACCGCCACCCTGAACCTTGTATCATCAGATCGTTTTCACCTCCACAAAATCATTTGCTCCGTTTCGTGTCGTAGATGTGGGATTCATTAAGGCCCTCTTACAACGGGTCACTTCTTGTCGACGTCAGCTCATTATCCAAGAAGTTGACTTAGGAACAACCCTTTTAGTTTGAAGCTTGCATGCCTCAATGGAAAGTTTCTCACTTTCGGCAATAGGTTTACATCAATGGCTTTCGACCGAAAGATTTTGCATGGTGTTCGACGTCAAGTCCCATTTTCACACCACGTGAATTGTACTACAGTACTTTGAGGGTCATTATCATTATCGGTGATTCCTCTCGCGCCTATTAATAGCTTACATCATTGGCTGGTAATCAGGCGATGTCTTTCCATGTTCGACTTCATAACATCTTTTCACATGGATCGACTTGTACTTCGGGCGAAGATTGAACGAGTTTAAAAACCCTAGATCTAGTTTCATCCATCCAGGCTGCGATATATTCAGGAAAATAAAGACATCAAATGTACATCATAGCTGCAAAGATAATCATCAAAGCCAAAGGATGATGGCTCTACCAGAATCATTAGTCTGCCATACAGACGGTTATCTGTCTTATGTACATGGAAATGAATTTATAAAGCTGAGCATGGGAATGCCCACCTCAGATAGATCATGAAAATATTATGAAGATAATTTATTGTATTGTATCTTATTACAGGTCACCTTCCAATGCGGAAAAACTTCGGATCCTCATGATAAAGCATTTCACCCGACATCAGAAGATTTATGACCTCATACTTTAGGGGGCAACTGTTATAGACATATTTGGGCACTGCAACCCCAATCTTATATGTCCATAAACCAAGGGCTTCTAAGTCCCTAAAAGTGTTGTTTCATACCCTAAAGGAATAAGGTCAGTTGATTACATCATCTCCCAGAAGTTCTCCATGAAAAACTGCTCAGAACTGGTCAAAACTGGACCATCTCACCTGCTCCATGGTCAAAGTGCGATGCATCCCACCTAATGCACATGGGGGGTGCGATGCATACTAAAAATCCCTTCTATGGGGTGCGATGGGCGAGAGTAGACAAATGGTAGAGACAGTTTGCAAGGTGGATGATCATGGAATCTTCCAGAAACTTCTCATGTGACACTTGCCTCTCTGAATTCGCCCAGGGATGAGTAAGAGATCATGAAATCTCCAAGTGTAACTGAGAACTATCAGAGAAATGACACTAATCAAAAATCCAGAAGCTGACTCACCCACCTACAAACATCTATATATGGATCCCTCATCCTAGAGATCGAGAGGCTGGAATTTTTCATCTTGTAAGGAAGTGTTGATGGTTTCTTTGTGGAACATCATAGTGTTGGGTGATCTAGCTTTTCATGAGGTGAAGAAGGGCTTTCACGCTGGGAGTATGGAGCTGGGTCAAATCAATGGGTTGTAATCATCTCTTATACTACTTCTATCAAAAAGGCTATTTGAGTTTTCCTCCATTTTCTTGTATGTCTTTGAATATTGAATTGATATATGCATTTGTATGGTCAATATATATCTGATTCTATATTGTTTATGATTGTAGATATCTATGCTTTGATGGTATTATGATGCTTTGAATCTACAGGTGTTCTTTGAAGCAGGACAAGCGAGAAAGGAGTGGCAAAGATCTTTCAAAGGGGAGAGGAAACAAGCAAGGAGCCAAGCAAAAGACTGAGGTTGGTACTCTCTACTTCTCTCTCATCTACTTCTCATAAAGGAAAACACAAGTAACTTTAGTTTGTTTGTTTCTAAGATAGCTACCCGTCTTAGTGGGACTAGTAGCTCTGAATGGACACTAGTTTTCCCGATAAAACATGCTGAACTGCGATGGAGGTGGTGGTGGTATGGGTGAAGTCACAGGTGACGGTGGTGAAGTTGGAGGTGGTGTAGGTGGAGGTGGCTATCGCGGGAATTCTGGTTTTATTAACTGAACTGCACTTTGCGAAGAAGCCTGCGCTACTCCCTCTTCGTCACCCAATGGAGGTGAAATTACTGGGCTATATTCAAGACCCTTTCTTCCTTCGTTTCTCTAAGTCTTTCCACTTCGCGTAGCTATGAACATCAAGATAGCTAGATAATCTATATTTCACACAATAACATCTTAATCCAAGTATTGAAAGACTTCAAGTACTTACCTTGCAGACCTTTGAAAAAGTGTCGCTCCGCCTCGCTGTAACTAACTGAGGTATCGACCGTGAATTCATTCACAAATCCTGCTATGATGCAATCAAGCCAATGATCAACAGCATGGGCGATATTATCCTCAGAGGCTTCCAGTCTCTGTACTAACTTTGATGTCCAGACAATAGGACCGTCAAGTCTCCACCTTCCTTGACTATCTGCTAACTTCGCAATCCACTCGTATAGCTCAACCGGAAAGGCACAGAAAAAGATCTCGTGGATTTCTATTCATAGGCATCTGTCCAGCCACTGTTCCTTTGTCAACCATGGATTTTTGTTCTCCTGCACCGCAAATTCACGGATCTTCCTATCTAACCAGTCTTCGACCTCTTTCTTAGTTGGATTCCAGTGATATGACATCACACATCTCTTATGTAGATTCTTCTCCCGGCAATGGAACCATTTGTTGGTTGTGTGGGCCTTGACCCAAGTTCAGCATTATTTAGTCAAACAAATCCCTACACTACTGGCCCTTTTGGTATCAGCCCGTGGAGCGTGAACCGTAGTCTCACCCAAAGCAGTATGGGGGGATGTTGCAACCAAGTTTCTACACCCTAAGATGGTTGTGATGTCGGTTTATATCCTCTGTTCCTGCTTTTGTGCAGGTCACTAAGCTTTAGGGCTCTGTTAGTCTTACCCTTTACTCCGCCCTTCAGTACCTCCGCGAAGGTGTATGATTGACCTTCTCGCAGCCTTAACCCACGATCCAAGTACCTTCACGCTGCTATGACAGTGTACTGTATAGTTCCCAAGTTATCTTAAGTGTTTTACTTATCTTACCAAACAATCCCAGTTAGTGTCATGTAAGCTGATATTCTTACTTGCATTAAGTTAACCAATATAATCACATATATTCGCGAATCACATAAACATTGTAAAGTAAATCCAAAACGTAATATAACCAGATGCATTAACAAGAAATAAATACACAGAATTTGCATAATACTTCTCTTTATTGACATCTTCAGACTATTACAAACTCTATCCGCCCTGCGAACACAGCTGCAGAGGTCCGCACACTTAGCTGCGGAATTCCACCCTAGGCCTCTGCGCACTCAGTTGTAGAGCCTCTACCTACGCTAAGACCCAAAACACTTAGACTTCTCTACCAAGACTCTTTTCGTCATTCTTCTACTACCAGAAACTACTTAGAGCTTACTTACTTAGTTCCTTTTTATACAATCCCATGGTACGTAGACCATGGGTGGATCTTTATAGCCGACTTTACACTTTACAAAAATAAGGGCAGACAACCCTTTATGACTCATGAAACCTTCATGCTCCACAACCACAAAATGTAGAGACTTTACAATTTTATTATAAAATTGACCCAAAACATGGCCTTTTAGCCCCAAAACTGTCCTTGGGGGATCTCGTTCCCAACAAAATGTTATAGTCTCTATGGAGCATAGACTAATAAAAGGGACTACCCTTTTTTTTAAATTGTAAAAAGGCCAACCTTCCAACCTCTTTATATTTTTTCCCATGTACTAAGCTACCCCTTTTAAAAACTTATGTAAAAAGGTCAACCTTCCAACCTCTTCATACTTTATTTCCATGTAGTTATTGGATGCCAACACGATTGAAGGGGTCAGCCTAGTTGGCTTGATTATTAGGCGTATTCAGCTTGACTATCAAAGCCTAACCTCGATGGAACCGAGGAGAATTGAATCTACACCTCATGACAAAGGGCCAAAGACTTAGCAAGGGCATCAACCAACTAGGCTACTCATCAAGGCTATATCTTTATACTTTCTAACATGTGTAATGATAATAATAAAAAATTCAAACATTATATAATATTATTGTGGTGCGAATCTCTCTCAGATATAGGACACACTTATTATGCCCTTTATCTAAAAAACAAACAAATAAATAAATTCACACAGCCCACCTTGTCATGGGAGTCTTTGTCATATAAGTCACACTCAATATACCCTTTATTTAAAAAATAAAATAAAAAATGATGATATCGCAAGTCCCAGCGTTTCACTTAACCATATTGTCAGGGCCTCGAGTTGGAAAGCGCCCGAGAGAGTCAAAAAACCAACGATCATAGTTAAAGGTGTGTGGTGGTGATGGAAGTGTGATGGGCACCCACGTTTGGTTAAAGGCAACTCAGGTCAATACGTTTGGTTAAAGGCGACCCAGAGGTGGATGTCGGTTATATGTGACGAGATGCGCGATGGGAGTGTGCGACGGGCGAGCACGTCGGGCAACCTGAGTTGGGTGTTTGGGCAGGCACACACCAGGGTAAGGTTCCCATGGAAAAGGTGACATGGTGAGCGGTCAGGCGCACCCACACTTGATACGAGCGACCTGTAGTGCAACCAGTGGACCGAGCGGAGGTTGAGACCATGTGCGATGTATTGATAAGAGTTGGGTAAATAGGTGGCAAGGCCAACCCTAGGTAATAAACTTATAATGGGTAGCAACATGTTATATTGGGTTGGGCTGACACATATATGTGTGCAGGCCGACATTTAGACAAGTATGGACCCAACCTTTGGCATGACCGAAGGGTCACGAAACTTGGAGGATTTGCCATGGAGTATGATGTATATATTAAAAGGGAGTTCGAATCAATTGGGGGAATTCAAACTTAGACTTCATATCACAAAGATACAAGAGCGAAGGGGAAGCTGAGCAAAGAACAGCAAGGAGAACCCGTGGAGCAACAGTCGGCCGAGTCGGTTGAGTTGCAGGTCCGGTCGGGTGGACCACACTGCATGCAGGTCATGCGCCCACACCAATGGGCAGGGCTGCATGTTGAAATGGTTTGGTTGGGTAGTCTGAACGAGATGTGACACGAGCTCAGGATGGTGCTTCAATAGTGCGGACCAGGTGTTATTGCACAAAGGCAGCACAGTAAGAGTTGCACGACTGGCGAGTGGAAGTGTTCGATACAGGTTATGATGGGTATGGGCCGCACATAGAAACGGGCATACAACACAACTCGATAATCGAACGTGGTGGGCAGGGTTCAGGAAGAAGCTGAACGAGAGCAGTGTGAGTTGTGCCTAAGTGTATTTTGGGGTTTCCGATAGTGCGGACAGAGGCAACAATGAGCTTCACGACTGTGGCATGGTATTGAAAATTGGTTTAAGTGTGCAGGCTATGGTAGATAATTGCACGACTTATGAAAACTTGTACTTTGTAAAATACTGAATTGTTATATATATTATTATTAGGTAACCTTTACGAGAGTTTCCCCTCCCAATTATGTATGGGCGTACTTGTGATGTTGATTTGATTTCCACTACATATTGATAAAAGATAATTGAAAAAGATAACTTGATGAATGTTTATTCCACTGCAATATTGTGAACACTTGTTTGGAAAATTGACTAAGTGTTGAAGTAGGTATAGATCATATACTCTAGTATTGCTGAAAAGAAAAACTATAGTGGTGCCACACCTACCTATGTGTTGTTGGAAGACTACCGCTGAGATAGGGGCGTGACATATACCATAAAGTATAGGATGTTTAAAATAAAGTTTCGAAAGTGCTTATCTTGAGTGGTAGAGATAGTGGTTTTCCATCCCATCCACCTAAGTTCAAGTCCCTAGAGACATGGCCCATTATAGTAAGGCTGGAAGGATATGTGTCTCATTAGTGTCTAGGACCTCATTTTCAATTCCAATGGTTTCTAGAGAATCTCCAGAGGTCTCAATTCTAAACTAGACTATAAATTTATAATATGTGTAAGTTGCGAAATATTGTATATATCTATAAAAAAATGTTAGTTCCCTCTCAAAAATTAAAATTTCAAAGAAGGGGCATTTCGAAAAAGGCCAGTCAAATAGTCTAGCCTCCTTTTTCAAATTAAAAACAACCATGCCGACATCATGGGCAGATAAATCATCATACTGACATCACGGGCACATTTTCTAAAAAGCCAGGTTAAAGATATCACCAAAAATAGGTCGGTAGTTACGTATATGTGGCTCGATGGGACCACACCATTACCTTATCTTGTATGGAAAGTACAGCTGATCAGTGAATCGCTGACATGGTGCCACTTCCAAGTCATCAGAATTCACTAAAACCGCATCTTCGATTAGCAGCCGTCGTTTATTGTTTCAGTTCAAGTCGTGCACTTGTCATATGTTATGGAATAGGGTTGATTTTTGGAGATATACACTAAGGATTGGGGAGTTGCCATTCTAGTTTGGAGGAGCTGTCAATTTCTCAAAACTATGTGGAACCTTTGCCTGAGTTGAGCTGGCCGAATTTTTTATGATGGCTTGGCGTATCACACGAGAGAATCATCCACCTTGTCATTTTTGAATGGGCTAGTTTATGTTTGAGGTTTGTCGATGAATTTGAGACGGTTGTTGACGAAAATTCTCATTGTTTATTCCTCATTCCATCGGTGGTTTTGCATGTGGTTTCTACAGCATCCATTGTATTCACTCATTGTTTTTGCTAAGCTGTCCATGGTTTTTTACCTATAGTTTTGTGAGGCATTTCATCTATGGTAGGGAATGTTTAGTGTAAATAAAAAATTCTAAATAGGGTATCTTTATCTTTATTTTGTTTAAATAATAGAGTGATATAGGTTAAAAAAGTGTGTGGTGATTAGTTTTATGTGTTATGGGAACTTGTTTACATGTGTTTGGATGCCAAAGAGCCATTGTGTTATATTGGAAAGGGCTAGAGTAATAGTTTCATTCGTTTTCTCTCTTTTTTGTATTTTTTACTTTAAATATGAAAACATTTCACATTCTACATCGCTTGATTAGTTGTGTTTGTGAACAACTTTTAGTAGGAGCCATATTTGCAAGTTGCTTTGAGTAGTGGATCTTTTATAGAACTTTTCCACCATCATGCTTGTAGATCAAGCAACCAAGCTATGTGTGCAATCATGCTAATCAAGTGATTGCTTGCTATTGCCTAATACTCCATTAGAACCACCCTCTAAGATCATTCACATGATCCCATTGCCCAAATGATTGAAGGCATTGATCTCCCTTTTATTCACCACCCCCCAGACATACAAACATCCATATTTATTTTTCTATGTTGGTTATGATGCTAAGCTTTCTCATATTGCCGATATATATTACATACACATTAAGCTTAATAACCTATAGGGAAGCCCCCTTTGGTTAGGACTTTGTCTATCCTAGCCTAAGTGCATAGGAGAGTTGGTGAAGTGGCAATGGTCAACCTCCTAGTTTCACAAGGCTAGTGCCCTATTTTTGGAACTTTAATCTAAAGGTGCTAGTTTGTGTGGTAACATCAATGATATCCATCACTGAAAATTACATCTCTAAAGCAAAATGTTGTTTTCATATTTTGGTCTAAATATTAATGTGTGAGGGGAGGTAAAACATTTAAAATGAAGTGATTGAGTGCATACATATTAGAACAACTTTCAAGCTGCAAAAAACATGCATTTTGCATTTTATATCTCAAATATGTAAGAAGAGTGCAAATAAATAGTTAGTTGTTAAGGGCACAATCTAATTAATAGACAAAATTACTTTTTTCACCAAAATCCAATGATTCAATTTGGGGCAAGATTGTGATTTCTTGTTGTTTGAAATGCATTTTTAAATGCATAAGTACATTCAGCACCCTGAAAACCTACTAGGACACTCACACTGTGCAAATTAAACAACTTTTTTCCAAAGTGAAAAAACCCGTAATTTTATTCAACTTTAAAAAGGGAACAAAATTGTATTTTGTAGATGCTAACTGCATTAGTTAGAGAAATCTCTTGGCTTATGTGCATAAGAAAAATAAAAAATAAGAAAATATTGTGGAAGGTAAGTGTGATTGTAAGCATTTAACTTATCTTTCTTGCATTTCTTTTTAGGAACTCCTACCATCCCCGTGAGTTGGGGTCAACTGAAGCCATTTCCAAATCACTTATAGTTATCTTTGGTGGGAGTTCTTTGTCTGAATATGAACTTTTAGAAACATGAACTCTCTTTGTGCCCATCATCCCATTCTCTTTGTGTGCCACATTTTTTTGTTGTTTTGGTTCATGGATCTCTTCTGATTTTGTACCATTTTGCTTGTGGGTTGCATTGCCATTTTGGACTAGAGCATCCCCTTCTTCTTGGTTTGGAGGATTCTCTGTGATTTCTTCTTCTTCCTCCTCCATGAAGTAGGGATCAGAAGGTTTTCATCCTTTTGTTTTGCGAGTCAACCCTTTTTTCTTTTTTTTGTTCGCTTTTTTTCTTGCGAGCATGTGTTTGGCAAGTGTCTTGTTTGGTAACATGATAAGAACCTAAATGTCATATTTTCATAATTCATAAGTTGGATACACTGGAAGTTTTTATGTTTCAGTTGAATGTGATCAGGTATACCTTGATCCAGGTGGATGTTGGTGGCCACCCACCTAGCCCACTTGGACCCCCACAACTATCTTTGTCGCCCTAGCTGGTTTATTTCCATTTATGTTTGTAAGCATATTTTAGTGTTTTACATTAATGAAATGAAGTATTATTTCTGCTGCATCTTTGTATTTATGGTTATCTCTGTAACTTATTGTGTTCCTGTTTAAATCTGGATCACTAGTATTAGAGAGGTTTGATTTTTCTCTGTTTTTCTTTTGCATGGCCCCAATCAAGTCTGGATATAAGGAGTTAGGGCTTGAACTGGTCGAACCTTTGCAAGACCAGCCTCGCAAATCTAACGGCCTCCCATGGCGGATGAAAAGAAAGACGAGGGGACAAGAGATCCTATCAAAATCTTGCTCGAAGAAGCCTTCGAGTGACAAAGGAACGCGATGATGGACAACTTTGCCCAGATCCTTCATCAACTACCCATGGGAAGCGCATCTACTTCTAGCAGCTACTCTAGAAGTGCCACACCCTCTAAGTTACAAGTTAACTTTGAAATCCCCATATTTGAGGGTCAGATAGGCGTAGATGTCATAGATAAATGGTTAAATCTACTAGAAGGTTATTTTTCTATTCATGATTTTTCTAGCCGTGAAAATATCACTTTTGCACTTCTAAAAGTGGCCCCATACATCAAGGACTAGTGGGAAACCTACTCCGAGCAAAAGGATGAGAGTATGGCCTCACTGTTTTCAGCTGCACCCACTTGGAATTCATTTCAAGATGCCATTAAGGAGCAGTACTACCCTGTCAAAAGCTATGAGGATAAATATATAAAGTGGACCACGCTGCAGCAGGGAAGGGACTAAGATGTGCTGGAGTTCACAAATATTTTTCATACCCTTCGTACAAAGTTGGATATCAAGGATTCTAAGTTGTATTTGGTACTCAAATAATGTAGCTTCCTACACAGGTACATCCAAGATGAGATGGAGTTCCTGGACATCTCCTCACTCGGCACAGCATACTGATACGTTTTCAAAATCGAGCAGAAGTTTAAACAAAAGAAGCGAGACTTTCGATCCGTGAATCCGAAGCAAGGGAAAGGCTTCCCCAAACTGCAGCGCCAAGGAAAAAGCCAAGACGGTGTGACCCAAGACAACTCGTCAAAGCTGCAAGAAGAGAACAACACCACGAAGTCAAAGAAGGACACAGGAAAGTGGTGTGAGTTCCATAAGAGTCCCACTCACGACACAAGTGAGTGTTGGACCGAGCAGTCATTGGTGGCTGAGTTGAAGGTTTCAAATCAGATGCATGTTCCGACACTGAGTCAAAACCTAACAAGAGGAATGACAAAGGGAAGTAGATAATTGACGTGGAGCCTGGCGCCACTGTTGACATTGCCAAGATCCAGAAGAATGAGCCCGAAGATCCAAAGGAGGGGGAGCATCTTTTCCACTCACAAATGTGGGTGAAGGGTTCGGCGCTGCAATTCATTGTCGATAGTGGCAGCCAAAAGAACCTCATTTCAGCAGAGGTCATGAAGCAGTTGGAACTACCGACCATTCCACACCCACAACCGTACAGCATCAGGTGGCATCACCAGGGATGAGATCTCCAAGTCTGGTAGTAATGTCGCATTCCCTACAGCATCAAGCCCTTCCCAGATGAGGTATGTGTGATGTTGCACCTCTTGATGTTTGTGATGTATTATTAGGCCAACCATACTTATGGAAGCAACATGATGTGTATGAGTCAAGGCCTTGCGTTGTTATTATTTCTTTGGGTAATTCATTATACAGGATATCGAAGGTAGCCCCACCTACCACCACCTCTTTGATCTTTGCTAAGAAAGGCAGTAAGATCATCTCCCAGACCAGGAAATTTATTTTCTTTCTAGTTCGCTCTCAAAGTAAGGGGAAGATCGTAGCCACATCCATGGCCCCCAGGAAGGATTCCTCCACACAGCAGAAGCAGGTGGATACGGTCATGAAAGAAGATAGAAACATCTTCTCCTCACCCACAAGGTTACCATTACACTGTCAGGTCAAGCATTCATTCAATCCGACTCCCAGAACACCTCTACCCAACAAGCCGATATATCACCGCTCCATTGTGGAAAATTCCAGTACAAGCAGTGACATGATCAACATCGGTTTCCATGCAAGTTTCAGGTAGGTGACAAAGTCTAGTTGCATTTACAGAAAGAACGCCTTACAAGAGCCCATCAGAAGCTCAGCCCACTGTGATATGGTTCGTACACCATTACCAAGGCTCCGGGACACAATGCTTTGGAGCACAGCATTCCCCCATTCCTTGGCTTACACTGAATGTTCAATGTGGACCACCCTCGACCATGTTTCCCACCATTAATGGACACATCAGAGATTGCAGAACAACTCACCATGGACCAAGTTTAACAGTAGTTTTTGCATCTAATGGAGGCACTCAACGCAATGGGGACCATTGGTTCCTAAGGGGAAAGGAATGATCTAGGTGTATGTAGGTGGCCACCCACCTAGCCCACTTGGACCCCCACAACTTCTCTTTCAGTTTTTCAGTTTCCTTAATTGTAGCACAATTTACTATTTTTGGCAGGTTTTCGAGTCCTGAATTTCCAGAGCCGTTTTAAGGCCCTAAATGACATTTTTTGGGAAAACTGGGAGCAACATGGTTCATGGGAAAATGTTTCTCACTCAAAATTTGTATTTCTCAGATAGATCTTTCTAACAAGGTATTGTGCGCGTCAAACGGAGATCGTATGCCAAAGTTACAACCCTGGGAAGTTGATGTACCAGTTTACCCAAAACGGGGCCCATAGTTTGGCGCTTCATATCCTAGGGTTAGGTTTTTGGAGGTTTATGGTTTTCCATTGTTTCTCAACAATAAATAGGCCTTCGAACCTCATTGTAAGATAGTTCAGAGGATGTAGCCACCACATCTCTTCTCAGAGATAAGCTACCATCGCCCTAGCTGGTTTATTTCCATTTCTGTTTGTAAGCATATTTCATTATTTTACATTAATGAAATGAAGTATTATTTTTGTTGCATCTCTGTATTTATGGTTATCTCTGTAATTTGTTGTGTTCCTATTTAAATCCAGATCAGAGCTTTACTTAGGTCTATTTCTACACAGATTATGTTGAAGGTAAATAATCCTTTCTATGTTCTTTCGAGGTCCATCTTTTTGAATGACCCTAGGGTGTTCCCAATTTCCTCTAGAACCTTGTGGTGCCAGAAAGAAAGGGGAATATTTGGTAGTCTCACCCATACTGGCATTGTTGATACCAGCATTATTATGGCATCAAATTTTGGGAACCAAGGGGTAATGAAGAGCCAACATTTCCCCAAAACCAGGTCCCTTCTTTCAATTCTCTCTCCACATAGTTTCGGGTATTGAATTGATAAATAAAGAAACATTTTGAGTAAAGGTATATGTCACAATTTTTGGTCCAGGTTGTGAAAACCCACTAATGCAAAGCATCAGATCTGGGCCAAAAACCATTTAAGCTGCAAATCACTACCCTGAATTGAAGGAAAAAAAAAAAATTGGTTTACCTCCATGGTTGGTGTTTGTTGTTGTTGTTCAACAATGTAAGGTTTAAGATTGTATTGTGATAGATCCAGTGGATTAGAACCCTTGTCCCGTGTAGCATCCTTGTAGGAAATAGAGCCTCCTAGGTTTTTGGCTCTTGAAGCACCCCCTCACAACATTAGATTCAAGTCGATGGTGGAATTTCTTGAGATGTTGTGACCTTGCAATTGAAAATGATCATGTAGTTCCTTCCCTTCATGAAGGTGACGCTAAGTATCAATAGGATATCCCATCTATTTCTCTATCTCCTGCTTGAGATTAGTCACATAATCTAAACCTTATGGGGCCTATTACACCTTAATGAGTTCAACCTTAATAAGTTTTAGGGGCGAAATTTCACCAATGGGCTATTTTTTGAACATTTCCTAAAAAACATATTTGCCAATTTGGTTAAAATTTGCCTATTGTTTACATATATATGATTAAATTGATGATATTCGCCAAAAATTACCAATTTTAATAGTAAATTACATGTTTTTTATTGAATATTCACCTACATTCTATACATTGAATTTTCAAACCAGAAGAATCGTTTGCAATACTATATATAGAAAAATATTTAAATCCTTAAAAAATACCCTACCCAAAAAAGGGAGGATTTCCCATTAATATCCTTAATAAAGGTTTGGAAATTTCCCCATGGATTCCAACCTTTGAACCCTTCACCAAATCCAAATTGATTAGGGTATAGGGTTTCATCTTGTAAACCTAATACATGTTGTGGATTTCCCATATTATGTGAGTTGGGATCTGGGATTGCAGCCCAATAAAAACTTAACAATGGGCCGAAACTAGCCTCATCTATAACAACAATAGAAAGTGGGCCCAAAAACCCCCCTTCGTTTTGCATCTCAGCCCCCACAATCCTTCATTTTTGTAGTAAAAAACACACGGCGGCCTCACTCTATGTGGTACCTTTGGTAGTGCACTCTATATGGATCCCTCAACATGCATTCAAGCTTCATGGTAGTGGACTCTACTATGAATTTTGGTTTAGGTGTGTTACCTATGGATTAAACAACTTAAACTTATGATTCTTAAAAATATTTGTGGTTTTTGGGAAAAAATGCGCGAAAAGTGTCATTTCATCTATTACTTAGACTATGTTATTTTTAAGTGTGTCACTAAGACTCTTCCCAAAATTTATGAATATTTAAGTAGGAGGAAAGTAATAACCTATTACACCTTAATAAATTCAACCTCATAAGTAAAATATTTTGAAAGAGAGGAAATCATGCATATAATTTTATAATTGAACATTTTGGATTTTACAATGATAGAGAGCCCATCATCTGGATCATCACAATCGAAAAATTGAGATGAGAGAAATAATGAATATGTTATGCTAATAAATGTGCACTATGAGAAAAATGTTCTTGGATAAGTTGGCTTGTATTTCAAGTGATTTCTCTCACTTATTGGATATATCTTGGTTGGTACCTTGATTTATGACAAATCTCCATGAATTACTTAGCTTTAGACACCCATTTATAAATTAAAATGCGTCAATGTCCAAAATCATTTATAGCTACTTACCCTAAGCCTACTTCTCTATCTCTTAGATTATGGAACTTTCATGTAGTGCCAAATTTCTAAGTTCCTCTCTTCAAATAATGTTATACAAGCCCATTCAAGAAATATTATTATTATTATTATTATTATTATCCATTTTAAGGTCACAGCCAAGCCTAACACCAAATTGGTGTATGAGAACCCCTTGTTTGTGGGACAAGGGACCCGCCTCTATGCAGTTACTTGACTGCTAAGTCTACGAAGGCATACATACTCTACCCCCCTTTGGTTTTGAACCTATGACCTCTTAGGAGGAAACACATGTTCTTAATCATTAAGCTCACTCAAGCTAACGATTATAGAAAAGTCTATTGAACATGAAAACATAGAATGTGAAGAACAAAACATGAAGAAGAAAAAAGAGAGATTATATCTTCCTCTATTCAAGTTCTCACATCGTAAGGAGATATTAGAATACTCGCAATCAAAAAATTCATTGAGCTGATTCTATAACCAAAATATGACATAAATGATCCATATGCAATGGAAAAGCTAGGATCTTCTAAATTGCACAAGCATTTATTTTTTAAAATAAGAACCATCGAAATAAAAATAAAATGTCTTTAATAAGAAAGATACAATGTAAAAGAAAAATATTAGTTTTCAATTTCAATAATTTTAGGAAATCAATACCACCCATTCAAGTTGGCCTATTCTTTTAAAATGTTGGCCTTCATTTTTTATAGTTGTTGCATCCTACCTTTCTTTATATTCAAACCAAAAAATTCATGTAACTATTGATAGATCTTTAATGACCTTACTAATTGTTTTAGAAATACAACTAAAAGATTATGCATTTAATTTTCAATTTGGGGCTTGTATGGAATTTGTGATTTACCATGCACTATATATACATATCACACTTTTTACTTTCAATGGTGTGTTTTGTAGCTGTAGTATCAATGATTACTTTTGCAAGGAGAGTATCAACAATATTCACAAGATTTGGAAAGGTCCTACAAACTTTGGGAATGAAATCACACTTGTTGAAAAGTAAAGAGAACACTTTTAGCTAGCGGGATTAGAAAGATTGGTGTTGTAATACCTAACACATGTAGAATTACTAATCTAAGTTGCAAGAAAGTAAATGAAACACTTCTACCCAGTGGCTTAGAAAGATTGATGTTGTAAGCACCAACATATATAGAACAAACACATAGGCATAAAGAGATGAAAAGACTAATCCTTGCCAATATTATCCATGTTTCTACTCCAGCAACAAATATAATCATTGTGTTGAGCACATTTAAGATGAATGCAAACCAATATGAAACGCAAGCATGTCAAATGAATATTCAATTGCGTAAATAAATAAATACAACCATGCACGAATAATTAATCGTGTAAAAAGATAAAATCACACAACCATATTAGAGAACTACCTAAATTATACAACATTTCGTTCTGTTGGAGTGGACTCTGTCTCCATAGCGCGGAGTGCTAATATTATTTTATATCGAGACTTGTTACATTGGAAACATAAATTAACTAATCTAATTAAAATAGATCAATATTCCACAAATATACAAAATAAATAAATATGCAAAAGAAATACATTAAATTAATCAAGAAAATCATACACTAAATTATAAACTATAATTAAAATAAAAATAAATAAATAAATTATTTCATTATCATTTGGGCATTTCTCTAAGAGTCATCCTCATTCAATGAAAGAGGAATTGTTTTTATACATAAGTTTTGTTTATAAATAAAATAGCAGCCAATAAATGAGATCCACAAGTTTCTCATGTGGTTTACTAACAGTTAGCAAAGAATAAGCATGTCTCCACAAGTTTCTCACGTGGTTTGTTAACAATTAGAAAACAATAAATGACTCATATAATATTCTCTTCTTTTTTTTCACATAATCGGTTGCTATTTGTATTCCAAAAAAAGGTTGGGAGACTGAACTCCTGTGTTACAAAGTTTTAAGCCCGAAGGCAAAGCAAGGAGATGATTGGGAAGACAAAATTTCCCTTTGCTTCTGTCATTTCTAACTTTTGGAAAACAAGAGAAAGTAAAAATTCTAACAAACTGTGATAGAAGTAAGCAGTATTTGCAACACATCTTTAATCTATGCTAACATGGCTGATATGGCGAGTTGTTGAATCTTCTGGTTTGCTGTCGACTTCAGTATTCCTGAGACTTGAAGAGATCGTGTTGGGTGCATTCCTTTTCTCCGTCATGTATTTCAGGATTTCGATTGATTCCTGGACATGGCTGCATTTTTTGGCTAGATCATTAAACTGTGTCTGGAGCGAGGAGACTCTATGCAGAAATAGATTGATATATGCTTCATACTTCTCACTGTTTAGTCTGGCATGAGAGTCTATTTTGGCGTCCAGCAATCTTTGATGCGCACAGATTTGTTCTAGTTCCGCCTGTAAGTTAGCACAGTCCAGGAAATCTTCATATCTTGCCATTTCGTGGATGTTGGGAGCTATCTTAGTGCTCTGTGTGGAGAGAGATAGACCTGGAACGTTTGAGGAGTTTTGTATGATCAATGAAGATAAAGCAGTAGATGGACTAAAAAGGATATCGGTCAAGTGGACAGAAGAACTGAGGGGGTAACCTTCCTAAGGCGAAGAAAGGGAGAATAAGGGAAGGCGTCATGGAGAGGGGATGAGGACAGAGTGCAGATCAGCAAAAGGAGGGGAATGCAGGCGAGGGGAGAGTAGAGAGCAGCAGCTAGCTAGGGAGGCAGCGAAGATCGCGGACCCAGCCAAGCCGAGAATCGGGGAACAGGAGCAGAGGATCGCAAAAAAGACAAGGGAATAGAACAGGGCATGGGAATGTGAGGGAACACTCGAATTTAAAGGAGGAGGACCACGAAAGAGGAGGCGCGGGATCACGAGAGAGGGTAGGAGGGAGTCACGAGAGTTAAGAAATCGAGACAATCAGGACAGAGTGGAAGGGGCGACGAGACTGATGGGAGGAGAGATGATCTTAATCTGAGATTTGGCAGAGGATGGGAGGTGCAGAAATCTGTCAGAGGATCCCATGAAGATTCTGCAGAGGACAGATTTAGATGAATAACCACGAATGAGGAAGAGGGAGAGGATTACGGGAGATGATGATGGGATTCAGTATTATTGCAAAGAATATTGCATTTGGGTTTACCACAAGCTCTGTTGACACAAATGTCAACTTCTTTATTGAGTGAGTGGAGCACATGGTAGAATCTAAGATCCATGTTTTGATGGGTTAGAGCTTGACACCTGTTAATCGTTTGCTGAAGGAAGATATTGAATGCCTTTTGATTGCAAACCATGAGACTGATGATTGTGGCAGAATCTCCAAAACTCAGCACTTTCCTAACTCTGAATTTTTGGAATTGGATTAAACCGTGGTAGAGGGCAAGAGCTTCTACCCTGTTGTTGGATAAGGAGCCCAGTCCCCATTCATAAGTGGCTATAATGCTACCACTAGGATTGTAGATGACTCCGCTTGCACCTGTTGCTCCTGGATTGGATTTAAAAGCTCCATCGAATAAGAGGTAGTGGAGATTGCTACCTCGGAGCCAGCTTGCAAGTTCTTCTTCTTTGTTTCTTATTTTCCAACTATGATTAGGGATGCTGGGCTGGATGCTAGAATTACTTACAGTCTGATTGCTATTATCCAACAAATAGCCAATAAAATCCCTTTCCTCAACACAAAGGCCAGCGAAATCAATTTTCTTCAGATTTTTGGAAGATATGGTTTCTAACATTAAACCTTTTGCCTTGCTACAAAGTTTCCTTATGATGGTTTCCTTGTTCTGAAAGATCAGACGGTTCCTGGCCAACCAAATTTTCCATAGAAGGGCATAGGGAAGAACATCCCAAACCCGCTTGGCTATATTGTTCTTCTTATGCTACCATGGTTAATTCTTTTTCCATAGATTCAGAACCTCACCAATTGAGTTTTCGGAATTCCATGGAAGATGATCGTTGGGAAATATTCCTTTCCAGCAAGAAATTGCAAAAGGAAAGGTGATAAATACATGTTGGATGGTTTCTTCTACCTCTTTATAGTTTGGGCATCGCAAAGGTCCTGCTATACCTCTCTTTTGAAGATTATCACCAGTGAGAATTTTCCCTTTCAAAAGGGTCCAGATGAAGAATTTGATTTTGGGGATGGCCTTGGATTTCCAGACAATTTTCCAATGAGTCCAAGCAGGAGCAAGATATTCTTTGTTACATAAGTATTGGTGGCCAGCTTGAATTGTATAGTTGGAGCCTGTAGGATCCCACCGAAAACTGTCGATATCATTTTTAATTATGGGGGCGATACTGTGGAGATAAGCTTAAAGGATTTCAAAGCTCTCCTTAAGATCTGAGGGTATGGGTGGAAAATTCCATCCCATCCATATCTGCGAGTGGGTGTCCCATTATGAGATTTGGTCCAGATACTGAATTCCTTTATTGTAAAGAAAGAGAAGGATTTTGTCTGTACCTGGTTGACTGTTGATAGATTGATTCCCCATAATTTTGTCTACACCAATTTTGATACTGCTGCCTCCCTTGGGAACTTTGGAGGTGTTTTGGGACAAAAAAGGGATTACTTTTTTGCATAGTTTCCAAATTTTTGAACTGCTTCTACTGGGTATTTCGCAGTCCAAAAGTTGTTGTCTTGGGCAGCTTAGATATTTAACTTCTAGGATTCTTTTCCACCATGCTGGTTGCTTGTTGATTAGTCTCGACACGATCTTGCCTCCAAAGGCCAAATTTCAGAGCTTAGGGGATTTGATTCAAAGTCCTCCATAATCCTGGCCTTGAATTACTTGCTTCCAGTTAACAAGATTGTACTTCTTTTTTTCGTCTTTTCCCCCTTGTCAGAGAAAATGACGAAGAATGCTTTCCATTTTATTATGGAATATGGCTGGGGCCTGCATTAGAGTGAATGATAAAGAGGAAGAGATGATAGCCCTGATTTTAGGAGAACAAGGCGACCTGCCGAGTTAAGCCATGTAGAACCCCACTACTGCACTTTCCTCTTCATTTTTTCTATAATAGTGTCCCAGATTTTAGCTTTTAAGGGCCCAATGCTCACAGGAATTCCCAGATAGGTGAAACAATCCCAATTCAATTTGTAAGGGACTCGAAAAGTGTTGGCTATGCTATGAAGGGCTTGGGTTGTTACATGCCAACCATACATGCAGCTTTTTAAATGGTTTATCATGCCTCCTGAATAACGCATATATTTGTCCATAAGAGTTTTGAAATGACGATATATTGTGACAGAAGCCCCTCCTATCAACAGAGTGTCATCCGCAAATTGGGAATGGTTTATGTGAGTGATGAGACCAGTTCGCCTCTTGTAATCTAAAGCTTTGCTGAAGGATTCTTCCATCAAGATAAACAGGTAAGGGGAGAGAGGGCAACCTTGTCTCAGCCCCCTCGAAGATTGAAAGGGAGGTCCAGGTCTACCATTGACAAGGGGGGAAATCCAAGGCCCCATAATGCAGGCTTTGATGAGATCAAGGAGGGGCTTAGAAAAACCCATTTTCTTAAGGACAACGATAAGAAAGGAGTGTCTTACCCTATCAAACATGTTGGCCAAATCTAGCTTCAAGATGAACCCTTTTTCTTTTCTAGAATGGCTGGAATGGATTGCTTATTTAACAAGGAGGATTGAATTAGATATTTTCCTGTTGGCCAAAAAGCCACCTTGGTTTTCAGATATGAGCGAAGGGAGAAGAGGTTTGAGACGAGTGGTTAAGATTTTTGTGAGGATTTTGTAAGAGGAGTTGCAAAGAGAGATGGGCCAAAAGAGAGAGAAGGTCATAGGGCAATTCTCTTTGGGGATGAGGGCCAGGTAGGTGGAATTGGTATAGCCTCCAATTTTCCCTTTGCACTGAATCCATTTCATCATTTTGATAAGCTCCTTTTTAATACCCCAGTGGGCTCTGTAGAAGCAGATTGGAAGTTCGTCCGGTCTAGGAGCTTTGTCTGGTTGGAGAGACCAGATGGCTCCTCTTATTTCTTTTTCTTCTATCTCCCTATTGAAGTTGTCATTGATTTCTTTTTTGATCCCACTTGGAAGGTATTGCAACAGGTCTAAATAGTCTTCCTCTTCCTTAGTTTTTGTTAGCAATTCTCTATAATGATCTGAAGCTGCTTGCTTGATAGCACCTTGGTTGGTTTGTAGGTTGCCTTCTCTGTCAACGATAGATGTTATGATGTTCCTAATTTTCCAGGTTGTAGTTTGCTTATGGAAGAAATCCAAATTTTTGTCTCCTCCTTTTAGCCATAATTGCCTAGACTTAATTCTCCATTTCTGCTCTTCTTCTCTATTGATATGATATAGCTAGAAATAGTGTTTATCTTCCCGATCATTATCTTCCTGCTGAAATTCGCATCCCTCAATTGTGCTATGGAGGTCCTCCAATTTGGCTTTGATCTCTCTTTTCTCTATTTCCGGCTCGGTGTAGCAATTTTTTGCCCATTCTTTAAGAGCATATTTGACTCTTTTGATTTTTCTTTCCCAGATATATCCTGGCGATCCTTCTATATGATGCTGCCAAATACTTTGAATAATACTTTTGACTGTTGAGTTGTCATTCCACAGAGGACCGTACTTAAAGGGAATAGGTCCCAATGAGCAGTAGGTTTAGAGAATCAGAGATGTGGGGTAGTGATCTGAAGCTATGAAGGGGTGGATGAATGTGTAAGCTGCAGAGAAAGTGGAGAGAAGTGAAACATTCACCAAGATTCTGTCCAACCTTTCCATAATATTGTTTTTCCCTAGCCTACGATTATTCCCAGTGAATCTGCAGTTTTTTGGGACAACATCAATAAGGTCACGGTCCTGCATGATAGTCTCCACCTGGTTTCTGTAGGGGTATGAAGAGAAGCAGCCTCCTCGCTTCTCATTGGAGTGCAAAATGAGATTTAGATCTCCCCCCAAAATAATGTTATTATTATCTTCTTCATCTATATTTTCTTTGAGAGTGCCCCAAAATTGCTCCTTGTCTCTATAATGATTTGGGGCGTATACATTATAAATGAATATCCTTTGATTATTTGAAGTGTTCTCCAGAGTAGTCTTTATCCAGTGTTGATTGATTGTTTCTGCTGTGAGACTCCAAGTGTTTTGGTCCCAAAGCGTTGCAATTCCCCCAGAAGCTCCTCTTGATTCACAAACACTGCCTTTGTACTGTTTATGGTATGCTATGATTTTTTTCATTTCTTGTTGCCCTTGCTTTGTTTCTTGAACTAATACAACTCCTGGTTTCTCTTGATTCATTAGATCTTTTAGGGCAGATATTTTGGAGGGGTGCCCTAGTCCCCTACTGTTCCAGGAGAGGACTTTCATCATTTCATGTGGAGGTTACGGAGAGTTGCTCGCCCTCCTTGCTCCTTGCTTATTGTATCTTTGTCTATTTGTCCCAAAATGTAGGACTCTATGGGATTATGGGTGCCCATGGCTATATCCTTCTGGCTATTTTCATCTCTCTGCTGCTTTGCAGATTTCCTTCCTGGCCCATTTCTTTTTTGAGTGTCTAAGGTTGCACCATGCTCCTTTGAGTTACTTCTGGTAATTCTAGATGAGGGTGGATCAGGAGGGGGAGAGGAGGAGATAATCAGAGGGAGAGGATATTCAAAGGCATCGACTTGAGCCATGGGGGGGGATTGTCCTCTGGGAGAGTGAGGATATGGAAAGGGTTGGAAGACGAAGGAAGAGGTTGGGAAAGGGGCTAGTCCAGCAGAAAAAGGGAGGGATTAGTGTTGTTGGGAAAAGTATCTACTCAGAACGCCCCTATCCCACTCTAAGGTGTGACAGTGCCTTAGCAACAAACAAGGAAAACTACTTTCGTATTCTTCTTTATGAAATGTAAACGAAGAGGAAGGATGAACTAACCTGTGTCTTGCGCTAGTTTGTTGATCCAATCGCTCTCCTCTTTGTTTGCTTCCCTCTACCTGCTCCTGTGCTTGCCCAGCTTCACCAAGTTCCTGCAAGATCACAGAAGAGGAAAACTACACAAAGACATAGATTTACATTCATAAATAGCTTAGGATCAGATTTAAGCTAAACATGCAAATATAACAAAACATCATTGATACACAAGCATGTAGGAGAAACTCAAATAGTTTTATTGATATAATAAGAAGATCCAAGAGGAGATACAACCAAGTGAGTCCCAATCCAGCATCTACCTCCCAGCAAAGGAATCCCTCCTTCACCTCCAACAAAGCATAAATCACCCAATACACTAATCTCAATCTCAAAACCAACAACAATTCTCTACAAAGTACAAAATTCCAGCCTCCTGGATCTCTGGGATGAGGGATCCATATATAGATGTATGCAAAGAGGATGAGTCAGCTTATGTTTTGACTTGTGGCTTCTCTCTGTTAGTTCTTGCTTCCACTTGGAGACTGAGAGCCTCTTACTCATCCTTGGTCGAACTCAGTGAAGCAAGTGTCATTGGGGAAGATTCTGGAAGCTTCCATTGTCTGTCCACCTCGCGGAATGACACTGCCATTTGTCATTTCCTGCTCAGCGCACCCTGGTAGTGCATTTAGGTGTGTTGCAACGCACCTAGCTAGTGTACTGGGTGCTATGCAACGCAGGTAGCTAGTGTAGCAGCTGAAATGATCCTGATTTGACTGATTCTGAGTAGTTTTTGGTGGAGAACTTCTGGGAGAAGTTGTCATTGGTTGACCTTGTTCCTTTAGGGGTAGGAACAACACTTTTAGGGACTTTGGATCCCTTGGATTATGGACATTTCATGCTTAAAGCTGTAAGGCACAAAAATGTCTATAACAGTTGCCCCCTAAAGTATGAGGCCGTTTATCGGGTGAAATGCTTTATTAGGAGGATCCAAAGTTCTTTCAATGCTGGGAGGAGACCTGTAATAAGATACAATACAATACATCATTTTCATACTATTTTCATGATCTAGCTGAGGCGGGCATTCCCATGCTCAGCTTTATAAATTCATTTTTATGTACATAGGACAGACAATCGTCTGATGGTAGACTAATGATTCTGATGAAGTCATCATCCTTTTGGTAGGATGATTATCTGTGCTGCAATGCTGTACATGTCAATGTTTTTATTTTTCCTGAATATATATCGCAGCCCTGATGGATGAAACTAGATCCGGGGTCTTCAATCTCGTCCGATCTTCACTCTAAGTACAATTCGATCCATGTGAGAAATGTTTTGAAGTCGAACATGGAAAGACGTCGCTTGATTACCAGTCAATGATGTAAACTGTTAACAAGCGCGAGAGGAATCACCGATAATGATAATGACCCTCAAGGTACTGCAGTACAATTCACGTGGTGTGAATAAAGGACTTGGCGTCGAACACCACGCAAAATCTTTCGGTCGAAGGTCATTGATGTATACCTGTCGCCGGAAGTGAGAAACTTGCCATTGAGGCATGCAAGCTTCAAAGTACTGAAGGGGTGTTCCTAAATCAACTTCTCAGATAATGAGCTGATGTCGACAAGAAGCGATCCGTCAAAGGAGGGCCTTGATGTATCCCACATCAATGACACGGAACGGAGTAAATGATTTTAATGGAGGTGAAAACGATCTGATGATATATGGTTCAGGGTGGCGGTCATGAAAGAATGAAGTACGATGTATGGTAGTGGATGGGACACGGGTGACTTCTCTGGATGACTTCTCTTGAACATGTCGACGACACTTATATGATGGATTGGTAGCATTTACCCCAAAATTGGATGGTATGGTGAGACCATGGTGATGTGACCGGTGAATGAAACAACCCAACCCGACTCAGGCACGGAGCGGAAGTGTCATGTTCAAGAGCGACTTGCTACCAATAAAGATTCTTTGAGTTTCTTCCCAATTTTTCCCCAGTCATTGCTGACCAGTACCTCTTTATTTTTGTCAAGCTTGAGGAGGATAACATATGCTTGTTCTATAATTTGCCCTTCGGGCAAACCCATCGCTATGTTTTAACGAGCTTAGCGATAGTGAAACTCGTTCTCGCCTAAAGACAAGTTTGTCGCTATTAATGTTTTTAACGAGTTTAACGACAAAGATAACTCAGTCCTTTTCATTTTTAGAGAGTCTGAAAAGGAACGTAAAGGTAACTCCAGAAGTCCTTTTTCGTCATCTAATCCCTTAAGTCCGAAAAAGTATAAAACAATACAGAAGGAATGAATTTTCGATAGTTTTAACGAACCGAACAAAACAAGCGCTCGATCTTTTTGTGCAATAATCCCTCAGGTCCAAAAAGATTAAAATCTAGAGGAGGGATAGCACTTCCGGTCGCTTTAACGAGCTGGAAGGCCAAAACTCGGCAATCTTTTCATATTTTACGAGTCAGATGAAAAGAGCTTAAAGAAGACTCGTCTTTTGAGGAACGAGTGATAAAATGGGTAGCAGCTGATTCCAGGTAAGGGTTGGAATTTTTCAAGCACGGCAGTGTCACAAGGATGGCTAGTGAAATCACTCTTCGCAGCTGTTCCTCAAAATGGGTAAACAATCAAATGGAGGTGAATGATTGGCCAATGGAAAAGTGGACGTGACAGTGCAAACACGACCAAGGCTTTAATGGTTGATAATGTTACATTCACGGTGGTTATTTACCGGAGGATAGTTCATTTTTTAACAAGCTTAAACGCGGATTGAAACACTTGCTCGGTCTTATGTTTATTTTTTAACGAGCATGAACTATGTGCTAAAACTGCTCGATTAATCCAGTCATATGATAAGAATGTCTCATATAAAAACGGCAACTTTTAGATTTTTGCCCCACATCCTTTCTTTATACAAGTTTGGTGACGACTAATCCTACGAGTTTAAAGGGTTAGCCTACAGGTTTAAAGGGAGGACCTAAAAATTTAAAAAATAAATAGCCGCCCCTTGCTTGCACTCCAAAAGGTTTGCATGCCCCCAGGTATAAAACAGAGTTTCGAGGTCTCCCTCTATTCGAGCTGACAAAAATTTCATTTTATCAGGAAGGGCCACCCTTTATTCGAGCTGACAAAACATTCGTTTTATCAGGAAGGGTACTACCTCTTACAGGTTACCCAAAGATTGTTCTATTCGCAGTGCAAACAAAACACTTCTTCGGCGATGTCTACCGAAATAGACAAAGGTGAGAGACTCCGTCTGTCAACTCACATAACTTTGACAAAAGAATCTTATTCTAGAACAACCCCTCTTCCAATCACGGATGGGGTACGGACTAGTCATATTCTCCCGCGGAAACCTACTCTATACCCGAAGTTTTCCTGCCGAAGCAGACCAGGACGCATGCCCCCTGGGTTT
This sequence comes from Pinus tabuliformis, assembly GCA_031772625.1. NCBI lineage: Eukaryota > Viridiplantae > Streptophyta > Pinopsida > Pinales > Pinaceae > Pinus > Pinus tabuliformis. Next base: position 1,668,319,023 of record CM062818.1, read on the forward strand.
CAGTCATATCCTCCTGGATTACTCGCGCTCATCGGGAGGACAGACTGGGACTTGAGACATTTCTTGTGTGAAGAGACCATTTAGGGACGGTATATGACTATTTGCAATGCGTGATCCGGGAAATGAAAGCTGGTCCACGAGCTTGACCACTTTTCCTTCGTGCGGAAAACACATTACTCTAAAGAGTGAGGAGACGATGGCTCCCATGCAATAAATATAGTCTCGTCCAAGGAGTAGGTTATAATCCAAGGGTCCTTGAACGACCATGACGTTCATTTGAACTGTCTTCCCTTTCAATGTTATGGGCACATTGGGGAGGATCCCTAAAGGTCGACTGGTTCCTTTATCGAAGCCTGTCATATTTCTCATCTCCGGCAAAAGCGATGGCGAACCAAGCGCTTTCCAAGCAATAGAGGAAAGGATACTCACAGACGCCCCCTCATCTATGATGGTGCCAGCCATGACCATTCTGTATATTTGAACGATAATTCGGAATGGTATGCTTGCTGGCAAACGGGGTCTGCCTAGTTGGTTCCAGTCGAAGGATACAACTAGGTTGCTTGGAGGTGGGACCGAGTAGACGGCCGGGTATGGCTCTGATGAACTTCCTTCCTGCGATAAAGGAATGGGTGGATTGCCCCCATGTTCGTCGGAGTCTGTGTTGATGAAGAGAATTTGGACGGTGTCATCCTTATCCTCTTCAGTGACTGTATCATTCGAAGATAAAACCTCTGAAGGCAAGACCGGGTCAACTGCCGCCTCGACCTTTTGACTTTCGTCTGGTATGGATTCAGTTGGTTTATCTTTAATGATAGACGCTTCAGCCGACCACTTGAGCGGGCCAGCTGGATTCTCAACTAACGAAGGACTCAGCAAGAGTTTTTTATATCCAGGAGGAAGTCGTAACGGTGAAACCAGACGATCATCCAAAACTCTTTTAGCTTCGTCTAAGAAGGGACAACGGTGGATGGCGTGATCGCCTTCGCACAGTTTACAGGGAGATCTAGCTCTCCCTTTTTGTCCTGGGACTTCACTTTCGCTAGTTGACGGTGTGCTTTCAACATGGCCATCAGAGGTTGACGACACCGGATTGTGCAAACGAGGAGACCAGTCCCTTAGTATCCGAGGGATGCAAGGACAATCTCTGTGAAAGTGGTCTCCTCTACAAATGACACATGGCGATTTAGGCCTGGTCGGTGCTGTGTGTGGATTTTCATTAGACGACACTCGTTTTCCCTTATTCGCCTTTGGCTCCTTCTTTTTCTCTTTCTTCTTCTTTTCCTTCTTCTCCTTAGGAACTTGGTTTTTAGCTTTACCAGTCCCGTCAAGCGAAGAGGAAGAGAGGAAGAATTAGAGGAAGTATAAGGTTGGTGGGTAACTATGGACTCGTCTAACTATTGATTCGACTGTTCAGGAATAGTGGTGTTATGAACAACATTGGTTGAGAAGAGCCAGACTGGCAAGCCAATTGTCAATCCTGGAAGCGACAATGTGGCCATATGGGGCGCACCAACATCTCCCCAAGAGGAGAAGGGACTAGGATTTCCACCAAGGGGAATTCCTTGGTTGGTAGGCTCCATTTTCTCAACCTAAAGATCAACGCAGGAAAAAGGGTATGAATATTCTGTTTAAAATAAATTTTAACGACACTTGGACACAACTTGTTTTTTCAATTTTAAAGAGTCGAGAAAAAACAAAAGATGACTCTAGTCTCCTTCGATTTTTAATGAGCCTAAGTGACAAGTGCTCAGATGGACCTTTTCCGTTAAGGAGTCTGAAAAGGAACGAAAGGGACTGCTCTGGAGATCTAGGTAGAGGGTGTGCCAAACCAATCGCAAAACCGCAGAATACTTTTTAGGGTACGGGCGGTCAATCTTCCCGAATGATGTGTTCAGTGCATTGCGATCAATAGGGCGGCTGACACGGCTTCATATGGATAAAGGTTTTATGCCTATAGGGGTCTCCCAATATATACTCGACGATACGTGGGAGCACAATCCGTACTGGCACTTATCGTCTCACAATGGAGGAATCACCCAACCAACAGTGAGGACAACAGTTACCAGGCTTTACGACGCCCGAACACGTCTCTAGCCTAGACCTCTATGTTGTGCGTTAAGTTACAAAGCGTTGTTAGGTTCATTCAATTTATTTTAGGTTGATCTTTCTTAGAAGTTTTCCTTTTTGGATCACCACGAGATGTAGATGTAATTCCTAAATGCAATCTAAAGATGATAAGCAAGCTTTTATCTCTTTTCACAAAATCCTGGCTACAAGGGGAAAAGAAAGACACAATCTTTTCTCAAAGAGCAACGAGCACACTGTAAATGCACTTTTCCTAAATCAAGCCATACAAACTGTCAAAATGCAAATGCACATGTGCATGTATTTGTTTTTCACTTTCTTAATATTGATGCCTAAAAAGAAAGTTGTTGTACAAATTTGAATTCGATTTCAAGTGAAAAACACAAACAAGCTTCTTTTCGAAATCAAAAAGTAGAGATGATTACGACACTTTATGATTTTGAAGTAAACACTTGTTTCAACACTAGAAATTCACAAATTCAAACCAAAGACAAAAGTAAAAGCATAATCAACTGTCAACAGCAAACAAACTTGCTCCTAAGATCAAAACGACATTTACGACAGATCTAGATCTAAGGGCGACAGTATGACTAGTTTACTTTTGCAATGGGAAACTGTAAATGACGTAACAAATACACAAAAACAAATACAGTTTCTTTTATACAACTGAAGCGGAAATAAGGCAAAGAAAAGGGGTTTTCAGATAGGTACACACACTGATAACAGGCTGCAAAAATCAGAGATAAAACTGAACAAAATGAAGCAAAGAACCTCAGCTGCACAGGGCAAAGGCTGATCAGCGCACCTGTTGCACAGAGAAACTGAATTGCAGTGCAGGTAGCCCTCTCGGGACCTGTGTTGAAATGCAGAGTCTCTTCACAGAGCCTGCGTTGAAGCAGAAACGAGAATTTTCTCTGGGTTCTGGGTCACGGTTTGCCGTTTAATATATGGTTTTTGGTCGGATAAAAGCAATCAGTAAGGTACAATCAGAGGGATGATTTAAAGGAGGACTAAGAGCTATCACAAAGGGCAATTAGAGCATTTGTGGATCAGCTGTTCAAATCATAAACAAATCCTAATGAGTGGATTGAAGTAGCAGCTACTTTGCATTTGATAATGTCAAATGCAGTTCAATTGCTACTTTTGTGTTTATGAAACAAACAACAAGAGAAACACAAACAAACTAACTAGACACGATCCCCAGCGGAGTCGCCATTTTGTTGTTGGGAAAATTATCTACTCAGAATGCCCCTATCCCACTCTAAGGTGTGACAGTGCCTTAGCAACAAACAAGGAAAACTACTTTCGTATTCTTCTTTATGAAATGTAAACGAAGAGGAAGGATGAACTAACCTGTGTCTTGCGCTAGTTTGTTGATCCAATCACTCTCCTCTTTGTTTGCTTCCTGCTACCTGCTCCTTTGCTTGCCCAGCTTCACCAAGTTCCTGCAAGATCACAGAAGAGGAAAACTACACAAAGACATAGATTTACATTCATAAATAGCTTAGGATCAGATTTAAGCTAAACATGCAAATATAACAAAACATCATTGATACACAAGCATGTAGGAGAAACTCAAATAGTTTTATTGATATAATAAGAAGATCCAAGAGGAGATACAACCAAGTGAGTCCCGATCCAGCATCTACCTCCCAGCAAAGGCATCCCTCCTTCACCTCCAACAAAGCATAAATCACCCAATACACTAATCTCAATCTCAAAACCAACAACAATTGTCTGCAAAGTACAAAATTCCAGCCTCCTGGATCTCTGGGATGAGGGATCCATATATAGATGTATGCAAAGAGGATGAGTCAGCTTATGTTTTGACTTTTGGCTTCTCTCTGTCAGTTCTTGCTTCCACTTGGAGACTGAGAGCCTCTTACTCATCCTTGGTCGAACTTAGTGAGGCAAGTGTCATTGGGGAAGATTCTGGAAGCTTCCATTGTCTGTCCACCTCGCGGAATGACACTGCCATTTGTCATTTCCCGCTCAGCGCACCCTGGTAGTGCATTTAGGTGCGTTGCAACGCACCTATCTAGTGTACTGGGGTGCTATGCAACGCAAGTAGCTAGTGTAGCAACTGAAATGATCCTGATTTGACTGATTCTGAGTAGTTTCTGGTGGAGAACTTCTGGGAGAAGCTGTCATTGGTTGACCTTGTTCCTTTAGGGGTAGGAACAACACTTTTAGGGACTTTGGATCCCTTGGATTATGGACATTTCGTGATTAAAGCTGTAAGGCACAAAAATGTCTATAACAATTAGAGAGGGCCAAGGAGGATGGAATGGGGGGATTATGAGCAGAGCTAGCTTCAGGGTTTGACTTGGGGTTTGGGGCTGCCTTCTTTTTCTTAACTGTTTCCAAATGTTCATCTTGCTAGGTATTTTCTGCATCAAATAATTTAGTACAACAGTTAGAAAAATTTCCATATTCATGACATACCTTACACTTGAAAGGGATATATTCATAGTCCAATTGTTGAATGTGGGTCCAATCATCCACCTTGAGCTTGATGGCCTCTGGAAGTCCTTTGCCGAGATCTACTTCTACGCATATGTAGGCACAAGCCTACATATTGTCTTTTGGTTCACTGCGGTCAATATATCTGCCCACAGCATTCCCAATAGCTCGAACCGATTTGTCTCCCCAGTAGTGGAGAGGGAGATGTGGAAGCCAAACCCACACAGGAACAGCGCTCGGAATATCCAACTTGGGATCAAAATCCGGAGTCCATTTGTTGAGATATAGCCCTCTTGAATCCATGAAATAGGGCCCATTCCTGAATATCAAGTCTTTGTCTTCTCTAGTTTCAAAATGAAAGGTGAAGTACCCTTTTCCACAAAATCGAATGGAGATTTTTCCTTGAATTTTATCAGACCAATTCCTTTCAACCCATCTTTGAACTATTTTCGGCGATGGCCAGAGCCCAGTAAATTTCCCAATGAGTCCTCGTTTTGCTAGGGCAAGAGCAGCCATACGAGGCAGAGCTGGGGGAGGTTGACTTCCTACAAAACATCGAGCTTCTTCACGAACTTGGAGATGGTTGGGCGAGGCCTCTGGGGAGGTAAGGACTTAACCAGATCTGAGAAAGCTTGTTGAGCGACGGCCGCCTCCGGTGAAGCTTCCGGAGGGTCCATGGCAAAGAGCCGAAGGCGAAGCGCGATCAAGATTGGCAGGTTTACCTAGCAGGGGCGCGCGCTTGCAAACCAAAAAACTGACTCATATAATATTCTTAAATACTTATTAAGGACTCAATTAATCATGTATACTAATTCCAAAATTATCTCCATATCTAAGATGGTTAATGATATTCCAAATTCGTAGCATATTTTGGGGTTGTGAATTCATCCAAATTGAAATAATGGAACAATTGTGTAATAACATTCGCTTGAGTTTTCGATCATCTCAAGGTTTTGATGGCTCATGGTTTTGGTGTCAAATCATGGTTCCAAGAGTTGCAGTAATGAGTTGTAGCGCCAGAGTTGCAATAAGCAAGTTGTAGCAACTAAGTAACAGCAATTGTGACCAAGATACACCTTGTGGAAATATTAAAACCTACACAACCTTTACGACATTTTTCCTTGCATATTAACTCAAAGATAAATGAAAATATGATCTTTTTCCAATGTTTAATCATAAATTTGCATAAAATATTAATGAAATACAAGGGAAGACATTTTATGTCTAAATCTCATATATAAGCATTAGAATAGACTAATATGGGATCATAGCCAAGTGAAAATGAATTAATAATGGGGAAAAGAGGATGTAAAAATATGCCAATTTTGAGGTCGGTCATCTCCCCCCCACCAAAAATGTTGCATGTCCTCATGCAACCTAGTACCTCTATATTAGCCATATTGTAGTGACACTTCTTTTTTCTACTACATACCTCTCGGTTTTAAACATTTTTCATTTGTCTCAATTTTTTCTCGTGAATTGTCATGAAACATCCTTCAATCTTCAAAATTATCATCCTGAAACAATTTTAATAAGTTTGCAACAAATATGATGGAATTGCAGCAACCCTTACAAGGATTTGTAGCAAGAGTGTTGTAGGAGTATTACCAAGCCTTTCATAGCCATTTCTACAAATTGGTTTTCTATGAAGTTCAACAAACATACTTGTCCTATTTCACTCATTTTCTTCAAAAAATTATATGATGTAAATATTTTAAGATATAAGAAAATGCTTCTATACTCATAAAAATCGGAGTCGTCAGGGGATACCATAGATGGAGTGGTAAGTGGTATTGCATAGTCTTAACCCTAGTTTTGAAAATTGGGTTTTCAATTGTAGGTGAATAAGGGAAGAACAAGTATAACATAGGTTGATGTTTCAACCATGTGACTCCAATTCCCATTAAACATATAATGATTCAAGTTATGGAGTGGATTCTAACAAAATATTTAGATGATGCTCTAATATCAAGGCTAACTAGGGTCTGCAAATCTCCTTGCCACCATATGCTCCAAAGCTCCAGATGTATTTTCTGTCACTCGCCCTTTTACCTTGTGTCCTAGTGCATATGCAATGTTTGTCGTGTGGAGGTAACATTATGTCCTACATAGTTGCACTACATGGCTTTAACTTAGCCATTTGAGATAGAAATGAGGATTAGGTATAGTATATGTCAACTGTATAATCAATGATCCTTTGTCAATGTGTCAATTTATCAAATCATTTTTTAATTAACAAGAGAGGTGGCTCAAAATTCAAATGAGGATACAATTAGAGGGCTATTAGAACAAGCGGAGGGAGTGATCATTGAAGCAATAGCTAAAGGGACAATCTAGCTTTGATAATATCAACAAGAAATTATATTAGAAGTTATGTTCCCTCAACAATGTCCAATAATGCCAGTATAAGGCCTCTTGTCATAGGTTTCAGGTATAACACTAAGCGAGGGAGTGACAATAATACTATGTTGGATTAAGTAAGAAAAATGACAAGAATCCTAGATGCTTCTACAGGATCAAGAATTATGCAAGTTGTCCAAACCACATATGGAGGTAACATCGCGGAGAGATCTAGGGGGTGATTGCAAAGAAAAAGCATGACACTATTGACATCAACAAATATTGTCCCTATAAAACCTAATGTTACATCAAGGAAAATCTCATTGCAAAACTTACCTCAAGCATAATAAGCATTGTTGTCTCGGAACATTACCCCTTTTTATGTCTTATAACTTATGCCCATAGGATAGTAGCTCCAAACAAGGGGCGTGGGGGTGCGGGGGGCATGGAGAATCCATGCCTAAAGAAATTTGAATGATTCATGCCACAAATGGCGTTCTAGTCTCAAACTTTGTGGAGAGGCTAAAACATATGAGATATCCAAAACCCTGAAATTGTTTCTGGAAATTCCATCTAGAGATAGCTCAATTAAATTAATTGATTAATAATTTAAAAAAGCTTAAGTCTAACTTAGGAAAATCGATTAATTAATGGGAATTAGTCGAGAAATGTGATAATTCTCTAGAAACTCGCGCGGATCAACTCAGAAATTATCTCAACCATCGATAATGACTTAATCGTGGTTGTTGGTGATCCAACTAGAGATTATAAGAGGAGTTCGATGGGGTTGGGGAGAAACACATACGAAGAGTGAGTTTTCTTGGCAAATCGACTTTCTAGAGAGTAGTATTCAGCAAGAAGAATTTGAGCCAGAAGGAATCAAGACTGAGCGGGAGATCAGTAGTAGATTTCCATAGGAGATGTCCAGTTCCATAAGAGTCAGCTGAGAGAGGGACGATTTTTCCTCAAGGATTTACGCAAGGCCTGCACAGGAGGTTTTGGGGAGAGTTGGATTCAGCTAGAGGAGGAGTCGATTCAGTTGTTGGAGGTCATATTCCAGGAGGCCAAGAAAGTCACTTCCCAAGGTAGAGAAAAACAGAGCTACAAGATTCAGTGAGTTATGGAGGCAGAGTAGATAAAGCACGTGCAAGCACCGCACAGAGGCTCAAGTGGGGGAAATTTGCATAGTCTAGTTAGGCTAGATTTCGAAGCAGGATCAGTTGTGGTGCTGAAGTATTTTCCTCAAAGTTATTTTTCCATTATTTCTCTCATATTGGATTTCCAGTTGGGAAACCATAGATTGTACTCAAAAATTTTGTTGTTGCATAATCATAAACTGCACTGGTTTTCCGCATTAGGTGTTTCAGGGACATTGTCCAAAAATAATTGTCATATTTTTTGTGTGCTTTATATTTCTCAATTTCCAACATTTTATTTTTCGCAACGTTTTTATGGTGAAAATTGCAGTTGTGATTTTATTCATTGTTTGTCATAGCAAATAAAGTGCTTAATAAATTAATTAGTTAGAAGAATAATTTCCAGTTGCTACAATAGACTTGAAATTTTCACATGGTATTTGAGCATGTTTCAAAGATCAGATACTCAGAGACGAAAAGGAAAAATTTTCTTCTCAGAGGGAATAGTAGAACGATTTCTTAAGGGGTTGTGCAGTGCTTAGCTAGCCAGTGTGAATTGTTGGATAGGGGGTCGAATTTCCAATTGTAGGGTGCAGGAAGGGTCAATTTTTCCAGGAAGTGATTCTAATAGGTAGAGGTGAGGAAATTAGTATTTTTTACATAGTAAACTCTTGATCTAGGCACATTTGTTTTGGCAGCAGTTTCCAATAGTAGATTCAGCATCGAGTGGAAGAGAAATTGCACACACACAGGGAGTTTTTTCAAAGGGTTTCCTTTCAAGGAAATTCATGATTTTCTAGTAGTTAAGGACGGTAGTAGAACATATATGTGCATTTCCATAAGGAAGCGTGTGAGGCAGAGAAGTAAATCTAGTAGGGAGAGAAGGAGATGGTGATCTAAAGATGATCTGAGGTTGTCATTGATGTCAACCCAAGCAGCACCAGGGGCTACCCTAATCTTGCAAGGGAATTTTGACTTGACAAATTACTCTATTTTGAGTCAAGGATCTTCTAGATGGATTCTACTTGTTGAGATGTTTCCATTGATATATGCCATGCGAAGTAATTCTTCACGGTTTGAGAGATATTCATGTTTGAAGTTAGTAACCCCAGTCAGTGGGCTAAAACCCTATGGGGTTGTGGCATGGCACTCATAATTGGTTTTGGTCATTGAATAGTCAATAATTAATAATTTTTTAAGCTCCTGAAATCCCTCCAAAATTCTCTATAGAAGCCCCTCTCAACTCTATAAAAAGAAATCTCATATATCTTCCAAATGAAGTGATCTTGGCATTTTCGCTATAACTTCATTTTTGCGAAGTCTTAGATTCTAAAATGAAAACCCATTTTATTCACAATCCTGATGAACGCCATGACCAAATTTCAGATCTTGGTTCACTATATTTCCAAAGATATGATCTGTGGAAATTAGGGTTTTTGCAGGCTCCCGAATTTCATCTCAAAGAAGTGACCTTGGGAAAATCGTCATAACTCTCTCTCTCTCTGAGAAGAGGATTGGAATTCTGTAAACGTGGAAGATAGTGCACGGACTTTAGTTTTCTGTGTATCAAATTCAGAGCCGAAGGAGGAAACAGTGACACGTGGCACATTGTACAAGTTCGCTCTACTGAGCTAGTCCATAATTAGATCATTGTGAGAGATTGGGCATAACTTTGCCTTGAAGAGTCCAAATCGGGTCAAACATGTCGCATTAGAAAGAAGACTCAAAGGGATACTACAGGACCGAATATCACATATTGGAGATTTGAAATCACAGAGATACATCAGATTAAATTGTGCTCCTAGAAGGCAAGAAAACTAGATCAAGCATTGTCAAGGGGTGCAAAGGACCAAACATTCTAGGGCAGCAAAGAGAAAGGTGTAGCTAAATGATGCAGCAGAGGTAAGCTACAGGTAAGTATCTTCTATATATGCATGTTCATTTCCTAATTGCATTAGGTTCTTTGCATTCTAATTTGTTTCTTTTTTTAGCACTGACATATGCTTTGCAGGATGAGGTAAGTTTTGCTATTATCATGTCATGGGTATTTCCTTAAAGACTTTTTGTGGGTATTATATATTCATCAAGAGAAGACTCAATGCATAATCTAATGTTCTGAAGAATGAGAAAGGGTAGCATGACAAGAGCAGTAATCAAGGTGCAGAACAGCAGCAAGAAGTTCACCATATGAATTCTTCAAGTGGGAAGCACTACATACAATCATTGTAAAAGTATCATTGTATAGAGTCATTGTAAAAGCATCATTGTAAAATTTGTACAATGTAAATCTACCAAGAGTTGAAGAGGCAGTGTCGGGAGGTCTAGGATCATCATTAGGTGGTTTTTTCATAATTGGGGTTATGGTCTAGTGCGTCTTCTTCTTCTACATCATTCTATATCATTGTAAAGTGGACCATTTTCCCTAGTACGAGAGTCCATTCTTCTATCAAATGGTAGGGTGGTGCTAGGCTGGTGCATGATGTCACCAACAGGTTCAAGCCTGTGAAAACTTCAAGGTGGTAGGGTGGTGCTAGGGTGAGTTGTAGCTCATTGGGTGTTGGGGCATCCATTTAGTTGACTACTGAAGAATCTCGAGCATTGGAGTGTCCATCTAGTGGGAGCTAGAGAAGAATGCTTTTCTAGAATGCTAGGAAGTTGTTGCTTTCATTTTAGTTGGGGCTGAAGATCAAAGAATTTATTAGAAAATCATTCGGTGGTTTTTGACCCGAATGGGTTTTTCCACCTAAAATATTTGTGCCTCCTGGGTTCTTTTATTTACTGTTATCACTGCATAAACGTTAATAATAATTGAAGATTAACTAGAGCTTGGTTCCTTCAGTAACAACTTAACTGTTGGAAGTCAATTTTCATAGCATAGAGATGGGAAAGTCAAAGAAGCGAGTTACAAGGATTGCAAAGGAATGTACAAGTACAACAAAATCTCAAGAAAGTGAGTATTGTGTACCAACCCATGATTTTGATGCAGATAATTACTGGATATGGGAATCCAGGATGGAAGTATCTTTGCAGGCACATGGAGTATCAGAATCAATTGTTTCTGGAGACACATCTATCAATGATGTTAAAAAGTACAATTCAAAGGCCATAAATGTAATTTTGAATGTTTTTCCAAATTCTGTGAAAACAAAAGTTGGTCAATGTTCAACAGCTAAAGCTCTTTGGGAAAAGCTTCATAATATCTATTCAACAAAGAAATCAGGTCAAGATGTTATTGAAAACTCAGATCCTTTTGAGTATGATGAAGAACGGTTGACCATAGAAGAATTTTCTAAGGCAATCAAGCTTATAAAAGAGCTCAAGGTTGAGAAGATCCGTTTCAATACTCTTGAAGAATATGTTAGGGCCTAAATCTACCTTAGGCTGAGAAAGGCAGGATCTAGGGTAACATCAAACCATGCTTAACCTGGTAGCTAGCCCTACCAGGTCAGGAGAGGGCTCTCTCATTGTCAATCTCAGCAAAATATGATCAATGAGGCTTGTGATGACTGATGTAAAGACTGATTTTAGGCTAGGTATGTGTTCAGAAGAGTTTGATTGAATTTGATGATGTTTGTTGGCTCAAATGTGAAAGGCAGATTTGGGTCTGGGGAATGAAGCTTGGTTTTGCAGAGATCTCTATGGGGCGAGGTAGGCAAATGGTTTAGTACTTCAAATTGAGTGATATGGAGAGATTTTAGACTGGTGAGGAGTTGAAGAGGGCATAAAAGTCTCAGGGATCCTCTTCAAACAGCTGAAAACATAAATAACTAAACAAAACCCTAGGTAGAGCACTGCAAATCAATGAATTCCACCTTTATCCTTGTTTCATTTAGTTAATATGAATAAAGAGAGATAATGGAATACATAAAACACATGTAAACTTGCAATTGTATAAGGAAACACAATACCAAATCAAGTTGCCACAAGAATCCCATAAAGTGTTGCAAACCCTGGTCTATTCCTTTGCCAAACTACTGAAATGAGTGTACAATAAAGCTCCAAGCTTTCCCAAAAGTCAAACCTTTTCCAATGACTGAAAAATTATAAGATATAGGCAACCAAAAACCTATCCTAGCCTCTAGGGTTCAATCTCATAATTTTAGGAGTTGTTCCAACAAAGTCTAAACTGAGAACTAAAAAGTAGGTAGTGGAACAGTTGCCTCTAAAAACTAGGGAATTGATTCATTATGTTGCAAGCTACTTTTTCATGGATGAATCTACCTCTATGAGTAAAAATTTAACATATTTACATCAAAATCCATCAAGTCACATCAAATTACATCATGAATTTGACTATTAGAAAGAGAAAAGTCAAACTATGAGAAACTAGGTGAAAAAACAGAGTTTTTTGGCCAAAATGACAAAATTTCATCCTGTGCGTTGCGCTACTTTGGAGCTACTTTTGGAGGCCTTCCTATGCACCAAATTTGCTCCAAGTGGACTTGTTGGAAATATTTGTCTGTCTAATTTCTAGAACAAGTGGAATTTCTAAATTTGGCCTCCATTTCCCTCTCCAAAAATGAGTTCTCCCAATACTGCTTTCTGTGTGGCCAAAAAGGGGTAGAAAGGTCATTTTTGAGGTGTTTTTGACCTTTTTGGAAGCTCAAAACCTGTCAAAATTTCTTGGCCATGTGAAGGAATTCATATTTTTCCATGAGGAATCCAAAAATGCTGAGTTTTACTCAAAAGGAGGTCTCTAGCAAAAGCGCGCGCCAGGTGGCGCGGCACACCAAACGAAAAAACCTGTTTTTTAGGCCAAAATTTCAAAATTTGGAAAAAGTTTCCCAAATTTCTTGAAATTTGGACTGAGTATCCATCATCAAGTGTTGTGTTGGGCTAAGGAAGCCTCAGCGAAGATCTGGAGTCTATCTTTCTCTTTTCCCTTCCTTGATGCTTTCTTCAACTTGGCCTTCAAAATCCTGATTCTTGCTTTGCACACCTTGTTTCTCGCCAAGTAGTGGTAGGCCATGTGCCTCAACATCTTTTTCTCCCTATTGGCCTTCTCTAGCATCTTTTTCAAGTGCATATTGGCCCTCTCAAGCCAAGATTCACGATCAGCATCAATTTATTGTTTAAGTAGTGTCAGCTTGATTTTCCTCCTCTTGGCAGCTTGTCGATTTTCTCGTATGTTTTGTAGCTCCATGATGGTTTGCTGATCCTCTAGTTTTTTGTTTCTTTTATCCAGATATTTGATTATCCATTTGGCTCTTTCCAGGTTGAGAGACAAATCATGAACGTCAACTTGTTGTTCCTGAATGATCTCCTTGAGCTTTGAGCTTTGGGAACCCAAATCGGTGTCATCATCCTAAATAAGAATCAAATTTGTCTCTTGTCCTCCTGAAGGCCCCTCATCATGTAATGGCTACTTACCATTTTCCTGTACCTACTTTGTTGTTGAAGGAAACGAAACCCCTTCCACCCCAGGTGGAGATAGTACTCGTTTTGCTGCTGCAAACAATCTCCTTGTGCCCTTTTGGTATCTAACAAACACTGGCACACTGGTGGTCTGTGTCTCATGCACCTCCTACTGATGTGAAGGCTCTCTTGCCTCATAAAAAACTGATGGGGGTACTTGAAGACCTGTAAAGACCTCATGTGCAATGAAATCCCCCCATGAGATATTCAGTAAAACAAGCTGATGCAAGACCACAATTTTGATGAGTGCAAAGTGATAGATGTTGTTATATTGTTGATGAAAAGGCTTCTTTTGAACCAAGGTGGTCATCTTCTCAATATTCTGGCAAATAAAATAGGGGAGATTCATCATTCTCACCCTAGTGAAGTGCATCAACAGTCTGATGTGGTAAGCATACAAGCGAGAAAATCTGCTCTCACAGCTGAAATATTTAATTATGAGTTTCATCAAGGGTGCATATGTTTCCTGAAGGTACCTGAAAGGGAAAACTCTGCCAATATGCCTCTAAAAACCAGCCTTGATGCAAGGCTCATAATGATCTCTATCAACAAATTGCCCCTTATTCCATTACTCATTTTGAATACCGGTCGCTTGAGCAATAGTCCCAGGTGTCAAGGTAAACGTCACATCTGCCAAAGTGACTTGGACATTATGAAGATGGAGCACTAATAGTCCGGCGAGCTCATTCTGTTATTTAACTCTTGCCACCATCTCACAAAATTGAAAACAAGATTGATGTTGGAAGCATGTGACAACAAGAGGACAGGCCAACAGCTCGGCAAGTGAAGTAGGCTCCTCCCGGTTATGTTTTCCACTCTTATGAGGCCTCCTTGGTGCATGCATTTCTCTAGAAGAATCACTGACTGTTTCCTCATTTCTATCATAGGAAGAATCTGACTCCATGTTTGCCAATGTTTGAGTTTTCTAAGATGAGTATGAAGAGATGTTTGGTGTTGTTGAAGCCCCGAAAATCGGGTCTACAACAAGGGGGATACCCGCCCGGTCCGGACCTTGGTTGGCAGCTCCTTATCCGTTTGGTATAGTGGGTCCGACTGGGGATATGGGACCAGTTTCCCAATCTATGAGTGTGTGTGTGTGTAGAATTTGATGTTCCTGATCTAACAGTTCCTAATTAAGGTATTCTAATTCTAACTTTAATCTAATGCTATGCTATTGTAATCTAAAAAGCAGCAACATCTAAGTCTATACTAACCCGGGATGTAATTCTTCTATTATGCGATCTAAAAAGATTTCAAATAACAACTGGTAATAAAGATCATTCAGTTATTATGAGAAAAGAAATCAATAAGGATGAACCACTTCGCATAAAAAGTTAGACAAAACAGTTGTGAAAAACATATCGCATAATGAGCTATTCATACAGTAAGCATAAATAAATAGCTATCACCATACAAAAGAGCCAAATGATAACTCAGGCATTCATGCAATAATACATAAACAACTAAAAATTGTACATCACTTTAACGCATAAGTAGAAATGGTCAAGAGATAAAAGTACCATTTATGACTAGTCCTACTCATGAGCTTCAAGCGAAAATGATTTTTATCTCCTTGCTTTAACATCCACTAAGAGTACAGAAGTGCAACATCAGTAGCAGATATCAAATGCAAACATCAACAAATCTTGTTCCATTCATTCATCAAAACCTCCTCGGAGGGTGCAAAAGTGCATGTTTTGAGGACAAGTTTTTGATAAATTTCTGGACCCTTCTCTAAATGCATGAGAAGGGTTTAAATACTACTAACTAAATCTAATAATAACTTATTTGCAAAAATTCAGGATACAGTTTAAATGACCATCCTATTTCTAAGCAAAACTATTTCTAATAATTAAATCTAATATCTAACTATTTCTGCATTTACTCCTTAATATGGCAAGCATTCAGTATTTGCTTGGGTAGAGTCGGTTGACTGTCTTCCGCTTTCGGTTGAGCTAAGAAAACAGAATTGGCAAGAGATGGCACCACCTTCTCAGCAAAATCGATGATATACTTCACTGACTATGTGGCTTTACCGTGTATTCCCAGTAATAATCCAAGTTCAACTTGGTTAACCCTTGAATTGCTTCTGCGTTTTCTTTAGCTTTCTGTTTCCATTTTATTTTTATCATTGCTTTCTTGCAATTTTCGAGCTTACAGGTGACTGAGCAGTTAGAAGCTTTCCTTCTTGAGCAAGTTTTCTCAGTGATACGCGATTCGCGCCTCGGAAACTGCTTTTGTTCTTTGATCCGGGCTTCTCTGATGCATTTTTTGCCTTTTGCGCCTCTTTCTTTACCGGGTATAAAGCTCGAAATTTGTAAAAATAATGCTTTCATGAGCTCTTGACCCTGAGCATTAAACTGTCTGTCTCTGATATCAGCATCGCTCAGTACCCATTTAACCATGGCTGTAAAATGAAAGATCTGTAATGGAGGGCTCAGCAGCATTCTGTGAATCTGCGGCTCTGTTGCATGCGGTACCTGTTTGTAAGGGCGCCTTTTCTCTGTCTTTAGACATTGGAGCTTCACCCTTTTTCCCATAGCTTCCTGCACATTTCTTTGTGTAACTTTTGTTCCTCGTTCCTGCAGTTCACAAGTGAGGAGAGAGTAATGATAATAAATAACGACAGGAAAGCTTTAAATGTTACGGATATGCAAAAACATGCCACCTTACGTGAACTGGCTCTTCGAACAACACAAAACCATATTTTATTAACAACTGGCATATAACTCATTAATTATCATTAAAGCGCATAACCAGTTCTTGGTTCATGGAAAAACTTTTTCTTGAATATTGAGCCAGGAAAATCTGCGATGGAATGTTTCTGCGATTTGCATCGCAATATCGCATTACCGCAATTTTTTCGTGTTGTGCTATCGCAAGGTTATTTGATCGCAACATCGCAAAGATCGCAGATCGCAATATCGCAAGATCGCGGATCGCAATATCGTTTAATCGTTATGTGTCTTTTATGCAATTTTGCGAGATGCGATATGCGATATCGCATATCGGCGATTTTTAAGGTTTTCCAACGTGAGTGTTTATTAATGCATGCGATGCGATGGAGTTCGCGTCGCAATCTCGCATTTTATCATTTTGACTCACAAGAAAATTCCCTATCATTCTTTGTGCGATGCGATATTTCTTAAGGAGTGACATATAAGCACTAATTGATTTTTTTAAATTTTTTGACTAAGGGTCCCCACTTATATAGTGTTATTGCTAATACTAAATAAGGAGGGGGGATGTTGGTGGCACAACAATTGGCAATTCACTTGAAAGAACCAGTTATCTCTGTTTTTCTATTGAATTTTCTAAACTTCCAAAACAGAAAATTTTTTAGAAAATTAAACTTTATTATGGAAAGATAAAGTACATTATGCTCTAACCTGTCAATGATATTTTGTTTCAACTATTTTCAATTTTGATTATTTGTTTCCTCAGGTTAGTACTTGTATTTACATCAGTCATTACTTGGTTTTGTAAAGATAAAACAAAATATTCTCTGTAAACCAGTTTTAAATATGCTCATTTGTCGTAGGTAGAGCCTCTGCTGCCAGCAGGCGTTTATAGCCTCAACAAGGTTACCTGTTACCCAGAAATGATCCTGTATCCTACTTAAAGCAGCCTACAACCTTCAAAGAAGAATCCATATCCACACTTATTGCTTTGATTTTCTTTTTTACTCTTAAAGAACAATGTCTTGGTTTGGTAGCCAAATTATGACACGGTCATTCACTTGATTTATAACTTTGCTGAACAAGCTGGCTCGTGATGAGACCCCTAGTCTTTTGATTGCAACAATCTTGAGTCATTGCCCTGTTGTGGTGTACAGTATTGGCAAAGTCAGCAAGTTATAATATCTGTGATTATGATAAGTCGGCTCGTGATGAGACCTCTTATTCTTCAAGATAAAGTGTATCCTTGGGTTGTTCCTCTGAAAGTTGTGATTTCCTTAGCAGGGAGGAAGTCATTGTTTCCTTAAAATAGCTCTGGACAACAATAATAGAGTTTTTGGGAACAGTTGTTCTACAAAGAATCTTTATTTTGTTATTGATACCTTTCAATGTACTGAGATAAAACAATTTCTTCACTAAAGGTTGTTTTCATCAAACTTTATAAAGTTGAAACTAGTATCATATCTAAGCTAGAGTCTTTAACTGTATCTATCAATAATAAAGATAAGTTTTCCAAAAGATTTGCTATTTATACAAGCGAAAAGTTCAAAATCTGAAAGAGAATTGGCACCTTTTTCTTAAATGCCTAATGTAACCACTCACAACTGGTTTTGTTATGAAAAATAAAAACAAACTACTCTACAAAAATAGAAGAATAATATTCTATGGAAAATATTTCTTGAGAATTTGCCCATTAACAGGCAAAGGATCTCTCTTACCTGCTAAATCCTGTAACACAAACGTTGATGGACCTATGACTTCTACAATTTGAAAAGGACCAGGCCACATTTTTTGAAATTTTGTACGTTTTCCTTTCTCTTCATGAGCCTTGTCCCACTTTAAAACTAAGTCTCCCATCTGAAAATCTTTTCTGGTCATTATGTTTGAATCAAAAGAGGATTTTACTAGCGCTTGATGATGAGCATGGGTTTTCTTAGCCTGTTCTCGTTGTTCTTCTAATTTGATTATTTCCATTTGTCTTAGCTGTAAGGAGGAAGTTGGTATTTCATCGATGTATTGAACTAGAGACAAAGAGGAAATTGCTAAATGGGTCGGAAGAACCACTTCTTTCCCATAAACTAAATTAAAGGGAGAAGTGTCGATAGAAGCTTTTTGCGTTATTCGGTCTGCCCATAAAGCATATATCAAAGCCTTATGCCAATTCTTATGATTTTGGTCAATTGTTCTTTTGATAATCCTGATTAGGTTTTTATTTGTGGACTCATCTAACCCATTGCCTTGCGGGTAATAATTGGTCGATATTTAAGTTTGAATCCTCTTTTAAGTGCAAATTCGGTCATTGCATTTCCATTATCAAACATTAAAGCGGAAGGCAACCCAAACCTGGTGATTATAAATTGATCTATGAATTCAATGATATTTTCAGCATTAGTTGTCTTGAGTGGAACTGCTTCTACCCACTTAGTAAAATAATCTGTTGTTGTAAGGATATACCTATGCTGCTTAGAAGAGTGAGGAACGATCTCACCTATTATGTCCAATCCCCACTGACTGAAAGGTTGCTTAATGTTAACCGGCTGTAGTGGCAAGGATGACTTCTTTTGTCTTCTAGCAGTAGTTTGGCAGACTTGACATTTCCTCACGTAACTGTGCGAGTCTTTAAATAACGTGGGCTAGTAATAGCCTGCGCGCAAGATTTTATGTGCAGTAGCATCTCCAGCATAGTGTCCGCCTACTGGCCCATCGTGGAGTTCCTGCAAAACTTTTTCAGATTCAGATTTCTCAAGACACCTGAGAAGAACATAATCATAATTTATTCTAAAAAGAATATCATTTATGAGCTGATATTGTTTGGCTTTCAACCTTAGAGCTCTTTTCTTAGTATGATCGAGGTGTGAAGGAGCATACCCATTCTTAAGATAATAAATGATATCAGCGTATAATGACTCTGCATCGTTTAGGCTTACCTCACACATTTGTACCTCTGCAGATGGAATTTCAGAAATTTGCAATGCTCCAGCCAGCATTTTGCAAAAGCCTTGGCCTCTTACAATGTTTGTTGGTTTAATCTCAATGTCGTATTCCTATAAGGCAGTAACCCAATTGGCCCTTTTCTCACCCACATCCTTCTGTACTAGAAGATTCCTTACCGCTGGAAATGGTACTATAATTTTAGTATGGGTTTTGAGCAAAAAAGGTCTGAAGTATTTGACCGCTTTGAAAACAGCATAAGCCTATTTCTCCACGTCTGAATAATTTAATTCAGCACCCTGTAAATTTGAGCTGAAAAAAGCAATTGGGGCTTCCGCTTTTTCTTGATTTGCTTGAGTGAGTATCACAGCATATGACCTATCTGAGGCAAATGTATATAAAATAAAAGGCTCTGAAAAATTCGGAGTTTCTAAAGATGGAGCATTAATAATAGCTTGTTTGATCAGGTTGAATGCTTTGTGTTCATCTTGGCCCCATTTAAAATTTGAGTTCTTTTTAATCATGGTTTGCAAAGGAGACACGATTTGTGAAAAATCTGGAACGAATCTCTTTACAAAGTTGATCTGACCAAGGAAAGATTGCATGGATTTTTTGTTGTAAGGTAGGGATATTTCAGAAATCTCTTTGATTCTGTCGGAATCGATGTGAATACTAGATTTTGACACTATGAATCCTAGAATTTTCCCTTCACTTAATGTGAAAAAGGATTTTTTCGGATTGAGTGAAATTTCATACCTTAAACAGCATTGGAAGATTTGTTTTAAATCTCTAAGATGGTCACTTCGCTTCTTGGAATACACTGTTATATCATCCAAATAAATTACTACAGATTTATTGACTAAACCTTTGAATGCGATGTCCATGGCTCTCTGAAATGTGGCACCAGCATATCAAACCAAACGGCATCTTTCGATATGCGTATGTGCCCCATTTAGTTATGAACGTGGTTTTTAATTGATCATCAGGATGTATCAACACTTGATTGTATCCTGAAAATCCATCCAAGAAAGACATTAATTCTGAGCCCGCCACTGCCTGCAATATCTGTTCCATAGGTGGTAAAGGAAAATTATCTTTTTGACAGGCTTTGATAAGGTTTCGAAAGTCAATACAAATCCTAATATCTCTGTTTTTCTTTCTAACAGGTACCATATTGGAGACCCATTTAGAATGTCTGATGGGAAAGATTATTTTGGCTTTGAATAACTTATTGAGTTCGGTTTTTATCTGATTTTCTAAATTGGGATGGATCTTTCTCAACTTTTGTTGGACAGGTTTTTCGTTCTCGATCATGGGAATAGTATGTTGGATGACGGAAGTGTCGTATGTTTTGAGTTCATCATAATTCAAAGCAAAAACATTTTTATATTGTCTCAAAAGATGAATATACGCTAATTTTTCTTCAGGGGCTAGGCCGAGACCTAGATTAATGTTTTGTGGTTTGGCATCGGTTCCTAGGTTTACTAATTCATACTGGTTATACAACACCAGTATGAGAGGCTTGTCATCTTCAACCTTAAAGTAAAGGTTAGGATCAGCTTCACTCCTAGTGAATCCCAGCTTCATCAAGTAGCTATCGATCCTCTCATACCATGCTCGAGGTGCTTGCTTCAGCCCATAGAGAGCCTTCTTCAACTTGCATACATGAGATTTTCAATCATAAATCTCAAATCCTTCAGGTTGCTCCACATAGACCTCTTCTTTGATAGAACCATGCAAGAACGCGGTCTTAACATCCATCTGATGTAGGTTCCATCCTTGTGTAGCCACAAGGGCTATGATCAAGCGGATGGTTGTATATCTGGAAACAGGTGCAAATATCATAGTCTATACCTCCCTTCTGGGATAAACCATGAGCAACAAAATGAACCTTATACTTTTCCATACTTCCATTTGCTGCATGATTTATCTTGTAAAGCCATTTTGAAGTAACAATTGTCTTGTCCAGGGTCTGGGAACTACTTCCCAGACATTATTCTCCATATTAGACTCATATTCTATGGTCATAGCATCCTTCCATAGTTAATGCTTGATGACATCTGAGAATGATGAAGGTTCATTTTGTATGATCGTGCTCATGATGGTCAGGTATCCTTGATAGCTGTTAAGTTTCTTACTTTGATGGAAGGTTCCTCAGGGTGCAGCATGTCCTTCAGCATCATCAAGTATCCCCCTAAGCCATGAAGGCCTCTTCCTAGAAGAGGAAGGCTCATGTGGATGAGGATCAATCGGATCCATGGGTTCTTCTACATCAGGCATTGATTCATCATCCTTTTCTTTCGGTTCCCTGGTGTCGGCTTCTGGAGAGCTACTCAAAGTCAACAGATTGTCCACCTTGCTGAGAGCCATATCTTTGTCAAAGGTGACATCATGACTAATCACGACTTCCATTTGACCGGTGGTGAACATTTCTTCAGGAGTTTAGGAACCCAATGCTTGATGAGGACATCGATTTTGTACATATACGACGGTGATTGTAGTTTCAACCCATAGAAACTTTGGAAGTCTTTGATCATGTAGCATGGCCCGGACAGCTTCCATCATCGTGTGGTTCTTCCTTCCCACCACACCATTCTGCTCAGGAGTATGTAGTGTAGTAGTCTCCCTCTTAACACCAACCTCAGGTATGCCTAAGTAAACCAATTGTAATATATCGGAGGTCTTGCTTTGGCTTGAGGGGAATGGTCCCCTTTTGAGCTTTCCTTTGGCACATCCCAGACATACACCTTCTTTCTCTACTTGGAATTCGGACATCCCTGTTACCATCTGTCTTACATCGGGTAGAGCTTTGTAATGAAGGTGGGTAAACCTCTGATGCCAAAGTTCGGACTGAAGAGATGTGTCATAAGACATGACACCTAGTAGACTTCCATCGACCTGATATAATGAATCAAAACTAAACCCAAGTGTAAAGGCATATTTAACATTATTTTTCCATATACGTACCTTGCCATAGTTGAAGGTTACCTTGTAGCCTTTGTCTTCCGTTGCCGAGATGGACACTAGGTTCTTTATTAGGTGCATTTCATACATCCTGGAATTTCTAGCCTTCTTGAATGCTTGTCCTCTTCCTTGATTCCCACCTCTCCTCTTACCTTTGCTGTTGAATTTGTCATTCCTTTGATTGCCATCAGAGGGATTTCGAGTTGCACCACTGCATACTGTACCATGCTTCTCTAATCATGATTATCATCATGCTACCCATGTCGATCATTTTATCCATCATAATTCTGCTCAAACTAGTGTGCATCATCATCATGCTATCCTATATGTCCATGATCTCATGTTGCCCTTTATGTCCATGATCTCATTTACCATGATGCTCATGACCTCATACATAGTGACTTGCTTTATCGCAAATGTAACATTGTCATTTTCTTCTAGCCTTAGGTCCAGCCTTTCCTTTTGATTTAGTCCCGGAATTATTTCTTTTCTTTGCATGAGAAGAAAAAACAACAGGAGGACCTTTAGGTAAGGGCATTTCCTGCTCTTCTACCCTTGTTTGTTCTTGAATGCATCTAGCCATTAATTCCTCGAAACTAGGAATTACATTACTGTTCAGAAGAGTAGTCCTGAACACATACCATTCAGATGGTAATCCTCCGAAAGTTGTGAGTGCCATTTCTCTATCAGTAATGGTTTCCCCAATAGATAGGAGATCGTTCTTGATCTTGGTGATTCTTAAGAAGTATGCTTGCATACTTTCATCTTTACCCTTCTTGATTTCCCTCAACTTATTTCTAAGAAACAAAACTTGATTTGCATCATTAACTTTAAATAAACTCACCAGTCTGTCGTAGATTTCCTTGGAGGTGTCTAGATCAGAGATGTAGGCCACCAAGCACTTGTCGATAGAGTCTCGGATGATCTTCTTTGTTTTGACTTCTCCATTTTTCCATTTGTTCCAGGCAGCAGCAGATGCATTTGATGAAGGCTCAACAATATTGCCTCTTACATGGTCCAGCACTCCATCTTCAAGGTTTATATTGATAGACATCTTCCATCCGTGATAGTCAGCTTTCTCACGGAGCTTGTCTTCGGCAGGAAAGAGTGTTGAGGACCCCATAGTTCTTTTAGGATAGCCTTGCCAATCTTCTCTTCAATGATTGCTCTTGCTCTTGCTCGGGCTTTGTCTTCACCTCAGCTTCGATACCATGTTAAGTTATGGTATGTTCTATGCTTATAACAGTTTCCTTCTTTTTCTTATTATATTCCACCGATTAGCAATCACATGTACATAAAGTAAAGTGCAGATAGAACATTAAACGATCGACAGAAAACAAGCCAAGACAAGAGACACAAGATGTGGCGGCTAGCCAGGGACAAACCCCACAATGTGTGGGGAAACCCTTTGATCAAATCTTCTTTTATCTTCAATAATTCAGCAGAGAGAAATAGTACAATAAATCTGATTCATATCAGCAGTAGCAAACCCTAGATCAGTAGCATCAGCATTAGCGGCTTCATTATCAAACTAGAGCAGACCATATCTCACAAACCGACAGCCGGATTGACTTCATTCCACCACCAAAAGTTTCGGCTTCCAGAGGAGGTTCAGATGAACCTACAGTGAAGTTCAGATGAGGAGATCTTCTAGGCCACGCAAGTCAATCTTTACTTCTGCAGTTGCAGCTTCAGTTTCAGCAGTTTCCGGCTTCAAACTAGGGCAGTCGATATCTTGCAAACCGTTTGTCGGATTGACTTCATTCCACCACCAAAAGTTGTGGCTTTCAAAGGAAGTTTAGATGAACCTACAGCACAGTTCCAAAGAGGATATCTTCTAGGCCACGCAATTAAATCTTTACTTCTGCAGTTGCAGCTTCAGTTTCAGCAGTTTCCGGCTTCAAACTAGGGCAGTCGATATCTTGCAAACCGTTCATCGGATTGACTTCATTCCACCACCAAAAGTTGCGGATTTCAAAGGAGGTTCAGATGAAACTACAACGTAGTTCCAAAGAGGAGATCTTCTAGGCCATGCAAGTCAATCTTTACTTCTGCAGTTGCAGCTTCAAATTCAATAGCTTCCGGCTTCACATGTGTGAGAGAGAGAGACCCATTTCAGCGCAGTAGAGAAGAGACTCATATATGCACAGTAGAGAGAGAGAGATGTGATGAGATGAGTGAGTCCAAATGAGGAAAATTCCTCTTATATTTATACACAACGTTGGTGGGTGAATAGATGCGACTGTTGGGTTTCTGAGCCTACATGAGTTGTAGGTCGGCTTGATAATAATCCCATAATCAAAATAAATTCATATCTCCATGAATACTTATCGGAATTGGATGATCTTTATATCAATCCTACACCTCTCGACGAGAGGAATCTAATAAAAATATTATTAGCCATGAATAAGATGACCCACATGAATTTTTTCCCTGGTTTCCAATTTTAACAGCAAGTTTGCAGGATCACGAGATAGGTTCCATAATGATTTTGTCAAAAGAGAATACGTGCTAGATGGGCCAAATATTGAATGTTTCAAATGCCATAACTATGTTCATAGAGCTTGTGGTTGTATATATCAGATGGAATTGCCTATGGACAACATTGAATGCTTAAGTTTCATAACTATGGGCGCATGGCTCAAGATTGCAGGAATAAGAAGGTCTGGAAAAGGAAACAAGTACAGGAAGACAAAGCAGATAACAAGGTTTCAGCAGTTATGCTTTCAGGATTTGTAAAAGAAAAAGGTCATGAGGAATTAGCAGTTGCTTCAGATAATGACTCAAGTCAAGATGGCCCGTTAGGTGACTCACTATTTTGAACAATCTGGCTTGTTGACTCCTTAATGTTTGTACAAGAGGATTCTATGCAGCAGTATATGGCACAAGTCTATGATTGATAAGAAGGTAGTTTGAACAATATGGTAGTTTCATTAAAGGTTCAGGGGGAGCAAAACAGTTGAAGGATTACAGGTTACTAGGAACAAGACAAGATTAGTCTGCAAAGGATATGCACAAGTGGAAGGAATTTATTTCGACAAAACATTTGCACCAATTGCCAGAATGGAAGCCATCTGGATGTTTCTCACCTATGCATGTTCAAGAAAAATAAAATTCTACCAAATGGATGTTAAGTCAGCATTTCTGAATGGAGAATTAGAAGAAGAAGTTTACATCAAACCACCTGAAGGTTTTCTACTGTCAAAAAAAGAAGACTATGTTTGCAGGTTAAAGAAGGCTCTATATGGTCTCAAGTAGGCTCCCAGAGCATGGTATGCTTGTCTTGACGGATATCTATGTCAAAAAGGGTTCAAGAAAGGCACTTCTGATAGAAATCTTTATGTACAAATAGATAAAGATAATTTAACAATCGTTGAGGTATATGTGGATGATATAATCTTTGGTAGCAATGATGATAGAATAAGTAAGAACTTTGCTACAAAGATGCAAAGTGAGTTCGAGATGTCTTTACGTGGTGAGTTGGCATACTTCTTAGGGCTTCAAATATCTCAGCAAGAGAAATGAATACTTATATGTCAAGCCAAGTACATCAAGGAAATTCTCAAGAAATTCAAAATGGAAGATTGCAAACATGTCCTTACTCCGATGGTAACAGGGTGCAAATTGGGAATAGACTATGCATCTAAGGATGTGGATCAGAGGTTGTACATATCTATGATTGGTAGTCTTCTATATGTAACAACCTCCCAGCCAGATGTTATGCAAGCAGTTGGACGAGTAGAAAGATTCCAAGCAGCACCAAAAGAATCACATATTATTGCTGTCAAAATAATTCTTCGATATCTAAAGGGCACAACAGAATATGTCTTGTGGTATCCCAAGGGAAACAATCTCATTATTCAAGCCTTTATAGATGCAAATTGGGCAGGAAGTGTTGATGATCATAAGAGTACTAGTGGAGCAGCATTCTATCTAGGTGGTTGTCTCGTATCATGGTTGAGCAAAAAGCAAACCTCAATCTCGTTATCCATAACAAAAGTAGAATATATCACAGCAGTAGCTTGTTGTACTCAAGTACTCTGGATGAAGAAAACTTTTTAAGATCTTCAGGTCAAGTTTGATGAGCCTATTCCCATATTTTGCGATAACACCAGCGCCATCAGTATCTCCAAGAATCCTGTGATGCATTCCAGAACGAAGCACATTCCGATTAAATATCATTTCATTAGAGAGTAGGTCGTCGAAAAATATCAAGCTTGAATATGTTGGTACAAAATAAAAAATCGTTGATATCTCCACTAAACCTTTACCTCGTGAAGCATTTGAATATCTTCGCGAGAAGCTTGGGATTCTCCCAAGTTCTCATTAGATTTTCCTTATCCAGAAAATAAAGGGGGAGTGGAAGTGTGTACAAGTCCGCAGGATGGTTATGTGTAAGGGGGAGTTACCCTTTTCCATTTATGTCAAAGGGGGAGAGAAGGCAATAGGAATAGGTCCCTTAATCGCAGGGGGAGTACTTGTGTTGTCATCAATGCCAAAGGGGGAGAATGTTGATCAAAGATGATCTAAGGTTGTCATTGATGTCAACCCAAGCAGCACCAGGGGCTACCCTGATCTTACAAGGGAATTTTGACTTGACAACTTACTCTATTTTTAGTCAAGGATCTTCTAGATGGATTCTACTCGTCAAGATATTTCCGTTGACAGATGGCACGCCAGGTAATTCTTCACAGTTTCAGAGATATTCATGTTTGAAATTAGTAACCCCAATTAGTGGGCTAAAACCCTATGGGGTTGTGGCATGGCACTCATAATTGGTTTTTGTCATTGAATAGTCAATAATTAATAATTTTATAAGCTCCTAAAATCCCTCCAACATTCTCTATAGAAGCTCCTCTCAACTCTATAAAAATAAATTTCATATATCCTCCACATGAAGTGATCATGGCATTTTCACTATAACTTCATTTCTGCGAAGTCTTAGATTCTAAAATGAAAACCCATTTGATTTTAAATCCTGATGAACGTCGTGGGCAAATTTCAGACCTTGGTTCGCTATATTTTTGGAAATATGATCTGTGGAAGTTAGGGTTTTTGCAGGCTCCCGAATTTCATCTCAAAGAAGTGACCTTGGGAAAATCATCATAACTCTCTCTTTGAGAAGAGGAATGGAATTTTGTAAAAAGTGGAGGATATTGCACAGACTTTAGTTTTTTTTATATGAATTTTAGAGCCGAAAGAGGAAATAGTGACACGTGGCACGCTGTAAAAGTTCACTCCACTGAACTAGTCCATAGTTAGGTCATTGTGAGAGATTGGGCATAACTTTGTCTTGAAGAGTCCAAATTAAGTGAGACCTGTGGCATTGGAAATAAGACTCAGAGGGATACTACAAGACCGAAGATAACATATTGGAGATTTGAAATCACAGAGACACATCAGATTAAATATCGTGCTCCTAGAAGGCGAGAAAAACTAAATCAAGTGTTGTCAAGGGGTGCAAAGGACCAGACTTTCTAGGGCAGCAAAGAGCAAGGTGCAGCTAAATGATGTAGCAGAGGTAAGCTACAGGTAAGTATATTCTATATATGCATGTTCATTTCTTAATTGCATTAGGTTCTTTGTATTCTAATTTGTCGTTTTTTTTTAGCACTGACATATGCTCTGCAGGATGAGGTAGGTTTTGCTATTATCATGTCATGGGTATTTCCTTGAAGACTTTTTGCAGGTATTATATATTCTTCAAGAGAAGACTCAATGCATAATCTATTGTTCTAAAGAATGAGAAAGGATAGCATGACAAAAGCAGCAATCAAGGTGCAGAACAACAGCAAGAAGTTCACAATATGAAGTCTTCAAGTGGGAAGCACTACATACAATCATTGTAAAAGTATCATTGTACAGAGTCATTGTAAAAGCATCATTGTAAAATTTGTGCAAGTGTCTATCTGCCAAGATTTGAAGAGGCATTGTTGGGAGGTCTAGGATCATCATTAGGTGGTTGTGCCACAATTGGGGTTATGGTCTAGTGTGTCTTCTTCTACACCATTCTATATCATTGTAAAGTGGACCATTTTCCCTAGTACGGGAGTCCATTCTTCTTTCATTCTTCTATAGGATGGTAGGGTGGTGCTACGCTGGTGCATGAAGTCAACAACAGGTTCAAAGCCTATGAAAACTTCAGGGTGGTATGGTGGTTCTAGGGTGAGCTGTAGCTCATTGGGTGTTGAGGCATCCGTTTAGTTGACTACTAAAGAATCTCAGGTGTTGGAGCGTCCATCTAGTGGGAGATGGAGAAGAATGTTTTTATATAATTCTAGGAAGTTGTTGCTTTCATTTCAGTTGGGGCTGAAGATTAAAGAATTTATTAGAAAAGCATTCGGTGGTTTTGTCTCAAAGGGTATTTTCCACCTAAAATATTTGTGCCTCCTGGGTTCTTTTATTTATTGTTACTACTGCATAAATGTTAATAATAATTGAAGATTAACTAATGCTCTGAAAATATTTAAAAGTGCTAATTCCTAAAAATACTGATTCACCCCCCTCCTCCCCCCGCTCCACTCTTAGTATTTTCCAACATGAGATTCCTGTTTATTTTCCAGTTATGAGTTTTGTAGAAAATAGCCTCAGCAGGGCTTAGAAATTAAGATAGATTGTATAGTGCATCCAACTACATTATTTGGAAGGCTAGGATGTTCTTTCTACTAGATGATCATGGTTTGAAGACGTATGCAGAAAGAGTTGTAGAAAAACATGTAGATCAGCAATAGCTAGAGAATTTCATAAAGGAAATGGCCAAGGCGAAGTGATTGATATTTGATGGAGTTCGAGATCATATAATCTCACACTTAGTGGCCAAGAATATGGCTAAAGAGATGTGGGATGCTCTCGCACCACTATACCAGAATCCTTTCGAGAATTAGAAGATGTTCCTAAAGGAGAAGTTTCTAAGGACCCTTTCACTACCAAGTGTAAGGACCAGTTGTATACTATATATTTTTAAAATAAATCACAATAAAATACAACCAGAAGAGAAAGACATTGGGAATTTAAATTTATTCAGCACTATCTAACACATTCCTAAATATCATTTCACTGAACATATCACAAAATTTACATATATTTAACTAAGGCCATAAAGAAATCATACAAAATAATTGCAACACATATGTACCATTCACCAGAAGACGAGACTCCACTTGATTTGTTGTTACCTGTGTTCCCTTGTTAACGGTCACCTCCAAGAGTGAATGACGATGTACTTGATCTGGATGTGATGACTCACGGTTAACCTCCCAGCCTACTCCTTGTGTACTCTTCTTCCCCACGCACCCCAAGCTGCAATTGGGTTGTACAATGGAGGAATACACTAGTTGGTAGAGGAGAGCACTCCTTGGCCCAAGAGTCCCCTCTCTAAAATCCTCTACCTCACCAAACTCACTATAGTTTTGCAATCACTGCGACATCATCTCATCCATCCAACAATAGGGTTCCCAAAAAGTCCCTTCTCCCATGGCTTTCCCCTTCTTTTATAGGAGTCCTGATAGGTGACACTTGGCATGTCATGCATAATTAACTTTTTTTTTATAATTCAATAACTTGATTATTCACCCACCCATGTGTCACTCTCTCATTAAGGGTCTCCCCAAAATTATTTACTTAATTTTAATTTACAACTAATATTTTCCTTACCTCAACAAGATTCCTATTTCTTCTCCTAGTTGCCTCTTTATCCCCCCTTTTATTCCTTAATTTGTGTTCATTACTAAAGTCAATTAATGAGTCAAGATTTGATCCCCTATCTACTCCCTAATTTAACTCAAGATATCTCTTAGATGGATATTCTTATATTGGTTGTTGCCACATGGAGGTTCTCTACATTTCTCTAAATTTAATTTATTATTCTTATTTTAATTCACCTTCCTCTTCTCTTAATTAGGTTTAATTAGTTTAGGATTAATCTTTATCATTACAATTATGTTCCTCTTTCTCCTTTTACCTAATTAAACTACATAATCTACCTAATATTTTCCAACATGGGAAGGGTAGAGTTTTTAAGGTAATCTATTTTATTTTTTCCTATGATCCTCTTGAGCCAAGTTTTATTTTTGATTTAATTACCTTGGTTTCTAACATCATTTACCCTTGATGTAAAATTATCATTTTCATTTCTTGATTATATTTATCAATTAATTTATTTTTAATGATTCCAAGGGTGCCAAGTTTGGTCGTGCCCTTCAAGAACTTCCCTTGAAGTCCCAAGGGTGCCATGCCTAATAGTTTATTTGTGATGCCAAGGGTGCCAAGTTGGTCGTGACCTTCAAGAAATTCCCTTGAAGTTCCAAGGGTTCCACACCACTTGCCCTTCAAGCATTCAGGGACTATGAGGGGAAAGTATAGGTGCAACGTCACAAACCACTATCATCTCTTATGTTTCCTGATATAGTGAGACTAATGGTGTTGGGGATCAAGGAATCCGCCTCGATGCACGCCCCTCGGTAAAATTCTCATGAGTGACCCAACTTTGGGACCTGCCCTCATGGCTTCATGATCTTCAAGGCGAAGGTGTTTCAACCTTTCCAGCCCAAGTCACGGCGGGAGTGCTAGTGGGTGAGATTAGGGACACTGTCCCACCCCTCCCATGTAGTTCCATCCACTTGTACAGCCCCATCACCCATGTGTGAGTCATTCGACCAAGAAAATAACCTATGTGTGCAACCACTAACATGTCATTAGAATTTATAGCAAGATTCAAACTGAACTTTAAAATTTTAAAGACAAAATATTCATTTCCATCAAACCAAATGTTGTCGACTCTTCACATGCGAGTGCATCTGGTGTTTCCTATCATACTCGATAACCATTAGTAACAATGTTTCACAGTGTTAGTCATTGACATAATATCATCATCAACATGACTTAGTCATCCACATCATTGTTCATCGTTGATCCGGATCTTGGGAGGAGGCCCCCAAGATCTAAAATATTGAAATGGATCTTGGGAGGAGAGACCCCCAAGATCTAAAAACTTGCAATGGATCTTGGGGGAAAGGACCCCAAGATCTGAAAACTTGAATTGCCAGAAGAAAAATAGGAGAATGCCCACTAAACAAAACCACAAAGAAACATTTTATTAAAACCCACTGATCCCGATTTAAACAGGAACGGAACGATAACCATATACACAAAGATGCAGCGGAAATAATACTTCATTTCATTAATGGAATACTGAAATATGCTTACAACCAGAAATGGAAACAAACCAGCTAGGGCGAAGGTAGTTTATCTCTGAGAAGAGATGTGTGGCTACATGCCTCTGAACTGTAAAGGCTACATTGTGGTGGACAATCTGTCCTTTTACAAAATGTGACTTGTTACTTATAGTATTTTTCAGTTACAATACCATGGATCAATTCCATGAGTGAATGAATACCATGGGTGGATTTTACAATACCACGGGCGGATGCCATTTACAATACCATGGGTAAATTCCATGGGTCGATGAATAATATGGGTGGATGAGTACCATGGGTGGATTTTACAATACCACGGGCGGATGCCATTTACAATACCATGGGTAAATTCCATGAGTCGATGAATAATATGGGTGGATGAGTACCATGGGTTGATGCCATTTTCCATTCGGATCAATCGTGAACTAAAACCAATATAAGTAGCCAATATAAGGAGCATGTCCTTCATAACATCAGTAGAAATAATACATATACATCAAATATATCATCATTTTAATACCGAATAGGAAATAAACACATCCATCACATCCACTAATAGTAGAGTTAAGTGTTTGGATCCTCAACCTGAGGTCCCCAAAGAATAATGTGTGAGCCTTGAGGGTAAATCACTATTAATGTCATGCCATATCAAGGTCAGTCAAATGGAGAGAGGCACTACAAAGTTGAGGACCACCAGGATGCATAAAGGAGGAGCTACCCCCTATCTCACCAGAATTCAGGATATCTGAGATGAGCTAGCAATTGTAGGTAAGAAACCATAAGACAGTGAGCTTGTGCATGTTGCTTCAATGGTTTCATTGAGGAGTAGATTACTTTCGTCCAAGTCATTTATGGACGAGATACACTACCTAGATGGGATCAGTTTTGGGTAGACTTCACATAGGAGGAAATGCGACTTGCTCTAGTCAGGAGCAAACTCGATGGCAGCAGTAGCAAAGGATCAAAGGGTGTGAAGGAGGAGGCACAAAGGAGGAAAACGTAGTTGTTGCATCAAAAGGGAAATCAAAGAAAGGTCCTAGTTGGTTATAAGGCTCGCAAGGAGGAGACAAGAAGAAAAAGGATTTTTTGAATATTAAGTGCTTCGGGTGTGGTGAGTTCGATTACTACAGTGCTCAGTTTTCTCAGAGGAAGAAGGACAAGAAGGAGAAGTAGGAGCAGACAATAGCTTCGTCAGAGATTGATCAATTATCCTCTAGGTTGGAGGAATATTTCGCTTTGTATGTAGCTATACCTCCAAGAGAGAGGTGGGGAGACATTAAGTTCTAGACTCCATAGTTGCACAAAGCTGGACAGGGTCCATTGAGGTGAGCATCAAATGGTGTTTCCTCTTTGATCATTAACCTTGCTACAAGGACCCATAATATTCAGTAGAAGTTGGATCAATGTCAGATTCATGCAGTCAATTATTGAGGGACAATTCTAGTACTAGTGACAATCAGGTACTAAGGAGTGTAGCGTAGTTGCAGCGCAAACCGACTCAATAGGTAGCATAAAGGCTAGTAACAGTTAGAGACTCGAGAGATAGTTGCGGCATGAGGTCACAATTGGTTCAAACTTTTGGATTTCAATTGTAGTAGTTGCAGCAGCAACATCAGCATGAGATCAAATGTAGTGCAGTGGCAAAGTTGGCAGTAGCACAGTTGTACAGTGCAGTGTCAACAACAGCATAGATGCAGGATTATCCAAGTTGCACACTTGTTGGTGGAAAGTGGCAGGTTGTCATAGATGTCAGACATCAGCAGTGTGTATGGGAGGAGATGTTGCGAAGACAGAATGTATGGGAGAACACCTTCCTCGCTATGAGGGAGTGTTAGTTTTTTGTAGCATCAGATGGTGTTCTAGTCTCAAACTTCGTGGAGAGGCTAAAATACATGAGATCTCCAAAACCCAAAAATAGTTTCTGGAAATTCCACCAAGAGATAGCTCAATTAAATTAAATGATCGATAATTAAAAAATGCCTAAGTCTAACTTAGAGAAATCCATCAATTAATGGGAATTAATTGAGAAAGGTGAGAATTCTCTAGAAACTCACACAAATCAACTCAGAAATGATTTCATCCATCGATAAGGAATTAATTGTGGTCATTTGTGATCCAACTGGAGATTATAAGAGGAGGTCAATGGGTTTTAGTAGAAACCCGTAGGAAGAGTGAGTTTCCTTAGCAAATTGATTTTCAGGAGAGTGGTATTTAGCCGGAAGAATTGGAGTGAGAAGGAAAAAATATTGATAGGGAGATCAGCAATAGATTTTCGGAGGAGATTTCCAGTTCCGGAAGAGTCAACTGAGAGAGGGATGAGTTTTCCTCAATGAGTTGCACAAGGTCTGCGCAAGGGCTTATGGGGAGAGTTCGATTCAGCTAGAGGAGGATTTGATTTAGTTGTTGGAGGCCAGATTCTAGGAGGCCAATTGAGTCACTTCCCGAGGAAAATACAGGGAGAGCTACAGGATTCAATGAGTTCCAGAGGTAGAGCAGATAAATCTTTCAAAAGCACTACACAGAGGCTCACGTAGGGGCAACTCACATAGCCTAGTTTGGCCAAATTTCGAAGCAGGATCAATTGTGGTGTTGACGTATTTGCCTCAGTTATTTTTCCACTATTTCTCTCAAATTGCATTCCCATCTGGGCATCCATAGATTGTACCCATAATTTCTATTGTTGCATAATAATAAAACCCTTATCTATTGCACCGATTTTACACATTGGGTTGTTTCAGGGACATTTTTCCAAAAATAACTATCATATTTTTGTGTGTGTGCTCTATATTTCTCAATTTCCAACATTTTATTTTCTGCAACATTTTTATGGTGAAAATTGCAGTTGTGATTTTATTTGTTGTTTGTCGTAGCAAATAAATTGTGTAATAAATCAATCAATTAGAAGAATAATTTCCAGTAGTCGTAATGGACTTGAAATTTTCACATATGGTTCTTGGTATGGTTGGTGGAGATCCTTTAATCAACAAATTTTTACTTTTTCTTTTAATTCAATAAATCAAAACTAATATGGTTGTTGTTATTGTGATGGTAGGGACTCCTCCTGGCTCCAACAATCCCACCTCTATCATCAATTATGGATTTATGCATTTGTCTTGCCTGATGGCATGATTATGCTTGGAATCAATATCTCCAGAGAAATGGGTTGGAATTTCTAAGTGGGCACTCAAGACATGCATTTGATCTCCATGTTGTTGCAGGGGAACTTGTAAGCTAACACTAGGTTTCTTCTTGGAGTTGAAGGGCACTTGAGGATGCCTGTCGCGTTGAGCACTTACGATAAGAATATTAAAACACATCACTACTTCAAAGGTTCCTATGATCATGAACATGGAAAAATCAACAATGATCTCACAAACTCTCAATAAGAATCATAATTTTACATTTCCACAACTCCCAATGGCATGCATTGATCTCATGTGGCTAGTGTCATTGCTTAATCATGGTACACCTTAAATTGTAGGACACCATTATTGAAGGTGATATTAGGAGACATTCATAAGCTTGAGGACTTGTTTTGGGTCTCTTTTCCATCATTGGATGTACAAGAGAGGTCTTTGAACAACACCTTTCTTTATTTGTATCTATTTCCACCCTCTTTATGAATTTTTTGCTTTAAATTTTGAAGGACCATGTGTTTTTCTCCCATAATGATATTTATTTGGGGTAGAGGAACACAGTAATGGTGCTCCATATAATAAATATATGCATGTTAAATCAAATGTTGCATTGAGAGCATTGACACATGGATTGTAATTGGGTCATATCTACCTCTAATCTATTGTTACGCATGAATAAACCTCTAGTATTTTCTAGGAAGTGTAAATTGTTGTTCATAGAGTTAACGTGGCACATTCTACATGATGCTCCATGAACCTTGAACCTCTACAACCTGCAAGGATCAAAGCAAGAACTAGATCCAAAAATGATTGACTTGGTGGTATTATCCATGGTTTTCTTTGAAAGGTCAACATCAAGTGGAGGTTTGAATACCTTATGTACTAAAATTATGTTGCAGGAAACAACCTCCATCTGGGCATATTGGTCCTAGAGACTTGACCAAAATGTCAGTTTCTATACCATACAATATTTCTTGAGTTGAAAACATTGTAAGTATGACTGACAATGTTTCAACCCAATTCTGCCATGCTTCACCACAAATTCATGGGTAGTTTCTTCTGTGGACCCACCCAATCACAGTCTTGTTATGCAAGCAACTCACAAAATAAAAGATTAGATAAATCAATGACTTCAAAATTAGCCTCTTCGAGGTGGCAACCTCCTTTACATTACACAAATGAACAATTCTTGGATGATTCAAATGACAAAAACTCATTTATATATATAGGAGTCTAAGGGGTCACAATATAATCAAAGTCGACATAAAAATAATAATTTAAGGGCACAACATTAACAATAGTGGGCTTCTGTGGGGCACAATAATAAAAATATGGGGACATGGGCACAAAAATAACAATAAGGGGGTTACACTAATAACAATGAGGGAATACAGTAGTATTATAGGGACTTAAAATTCCCCTATCCTTAAAAAAAGTATTGTCGTCAACGCTTGAGTAGTTCTGGATGCTTCTATATAAAATTATCATCCTCCCATGTGGAATCTTCTGCATGTAAGTTGATGAGATACTCTCAAATTGATCAATTTTGTAGTTTTCGAGTTCTTTTTTCAGTGACTGCTTCTGATTCCAATGTGATTTTTCCTTCCTCATCAAGTTCTGGCAATATTGTTTGAACTGGGAGCTTGTCACCTATAACCTTCTTTAAGCGTGAAACATGGAAAACTGGATGCACTCGGGAAGATGTAGGAAGCTCCAATTGTATGCCATACTACCAATATTTTGCAACACCTTGTAAGGACCATAATACTTTGGTGATAATTTATTATCTTTCTTAGCTTACTTGAGGGACATTTGTTTGTATGGTTGTAGTCATAAAAATACCCAATCGCCTACATCAAAGCTTCTTTCGCTGCAATGTTGATATGTATGTTGTTTCATTCTATTCTGCGCCAAAGTGAGGTTATCCTTTAAGAGTTGGAAAACTTGTCATTGATGCTCGATGTGATCTTCCACTGCTTGAACCTTAGAATTTTCTCTTAAAGATGATGTGATGGACGATGGATGATATCCATAATGTGCCATAAATGAGGTCATTTTCTCTACAGTCTGGAAGGAAGTGTTATACCACCATTCAGCCATAGGCAACCACTTGACCCATTGTGTATGTTTATCAAATACAAAGTAATGAAGATATCCTTCCAAACATTTGTTCACTATCTCAGTTTTCCCATCCAATTGAGGATGATAAGATAAGCTATGAGTTCATTGAGTACCCAAACAAGAAAATAATTTCGTCCAAAAATTTCCAGTGAAAATAGGATATCTATCGCTTACAATAATCTTTGGGTTTCCATGTAGCTTTTGGATTGTTTCCATAAATGCAGTAGCAACTACACTAGCTTTAAATGGATGAGATGATGCGTAAAAGTGTGCATACTTGGTAAGTCTATCAAGTACCACCATGATGACACTGTTTCCTTCGTACTTGGTAAACCTGTGATAAAATCATTTGAAACCTCCTCCCAACGTTGACTTGGAATCGATAAAGGTTGTAATAGACCCAGGGTCTTAATTTTATCAACCTTTTTTGTTAGGAAACCAAACATTCCGCCACAAACTTTTTGAATATCATATTTAAAGCCATCCAAAAAAATCCTTCTTAACCCTATGGTAAGTTTTTAAAAATCCTGAGTGCCCTCCTAAGGGAGAGGTGTGCAATTCCAGAAGAAATTTTTGTTTGAGTTGGGAATTATTACAAAGGTATAAGAAATATTTGTACCATAATGAATCATTATTCCAGCTAAATGTATCAGATGTACTAGGATCTTGCTACAACTTTTGAATGAATGCTCACACTTCTTCATCATTCTTCCTTTCATCCCTTATTTCAGTTATCCAATCTAGTTGGATAATAGAAATGGTACAAAGCAATGCTTCCACATCCTCATCCTTTCTTGAGAGTGCATCTGCAACAACATTTTGCTTCCCTTTTTTGTAGATGATTTCAAAGTCATAACCCAACATCTTTGTGACCCATTTTTTATGCTATTCTAAAGATAATATTTGTTCTAAAAAGTATTTAAGACTATCATGATCTATTTTTACCTTGAAGTGTCTTTCCATAAGGTAAGGTCGTCATTTCTTAAGTGCATGTAGTATTGCCAACATTTCCTTCTCATAAATAGCCTTGTGTTAGTTACTTTCCTTTGATTGGACAACTTTCAAAATAAATGGGTCTTCATTCTTGCATTAAAACAGCACCAATTCCATTTCCTAAGGCATCATATTCCACAACAAAGGTTTTTGTAAATTTTGGCGTAGCTAAGACCGGTGCTTGGAAAATTATCTCTTTAAGATGTTCAAAGGCAGTGGTTGATTCTGGAGTCCAAGAAATGCATCTTTCTTCAGTAATGTTGTTAGAGGTGTTGTTATTCTCCCATAATTCTTAATAAATTTGCGATAATACCCCGTCAACTCGAGAAATCCTCGCAGATGCTTTATGGATGTGGGGAATTTCCATTCCTTAATGGCTTTAATTTTGTTAGGGTCTACCTTAACACCCTGATGAGATACAATATGGCCCAGATATTCCACCTCCTATACTCCAAAGAAACATTTAGAGGTTTCTGCATATAATTGTTTTTCCTCCAATAGCTTGAGCACCCTGTCAACATGTTGAAGATGATCCTTCTAAGACTTGTTGTAGATTAGTATATCATCAAAAAATACTAACACAATTTTTTTAAGGAAGGCTTTGAAAATGGAATTCATCAAACCTTGAAATGTAGAAAGTGCATTGGTAAGGCCAAAATG
This sequence comes from Pinus tabuliformis, assembly GCA_031772625.1. Lineage (NCBI taxonomy): Eukaryota > Viridiplantae > Streptophyta > Pinopsida > Pinales > Pinaceae > Pinus > Pinus tabuliformis. The sequence goes on from CM062818.1 coordinate 1,668,357,140, forward strand.
CATGAACAAAACTTCATAATGACCCTCATGAGTTCTAAATGTTGTTTTCGGAATGTCTTCAATCTTCATTCTTATGTGATGATATCCTAAACGAATATCCAACTTGGTGAAGTAAATTGTTCCATGTAATTCATCCAATAATTCATCAATGATAGGGATGAGAAATTTATCTTTAATAGTGAGCTTGTTGAGCGCCATGATCCATCCTTCTTGTGCACCAATACTACTGGAGCAGAGAAATAACTTTGACTAAGCTTAATTATACCAGCCTCTAGCATTAGCATTTCTACAACCATACGTTCAATTTCACTCTTTTGGGCATAAGGATGTTTGTAAGGCCTGATGTTTAGAGGAATACTTCTTGGAATCAAACGAATAGCATGATCATGATCACGAATAGGTGGGAGGCCTTTGGGAGCCTCAAATACCTTGGAATGATTGCCCGAGACTTTTTGGAGGTCTGGAGAAATAGATGATTTTGGTGTTTAAACCTCTAGTGAACATAATTGTGAAATTACGCCCTGTTGTTCTTTATTTAGAAGCTTTGTCATGCCATTAGAGTTTATTATATTTCCTGGTTTCCCTGCGATACCCTTTAATTCATTTTCATTTCCTTCCCAAAAAAATTCAAGAAAAGTTCTTGAAAATTAAAATCTAGCATACCCAAAGATTGTAACCATTGGACTCCTAGTACAACATCAACACCACCCATTGGAATGGAAAACATTGGACTATTAAATACATATTATCCCATGGATAGCTTTATATTATGGCACTTTCTAGATCAATTTATGGTTCATCCATTTGCAAGCAATTTAATTCCTTGTCTATATTACAATGAAAAAAATTATGGCTACTACCCGAATCAATCAACAGTATTACCTTTTTCTTCTTGATATGTCCTTTTATTTTGAGAGTTTGAGGAGTGGTAATTCCTGTCAATGCATTACAAGACATGTTTGGATTCATTTCTTCTTTATATACGGTTGGTTCCTGGTGTATATCATCTTCTTTTGATGTTTCTAGTTCCTTTTCTTCCTCACAATCAATATAAAATAATTTGTTCTCAGCACACTTATGACCTTTAGTGTATTTTCTATCACCACTGTAACAAAGCCCTTTTTCTCTTTTTTCTTTCAATTTTTGTGGCGTCAACCTTGTAGGTTGTGGAAGTCTAGGAGAAACCACACTTCCGTCTTTATAGTTGTGAGTGGTAGGCTTCCTTATTGCCATAATTTTTCTTTCAATTTTTCTTGCCAACTTGAATGCCTTCTCCAATGAATCAGGTTCCTAAAGGAGAGCTTCATGTTGGATGGTATCCTTTAAAGTCTCCATGAAGACATCAACCCTATGCTCCTCTGGAATATCATTTACCCTTATATTCAATTTTTGGAAGTCCTCAACGTGCTCCACTATTGAACCCTTTTGTTTGAGATTTATCAAATGGTTAAAGAAGGTGTTTCTCTTTGTATCCTCATAATGTGTTATCATTTCCTCCGTAAAAATTGACCAAGAGACAATTTTTTTACGAGAGCAAAGCCATCGATACCATACAAACTAATTGGGTTCTAAATATCAAGTTGCAATGTGTACATTTTGTGTGTTTTTCATATTATGGAGATCAAATATTACTCCATCTGTAGTATCCATGTTACGAGATCCTTTCCATCAAACTTCCTCATATCGATATTTGGAATATGGTGGGTCTTCAATCCAACGTTAGAGTCTATGAAATCATGATTAACATTTATTTTGTTCTCATCATGAGTTTCCTCTAGTAACTACCTTTTCACATTATGAAGCATTTCTTGTAGCCACTTTTCCAAACCTCGCTTCAAACCTTCATGTCTTTCTTCAAATATTTAATGTTGCCTTTCAATTTTGCTTCTATACCATTGATGTCATTCTTCAAACCATCCATCTTAGCTTTTGTTACTTTTTGTGACAGTGAAATTTGTTGCACTTGGTCTCATAAGTTTTATATATCATGTTGCATTTCTTCCTCTTCTACATGAGTCATAGTAGAGATTTCGAGTTGCTTACTAGGTGTTTCAATTTTCTTTCTTTGGGGCATCAATTAATGATAATTATGCTTCATATTCCCTTTGAATCACTTCAAATTAATTTTTCAAACAAAACTTATGCAATTTTTTAAAAAGACTACACACATTTGTTTCGCTTTGTAGGAGCTCGATATTGAATCTGTTCTATGTCTGTAATTTCGGATCTCCAAGGTCTAAAATTTCGACCTATGGTATCCTTCTGAGTCTTCTTTCCAACCCCAAAAGTCAGACCAATATTGGAGCCTTCAAGAAAGAGTTATGCTCAATCTCCCACAATGACCTAATTACATACTAGTTAAGTAGAGTGAAATTGTACAGAGTGTCATGTGTCACCGTTTCGACCTTCGGCTTTGAAACTACTACATGACAAACTACAGTCTGTGCACTTTCAGTAAATTTTTATAGAATGCAAATTCGATGCCCGAAATGAAAGTTATGATGATTTTCCCTGGGTCACTTGTTTGAGACAAAATTTTGGAGCCTACAAAAACCCTAACTTCCCCAGATCATATCTTTGAAAATATAGAGAACCAAGATCTGAAATTTTTATACGAATTCAGCTTCTGAAGTGTCGTATAAAAAAAATATAGCGAAAATTCCAAGATGACCTATTTCAAGAAGCGAAACCCTAGAATCCCAAGCTCTGATTCCAAATTTTATTCAATGAGCTCACAAAATAGAAGAAGAGATAGATCAACGACTTCAAAATTAGTTTCTTCAAGGGTGACAACCTCCTTTAAATTACACAAATGAAAAATTATTGGATGATTCAAATGACAAAACCTCATTTCTATATATAGGAGTCTAAGGGATCACAATATAATCAGAGCTGACATAACAATAATATGCAGGGGCACAACAATAACAATATTGGGCTTCTATGGGGCACAATAATAACAATATGGGGACTACATGCGCACAACAATAATAATAAGGGGGATACACTAATAATAATGAGGGAATACACTAGTATTATAGGGACCTAACATGCCAAGAAGGACATGGGGTCCTTCTATGGCCAAAAACATCTAAATTCATCATTAAACTTTATTTAATTCACTCCACAAATTAATTAACCCAGTTTTACATTCATTTAAAAACTAATAGAATTATCTAGAAATTCTAACAACCTTTTCCTTTTTAATACAAAAATCACTCCATTCACTCATTTCTCACACATTCTTCGGCGAGAGAAGCTTCGTATAACAACAACGAGCATTTTACTTGTATTTTGGAGCATTGGGGGATTGGTACATATTCGACAAAAGGATAGTTGTGGGCAACATATTTGTTTTTGTGAGTGGATTTTATTTACTGTTTTTGCAACATTCATGGCTTCTCAAAGTTGTATTTCTAGTACTTATAGAGTTTCTCAATCAAACAAGCAGCGAAAATGTTATCCTCGTCAAAAGCATGTGACCAAACTCAAGCCAATGGGCGCACTTGGGGTTCATAGGAATGGAGGTGAAATTTATGTAAAATAAATAAGACCTTCAAGGGCTCTTACACGAGTTAAGGCTGACATTTTGCATGAAAAGGTAAAGGGTATTGAAGTTTGTTCTCATATAAGAAATTCAAAGGTGACAGCTACATTTAAGAGAGAGTAAGATGATGCTTAATGGTAGAAAAATCAAAGAAGAAGATTTGGTAAGGGTGGAACCAACAATCATCACTTGGGTGCCAATAATGAGCCAATGGTTGTTCAATAAGTAAGGAGGAGGGTGATTACAATTGAAGAATAGATATCCAAGCCATCAAATCCAACTAAAGATAGTAGATTGTTAAAAATGCTCGACAGTGAAGGGAAAGAATAACTAAGTCAAGAGTGGCAAGGGTTATCTTTACTTGTAGCATTCCTTTTAATGTGGTTCGGTCCCCATATTGGCAAAGATTTGGTGAGATAAATTAATATAGCCCCTCAAGTTTTCAAGGGGTTAAACTATGAAAAACTCAAGATTTGCTTGGAAAAGGGAGAAACTTCGTAAGGATGTTTTAAGACAAATCCATAGCTCATGGGATAGCATGAGGGTTCTCATTATCTTAGATGGTTGGACTAATACAAAGTGTAGTCCATTAACTAATGTCATTACATCATCACCAAAAGAATCCATGCTCATCAAAGAAGAAGATTGTTCAGGTGAGGTAAGCGATAATAATTTCATTGATGAAATCATTAGGGAAATTTTGAGGACATGGGCCTAAACACAAAAAATGTATAACGAAAAAAATAGTTCCTCTTTTTTTATTTAGAAATCCATCTCTTATTTTATTATTTTAAATATTATTATATTTTTTCTTAGGAGGCTCATTTTAGACCTCAAAAATCCTCTAATGTTTAATTGTTGCTATTGAACAAGTAGGGCCAAAAAATGTGGTACAAATTATCACAACTAATGCCCTTGTTCTTAAAGATGTAGTATTGATTGTTGAGAGTAGATACAATATATATTTTGGACTCCTTCCATTGTTGTTAATTTTAGGTATGTTCTATGCTAGAGCAATTTATTTCAATTTCTTTTCCACATTAGCAATCACATCAGCACAAAGTAAACTGCAGATAGAACATAAATATAAATCGCAGAAGACAAGCCAAGACAAGAGGACACAAGATGTGGCGCTAACCAGGGACAAACCCCACAATGTGGGGAAACGCTTGATCAATTCTCTTTTATGTTCTTCAAATTTCAACAAAGAAAGTGAGAGATATGGTACATTTACAATATAAGTCAATCAGTTTGACTTTTGATATCGGCATGAGATCAGTTGAAGACATATTGCTTCAATTGATTCTCTAAGGTGACTCGTTCACCTATCATAGTGTTGCATCTCGTCTGCTGCACATTACCGTGTGACACCTTGTTGTACTGTCACATGTGTTGAACCTTGATCACTGAGCTGCTCTCATCTTCATGCTACTCATCATGCTGCATCTTCCATGGTCTTATTCATCATCAAGTTGCCCATGCTCATGATCTCATTCATCATTATGTTGCCCATGCTCATAGCATCATGCATCATTATGTTGCCCATGCTCATATCATCATGCTGCTTATTATGCTACCCATGATCTCATACATCATGTTGTCTTCCTTCGGAGACAGACGCTTCGGCTATTTCGGCAGTTCCTAGTAGTTCCAACTTTTCTGACAGTTCTGTCTTTTCCAACAATTCCGACAGTTCCGGCATTTCCGGCTTTTCTGGATTTTCCAGCATTTCCGTCTTTTCCGGCAGTTCCAGCTTTTCTGAATTTTCCAACAGTTCCGGCTTTTCTGGCTTTTCCATCTTTTCTGGCAATTCAGGCTTTTCCGACTTTTCCAGCTTTTCCAACAGTTCCATCTTTTCCGACTTTTTCGGCTTTTCCTTAAGATCTCTCCTCCTACTAAAACCCAAAGACAAGTAGAGAGAGGAAGAGATCCAAGTGTGTGTAGAAATGACTTGAAGTCCTCTTCTATTTATACTAAAACGTAGAGGTTGAATAGACGTGACTGTTGGGCTTCTGAGCCTACATAAGTTGCTGGCTTACTTAACAATTTGTCCATAACATAAATAATTCATAACTTCATAAATACTTATCGGAATCGGATGATCTTTAGATCAATCCTACACCTATAAATGAGAGGGATCCAATAAAAATATCAGCTGCCATAAATAATATGACCCACATGGAGTTTGGCCCTAGTTGCCAATTTCAACACTCCCTCTCAACTAGGGAGAACTCCATCCGCTGATCCATATGTCCAATTGTACTATCTCTGCCATCAATGCCCTGCACTAATCTGCTCAAATCTGCTCAACTCTGCTAGCTATGTTCTCCTCTACTCAACTCTGCTGGCTCTATTGGCTCTGCTTTGCTCAACTTAGCTCTGCTGAACCATGAAGAAGAAGAATTGATCGAGAATGTGTCATACCATTCTCCACTGACCCAAAGTCAATCTCAGAGTGTGTATCACTGGTCCAAGACCAGTCCTCAACTGACTTGAAGTCAGTGTCATAGTGGGTACAACTCCTACCACTAGTCCCAAACCAGTCCTCAACCGACCCAAATTCAATGTCATAGTGGGCACAACCCCTACCACTGGTCCCAGACTAGTATCATTGATCCTAGACCAATGAAGGTCATCCTAGCATAGGGAGTACGGTAGATACAGCGATGCGTCCATCAGTACTACTATGGTCCCTATCCTCATTTCCCTACTCATTGATCAAATGAGATGTAGTTCCCAAGAGTCCCATAATGCATAGGTAGGATGCCTCGACAGGAGAACTTAATCAATCTTGTCCTCACAGGAGAACTAATCATCCTGCTACACAATCGCCATGGATAACACATCATCCAGACCTCACAGGAGAACTAATCATCCTGCTACACAATCATCATGGAGAACACATCATCTAGACCTCACAGGAGAATTAATCATCCTACTACTCAATCGTCATGGAGAACACATCATCCAGACCTCGCAGGAGAATTAATCATCCTGCTACACAATTGTCATGGACAACACATCATCCAGACCTCACATGAGAATTAATCATCTTGCTACACAAGAGAGTGAATCATCCTGTCCCACAAGAGATCGAATCATCTTGTCCCACAAGAGAGCGAATCATCCTGTCCACAGAAGAGCGAATCATCTTGTCCCACAAGAGAGCGAATCATCTTTTCCACAGGAGAGCGAATCATCTTATCCACAAGAGAGCATATCATCTTTTCCCACAAAAGAGCGAATCATCTTGTCCACAGGAGAGCGAATCATCCTGTCCCAGTGCGCACCACCAGGGGAGGGTGAGTCACCCTGTGGTTGTATGTTGCTCTAGTAAGAACCGCAAGCCCCGAAAGCTCCCAGAGCTCAATGTATGCAACATGCAGGACCCTTTTACAAGGGTCTCTCGATGACTCCAAGTCATTCAGGAAAATCACAAATTTTCCCGGGGGCTCTGACAAAGTGTAGTGACCTGTACATCATCTCAGTGTGATGGAGCCTCCTTGCTCATCGACTTACCATACCCCAGATAAGGCAATATCTAATGTCTATCTGCTGGAGCAATCATTGAATACAGGATTCCTCAATAATCGAATCCCACCTCTGGTTGTCACAGAGAATCACAGTGGTATTCATCATGTGTACTCACTGAAGAGTTTCCACAACCAGGCAACTTCATACGAGGTCATGCTCGAAGTTATGTATCTAGTCTCGGTGGTACTTATAACAACCGATTCCTACTTCCTGCTCATCCATGATATCGAAGCAAAATCCAAAGAGAACAAGCATTGAGAAGTGCTCTAGTGATCCTCCACATTGCCTGCCCAGTCAACATTCGAATAATCATGCAGTTTTCATATTTCCAACAGTCTATCTCAATCCATGAGAGATTGTGCCCCGAAGATATCTCAGAGGATTCTAGGCACCAATCCAATGAGGCTCAACCAAATATGATCTCACCATGCTAACTACAAAACATATGTCCGGAGTTCACCAAGAACATCAACGTGATTGTGTTTATAAAACTCAGAGGCATTTCTCAAATCTGGTCCGACATCACTACCATATAACTTCTGAAAGTTAATATCCTCGAGGTAGTCATAGGCTTGCAATTTATCATTCCACATTCGGAATCCAAATCCCTCTTACTTCTGCAAATGAGAGGGTCTGCACCTGTCAGAAATAGGTCGTCCTTATGAGGTGCCAGTATGAGAAGTCGATCATCCACAACCTTCGGGTAACGGTTTGGATCGGTTTCACTCCTAGTGAATCTCAGCTTCATCAAACAGCTATCAATCCTCTCATAGTATGCCCGGGGTGTTTTGCTTCAAGCCATAGAGGGCTTTCTTTCACCTGTATACATGAGATTCCTGTTCATGAATCTCAAACTCCACGGGTTGTTCCAAACTTGTGTACCTGCTACATGAGGGGAATGGTCCCCTTGTAAGATTTTTCTTCGGTACATCTTAGACATGTACCTTCATGCTCTTTTTTAATTCAGGCATCCCGATCACCATCTGACTCACAGACCTCCGGTGTTGAGTCAATGGACATGGTCCCCAGTGGACTTGATACAACCCTGAACTCTTACACATCTTTGAAAGCATCTATTTTTAAACATGTACCTTTCCATCAATGAGTGCCACCTTGAAACCTTAAACTTCCATTTCCGAGATGGACACCAGGTTCTTCTTGCGATCAAGTACATAAAAGAGATTCTGGGGTTCCTTGCTTTCTTTGAAGAGTCGACCATTTCCTTGATGACTTGCATTACTTATCATTCCTCTGATCATTGAAGATGTTCCTGGAATTATTGTTATCTTCATCAAGAGATGTGTCTCTGCTCTTTGCATGATGGTCGAACTTATTGCAACCAAGGCATCTGCCTTTCCTTCCACCTTAGATCTGAACTTCCTAATGAAGTGATCTTTCGTTGTGCCATTCTGATAATATTCTCTACTTCCACTTCACCCTTAGCGAACTTAGAAGAGAGATGTGGAACTCATTGATCCTTTTGTCTTTTCCCTATTGTCTTTGGTGATTGCTCTTTCACTCTTGCTTGGGCATTGTCTTCACCTCAGCTCTGATACCATGTTAATTTTAGGTATGTTCTATGCTAGAGCAATTTATTTCAATTTCTTTTCCACATCAACATACAGTAAACTGCAGATAGAACATAAATATAAATTGCAGAAGACAAGCCAAGACAAGAGGACACAAGATGTGGCACTAGCCAGGGACAAACCCCACAATGTGGGGAAACCCTTGATCAATTCTTCTTTTATGTTCTTCAAAGTTCAGCAGAGAAAGTGAGAGAGATAGTACATTTACAATAGAAGTCAATCAGTTTGACTTTTGATATCGGCATGAGATCAGTTGAAGACATATTGCTTCAATTGATTCTCTAAGGTGACTCGTTCACCTATCATAGTGTTGCATCTCGTCTATTTGCTGCACATTACCGTGTGACACCTTGTTGTACTGTCACATGTGCTGAACCTTGATGACTGAGCTACTCTCATCTTCACGCTGCTCATCATGTTGCATCTTCCATGGTCTTATTCATCATCAATCTTCCCATGCTCATGATCTCATTCATCATTATGTTGCCCATGCTCATATCATTATGTTGCCCATGCTCATATCATCATGTTGCTTATTATGCTTCCCATGCTCATATCATCATGTTGCTTATTATGCTACCCATGATCTGATACATCATGTTTCCTTCCTTCGGAGATAGATGCTCTCGTTGTTTCGACAATTCCCAGTAGTTTCGACTTTTTCGACAGTTCTGGCTTTTCCGGCAATTCCGACAGTTCTGGCATTTCCGGCTTTTCCGACAGTTCCAGCTTTTCCGGCTTTTCCGACAGTTCCGGCTTTCCTGGCTTTTCAGGTTTTTCCAGATACATCATGCTGCCTTCCTTCGGAGACAGATGCTCTGGCTATTTCGGCAGTTCCCAGTAGTTCCAGCTTTTCTGACAGTTCTGGTTTTTCCGATAGTTCTAACAGTTCCGGCATTTCTGGATTTTGCGGCTTTTCTGGCTTTTATGGTATTTCTGGCTTTTCCGGCATTTCTGGCTTTTCCAGTAATTCCAACTTTTCCGTCTTTTCCGACAGTTCTGGATTTTCTGGCTTTTCTGGCTTTTCCGGCTTTTCCAACAGTTCCAGCTTTTCTGACTTTTCCGGCTTTTCCTTAGGATCTCTCCCCCTACTAAAACCCAAAGACAAGTAGAGAGAGGAAGAGATCCAAGTGTATGTAGAAATGACTTAAAGTCCTCTTCTATTTATACTAAAACGTAGAGGTTGAATAGACATGACTGTTGGACTTCTAAGCCTACATAAGTTGTTGACCGACTTAACAATTTGTCCATAACATAAATAAATTCATAACTTCATAAATAATTATTGGAATCAGATGATCTTTAGATCAACCCTACACCTCTCAATGAGAGGGATCCCTCTCAATGAGAGGGATCCAATAAAAATATCAACTGCCATAAATAATATGACCCACATGGAGTTTGGCCCTAGTTGCCAATTTTAATAATTGTCCATAATCTAAATATGTTTTTAAAAGGGATTGAGGCTCAAACAACATGGATTAAGAGGTCATAGGGCATGTTAGGCAGATTATAAAATTCATCAATCAACAACCACCAAACTCAAGTAGTATATCGAGAATACTCCATGTTGGAGTTGCTCAAAGTTATTAAGACAAGATATGCCTCAAACTATCAAGTTGCACTCTCTTGTTGAATTCAAATTTGTATTAATGAGTATAGTCGTGGGTGCAACCTGGGCTAAGTGGAGACAATCAAATTCAAAGAAGGGAAGTATGGTGCAGAGGGTGCAGATTAATAAAAATTGGTGAAGCAAAATTGATTTCTTGCTCAAGTTCATGTTACCTTCACTTAATCTTCTCTAAGATACATACATAGATAAACATTTTTTGGGGTACGTTTATGATGGCATGGATACCATGGTTGAGAAACTCGTGGCAATTATTACATGGGAGGCTCCCACTCTTCTCTTTGTTGATTTGATTTCACAAAGTATGTGAGAACCAACATTGTTACAAGGTGGAATGGCTTGAACATTCCATTGCACAATTTAGCGCATGCTCTAAATCCAAAATTTTATGAAAAATATTTCATTGTTCAAAGCATTGGGAAGAGGAAGGCCCTACATAATGACAAGGAGGTGGCCAATGGCATGAAGAAAGTATTTTAGAGGTTGTTTCCAATTTCTTTACAAATTGATGTAATGGAGGAATTGTTTGTTTTGCTACTAGAGGATTTTGCAAACATGATAGCTTTGGATGAGAGAAGGACCATAAGTCCAATTAAATGGTGGACTTGTCATGGGGAAAATGGTATTTATTTGCAAAGCCTTTCCACTTGTATTCTATCACAAATGGAAGGCTCTTGATCAATGAAACAAAATTGGAGCACCTATAGTTTCATTCACTTTGTGAAGTGCAACAAGTTTGGATTGCAAAAGGTTGAGGATCTTATATATATGCATTCAAACCTACACCTTGTGTCTCGTAGGGGTGAGGAATATATAAGTGGACCTCATAAAGTTTGGGATGTGGAAGCAGAATGCTTAGACTTGGAACTCTCTCTAGTTGTGCTTGATATTGGTGGCAATGCCACTAAGAGTAGATTTGCCTCTTCTTCCAATCCACCCTAGTTCTGTAGAGGAAGCATCTTGTTCTATTTTTTTGACGAGGATGAAGGTTTTTATTACACATAATTGTACTTGTCTTTAGCTTTTGTTTTATTTCATTTTTAGCACATATAGCTTCATGTATAAAGGTTGATTTTGGAATTTTAATGTATAGCTTCATCTATAAAAGCTAATTTTGGATTTTGTGTTATGTAATCATCTGTGAGAGTTACTATAGATTTGGTTGTCCTTCTAAAATGTCATTAATGTGTCTCATTCTTTCTCTTTTTCTTGCAAGATAATGTAGCAAATATAATATTTGTAAAAAAGATATGTGTGTATGTGTGGAAACCTCGAGGGAAACGTTGAACATCAAAACAACATTTCCCTTTGATGTTTTCATTTTCTTTTCTTCTTTTTTGTGGGGGTTTCACATTTCCAGCCCTGCCCATTTCAAAAACTTCCAAACATTTCCATGTTGCATGCAACTTAGGTATTTAGGGAACTCTAGCATTCAATGAGATGCTTTCTTCTTCTTCACAATTCCTAAAAGAAATTCTATAACTAAATCCAAATTATTCCTTAGGTTTTTTCATGCTTGATTATCTTTGTGCTATGCTCTCTTGAGCAAATTATAATATATCAGCTGGTTATTATGTCAAACCAGCCACAAAAGCAATTAGCTCCTAGAAAGCACTTGGGTTCAGATAGGAGCTGACTTCAATCAAAATCCTCAAACAAAAAGTGCACCGTGATTGAACATGGAATATTCCTTTCCAAGATTGCATTTTCCATGTGATACCACCACAGTGACCAGTGATGGGAATATAACACTAGTCAACATTTATTTGCCACTCATCCCTCTACATCGGCTCATGTATAATCTCTGATAGCTTTGCAAAGTTTTTTATGTGAGATATTTCTTCCTTTGGCACATGCATTAGACATGGGCTAACCCTTTCCCAGCAACAGGGTTGATCCCAAATATACACTTGCAAGTCACAACCCACTTCCTCATCCATATCTAGACAAGTTTAGTTGTAAGTACCCTTCCATACGTTCTCTAATGAAAGTGCAATTGTTGGAATAGGAAATTTGAATTTTCCCATCTTGTCTTCATCATTTTGCCAAGCCTGTGTAGTAGAAGATACATTCACCCTGGCAAGGACTAGTGATTATTGCTAACTTAAAAATAATAGTTTTCTGAAATTTTATAATCAAGGTAGTTGCAACAATAGCTAAATATCAACCAAGTGATAAGTTTACGGTAGGATTTTAGCCTATCCTCTAAAGCCCGTTAATCTTCTATTACCCTTTTTCATCATAGTTGTCATGGCCAATGCATTCTTTTGAGATCACTAGTTCAATGTCATTTATTTAAGAGACTTATTTAGCAATTTCATGTGTTTAACTTCTTATAATTTACTACACATGAATTTCAAGATATTTTACTGCTTTAACATTTTATTGATGTTCGGAATCCAGTCAAGGAGCAGCCATTTTGCCAAAGGACAGAAGTTATTATAAGTAGCATTTCAAAAGAATACGTGAATATTTTCTTGATATTTAAAATGTTCTTGTGATGTTACATACTGTTTCCCATTTGGAAACCACCTTAACCTGTGTCATACCAAAATTTTCTTGATATTTAAAATGCTCTTGTGATGTTACATGGTGGTTCCCATCTGGAAACCACCTTAACCTGTGTTATACCAAAGCTCGTTGCCCTGAGAATAGTCAGGTGCATCTACGTGATTCATTAATTATTAAATTGAAACAAAATTGAAATCTATAAAAATGATAATTTTTTTAAAAACCAAAGGGAAAAAAAGACAAAAAACTAATAAAAGAACCAAGATAAATATAGAACTCTATTTCAAGAGATATATTCATAGTCTGTATAAAAGATAATGATAACGTTTGGTTGTTTGGCAATGAGGCCAATGAACTGAAGGACTTGCACGTACATTGTACAGCTTACATGATGAGAACGCTTGTGAAGGCTTGTATCAGAACATTACTATGAGTCTTGAGATTGCATTCGTAAAGGGATCACTTTGTTTGACCCAAGCCTCATAAAAACGAAAGTAGTTGCACCTCCAGCAAGACTCTGTTTTGGCACCTTTCAGTAAATTGTGATCTATAAAATCCAAACATGAATAATCATGACCATCAACTATGCATAAGAATCACCTTTAAAGTATAAAGCTTGAATTTTTTTAGCAATTGATATCGTGGGGCTCCTTGGAGATTCTAGTTGTAAAGGGTAGCTTACAAATTATCTCACTTCTAGTTATAAGGATATTTTTTTATACATGCTGCTTCAGTCATCTTGATCACAAACATCCCCAGAGGTACTGCTCTAAGGTTGACATGTGCCATTAGTTAGTTTATTCTCTGAGAATGCTGAAAAGCAGGTTAATATCTAGCTAAGAATGTGAAGTAGACCAGGTTCCTATCAGTGACAATACAGCTTCACTAGATCTTCATGTTGGCACTATTTATTGTCACAAAAAACATTAAAGTGACAGGGGCTCATACTCAGCTTGAGGAGGAATTCAATACTGATCTAAGTCATCGGACATGTCCTCCCACTCCTCTCCCCCCACATGTCATGAATTCTATGTGTCTGACACGATTCGAGCTTGAAACACGTCCGACACAAGTTTGGCTCGTGCCCTATTCGTAGGACACGAGTTGGACTCGTGTCGAACATGAGCCCTACTAGTGTCCCAAAATTTGGACACATGACCTACGAAACATCCTAAAATCGATCTATTGACTCATTCTCACGCAATTCAATCACAATTTTGGAGCTCCCGAAGGTTTTGAAGTGCAGCTAAGGGCAATTAAGCAATGTTAGAAGGGATTCCAAGAGTTGGGAAGTGGATTTGTCCAGACCCTACTAATGCTATTAATGGTAATGTTAAATTCCTAAAGTAAAAGCGGCATTCTCATTTATATTTCATCCATTACCATGACATGACTCAGGATGTTTGAGAGTGGTTTCAACTTCATTAGATTTCATATGGAGAAAGTAGAATCTTAGATCCCACTCAAAATCCAACAGACTTAACAGTTTTCAGGGTTTCAAGATTGGGGGATTACAATGTTTCCGTTGCAGTTTTTCATGTATGAGGATATGGAACTAGCATTTAATTAATAGCATCAAGCCTTGTATGTGCCTTGATGTTGGTGGTGTGAAATTTTCCTTAGATGCACCAACTGGAGTTTATTCTTCTAAAAGTTAGTAGTTTATTTGTTTACGGAAAATAATGAATAAATCATTGATGCATTCTTCACAATAAAAATATGTTGTGGAAATATAAATTAGGAACAAAAAAATAGATGCACACACATAAAATTGACACCAATATTTTTGGATTAAAAGTCCCCAGAAAAAACCCTGAAGGTAAAATCGGTGTAGCAAATGAGGGTTTATTTTATTATGCAACAATTTGGAAATTATTACAGCTGGATGCCCAATTGGCAATCCTCTCGCAAATATACTAGCAAAATAATTTGGAGATCGAATATCTCATGTACTAATCAACTCGGCCTCCTCTAGACTGCTCTAACCCCATATTGCCTACTTGTACTGTAGTCTGGAACTCGCACTATTGGCTTTGAATAACTCGCACTTCATAGAAACTGGCTAAAAGAGAGTCGTTCAGCCTCCCTCTGTCACTGGAAATCACTTGCTTTGCCTTCCAGGAAATAGATCTAGCCTCTAGTTGCTAATCTGTGGCTCTTCTGGAAACTCGCTCTAGGGTTTCTGGCAATTCACACTGCTTGTACGGCCTCTCTGCAAGTGAATTCT
Organism: Pinus tabuliformis; assembly: GCA_031772625.1. Lineage (NCBI taxonomy): Eukaryota > Viridiplantae > Streptophyta > Pinopsida > Pinales > Pinaceae > Pinus > Pinus tabuliformis. The sequence goes on from CM062818.1 coordinate 1,668,372,178, forward strand.
GGCCTCCCTTTTCCTTCCACTCCGACACTGGAAAATCACTAGGAATCTCTCTGAAATTTTTCTCTCAAATTATCTATTGCTCCCTCTCTCTGATACTCTCCCTCTAGCTCGAATTGCAACCTCACTGAATCTGTGAACTGGGTAGCTCAATCTGCCTTGCTCACCTACAACTCAACTTGTCCTCTCCAAGCCCCTTCGAATTGCTCTCATAATCTCTCGCTAGAGCATCAATGACCAAGATCTATTCACGATCGATGGCTTAAATCATCTTAGACTCCATCAAATCAATTTTTTTGGAAGTCTCTAGAGAAAAATCGATTTCCTCAATTAATACCCTTTAATTAATCAGTTTTCCTAAGTTAGACTTAGGAACCTTTGAATTATTGGTCAATTAATTTAATTGAAAGGTTTCTACTGGGTTTTGGAGTCCTTGTGTTCCTTAGCCTCTCTGATACCTTAGAGACTAGAACATTTGTCTGATGCTACCATAAACTAACACTCCCTCTTAGAAAGGAAGGTGTTCTCCAGTACACCCATATGTTCTCTAAAGTAGATGAACTTGGCTCTCCATAGAGACTTCGTGAGTATATATGCAACCTATTGCTCTATGGGAACATGGTGTAGCTGGACTCATGTTGTTGGTCTCTGACATCACTACCTACCAGGCTACTGCGCATGCTCTGATTCACCTGTCACTAATTGTAGCTAAACCAATCTTTGATCTCACACTATTGATGCAACTTCTTTGTTGCTATCACTGCGATGTTGTTGCAACTACTGCAATGGTGAGTCTAGACCTCGCTCTGAATAAGACTAGGAAATCTCTTGGCTGGAAACCCTCTCATGGAATCCCTCTTTGGCTAGAACTACACCTGCTACCTGCAACTAGTCAATTCACACTGCCTCCTCCCAATCACACAGATTTCCTACGACTGCAACTGGTAACTCAATCTACTATGTCACTACAACTAGCTTTGCAATTGTCCCCTGAGTCTCTAAATGCAACTAGCTTTGCACTATCTACTAAGCATCTGATTGTGATCAACTAGCTTCGCTATTGTCTCTCATGTACTAACTGCAATTAGCTCTACATTGTCCCTCGGGGTCGTTGAAAAATGTGTAACTAGCTTCGGTCTTCATAATTATGAAATGTATTTTTGATTCTTGTAAATTATAAAATGAAAGAAAATTATTATTATTATTATTTGGAGCATGGGTTTCATGCTCAAGGTCTATTTGTTCCAGGTTTGCATAAGAACTTACTTTCAATTTCAAGTCTAGAATAGAAGGGTGATAGAGTAGCTTTCATTGATGGAAAAGTTATTGTATGAAGTAAAAACTCAAGCATAGAGAATGCTAGAGTAATTGGTATTCGAGAATGAAGACTTTACAAGTTGATATCTCCTCTAGCTCAAGCTTTGGTTCACATTGAAATTATCCCATGTGAACTCTAGCATAGAAGATTTGGTCATCTTCATTTCAAAATATTTCCAACTCTAGGTTCCATAGTAGATGGAATACCCAAATTGAAAGAAGATCATGAAGGAGTATGTTGATGGGCCTCTAAATTAGACATAAATGAAGGCCCATGCCTCTAATTTAAAACATAAATTAAGGCCTATGACCATCCTTTAGCACATTAAACCTCTCTTTTTGCATTAGATAATTTATTTTTAATTTTAATATATTCATTAGGAAAGTTTATGAATAATTGAATATTTGTGCTTAATATTACTTATTTTTGTGGAATATTATGAGAATATTGGGCAGATTATGAAGAGTTGGAGGAGGAGATAATTTAGGGACTTGTTCCCTACTGTTGGAGGATCAATAATAAATAATAAGTCAACAAGATATTATGGAATTATGGCACAAATTGTGAAACTCCAATGATTGATAAAATCTAAGAATGTGCTCCACTAATCAAGGGAGCAGATCCACCAATCAAGGGAGCAGATCCAGTAATCAAGGGATTTCGGTGGGGAAATCTTCCTCCATCCATGGGAATAATTTTTAATCATTTTTTATAAGTACCAAGCCGAATTTGCCTCTAGGGAATGATTGAGAAAATCTAGTAATGTGTTCCCTGCCATTTAATGCAATTCCTAGTATTGGGGACTATATCCACTAATCAAGGGATTTTGGTGGGGAAAGCTTCCTCCATTCATGGGGAATGATTCCTAATAAATTTGTATAAGCGCCAAGTCGAATTTTCCTCTAGATATAGATTTCCATTAGTGTTATTGAGGAGAGAGCTTGTTTTTTGCAACTCCGTTGTATTTTCTTGCAGGGATGTAATTCTATTGATGAAAATAATGAAGATTGGTGTCATGTTCGGCTTCTAAATCTTGTTCTCCTCCATAGGTCTCTGAGTTTCCTTGGGCTTGGCCATCCCAGGAATATCAGAGCCCTTTTGTGTCATTTTCTTTCCTTCTTTTTATTGCTTATTCACATGCATCTCTAGTTTTTATTTCTTTCTATTTCTGCATTTAGGATTGATAATTTCTTGTTGTAGGATTGAGTTAAATGGTTGATGTAAGTTCTTTTGCAGGATCACAAGCATTATTTCATCCTTGGAAAAGCTTTGGAAGTTCATAGAAATCATTGAGCTGCTTGGATTAATCTTCTTATTCCCAAATCTAGATTGTTGGACCTCCTTTTTGGCAAAGAACAATAAATTTCTGTTATTTTTAGAGCATGTTAACAAGCTTCAATCCACTTGATTCCACTTGCATTAGATCACAAAAACATTCTAGTTCATAACAAAAAATACCCCATTGAATTTGCACTAGATTTGGATAGGCATTTTTTAGATTTACGAGCTCACTAGTTCTCAAATTTCTAGATTTTCGACTAGTAATGTTTTTTATTTTTTTTTACATGGGTTAATAAAGGTCTTTTTGAATGATTCCACTTGGAATAGGGACCTAAGACATCCTAGTTAATAACAAAATTTGTCCCATCCAATTTGGATTTAGATTTGCTTGGTCATTAAACCCTCACCAATTTCATCATTTCACAAGGAAACTTCTCCAAGCTTCTTGAGCAAATCCATCCATCTCCCAACTTTGGTTTTGAATTTTGAGTGATCCTAGGCATTTTCTCACTCCATTCCACCCATCACACACATTTCCTAGGCCTCCCATCACCTCCAACATCTCGCATTTTGCTCTCGGATGTATCCTGTAGGTTCACCGTAATTCTTACAGGATCATCCTGTAAATTTCCCTGAAATGGCTTGTTTTGAGGCTGAATTGATAGAAAACCTCTAGGAAGTCACCAAAAGCCTCCCAAGGGTCTCCCAAGCCATCCAACCATCTCCTAACCCTCCCATTCATCATCCAACATCCTTAATTCACCTACCACATCACCAAAGGAAATTAGTTTGCATACTTGATTTTGCATGAAAAGACAAAAAGACAAAAACATATTTATTTCAGTCCCTTTACTTGCACATTAGTTATGTTTGATGCTTCTTACTTCCATGCTTAGATAGTAGCATTTGGTTCACGATAATTTAGCATTATTGCAAAGCATAGCTTCTTGGCAGTTAATTAGGAAATTGTGTGATTTAGCATTGAATTTCCGTCTCTCCTTGTACTTTCTTTCTTGCAATAGGTTAAGGTTCCATTTTCATTGTCTGCAAATTAGTTTAGGATTTGACTTTAGTACATGCACTTCATTACATCATGACAGCAAAGGAAGGACACATTGTATGTCACACATATAGTGCCGACACCTCTTAAGTTTGTACGAACTCCGGGTTGATAATTAAAGTCGGTAGCCTTGGGAGTTGCAACATTCTTGTTGCAATACCGAGGCTCATCATATGTAAGGGATTTGCATTGGGTAAGAATGCCAAGAAACCATTTGGAAGTAATGCTTCATGGTCAAAATAAATCTTGGATCTCATTCACTCTGATGTATGTGGTCCTATGACTCCTAAATCACTTGGAGATCATCTATATTATGTCACATTTATAGATGATCATTCAAGAAAGACCTGGGTTTACTTAATGAAAACCAAGGATGAAGTATTTACAAAATTTCAAGAATTCAAAGCTGAAGTGGAGAACCTTATAGAAAGAAGAATCAAGATACTAAGATCTGATAATGGAGGAGAGTATACATCCAAGGAGATTATAGCATTTTGTAAGGAGTCTGGGATTAAGAGGGAGTTGATAGTCCCATATAATCCTGAACAAAATGGAGTTGCAGAACGAAAGAACCAATCCATTGAAGAAAGTGTAAAAGCAATGTTACATGATCAAGATCTACCAAAATTTATGTGGGGAGAAGCCACGAAGACAATAGTATATATTCAAAATCGAAGTCCCCATAGGTCGCTAGACAACAAGACTCCCGAAGAAGTATTCACTAAGAAGAAACCTACTGTAGAACATCTTTGTATCTTTGGGTGTCCCATATATATTCATATGCCAAAGGGGAAAAGAAAGAAATTGAATCCATCAAGCATGAGAGGAACATTTGTTGGCTACAACAACTCCTCTAAAGCTTATATAAAGGAAGGAAACCATATAGAAGTAAGTCGAGATGTCATATTTGACGAGAGTATCGCATTCAAGAAATCTAAGGAACTTCCCATGGACTCGAATGATGAAGAACTTCCAGTATTTTAAGAAGAAGAATCTCTTCATGAAGATAAGGGTCCCAGTTAACCCATTCAACCTATGGTTCTCAACAAATCAAGAAAGAGACCAAACTGGTTGAAATCTACACTACTTGTTGCAGAAGATCATGGGGCATCGAAAGGCTCATTGACAAAAAGGAAGAAACCCAATAGATATTCTGGGTATGTTGCATACATGACAAAACTAATAAAGGTAGAACCATTCACCTTTAAAGAGCTTGTCAATCATCAAGAATGGAAGGATGCCATGAATGAAGAATATCAATCTATAATGAAGAATGGAGTTTGGGAGATTGTGCCTAGGCCCGAAGATAAATCTGCGGTGACTTTCAAATGGATCTACAAGATCAAACATGCAGCAGATGGAAGTATCGATAAGTATACGCCAAGATTTGTGTCTAAGGGTTTCTCTCAACAAGAAGGCATCGACTATGAAAATACATTTGCTCCGACAGCAATGTATAAAATGATTTGTTCATTGGTCTTACAAGCGGCATCGATGGGATGGAACTTCCATCAAATGGATGTCAAGACTGCGTTTTTGAATGGCACAATTGATGAGGAAGTCTATATAGAGCAACCCTTGGGATTTGAAGTTAAAGATGGGAAGGCATATGTTTGCAGAATGAAGAAAGCATTATATGGCCTCAAGTAAGCACCAAGGGCATGGTATGCTAGAATGGATGCATACCTACAATAGAGCTCACAAAAAGTTCTATTGATTTAAATATTTATATCAAGGTTATAGAAGGAGAACCTGTAATCATTATTTTGTACGTAGATGATCTTCTCGTGACAAGTGTGTTGATTTCTAATAGCATCGGATGTGCTCTTAGCCTCAAAATTTGCAGGGAGGCTAGTACACATGCATTCCACAATACTCAGAAATGGTTTTGGGAAATTCCACCCAGAGATAGTTTTATTAAAATAATTAATTATTTTTAATGGGTTCCTAAGTCTAAACTTGGAAAATTAAAATAATTAAAGGCTATTAATCTAACTGTGGTTGAAACTTCTAGAAGAAGACGGAGATCGAATCCAAATGATCTGAGCCATTGATTAGAATATAATCTGGGCCATTGGTTCTCAACTAGAGGATTATCAAAAGGACATCGATGGGCATTTGGAAGACACATAGGAGAGAGATCAAGAGATCAAATTTCTCAAAGAGGGTAGCATAGCAGTTGCTAGAGAATCGATCGAGGAGATTTCTTACAATGAAGGGCAAGGATAGTTATGGTTGGATATTTCTCCTGATCTAGGAATACTCAGCCAAAGAGGTAGACAGAGATCCGAGAGAGGCAGCGCAGAGGCTACGATGGGCAGTGTAGGCTGACACAGAGGCAGCGCAGAGCCTTGAGGAGATCAGTATTTTTGTTGGAGAGGTTGATTTCTGAAACCAGAAGCCAAGGTGTGAGACCGGGAGAACAAAATCGAAGTCTTAGAGGCAAATCGATCAGCATAAGGAGTGACGTTGTCCCTAGAAGTAGTGATGCTGACCCTATGCAGTGACTGCGCAGAGGCAGCACAGAGGCAACGCACAGGCAGCAAGGGACTAGCCATTCTATGGTTGGATCAGTCAGGATCGCTAGTGATAGTGTGAGGTATTTCTCACTAATATTCTATCACTCATATTCTTTGTACTGGATAGCTCGCAAGGCATCCAGAGATTGTATTCAAAAAACTACTGCTTAATAATACAAACCCTCAGTTGTTGCACCGATTTTCCGACACTGGGTTTTTTCAGGGACATTTGTCCAAAAATAATGGTGTAATGTGTTGTGTATTTATTTCTTGCTCAGTTTCTTGTTTTTGCATATAATTTAAATGGTGAATACTGCAGTGTATGAGTTTTGGTGTATACTGTAAGAAACAGTGAATAATTTGTTCAGTAATTAACAAATAGAAGGAACTTAATCAGTTGTTGCAGTAGCGATTCAGAATTCTGAATCTTCACATGGTATCATAGCTGCAGGTGAAGCAAGAGAGCAAAGCTGGAAGAGCCCAGCGCTAAAGAGAATAAGGGAAGTCGAAGTGTTGCATAGGCAACAAATCGAATCCCCAGAGGGATTGCGCAGTCCAGGCCAGGAGGGCAAATATTTTCGAGGAAGGTCTCTCTCTAAGTGAGTCGACAAAGAGGTAAGACTTCCAGATCGAAGTTTGTCAGTGTCAGAGGGAGCAGCGCAGAAGCTTCAGTGAAAAGGAGGTTTCTGGTGTGACGTAGTTTTTTGCAGCAGTTGTTGGGGTAGAAAAACATCAAAAGGAAGAATAGAGACATTGTTAAGGGAATTCTTCCTCAGAGGACTTCCATCCAAGAAGTTTGATTTCTCTCTTGCTGAGCAACAGCGGAAAGGAGTTGATCTACTAACTCCAGCAGGGAGTGCGTAGGCCAACATATTGTTGCGCAGAGGAGTGAGGAGGCAGTTTGACTTTTTGTTGGCAAAGATGGCAGATAGTGGGTTACGAGATCAGGATTAGTTGGATGGTGCATACAACTATGTGAATGGGAAGACGAGGATCACAAGTCTGCTGGATGAGCACGATCTTAAGACCTACGTCGACAGTACAGTAGTTGTGTCCGCGGATCCAGATCCGCTCAAGAAGTACAAGGCTAAGATGGCAAAGGCCAAACGATTGATCCTCGACGGAGTGAGAGATCACGTCTTGTGTCACATTGTCGGCAAGGATACTGCCCGGCAGATGTGAGAAGAATTGGCCATGTTGTACGAAGGATCTTCCGAGCAGCCGAAGATGTACTTGGAGCAGAAGATGAGATCCACGCAGATGCAGAAGGGAGAGCGCATTGGTCCATTCCTGACTAGGCTTCAGGAAACTCGAGATTCGTTGATAGTCGTGGGGTCAACACCTCAGTCTTCCGAGATGATAAGACTAGCCCTAAATTCAGTTTCAGAGGAGTGGCGAGTATTTGTTCAGAGCATCCTGGGCAGAGAGAGATTTCCAGACTGGGAAGGGATGTGGGCCACTCTTCAACAAGAAGAGATGATGAGAGACTTGGTCAAGTGTAAACTTGACAGTAGCAACAGCAGTGGGATGAAGCCCAAGGAGGAGGAAGAGCAGCGGAGGCAGGAGAAGGACGTCTCGAATATCAAGTGCTTTCGGTGTGGTTAATTTGGTCACTACGCTACACAGTGTCCTCTCAAACGAGAAGCATGATCTGAAGGTTGCATCTGCGAAGATCAAGGAGGAAGAGTTTTCCATGACATCCTAGATACCTCCAGGAGGGAGGTGAGATGATCTAGAACAATAGCTCGAAAGAACTACAAATAGGCAGGATCCTTGAGGAGTCCACCTCTCGGATCAATACCTTGCTACGAGAGCCCAGATTAGTAGTAGCAGGATGGACCAGTGTCAGTTGGTGCAGAGGAGTACCGGAGTGACAGACGCAGTGTCTAGGAGCGCCAGAGACTGAGCAGCACAGAACAGAGTTGGCAGCAATGCAGTTGGCATAGAGCAGAAGTTAGCAGCAAAGCTGAGGCTTCAAAGGATCAATGTAGAAACTAGCAGTAGCCAAAACTCCAGTAACAGATGCATCATACTAAACACCTATTCAGTAATTTTGGATGCTTTTTCGTTGTTGATGCAGTAGCAACAGTTGTTGGAGAAGGTTGTAGTGGAGATGCAGTGTTGGAAGTGGCAAGGCCAGCAGCAGCACGAATGCAGAATTTGAGAGGGAGTTGCAGTACAGATGCAGTGTTGACAATGGCAGGGTCAGCACTAGTAAAGATGCAACATTTGCACAGTAGTTGATGAGTAGTGATGTCAAACATCAGCAGCGCAGAGGAAGATGTTACAGAACAGGGTGATGCTTCAGCAGGGTGCATTGCCATAGCACATTCCTCACTAAGAGGGATTGTTGATTTCTGGTAGCATCGGATGTGCTCTTAGCCTCAAAATTTGCAGGGAGGTTAGGACACATGTATTCCACAATACCCAAAAATTGTTTTGGGAAATTCCACCTGGAGACAGTTTTATTAAAATAATTAATTATTTTTAATGGGTGCCTAAGTCTAAACTTGTGAAATTAAAATAATTAAAGGGTATTAATCTAACTGTGGGTGAAACTTCTAGAAGAAGATGGAGATCAAGTCCAAATGATTTGAGTCGTTGATTAAAATCTAATATGGGTCGTTGGTTCTCAACTCGAGGATTAGAAGAAGGACATCAATGGGCATTTGGAAGACACATAGGGAGAGATCAAGAGATCGAATTTCTTAGAGAGCGTAGCACAGAAATTGCTAGAGAATCGATCGAGGAGATTTCTTGCAGTGAGGGGCAAGGATAGTTCTAGTTGGAGATTTCTCCTGATCTTGGAATACTCAGGAGAGGAGGCAGAGAGAGATTCGGGAGAGGCAACGCAGAGGCTACCCTAGGCAGCGTAGGCTGACACAGAGGCAGCGCAGAGCCTTGAGGAGATCCGTATTTTTGGTGGAGAGGTCGATTTTTGAAGCCAGAAGCCAAGGTGTGGGACCGGGAGGACAAAATCAAAGTCTCAGAGGAAAATCGATCAGCAGAAGGAGTGACATTGTCCCTAGAAGTTGTGACGTTGGGCCTACATAGAGATTGCGTAGAGGCAGCGCAGAGGCAGCAAGGGACTAGGCATTCTGTGGCTAGATCAGTCAGGATCACCAGTGATAGTGTGAGGTATTTCTCACTAATCTTTTGTCAGTCATATTCTCATTACAGGATAGCTAATAAGGCATCCAGAGATTGTATTCAGAAAACTATTGCTTAATAATACAAACCCTCAATTGTTGCACCAATTTTCCCACACTAGGTTTTTCCGAGGACATTTGTCCAAAAATAACGGTGTAATGTGTTGTGTATTTCTTTCTTGCTCAGTTTCTTGTTTCCGCATATAATTTAAATGGTGAAGACTGCAGTGTATGAGTTTTGGTGTTTACTGTAGGAAACAATAAATAATTTGTTTAGTAATTAACAAATAGAAGGAACTTAATCAGTTGTTGCAGTACTGATTCTGGATTCCGAATTTTCACAAGGTGTATAAGGTCAAATTGAAATATGTAGGAAGCAACTAGCAGCAAAATTTGACATGAAGGATCTAGGGTTGATGCATTACTATTTGGGACTAGAAGTTTGGCAAGGACCTGATGGAATTTATTTGGGTCAAGGAAAGTACGTGATCAAGATGTTGAAGAGGATTGATGTGATGGACTGCAAACCAATGACCACTCCGATGATCACGACCTCGAAGAGACTAAGGAGTTCCGAATTGAGCCCTATGGATCCTTCCACGTATAGACAACTGATTGGCTCACTGATGTATTTGGTGAATACTCGATCAGATATATGTTTTGCAGTAAACATTCTTAGTCAATTCCAAGTGGAGCCAAAGCATGATCATTGGATAGCAACAAAACATATACTGAGATATCTGCGAGGAACTATCCACTATTGCCTGAAATATGATAGAAGGAATGATGTCCACCTGATTTGATATACAGATTTTGACTGGGGAGGCAGCGAACAAGATGGAAGAAGCACTACGGGAGGATGTTTCAATTTGGGATCCTCCATGATCTCATGTATGAGCAAAAAGCAAGACATAGTTTCTTTGAGTGGTGTTGAGGTTGAATATGTTGCAGCCTGTGAACTAAGTAGAGAAGTGGTCTGGTTAAGGAAGTTGTTATACGACCTATTCGAAGGACCGATGGACCTTACAGTGATACATTGTGACAACACCAGTTGTATATGATTGTCTGCAGACCCAATATTTCATGGAAAGACAAAGCATATAAACAAGTATCACTATATTCGAGAGCTAGCACAAAATGGTGTGTTGCATCTATAGTATATCTCCACCGATGAGCAGGTAGCTGACATATTAACGAAATCTCTTCCTAACAAGAAGCTTGTGTACTTGAGAGACATGCTTGGCTTGGTTGATATATCCTCCCTAGTTGAGAGGGAGAGATAGGCACATCATTCTTGTCTTCACTTGGGAAGATAGAATGGAGGATTGTGTAACCATCTGGCATCTGATACTCTTTGAGGATGAGGTAGGGCATCCAAGATAAGAGTAGTCGTGGACCGATATTCTTTGAGGACTAGCTATCCAAGACAAGAATAGTCCAAAGAAGGTCATACTCGGTGAACACCTAGGTGGAGTATGTACCTTGAGAGACAATGATGATGGTGTCTATAAATCATTGGTCTTGCCAGCATTGTGCTCTAATCTTGTGGAGAGATAGAGTTGTTAGTCAAGGCCTTGCTATGTGACAATGTTGGTTGATATGATGCTAGACAGATGGGTTACCAATCCGACTCTTTTTATGAGATCTCTTCAAATTGAGAATGTCCATGTACCTCTTATGAATACCTCCCTAGTTAAGAGGGAGTGTTGAAAAATGTGTAACTAGGTTCAGTCTTCATAAGTATGAAATGTATTTTTTATTCTTGTAAATTATAAATTGAAAGAAAATTATTTTTATTATTTGGAGCATGGATTTCATGCTCAAGGTCTTTTGTTTTATAGGCTAAGCACCCATTGGGTGCTTCTAGGGTTTGTCCTAGGTCAAGAAGTCAAAAGAATCATTATCATAAGTTGAATACCCTACTTGGCACATGGTAACTTGTAAAAAAAATCATTTGTCTTTAAAAGTGTCAGAATACACTCCAAGAGCAAGTGCAGTTGGCAAGTCGGCCTCAAGGAAGAGCCACATCCACCCTTGAGTAGCCTATAAATAGAAGAGAACTTGTCCTACTTGAAGCACATTCACTCACCACTCATTTCTAGTAAAGAAAGAAGAAGGAAAAGGCAGCAAAGAAGGAATAGGACGAAGAAGATCTTTGTTTGGGTTAATTTCTCTCACATGTGCTAAAGGAAGACTAGGGTTTCTATCTTCAAGTTCAATCTTGGAGAAAAGAAGATAAAGACATCAAGCGAAGTCACCAAGGGTCATCCTCAAGCTCCAGAAGTCAAGGAAAGGCAAAATAATTTCAAGGGAAGGCTCTACAGGAAGATCAAAACTCACAGATGGGAAACTGCAACTACAAGGAGGCTGAAATTTCAGATCTGCAGTAGGAGGCTGAAAATCTTGCAGCAGGACATCAAAGAAGTGCTAGTGGAAGAGATTTTGACTAGGTTTGACTAGATCAAAGATAGCACATCATCCGAAGAGGTTGGTCTTGGTCTTGGAGGGTATTGGTCTCATTCCTAAAGTCATGGAATTTGTCAATTGAAGAATCTACAAGGAAGAGGAGATTTATGGGTTTTCCTCTCAAGATGAGAGGTTTTGGCCCTGGTTTGCAGCCTATATTTTGTGTTCTTGTTCTTCTTTTTTTGGTAGTTGTTTGATGATACACACACATAATAATAAGAAACAAAACTAATAATTAAAAGGACATCACAAGCAGTTATCAAGTAAAAGAGAATTAATCATAATCATTGCCCTATAGAATTCTCAACAAGGATCTGACTGTGCCTTGTTGACACTTCAATCCTCCTATTGCTTTGTATTGTGGGCCCCCATAGTGAAGGTAATGATCCATGTGAAATACAACTAGATCTGATCTAGATTTCTTGTTTCTCTCTTATGGAACCTACCCATAATGATCATCTGAAGCATCATGTTCCTGCTCCATCTAGAGGTATCACGGCTATCAGTGCAAATTCTTCCAATCTAGAGGCCTGTTACACTAAAAAATGGCACCATGACTATTTACAGTTAAGATGACTCTATCAACAGTCATACTACCCTCTTAAGCAAGTCTTATGCCTCTGCTCTCCATGTCAAACTCCAAAAAGAGAGAAAGTCTTTCAAAATGTATTTATCTCTGGAGACGCAGGTTCTCTCAACCTTACCTGCGGGGACGCACCCAATGTTCACAAAAGCTGCGTCTTTGGACGCTCTGTATGTAAAGGTGCAGGTGCGTCCCCCTGAAAAGGTTAAAATGCGCAAGTTTCATCTTTAAAAAGTCACTTGTGGTTATTTCTAGAGCATTCTAGAAGGTTGTTCGACGTGTATTGAGCGCCTCCAGATGGTTCATGCACTCCTACCAAAGAGGAACTTATCCCATCAATAGGGGAGCTATCCCATCCAAAAAGGGAACTATCCCATTGATGGTGGACCTGATTAACTTCCTCTTGAGCACTATAAATACAGGCATTGGGCCAGAAGGAGGAAGGTTGAAAGCTATACATTTCTAAGGGTAAATGCTGCAGGAATTAGGACTCCCATTTAGAAGCTTGTGAGGAGAGATTGCCATCTTTGCTTGTTCTATTTAGAAGTGGGTGAGCTTTGTCAAAGTAGAGGAAGACTCTTGTGGACCCTGGAAGGAGCTTGCACAACACCAAGGCTCAGGTTGTAATGGTTCCTTTTGATTACCTTTAATGCAAATTGGTCCATTCTTCTCAATAGCTTGTTGTTTATGAGTTATTTCATGTACTCCTTGGTCTATATGTTGAATATGCTTTGTTTTATGTTATAATCAGGTGCTATTTAATTGTTTGACCGTTGGTGATTGCAGGTTTTGGAGAAAAGGAGGAGCTCATCCAGATCAATAAAGCTTGGACTTCTACAACAGCGTTTGGACAAAGGTAAGAACGAAACACTTGATTTCTCATATCATAATGCATGTTTAGAGAAGGATAGCTCTAGTTTGTTTTGTTTGTCATTAGAATGTCTTAGACTTCTAGGAAGGTCAGTTGTGTCCGCACTTTTGACTGATTCCGTGTGACAAATTGGCGACTCCGCTGGGGATTCCATTAATGAGAAAAGTCTTTTCCTTTGTGTGAACTTTGCTTTGAGAAAATTGGTTTATTTTTCTGGTTTTGGCTCTGTGACTTTGTCTCTGGGTGGGTTAGCTTAGGATTAGTTTTATTTTGATTTTTCTTGAGTTTTTCAGTAGGACGCACCCTCTGAGTGCTGCACAGTGCGTCCCTAGACGCACTTTTGCTGTGTGCACAGAGCGGGCCCGCACCTGTGCTAACGGGTTGCCTGCGTCCCCTGCTAAAATTTGAGAAAATTCCATTTTTTGCATTTTTTGCTCTTAGATTTTGTTTTTTCTTAGTTTTTACTGCCCAGATTCATTAGTCCCTTGTCAAAAATCTTCACCTGAACTTGTTTCGATAGCATTGAGTGTTTTAGTGGATTTCATCGAAGTATAAGCCCTAGGGTTTGATTTTTGAGTAGGTCTTGTAGTGACTTTGGCGGTAGGAGTTGTCAAGCCTTAGATCTCTCTGGTTTTGTCAGCATTCTAAGAAGTCAGACCTGTCATAAAGTCTACCTGTGAGAGTAACTTACCATTGAGTTGTCTCTTGGGCCAATTTCGAAGTGCTTGTTGTTTAAGTCTTGAATTCCATTTTACAAAAAGAACAAAAAGATTTGAGTTTTGTTTTGACTAGTCTTTTGATTCTGCATTAGCTGGTCCTTGATTTGATTTTGATCAAGTAAAACAACCTAGAATCATCTTTGTGAGCTTTTGCCTTGTTAGGTTTGCTTAGAGTAATTTCTCTTTTGATTTGCTTGTGAGTCAAGTTTTCATAGTTTTTGTAGCTTTTGAGATTGTTTTTTGTTAAGATAGGTTTATATGCTTTATTAAAAAGAGAAAATACAAAAACATCTCCTTTGAAAAGTTTTGTTTCAAGTAGCTTTGAAAAGTTTTGAAAGAAAAAGAGTTTTTCGTGCAAGTAAAGAGTGGTCATGTTTGCATGCTTGAAAAGAAAAAGAGAATTGTTTCTTTGATTGTCTTTTCTAAGGAAGTTGTTTTCTTTAAAATTTGCATTCTCTCAACTCTCTTAGTTAAGAATTTCATTGAAAAAGCAAAGTAGCGTAAATCATCTTAGGTGCATCTTTGTAGTGGTTGGAGTCGAGTCTACACACCATTGGTTTCACTTCCACTACCTTTTGTCTTTAAAGAAAAACCATAAAAGTAACGCTTAAAGTAAAATCGACGTAGTAACTTTTATTTACTAGGGCTCTGAAACACCAATTTAGATCAGGCTAGTGTCTTGGAGTAGGTGAGTAATTAACTCTCCAAGACAACAAAACCAAACAAGTAGCTTATCTTGTGATAGAATAAATCCAATTGTCTCACTTGTACTCTGGGAAAGCTCCTCTTAAAGGAGAAGCACGAGCTCGTGTCCGAACCAGTGAGGGGATCAATCCCCCCTCGTTGGGAACGACGCCAGACACGCACGTATTACAAACGGTAAACCTCGGATTAACCATTGTCGAGGAGCCAGGGGTCACTTGTCGGTAAACCTTGGATTATTGTCAAGGAGCCGGCAAGGGGATTGAGCTTGCTACTCTGCCCTTGCGTGCTGTCGGAGTTTAGACTGTTCCCCCAGGTGCATTTGTTGCGGTTGGTAACCTTAGTGACCATTATCTTTAGGATTCTACCGAGGTGACGGTGGAGGGAAGATCCCACTGTACCTGGAGCAGACGTCGGCTAGACTCACTTGGATTTTCTGGGGGGTTCACTTCACTCGAGACGGTTAAAGTGGAGGAACTTGGTCCAGTCTATTCATTAAGCAGGTTGTCGGGGTAACTGTTCCACCCGCCACTTCTGTACTGAATCCAGCGAGGTTGGGCTTCATCACCAACTAGCGCTTTCGGTCCGGAAGGCTACTGTTTGTGTTTGGTTTGACGCCCTAGATTCTTTAGGCGTGTGATTCAAATTTGTTTGGTTCTTTAGAGACTTTAGGTGGTTTGATTTGAAATTTTATTTTGTTTTCGTGTGTAGTAGTTAAAAGTTTTTAGCTGTGGCGGAATTACCGAGACAGTCCCGTAGACTTCGGGGCCAGTCTCCTGAAGTTGTTTCTGTGGCCGAATTGTTGAGAAGATCCCGTAGACTTAGGGGATCACCTCCTCGAGACGATCCAGGTAATCTAGAAGGTTTAAAGGTCCTTGTAACTCCTCCTAGTGGCAGTAGAGTAGGTTCACCTGAAGAAGGAGAATCTTCCTTGGTGGTCCATCCAGATTACCAAAGTTTAGAGACAGGTTATAATCCCGAAGCTGTTACAGTTTCTGAGCTTGTTGGTAGTTTTTCGTCTGCTAGTGATACAGGCGAAGAACCAGAAATATCCGAACCTGTTACTCCGACTTCTAGTGTTCCTGATTCACCGAGAATAGAAAGAATTATCACCGAAAATCTTCCTGTTGGTTTGATTGCTATTGAAGAACTTGTTCCAGAGGAAGAAATAGGCGTTCCTAATCCTGAAGATCAAATTACCCTTGATCTAAGGGAGCGTGAATCTATCTTTTACAGTCCTCCTAGAAGTACTACTTGGTACCTTTCGTTAACCAATTATTTAGACAACTTTGGGCTAGGTTTTTCTACACCTCGTACTCCTTTTCCACCTGGAGGTATTCATACTCCTGTAAATATGTCTGGTCAGTCGTCCGTGTTTACGCAAAGTCCTGAATCTTTCTTACACGGCGGTCCTTCTGTTCCTACTGGGTATCAATCTCTTTCTGGTACCTTTGCGGGGGCATCTCCTCAACCCGTTGATCATGGGTTATTAGTTGGAAACAGTGGTAATGTACCATTGGGTGTAGGAGACATTTACATGATGTCAGGTTCAGTTCCCGTTTCCCAACCTCAAGGTGGCCAATTACCGCCTGGGGGGCAGCCTCAGTTAATGCCTGGGGGGCAACCTCAAGGTACATCATTCGTGTCTGGGGGGCAACCTCAAGGTCAGTACGCTCCTATGGGGCAATACATACCTCAAGGTCAACCCCAGCCTCAATATGTACCCCAAGGTCAACCTCAGTATCAATATCAACCTCAAGGATGGCAACCTCAAGGATGGCAACCCCAAGGGTATCAACCCCAAGGGTATCAACCTCAAGGATACCAACCTCAAGGTCAAGGTCAACCCCAGTATCCGTATTTACCTCAAGGTTATCAACCTCAAGGTCAATACTCAAGTCAAGGTTATCAACCACCTCAAGGTCAATCATATGGTCAAGGTATGGGAACTGCACCTTACAATTATCAATCCTATCCTCAATCCGGCTATGGATCTCAGTATCCTCAACCTGTTACGGGTCAATACCCTGGAATGTTAGTGTGGGATCCGTCACAGGGTCAACAGGTGTTGCAGCCAAGTATACAGTCGGTACCTCAAGCTGGACAACCCGTAGTTTCTGGTCCACCCCAGCAACCGCAACCTGTCCAGTCAAGTGTTCAAACTTCTGTAACTTCGGTAGTTACTCAGCCGCCAATTGCACCTAGTACTCCATCTCAAACGGCTGCTGCAACTACCGCCACATCTACCATACTTACTTCTGGAGTATCGACGGCTCCGGTTTCTACTGTCTCTGTAACCACTCCTCAGACATCTTTACCGTTGTCTGGATCTACGATTCAAACCACGGTCCAGATGCCTGTAGGTCAGCCTGGTATAAGTACGGTTGTCACTACTCAACCTCAATTTGTTCAACCTCCGTACCAGGGACAGTACCAACCTGGGCAAGCTGTCCAACAACCGGTTTACCAGTATCAACCGTATCCTGGGTACACTTATCAACAACCTCAGCAACCCCAGTACGGTCCGGTTAATCCTGGTTTTCCAGGAGGATATAATATCCCAAATGCGACTCCTGTTCCTAGTTATCCTGGATATCCTCCTCCTGGGGCCGGTATTGTGACCCAGAGTTTTAGAGATCCTAACCGGCAGTTACCGTTTATCGCAACTTTGGATTTACCAGACTTGACGCGCCTAACGAACGATCCAATTCAATATCTTCCGTTCTGGCCGCCAATGCCAAATAAGTTGCCCAGCGATATACCCAAGTTCGAAGGTAAGTCTGGAGAGGATCCGTCCAATCACGTGATGACTTACCACCTCTGGTGTGCTTCAAATTCTATCTCGGATGATTCGATCCGCTTACGTCTTTTCCAGCGTACACTCATTGGTCTCGCGGCCAAGTGGTACATTGAGTTACCACGGGCCTCTTTTTACAATTTTAGCCAGTTAGCTACCTCGTTCTTAACTCACTTTCAGTTGCCGGTCAGATACGATAACGGCACGGAGTTATTAACTTCACTAAAACAATCAACCTCCACGTATATTTCTGATCACATTCATGAGTGGAGACGTCGAAGAAGGCTAGTGAAAGTTTTTATCCCGGACCAAATCTTAGCTGAATGGTTTGTTAAATCATTATTACCAAGATTACTGAAGATGTAGCTAAGGCCGGAGTAGTTACTGAGGAGCAAGTCATTGCTCAGGCGCAATACCTTGACTTAGTTTACACTCAGTCGGGTACGTTACACGAGAAGATTCCGGATCTTCCAAAGTCGAATCAAATCGCTGCTGCTCCTTCGGGATCTCATGCCGCTGATGGTATGATTGGTATCGTGAATACAAAGAGCAAGAAGAAGTCTTCCAAGGCTTCAACTACTCCTATTATCACTTTGCCCGATTCCCCGACAGGAGAGTCTTCTCCTGAACTTACCGCCGATATTCACGCTGTAGAGTCATCTACGGCCAAATCAAAAAACGGCGGAAAGAAGAAAGGAAAGAAGAAGGCTAAAGCAGACAAGGCTCCGAAGGAGAAAACAGAAAAGTCGGAAACCAATGACGAAAAGCGCAAACCTCGATATCCTTGTCTTATTTGTGAAGAGGATCATTTTACGAGAGATTGCCCTCATCGGGCCGAGGTTGTGAAAATAGTCAAAGGTTCTCCCACTCCTGCTGTGTTAAAAAATCCATTTCCGGAGCAGGAGAATAAGATGATAGGTTCTTCCTCGAATGCCAGTGAAGAACCCATTTTGATGATGTCTCATGTGAGGATTGCGACTCGATCGCAAGATTATGGTAGTAAGAATCCTGTTGATGGTAAGGAAGCAGAATCTTCTCACTCTAACCCATCAACCTCAGCTCCTGGTTCCGATCCACTACAGATCGAGAAACCTAACCCGGACTTAGTAATTAAACCGCCCGCCAAGGGTGTACTTCGAAGGTCTGCTTTCAATCCACATGCGAGAGCGGCCCAGAATTACAACATTGTTGAGGACTTAGCTGTTTCACCCTCAGCAATGTCGGCGTTAGAAGTGCTGCAATCATGCCCAGCACAACGAAAATTGCTTTTGTCGGCTATAGGAGCTGTTGATGTTCAGGACCCGAATCTAATAATCTTCGATCTAGAAAATAGTACACCGCGTCTCCCCCATCAAATGGCTTTCCAAATTCCAGTGATAGTCAAAAACAGGCCTATTCATAGGACTGTGATTGATGAGGGAGCTTCTACGTGTATTATGTCGATTCAATGTTGGAGATCCCTTGGTTCTCCTTCGTTGAACCAATCCCCCACCATCCTTAAGGCCTTTGATGGCCGTGGGTTCCGTCCGTTTGGTATTCTACAGGAATTGCCTATAGGGGTAGAAGGTAAAACCGTTAGTCTGGATGTGGAAGTGGTTGATGCCCCTCTAGACTACAACCTTCTTTTGGGTCGAAGTTGGTCATATGCTATGACAGCGGTCGTTTCATCGGTCTTCAGAGTAATTAAGTTTCCACATAACGGTAAGATCGTGACTATTGATCAGCTGACATACTTTTCATCCGACCCAGCCTCTTCAGAGAGTATCCAGCATGTCGGTAAGACGACAATCCCTTATAGGGACGTTGGTGTAGGTTTAGTTAAAGATTCCGGTTTACTGGGAACTTTTCCTCTCCCTCCACTCAGCGTAGAACCTTCATTTGCAACAATTCATATGATTACATCAGAAAACATTATTTATGATGATCCTTGGATTGTCCCATCTGACTCTGAGATAGACTCATTCGGTGATGCTATGCCCTTGAGTCCATATGAAATTGCTTATGAAGCTCTCATGTCTTTTACCGACTCTCATTCAACCGAGATCGACCAAATGAATGTGGTCAGTGAAGAATCACTTTTCACCTCAACCTTAGAACGGATAGCGTTTCCCGAAGTCGTGTCATCTGACGAACAACTTCGCGAAATCCTAAGTGTAGACGATCTACCATGGGAAGATCTCCATCACAGATCTTCGTTTTTACCTAAGGATGATGCATTTGAAAATGATTTTTCATCTATCTTTACCGCTGAATATGTCAAAGACGCTCAGGATCCAACGAAACATTCTGATTCAGAGTTGAATTTAGGGAATATTTCTCGTACTATTCCCATTGATATTTCAGTGAAGCCCGGAATTGAGGAGAACATTCATATAGGTGCCGCATGTACAGAAGATGAAATCCAAACTTACAAGGCCCTATTCCAAGAATTCCGCGATGTGTTTGCCTGGTCTTACGAGGAAATGCCGGGAATCGATCCTGCCATTGTTGTTCATGAAATAAAGACCTACCCGGATGCTAAACCCGTCCG
The DNA here is from genome assembly GCA_031772625.1 of Pinus tabuliformis. Taxonomy (NCBI): domain Eukaryota; kingdom Viridiplantae; phylum Streptophyta; class Pinopsida; order Pinales; family Pinaceae; genus Pinus; species Pinus tabuliformis. The sequence continues at coordinate 1,668,392,170 of CM062818.1, forward strand.
GCAACGGTTGCGTCAGATTCACCCTCGAAAAGCGGCTGCGATTAAAGCAGAAGTCGAAAAGCTGTTGAAAGCAGGTTTCATTTATCCGATCCCGTTAACGGATTGGGTATCGAATATTGTTCCGGTCAACAAGAAACAAGGAACAATAAGAATCTGTATCGACTATAGGGATATCAATCGAGCTTGTCCAAAAGACAACTATCCTACGCCTTATATCGATCAAATTATTGATGATTGTGCCGGAAGTGAAATGTTTTCCTTCATGGATGGTTTTTCGGGCTATAATCAAATCAATATTCTACCTGCCGACCAACCAAAAACGGCATTCATTTGTCCATGGGGGACATTTGCTTATTGCAAATTACCTTTTGGGCTTAAGAATGCCGGGGCCACTTTTCAACGGGCGATGTCTTACGCATTTCATGACATCAAGCACATTGTGCAACCGTATCTCGATGATTTGCCTGCTCATTCTTTACATCGAGCTGATCACCTTGTCCACCTACGAGCAATCTTTATGAGGTGTAGGCATTATCGAATTCGGTTGAATCCCCACAAGTGTGTTTTCTGTATAGAAACAGGTCGATTGCTGGGATTTGTTGTTTCAAAAGCCGGCATTCGCGTCGATCCCTCGAAAGTCGAGGCTATCATCAAATTGCCTCCTCCTTCGAGTTTGCGCCAACTCCAAAGTTTGCAAGGGAAAGCGAACTTTTTACGCCGATTCATCCCAAACTACGCCGAGGTCACTAAAGGTTTTACACGGTTGTTGAAACAGAACGTTCAATTCTTTTGGGACGAGATTGCCCAACAATCTTTTGATGCACTTAAACACGCGTTGACCCATGCACCGTTGTTGCATCCTCCCAACTACAACCAGGACTACTTCTTATACCTCGCAGCTTCGCATTCCACCATTGGAATGGTGTTAGTTCAAGAAGATGAATTCGGAGCGGAGCATGTGATATATTATCTCAGTAGGACCTTAAATCCCACTGAGCTAAAATATTCGCATGTGGAGAAATTGGCCCTGGCAGCCGTTCAAGCTGTCCAGCGTTTTCGTCACTACATTCTTCTCCGTAAAACTACAGTTATTTCGGATTGCAACCCTATGATTTACATTTTGACAAAACAACTGCTAGGGGGCAAGTACTCTAAATGGATCGTTATCCTGCAAGAGTTCGACTTGGAGTTCGAGAAGTCCAAGTCTAAGAAATCCTTAGTTTTTGCGGAATTGATGTGTGATTTCCCGCGTACTGACACAGAGACTGTGGCAGAGGAGTCCATTGCGGACGAATCTTTGTTTCTTATCAGTACTTTAGATCCGTGGTACGGGGATATAATCATCTATCTCCAAACCCAAACCTTTCGGCCTGAAGCTTCAAAGGCGGAACGTCGAAAAATTCGGTTTCAATCCCAGCAATACAAAATTATTGGAGATACACTTTATCGCCGGGGGGCAGACTTAGTTTTTCGACGTTGTTTAACTCACGAAGAGGCTGAGAGAGTTTTGAATGATTGTCACTCTGGAGCATGTGGCGGTCATATGTCTGGGTATGCCACAGCTCAGAAGGTGTTGCGCGCTGGTTACTTCTGGCCATCTATGTTTAAAGATTGTATCATTGCAGTCCGGAAGTGCCACAACTGCCAAGTGTTTGATCGAAAGATGCGCGCACCACCTGCTCCTCTCCACCCTATAATTGCCGTTGGTCCATTCGCCAAATGGGGTATCGACTTTATTACTTGTAACCCTCACTCGGCCGGGGGCATGCGTATATCATCCTCGCGGTTGATTATTTCACTAAATGGGCCGAGGCGATGCCTACATTCGACGCAAGCGGCAAAACAGCTGCAGTTTTCGTATTCAATCATATTATAACTAGGTTTGGTGTCCCACAAGCAATCATTACTGACCATGGGAGCCATTTTCGAAACATCATGATGACTGAGCTTACAAGCCAGCTTGGTTTGCGCCACGATAGCTCTACTCCTTATTATCCGCAAGCCAACGGTTTGGTTGAGTCTATCAACAAAGTTCTGGTTATCATGATCCGACGAACCATTGGTATTCATCGGTCGAATTGGCACAACATGTTATTTTCGGCGCTATGGGCATACCGAACCTCAGTGAAAACCTCAACAGGGTTCACTCCTTTCCAGCTAGTTTATGGCTTGGAAGCTGTGTTACCCATTGAATGCGAAATCCCATCACTTCAAATGGCTGTCGAATTACTCCCAGCTACTTCCGAAGAGGAGAAACGTTTATTGTACTTAGCTAAATTAGATGAGACTCGACGTGACGCTACATTGGCAATCGAGACTCACGCAAAGCGAATGAAAGCTCAGTATGATAGAAATGTGACCCCTCGAAGTTTTTCGGAGGGAGACCTAGTGCTTTTATATGATCAAGCTAACGATAAGCTAGGTGCTGGAAAATTCGTTCCTATGTGGCATGGACCCTATATTGTAAAGCGAAAGCTAGCAAAAGGGGCTTATGAGCTGGTAGATTTTGATGGGGACTCTTTGGGTAAACCCAGAAATGGACTTTACCTAAAGAGGTATTATGCTTAAATGGTGGGTATGGAGAATTTTTAGTTAGGTTAGGTTTTCTTTCTAGCTAGTATGTTTGTTAGTTAGTCAGTGTGCTTAGCTTAGCAAGTGTGTTTTTCGTCGTTATTCTGGCTTATCTTGGTTTTACTCTTGATATTGCAGATGTCGACGCCTCTCCAAACATACATTGGATTTGCTGATGGTGCTTGTCGTAGTACACGGAATATCTCTTCCGCAGCTTGGGTTATCTATTCACCCTCTGACGAGTTAGTTTCTATGCATGGGGTAAGCCTCGGTCAAACAACGAACAACATTGCAGAATACAGTGCAGTGGTTGAATTATTATCCGAATCTATTTCATTTGGAATTCGACGTTTGATAGTGAGGTTAGATTCTGAACTTGTTGTATTACAGCTTAATAGAGTTTATGCCATTAGAAATCCTGTGTTATTAAGGTTGTTTTTGAGAGTGCGTCTCTTGGAACGTGAATTTGATTACATTGAATATCAGCATATTCCAAGGTCCTTAAATACATTAGCAGATGCAATTGCTTCTCGAGTGTTGGACAGACATTTACGATAATCATGCAAGTAAATTTAAAAACATTTCATCATACATGTTAAACAAGATAAGCCGGTAATAGTGATATATATATAGATAGGAGTGTGTCAAAAAATATACATCGTCTTCGATCATAGGTTGAAAAACACCTTATGATCGGCAAAAATGATAGAGTACAAAAAGTCAAAAATGTCACATGTGTCTACAAAGTGACTAGCCAATCACTGGTGGTGCTCCCTATACGACACCACTGCACGGGCTACCTTACGCAAAAATCTCCTAAACGGTCCAGGGACCGCGACTACATAGCGCTGAAGTCTGATAGGAATATCATCCATAGTAGTCTCAGGCATATCCGCCGTCAGACGCTCTAGATCATGCTCCAACTCAGCTAGTACCTCTGCAGCCGCCGCGTCCTGTGGGGCCGGTACCGGTGCAACTGGATGTCTCCTCTCAAAAGGCCGGAGGTTGGCTGGACGCTGTGGACCAACATCTGCATTTTGAAAATTTTACTGTCAGTTTTGAGACGATATATATAAAAAACAAAAAAATACATAATTTGAAAACTTGTGAAAAATAAAGTACCTCTGTCATCCCATTGTTCTCCCTGTGGAAGAACCATGTCCGGATCACCTCGAAAATCTACTCCGGCATACGGAAAGTCCTGGATCGAGAAAACCTGGTCCTCCAACCAGTGAAAGTAACTATCAGAAAATCGAACAACTGCCGCGCCCTCGTCAGGATGCCGGGCCATCACCGCAACCCATCGTACCAGCTTTGGCTCCCGAGGACCCAAGATATCAACAGTGAGTTGCTGAGGGATCAGCATCGGAACTCTCTCTAAGGCAAAGCTCACGACTAAAGGCCCATATCCAAAAGTCTTCAGTCGTCCGTTCTTTGCCTTAGTCAGTTGGCTCTTCACGTTAGCCGACACAGCATCACACCAGTTGAAAATGGTGCCTTGGTAACAGTCAATTGCCATCCGCATTTGGGACCCGGAAGCAATGTGTAAAGCGGCCGCGCCGCAAATTCTGGTAACCGTGAACGCTATGACTTTGAGTTCACGCAGAGAGATGTGTTTGATCTCCACGCCTTTCGAATGGTGAGCACCAGGTGTGCACCAATCTTCCCGGAGACTAACAAGGGATTGGCCACCCGGCCTAGTCCCGGCTAGATTGAGTTGCTCGCCTCTGTTTGGCAAGCCAGTGAGAAAGTATACATCCGAGGGCTCTATCTCGAGCTGGTGCCCTCCTATGTAAAAGCATTGTTCTTGAACGTTCCATCTCTCAACCAGCCATTCTAAGAATCTTACCTGAGCCCTCATGCCAGGTATGGCCCAGTATTTATATAGCCCGCATTCTTTTAGGGCATCAATGGAAGGTTGATGTTCAATTGCAGCTAAATCAACGTCTTCATGCTCTCTTTCTCTCCAATCCAACATGGTGAGTGCCCTACACACCAAGAAACAATGATTAGAATTGACTTGGGGAAATTTGACTGGTTATTTGTGGAGATTGGGGTTTTAAAATCCGCCTTTCACGGAGGACGCACCCCGCGTTTACAACACAGGGCGTCCGGACGCAGCTGGCCTGAAGGTGGGCTGCGTCCCCCGACCATTTTCCTGTATAGGAAAAAGTCGGGGGACGCAGGTCACCCGAAGGGCACCTGCGTCCACCGAGTGGCGCATTCTAAAACCTAAACCCCCCCAAAAAACAAAACTAAAACCTAAAAATCAACTTTAATCGGATGAAATTGAAGAGTAGGATGTTGTAAAATACCTGGAAGAGACGGCGTTCGATTCTGACGGTCGGATTTTCCGCAGCAACCACGGGAAGTTTCTTGCCAAAAGCTCCTTTTTCAACCTCAACAGTCAAACGGTAAAAATGACATGGTAAAAAGTCTTTTTATAGGTTTTTTGGATGAATTTGTTCATTTTTTACCATGGAAAGATGTTTTTCGATGTATTTTTGCCTATCTTAAACAGGTATGAGTAATGTGTCGCTTTTGTGCAGGACAAAGGGACTTAGAGGGAAAATTGTCATTTTTCACAAACCAAAATATCAGAGTCATCTTTTAAGCCCTTTTCTGACTCCTAAAAAATGAAAAGATTGCCGAGCGTTTCTTTTACACTCGTTAAAACGGAATTAAAAGACGGTCCCCTTATAGCTCTTTTCTGACCGTAAAATCAGGAAAAGATTGCCGGGTTTTTGTCGTTTCAAACTCGATACGGAAATAAAACGACGTGTCCTTGATCGCTTTTTACTTTTCAGGTCAGTGACACTAATTATGAAAGTACTCCTTGGTCGCAAGATCAAGCGGTTCCCCCAGGTATTATTTTATACTTTTTCGGGCTTGAGGGACACAAATCTACGAAAAAGTTCAACTTGGAGTCTTCTTAAGTTTTTCAGACTCTCTAAAATTGAAAAACGCCGAGTTTCTCCTATACTGGGCTCGTTAAACATTTCACAGTAAAGGACCTGTTCAATTACAAACAGGAACGAACCACTCCTTCCTAGGGTTCGAATCAAAACTAGGTTGGACTCATCCGAAGGATGAGCTTATAATCAAGCATATGTTATCCTCCTCAAGCTTGTTAAAAATAAAGAGGTACTTGCCAGAAATGGTGGGGGAAAAGAGAGAAGAATGAGCCTATTTGTTACCTTTTGTCTCAGAAGAAACTTTATTACCACTCTTGAACACGACACTTTTCATTCACCTGGGTTGGGAAATCCTTTACCTCACAGTTGATCAAACCACTTTGAAAGTCTTCAGCCGGGTTCCGGGGATTAACTTTGAGTCGTTTATCACCAAGCCATCTGTCGTGTCGTTATGTGTTCAAGAGGTCTGCAAGCAAAACTTTCATCTGCAAAATACTTGTCATCCATTTGACCATCCCTGAGTCAGTCCTTACAGCAACATTTCTTCAACTTGAACAATGATTTCGTGTTGTGGGCTTGCCTGCAACGGGTCGCTTTCTATCGACATCAGCACATTATCTAGAGAGATGACTTAGAAATCGTCAGTACCTTGAAGTCTGCATGCATCAATGGCAGGTTTCTCGCCTTTGACGTCAGTTTACATCATTGACTTTCGATCGAAGGATTCCGTGAAATGTTCGACATCAACTCATTCATTCACATCTCATGGATTGTACTGGGTACTTTGAGAACCATTGACATTACTGGTGGTCTCTCTCACGCTTGTTAACAGTTCGCATCATCGACTGGTAATCAAGTGGTTTCTACCATGTTCGACATCGACTCTTTTATTTGCATGGCTAGAATCGTACCAATTCGAGAAGTAGGAATGAAGACCCTGGATCGAGTCTTTACCATCCAGGCTGCGAGGAGTTTTGTATTCATTATCTAAGTAGACTAATCATAAACAGATGGCTGCGTCCATACTGTGTCTACAAAAGTCTATGATTATGATGTACTGCAAAACCATTCCTGTATCAGAGTAGTTAGTCTGTTAGTTAAAGTTTTAATCTGAGTATGGGAATGCCTACCTCAGTGATGATATAATCTTATACATGTATTTTGTGTTGAAAATTGCAGGTTCTGACCAGGCTCTCCACGAGATAATCCTTGAAATGATAAAGCGCTTCACCCTTCCTAGATAATACAAAACCCTAATCTATTCCAGGCTTCGCACTTTAGGGGGCAATCTGTTACACTAAAAATGGCACCATGACTATTTACAGTTAAGATGACTCTATCAACAGTCATACTACCCTCTTAAGCAAGTCTTATGCCTCTACTCTCCATGTCAAACTCCAAAAAGAGAGAAAGTCTTTCAAAATGTATTTATCTCTGGAGACGCAGGTTCTCTCAACCTTACCTGCGGGGACACACCCAATGTTCACAAAAGCTGCGTCTTTGGACGCTCTGTATGTAAAGGTGCAGGTGTGTCCCCCTGAAAAGGTTAAAATGCGCAAGTTTCATCTTTAAAAAGTCACTTGTGGTTATTTCTAGAGCATTCTAGAAGGTTGTTCGACGTGTATTGAGCGCCTCCAGATGGTTCATGCACTCCTACCAAAGAGGAACTTATCCCATCAATAGGGGAGCTATCCCATCCAAAGAGGGGACTATCCCATTGATGGTGGACCTTATTAACTTCCTCTTGAGCACTATAAATACAGGCATTGGGCCAGAAGGAGGAAGGTTGAAAGCTATACATTTCTAAGGGTAAATGCTGCAGGAATTAGGACTCCCATTTAGAAGCTTGTGAGGAGAGATTGCCATCTTTGCTTGTTCTATTTGGAAGTGGGTGAGCTTTGTCAAAGTAGAGGAAGACTCTTGTGGACCCTGGAAGGAGCTTGCACAACACCAAGGCTCAGGTTGTAATGGTTCCTTTTGATTACCTTTAATGCAAATTGGTCCATTCTTCTCAATAGCTTGTTGTTTATGAGTTATTTCATGTACTCCTTGGTCTATATGTTGAATATGCTTTGTTTTATGTTATAATCAGGTGCTATTTAATTGTTTGACTGTTGGTGATTGCAGGTTTTGGAGAAAAGGAGGAGCTCATCCAGATCAATAAAGCTTGGACTTCTACAACAGCGTTTGGACAAAGGTAAGAACGAAACACTTGATTTCTCATATCATAATGCATGTTTAGAGAATGATAGCTCTAGTTTGTTTTGTTTGTCATTAGAATGTCTTAGACTTCTAGGAAGGTCAGTTGTGTCCGCACTTTTGACTGATTCCGTGTGACAAGGCCAACTCATTAATCATTGCCAAAGTTTTTGTATGTTGTTGCCCCTTCTTGTCCTTCTTCCTCTTTCGACACCAGGTGACGTAGTGATCAAATTCACCACATCTGAAGCACTTGACCTTCGACAGGTACTTCTTCTTCTTCTCTCCTCCTTTTGAGTTATGTCCCTAACTAGGACCCTTCTTCACCTTCCCTTTACCTGCAAGGGCTACACTCTCCTCCTCTTTCTCATCCTTTAGTCCCTTAGAACTATAGTTGGTAGGACCATCAATGAGACTTAGCCTTAGCTCCTCTTGAGTGAAATCACTCCATAGGTGCTCCCAGCTAGGAAGTCTGTCTCGTCTAGAAATTACCTCAATGAATGTACGCCACTCCTTGGTGAAACCATTGAGTGTCGTTCACACTAGCTTGTTGTCTGATGGTTTTTCTCCAACACTCGCAAGTTCATCTATGACCGTCTATATCCTAGTGAGTTAGAAAGTAACATTCTCACCCTTCTACATCTTAGTGGTTCTTAGCTTCTTCTTGAGAATCATTTTGTGATTCTCAGATGTATTCTCATATAGCTTTACAAGGGAATCCCACATGTTCTTTGATATAATCTTATCTACAAAATGCGGGATGATGTGATCTTGAACCCCATCTAGGACCATCATCTTGGCTTTGGCCATCTCTTTCCTGAAGTTTTCCAACTATTGTTGATATATTGGTTGAGCCATGATATTTGTCACGAACTCCTTCAAGCCATGCCCATCCAATAGGAATTGCGTCCGGGCCTTCCAGACACCAAAGTTTGAGGCTCTATCAAGTCTGTCCTAACCCCTTAGTCATGTTGTGTCCATCTCTAGGAAACTCAAATAACTGGAAAACTAAACGCTCAAAATATCTTTCTCTTCCGGTCAACTCACTTGGCCCTTCTTTCGGCTACTCGCATTCCATCTGGAAATGCACAGATTTGCTTCTACACTTGCCTTCGATGTCCTTCCCAGAATTCACACTACTTGTTGTTTTCACTAGGTAACTCGCTCTACCTCACGAAAGTCCTTAGGAATCTAGAACACGCATTATTCACCCTGAAACTCGCGCTGGCTAGACTGACAAGTTTGCTACGACCTTCCGATGCTCGAAATCACAACCTCCTTTCCTATAACTGGAAAACTGGAAATCCTCTGAGAATTTCTAGAAATTGCCTGTGTGTTTTTCTCTTCCTTCCCTGTGCATATCTGCAACTGCAAACCTTTGCTGCAAACCTTTTCACCCAATCTACTCTGTGAACTTACTGATATGCTCTCCAAAACTTCTTTCCAAAAACCATTCTACCTACAAATTTTTCTCTGAGGCAATTCCCACTTTTCCTCTAAACTGGTTATGGAAATCAAATTTCCTGTTTCTGCAATTCACACCCCTAACTTGGCCTGTGCAGATCTAGAATTATTGTGCTCAGATCTCCCTCTGAAACTACACAATCTTGCTCCCTTCGCTTTTGAGCCTCTGATATGATCAACTTTGCTCTGATACCATGTGAAATTTTCCTTAAATGCACCAACTAGAATTTATTCTTTAACTATTAGTAGTTTATTTTTTTATGGCCAATAATGAATAAATCATTGATGCATTATTCACAGTACAAATATGTTGTGGAAATATAAATCAAGAACTGAGAAATAGACACACACACATCAAAATTAACACGAATATTTTTGGACTAAAAGTCCATTGGAAAACCCCGAAGTGAAAATTGGTGTAGCAGATGAGGGTTTATTCTATTATTCAGCAATTTGGAAATTATTACAACTAGATGCCCAACTAGCAATCCTCCAGTGAATATATTGGCAAAATAATATGGAGATTGAAGATCTCCCTTGCCAATCAACTCGGCCTCCCCTAGCCTGCTCGAACGCCATACTAGCTGTGAAAATTCCACAAGAGGAACCCATATTGTAGCAAACTGATGTTACTTCTCCTACTTGTTAATCCATACAAATATATATTGTGTTATACGGTAAATATCGAAGTAAATACTATTGCAGCCTTCACTTAATTAAATTATAATCGGAAACAAGAGACTGAGCAAGAAAGAAAATACAACACAAATGACATTGTTATTTTTGGACAAATTTCCCCGGAAAAACCCAATGCGGGAAAATCGGTGCAACAGTTCTGAGGGTTTATTATTATTAAGCAGCAGTTCTGAATATAACTCTGGATGCTCGTCCGACAATCCAGTTACAGAGAAAAATACACTGGCAGAAACCTAGTGAGATTACCTCACTTCACCCGGCAATTCCCTCTGATCCGGCAGCTGAACTGACTATCCCCGGCTACAACTACGTTTCCCCTTCACAATAACTGTGTGGGCCTGCGTGGAGCTCTCTGAGGCTCTGTGTCAGCTCTGCGCTGGGTCTCCTTGCCTCCTGAAGCTCTGATGTCAACCCTTCCCGGCTGATCCGGCAGCTCCCTGGCAATTTCGGACTTCTTCCGAAAGACATCTCTTCCTCTGCGTTGGCCCTTTTGGCTCCGCGTCAAGCACTGCGTGGGCCCTCCTGGCCCAGCGTCAGTCCTTCCTGGGTCTGTGCCGCTTCCACAGGTGCTTCTCTGCATCTTTGCTGAGTATTCGAGGTTTCGGAAAAAATTCTCTAACCCAACTATCCCTGCCCCTCATCTACAAGAAATATCCTCAATTGAATTTCCTCCTGAGAACTTCTCACTTCAGAAATTTGATCTCTTGATCTCTCTCAGTGTGTTTCCCAAATGACCCTCAAGCTCCCTTAAATAATCTTCTCGTTGACATTCAATGGCCGAGATTAAAAGCTAATCAATGACTAAGATCATTTTAGCTTGATCCTCGTCTTCTTCTAGAAGTTACACCAACAATTAGATTAATACCCATTAATATTTTTAATTTCCTAAGTTTAGACTTAGGGTCCCATTAAAAAATATTAATTATTTTAATAAAATCGTCTTTGTGTGTAATTTCCCAAAACGCTTTCTGGGTTCTTTAGAATACATGTGCCCAAGCCTCCCTACAAAATTTGATACCTAGAGCACATCCGATGCTACCCCAAATCAACACTGGCTACTCGAACTGTTGGCTCTGAATAACTCACACTGCCTAGAGACTAGATCAAAGTGAGTTGTCTTGCCTCCCTCTGTCACCAGAAACCACTCGCTATGCCTTTTGGAAATATATTCGACCTCTAGCTACTGATCTGTGGCTCTTCTAACAACTCACTATAGGGGTTCTGGAAATTCGCACTACTTGTACGACCTCCCTACAAATGAATTTCAGCCTCCCTTTTCCTGCCACTCCGGCACTATAAAATCACTAGGAATCTCTCGGAAATTTTGCTCCCAATTTATCTTTTTCTCCCTCTCTTATGCTCTTCCTCTAGCTCGAATTGCGCCCTCATTGAATCTATGAACTGGGTAGCTCAATTTGCCTTGCTCACCTGCAACTCGATGTGTCCTCTCCAAGCCCCTTCGACTTGCTCTTATAATCTCTCGTTGGAGCATCAATGGCCAAGATCTAATCATGATCGATGGCTTAGATCATCTTAGACTTCATCAAATCACTTTTTCTAGAAGTCTCTAGAGAAAAATCAATTTCCTCAATTAATACACATTAATTAATCAATTTTCCTAAGTTAAACTTAGGAACCTTTTAATTATTGATCAATTAATTTAATTGAGGGTTTCTAAGTGTTTTCTCTCGAAATCTTTTCTAGGTTTTGGAGTCCTTGTGTTCCTTAGCTTCTATGACACCTTAGAGACTAGAACACATGTCTGATGCTACCATAAACTAACAGGTGGCACTAATTGTTGAACTCCTCTATCATGATGACACCCAGCACTCAAACAAAATCTTGATTTGACATGTTAAGCTTTTTCTATCTTATTTTAATGCTTAGAGGGTGATGTTGATGATGAATATCCCAATATAGGCAACGATTTTGATGATATATAATACTACTTATTTGTTGTAGCATGATTTTTTTTGGACCATACATGCCAATTTACGGCCTCTTTGTAGATGTATTTTTGGTTTAGAGATGGATTGCATTTGCAAACAATGCTATTTTGGTTATATGCATTAGTTGTGTATTGAATTTGTATCATCATCATCTAAATGTTTTATATATTTCATATTTTATGTGTAATTCACTATTATTTTTAGTTTCAATATATATTACATTTTTTAATATAATATATATATATATATAACACTATAACGTGTCCTTCGTGTCTTGTTTCGCATGGGTGTCATATCACATGTCAGATACTCGTATTTCCGTGTCCTACGTGTCTTGTGTCTTCGTATCAGGTGACTAGTGTCGAAAAATGTGTAACTAGGTTCGGTCTTCATAAGTATGAAATGTATTTTTTATTCTTGTAAATTATAAAATGAAAAGAAAAATTATTATTATTATTTTGGAGCATGGGTTTCATGCTCAAGTTATTTTATTTTATAGGTCAAGCACCCATTGAGTGCTTCTAGGGTTTGTCCTAGGTCAAGAAGTCAAAAGAGTCATTGTCATAAGTTGAAGACCCCATTGGGCACATTGTAACTTGTAAAGAAAAATATTTTTGTCTTTAAAAGTGTCGGAATACCCTCCAAGACCAAGTCGCTCTCGCAACTGGCAAGTCGGCCTAACAGAAGTGCCATGTCCACCCTTGAAGAAGCCTATATATAGAGGAGAACACATCCTCCATTTGACACTAACACTCATCACTCATTCTAGCGAAGAAGAGGAAGAAGAAGGCAGCGAAGAAGACGAAGGACAAAGAAGATTTGTTTTGGGCTAATTCTCTCTCTCACGTGTTAAAGAGGACTAGGGTTTTTGTGCAAACCTAGGGCATCCATCTACAAGTTTGATCTTGGAGAAAAGGAGGCAAAGAGGTCAAGCGAAGGTCACCAAGGGTCTCTCTCAAGCTCCAGGAGTCAGGGAAAGACAAGTGAAGGTCAGAGAAGGGTTCTGGAAGAAGATCGAAGTTCCCATGTGTGGCAGCAGCAATTTCAGGGAGGCCGGAATTTCAGATATGCAATAGGAGGCCGAGAATCTTGCAACAGGAGGCCGAGGGAGTGTTATTGGAAGCAATTTGATTGGGTTGGCTAGATAGAAGTTGGCACATCATCTCAAGAGGTTGGTCTTGGTCTTGGAGGGTATTGGTCTCAGTCGTAAGGTCATGGAATTCGTCAATTGAAGAATCTATAAGGAAGAGAAGATATTTAAGGGTTCTCCTCTCAAGAGGAGAGGTTTTGGCCCTGGCTTGCAGCCTATATATTGTGTCATTGTTATTGTTTTGGTAGTTGCTTGATGCTTCACACATATAATAATAAGGAACAAAGCTAATAAGTAGAAAGGAAACACAAGCAGTTATCAAGTAAAAGAGAATTAAACATAATCATTGCCCGATTGAATTCTCAACATGGTTTCAAAGCTAAGGTTGGTTAAGGGTATCATAAATATCTCCTCTACATTGAAGAAGTTCATCAAGAAGTGTTCAAAACTAAGTTGCACGAAACAGGGAAACGGGTACGAGTTTCCGAAACAAGGAAAGGTACGAAACGTGACCCCCCCAAATTTTGGAAACAGGGAAACACAATATATATATATATATATATATATATATATATATTAGGACATTTAAGAAATATGTGCAATCATAAAGCATATATGATACATTCTAATTTATTACATTATGATTAAATTGTCAATGCATAAACTATAAGTCTCTAAATTTACATCACATTTACTCATGAATGATCACATAATGAAAATAGCAATATCCAAAATCAGCCACGAGAAATTTCTAATTTCTTGTCTCGTGCTTGATTGGGAGTCTCCTCCTACATAGTCGAACGACCTTAGTGCTCTTGATTAAATACAAGTTCCATACCCTAGTATCCTACATGCTCTTGATTATTGGGAGTCTCCCTTGCATAGGTTGCTTGGTTCTCTTGATTAAATACAAGTTCCATACCCTAGTACATGACAAAATCCAATGGAAACATTGCAATCCCCCCAATCCTGAAATCCTGAAAAACAGACAAGTCTGCTGGATTTTGAGTGAGATCTAAAATTCTACTTTCTCTATATGAAATCCAATGAGGGTGAAACCACTCTCAAACATCCTGAGTCATTTCATGGTAATGTTAAAAATTTAAGTAAAAAGATGAAAATGAAAAATAAAGAAGAATGTCACTTTTACTTTAAGAATTTAACATTACCATAAACTGCATATCAACACTAGGGCCATAGGCTTGAACATTAGGCTGCCCCACTCAAAAAAATCCTCTTTTTTATAACTTGAGAGGCATCCAGAAGATATTTTAGTTGCCCAATAAAAAATTAGAGCCGAAAAAATAAAATAAAAATACACGAAAAAGTCAATTTAGAAGAGGAAACTCCATCGTACGATCTGGAAACGCGTTTCCAGCCGTACTGACCACGTTTCCTCCTCGAGAAATGGGCCAGTACAGTCGGAAACACATTTCCAAGCCATACGATACGAGTTTCCTCGTTCCCGTTCCGTTTCCGGCTGGAAACAGACCCTTCTCCAACGTTTCCTGCAACTTAGGTTCAAAAGTATCAAGTTATATCAAGAAAGGCATCAAGGAAGTATGGAATCTCTTATTCTCTTCAAATGAGGAACTAATCAAGGAAAAGGATGGAGGTCTCTTCTCGGCACTCACTAGCACTTTCCAAGATGAAAGCATTTGGTTAATTGATAGTGTTGCATCTAGGCACATGACAGGTCATCACAAACAATTGAAGACCTTATCAAAGGGAAAATCTTCTTATTCAGTGGAATTTGGAGATAACAAGAGCCATCCCGTGAAAGGCATTGGATCAACTTCTATAGTTGGAGAATGGAAGCAACATTCACTTCAACAACATGCTATTTGTTCCAAGTTTTCATAAGAACTTACTTTCCATTTCAAGTCTAGAAGATAAGGGTGATAGAGTAGCCTTCATTGATGGAAAGGTTGTTGGATGGAGTAAAGACTCAAGTATAGAGAATGCTAGAGTTATTGGTATTCAAGAAGGAAGACTTTACAGGCTGATATCTCCTCTAGCTCAAGCCTTGGTTCGCATTGAAATTAGCCCATGTGAACTATGGCATAGAAGATTTGGTCATCTTCATTTCAAGATCCTTCCATCTCTAAACACCATAGTAGATGGAATACCTAAGCTGAAAGAAGATCATGAAGGAGTATGTAAGGGATATGCATTGGGTAAGAATACCAAGAGACCATTTGGAAGCAGTGTTTCACAGTCAAAAGAAATCTTGGATCCCATTCACTCTGATGTATGTGGCCCTATGACTCCTAAATCACTTGGAGGTCATCTATATTATGTCACATTCATAGATGACCATTCCAGAAAGACCTGGGTTTAATTAATTAAAACAAAGGACGAAGTATTTACAAAATTTCAAGAATTCAAAGTTGAAGTAGAGAACCTTACAGAAAGGAGAATCAAGATATTAAGATACGATAATGGAGGAGAGTATACATCCAAGGAGATTATAGAATTTTGTAAGGAATCTGGGATTAAGAGGGAGTTGATAGTCCCATATAATCCCGAGCAAAATGGAGTTGCAGAATGCAAGAACCAAGCCATTGAAGAAAGTGTAAAGGCAATGTTACATGATCAAGATCTACCAAAATTCTTGTGGGGAGAAGCTACAAAGACAATAGTATATATTCAAAATAGAAGTCCCCACAAGACACTAGATAAGAAGACTCCCGAAGAAGTATTCACTGGGAAGAAACCAAATGTAGACCGTCTTTGTATATTTGGGTGTCCTGTATATATTCATATACCAAAGGAAAAAAGGACGAAGCTAGATCCATCCATCAGGAATGAGAGGAACATTTGTTGGTTACAACAATTCCTCTAAGGCCTATAGAATCTACATAAAGGAAGGACACCATATAGAAGTAACTCGAGATGTTACAATTGACAAAAGTATTGCATTCAAGAAATCTAACTTCCCATGGACTCTGATGACGAAGAACTTCCAGTATTTGAAGAGGAAGTTAATAGGGAAGAAGAAGAATCTCATCATGAAGATAAGGGTCCCAGTTAACCTATTCAATCCATGGTCCTCCCAGAATCAAGAAAGAGACCAAACTGGTTGAAATCTACACTACTTGATGCAAAAGGTCATGGGGCAGCGCAAGGCTCACTTAGAGAAAGTAAGAAACCCAAGAGATATTTTGGGTATGATGCATACATGACAAAACTAATAGAAGTTGAACCATCCACTTTTGAAGAGGCTATCAATCATTAGGAATGGAACGATGCCATGAATGAAGAGTATCAATCTATAATGAAGAATGGAGTTTGGGAGATCATACCAAGGCTCGAAGACAAATTTGTTGTAACTTCCAAATGGATCTACAAGATCAAACATGCGGCAGATGGAAGTATCGATAAATATAAGGCAAGATTTGTGGCTAGGGATTTCGCTCAACAAGAAGGCATCGACTATGAAGAGACATTTTCTCTGACAACAAGGTATATAACGATTCGATCATTGGTCTCTCTGGCAGCATCAATGGGATGGAAGATCCATCAAATGGATGTCAAGACTGTGTTTTTAAATGACACAATTGATGAGGAATTCTATATAGAGCAACCCTTGGGATTTGAAGTTAAAGACAAGAAGGCATATGTCTGCAGATTGAAGAAAGCATTATATGGCCTCAAGCAAGCACCACGGCATGATATGCTAGAATGGATGCATACCTACAAAGAATAGGCTTCACAAAAAGTTATGTTGATCCGAACCTATCCATTAAGGTTGTAAAGGGAGAGTCGGTAATCATTCTTTTGTATGTGGATAATCTTCTCTTGACAGGTGTGGAAGGTAGAATTGTGCTCTAGCCTTCAAAATTGGTGGAGAATCTAAAGCACATGAGATCTCCAAGACCCAGAAATGGTTTGTGTAGAATCTAACCGGCTTGGGAGATATTAAAATAATTAATATTTTTGATGGAGTTCCTAAGTCTAAACTTAGGAAAAATAAAATATTAATGGGTATTAATATAAAACTAGGTTAGAAAGGTCCAAAAGTCATGGATCAAGCCAAATCTAATCTTAGTTGTTGATTAGGGATTTAACCTCGAACGTTGAAAGACCAACGAGAAAAGTATAAGAGGAGGCTTGAGGGTCAGTGGGAGAACACACCAAGAGAGATCAAGAACTCGATTTTCAGGGGCAGGGTTTGCTGAGGAAATTGAGTGTGATCTGAGTTGCAGCTGAAGGGCAGTGAATCCATAGCAAAGAGGTAGAGTTAGTACTGGGAGGATCAGCACAGAAGCCAGGAGAGGTTGACGCAGAGCCAGCCACAGGCCACACAGAGGCAGTCAGGAGCTGCGCAGAGCCAAAGAGGGTCAGCGTGTGAGACGCAGAGGCTACAGAGGCTGACGCAAAGCCCATAGAGGTTGACGTTGGGCCAGAGAGGCTAACACAGGGCCTAAAGGCAGCGCTGGGATATTTTTCGTGGGACATACTGGGAGCTAGAGAGCCGAGAGGGTGACACAGTCCCTATCAGAGTGACGCAGAGCAGCAGACGCTGCATTGTTGTTGTGGGATCGTTCATCCAGAGATTTAACTGGAATATTTGTCTCCGACTGAGAGATACTACTGCCGAGCGCATTCTCTGTTGGCTGAGCCATTTCTGGCACCCAGGTTGTATTCTGAAAACTGCATAATAATAAAACCCTCTAAATAGTTGCCCCAGTTTTCCCGCATTGGGTTTTTCCGGGACATTAGTCCAAAAACAACGGTGTCACTTGTGTGCTTGTTTCTTTCAGTTGATGATCTATATGTGTTGATACTGTACTTGTATTTATTTTCAGTATTTACATGGTAAATAACTTGTTAAGTAACTAAACAAGTAGGAAGAAATAAATCAGATAGTACAGGAAGAATTTCTAACGAATAGACTTAGAAATTCCAACATGGTATCAAAGCGTGGTTGTAGATCACAGAATAACTGAAGGCATCAGTCGAGCAGAGCAGCAGTAGCAGAAACAGTTGTCCTGAGTGACAAAAGTTGTTCCTAGTAGAAAGCAGCAAGGAAGGGGTGACGCAAAGAGCCTGCGTCATCAGTTTGATCTAGGAGGAGGATCAGCATTGAGGCAGAGAGGAGAAAACTTGACCTACGCAGTGCCCAGTCATCTTTCTCAGTCAGGAAGGATCGACGTTGTGGCCAGGAGGTGCAGATTGTGCCAGTGTCGGGATTGCGCAAAGCCTAGAGGCTCTAACCTTCAGATTGTTGGGGCATAGGAGGTTGTGGGTAAGTTGTGGAGCGAAGCTGGTGGGGTACTGTGGTCAGAACAATACCTAACAGGGCAAGACCAAGGAGGAGGGAGTTGCTGCCGAGGATTTCTAGCCAAGAAATCCGGATCAGTGGTGCAGTTGCACAAACGATCGGAGTGGGGCATCTCAACATTGGCAGAGGGATTTCCAGAAGGGAAATCGAGGCTCAAAGGGAGTCAAACCGAGAACTTCCAGACGGGAAGTTGAGAGACTCAGCAGGAGTCGATCAGAGGACTTCCAGGAGGGAAGTAGAGAGACTCGAAAGAGGAGCAGCGAAATGGCAGTGAATGGGCTAAGAGATCAGGATAGACTAGACGGAGCTTCGAACTTCATAGTCTGGAAGGCCAAGATCTTGTCCATTCTAGACAGGCATCGCATCAAGTACTTCGCCTTGAAAACGATCGCGATCCCAGTGGACCCAGCTGAAAATGAGAAGTATGAGGAGGCAATGGCCAGGGAAAAGTACATCATCCTTGATGGGGTCAAGGATCATGTGGTGTCGCATATTGTCGAGAAGGGCATGACAAATGAGATGTGGGACTGAAGAAGTTGTATCAACATACTTCTGTGCAAAGGAAGATGCTTCTAGAAAATCAACTACAGTCATACCAGATGCAGAGGGGAGAGCAAATAGATATCTTCCTCAGGCAATTGACAGAGATCCAGGACTAGCTGACTTCCTTAGGGGCCACACCGGATGAGGAGATGTTGGTGAGGACCGCACTGAACGCAGTCTCAGAGGACTAGGAGGTATTTGTCCAGAGCTTACTGGGCAGGTCGAACCTTCCGAATTGGGAGGAACTGTGGGCAGCTCTTCATCAAGAAGAGATCAAACAGCTGACCAAGGCAGGGAGTAGTGGTAAGGGGGTCAGAATCAAGGAGGAAGAGGAGGATGCTACTCTAGCATCTGCGGGAAAGCAGGAAAAACGGAAGAAGAAGGACCTCTCCAAGGTCAAATGCATCCATTGTGGGGAACTGGTTCACTATGAGAACCAGCATCCTAGGAGGAAGAGCAAGGGAGAGGCTTCTGAGACCAAGGCAGCGCTAGTGAGGGCAGAGAAAGAAGTGGAGACAGATGACGACTGTGCCATGAGTGCTCATGCGCCACTTGAGAGGAAGTGGGGAGACATCGAGTTGTAGTCAGATGGACTACAGACAATGAGGGGCAGGATCCTTGAAGTACCCAACCTCTTGGATTATACCTTGCTACGAGAGCCCCGAAGAGAAGTAGCAAGATTGGCAGATGTCGGTAGAGATGGATGTGGATGGAGTGACAGAGGGTGCTATAGTGCAGGAGTCCCGGGACAGCGTGAGGCAACAGTGCGAGATGCATGGAGTTGTTGCAGCAGCGCAGAGGTCAGTAAAGGGAGCACTTGTTAGCGGCAGAGGGAACTTCAGCATCAGGAGAGTCTCTAGCCTAACAGGGATGTCAGAGTTGGGTGGATCAGTTACTTACTTCTCGGTAATTGAGTTGCAGTGCAACAGTTAGCAGTGGCAGTGCTATGGGCAGCACGATGCAGCATGAGGAGAAGGGGATGCAATGCAGATGCAGCAGTGGCAGTGGCAGAGCCATGGGCAGCAACACGGATGCAAAGGGAGTTGTCGTACGGATGCAGCAGTGGCAGTGGCAGGGCCATGGGTAGCAGTACATGATGCAGCAGTGCAGAGGATGTTGGGCAGAGAGGCCTAGCATCAGCACAAGGACTGATGCTGGATGACCAGGGTGATACTCAGTGAGGAGTATTACTAGAACACAATCCTTGCTAAGAGGGAGTGTTGATTTGGGGTAGCATCGGATGTGCTCTAGACTTAAAAATTGGAGAGGCTAAAGCACATGAGATCTCCAAGACCCATAAATGGTTTGGGCGGAATCTAACCGGTTTGGGAGATATTAAAATAATTAATATTTTTAATGGAGTTCCTAAGTCTAAACTTAGGAAAAATAAAATATTAATGGGTATTAATATAAAACTGGGTTAGAAGGGTCCAAAAGACATGGATCAAGCCAAATCTAATCTTACTCGTTGATTAGAGATTTAATCTTGGTCGTTGATGGACCAACGAGAAAAGTATAAGAGGAGGCTTGAGGGTCAGTTGGAGAACACACTGAGAGAGATCAAGAACTCGATTTTCTGGGGTAGGGTTTGTTGAGGAAATTGAGTGAGTGATCTGAGTTGCAGCTAAGGGGCAGCGAATACATAGCAGAGAAGCAGAGTTAGTACCAGGAGGATCAGCGCAGAAGCCGGGAGAGGTTGACGTAGAGGCATCCAGGAGCTATGCAGAGCCAGAGAGGGTCAGCGTATGAGATGCAGAGGCTCTAGAGGCTGACGCAGAGCCCAGAGAGGCTGACGCTCGGCCAGAGAGGCTGATGCTGGGCCTAGAGGCTGTGCTGGGAGATTTTTCGTGGGACAGACCGGGAGTTGGAGAGCCGGATAGGGTGACGCAGTCCCTATCAGAGTGACGCAAAGCAGCAAAAGCTGCATTGTTGCTGTGGGATTGTTCATCCGGAGATTTAGCCGAAATATCTGTCTCTAACTGAGAGATACTATTGCTGAGGGCATTCTCTGTTGGGTGAGATATTTTTGGCACCCAGGTTGTATTCTGAAAACTACATAATAATACAACCCTCTTAATAGATGCACCGGTTTTCCCGCATTGGGTTTTTCCGAGGACATTAGTTCAAAAAAAAAGGTGTCACTTGTGTGCTTGTTTCTTTCAGTTGATGATTTGTAAGTGTTGATACTGTACTTGTATTTATTTTTAGTATTTACATGGTAAATAACTTGTTAAGTAACTAAACAAGTAGAAAGAAATAAATCAGATAGTACAAGAAGAATTTCTAACAAATAGACTTAGAAATTCCAACAGAATGTAAGAGGCAACTAGCAGCAGAATTCGACAAGAGGGATCTAGGGCTAATGCACTACTATTTGGGACTGGAAGTCTGGCAAGGACCTGATGAAATTTATCTAGGTCAAGGGAAGTATGTCATCAAATGATGAAGAGGTTTGACATGATGGATTGCAAACCTATGACCACTCTAATGATCAAAAACTTGAAGAGACTAAGGAGTTCTGAATTGATCCCTATGGATCCTTCCAAATATAGACAACTGATTGGCTCACCGATGTACTTGGTGAATACTCAACCAGACATGTTTTGCAGTAAATGTTCTCAGTCAATTCCAAGTGGAGCCAAAGCATGATCATTGGATAGCAGCGAAATGTATACTGAGATATCTGCGAGGAACTATCCACTACTGCCTAAAATATGATATGAGGAATGGTGTCCACTTAATTGGATATACAGATTCCAACTGGGGAGGCAGTGAGCAGGATGGAAGAAGCACTACATGAGGATGTTTCAGTTTGGGATCCTCCGTGATCCTATGGATGAGTAGAAAGCAAGACACGGTTGCTTTAAGTAGCGTTGAGGCTGAATATGTTGCGGCCTACAAAGTAAGCAGAGAAGCGGTCTGGTTAAGGAAGTTGTTATCCGACCTATTCGAAGGACTGATGGACCCCACAGTGATACATTGTGACAACACCAGTTGTATATGTTTGTATGAAGACCCATTATTTCATGGAAAGACAAAGCATATAAATAACAAGTATCACTACATTCGGGAGCTAGTTCAAAATGGTGTGTTGCAGCTACAATATATCTGCATTGATGAACAGGGCGCGGACATATTGACAAAATCTCTTCCTAACAAGAAGCTTGGGTACTTGAGAGACAAGCTTGGCTTGATTAATAGACCCTCCCTAGTTGAGAGAGAGAGATAGGCACATCATTCTTTTCTTCACTTAGGAAGACAAAATGGAGGATTGGGTAACCACCAATGTGGTAGGGCATCCAAGACAAGAGTAGTCGTGTACCGATATTCTTTGAGGACTAGTTATCCAAGACAAGAATAGTTCAAAGAAGGTCATACTCTGTGAACACTTGAGTGGAGTATGTAGCTTGAGAGACAATGATGATGGTATCTATAAATCATTGGTCTCGCCAGCATTGTGCTCTGATCTTGTGGAGTAATAGAGTTGTTAATCAATGCCTTACTATGTGACAATGTTGGTTGATATGATGTTAAACAGATGGCTTACTAGTCTGACTCTTCTTATGAGATCTCTTCAGATTGAGAATATCCATGTACCTCTTATGAATACCTCCCTAGTTAAGGGGGAGTGTTGAAAAATGTGTAACTAATTTCGGTCTTCATAAGTTTGAAATGTATTTTTTATTCTTGTAAATTATAAAATGAAAAGAAACATTATTATTATTATTTTGGAGCATGGGTTTCATGCTCAAGTTCTTTTATTTTATAATTCAAGCACCCATTGAGTGCTTCCAGGGTTTGTCCTAGGTCAAGAAGTCAAAAGAGTCATTTTCACAAGTTGAAGACCCCACTGAGCACATTGTAACTTGTAAAGAAAACTATTTTTGTCTTTAAAAGTGTCATAATACCCTCCAAGACCAAGTCGGCCTAGCAGCTGGCAAGTCGGCCTAAAAGAGGAGCCACGTCCACCCTTGAAGAAGCCTAAATATAGAGGAGAACTCATCCTCCATTTGGCACTCACACTCATCACTCATTCTAGTGAAGAAGAGGAAGAAGAAGGCAGCAAAGAAGAGGAATGACGAAGGAGATTTGTTTTGGGCTAATTCTCTCTCTCACGTTCTAAAGAGGACTAGGGTTTCTATGCAGACCTAGGGCATCCATCTACAAGTTCAATCTTGGAGAAAAGGAGGCAAAGAAGCAAGCAAAGGTCACCAAGGGTCTCTCTCAAGCTCGAAGAGTCAAGGAAAGGCAAGCGAAGGTCAAAGAAGGGCTCTGGAAGAAGGTCGAAGTTCCCACGTGTCGCAGCAGCAGTTGCAAGTAGGCTGAAATTTCAGATCTGCAGTAGGAGGCCAAGAATATTGCAGCAAGAAGACGAGGGAGTGCTACTAGAAGAGATTTGACTGGGTTCGTATAGATAGAAGTTGGCACATCATCTCAAGAGGTTGGTCTTGGTCTTGGAGGGTATTGGTCTCAGTTGTAAGGTCATGGAATTCGTCGATTGAAGAACCTATAAGGAAAAGAAGAGATTTAAAGGTTTTCCTCTCAAGAGGAGAGGTTTTGGCCCTGGCTTGTAGCCTATATACTATGTCATTGTTCTTATTGTTTTGGTAGTTGTTTGATGCGTCACACATATAATAATAAGGAACAAAGCTAATAAGTAAAAAGGAAACACAAGCAGTTATCAAGTAAATTAGAATTAAACATAATCATTGCCCTACTGAATTCTCAACAACTTGGATATTGATGAACTTGAGGATGAACTTGGCAACATAATGGAAGTCACCACACAAGTGAAGGTTCTTGACAATCCATATAGGTGTCCTAAGAGATTATTAAAGAAGCCCAAATGCAATAGCTAGCTTCTCACTATGGTGGCAAAAATGGTATCCCTTCTACTCCTAAAAATTTACAGAATAAAGTTTGTATCTGGAACATAACTAGCATCTTTCATTTGCACAGGCATTTCTCCAAAAATAAATAAACTCCATTAAATTTGGGTTTTATCTGTTGCCCATGAGGAAATATAGACATTGTCATTGACCTCAAACCAGCTGCCACATTGGCTTCTTTCACCCAATTACTTCAATAGCTTTTCGTACCTTTTCTACATCATCCCACCTGCCTATTGCTGCATAAATATTTTGACAGATGCACATAATGGGCAGCAATTTTAGTGTTTGAACCTAAAAAATGGTCTGTAATATATTCTCCCCAGCATTATGTTATAAATCCTACAGGCAATGAGCAAAGATACTTAGATAACAGCATCTCATTTTAATGACATTTTGTTTAATTTAGTTTTGGGCCTCATTCAGCCACCAAACTCAACCAAAAGGGTCAACCATGCAGAAATCGTGCTGTTACTCAGGTGTGATGTCAAAATATTATCATGATACCAAAGCTGTTTAAGCTCTCATCTAGGAGGCCTGCATGGTAGCATGCGGACAGAACTCCAGCAAATATGACATTGTTGGACCTCGCACCAGAGTTTTGAGTCTCTTTGTTATGCATGTGCATTGCATATCCTAAACTTATTGTAGTACAAGGGACCATATCTTGTATCGCGCCACATCTTGTATCGTGATTTTGTCAAACACATTGCATGCATCTTTTATGCTCCCACACTCGACACACATGTACAAGGGTACAGCCCACAAGCAAAATTCACTTCTATTTATGTTTTCATGGATTGCCTTACCCTCTTACAGATCTGCCATGTCCGCAAATGCTGGGAATAGGGTAGCAAAGGTGACTGAATTGGGCTTCACCACCCGATTCACATTTGCTCAAAAAGCTTCAAGGCCTTATTGCCATGCCCATTCTGTGCATATCCTGAAATTATTGAATTCCATGAGATAACATCGAGTTCAGGCATTTTCTGGAAGAGATCCAAAGCTTCATCAACTAACCCATTTTGTGCATATCCTGCATTTGTTGAATTCCATGAGACAATGTCTCGTTGAGTATTTGGTGGAAAAACTCCAGGGATTAATCAAATTGGACTTTTAAGTTTTTACACATATCCTGCAATCATGGAGTTCCATGACACAACATCCCTCTGGGGCATTTTCTGAAAGAGATCCAGGGCCTCATAAATATGTCCACTATTTGTATATCCAGAAATCACTGCATTCCACAATACCACATTTTGCTCAGTCATTTCATTATACACTCTGATTGCATCCTCTATAACCCCATATTTGATTTACATGTCTACAAGGGTAGTTCCCACAAAAATATCACACTGGAATGTATATCTTATTATGTCCTGGTCAACCTCCTTGCTGTGTTACAGGGCTTCCAAATCAGCACAAACTGGATGTAAGTTCATGTTTCCACCTGTGCATTGAAAGTGTATGGTGTTCTGTTATCAATGGGAAACTACTTAGATTATCTTTGTGAATATTAAGTACTTCCTGTCATTATGCCCAAACGTTTCTCTGTTGACAAAACGTGTTAATTATTGTCAATTTACTACACATACATCCAACATGCTTCAGCATAGAAGAATTGAAAAACTGTCTGATTTTTGCTGCTAACTGATAAGTTTGTTTGTTTTTAACTTTTAAGTTTCAACTGGCAGAATAATTATCTTTTTCACTTCACATGTTTCCAGTGTGCTAACCTTTTTATGATTCTCTTCTTGACTTGAACTTTGTTGACAAGGTGAATGTGATTCTTATTTTGGCAAGGGTTTATGTAGGTGCTCTATAATGGAGCATCTCAGTGAACAAAGCAAGACAAGCTGAAGATTGTTTAGTTTATAGGCTTGACCTGCAAAGTGAAACAATCTTTGCTCATATGACATGGTCTATATATATATATATTGAAAATTTGAAATTAGCATTTATCTTTGTTACAAAACAGTGAAAGAAATGAGATGAATTTGATCCATCCCCTGTATCTTACAGAAACTAAGTATGAACTAACTCTGATATTGCAGGCATTCTATTATCCACACATTGAACTTGCATGCTGTTAAATTCATATCAGCTACTCTAGTGATAATCACATATAAAAAGATGAACTAAGCAAAGGTAATGCTAGATCTGATCCGTCAAGTATTTGAGAAAATAATAGATTGATTTGGATCCACTGGTGAATACTGATCAACAAGTTCCTGAGGAAACAAAAGTTGAGATAGGAGTGTCCAGCTCTGAATCAAAGTCTTCGCTTCTGAAATCGGTAGAGATCAGTGTGTCAGAAAGGTCAGGATGACTGGATGTGTGAGAAAAAAATTTTCTTTAAAATTCAGCAGTGCCCCATTCTCCCAGTCCTGCAAGTCCTTGGATGCCATCTCAATAAGATCACTGACATAATCTACAAACTAAGACCTAGGATGAACATACCAAGAATCATAGGAGGAGGAGCCTATCTCCTTCAAGGTTTTGAATAGCATTATGGTTCTGCTCTCTGGGAGGTGGGTGAAAATAAAAACAGCCCTGAGGGTGTATCCATCACCAAACAGACTCAGGAAAGACTAAACCAAGCATAAGTCTGCTTGTTACCTCAAAATCTTGCAGCCTAATTCAAAGCCTCACTAGGCTACCTATGCCTTATGGCAACAAAGACATGATCCACTGCTGTCACCTTAGTGGCCTCTCTCTTTTATTTTGTGATCAAATGTTAACCCACAAGGGAACTCCTCTCTGACAATAGCGCCAAAAATGTTACTGCAAAATCTAGCAGCCTAGAGCAAAGCCACACCATGTGACCTAGGTCTTATGGCAACAAAGAGATCAGCCACCACTATCACCTTAGTGGCCTCTCTCCTATTGTTTTGTGGTTGGATGTTATTCCCCACAAGGTAGGCTTCCCTAGAAAGGCTTAGAGGATAAATGACCTAGGGCTTCTAAGACAAGTGATTCTTTAAGGATCTTGCAAACAATATCACCTAGAAAGATCTTCAATAAAGGAAGGCCTAAAGGTGATGAGAGCTTAAGGTACCAGCAAAACCTTGGAGGCCAAGATAATATTTACAAATATTCAAGTACACTTTCCACCAACCCTAATAAACTAAGAAAAGGCTATTATAAGTGAGGGTTTCAATGATGGGAAGATTTACAGCATGCAAAACAATATAACAGCCGAGAAATAGCCTATAAAGGATAAGATCAACAAAGTCTTGAAGGCTATTGAAGAGGTGAGCAAGGGATAGGTCAACAAGAGGTTTTTAATAGTTGAAAATGCACAAAACAACAACATAAACCTAAATGTCAACCCTAAATTTGATGGTAAAACATGCAATAAATGATAGATTT
The DNA here is from genome assembly GCA_031772625.1 of Pinus tabuliformis. NCBI lineage: Eukaryota > Viridiplantae > Streptophyta > Pinopsida > Pinales > Pinaceae > Pinus > Pinus tabuliformis. The sequence continues at coordinate 1,668,419,145 of CM062818.1, forward strand.
TGCTTTTCAAACATTAATAAATGCAATTCCTACCTAGAGGACAATAACATATAGGTATAAAAATGTTGTTAAATGCATATTTTTAGACCCAGCCCTAAACCTAGCTACCATGAAAAGGAGACATGAAGAAAATTTAGGTTGATCTACACAACAAGGCTAGTGCCTTTATTCAATTGGGCAATGAAGTCAATTACAGTGATGTCAAGATAGGAAGGGTGGAAGACAATTTGCCTATCTTAGAAAGCCTAGCGACCTCTTTCCTAGTAGATTTAAGGTCAAAGTATGCATGAAAACAAGTTCTTTTGATGGATTTTTGAATGACAAATTTTGCATAAACACATAGAAACAAGAGTTCATGAAAGATATTTCACTTTTTAATATAGCACAAGATAAACCCTAATTTCAGAAATTACATGCAAAATGGAACAAAATAGCATTAAACATAAACCATTCAAGCAAAAACCAATTCATTAATCCATAAGATAGCCTCTTCATGTAATAAATATCCTCCCTAAGACAATTTGCACTCTACTTAACCATTGAATCCAAGAGTAAAGAAGAAAACACCCATGCACACTCTCTCAAGAGAAGAGAAATGCGTGTGTGATGATACTCCAAAGGAAAATGAATTCCCTCTATTTTGTTGGAAATAATACTGAGAGGGGGGGTGAATCAGTCTTATCAAGTTCTTTTAACAAATCTTCCTTATTTATACTTTGAATTATTTTTGCATATCAGTACCATAAAATAATGAGCATGAACAAGAAAGACAGATAGTCACACCAAAGAACACCAGATATAAGGTGGAAACCCAATGTGGGTGAAAACCACCTGCTGCAATATGGCTCTATCTTCTTTCAAATTAGAAACTCTTTTTACAATGATTTTGTACTGGTGCAATCCTTTACCAGTACACAGGCTGCAACCTGCAGAGAGCTACAACTCTCTCTCGTTTTCCAGTCTCTCCTGGAAGGGAGCTACAACCCCCTAAAACATCAAATGATCATCAAGTACATGTAAATTACACAATCAACTGCAGTAACCAGATCAACAGTAACAGAACTAAATCCAGAACACCTTATCAACAGAAAAATTTAGTCAACAGAAGATCTTAAGACAGATACGCAGTTTTTCTTTCTCTGGCCAGCGTCCCTACGCACTTCACCTTCTGCTTCCCTGTGTATACCCGCAGAGAGTCTTCTGCTGCATCGCGTACCCACGCACTGCTTATTCAATCGCACTGCGTACTGTTACTACAGGTACGCACCCCGAGACACTATCGCGCCGCGTACTGCTACCGAAACCACGCACTCAAAGATACTATCGCGCCGCGTACTTTTACTGTGCGTACGCACCTGAGCCTCTGTCGCGCTGCATACCCACGCAGTTCTCCTTCTTCTGCTCTGCGTACCCACGCAGTTCCCCTTCTTCTGCTCTGCGTATACACGCGGATCTCCTGTTTCTGCTCTGCGTACCCACACAGTTGCACCGTTAACTACCTGCGTACTTCTGATTAGGGCCGAATTGGCAGTTCACCAGTGTGCTACAGTTAGTCGGATGCCCAGATCTGATCAGCGCTCGAGAGATCACCCTTCACAGATTCGCTTTTGACTTTACTTTCATATAGATCAAGCTTTTAAAACAATAACCCAATATTTCAAATCTTAAGATATTCAATTTTCAAAGATACTTAGCCAAGTGATCTCCTTTGCTTTATATAGGCAAGCTCCTCCTAAAATCATGGATCAATACCATAGATAACCAATACCAGGGGCTCAATAATAATAATAATAATATAAAACAATACCACGGGCCAAAACCATAGAATCAAGAGCGGCGGGCTAAATACCACGGGCCAAACATAGGAAACCCCACGTGAACGCGCTTCTCTGCCTTGAAGTAAGTGAAACTGGGGGTACGCACCCTCTGAACGGGTGACCTGCGTGGCTGGCCGCAGTTCCTTCACGGTGTACCTGCGTGTACGCATCTTCTGAACTGTTCTCCTACGTACTTCTTAATTTTCAACATTTTGAGGGCCTGATCAGAGCATTGCCACTTGAGGGTGTTGCCATCAAGTACAACATCTGTACCATAGAGCCATACCAGAATCATAATGCCAACAATCTCCCCCTTTGGACTTGATGGCAACCTCAAAATCTTCAACTTCATTCTCCCCCTTTGACATCAAGGGCAAAGGGTTATGCTCCCCCTAAGAACATGCTCCCCCTGAATATGAACGAGATCTGCAAAGAAGAACCGTAATCCACCATAAATGATCATGAAAGAGATAGAGACATATTGCAGCTATAATCAGATAAGCATCAATGATCTCCTTCTGTACATCCTCCATAATGCCAACAATGCATTATATGCTCCCCCTGAACCTGTGCCATTCAATCTTCAACCAATCCGCAACCCAGCACATATAACCATTAGAAGAGATTCAACAAGATGATGCATCAACAACCCCCAACTTTTGCCTGAGGTATTCAAAAGTCTCCCTGAGCAATGGTTTGGTGAGTATATCAGCAACTTGTTCCTTAGAAGGAACATACTCCAACTTGACCTTCTGTTCAAGCACTTGTTCTCGGAGAAAATGATATTTGATTGGTATGTGCTTGGTCTTTGAATGCATGACTGGGTTCTTTGAAATGCTGATTGCACTTGTGTTATCACATAAGATGGAGATAGGTGGTGTACAAGTGATTTGAAAGTCCTGCAAGGTCTGCATCATCCAAAGGAGTTGAGTGCAGCAAGATGCAGCAGCAACATATTCTGCTTCAGCTGTAGACAAGGCAATCGAACTCTGTTTCTTGCTGAACCAAGATACCAATCTGGAGCCCATAAAGAATGCACCACCACTTGTGCTCTTTCTGTCATCCACGCTTCCGACCCAATCTGCATCTGTATAAGCATGAAGTGTGAGATCTGTATCTCTAGGATACCATAAGCCATAATTTTGAGTCCCTTGAAGATATTTGAAAATTCTCTTCACTGCCTGAAGATGAGTCTCCTTCGGATTTGCCTGAAATCTTCCAACTATTCCAACTACATGCATGATGTCCGGTCGGGTACCTGTCAAATAAAGTAAACTTCCAATCATAGATCTGTAGGTTGGTTGATGCACTGCTGCAGATTCATCATTTGCACTGAGGCTACATCCTGTGACCATGGGTGTGCATACTGGTTTTGCATCTTCCATGCCATATTTCTTCAAAATCTGTTTGAGATACTTGGTTTGAGACAAAAAGATCCCTCCTTCCTTTTGTTGGATTTGCAAACCAAGAAAGTATGTCAGTTCTCCCAGCAAGGACATTTCGAATTCTTTCTGCATCACCAAGGCAAAGTTTTGACTCACAGCTTCTTCATTGCTGCCAAAGATAATGTCATCTACATACACAACAAGTATTAGCAACTTGTCATTTTCAACTTTTATATAAAGATTGCTATCTGCTGATCCTTTTGAAAAACCTTGTTGATGAAGATATTTGTCCAACCAATAGTACCAAGCCCTTGGAGCTTGTTTGAGACCATAGAGAGCCTTTTTCAATCTGCATACAAGATTTGGATCATTTCCAAGAATGAACCCATCTGGCTGCTCAATGTATACTTCTTCTTCCAAGTCTCCATTCAGAAAGGTTGATTTCACGTCCATTTGAAATACTTTGAAGTTTTGAAAGCTTGAGAGAGCAAGGAACATTCGAATGGCCTCAAGTCTTGCAACAGGAGCAAAGGTTTCTTCAAAGTCTATTCCTTCTTGCTGCGCATACCCTTTACAAACAAGTTTGGTCTTGTTTCTAATTACTTCTCCATTTTCATTCAATTTGTTTTTGAAGACCCATTTTGTTCCAATAACATTCTTATCTTTTGGTTTAGGAACCAGCTCCCAAGTGTTGTTCTTTTCGATCTGCTCAAGTTCTTCATCCATTGCTTTCACCCAACATTCATCTTTGCATGCCTCTTTCACATTTTGTGGTTCAGTGGAGGAGAGTAATGCCAAATAGCTTGAAGCTTCTGCAACTGTTCTTCTTGTTTGTACACCTGCTTCTTTCTGCCCCACAATCTGAGATTCTGGATGATTCTTCTGAACGTATCTGGATGAGTCTTCTCTTCTATTCTTGTCTGCTCCTCTGGTTCTTCTTGAGGTTCTTCTTCTTCATCATTCTATCTTTGAGGGTAGCCTTCATCTTCTTCGATGTCTTCATGATGTACTTGCCTAGGAATGTATCCCTTCTCATCAACCACTACATCAATGTTGTCAACGATTCTGCCAAGTCTTTTATTGTAGCATTTGTATGCTTTGCTATGTGGAGAATAACCAAGAAGAATACCTTCATCTGCTCTAGGTTCAAGTTTGCCAAGTTGCTCATTAGTATTCTTAATATAACATTTGCTCCCAAAGATTTTGAAGTGTTTTACTGAAGGAGTCTCACCACACCAGAGCTCATGAGGGGTTTGAGTGCTGTTCACCCGGACATTTGTTTTGTTGAGAATAACAACCGCAGCATGTGCAGCTTCACCCCAGAAAGTTGCGGGAGTTCCCGACTCATCAAGCATAGCACGGGCCATTTGTTGGATTGTTCTGTTCATTCTTTCCACAACTCCATTTTGCTGAGGAGTTCTAGCTGTAGAGAATTCTCTTCTTATCCCATGTTCTTCACAGAAATCGAAAAATTCATTTGAGGTAAACTCCCCACCTCTGTCGGATCTGAGGCACTTAATTTTGTGTCCTGATTCGTTTTCAACCAAGGCTTTGAAGGATTTGAATTTTTCGAATGCTTCATCTTTGTGCTTCATAAGTCCTAACCAGACAAACCTGGAGAAATCGTCAATGAATAATATCAAGTATTCTTCTCCTCGAGGTGTTCTTTTCCTGAATGGACCACATGTATCTGTATGTACTAGCTCAAGAGGCATGCTAGCTAATCCTTCCTTCTCTGGAAAGTTAGTTCTGGTTTGCTTTCCAAACTGACATGATTTGCATATGGTGTTGTCTGGAATTTTGATATCTGGAAGATCGCGAACTACCTGATATTTGCATGCTTTCCTTATTTGTGAAAAGCTTAGATGCCCCAACCTCCGATGCCATAACCAGTGCTCATCATCCTTGCTCAGATAGCATTGTTGTTGTCCTTCTTCAAATATGTATAGATTATTTGGAGTTCTTTTACCTTTGATCACTGTTTTACCTGTATCAAGATCACGAACAAGACATCCATTTGATCTGAATATCACTTCGGTTCTTTGATCACACATCTGGCTGACACTTAGAAGATTATGCTTCAATCCATCAAAATACAAAACATTTCCAGCCTTGACCTTTTCTTTTAACTGAGCAATGCCTTTTCCTTTTATGGTTGCAGGAGTATCATTTCCAAAAGAAACTTTCTTTCCTTTTTCTAGAGCAGAATATGACTCAAGTTTTTCTTTATCACCTGTCATATGCTTCGAACATCCACTGTCAATGTACCATAGATTTTCCTGTCCTTCTGCATAAAATGCTATCCCACATCTTTCTGTTTGTGGTTCCTTTATTCTCCATGTTTTGGTGCTTGAGGCTTGCTCCTTTGTCTGCTAAAACCTGCTCCTGCATTCAGAGTCTTTATGACCAGAGTTATTGCAAATAGAACATTCAACTTCATTTTCAAGAGCCGAAAAGTTGTTATAGGTCCTTTTTGTAATCTTGGTCATACTTCTTTGTTTTTGAGCTTCTCTAGTCATGATTGTTTTATATGCAACACATTGAGCTGCTTTGTGACCAAAGTTATGGCAAGAGAAACATTGTCCATTGAAGAAACTTCTGCGGTTATCAAATCTATCGGCCAAATGATTGTAATTTCTATTGTCATCCATTCTTGAACCAAATTGAGAAGATTTTACCTGTGGCTGGTTGTAGCTTTTGTTCACCCTTAAGACGGATTGCCCCTGATAGTCTCTGTTTGCAATTCGTCCCTGCTTTACCTGATGGTCTCCATTGTGCTTTTGCTCATTCCTTCTTGCTGCATCAAGATAGCTTTTTGAAGTGGATGCTTGAGAAGTTTCTCCATTATAGCCCAGACCTGTCCTGTTTAGTGGAGAACGATGTACATTGATAATCTCATCCAAAGTTTCAGATCCTTTGACAAACTTAAGATTAATAGCTTTTGTTTTCTCAATCTCTTTTCTAAGACCAACAATTTCACCTTCTAATTTTTCAAGATGTTTTTCTTTTTCATCAATTTGAAATTGTAGAGTGTCAATGATCATATTCTTTTCTTCTATACATCTCTTGAGTTTAGTAATTTCTTCATAAAGGCTATCCACATCTATAGCATCCATATAATCATCATCTTCAAATGCCATTAACAGTTTATAGTCATTACCTCGTTCATCTTCATCACTATTTGATAGACCATCACTATCTTCATGAGTGTAGTAGCTTTTCTTATTTGCACTCTGTTTCTTGTTCCATCTAGCAGGTTCCTTTCCTTTATCCTTATAAGGACATTTTGCAGCATAATGACCTACTCTTCCACAAGCAAAGCATTTAAAAGGTAACTTACCTCTGAACCTTCCAGAACCCCTTTGAAGATTTCTGACAAAATTTGATTCTTCTTCTTCTTCTTCTAGCACATGACTTGCTTCATAATAATCTCCTGTGCCTGAAGCCTTGAAAGCAGCTTCTCTTCTATCTGATGGACCTCCCTTTCTCATTTCATAAGCAGTTAGAATTCCGTGTAGCTGAGACATAGTAAGAATTCGTAGATTTTCCTTTTCTTCTATTGCAGACACTTTAGATTCAAACTTGGGGGACAATGATCTTAGAACTTTTTCAACCACAATAGCCTCTTTTATTTCTTCACCCAAGTTTTTCATGCAATTAACAATCTCATCTACCCGAAGAAAATAGTTAGCCACACTTTCATCATTATACATCCTGAGATTCTCATACTGAATCCTAAGAGTTTGAAGTTTAGCACGCTTTACCTGTTCATCTCCTTCGTAGCTCAAGACAATCTTGTCCCATATTTCTTTTGCGGATATATATTGCATAACCTTTACGAATTCTGTTTGAGATAAGCATCCCAGCAAGGTATTGACTACTTTAGCATTTGTTTCATATTTCTTCTTTTCGGCCGCATCTGTAGGAGTAGCTGAAGGAAAAGTGTAGCCTGTATCTATGATATCCCAAACTTCTGTACCAAGAGATTGAAGATAGGCAGTAACTCTTACCTTCCAATAATTGAAGTTTGTCCCATCAAAAATTGGTGGCCTGATTGATGCTTCCCTCTCGTAGTTGCTCATGATGAAAGATCTTCCTTCAAGCGATCAAGCTTCTCCGAAGGACCTGCTCTGATACCAATTGTTGGAAATAATACTGAGAGGGGGGGTGAATCAGTAATATCAAGTTCTTTTAACAAATCTTCCTTATTTATACTTTGAATTACTTTTTGCATATCAGGACCATAAAATAATGAGCATGAACAAGAAAGACAGATAGTCACACCAAAGAACACCAGATATAAGGTGGAAACCCAATGTGGGTGAAAACCACCTGCTGCAATATGTCTCTATCTTCTTTCAAATTAGAAACTCTTTTTACAATGATTTTGTACTGGTGCAGTCCTTTACCAGTACACAGGCTGCAACCTGCAGAGAGCTACAACTCTCTCTCGTTTTCCAGTCTCTCCTAGAAGGGAGCTACAACCCCCTAAAACATCAAATGATCATCAAGTACATGTAAATTACACAGTCAACTGCAGTAACCAGATCAACAGTAACAGAACTAAACCCAGAACACCTTATCAACAGAAAAATTTAGTCAACAGAAGATCTTAAGACAGATACGCAGTTTTTCTTTCTCTGGCCAGCGTCCCTACGCACTTCACCTTCTGCTTCCCTGCGTATACCCGCAGAGAGTCTTGTGCTGCATCGTGTACCCACGCACTGCTTATTCAATCGCGCTGCGTACTGTTACTACAGGTACGCACCCCGAGACACTATCGCGCCGCGTACTGCTACCGAAACCACACACTCAAAGATACTATCGCGCCGCGTACTTTTACTGTGCGTACGCACCTGAGCCTCTGTCGCGCTGCGTACCCACGCAGTTCTCCTTCTTCTGCTCTGCGTACCCACGCAGTTCCCCTTCTTCTGCTCTGCGTATACACGCGGATCTCTTGTTTCTACTCTGCGTACCCACGCAGTTGCACCGTTAACTACCTGCGTACTTCTGATTAGGGCCGAATTGGCAGTTCACCAGTGTGCTACAGTTAGTCGGATGCCCAGATCTGATCAGCGCTCGAGAGATCACCCTTCACAGATTCGCTTTTGACTTTACTTTCATATAGATCAAGCTTTTAAAACAATAACCCAATATTTCAGATCTTAAGATATTCAATTTTCAAAGATACTTAGCCAAGTGATCTCCTTTGCTTTATATAGGCAAGCTCCTCCTAAAATCATGGATCAATACCATAGATAACCAATACCAGGGGCTCAATAATAATAATAATATAAAACAATGCCACGGGCCAAAACCATAGAATCAAGAGCGGCGGGCTAAATACCACGGGCCAAACATAGGAAACCCCATGTGAACGCGCTTCTCTGCCTTGAAGTAAGTGAAACTGGGGGTACGCACCCTCTGAACGGGTGACCTGCGTGGCTGGCCGCAGTTCCTTCACGGTGTACCTGCGTGTACGCATCTTCTGAACTGTTCTCCTGCGTACTTAATTTTCAACATTTTGAGGGCCTGACCAGAGCATTGCCACTTGAGGGTGTTGCCATCAAGTACAACATCTGTACCATAGAGCCATACCAGAATCATAATGCCAACAATATATGAGGGAAACCAAGTCATTTTTCCTTAATTTCTGAATTACCGGATCTGACACTCCTTGGTCTAGGATCCACGGATCCATGTATTTGATCCGAATCTAGATTTGGATCCACCAAGATCCGTCCAAGAACCGGCACGTGGTTTTTTTGTGTTGGCTGGAAACGGATCTTTCAAACTGGAAACAGATCCTGCACATCTGAAACGGATCCCGCATTCATTTTCTGGATTTCAAGTTATATGCATTGCAGTTTAAATTTTTCGGACGGTAGATTTCAAGTTATATGCAATGCGGGTTAAATTTTCCAGACGACGAATTTCAAGTTAGATTTAGGTTTTCTTTGGTTTTCTTTTTGGCTTACCCTCATTGTCTTAATCTGACTGTCACGGCACAGAGAGAAGAATATGACAATCATAGCAAGGAAGAGCTGAGAAGAATACAACAACAGGGAAGAAGTTAGAAGTTAGAAAAGAGAGAAGAATACGACAACAGGGAAGAATAGCGATAAGAGAGAAGAATACAACTCGGCCACATGAGATAGCATTGAGCAACAATTCACACTGCATCGCTTTGGAAATTTTTAATTTGTTGAATTTTTTATTTTTATGCTCACAGTGAAACCAATAGTCTTCACGCTTCTTAAGTTCTTCCTATCACGCTTCTATAAACCCAATGAGTTCCTTTCACATGTTGATTAACTTCCAGTCGTGAAAGGACACCAAAGGCCAAAATCATTGACTAATTTCATCCATATCATAAACTAACCACCGGTCCACCAGACCATTGTGTCCATTGTCATCTTGATTTGATTTTTGAACTCTAAAAGTGTTTTTTTTAATTTTAAAAATATTATTATATTTTAACTTTTTTTATATTTCATGTATCCTTGTCGTATCTAGATCCTGGATTTTCAAAAAACCAGCGAATTCGGATCTAGATATGTATCCGTATCCGAATCCTGGTAACTTAGCTTAATTTACAATGAAAAAGCCCTAAAAGTTTTCTTAAAGAGCTCAACAAGGCCAATAGGTCACATGTCGACCTAAAAATAGCTTTACAAAATGATAAATCATAATAAAATGCCTTAAATCCTCCACATGTGTGGGAGGAAGAGCTCTCCAGTATGACATCATCCTCCATAAATGAGCATCTCCATCAAGCAATGTGACAAAGTGGGTCCAAGAATGCTCTTCACTTTTGAGACATCATCAAAGTGAATGGGTGCATCTCCAAGTAACACCTCTTCATCCAAGATGTCACCATTAAGAAGCCATGTGTCACCCTAGTAGGGCATCATGGGTGACATGGCAGCTTTAGGGCACAATGTTAACCTCAAAAGGGAGTGTACCAACCCTCCCAAACTATCTCAATTGATCTCCATCCTCATTTGGGATGTAGAACAAGGCAACACCCATCAAACAGGTATAAGACCAACCTAGGGGCATCCTAGGTCCTCTATGGCACATCATCAATCAAGTTAATGCCTTTGCTTCTTGGCTCAACATTTTAGAATCTGGGGGTGCAAAAGGGGGTCATACATCCATGTGGGGCCCCTCAAGGTTCAGCGTTGATCTCTGGAGGGGCAACGTTGGTGTTACAAGGCCACAAGTGTTCTCATAGTTGGGTTAGATATCTCTTCAATGTGCTGGAAAGGGGTCAAACCATCCCTCAAGGGACATCCAATGTATATGCATGAGACCACCTAAAACATACCCTTAAGATCAAATGAGAGCAACATCATCATGTAAAGAAACCATTAGAGTATCATAGTGGATCATATTTAATGTTAGGGGCACAAAAATACTTCACCCAAACCTTGCCTTCAAATGTCTTTCTAGTTGGTGATTTGTATGCAAGTTACCATACATGTTTGGGATGATTAGGCAATTGGCCCTATTAAGTGCTTCCAACCTCCAAACGGAGAGACGGTTCCTAAGTAGGCTCATCAATCCATAGATGCATGTGATAAATGTGGTTATGGAATGGAAAAGACTTAAGAGAAGATGTCACAGACATGGTAACAATTGAAGGAGGTCCAACATTTTGAGTATAATGTGTTGGAAAATATAACTACGTTCGGTCTTCATTAAATGTATTTGAGTCATCATGTAATATACTTGTCAAAAGAATAAAGAAAAGAATTATTATTATTATTATTATGACTTATAAAAGCATGGGTTTCATGATTGGGTCATCATATTTTAAGTCAAAGTCCCCATTGAGGACTTCTAAGATGTATTATGAGTTAATAGAGTCATTGTACTTTTAAAGAGACCCTTATTGGGCTTTTGAATCATGTAAAAAGGTTTAGTATTGAGTCAAATATAATTTATCATTTATGTATCCTTCACATCAAATCGGCCTAGAAGAGACCAAGTCGGCCTAAGGACATCAATTTGACCTCCCTTGAAGCTTATAAATAGAAGCAAGTCGAATTCATTTGGAGCACACTCTCTCACAAGGAAGTTTGATGTCTCTTGAAGCAGGAAGAAGTGTGAAGTAGAAGAAGAAGGGGAAGGAAATGCGAGTTGGGTGGAGTCTAAGGAGAAAAAGAAAAACGAAATTTTGGTGCCTCTCTCTCTTTGTTTCGTGCCCTAGTTTGGGAGATCGAAGTCTTCCAAGTTTCGCTGATGCCGGAAGCTGCCTGATGTCGGAAGCTGCTACCTAGTCAAAGTTGTTGGAAAGGAGGTTAAAGATCTGGGAGGCTGACTTGGTGTGGAGGGAAGGTTTGGTATTTGTCTAGGGTGAAGAGTCTCAAAGAATATTATTGAAAGGAAGAGAATTTTGATTGGGTTTTCCCCTCGAGGGGGGTTTTTCCCTGGCATAGTGCCTACATCTGGTGTCCACTGTGTTATTGCTTTGGTAATTGCTTGATGAACTAACAGAAAGAAGATATAAAGAAAACCTAATAAGAAGTCAAGTACAGCACAAGTAATTATCAAGTATAAGATAATATTTCTGCCTTTCTGATTTTCTAACACGGTTTCAAAGTTTTGGTGAAGAAAGAAGAAAAGGGCAGTCTCAAGCACTTAATCAAGGAATCATTCAAAAGGGTTATTCAAGGAAACAAGTGTACCATCTTCAAAGGCAATGTCTAAGACAATCAAGGGAGAGAACAAACTTGAAGGAGCCTCAAATTATGGGTCTTGGAAGAAGAGGATTGACCTCATCCTTGAAAAGAATAAGGTTCTAGACTTGGTCAAAGGAAAAGTAAAAAAGCCTACAGAAAACTCCAATGATGCTGACAAAGTAAAGTTCAGGGAATTAGAATTGGTGGCTATGACTCTAATGGTAGAAGGAATAAAGGACAACCTTGTCCCATTCATAGCCAACATCAATCATGCTCAGGAAATGTATGAAGCCTTGTCAAAGTTATTCACTATTAAGAACATTGGTCAAGTGGCAAGCTTGAAGAATGAACTAAGGACCACAAAGATGACTAAAGAAGATACAGTGGCCTCCTTCTTTGTGAAGATAGAAAGAATCAAAGATGACCTTTTGGCCATTGATGAAATTGTTCCAGACAAAGAACTCGTGATCACTGCTCTATTAGGATTGCCACCTACTTGGGGTGCATTTGCTGCAGGTCTTAACAGTTGGAAGGAAGCTCCCACTTTTGAAGAACTATGGACTGCCTGCAATCAGGAAGAATTGAGGATCTCATTAGTTGTCAATTATGAAGATGTTTCAAATGCCTACATTGCTCAACATAAAGGAAAGAAATCAAAAGGACCAAGGAAGAAAGTTGACATGTCCAAGGTAGAATGTTATCAATGTCATAAGAAGGGTCACTACAGGAGTGACTGTCCCGACAATCCAAGAAACAAGAAGAGAGAAAGAGATCAAGCCAATGTTGTTGAAGAGGAAGACCTAAAGAAAGCCAAACCCGAAGAATCTGACATAAGGGACTTACACTACTAAGTCCTTTGCTTGTAGCCTTAGATATCTTATTTTATATTTTTGATGTTTAGAATTTATAGGTTTTTAACATGTTTTTGGAAAAAGACATCTTTTGTTTTATAAGTTTATAGGTATCCCTCAAGCTTTGGAGGGAGCCCCCAACAACTCCCAAAGATAAGTATCTCATTTCCTTTCAATTTTTGGTTTCATGTACTCATTTAGTTTTGATTATATTAATACTAATCACCATTCTCCCTCTATTGTCTTGATTATGAAGACATATGCCATGATCTCAAGGAGTATGGAAGAGGACCTCCCAAGACAAGGTTTGTCAAAGAACAAAGGTATGCTTTAAAACATTGATTTCTTTATAATAAATGTTTATTCATTTGATAATCTATTACTAACATTGTTGTGACTAGCCATATTGAATCATATTGATTCTTATCTTGGGAGATTCATTGCTCGATAAATCTACCCCTCTTATTCTTCACTGATTTTATAGAACCCTAGACAGGTTCTCTGGAAAACCCTAACCTAAGGGTATGCTAATGTGAATGTCTGAAACCCTAAACTACTTAGGGATATTGTGAAATGCTATTTGAAGTTCTTATTGATTGGGATTTCGGTATGATCATGAAATCTTAACTTGTTAGGATTTAATGATGTTTGTCTGAGATCTCGAACCTTTGAAATTTTTGGAATAGTAGGGTTTGTTGTGCTATGTTATGAAACCCTAGAATTTTAGGGTTTGGTTGGGCCTATAAGCAAAACCTTTGTTATGAAAGCAAGATCCTAGGAATGAAACCCTAGGTGTATATATATGTATACATTTAGTCAAAACCCTAGCTTGGGCTAGGTCAATATATGTCTAATATATGATAAGCTTATGCATGATAATGAATTCCTAGATATGTGTGTTGACCTAGTTATTGATGGTCATAAGTCTTAGGATTTAATATAAATCCTTGTCTAAGATTCTAGGATGACGATATTTGGAAATCTAGGGTTTTGCAACTAAACCCTAGTAGTATTTAAATCCTCTAGTATGTGTGATATAACAATCTGAGATCTATTTATATAATGATTGTTGAGATTGTGAAAATGAAATTCTAAGGTTTTGGAGTTAAACCTTAGTAGAAGTGAAAATCTCTGATGAATGATGACAATATGATAATTTGAGACTTGTGTAAGAATTGTTGAAATATGAGTTTTAGTTGGGATTAATGGTTCATTGAAAAACTAGGGCTTGCAACTAACCCTAGTGAAAATTGGTCATGTTAATGACTAAGTTGTGATTGGTTTTGATTGATTCTCTTGTATGAAATCTAGGATCTGTATGAAATGCTAGTGGAAAATCTAACATGTGAATTCTAAAGTTGTTAGATGCCTTGTAGATCTATATTTGTTTGAATTGTTTCTAGGGTTTGCTATATGTTGTAGTAGGGTATGTCACACCTTTGAAAGAAACATTGAAACCCTAGATGGAATGAAAGTTGTTATGAAGTAGTCTAGGGTTTATGACAAAGTCCCTAGCAAGATGTTGAAGAGTATGTGTCTCTTGTTTTGGTATCTGATATATGTAAGGTTGAAATGCTTCCGTAATTCTGATATGTCTAACTTCATGCTTCTATAGATTTGGTTGTACTTGCTATCTAAGTTGTGCAAGTACACAATCTTCAATATGGTGAAGACGTTCGTTGATGTGATAAGCATGATGAAGATGATGATAACTTTAATGAAATGGTTGGAAGCCACGAAAGATTCTTCGGTGACGAAAAGAAGAAGTTGATCTCCCTGAGGAAGCCTGAATAGAAGAGATCTCCCTAAGATTAAGAGGGAGTCTGGATAAAAAAATGCTCCCTGGTTGAGAGGGAGGGCATAGCTTGGTTTTGATTGAAGAATGAATTTTGGAGGATATGTTGCTGCATGAGAAGTAGGAAAGGAAAGTGTATGATTGAGGAATCTTCTGTCAAAGATTCAGTTGATAGTCCTACTATGAAAAGTTGAGGAGCAATATCAAGTTGTATGAAAGGCCCCAAAGATTTGTATTTGATTATGTACATATGAAAGTATATTATTGATTGGGGTTGTGTTTGTACAGGTGAATCTCTCGAAGGTTTTTGATAGCATGTTGGTTACCAATCAGTTTGATTGGGAGAGATTGGTCATCCTTGATCTGCTGGATCAAAGGGTGTTGAGGCTTTGTGAGTGAAGCATTGCCTGGGAGGACATCTAGCTGGCACTTTGTGTTGATGTCTAGGTCCTGAAGTTGGAAAAGGTGGTGTTGATTATAGAGCTCTGTTTTTGGATACACACTTGGATCTTTGGGTTGGTGGTTAGCAAGTAACCCTGATGGTACCTAGAGAGGCTGAAAGCTTGAGTCCATCTTAGTCCCACCCAAATAGATTGCCTTGGTCAGGAATCTAGTCCGTGGCATTGCGGTGCCTAAATTGTTGAGAGACCAATGGATAGATTGCCTTGGTTAGGAATCTAGTCCATGGCATTGCGGTGCCTAAAGTTCTTCATGGTTCATATAGTTGAGATCTTCCTTGTACTTGTATATGATGAATACCTCCCTAGTTAAGAGGGAGTGTTGGAAAATGTAACTAGGTTTGGTCTTCATTAAATGTATTTGAGTTATCATGCAATATACTTGTCAAAGAATAAAGAAAAGAATTTTTATTATTATTATTATGACTTATTAAAGCATGGGTTTCATGCTTGGATCATCATGTTTTAGGCCAAATTCCCCATTGAGGACTTCTAGGATTTATTCTGAGTTAATAGAGTCTTTGTACTTTTAAAGAGACCCTTCTTGGGCTTTTGACTCATGTAAAAAGGTTTAGTATTGAGAGTCAAATATAATTTATGTATCCTCCACATCAAGTCAGCTTAGAAGAGATCAAGTCGGCCTAAGGGCATCAATTCGACCTCCCTTGAAGCCTATAAATAGAAGCAAGTCAAATTCATTTGGAGCACACTATCTCAAAAGGAAGTTCAATATCTCTTGAAGCCGGACGAAGTGCGAAGTAGAAGAAGAAGGGGAAGGAAGTGTGAGTTGGGTGAAGTCTAAGGAGAAGAAGAAAAACCAAATTTTGGTGTCTCTCTCTCTATGTTTCGTGCCCTAGTTTGGGAGATCGAAGTCTTCCAAGTTTCGCTGATGCCGAAAGTTGCTACCTAGTTGAAGTTGCTGGAAAGGAGGTCAAAGATCTGGGAGGCTGACTTGGTGTGGATGGAAGGTTTGGTCTTTGTCTAGGGTAAAGAGTCTCAAAGAATACTATTGAAAGGAAGAGAATTTTGACTGGGTTTTCCCCTCGAGAGGGGGTTTTGCCCTGGCATAGTGCCTACATCTGGTGTCCATTGTGTTATTGCTTTGGTAATTGCTTGATGAACTAAAAGAAAGAAGATATAAAGAAAACCTAATAAGAAGTCAAGAACATCACAAATAATTATCAAGTATAAGAAAATCTTTCTTCCTTTCTGATTTTCTAACATAATTATGATAAGAAGGAGCGATCGTGGAGGCATGAGTTACCCTTTTCCTTGGCCTGCTTTTTCCACCCCTTCAATGCATTGTTTACTTTAATGACTTTCTTTTCTTTCTTGCATAGCTTAGGTAACTGGCTTGCTTTATGCTTTTCCAATACCCCTTAAAGATGTAGCAATTTATCGCTCATGGTGGGTTGGGACATTCATAAGTTCCTTTGTTTAGATAGAGAATGAAATGCTTAGGAATTGGGTCATGGCTAATGAGGGGGTAGAGCTCATGCTTATTTTCTCGCCCCAACCATCTTTTGCATTTTCATTTTCTTTCATTTGTGACTTCATATGCTTTTATCTTTCTTCCATCTACATCAAACTCTTAGGGAAAAGTTTTCTAGCTATGACTCAAAGTTGTGGATATAGGGTGTCAATCCCAATGACCAATGATAGTTTACCCAAATAATGAAAATGAATATAAGGGGCAGATAGAAAGTGATAAGTAAGGATTACCTTGGGCATGCTATATCAATCAGTGCCTCTTATTTTTGCCCCTCTTAAATAGTGGAATAAAAGGCCTTAGGGGAGATCACACTGGACTAGGGTCAAAGGATAACCCCCATGTAAAGTGTGGGAACAAGAATACAATCAAGAGCAGTCAATCATCCAGCTTGACCAATGATCCATATTTGTATGCCCTTAACATTAAATGAAAGCACCAAGAGCAGTCAGTCATCCAGCTTGACTGATGATCCATATTTGTATGTCCTTTTTTTTTTTTAACAGAATCGGTTACTTGTATATTATAAAAACATCAGGGACTGAGTCCTATTACATAGATACGATAGGTCATGGCGGTGAGGATCAAAAGCGAGTTCGCAGACCCTTGTTCCTCATTACAACATAAACGATAACTGAAATTAAAGAGGTAACGGCTATATTGCCGAATAAAAGAGCCTCCAAGCCAACAAAATTTACAGTCCATGGTTCCTAGGGAAGTTTCTGAGTGACAGAGTCATCGGGGAGGGGATCCTTCCTTGCACTGGCTCTAGTTGAAGCCTCCGCCTGCATACTTTGAGTGAGAGATCTGATATGCTCTAAGGCTTCCTCAAGATGAGTGCACCTGCTCTTCAAAGCCTCTATTTCTGCTTTTTGCTTCTCTAGCTTCTTCCTTTTCGATTTGCTATCTGCTTGATAATCCTCCTTGAGTTCATTGAAATGCTTGACGAATCTGTTGATCATAAACGTGTGTGCTTGACAAAGTGAGCAGTCGGTGTTGGTGATGATCCTTTCAAAAGGATTGGTGGCCTGCGCCTGAGCACCTTGCTGGTCCTGCTGATCCGCCATCTTACTGGTCTAGTGGAAGATATCGACGAGCTGGGGAAGCGGGTGAGGACAAATACCAGGGGGGAGGGCGATATAAGGGAGGAGAAAGCACAGAGAGGGGGGGAGCGGAGCAGTACAGGGGGGGAAGGATGACAGGGGAGCAGAGAGAAGTGAGGAGACACGCTGCTACAGCCAGTGAAACCACCAATTAGCAAAAACTTTAAAAAAATTATAAGGAGTTCTGATGTTACCGCAGTCGTGGAGCGAGGGTCGAGCTCCCGATGGCTGAGAGCTGCTTCAAGAAAAAGCCTACGCTTGGAGAAGGCGCCGTCCAAAGCTCTTGCAACACTGATAGATGAAGAAACGATGAGGCCCGAGCTGCGATTTATAAGAGAGACGAGGTTTCTCGGGTGCATGCCCCAGTGTTGGGGGGCTCGACTCTTGAAATGACTATGATCCCAAGAAAGGATCTTGCAGCGAGCAGTGAGGATACGGAGGTGATGGTCCGATGCGCAGAGCCAGTGAATGGCTGTAGGGAATGATTGAAGATCCATGTCGGGGCAGGGATAGGAGGTGTGATCCACTGCAGGGAAGCGAAATTGATCAGAGATGTACAGATTTGTGCAGTCGATGAGATAATGCAGAGGGAAAGGGGATTCGATTGTGGGCAAATTTCGAGGAGAGTGATGCCTGAGGTGACTCGAATTCTGAGTGGAGAGGTTGGGATGGGATTGGTTAGGGGATGGCTTTGTCATAAACTGAATCATTTTCTCTCACTTGACCTGTCTGTCTGCTAGTTGCCTTGTTGGCCTGCTCATCTGCTTCTGTGTTGCTGCTCCTTAGGACGTGTTTGAGGGTGGCCCCATTTATTGCTCTGATGTTGTCCATAATCCTGGATTTGATGTTGTTTAAGGCCATTTGTTTGAAATCCCTTCCTGAAACCATAGCTGCTATGATGATAGCTGAGTCGCCTATTATTAGCAGGTTCTGAAGGCCGAGTTTCCTCACTATGGAGGTTCCCAGGAGGAGGCTATATGCCTCAGCCTTGTTGTTGGACATTGTGCCCAATCCCCACTCGTATGTCACGATGGTTTTCCCTTGAAGGTCTTTGATGACGCCTCCTGCACCTGCTTGACCCGGATTATTTTTTGAGGCCCCGTCGAATTGTAGGGAAGGCCTTTTTTTATTTTGAATCCATTCTCTTATTTCCTCTTTGGTTCCTCTCAACTTCCAATCTGTTTTTTTCTTTCCTGTGCTTACAGTTTTTTGAATCCTTGCTTCATAGCTGAATTTGCTCATCCATTCCATTTCTCTTGGGTCCCCAGGTTCATGGTCTGCTTGGTCTATTCCATTCGCACCAATGGTCTCGGAGATGAGGGCAATTGTTTTTGCAAGGGTGCTGGAGATGTTGGGTTTCTTGTTGTTGAAGATGCTTTTGTTTCTGGCGTTCCAAATTTGCCAGCAAAGGTTTGGGGGAATGCTATTCCACAGCCTTTTAGCCAGGGTCTTGCTTTTTTTGGGATAAGGATATCTATTCTCCCAATTTTTTTGGAGGGTGACCTGATTGGGAAGATCACCAATCATTAGTGGGCTAGTGATGAGCTTCCAGCAGTTTTGAGCGAAGGGGCAATCTAGAAAGAGATGATTGCTATTTTCTTCCGCTGCTCTACATAGGCAGCAGATTGAGGGGCCAAGGATACCCTTCTTCCTTAGATTTTCCGCTGTGAGGATTTTGCTTTTAAGGAGGGTCCAATTGAAGAATTTGACCTTTGGGAGACATTCAGGTTTCCATGCCACCTTGTGAAGAGGCTAGTTGTTTGTTGCTGAGGCGTTTTGGAGGAATTTGTATCCCTCTTTGACAGTGTAGCTGCCACCATTGGGGTCCCAGACATATTTGTCCTCAGACATGCTGTTGAGGGGAGCTGAGCCTGTGAGGGTTATCTTAAGATCGGTCCACAAATTCATTAGATTGTTAGGAAGGGGAAGGGACTTCCAGCCTAGCCATCTGTTTCGGTCCCAAGTAGAGATATCATAAAGGGTCCTGAGATTTTTCCTTTCCATCCACCCATGAAGGGGCCTAAAATTTGGGAGAGCTTCCCTTGCTTCTGTGCCCATTATTCTATCTGTCCAGATGTTGATGTCTCTGCCATTGCCCGGGACTCTTGAGATACAGGTTTTGAAATGAGGGAGAGTTTTTTTAATAAGTTTCCAGACTGGGGTGCTTTGTCTGTCAATGATGATTTCTGAAAGGATGTTGGAGTTGGCCCCGTTCAGATATTTCCTTTTGATGACCTCTGTCCACCAGGCTCCTTTTTCGTTGAGAATTCTCCAGATCAGCTTAAAGCCCATTGCCATGTTGGCTAATCTTGGAATTCGAATTCCCAGCCCTCCTTTTTCGAAGGGTAAGATGACCTGATCCCACCTTACAAGGCTGAACTTTTTGGAATCCTGCCTTCCACCTTGCCACAAGAAGCTCCTAATGATTAATTCCATATGCTTATGAATGCTGGCAGGGGCGAGAGTGGTTGCAAACTGGTAAATTGGAAGGGCTGAGAGGATGGCTTTGATAAGAGTTGTTCTTCCAGCCAAGTTAAGCCAGGACACCCCCCAGCTCTGAAGCTTCCCTCTTAGCTTCTCTATTAGTTTGACCCAAATTTCAGTTTTGACCGGCTCCTTAGCTAGAGGTAATCCCAGGTACATGAAGTGGGTCCAGTTCCTTTGGGCAGGGATGTCCAAGATTGTGGAGATTCTCTGGATAATATGCCTGGGGAGGTTCCAGGTGTATATCATGCACTTATTATTGTTGAGCTTGCCTCCAGATACTTGAAGGAAGAGCTCAAGCGTTTTCTTGAACCTTCTAGCCATAAGACTGGAAGCTCCTCCTATTAGCAGGGTATCGTCCGCAAAGAGAGAGTGGTTTATCCCCTTGGTTCCCCTTACTATGCTTATACATGTGATTTCCTTTAGCCTACGAAGATTTTCCAGGTGTATACTTAGAGTTTCGGCCATGATGATGTAGAGGAAGGGGGAGAGAGGGCATCCTTGTCTCAAGCCCCTTGAGCTTCTGAAAGAGTTACTTGGCCTGCCATTAATGAGAGGGGCTGTCCAGGTGAATGAGATACACTCCATAATCCTGCTGATGAAGATCTCAGAAATGCCGAATTTCCCAAGAACTGCCTTGAGGAATTGGTGGTTGACTCTGTCAAAGGCGTTCGCCATATCTAGTTTAATGATCATACCCTTTTCATTTCTGTTTATGCTGCTGTGTATTGCCTCCTGAATAAGAATAACATTGTCCGTTATTTGTCTTCTGGGCACAAAGCCTCCTTGGTTCTCAGAGATGAGGGAGGGGAGAAGCTTTTTTAACCTGTTAGCTAATATTTTGGTGATGATTTTATAAGAGACATTGCATAAGGAGATTGGGCGGAATCGGTCAAAGGATTGGGGATTGGGATCTTTGGGGATGAGAGCTAAGTAAGATGATTTGATGCTGCTTCCCATTTTGCATTTCGAGAAGAAGTTCTTTGCCATTCTGATGTAATCCTTTTTGATGATTTCCCAATGGTTTCTGTAAAATGCCACAGTGAACCCATCAGGGCTCGGTGCCTTGTCCTGAGCCATGCTGAAGATTGACCACTCGATTTCCTCTGTCGTGATTTCTTTGTCTAATTCAGTGTTTTGTGCTGCTGATATTTTGTTTTCTATTATGTTGAGAAAATCTGAATGATCGGTGGGTTGAGGATCTGCAGTAAGGAGAGCGCAGAAGTGCCTGGACGCTGCCTCCTTTATTTCCTCTTGCTCTCTGAGTTCGCTTCCCTCGATCATTATTCTATCTATATGATTCCCTGCCCTCCTTATCTTAAGGCTGTTATGAAAAAATGAAGTGTTTTTGTCTCCGGCTTTGAGCCAAAGACAGCGAGACTTTTGCCTTTGCTCTTCTTCATCCTTCCTATTCTGCTGATACAGTTCTTTGTACAATTCGTTCTCTTTGACCTGATCTTCCTCTGTGTACTGCGCTCTTTCTTTTTCCTGGCTCCATTGCTCCAGCTTTGCTTGAAGGCCTGTTCTTGCTTTGCTTTCCTCTGCAGCATAATTTCTTGCCCATTGCTTAATGACAGTCCTGAGAGATTTGAGCTTTGCTTCCCAGATGTAGTGGGGGGAACCAATTATTTCCTTTGCCCATTGCTCCTTAATCATGTTTTTGAAATCTTCTTTACTATCCCAAGCCTTGTTATATTTGAAGGGAAGAGGACCCATGTTCTTCCCTTTATCTAGGATCAGAGCTACTGGTTTGTGGTCTGAGATGTATCCTTGGATTATTTTGCTTTGAATACTTGGAAATCTTGCCACTGTTCTTTCTTGGGCGAGGATTCGGTCTAATCTCTCTTTTATATTATTGTTGCCAGTTCTTTTGTTGGACCAAGTGAATCTCCCGTTTTGCGGAGGTATGTCCACTAAGTTATGAGTTTGTATTATTTCTTCTAATGAGTCCCTTGAAGGATCAGCATAGAAGTTTCCTCCCAGCTTCTCATCAGCATTCCTTATAAGATTTAGATCTCCCCCCAGGAAGATGTTCCTTCCCTGAACAGTCAAGAGATCTGAGGTTATTGAATCCCAACATGATGCTTTGTCTCTATAATGATTGGGAGCATAGATGTTGTATATTGAGTATTCTTCTTTCGTGGTTATGTTCTGCATGTCTGATCTTATCCACCATCTGAATGGCTTTTGGTGTTTGAGTTCCCATTTGTTTTTGTCCCATATTGTCCCTATGCCTCCTGAGGCACCAGCTGCACTTATTGCTATACTTGCGTAGCTTCTGCTTTTTTTTATGTGATTTTGGAATTCCTGTTCCGTGATTTTGGTCTCCTGGAGAAGGAGAAGGTCTGGATGTTCAGATTTGAGTAGGTCTTGGACTGCATTTGCTTTTAGGGAGGAGCCCATCCCCCTACAATTCCAGGAGACCAAAATCATCATTTACCTTGTTTGTTGTGAGCCCCACTTTTCTCTTTCATTTTTTCTCCGCTTCCTTTGGTTTTGTCAAGGTATGTGTCCATTGGTTGTTGCATTCCAGTAGCCATTTCTTTTGCTGCATTTTCATCCGGCAGTCCCTTCCCCAGATCTACTTCGACACATATCCGTGCGCAGGCATGCATGTTCTCCTTCGGTTCAGATCTGTCGATATATTTACCGACAGCGTTCCCTATGGCTTTGACTGACTCGTCCCCCTAGCAGTGAAGCGGCAAATGGGGCAGACGAACCCAGACGGGGACAGCGTTGGGGGCGTCCATCTCCGGATCAAAGTCTGGGGTCCATCTGTTTAAGTAAAGGCCCCGAGAGTCCATGAAATAAGGGTCGTTTCTGAAGATGAGGTTCCGATCCTCCATTGATTCGAAAAGAAAGGTGTAGAATCCTCTGCCGCAGAACCTGATTGCTATTTTCCCTTGCACCATCGAGTTCCAGTTTCTCTCGACCCATCTCTGAACTGATCGGGGGGAGGGCCACAGTCCCGTGAACTGTCCGACCAGGCCTCGTTCTGCTAAGGCGACTGCTGCTCTCCTCGGGAGGGAAGGAGGAAGCGAGACTTCCGGGATTTCATCTAGCTTCTTGATGAACTTAGAAGCTGTGGGGCGGATTCTTCCTGCTGCAGGCTCAGGAATAAGGGAGGCGAACGATTTTTCAAGATCCTCAGGGTCCGGAGGCGGGGGTTCCATTTCGGGCATTGGAGGAGATCGGAGATCTCAAGAGGAACCGGGGAAGGCCCCGGTGCGAGGGGGGAAGGAGGCCCAGGGGCGAAGGGGAGTCAGCAGAAGAAAGGCTCGGGCCTAGCAGCGGAGCTGCCAGGCACAGGGGCGCAGAGGAGGTCGAATCAGGGATGCGCGCAGAATGCCAGAGTCTTCAGAGCCACCATCGTCGATCCTCTCCAAACTCTTGTTCTATTTGTATGTCCTTAACATTAAATGAAAGCACATGATTACAAAAATGGTTAGTGTACCTTTTGATATATGACCCACTTTTATTCAAGAAGTATGCTAGATGGGAGAGAGCATTGATCAAAGTCTAGTTGAATAGATCTGAAGTAAAGCTAGCTTTGGATCATCATAGGGTTGTTTGTTGGTTGGTTGTCACACGAAGAGAAAATATTTCTCCTATGGTTTACCCACTTTTGGTGTGCAACGGTACCAAACAAGCAAAGGTTCCACCTCTGAAAGGAAAGAATGCATGAAATAGTTTGTGAAAAAGGAGGGCCCCCAATGTGAGAATTTCAAGCAAGCATTGAAATTTGAAAGGAGGGGTTGTATAGAAGACCTTAAAAGAAGGAAAAACTAGAATACCTGGTAATTGTAAAGGTAACTATCTCCAAAGAGAAGAGAGACCAAGGCTAACGAGAAAAGAAAAGAAGATTCATTGTAGGATGCTAAGGAGACTTGCACTCCAAAAATATTGGCAATGATCCTTTAATGATTTTCAACCAAAAAAATAAGAAGTTTTTTGGTTTATGGTGACGGTCTTTGGCAACAAATATTATTGATGACAGATTTTACAAGGTTGTTGCTAAAAAAAGTTGAAATATTTTTGCTTATGGAAAAAAGCAAATTCCAATTTTTACTTTATGGCAATGGTTGATCAATGAAAACATATTTTGCAACAACTCTTATTAGCAATTGTGTTTCAGAGACTCACTGAAAAATCAGCTTATTTAACTTTTAAACTTCACAGTGGTGGTTTATAAATTATCACCATTGTAAAAGACATTGTTGGCGATGAAATGGCAATGGTCATATCCTTTTATTGGTGATGCGTACCATTTTGACCATCGCCATTGATGATCGAGGACACGGTAATGCTTCTAGCCCATCACATCCATTGCCAATAACCCTATTTGTAATGGTGTAATGGTTTATATTCATAGTCCAACAAGACCAAAAGCCACCCTTGAAGTCACTAAGACAAGATTAAGCACCATAACACTAGCATCCCCCTTAAGCTTCAATTGGGGACACAAAGATGGTATAACAAGACAACCCTAGACCAAAATTCAGTTACTAAAAGTATCAACAAATAAGATTCATATATTTGACCAAGTAAATATTACATCCCAACACTTTATTTGAAGTCAAACTTATTTTGAGTGGAAGTATTCTCATCAAAGGAAACATGCATCATTAATAACTATGTATTCAAGGTGAAATTTCTTTCCATGGCTTTGGCTAGCTATTAATGTGAGGGGGGAAGTAAAACATCCAAAAGAAAGTGATAGTATGTATCACATATTATAACAACTTCCAAGCTGCAGACAAACATGCACTCCACATTTTATATCTCATACATGTTACAAGAGAACATACAAAAGCAATTTTCAAATGTGCCATCGAGACTTTTATCACAGAGGTATGAATACTTGAGTAGGATTAAAGGAAGAAAAACTATTACGCCTCATTTAGAGAAAATGGGTAGAAAGACAGGATGCCATATAAATATGTAAACAACTGAAAACATTAAACATAATCAACATCAAAGCAAGTTCAGGCATGAATGATCTACTTCCAATTTTATAAAGACAACTTAAAGCACAACAGGATGGACAAAACAAAAACATTCTTACAGGTCGTGAGGATGGGCCATGAGGATTGAAGAAATTGCTTGTTGAGAGACTGATCTCCTCCCAAGGATGGTGGTATCTACATGTCATGCCAAATTTGCAGCCACCTGTCTTCATGTACAACTAACATTCTGGTTGACCAGGCCTTTCAGAAAGCCCTACTTTCAGATGCCCCATGCTTGGGGATCCCAGAGGAAATAGAGAAAAGGTTCCTTAAATACTAACATCCATTGCATCTGTTTAAGATGTGGACCTATACAGTAAAGCAGCCCCCATTGCTTGTTGCTTGACCATCTGAACTCTGAGAGGTAATTGAACCCACCTGTCCTTGCTACAAATTAAATAACTTATGACTAAAAACATGTAATGGTCCCCTGTTGAAACTTGAAAGGAATATCCATGACAACTTGCAAATCAAGGTGATTGCTATAAGGTCGAAGTAGATGAACACCGTGAATATAGTTAGCTCAGCTATTACAATTTGGGCAGTGGAGACTAGACATTCAAGTATTTGCAGATGTCTGATTTTAAAAATATATTGTAAGTTTGCAACCAATACGTGCTGTGACAATCATTACAACTCGTTGTATATCATAATAGGACCAGATACTCAATAAATCTAGAGTCTGGGCATTCAACAGATGCAACCAAATATTTCAAACAGCCTCGAGTTAAAAACATTGAACAAAAAGAAGTCATGCCAAAGCAACCTGCAACATTGGAAACAAACCTCGCTTCAAGAAATAAAAGTGGGTTAATATATTACATAGATGTACAAGCCATTATTGAAATTCAGAAGGTACATTATATCAATATCAATGACAAACCACTAACCATTTTATAAAACCAATCCAGATTATTAACGTGAACAATAAAATTAATATTTACCTTAGGCCCTTCATCAATTACCAGTTGCAACTCATTAACTGCAGGGCTAGACCCATTTTAGATTGATTAATTGGTGCATTTAATCGGGATTTGCAGCCCACTAAACACTAAACCAAATGCATTTTCACTCTTCAGATTACATGCCTCGTGCATTCTTAACGAAATTCCACTCAGATCATTTCATCAAACTAAGCCACCAATCCTGTTGCAGATAGCTTGCATAGTGCATTATTACGAAAGCAATCCCTGCACTTCATCAATTGCAATTCACTCACTCCTACTGAATCTTACGAAGTGCATTTAAGCAATACCTTTACAGGGTCTTTTTTTTGCTGTTAAATATGTCATAGTCGTGTCAAAGTTCCAAACCTTTTTTGGAATCTCATGCAATAGTCTATTGGCTTCTTGGGATGTGCCTTCTTTGCATAGTCCATCCATGAGGATGGTATATGCAGTCATATCAGGTAGATGACTACTATCGTTCATCTGTTAAGATAACTTTAGCGCCTCCCTAAGATTACCCACTTTCCAGAGTCCATCCATCAATATGCAGCAGGTAATGAAATCAGGGCTCACACACAAGATCTGTTAAGCTTCATCTAACTTTTGATGCTTACAAAGTCCATCTATTAATGTATTGTAGTTGACTGGGTCAGGCCTGCACCCTTTTTCAGACATCTCTTGAAGGAGCTCCCTGGCCTTCTCCAGATTACCCACCTTGCAAAACCCATTTATAAGTGTATTGTATGTGATTTCATTAGGCTGATGGCCTATTTGCACCATAACATCTAACAACCCAAGAGCTTCTTGAAGCTCACCTTCTTTGCAAAGACCATCAATAATACTAGTAAATGTGATCATATTTGGACTGTGCCCCTTGTCCAGCATCTCATGAAGCATTTTCATGGCCTCCTGCCATTTCCCTCCCTTACAGAGATCATCGATAAATAAAATGTATGTGGCAATATTGAAGCACTTGTTTTTGGGGGGCACTGCATAGAAGAGCTTCCTAGCCTCTTCAAACTTGCCTTCTGTGCAGAAACGATTAATAAGCACATTGTATGTGACAATATCAGGGCATATGTTTTTGTTTGGCATTTCATAGAAGAGTTCCATAGCCTTGTCCAACTTGCCTGCTTTAGAGAGACCATTGATAAGTGCTTTGTATGTGATGACATTTGGGCTTATGTTTTTGCTGGGCATTTCATAGAAAAGCATCAAAGCCTCCTCCAGCTTTCCTTCCTTGCAGAAACCATCTATAAGCACACTATATGTCACAACATCATGGCATATGTTTTTGTTGGGCATTTCATAGAAGAGCTTCCGAGCCTTGTCCAACTTGCCTTCTTTAGAGAAACCATTAATAAGTGCATTGTATGTGACAACAGTCGGACAAATGTTGCTGTTTAGCATTTCATGAAAGAACTTCACAGCCTCATCTAACTTGCCTTCTTTGCAGAGGCCATCAATAAGCACACTATATGTTACAACATCATGGCATATATTTTTGTTGGGCATTTCAAAAAAGAGTTTCCGAGCCTTGTCCAACTTGCCTTTTTTAGAGAAACCATCAATGAGCGCATTGTATGTGACAACATTTGGGCATATGTTGCTGTTTAGCATTTCATGAAAGAACTTCATAGCCTCGTCCAACTTGCCTTCTTTACAGAGGCCATTAATAAGTGCACTGTATGTCACAACGTTAGGGCATATGCTTTTGTTGGACATTTCGTGGAAAAGCTTCGTAGCCTCGTCCAACTTGCCTTCCTTACAGAAACCATTTATAAGCGTATTGTATGTGACAACATTAGGATATATATTTTTGTTAGACATTTCATAGACGAACTCCGTACCCTCAGCTAACTTGCCTTCCTTGCAAAGACCATCAATCAGAGCAGTATATGTAATAGCATCTGGGTTATGTCTTTCTTTTAACATCTGATACAGTAATTCCTTGGCCTCTTGGAGCTTGCCTTCTTTGCATAGCCCATCCATGAGGATGGTAAACGTGATTGTGTTAGGCACATGGCCCATTCGCAGCATAACAGCTAACAACCCCAAAGCCTCGTGGGTTTTCCCTCTCTTGCAGAACCCATCTATTAGGGTAGTATAGGTAATAAGATTAGGAACCTGTCGTTTGCCCCTCATTTGATTGAAAAGCTTAAAAGCGTCCTCCAACCTGTTCACCCTGCAAAGCCCTTTAATGAGGGTATTGAAGCTTATGACCTCTGGAATATACCCGTCTGCTTCCATTCCTTCAAACACTTCGAATGCATAATCCAATCTACCCGTTTGACAGTGACAATTGATGACAATGTTCAAAGATATCACATCTGGAACAATGTCTGCCTCAATCATAAGTCCATAAACAGACAGCGCTGATTCATGCCGATTCCATCGGACTAGGCTACTCAATAAAATATTACAGGTGATGAGAGTAGGGACAGATTTATCTGAAAGCAGCTGTTTGAAGGTGTCCACTGCCTCTTGAAATCGTTTGTTCTGGCAGAGCGTTTTAATGCGCATGTCTGCAGTGGCATTTAAGGTGAAGGAGTGTTTAAGAATGGCATGGAAAAGGCTACCAGGATACCTTTTCCATACGAAAAGCATGGTCTTCCTCCTCTTCAACATGGCTGCCATGGCAATATGTGTTTTCACAGAGCTGCGTGAGAATGAAGTTTAAATTGGTAGCTGTAAAACCTAAGACCTGGGGTCTGTTATGTAAATGGTGTGATTACAAATTAATTCATCTTTATACATTGTTATGCCACTCTCTTGCACTGGTCTTTCATGTTGTTTCCCATTGATATGACTTTCTTGGTTTACAATGCTTTGATATGAAAGGGAAATGTAAGTTTTTTTTCTTTTTTCTTTTCTTTCTTTCTTTCTTTTTTTTTTTTTATCTTTATCAACACGAACGGTTATGGATTGTATTAGTGGGTTGGTCTAAATGCCAATCTTCTGATTACAATAGGAGTGGGCACGATCCAATTGGATTCGTCCTTCTGAGACGCTATTAGACTTGTTGTCCATTTCCATCTCCTTTTGGGATCCCCAATTGTGCTTATTTCTACAATCTGCCCCAGTTTAAATATACAATCAAACAGCGTTAGAATTAAGCAAACAAACAGCTTTAGAATTAAGCAAAAAAACATATCTGCTGAAATGATTTAAGGAATTGGGACCCATGCTTCTTCCCCGTCTCTTTTCAATACCCCGGCCGATAGCTGTGCAGCTTTATTGGCTTCAAGATCTGCCTCTTTGTTGTTGTCTCTCAGCACGTGAAAGTATTTCAGATTTTGAAACATCTTTGCCATGCTTCTGATTCTTTGGATCAGCCTTGCTAATCTTAAATCCCGTGGAGTAGAGTTAGTCACCATGAGTTTGATGATCACTTCGGAATCCCCTAGGATATTAGCCTCCTTGATTTCCAGCTTCAAGAGCTGCTTGAGTCCTTGGTAGAGGGCAAATGCCTCAGCTTGGATGTTGGAATTGATTCCTAAACCCCAGGCAAAATGGAGGATCTCTGCACCATCTATGTTTTTAATTACTCCCCCTGCTCCAGCGTTGCCCGGATTACCTTTTGCTGCCCCGTCGAAGAAGAGGGAGTGCACCTTTTGCTTGAGGATCCAGTTTTGAAAATCCTCGCTACCTTTTCCCCTTATTTGCCATTCCTCAGGAGGAGCCATGCTTATGATATTTTGTTGAAAATGCAGGCTCAAGGAGGACCCCCAATCTCTGTCTAGCTGGGTGAGGTTAGAGTCATCTTTATGTCCTCCCAAACATTCTTTTAATTGAATCTTTACCTTGGCCGCCACCGTCTTGGCATTGTGTTGGAGGTTCCTGAAGATTCTGCTGTTGCGCTCTAGCCATAGCTGCCAGCAGCAAATTTTAAGTAGTGATGCCCAGGCCGCTTTGATCACTTTATTTTTGGGAGGGGGTCCGGGATAGCAGGTTTTCCAGTTGGCAAACAGATCTATTATGGCGGCAGGAAGCTCGAATCTGGGGTTCCAATAGTCCATCAGTTCTCTCCAGACCTGAGTGGAGAACTTGCAATTGAGAACCAGATGCGTGGCGCTTTCCTCAGAGTCTTGGCACAAAGAGCACCTGGACGGTCCGTAGAAGCCGCGCCTCTGGAGTTTGTCTTCGGTTAATATTTTCCTGTGGCATAAAAGCCAGCAAAAAAAATCAATTTTTGGCAGCGTAGAGATGCCCCAGACTGTCTTCCACGGGGCCGGATCTGGGGGCGCATTTGGGATTGCAGCTAGGCACGCATATCCCTGGGCAACTGTATAACCTGTCGACTGATCGCCCCAGCCTCGCCTATCTTTCCTGTTGATGCGCGTGGGTGCGATTCCATTCAGTAATTCGCAGAGGTGGATGATCTCTTGGTGGAGGTCTGAAGGCGGATCCGACAGACTCCAGCCCGCCCACTGCGTTCCATTCCATGTGGATATGTCCCACAACTTAGTTTTCCCGGCTGCCGTCAACCATTCCTTCAGCGATTTCACCTTTGGGCAATCTCCTATAGGCTCGTGATCCATGATACGATCATTCCATATACTTATTTTTTTCCCATTTCCGGGAATCCAGTAGGCTTTGGATTGAATCAACGGGGCAGCTTTGGAGCAGAGGTTGACGAACGGCGAGGTTCCTTGAGGTAAAGGTCCATCTAAACATCTCAGTCTTGTGCCTTTGAGGTATTTTCTCTAGAGAGCTGTCTGTGCCCAGCCTGGTTTAGGCGCAATTAGTCTCCAGAGGAGCTTGGCTCCCATTGCTATGTTCTGCTGAGGGAGCTTCTTGAAATTGAGCCCACCCTCCATCTTAGGTTTGAGGACAGTCTCCCATTTAACAAGCGGGAATCTTCTCTCATTGTGTTTACCCCCTTTCCAAAAGAAGTTTCTGATATATTGATCCATTTTCTGGAGTATACCAATGGGCGCTAGAAGCACAGAAAACTGGTATAACGGGAGGCTGCTAAGGACGGCTTTAATGAGAACTGTCTTGCCTGCCATATTTAGCCAATTTACTCCCCATGCCTGGAGTTTGCTTTTAAATTTTTCTACCTGCGGCATCCAGTCCCTGCTGTAGGCGCGCTTGAGGAAAATAGG